>CM067335.1:89985000-91235000 GCA_034376525.1 Nicotiana benthamiana
CCAGCACAAGAAGTTGGAATTAAAAAATTCTCATAACCAAGATAAATTATATTAATCTTGTGCTACAATCATCCATGATGGTTTGTCCAATTCTATTATTAAATTGTGAACTCAAACTTTATATTTATAAAAATTGATGATTTAATCTTCCGTTTATGAGCTAAACTCTATACACTAAATCATCTACTATATAAGCAGAGGACATATACTAATATATGATCTATTTAAACATGAAAATTGAGTAAAAAATTGTTCCATAATAAATACTATATCCAAACCAAACCTATGGTTAATAGTATATATCCCAACAATCTCCCACTTAGAGTTTTAACCATTATAATTATTAGAATATACTATATCTAAACACATGATTAATAATATATGCCCCAATAATTTCCCACTTAAGCATATAAGCCTGCATCTACAACTTTCTCAGGCATTTTTTTACATGACTATTAAAAGTCTCCACAAAATAAGATTTTGTTAAAGAATTGTACCATGTTATTTTCTAATGCAGCCTTTATCTAGTAGTGCTTTGTCGTAACTATCTAGTTTGGTATTAAACTCTTCAGGGATCCTGTTACCAAAACTATCCCAAGAGTGTTTGTCGAACAATGATTTTCCTAAGTATTCTCCCACTACGACGAAGTACTACTAATATTACCTTCATTACCTTATGGTATGGAAATATTAGTGAGTTCTTAGTATAGTGCTCACCGTTCAAACATCACTCTCACTCGATAAAGGCATGTTCTGTTTATTAACGTTCTCCCATTATTTAAATGCAAGGAACATCAATTCCAACATGTGGGTTTTGCTGTTCTTGAACATATAGTTATTTCATTACCTAGTTCCTGTAAAACTAGTTTACTTCTAGGAATATGGTTTATTAAGTAGTCCTTATATGGAAAACTACATTTATTTTATTAATTACCTTATTTTCTTTAGGACAATAAATTAATCCTTCATTCATTTTCATGGATATTCAATAAGCATTCATCTATCCATTCTTAGTTCCAACTTACATAACCTCTATCCCTTTCGGCACATGTGCTGGACAATCCTATATCTGAACATGCCGCAGACTGAGCTTACATTCAGTTCGCAGTTCTATATATGTCACAGGTACTAACTTAGAAAGAACTCAATTCAGAATGTAATTTGCAGTTTCTAGGAAATATTCCAAAAACGTACAAGGCAAATCTAAATAACACTTCATTAACCTATCTATGTCCAAAAGAGACTTATTTCTTCTTTCTACCACACCACTCTATTATGGAGTTTAGGTATGTATAATTGAGATGTAATCCCTTATTCTGATAGGTAACAAAACATGTAATACCTTATTCCGATAGGTAACAAAACAACTCTTTAGAGATGTGCTCGCCACTACAATTAAATTGCAGTAGCTTAATATATTTTCTTGGTGATTCTCCATTTCAAGTCTTAAAAACCTTAAATTACTTAAATGATTAAGACTTACGGTGCACCAAATAAATATATTAATATTTTGAGTAATCATTTATAAACGCCACAAAAATACTCAATACTATCTCTTACCAATATATTCATTTAAACATCAAATCATAAGGGATTCATTCTATCTAATCACTAGATTTACTTTCTTTTTGAAGAGAAATACCCTTTAGTCAAATTTCCTTCCAAACAAGATCCACAAGTTAGTAGCGTCTCTACTTTCAATGAACCTTAAGGTCATTCCTTGACCAACTTGAAATTCTATCCAAATTAATATGACTTAGACAAAAGTGTAAAAATAAATTTTACTCAATTTTAAAGAACATATTCTCTTGTGAGGTAGACTAATATTGCTATGTTCAGGAGAGACATTAATATACAATAACAAGGTCATGCATTTATGTACCACAAGAAATAAAATGTTTATCAAGCTCAATAACTCAAGAGTTATTCGAAAAATAAGCCAAATATCTATCTCTTATTTACCCATAAATCAGAATTAAATTCCTTCTAACAAAAGGTACATATATTGCATCCGCCAAATTAATGTCTTATCACTATCAAATTTGAACAAGTAATACGACAATTGTATAAAGTCATTATGGAGTTGAGATAAAAATATTTAATAGATCATAATAAGTCAAAACAACAAATAATAAAATTCAGACTGTATTCAATATATATATATATATATATATATATATATATATATATATATACACACATACATACATACATAGATCTCAAATAATAAATTTTTGATGGAAAAAATTATTTGTCAAAGTATATTAAATAATGCAAGAACTATACAATCTAAAAATAAATAAACCAACTTAGGTGGAGAGTATACTATTATTTTCAGTTAATTGTATATAACCATTTAATACAAAAATTTCGAATGCACTACACATATATGTATTCATGCATCTTGAATGGAAAATTTCAGTGGGAAAAGAACTACTCACGCAACATCAGTGGGAAAAATATAGCTTTAGATGAAAAACTTAGGTTTTGATAAAAACCACAAAAATGGTTATGGAATTGAGTGAAAATTATATATTTGGCTTCGTGAGGTTTTGGGTAACAACATTCTTCGAAAATTTCTGAAATCCAGCGCGTGGGTTTAGTGGGTGAGTTTTAGAAATCTTCCAATTCTAGGTTGGGTAATTACTCTAATAGTTAAATAATGAACTTTTGAATATGTATTGATTAATTTATATAATATTTGACTAGTTCGAGTCATTTGGCACTTGAGGATTTAAAGTACATTTGTGGATTGGAAATGAACTTGAGAACAAGGTAAGTCTCTTGCCTAACCTTGTAAGAGGGAACTCATCCCCTTAAGTGTGTCTTGTTGTAAATTACTTGTGTGGGGAGCTACATATGCATTAGGTAACGAGAGTCCGTGCGTATTTATATTCGATGTGACGTTTGTGGTTAGACTAGATACTTATTGGGTACATATTGTTTATGTACTCATGCTAAACTTTTGCACTAACTATGCAGGATCTAAGGTAGGTTCATCTGGTTATCATCCCGACGCACACTCTTAGTACTCCGAGACTTTGCAGCGACCTGTCTTTTGAGCCCGCTCTGCAGCACCCAAAGTCTTTTTTTGCATTTACTTTCTATCTATTTTATTCCAGATAGAAGTGTAGTATTATTTTATGTATATTCTACTAGTAGCTCATACACTTATGACACCAGGTCTTGGAAATTATGCTAGTCGACACTTGATGATTTTGATTATTCGCTTCACTTCATTTACTCTTAATATTGTTTATTTCTCATATTATTAAATTTTCACTTCTTATTTAATAAATAATTAAAAATCAACTATTTCTAAATTTTTAAAAGAAACAATCACATAGTCAGTTCAACGTAGGCTTGCCTAGTGGTAATGTTGGGTGCCATCACGGCCTTGGGTGATGAAAAATTGTTGGAAACACGTTCTCAATGCAATATATTAAAACGTGTGTTCTTTTGTATAGGTTTTGATGAATGACAAACGAAGCGAAAATTGATATATGACGAAGTTCAAGAAACAAGCGCACAATTGATATACATCGAGATTCAAGCTCAAGACAAAGTTTTATAGTTTAATTGAGTCATTCTTAATTGTGATCTTGATCCTACAACTTGACTCGTAACATGGCTTCTCTCATAAAACTATTTTCCAAAATCATGCATATTTAATTTAATGCTAAATGATTTTAAATCATGCATATTCATCAGTCAAAATGATTTTTAAATGCCTCTGAAAACTGGACTAAGATAATCGATTATGTACTAATGATAATCGATTGTTTTAAGCCAAGACTGCATGACAATCGATTGTAAACTAATGACAATCGATTGTGTTAAGGCAGTGAACATCAGGTTTCTTCAAACCTGCATGACAATCGATTGTGAACCTTATAACAATCGATTGTGATGAGGCAGTGTCCATCAAAGTTTTTCAAAACTCAGAATAATCGATTGTGAAGCTAATGACAATCGATTGTGAAGAGACAGTGTCCTTCAGATTTTTCAAAGTCACAAAATAATCGATTGTGAACTAATGACAATCGATTGTGTTGAGGCAGTGACTTCTAGTGATTTTCAAATTTATTATATAATCGATTGTGAGTATATAACAATCGATTGTCTAGAGGCAGGGTCTAAAATGTTTTACAAAAACTGATAAGTAATCGATGGTTAACTTTGTGCAATCGATTGTGAAGCTGACCGTTGTGGTAAAGTTTTCAAATACCGTCAGGTAATCGATTATTGATTCTGTATAATCGATTGTTGTGATTAAAATTCGGAAAAGATTTTTTGAACGTTATTGGGTAATCGATTATTGATTTGGTATATTGATTGTTTTGTTTAAAATCCGGAAAAGATTTTTTGAACGTTGCTGAGTAATCGACTGTTGATTCTGGACAATCGATTGTTTGTGGTAAAATCTGGAAAGGATTTTTTGAACGTTGCTAGTAATCGATTATGGATTGTAAGTAATCGATTATCAAGCGTATAATCTGGGATTGAATTTTGATCTGACTGGCAGACAATCGATTGTTGGGGTTTGACAATCGATTGTCAGTGAGTAAAATCAGCAACTCTTAATTGGCAACTAGGCAACGGTAATGCCAAGTTTTTCAACTATAAATACAGCTTCATTTCAGTGTTTTAAACACAACAACATACTACAACTGATCATTACATTGCTATAAGCTTGCATACTTTTGTTTATCATTTTATATTCAATTTCATAAAGCTTTTGAGAGCCATAGTCTTGTCCAAAGTTGTTGTGATCCAGAGCTTACTTCTTTTACTCATATCTACTCATTAAGGAGTATTTTGTTTGAGTGCTTTAGTGTTGTATACACTTGTAAGAGAATTGTAATTCTCTTGTTGTAAGGAACTTGTGTTTCCTTGGTTGAAGTCTTGGAGTGTGGTATCTCCGAGCAAAAGTGTTGAGGCTTGTGTCCTCAAGTTGTAACGGTTTGTTAAGCACCCGGAAGCTTAACAGAGTTAGTGGAAAATCTTGAGAGAGTCTCTCGGGGACTGGACTAGCCACGTGTTGTGGTGAACCAGAATATATCGGTGCGTTCTTTCCTTTTATTTATTTAACGCACTTAATTATTTCTTGCAAGTTTTAATTTCTGCAAGTTTATGCTAAATTTTATTATAACGCTATTCACCCCCCCTCTAGCGTTAAGCGTATTTTCTAACAATTGGTATCAGAGCCCAATTCTCTGAAAACTTAACAGTTTGAGAGAACCATCCATGGCTTCTACTCGTGATTCTTTTGCAGGAATTGAAGAAGGACAGTGCTCCACACGACCACCTCTATTCAACGGTACAAATTACACGTACTGGAAGGAGAGGATGAAGATCTTCGTTCAGTCCAACAGCTTTCACCTTTGGAAGGTGATAATGAAGGGAAACCAAATTCCAACAAAGAAGGTGGAAAACGAATGGGTTCCCAAGTCCGAGGATGAGTATGACGCGGATGACATCCGAAAGGTTCAAAATAATGCTAAAGCAATAAATTTATTATATTGTGCCGTTAATGCTGACGATTACAGGAAAATATCGTGTTGTACAATGGCAAAGGAGATGTGGGACAAGCTAGAAGTCACGTACGAAGGTACGGACCAGGTAAGGGAAGCAAAAATTGATTTCCTAACCCATTCTTATGAATTATTTCACATGAAGGAAGGTGAAAAGGTGGACGAAATGTTTGAGCGATTTTCAATAATCGTAAATGACTTACATGCTCTCAAGAAAACATTCAAGGATAGAGAGCTCGTTCGAAAAATTCTTAGAAGTCTCACACCGGCATGGAGATCAAAGGCCGATGCAATTCAAGAATCCATTGGCGTTTCAAACGTCACCATCGACGCACTAAGAGGTAACCTTAAAACCTATGAATCTACTATTCTTAACCCTTTTGTTGATGATCAAAGGAGGCAAAGAATAGCTCTAAAGGCGAGCACAAGCCAACAGCAAATTGATGAGGAAGGAGACAACGAGTTTGGACTCGTTATCAAAAGATTTCAAAAGTTCATGCGCAAGGAGTATGAACGCAAGGGCAAAAAGCAAGGCGAACAAATCAAGTGCTATGAATATGGTGAAATCGGGCACATCAAATCAAATTGCCCAAACATCAAAAAGGAGAAGAAACCTTTTAAAAAGCAACGTGCATACATTTCTTGGGGAGGCGACTCCGGAGATGAGTCAAGCGAAGGAGAAGAAGATGATGTAGCAAATCTTTGCCTTATGGCACAAGAAGACAACAAAGATGAGGTATGTCAAATTTTGTCTAAAAACTTCTTTACTCTTGAAGAAATGCAAACTGCTTTTGATGAATTATATGCTGAGTTTATTAAGGCTCAAAAACTGTTAAGGGCATAAAAGAAAATGCTTCATTAAAAGAAAAGGATTTTCAAAAAAAGCTTTCCTTGAAAGAAAAGGATTTAGAAAAACTGGTTTTAGATAATGAAAAGCTGAAAGAGGAAAACAAGTTTTTTGGAAAAAGAAGTTATGGGCCGTATGCTACGGTTCATGGATGCTATGACTCAGGCTGGTTTAGTTTAAACAGACCCAGCTACATCTCAGGAGGGAGGGAGAGCACAGACCTCTACCGCTCAGGCTCCTAGGCATGCAATTGCCGTATATCAGACCCCAAGTACACTACCCATGGGCGGAGTCTGACTAGTGATAGCAGTGATACTTGAGCCCAGGCCAGCTCCGGATGGCAAGCAGCAAAAGTTATTGGACAGATGGATTAGGATACACCCTCGTGCCTTTGGAGGTGATTGGAATGAGGATCCTCAGGACTTAATTGATCAGTTCAGGGACAGACTGCACAATATGAGGATATTAGAATCCAATGGGGTAGATTTTACTACTTTCCCGCAAGAGGGTAGGGCCAGTAGATTGTGGAAGTCCTATATTCTCAGCAGACCGGCACGTTCTCCTCCCATGACTTGGGACCAATTCATATGCCTTCTCTTGGATAGGTATACATCTCAAAGGGAAGAGTTGCGGTTTCAGTTCGAGCAGCCCAGGAAGGGTCAGATGTCGGTGACCGACTGTAAGGCGAGATGCTCTGAGTTGTCTCTCCATGCACTTATAATATTCCCTAGTAATGCAGAGAGAGTGTGGAGGTTTGTTGCAGGTTTTCACTCTGGCATCTAGGCCACCACCCGAGAGGTTATGATTGGGACTTCTTACGAGCTAGTTGTAGAGATAGCTCAAAGGATCGAAGGTCTCCGTCAATGGAGCTGAGAGCAATGCCGCAGGACAAGCGATTTCGTTATTCTGGAGGGTTCAGTGGTGCCCTTTCTGGGGGTAGAGGTCAATTTGGGAGAGGTTAGCCTAACCGTCCAACAAATCCAGCACCATTTCCTCCTTGGGGGTGCTCCAGTGCGACCATATTTAAATTCCATTCTTGAGAGTTCCTACTGCCCACCATCTATTCAGGGTTCCTAGTGGGTATTAAGGTCACCAAGGTCATATTTTAGTTCATCAGTCCACCACTCCGAGGGGTTGTTACGAGTGCAGGGATCCTGGCCACATAAAGAGGTTTTGTTTCAAACTTTGCGGAAAGACAGTACAACATGGTTCTCAGCCGATGATTGCAGCACCAACAGTCACACCAGCCATCTGGATGCCTAGAGGCGAAGGGCAGGTAGGTAGGGGCTATCCTAGAGGTGGAGGCTAGTCAGGTGGTGCTCCAGCTAGATTCTACGCTTTTCTGGCCAGACCAAATGCAGTGGCCTTAGAGGTCGTGATCACAAGTATTATTTCTATTCGCGGTAGAGATGCTTCGATATTATTTGATCCAGGTTCTACATATTCATATATGTCATCTCTGTTTTCTCATTTCTTAGATGTTTCTCATGAGTTCCTGGGTACTCCTATTTATGTGTCCGCTCTAGTGGGCAATTCTGTTATTATGGATCGGGCGATCGATCCTGCATTGTTGCATTTTGTGGTTATGAGACTCGAGCGGATTTCCTATTGCTTGATATGACCGACTTTGAGGTCATCCTGGGCATGGACTGGTTATCTCTGTATCACACCATCCTTGATTGCCATGCCAAGACTATTACCTTGGCGATATGAGAGTTGCCTATATTAGAGTTGAAGGGTTTGTCTGGTAGTGCATCTAGTCGAGTTATTTCTTTTATGAAGGATCGACACATGGTTGAGAAGGGTTATTTGGATTATCTGGCTTATGTTTAGGATACTACTTCAGAGATTCCAACGATTGATTTAAGTGCATGTAGTCCGGGAGTTCTCCGATATGTTTCCTTCTGATCTTCCTAGCGTGCCACTAGATACTGATATCGATTTCTGCATTGATTTGGCTCCAGATTCCTAGCCTATATCTATCCCACCGTACTGTATTGCTCCAAAAGGGTTGAAATAATTAGAGGAACAACTTGAGGAGTTTCTATCAAAGGGGTTTGTCGGACCAAGCATATCGCCTTGGGGTGCACCAATGTTATTTGTGAAGAAGAAGGATGGGACTATGCGTATGCGCATTGATTAACGTCAGTTGAACAAAATTACCATTAAGAACAAGTACTCATTGCCAACTATTGATGATTTGTTTGACTAGTTGCAGGGTGACAGGGTGTTCTCTAAGATCGACTTGAGATCGGGGTACTATCACTTGAAGATTTGGCATTTCGATGTTCCAAAGACTTCTTTCTGAACTAGATATGGCCATTATGAGTTTCTAGTGATGTCCTTCGGTTTGACTAACACCCAGTGGCGTCTATGGATTTGATGAATAGAGTGTTTAGGAATTGATTCGTTTTCCATTGTCTTCATTGATGATACTTTGATCTACTCGCGCAAGCATGGAGAAGCACGGGTAGTATTTAAGAGTGGTACTTCAGACCTTGCGGGAGCAGAATCTATATGCTATGTTATCGAAGTGTGTGTTCTGATTGGTTTCTATGGCACTCTTGGGGCATATTGTATCAGGCAAGAGCATTAAGGTTGATCCCATGAAGATCGATGCAGTTCATAATTTGCCTCGTCCCACCACGACGACTAAGATCAGGAGCTTCTTGGGGTTAGTAGGTTATTATCGCCGGTTTGTGAAGGGTTTCTCATCTAGTATAGCACCTCTAACTAGATTGATTTAGAAGGGTGCTCCATTTAGATAGTCTGATGATTGTGAGCTGAGCTTTCAGAATCTCAAACCGCATTGACTTCATCACCGATGTTAGTGTTCCCTTTCAATTCAAGGATGTATACTGCATATTGCGACACTTCACGTGTTGGTTTGGGTTGTGCATTGATGCAATAGGGGCGAGTTATTGTATATGGTTCACGTCAACTGATGTCCCATGAGAAGAATTACCATGTTCATGATTTGGAGTTGGCCGCGATTGTTCATGCTCTTAAGATCCGGAGTCATTATATTTATGTGGTGTACTGTGAGGTTTACAGTAATCATCGCAGCTTGCAGCATTTTTTCAAGCAAAGGGATCTCAATTTGAGGCAACAAGTTGCTTGAGTTAATAAAGAACAATAATATCACCATTTTTATCATCCCGGCAAGATGAATGTAGTTTCGGATACCTTGAGCAGAAAGGGGGAAAGTATGAGTAGCTTGGCATTCATTTCAGCAGAGGAGAGACTATTGGCCTTAGACATTCAGTCCACGACCAGCAGACTTGTGAGGTTGGATATTTCAGATCCTAGCCGAGTTCTTACATGCGTCATTGGCTAATATTTACTATTTGACCAGATCAAGGCTCTTGTGTTTTATGATCCACACTTGTTGGTTATCAAAGAGACGGTACTATAGGGTGGTGACAAGGAGGTTACTATTGGCGAGGATGGTGTTCTGTGACTCTAGGGTCATCTATGTGTTCCTATTGTTGATGAGCTGAGGGAGAGGATTCTGAAGAGGCACACAGTTCTCGATATTCTATTCATCCAGGTGCTACAAAGATGATCGCGACCTGAGGCAGCATTATTGGTGGCAGTAGATGAAGAATGACATAGTTGAGTATGCTGCGAGGTTCAAAATTTCCAGTAGGTTAAGTATGAGCATCAGAGGCCAAGTGGCCTGCTTCAGCAGATGATTATACATGAGAGGAAACGGGAGCGCATAATTATGGACTTCGTAGTTGGGTCTCCGCGGACCTTGCAGAAGTTTAATGTAGTTTGGGTCATTGTTGATAGGTTGACCAAGTTGACACTTCATTCCGGTTGTGACCACATATATTTCATAGGACGGATTTATATTCAGGAGATAGTTTGGTTGCATGGTGTGCTTGTTTCCATTATATCATATAGAGGCTCTCAGTTTACTTCGTACTTCTGGAGAGCAGTACAGAGTGAGTTGGGGAACCGGGTAGAGCTTAGCACAACATTTTATCCATAGGCCGACGGTTAGTCAGAACGATAGTTCAGATCTTGGGTATATGCTCTGGGCATATGTGATTGACTTTGAAGGGCAGTAGGATCGATTCTTTCCTTTGGCCTAATTTGCTTACAATAACAGTTATCAGTCCAACACCAAGATGGCTCTGTTCGTGGCTTTATATGGTTGGTGATGTCGTTCACACATTGGATGGTTTGATCCCAGCGAGGCTAAATTATATGGTACTGATTTTGTGAAGGATTCAGGAGCGACTTCGCACATCACAGTTGAGGCAAAAGAGTTACGTGGATCAAAAGGCGCATGATTTATCATTTATGGTGGGCAAGAAGGTTCTCTTGAAAGTCTTGCAGATGGAGGGGATCATGAGGTTCGGGAAGAAGGGCAAGTTGAGCCCAAGGTTTATAGGTCTATTTGAGGTGTTGAGACGAGTTGGGGAGGTAGCTTATGAGCTTGCTTTGCCTCCTAGTCTATCAAGAGTTCATTCGGTTTTCCACGTGTCTTTTCTCTCGAGATGTCATGTTGATAGGTCGCATGTGTTAGACTTTAGCACTGTTCAGCTAGATGAGAGCTTGGGTTATGAGGAGGATCCATTTGCCATTGTTGATAGGAAGGTTTGCTAGTTGTGGTCCAAGAAGATTTTTGCGGTAAAAGTCTATTGCAGGGGCCAACCAGTCGAGGAGGCGACTTGGGAGGCCGAGAAGAACATACAGACCAGATATCCACACTTATTCAACCTCAAGTATGATTCTAGACCCGATCAAGAATGAACGTTTGTTTAAGAGGTGGATAATGTAACGACCCGACCAGTCATTTTGATTTCTAGATCGCCCTTACTATTTTATGACTTGCGCTGATGGTTAGTTCTGGATTTGGAAGGGTTTGGGCTGAAATCGGAATACTTGGTTCCTTAAAGTTGGACAAAGGGTTAAGTTTGACTTGAGTCAAAGTTTTGAGTAAACGACCTTGGAATTGGGATTTGATGGTTCCAATAGATTTGTATGATGATTTCAGACTTGGGTGTCTGTGCGGATCGGGTTTTGGAGACCCGAGAACGTTTCGGCGCTCAATATTGAAAGTTGGTACATTGAAGGTTTTAAAGTTCTTTGAATTTATTTTGAAGTAGGAGTTGGTGCTATCAATGTAATATTGGAATTCCGAGTATGGGAATAGTTCTCTAAAGTGATTTAAGACTGGCACACAAAATTTGGAGTCATTCCAAGAAGATTAAGTATGTTTCAGCTCGTTCGAAGTGAGTTGGAAGAACTTGAAGTTCATAATTTGGTTCAATTTGGTTTTGGGTATGATACTTAGTATTGATGTTGTTTTATGCATTCTGAGGGTTCGAGCGAGTCCTTTTTATGATTTTGAACTTGTTGGTGGGCTTGGACTGGGCCTTGGGGTCCTGGATGCCATTCAGATAATGCGCGGAAGCCTTTGGCTTTGGTTGATCAGCTGAAGCTCTCAGCTTCAGGTGCAATCGCACATACGGAGGGCCAGCCTTAGGTGCGAGCTCACAGAAGCGAGACAAGGACCGTAAAATCGGCTCAACATGGGCTGCCCAGTGATCGCAAAAACAAGGCAAGTACCGTAAGTGCAGAGGCAGATGCGCGAATGAGGCCATCACAAAAGCGGAATGGGTTCGCATGTGCGACGCACTCGCTGCAAAAGCGGGCTCGCACATGCGAGCCGTTGGTTATAAATTTGGGGGAGTTTGACCTGGGCTTGGTCCGCACCTGCATGATTTTGTCCGCATAAGCAAAACCGCTAGTGCGGCGATGGCATCGCAGGTGCGATTTCACAGAAGGCAGTGAGGTCGTTTAAAGACGGACTTAGGCCATGTTTTATCATTTATTTCACTTCTTTGCGCGATTGTGGAGCTTCTTGAGAGGGGTATTCACCTAGGAACTTGGAGGTAAGTAGTTTCTACCTAATTTAAGTTAAAATACATCGATTATGGGTATATTTTAACATATAAAGTTGTGAAAACTATGGGTTTAGATGAAAAACCTAGGTTTTCATAAAAACAAGATTCAACCACGAAAATAGTTGTAGAATTGTGTGAAAATTATATATTTGGGTTCGTGAGGTTTTGGTTAATAACGTTCTTCAAAATTTTCCAAAATCCGGGCCCATGGGACTGGGGTTGAATTTTAGGAATCTTCTAATTTTAGGTTGGGTATTTACTCTAATAGTTAAATCATGAACTTTGTAACATGTATTGATTAATTTATATAATATTTAACTAGTCTCGAGTTGTTTGGCACCTAGTAGAGGATTTAAAGCACATTTGTGGATTGGAAGTGAATTTGAGAACAAGGTAAGTCGCTTGCCTAACCTTGTAAGAGAGAACTCATCCCATTAGGTGTGTTTTGTTGTAAATTACTTGTGTGGGGAGCTACATATACACTAGGTAACAAGAGTCCATCCGCATTTATATTCCATGTGATATCCGGGTAGCCTTAGGTTTATATCATGCTAAGTTGGCACCGTTTTTTGATTATGCATATTAATTGTCTTGAATAAAGCTGAGATTGAGGATTTTAAGGTTTAAAATTTCTAGTTAGAATTCTTATTTTTTGAAAGAATTAAAGAATTTCATAATAACTTTGAGAAATCTATGTACACTTACGCCGCAAGCATTTCTGGTAGCAAGGTAAATTCCACTACTCTCATGGGAGCTGGCCATTCGCCTCGGCAAGTTAATAGATACATCTATGGCTCATGCCGTTCGACCCTCAGCAGTGCACACGATATATGTATATGTATATTGGATTGGGCCATATGACCTCAGCATAATTCGTGCATAATAAATCTTGGAGACCAATTATACTTGATATTGTTTAGGCTTGAGAGGTTAGATTGTTAAATTATGGAAATTGATTTGGAATTTACTATCAATGAAAGAATTGTTTATTTTTTTATTTATTGAATTTTCATCATTATTTATATAGCTCAGGATTATTTACTATTTTCGTTATTTTATTTGCCCATGGCAAGTGTCGAAGTCGACCCCTCGTTACTACTTTTTCCTAACCAGATACTTACTGGGTATATGTTATTTATGTACTCACGCTATCTTTTTGCACTATGTACAATATTTGAGGCAGGTGCATCTGGTTATCATACCGGCACGCGCTATTGATACTCTGAGACCTTACGGTGAGCTGGCTTTCGAGCCATTCTGCAACACCCTAAGTCTTTCTTTTGCATTTACTTTTGGTCTATTTTATTTCAGACAGTAGTGCAATATTTTTTTTATATATATTCTACTAGTAGCTCATACACTTGTGATACCAGGTATTGAAAATTATGCTAGTAGACACTTGATGATTTTGGTTATTTAATTCACTTAATTTGCTCTTAAAGTCGTTTATTTCTCATATTATCAAAAAAAATTCACTTCTTATTTATTCAATAATTAAAAATCAACTATTTCTAAATTTTAAAAAGAAACAATCACACGGTTAATCACTATAGGCTTGCCTAGCGGTAACGTTGGGTGCCATCAGGTCCTATAGGAGAAATTGGGTTGTGACATTGATAGTGAAAGATCGTAGAAATATATTTCTATCGCCACTTATTCATGATTGCATTTTAGTTATAAAATTGATTCAACCTTTAAACTCAGATAGAAAGTCAATACATGTTATCAATAACTAGTAACTTTACCCAATGAGTTCATAATAAATTTGTCCGATATGGCTGAAGATCTAAAGTCAACATGTAAATGTATTCTCTTACTATAAATAAAAAATGGAGATCATAGGGGTTAACTCCTATCACCACTTGATCACAACCATGAAATTTTCTAAGGATTAAGTTCCATAATTCAAAAGAAGTGCTCAAACCTATATGAACAATCTTAAAATACTAAAATTAAAAATATTCACTGCAATCAGTGAGTATTGATCACTCGACTATTTCTGATAAACTTACCAAATTTTAGTTTAATCGTAGACCATTAAAATTACAATCTCCAAAAATTGCAACCAAATTTGGGAAATTGCTATGTTAAGAATTTTTGAAGAATTTAAAAAATAACCTACATTCTTATCTTACATCAATTTATGTCAAATCAACATATGTTATCATGTTCCAGATTAGACATAAATAAAATGACAGAAAGAATGACTTTTCGTTCGTAAATCATATTTTAATCCGCCAAACCTCTAAAAAACTCATATAAATGATCATGAATCGTCAAAAATTAATGTGATTCATTGCACAACAATGAGTTATTCTGACTTGATCGTTTCCAAGATCCTACAAAAATTCAGGTCCTTTGGAGATCGTAATATTCACGATCACCAAAAAACTAGACCAAATTCGAATAAATTATTTTGACGCATTTAGGATTAAATCCACGTGATTTGCATTCTTGCTATATATCATATCTAGTTAAATCATCATGTGTAATCATGTTCCAAATTTAATACAAATATAGCCGATACATAAAGAATAATTTTTCATATTTATAACAAATTCATCATACTAGAAAACATCATGATTCATCGCATAGCAGTGAGGTTTTCTCACTAGATCGTTTTTAATGAACCTACCAAGTTTCACGTTAATAGGAGTTTGTCAAATTTATGACCACCATCCTGTGACCAAACTCAGATAATAACCATTTTGAGAAGTTTCATGAATTAAAATAAATATAATATCGATTTCCATTCTCCTTATAATTATACTATAAGCTCAAGGCATACAATATGTTCTTCCTAATTCTAGGATACATAATATCTCCTTTTACAATAAATTGTCCTTTTATTAAACACATTAGAAGCTACAATATTATATTTTCTCCTGTTTAGCAAAAAACCCCCCAATATCTCTTCTCATTGATTGTCACAACCCAATTTCTCCCATAGGCCATGATGGCGCCCAACGTTGCCGCTAGGCAAGCCTATGGTGAACTAACTCTGTGATCCTTTCTTTTAAATATTTGAAATAGTATATTTTTTATTTGTGCATAAATATGAGGAATGAGAAATCAAGATTTTTAAAGCAAGTAAGATAAGTAAAATAACCCAAAACCATCAAGTGTCTACTAGCATGAATCACCAAGACCTGGTGTCACAAGTATATGAGCTACTAGTAGATTATACAAAAGAATAATACACTACTGTCTGAAGTGAAATAGACAGAAAATACAGGCAAAAGAAAGACTTCGGCTACTACAGAACGGGCTCAGAAGGAAGCTCACCGCGAAGTCTCGTAGTAGACAAGGATGTGCGTCGGACTGATATCCGGATACACTTGTCTCACATCCTGCACATTTAGTGCAGATGTGTAGCGTGAGTATGTAAACTACATGTATGTATCTAGTCTAACCTCGAAGAAATAGTGACGAAGGGTCGACTTTGACACTTACTATGGGCCAACAATAAAATATATAAATTTCTAATTAAACATGGGACATATAAATGACAATAAAACTCAGAAGCAACAAAATAAATAAACAATCCTTTTACTTATTGTAAGTACCAAATCAATTTCCTTTATTTAACCATCTACCTCTCAAGCCAATGAAACAATAGCAAATATAATTGGGCTTCTAGTATTATTACGCACGAACTATTCTGAGGATGTACAGCCCGATCCAAAATACATGTATATATACCGTGTGCACTGTCGAGGGTCGAACGACATGAACCATAGATGCATCTATTAACCTGTCGAGGCGAACGACTCGCTCTTATAAGAGTAGTAAAAATTTACCCCGTTTGCGGAGTATACTTGCAATGCGGTTGAACATAGATTTCTCAAGTTATCTTAATATCCTTCAATTCTTTCCAAAATAAAAAATTCAACTAGGAATTTTAAAATCTAGACATCCTCAATCTCAACTCTATTGAAGACACATATTAATTTAATTCACATATATGGTTAATTCCCTCTTACAAGGTTAGGAAAGAGACTTACCGCGTCCCAAAACTTACTTTGCGATCCAAACATTGTGCTTCAACTCTTACTTGGTGCCAAACGACTCGAAACTAGTCAATTGTTATATAAAATAGTCAATACACGTTTAAAAGTTCATATCCTAGCTATTAAAGTAATTTTCCAACCCTAATGAAGAATTCCTAAAATTCACCCCCGAGCCTACGTGCCCGGATTTTGGAAATGTTTTAAGAAAGTTGTTACAGATAACCCCATGAACTGAAATATATGATTTTCACTAAGTTCCATAACAAATTTTGTGGTTAAATCCCATTTTTATAAAAAACCTAGGTTTTCACCTAAACCTATGATTTCCAGTAATTTACATGTTATAATCTTTTCATAAACTATGTATTTAACTCACAATAGGTTGAAATTACTTACCTCAATTTGGTAGGTTAAAATCCCCCCATTTGGAGCTCCAAAAATCGCCAAGTGTGTGAAAAATGAGAAGAAAAGGCCTAAGTCCAGTTTTTAAAATGAGGTTCTGCCCAGATGAATCCACCTCCTTCGCGAACATGGAAGAAGCCTCGCGTTCATGAAAACCTAGCCTACCTAGGCATCACGAACACGACTGCACCTACGGGAACGCGAAGGGCAATGTGCACTGTCCCTCCTCAGCCCCTTTCCTCTCTGCGACACGAGAAGGGATATGCGAATGCGTAGGCCTAGGATCACAAGGCTTCACAAATGCGAGAGCCTGACCGCAATCGTGAAGAGAGAATGCTCACTTCCCCCACGTCCTTCTTTACGAGTGGGATGGCCCTTCCGAGTTCATGAAGAAGGAAACCAGAATTGAAAATTTTGATTTCTTCCACTTGGCTCCGGGTGATCCGAAATATACCCGAGCCCTTCAGGACACTGTCCAATTATACCAACAAGTCTATAAACATATTACGGACCTACTCTAACTCTCAAAACACATAAAACAACAACAAAACCAAGAATCACACCCCAAAACCAAATTGAATCAAGTTATGAACCTCAACTTTCCAAATCGCTCCGAACACGTCGAATCATTCAAAGACTACTCGGAATGACACCGATTTTGCGATCAAGTCTTAAATCACAATATGGAACTATTTCTATTCCCGGAATTTCATTTGGACCTCAATATCACCAAACCTACTCCAAACCAGATTTAAAGAATTTCAAAACCTTCAAAGAGTCATCTTTCACTATTAGGCGTTGAAATGCTTCCAGGTTATCCAAAACCCGATCCAAACATACGCCCAGGTCCGAAATTATTATACAAACATATTGGAATCGTCAAATCCCCATTACGATGTCATTTACTCAAAACGTTGACCGAAGTCAAACTTAGCCTTTTTAGCCAACCTTATGGAACCAAGTATTCTGATTTTAACCTGAATCCTTCCAAATCCCAAATTAACCATCTCCGTAAGTCATAAAATAGTAAAAGCCCTTATGAGGAGTCTTAATTAGGGGAACAAGGTTCTAGAAAGCAAAACGACCGGCCAGATCATTGCATAGATGAAATTGGTCTCACTAATACCCAAAGATAAAACTCTTTTTCTAGTTAAATACCTCCAGCACTAATGTAGATTTATCAAGGATAATTTTCAGATGGTGCATTTAGTAGATTTTAATGATTCAAATAAATAGACCATTTTGTGAATCCTACAATCATAATACTCAATCCATGAATAAACATAATTTCACATATATAAATTTGTTGAGATTTTTCATGAGTTCAAATAAAAAAACCACTTGAGTGGTAACTATTTATTACTCAACAAAATTCTTAATTTACGAATAAAGATACATGTAGCTTATAAAATTATTTTATGGTAGAATACAGACCACAACTTAAAAGTCATACCTATAATATAAAATCTATACTAATACCGTCATATTTTACTTAATTATAATCTCCAACTAGAGAATAAAACTCTTCATCTAAAATTCAAGACTAGTAATAATGCAGGGCATGAAAACATAAACTAAAATTTGATATCACGACCCAATTCCCGAACCTGATCGTGATGATTCCTCTCGTGAAGACAAGGCCAGCCAAACTGAAATGAAACACCTCTTTTAGAAAAATTAATTATCATAAGCAATTCTAAAACATGATTAAAATAACCATAGATGGGAAAACAGTAATAATAACAAAGGGAACCATCCCGACACAACCCAAACTGGGGTATCACAAGTTTTGAGCTACTATTGAATCTGATACAAGTCTCCAAAGTATGAAATTCAGTACATCAGTCTGAAGAAAGCATAGATAATAAAGGATAAGGGAGAAATGGGGGCTGCGGACGGCAACAACTACCTTGTAATCTTAGGATCACTGCCTGGTCTAGAAGGATCAACACTCAGGAGCAGACTCTATGATGCGTGAATCTGCACACATGGTGAAGGGAGTAATGTAAGTACTCTAAATCGGTGAGTTATAATTATAGATAATGGTTGAAAGCATGAAAAACGTAAAGGCACACAATAATTCTATATTAAGCGGTAAAATCACTTAAAGCAGTAAAACAGTGAAGAATCAAATGAAATCTCTTTTAAAACAAGTAAAACATGTAATTTAACAGGAAAATAACAAGTCGAAATCCGCCCCTCGGGCTCAGTATCAATCGCTCAGAATAGTATTAGCCCCTTGGGCTCAGTATCAATCGCTCAGAATAGTATTAGTCCCTTGGGCTCACTCTCAGTACAATATCAGCCTCTCGGGCTCACTCTCAGATCATATGGGTACCCGCACTCACTATGGGTGTGCAGACTCTGGAGGGGACCCTTATGGCCTAAGCGCTATATCAAGCCACCTCGTGGCATCATCACTCGGCACTCGGCCTCACTTCACTCAAGCCATCTCGTGGCATATAAAGTACCTCAGGCCCTCGGCCTCATATCACTCAGCATATCCTTACATATGGCCCTCGATCTCACTTAGTCAGAAAATTATCACAATTCCCTCGAGCAGTTGTCAAATAGTAGTCCTCAGCCCAAAACATCATTTAGAAATACCATTTTAAGTTTCAAATCAAGTAAAAGTGGCAAAGTTTGTAAAACAATAGATATCAACAGGATTGAGTTCAAGTATAAGTCAAAACAGTGATAAAAACACCCCGAAGGGTTCAAATAATTGGCACGAAGCCCAAATATGGCAAACATCCCAATTCATGATTATAGCAATAAGTCTCAATCAAATACGCGCTAAAATCATCAATCAAAATGGACCAAGTCACAATCCCCAGTAGAAAACGACCCCACGCTCATCATCAAGCGCATGTCTCATCTTAATACAGCACTACGATGTGCGATCCGTGGTTTAAGACACACATGACATCATTTACAATCACTACTCACCTCTAACCGACTACAACTCTAGCTCGCGACGCCTTTTCCCCTCAAATCGGCATCCACGCGCGTAAAAATCTATCCAAAAGCAGAACGAATATGTCACAATATGCTAAGGGAACAAACCCTGTTGGTACTCAATTATTTCCTATATTTTTATATATGAAAATACTTTTATAATAACATGTATATGCATATATAAGTATACCCAAGTGTTCTAATATTTTTCCATTTTGTAAGTATTTTTAAAATTAATTTACTGTATATTTTAACAGCATAGATCCAATAATTATTTTCAGAATTACTATATTTTATGATTAACCTATTCTATTCTCATATTTACACCAAGATATAATTAGGGTGATTTTTTTCCATATTTTTACAAATTTATTTGGTATTTTTAAAGCTACATTGCATATAATTATAATTATAGCCTATTTATGATTAATAGTATTTTATAATTATAAAATTAGTTTCAATATTTTTTATGAAGGGTTCAATGCTCTGGATTTTCTCTCAAAATCATTTTTACTATTTTTATAAAATTAAATCAAAAAAATTGGCTATTTAAACACTAGCACCATTCATTTCGATTTTAGCCCCAAATTGGACCCCTATCTCTACCCCAAATCCCACAACCCAATTTTATTATAACTCGACCCATACCCTCTCCTATCATACCCAAACCCGATCCCTATTTAACCCATTTAATCCAGTCGTTAATCTTTTAGATCGATGACTCCCCTCATCCCCTTCCTTTTTTTAATTCAAACGAACCCTTTACCCTACCTCATTCCTCACCAACCGCTGCCTCTGAAACCCTCCACTCTTTAAAACTCTCTCTCGAGTTCTCAAACCCTAGCCGCCTCTTGCCGTCTCAGACATGAGATTCACCGGAATCTATGGCCACCAAAGCTTTGGGGGTCTTACACCCACCCCCTAGTGCTCTTATACACCAGTTTTCTGAAGGTTCAAGGCTTGACCTTGAAGATCTGTATCCACGTTTCCTTCAATTCAGGGCTTCATGGTCGTCTCCAGCTTTACTCTGGTGTATCATGGTCATTCGAGCATGAGTCTAACATCTCTAGCTTTGATCCACGAGTTTTCTAGGACTTTCTCACTTCTAGGTTTCTTCTGAAACCCTTACCTTACGAGGTTCCTCTGATTTCTCTAGATCTGACCTAGATCTATGTTTATCTTAAGGTCTCAAACATTTTCTCAAAAGTTTCTTTCAAAACTTTGCTTTTAAACCTTTCATCTTCTCTGATTTGATTTTTAACATGCTTTACTGTGATTCTTATATGTTTCTTCTACTGTATTTCTTCTACCTTGTTTTTATGAGTTCTTCTACAATATTTTGCATGATTGTTCTTTTATTATGTTTTTCATGAGTTGCTTCTATTGGGAATTGCGTGTTAATACCTGTTTTTTTTATTAACAAAGACACCAACACTCAAGTTTTTTTTGAACACACACTCACACACAAAAGTATTCTCTCTTGCTGCTAGTACTGTGGCCTATTTGCAAGACTTCTGCTTTGTTCTGCTTGTCTCTTCCTGAAACTAGTTTGTCTTTTACTTAAACTTTTGCCTCATCCCTATGTATTTATTTTGTAGTTTCATTCTTTTGTTTGGTTTGCTGTTCATATTTTGTAACTCATGCTAAGCATTTTTCTTTCTTTGCGTCTGTTCCCATATGAATCCCTACCCCTAATCCTTTCTATGTTATGAGTTAAGGCCTTGGCCTGACCGTATCCTAATTACTGCCCAGGCCATGGCTTGACCTTCAATAGGTCCTGACTCTCCAATATTTGGCTAGTAGGCTGGTCAGGGGTGTGCCAGCATTCCATGTTGATGGGCATGACCACCAGCCTTTCTTGGCATTCCCTTAATTCCCTCTAATGCATATACACTTGTTCCTAGACTCTAAATTTTGCCCCTCTCCTATGAGCCTTGCTTTGAGGCCTTGAGTTCCCTCTGAACTTGGACCTGAGAGGGCTGGTCCTTCCACACTGCACTTTAATTCAGTTCTGTAATGATATCTGGGTGCAAGCATTGCCCGGAGTTTTTGAAACTCCTTGGAACTTTGACACACTCCAGATAAGAGAGAGGCTTTAGAACCTGATCCCGATAGTTGGTTCATCTCATATTGTTAGACCTTGAGTTTGAATTAGGCTCCTCCGATGTAGCTTAAAGTTCTGATGTAAATTTATTTTCTGTTTGATTCATTTGGTCTATAATTAATTTGTAATAACTTATGAGGCTTTAGTAAAATAAGGGGAGGGTCATTTATGTATGCATAAGGGTATATATCCTACCTATAGGAGCTTTTTTGAATTTCTACACTTTCATATGTAAAAACCATGCTTATAGGAACTCTGCATATCATATAGATATCCTGCTCATAGGAATCTGCATTTTCGTATATAGAGACCATATCTTGAAGGTTATGCATTTTGCATCTATCATTAGGCAAATAGTTATAAGCCAAATAATAATCAATTGCATTCTAGATACCATGCTCATAGGATTTCTGCACTCCTGCTATGCCTGAAAAAAGTGTTTAAAATTAACAATGCTAGAAAGCATGCCTATAGGAATTATCAACTAATTCTGAATTGCCTCACTCTTTTTAAGTTTAATCTATCAGTAGTAATGTCTTATCAACTGCAGAACTTGTGTTATTCTGTTAAAAACGGGAAATTTTCTGTAATCAGTTTACTTCTTTATTTCTGAAGCCAATCGATATCATGCCTATAGGTTCCACTTAGGATAATTAACTCAGTCTTCGATAAATTATAATCAGGCGGGCTTAATGCAAACTTCTTATCTGAAAATATGGATGAACCAGTCTGCCTAACGTTAAGTATAATCTGGACCTAATCAGTATATGTAAGATGTGCTGAACTACATGATTTCTGTGATTAAAGGAGGTTTATCTGAGCCTTAATTGTTTTTGTGCTCCCATAACTGTTTTATGTGTTTTTCCTGGCGCCTTTCTATTTTAACCTTTTAAACTTCTAAAAAATCCCAAAGCACCTCCCTTTAATAGGACTAGAAGTCCCAAATGCCTTCGAGACTGATAGGATTGGGACGGGTACTAGCATGCAATAAGTAACGATACTATTCCGCGCTTTAATACCTTAACAGGGTGGGAATGGTAGAATATGAATATGATGAGCAGTGCGCTAATATCACGTGTGACCCCTCTTCGGAGGAGTGATTGCTGGATATTGCATTGATGTGATCCATATTAGTCATAAACCTAGGACCCCTCTTCCTTTATTTGTTTTTTATCTTTTCTTACTCTTTAAATCTTTCTTCTTTATAAAATTCTGTCCTCTCCGCTTCTCTTTCAAATTTTCAACTTATTTGCAATATGATATGCAAAACCTTATTTTAGCCTCAAGTGTTTATGTGTTTACATAAAGTCACAATTGTAATATGGCCGGGACCGTACTAGTGGATCTTGAGGGGTGCCTAATACCTTCCCTTCGGGATAATTTCTAGATCTTATCCTAATCTCTGGTTTCTTCATCTCAAACCCTTCTTAATAGTGTCCGAATACACTATAATCATTAGGTGGCAACTCTTCAACTCCTAAACTTAATTCTCGAAAGGGAATAGAGTTGTCCTCCCAAATGTCGTATACTCGATTTCTACTCTTAGAGAAAGGGGGCGTCGATTGCATGGAAATTCTGCTGGGGATTTTCTTTAGGCTTTTACCATTGCATGCTACTAGTGAATTTATTCTCTCTTTAATTGCCTTTACTTATTGTCTTTATTTCCTCTATTCTGAAATTGACTTGGCTCTTCGTGTCTTTCATTTCTTTAATGCTTTCTTTTACTGCTTTACTTCAATACTGTTGCAATTACGAGCAATTATTGTAATCATTATCTTATGAATGTGGAAATACGTGACAACTTGTTTCATTCTTTTAATTTAGTCTTCAACATCATATTTCACTTGTGCCAAACAAATACCATAGCAAGGCTTATAATTAGTGGTTGCGCTCTTCCAATATTATCACCCCTAAATTTGGCAAAGGCATATTCTCGGTAAAACCAGTCAATCAGCGGTGCAGTCCACGGTTCCGTGCCTTTCCATCTTAAGTTGTCCGCTCGAGGGTACCGATCTAATACCCTATAGAAACCTTACTTTATTTAACTGTGCATGTATCATAGTCAAACCTAGCCGAGTCAGTTATGTTGTCCGTATAATGACTCTTTAAGATAGCCTTGTCCAAAGTCCACTGGGTTTTCTTGGAACCCAAACGGATACTACCACGTTTGTGTACTTATTTGGAGAACTAAATGCTGTTTATGCTAATTATTGGTATTAAATAGTCGAGTCCGGTGGGGGTGAGGTCTTAACCCCTTTGTTTTCAGAAATGAATGACAAAGTTCCTGACTTTGGTATGGTCAACATACCCTCACTTTTGCAGACTTGGTGGAGGAACCTCCCATCAAGTAACCAAATCAACGAGTGGAAAGAGAGAGTCACCAAGGCTAGTGAGAAGCTGGAATACCTTGAATACAACCTGCTGGAGTTGGAATGGAATTTGAGGAAAAGAGTCATCGACTGTCAAAATGCTGAGAAAGGAAAAGGAGAACGTCTGGCGGTAGTGTTTTTACTGGAAAATCTATGCGAGCTGGAGGACTTGATCGACAAGAACATTCAACCTGAAAAAGGTCCGTCTCGGACCGAGTAGTTAGGAGTCTTTTCTTTTGCTTTAGTGATGTAATAAGGCCAATGGCCATTAGTGATATCTTACTGTCTGTTATTTAGCATCGTTTTGGGTATTCGTCTTATGTTTATAAATAAAATGAGGCATTTAGCATTATAAGTTCTCCAAATTAATTTGTCATTAGGCCTTCCTTGGGAACGACGAGGCACCCGAATTAGGACATGATTTATATTCTTGCACAATATATTTAAATATTGCAACATTTTCTTTTCAAGACCTGCACTAACTTATTACCTACCAACAAGGGTTGTGGTGGAGTGGTAAGTACTCCTTCATCCTTAATCAAAGGTCTTGAGTTCGAGCCCTGGGTATAGAGTCGCCTTTGTTAGGGAGCGCTTTACCCCCAATTTTGGGACTTCGCAGTGCGAATCCGGATTTAGTTGGGGCCCAATGTGGAACCGGACTCCGGATTGGAATCCAAAAATAAACTTATTACCTTTTTATTTTATTCCCCTCTCTAAAGGTTAGTTCGTGCATTTTGGCATCATCACCATACTCTATAAGATCCAAGGGCCCTCCTCCACTTCCTCCTCCTCGAAGTCCTACTAAAAACAAGAACACGACTAAAATGGAAGACGCGAACAACAACAGAAACGAGAACTCGGGTAAACAAACAGAGGTTACTCAGGGTAGCAATATCTCCATGGAAAGTGTTGATCAACTTGAGCATAAGTTATTGAAGTTTCGAGAAGAATTGGATCAAGTTCGAAACTTGGCCAACTTGTCATTTTCCCTTACCACTCCTGATATCAACTTTCCCAACACCCAAAATCCCACACCTCCACAGAACACCCCACAACCACTGAAACAATCGACTAATACTCAACATTGCAACACATGACACACCCCCAATAACCCTCGATTTCTCATCCCTGAATCGCTAAAAACCACAAATGATCCTACCCAAAACACCCCCATATAATGGAAACCATACCGCACTATGGCCAACCAATCTCAAGCACGCCTGGGTCTGATGAAAAAGACTCTCTTATCAGGAACATGGCTGTAGAACTCAAGAAATTGACTAGCCGAGTCCAGGGTGTTGAAAGAAACAAAGGTATTGAGGGGATGAATTATGAGGACCTTTGCATTCAGCAGATGTTGAACTTCCTGAGGGGTACAAACCTCCCAAGCTCAAAATTTTCGATGGCACGGGAGATCCCAGACTCCATTTGAGGACATACTGTGAGAAACTGGTCGGAGTCGGAAAGGATGAGAAGATCCGTAAGAAGCTATTTATGAGGAGTTTGAAAAGGAATGCTTTATCTTGGTACATCAGCCAAGACCCGAAGAAGTGGACAAGCTGGGTAGGTATGGCGTCCGACTTCATGGACAGGTTTCGATACAAAGAATGCACCAGATGTATTCTACAGTCAGAATTTGAAAACGAAACCTACCGAGACATTCTGCAAGTATGCTACTCGTTGGAGATTAGAGGCTGCTAAGGTCAGGCTGGCTTTAGAAGAGGAACATATAAACCAAGTCTTTGTTCGGGCTTAGGATCCACAATATTATGAGAGGTTGATACTGATCGAGGGCCAGAAATTCTCCGATATCATCAAGCTGGGGGAAAGAATGGAGGAGGGCATTAAGAGCGGTATTGTTAATAATCTTGAAGCATTATAGGCCACAAACACGGCTTTACAGTCTGGTGGCACGTCCAAGAAGAAGGATGTGAGTGCCGTAATGGTCGCACAGAGAACAAAATCACCGATAAAATACCATACTTACCCATCATCTCCACTTACATATCAGCCTATCCCAAATTACCAAGCACACACCCTCCTACCAAAATCCACCACTCGTTTACTAATCGTCTCCACCTCCTACATATCAGCCCACTTCACCCAAATACTATCAACCTGCACCTGTCTACCAAACATATAATGCTCAACCCTCTCACTACCAATTACCTCCCACTCATCAAAATTTTCTAGACCTAGACCGAACTTTGACCGCATCCTCCCAAACAATACACAACCATTGTTGAACCAATTGAATACTTGTATGAAAGACATAAAGCTGCTGGTTATGTCACCGCTATCCCAATCATAACTCCATAAAATCCTTCCTAGTGGGTCAGCCCAAACAAGACATGTGTGTACTATTCTGGCATTAAGGGACATACCATTGGCGAGTGCCGCTCATTGAAGGACAAGATTAAAACCCTAATCGATAATAAGATCATCATAGCAAAGGAGTTTGCTCCTAATGTTCGCAACAACTCTCAGCTTGACCACAAGGTTAAAGGCATTCACATGATCAAGATCGAAGATGAGTGGGACCCTAAGGGGTCGATAGGATTGATTGCTGAGGGTAATGGGACGAAGAAGCCAACCGTCACACTTAACACGATTGTTGTCCAGAACTAGCACTCCGAGGGCAATGAAGTAAACATGTCTATACCACTCGAGTTTGAAGCACCTTCCTCTGCATAGGTGCCCGAACCGATTGAGGTTGAGTTTGGAGTTTCGAAAACACATGCACCATTTGAAGTTGCTGTGTTACCCCCAAGGGTGCCTATTCTGCTAGCAATGTCAGACATAATATCGTTCCACTCAAATTCCATACAATGGGATTACACAGCTGAAGCCAGAAGGAAAGGGAAAACCAAAACTGGAGAAGAAATTGCTGCACAGGGTATGACTAGAATAGGCAGAGTCTACACTCTAGAACACCTACATGATTCCAATAAGCAAGCCTCTACGTGGCCCATTGAAACTGGGCCCGATTATCTTTGGAGGAAGATATAGAAAAAAGAGTACTCGGTCGTTGAACAACTAAATAAAACACTAGCACAGATTTCCATCCTAGCTCTCCTACAGAGCTCTGACACACACAAGAATGCGTTGATGAAAATACTGAGTGAGGCATATGCGCACAACAACATAATTGGAGGGGAAATGGCGAACATGGTAGGGCAAGTACTGGAGAGCCACAAAATCATCTTCCACCAGCCACAACAAGGCACTACACATCACCGTGAATTACGAGGATTATTTCATTACTAGAGTCCTGATCGACAGAGGATCCAGCCTCAACATATGTCCATTGATAACTCTCACAATATTGGGGAAGAGCATGCATGAGATCAAGATTGGGCCATCAATGTCAAAGCCTTCGATGGGTCCCAAAGATCCACTATTGGGGAAATTATTTTATGCCTACAAATAGGACCAACTTGGTTTGACATTGACTTTCAAGTAATACACGTCCCGACATCCTACAACTTGCTTTTGGGAAGACCATGGATCCATACTGCTGGAGCTGTAGCATCAGCCCTGCACCAGGCAGCGAAGTTCGAGTGGAACCATCAAAAAGTGATTACTCATGGTGATGGTAGCAACCCCATATACAGTCGCCAGACCATCCCGATGATTGGAGAAAGAAGGAGAATAGGCAGAGAAACCTACCGTCACATCGAGCGGGTCAACTTTGTGGACAAAGATAAATGGAAGGATAACAAGATTGAGGGTATCCTGAATTGGTGTGGACATGAGCCTGGAAAAGGACTTGGCAAAAACCTCCAAGGAATTTCCAAACCCATCAAGCTGAAGAAACATGGCACTACTTTTGGTTTGGGATATTAATACACTTGGGAGGAGTTCAACCACTGGTCGCAACCATGGCGCGGTCCCTACTACCCGCTGGAGCATCCTATACCCCATCTGCAGCAGACTTTCCAACCGGCAGATACTATATATGAGTCAGAAGAAGATGAAGCATTGGCATCAATGAAGAATCTCTTTCTAGTGGACGATGATATGGACTAATGTGTTATTTTCGAGGAGGAAGGGGAGGAAGACCCTTCTATACAGGCTGTGAACTGAGGATAAAGCCCCAACATTTGGTCTATCAGAACCACCAGGGCCCGAAAAGCTTCGGGGTAGCAAGTTACTAGTTGATTTACTTTCCGTATTTTCTTTAATTTTTAAAAGAGCTCAGATGTTCAAAAATAATTATGAAATTTAATCAAAGCATTTCAGTTTCTTATATATATCGCACTCTTACTATCTTTAATTTTTTTCTATCATTTACTTTATTTACACAACACTACTATTACTTATGTCATTGATGAACCGACGATTGCGACTTGCAACGAGACAACGTAACAAACGGATATAGAATCAGAAGAGGATGACATACCAGAAGTGTTCGTTGAAGAAGTTAAGGATTTTGAAAATAGGACTAAGCCTAAATTGGACGAAACTGAGGTCGTTAACTTGGGGGATACATAGAATTTCGAAGAAATGTGCATCGGTGTTCACCTTTCACCATCAGAAAAGAAAGAGTACACTAAGTTTCTAAAGGAAAATGAGGACATATTCGCCTGGTCGTATGATGATATGACTAGTCTCAGTACATCCATTGTAGGTCACAAATTGCCAACAAATCCAACATGTCCGCCAGTAAAGCAGAAGCTCAAAAAGTTCAAGCCTGACATGAGTTCGAAAATCAAGGAGAAGTCACCAAGAAAGTCAAATCCAAGGTTCTCAGGGTGGTAGAATACCCGACATGGCTAGCCAACATTGTACCAGTGCCAAAGAAAGATGGGAAGGTTAGGGTCTATGTCGACTACCGGGATCATAATCGCGCCAGTCCGAAAGATGACTTCACCTTACCAAACATATTCATTCTTACTGACAACAGAGCCAAGCATAAGCTGCAGTCGTTTGTTGATTGTTTTGCTGGGTATCATTAGATATGGATGGATGAGGAATATGTAGAGAAAACAGCTTTCATCACGTCGTGGGGGATGTATAGTTACAAGATGATGCCGTTGGGGTTAAAAAATGTAAGGGCCACCTATATGAGGGCCATGACTACTATTTTACAGATGGAGATCGAGGTATATATAGATGATGTCATCATCAAATCCAAGAAAGCTAGTAACCACATAGAAGATCTGAGGAAATTCTTCAACAGACTGAGAAGGTACAGTCTGAAGTTGAATCCCGCCAAATGTGCATTCGGGGTTCCTGCCAGAAAATTACTGGGGTTCACCGTGAGTCATCGAGGAATAGAATTGGATCCATCAAAGGTTAAAGCCATTCAAGAATTGCCACTGCCAAAGAACAAGAAGGATGTCATGAGTTTCTTGGGGAGACTAAACTATATTAACCGATTCATAGGTCAGTCCACTGTCATTTGTGAACCCATCTTTAAAATGTTGAAGAAAGACACTGGTACCAGATAGACCGATGATTGTCAGAAAACCTTTGATAGAATCAAGGAGTACATGTTAACGTCACCGGTTTTGGTTCCGCCTGAACCAGGTAGACCTCTATTGCTCTACCTAGCAGTATTAGATGGAGCATTCGATTGTGTTCTGGGATAGCACGATGAAATGGGGAGAAAGGAGCAAGCCATCTACTATCTCAGTAAGAAGTTCACCCCGTACGAGACCCGGTATTCTCTATTAGAGCGTACTCTATTGTGCTCTGACTTGGGTAGCTCAGAATTTGAGGCATCATTTCTATGCATATACCACTTATCTCATATCAAGAATGGACCCGTTAAAGTATATCTTCCAGAAGTCCAAGCTGGCAGGCTCGCCAAGTGGAAAATCTTGCTAAGTGAATTTGATATTATTTACGTGACTCAGAAGGTAATCAAAGGACAAGCCTTGGCAGATCATCTCACCGAGAATCCTGTGGACAGAGAATACAAGCCTTTAAAGACGTATTTTCCCGATGAAGAGGTATATTTCATTGAAGAAGATATTGTAGAATCCTATGATGGTTGGAGAATGATTTTTGACGGAGCCACAAATTTCAAAGGAGTTGGAATAGGAGCAGTCATAGTATCAGAAACTAGCCAGCATTACCCAGTATCCGCCAAGTTCAGGTTCCCATGCACCAACAATATGGCCGAATACGAAGCCTTCAGCTTGGGGATAAAGACGGCAATTGGCATGAGCATTCAGGAATTACTAATAATCGGAGACTCAGACTTGCTCATACACCAAGTTTGAGAAGAGTGGGAAACCAAGAACTCTAAGATACTTCCTTATCTGCATCACATTCAGGATTTGAGGAAGAGATTTACAAAGACAGACTTTCAGCATGTTCCCAGAGTGCAGAATGAGTTCGCTGATGCATTAGCCACTCTATCATCCATGATCCAACATCTAGATAAGAATTTCATTGATCCCGTCCAGGTTAAAATTTATTATTAGCCAGCTTACTGTGCTCATATCAAGGAAGAAGTAGATGGAAAACCATGTTTCCATGACATCAAGGAGTACTTGAAACAGGAGAATATCCAGAACTTGCAAACGCTACACAGAAGCACATCCTTCAGTGATTGTCTAATAATTTCTTTCATAGCGGAGGAATCCTGTACAGGAGGACTCCCGATTTGGGATTACTAAGGTATGTCGAAGCAAAGGTAGCATCAAAGTTATTAGAAGGGGGTTCATGCAGGAACCTGTGGTCCACATATGAATGGTTTTGTCTTAGCAAAGAAGATACTCCGGGAAGGTTATTTTTGGATGACCATGGTAACGAACTTCATCCAGTATGTTTGCAAATGCCATCGCTGTCAGATACATGCGGATATGATAAAAGTACCTCTAAATGAGCTTACTGCAACAAGCTCCCCATGGCCATTTGCCGTTTAGGGAATGGATGTTATCAGATTTATCGAGCCTGCCGCATCAAACAGGCACATGTTCGTTTAAGTGACAATTGATTATTTCACCAAATGGGTTGAAGCAACATCATATAAGGCAGTAACCAAAAACATTATGGCAAATTTTGTCCGCGACTGTATTGTTTGTCGGTTCCGAATCCCCGAGTCGATCATTACTGATAATGGCTCCAATCTCAACATTGATCTAATGAAAGCAATGTGTGAGGCATTCAAGATTAAACACAAGTACTCTACAGCCTACATGCCTCAGATGAATAGAGCTGTAGAGGCAACCAATAAAAATATCAATAAGATACTAAGGAAGATGATAGAAAAGCACAAGCAATGGCATGAGAAGTTATCGTTCGCCTTATTGGGATACTGCACCACAGTCCGCACATCAACTGAGCAAGTCCCTATATACTGGTCTATGGTACATATGTGGTCATTCCCACCGAGGTATAAATTCCCACCTTGAGGATAATACAAGAAGCAGAGTTAGATGGTGTAGAATGGGTAAAGAGTCGCTACGAGCAATTGGCTCTTATAGATGGGAAGAGAATGAATGCAGTCTGCCATGGTCAATTGTAATAGAACAGAATGTCTAGAGCTTTCAAAAAAAAAGAGTCCAGCCGAGGAAGTTTACACCAGGACAGCTAGTGGTGAAGAAAATATTTTCGTAGCAAGATGATACCAAGGGGAAATTCTCTCCCAACTGGAAAGGTCCGCACATGGTTCACTGGGTTCTAATTGGAGGAGCCCTCATACTCGCAGAAATGGACAGAGAAGTCTGGCCGAAGCCAATCATTTTAGATGATGTACTTTGAATTACACTTGACCCGATTCCCGTTTAAGAGGGATACGTAGGCAGCCCTATGGGTTCGGTCACAATTTAATAAAATTTTCACCCCCCCCCCCCCCCCCCCCCCCGCTATTGGAAACTGGGGCAGAATTTTGAGGAGGACCTTAAAAATTCTGAAGTCGATCGTCAGCCATTCATCGCCCACAGCCGTCTGAAGCACCAGCCCAGTAAACTAAGGCAGAATTTTGAGGAGGACCCTCGAAATTTTGGAGCAAGAGAGGTTGCAATGACTTGAACCGCGTCGCAGTCGTCAGTTCATCTAAAGAAAACTATTTTCAACTATGTATTTAGGTTACATTATTTTACTAAATCATGCATGACTATTATCGAATTCCTGTGTTTAGCAACGCTGCCCCAAATGATACACAACATCAAGCAGGACGAGCGAAGACCACGAGAAGATGAACTAACTTTCCCCCCTTTTACAAAACTCACGAATTTTCTTTGGATACAGGCACTGAATTCGTAATATCATTAGATATAATTATCTACTCAGACTTTCTCAAGAATGCAATTTCTCAAAATCATCACTTATTCACAATTGATATCTTTGTACAACATCCCCAGCAGCCACAATGATGCAATCAGATATCAGCTATCATCTATCAGCTAAGAGATTTCATTACTATCCGCCTTTTATTTCCTGCATTGCATAAAGCTACTTTTCTGCCTGAGGTTAAGCTCTACCTCCATCTGCATTTGCATAAGGCTACTTATCTGTCTTTTGAGCTGAGCACTATCTCCATATGCATTTTTTGCATAAGTCTACTTTTCGGCCTTCCAAGGTTAAGCTCTACCTCAATCTGCATTTATCTGCATTTCTGTATAAGGCTATTTTTCTGCCTTCCAAGGTTAAACTCTACCTCTATCTGCATTATCTACATTTCTGCATAAGGCTACTTTTCTGCCTTCCGAGGTTAAGCTCTACCTTCATCTGCATTTATTTGCATTTCTGCATAAGGCTGCTTTTTTGCCTTCTAGGTTAAGCTCTACCTCCATCTGCATTTCTGCATAAGGCTACTTTTTTGCCTTCCGAGGTTAAGTTCTACCTCCATCATCATTGGCATGAGGCTACTTTTCTGCCTTCTGAGACTAAGCACTGTCTCCATCTGCATTTGCATAAGGCTACTTATCTGCTTTCCGAGACTAAGCACTATCGCCATCTGCATAAGGCTACCTTTCTGCCTTCTAAGACTAAGCTCTGTCTCCATCCTACATGGTTGAAATATCGCCTCTTTATTTTATCACACGACTATAATATCGCCACCAACATTTACATTTTTGCATTGGCTGAAATGTCGCCACCTTTTATTCACGTCTTGCATTGGCCGAAAGACCGCCACCTCCTGCATTTCATGGGCTGCAAGATTGCCAACCTATTCAAAGGCATCATAGTTCATAGGCACCATCTGGATAGCCTGAGAATATCATTTAATAGCCTACGAATCTTTTGTTATGCACTTCATAGCCCAGGACGTCATGGTCCGATGACGTCATCCTAACCGTCCAAAAGGCAACATTCATGGTCCAAAGGGAACTGGCATCACGTTTAAATTTATGCATAATATATACTTGTATTATATATTTGTACGTACACCGGCTATCAACGGACATCTCAGCAGGACCGATCCCGCTCCGGTTCCCGCAGCATATCAGATTTCAAATACCTCTTGCAACATAAATGTTGCGTCCGTCCATTTCAAAATCTCCACCGGCATATTCCGCCAATGGACTCTCGAACTACATATGGATTGCTTCCTATAAGACCGGGTATATGTAGGCAGCTTGAGAGATAGAGCCCGATCAAAATTCTTTTCGAATCGCCTCTTTCGGTCAAAATTGGCCATCCTATCTTTACCCGATAACTCTTTCAACTTTCGGTCAAGTGTTCTTATATTTTTTCCATTTTTAAGGGTGTTAGAAATCAATTTACTGTCTATTTTAGCAGTACATATCCAATAATTTTTTCCAAAATTACCATTTTTCGTAAGTAACCTATCATATTTACACCAAAATACAATTAAGGTGATTTTTGCATAATTTTATGAATTTATTTGCTATTTTTAAAGCTACATTGAATATAATTATAATTATAGCCTATTTAACGATTAATAGTATTTTATAATTATAAAATTAGTTCCAGTATTTTTTATTAAGGGGTTCAATGCTCTTGATTTTCTCTCAAAGAAATTTTCACTATTTTTATAAAATTAAACAAAGAAAAATTGGCTATTTAAATACTAGCCCCATTCATTCAATTTTGGAACCAAATTGGACCTTAATCTCAACCCCAAATCCACAACCCAACTTTATTATAACCCGACCCATACCCTATCCTATCATACCCAAACTCGGACCCCGTTAAACCTATTTAATCCCAGCCGTTGATCTACCTTCTTTTTTTTTAGTTCAAATGTCCCCTTTACCCTACCTCATTTAATACCAACCGCTGCCTCTCAAACCCCCCACTCTCTCAATCTCTCTCGAGGATTCTCAAACCCTATCCACCTTTTTTCGTCTTAGACGGAGATCCATTGGAGTCTGTGGCACCAAAAATATGGGGGTCTTACACCCACCCCTTGGTGCTCTTATACACTGCTTTTCTGAAGGTTCAAGGCCTGACCTTGAAGATTTGTACCCAGGTTTCCTTCGATTCAGGTTTCCATGTTCGTCTCCAGCTTTACTCCGACGTATCATGGTCGTTCAAGCATGAGTCTAACTTCTTCGGCTTAAATCCACGAGTTTTCCAGGCCTTTCTCACTTCTAGGTTTCTTCTGAAATCCTAACCTTTCGAGGTTCTTCTGATTTCTCTAGATCTGTCCCAGATCTGTGTTTATCTTAAGGTCTTAAACGTTTTCTCAAAAGTTTCTTTCAAAACTTTGCTTTTAAACTTTTCATCTTCTCTGATTTTATTTATAACATGCTCTACTGCGATTTTTATATGTTTCTTCTACCGTATTTCTTCTACCTTGTCTTATGAGTTCTTCTACTGTATTTTGCATGATTGTTCTTTTATTATGTTTTTTATGAGTTTCTTTACTGGGAAGTACATGTTAAAGGTCTCAGTTCCATTGAGATTTCTGAATTTATTTCGTTAATATTTTTGCCTAACTTACTTGTTTTCATCTCTAGACTCGATTAATGGTAAAACCCTAGAATTTGAGGTTCATTCGAGTTTTTGAGGCTACTTGTTATGTGATTTGTTTGTTTCTTATCTCTGAACGGGTTTGATTTCAAAAACCTAGTCTCTTTGGACCTATTTGAGTTCCTGAAGTTGTTTTCTCTACTGCTTAACCGAGTTTCAAAATTTTTTTGTCAACTTTGTTTCTTCATACGATTCTGACCTCTTGCTAAACTCTATAAGACCTTTTTACTTGACCTTATGAATGCTGTATGATATTCCCTCTTCTATAAGATGACTACCATGTTCCTGCAGTCCGCTACTCACTGATTTGTTTGATTGCATGACACTCTTCTTTGTCTTAAGTCTAGCCACGCATGCTTAATGTTTATGCACTCTTTATAGGTTAAATTTTCCTCTCAAAATAACCTTTGACTTTGGACTAATTTCAAATCTCTTTGTGCAATTATGATTGCACTCTTGTAATTGATTATTTCCTTATTGTATTGATTTCCCTTGTTTCTTGGACTTGTTGAAATACTCTAATTTGAACTTTCGACCCTACATTTCTAGTTAAGTTGATTTGGTCCCATTACCTTAATTACATTAGTATGGGGTTCTTACAGTCATTTCCTTAATTAAGGTTTGATGAACCTAACCTCAATTACCTATTGTGTACTCGTAGTGTGTTGAAAATATTTCCTTATTGGTCATGTCCAGCACTACGTGATTTCTTTCCTTATTTAACACTTGCATGCTACCGTTAGGTTTAATTCATTTATTAAAGGAAGTCTTTGATACTGATTTGATTTTAATAGACACATATTCTTCCAATTATTTCTGAATTATAGTCCTTACCTTATTTTGCATGTTTCTCACACTATAAATACTTGCTCTTTTTATTACCAAAGACACCAACACTCGAGTTTTTTATGAACTCACACTCACACATAAAGTTATTCTCTCTTGCTGCTTATACTGTGGCCTATTTGCAAAACTTCTGCTTTCTTTTGTTTGTCTCTTTCTGAAACTGGTATGTCTTTTATTTAAACTTTTGCCTCATCCCTATGTGTTTATTCTGTAGTTTCATTCTTTTGATTGGTTTGCTATTCATATTATATAACTTATGCTAGGCATTTTTCTTTCGTTACTTCTGTTCCCATATGAATCCCTACCCCTAATCCCTTCTATGTGTTGAGTTAAGGATTTGGCCTGACAGTATCCTAATTACTGCCTAGGCCATGGCTTGACCTTCAATAGGTCTTGACTCTCCAATGTTTGGCTAGTAGGCTGGTCATGGTTATGCCAGCATTCCATGTTGCTGGGCATGACCACCAGCTTACCTTTGCATTCCCCTAATTCCCTCTATTGCACATACACTTGTTACTATACTCAAAGTTCTGGCCCCCCTCCTATGAGCCTCGCTTTGGGACCTTGAATTCCCTATAAACTTGGACGTGGGAGGGCTGACCCTTCCACACTGCACTTTAATTTAGTTTTGTAATGATATCTAGGTGTAAGCATTGCATGGAGTTCTTGAAACTCCTTGGAACTTTGACACACTCCAGATAAGAGAGAGGCTTTGGAACCTGATCTCGTCAGTTGGTTCATCTCATATTGTGAGACCTTGAGTCTGAATTAGGCTCCTTGGATGTATCTTATAGTTCTGTTGTAATTTTATTTTCTATTTGATTAATTTGGTCTGTAATAAAGTTGTAATAACTTATGGGGCTTTAGTAAAGAAAGGGGAGGGTGATTATGTATGTATAAGGGTAGATATCCCGCCTATAGGAGTTTTTGTTGAATTTCTGCACTTTCATATGTAATAAGCTTATAGGAACTTTGAATAATATATAGATATCCTGCTCATAGGAGTTCTGCACTTTCATATGTGGAAACCATGTGTATGAGGATCCTGCATATCATATAGATATCCTGCTCATAGGAATTCTGCATATTCCTATATAGAGACCATGTCTTTAAGGTTCTGCATCTTGCATCTATCATTGGGCAAGCAGTTATAGGTCAAATAATAATCAATTGCATTCTAGATACCATGCTCGTAGGATTTTTGCATTCCTGCTACACCTGTATAAAGTGTTTAAAATTAACAACACTAGAAAGCATGCCTATAGGAACTATCAACCAATTCTGAATTGCCTAACTCGTTTTTAAGTTTAATCTATCAGTAGTAATATCTTATCAACTGCAGAACTTGTATTATTCTATTAAAAACTGGCAACTTTCTGTAATCAGTTTACTTATTTATTTCTGAAGCCATTAGATATCATGCCTATAGGTTCCACTTAGGCAAACTAGTAGGTAGTTAATTTACTGCATCAGTCTTCCATAAATTACAGTCAGGCGGGCCTAAAGCGAACTTCTTATATGAAAATATGTAATGAACCATCCCGCCTAATGTTAAGTATAATTTGAACCTAATCAGTATATGGAATATGTGCTAAGCTACATGATTTCTGTGATTAAAGGAGGTTTATCTGAGCCTTAATTGTTTTTGTGCTCCCATAATTGTTTATGTGTTTTTCCTGATGCCTTAGTATTTTAACCTTTTAAACTTATGAAAAAGTCCAAAGCTTCTCCCTTTAATAGGACTTGACATCCCAAATGCCTCTGGGACTGATAGGATTGGGATATGTACTAGTATGCAATAAGTAACAATACAATTCTGCGCTTTAATACCTTAACGGGGTGGGAAGAGTAGAATATGGATATGATGACCGGTGCGCTACTATCACGTGCGATCCCTCTTAGAAGGAGTGATTGTTGGATATTAAATTGATGTGATCCTTATTAGCCATAAACCTAGGACCCCTATTCCTTTATTTACTTCTCATCTTTTCTTACTCTTTATATCTTTCTTTTTATAAAATTTCATCCTCTTTGCATATCTTTCAAATTTTCAACTTATTTGCAATATTATATGCAAATCCTTATTTGAGCCTCAAGTGTTTATGTGCTTACATAAAGTCACAATTATAACATGGCCGGGACCACACTAGTGGATCTTGAGGTGTGCCTAACACTTTCCCCTCGAGATAATTTCTAGCCCTTACCCAAATATTTGGTTTCTTCATCTAAAACCCTTCTTAAAAGTATCCTAATGCACTATAATCTTTAGGTGGTGACTCTTCAACTCCATAAGCCAATTCTCGAAAGGGAATAGAGTTGTCCTCCCAAATGTCATATACTTGATTTCGACTCTTAGAAAAATGGGGCGTCGAGAAGCCCAAGCGAAAATAATCGAAAAATTTTAAAAATCCCAAACTTGGCAAAACTTGAGCCCCGGGCGCACTTCTTGAAAATCAGAAATTTTCATATCAACGGGTTCCTTATCTTGCCACGAGTTCATACATATCAACCAAATTCGACCTCAAATGGCCCTTCAAATCCCAATTTAAAATTTCAAAATACCAAGCCCTTGTTCTTCCAATTTTAGCTAAATTTTCATGAATTTCTAGGTTAATTTCACAATTGAATCATGTTTTTAGCCCATAAAACTTACCTCTAATCAATTCTCCTTGAATCCCTGTGCAATTTACCTCAAAGAGCTCTCAAAATTCTCAGCTATGTGGAAAAATGGCTAAAACTCGCGGATGAAATGTTTATAAACTCACTTCCCAGTTCCTGTAATTCCTTCATCACGATCGCGACCAAGGTCACGCGATCGCGAAGCACTAAAATCCTAGGATTCAAAAATACTCAATGCGAACGCGATGCCCTCTCCACGAACGCGATGCTTCATTCCTCAAACAAATGTGAACCCGACCACAATGATGCGAACGCGATTCCCTCTCTACAAACGCGATGCTTCATTCCTCAAACGAATGCAAACGTGACCACAACGATGCGAATGCGAAGAGAAAAACACCAGATCCCCGAATCCTTATATGCGAACATTCCATGCGAACGCGAGCTTCCATTTCTAAAACTATACGAACGTGAGACTTTGGATGCAATCACAAAGGGAAAACTCAAGCCAGCCCACATTTCTTCTATGCAATTGCGAGGGACTTCACGCAATCGCGAAGGCCAAAAGTTGCCTGCAACTGCTGATGCATTTTATGCAAACCTTCAAAGTTCAAAACTTCCCGTTAGCCATCTAAAATCAACTTGAGGCCTTCGGGACCTCAATCAAAAGCACCAACACATCCTAAAACCTCATTTAAACTTGTTCCAATCATCAAAACACCTCAAACAACACCAAAACCATCAATTCACATCGAATTCAAGCCTAAGTTTTTCCAAAAACTTCCGAAATACGCCTTTGGTAAAAACCCAACCAAACCATGTCCAAATGACCTGAACTTTTGCACACACATCCCAAATCACATAACAAAGCTACAAAAACTCTCAAAATTCCATTCCGACGCCGGATAAAAATCTCACCTATCAACCGAAAATCGCCAAAATACTAACTTCGCTAATTCAAGCCTATCTACACCGGAACTCAAAACCAATTCCGATCACATTCCTAAGTCAAAAATCACTTCCCAAAGCTAGAAGAACCATCAGAGCTCACATCCGAGCCCTATAACTCATAAGTCAATGTCCGGTTGACTTTTCCAACTTAGGTCTTCTTAAAAGAGACTAAGTGTATCATTTCTTACCAATTCCATTCCAAATGCAAACCAATCAACTCGACTACATAAGACAAGAATAACAAAGCACAACCGGGCCCTCTGAGTCCCTGGGTAGCTTGGCATTTAGCCTAAGTTATTTTTCTTATAGCCTTGTGATCGCTGCCAACTCTGCACCACTAAAGAGTAGCGAGAGCAGGCCGCAATAGTTTTTACCCGATATGAGGGTCGGGATCGAATTCCTTAGAGAGCTGGAAATTGGAGCTAGGTATCTGTCTAGACTAGTTGTGTGATTGTTCCAAATGTCACTTCCTAACATTTTTGAGTTGTTCTTTAACAAACTAATAATATTGATGATAGACTGTAATTGTGCATTTTAGTCACTTATTTTACACTCTAATTTACTGCACTTTAATTGAGTTTGAGCTTTAATCGCTAGTGTTTTACACTTAATATGAGTTTTATGCCCGGTACGAGTGATTCTGAGCTATGTAGATATTATGGAACGAATTCAAGTGATTTAAGCTTTGAATTCTGAGTAAAAGCCTAATGCATTAAGCCGGCATAGTGTTCGGAGGTCATGTACAAAGTCCGAATGTTAAAAGAGGACGAAATAAGTTCATTTTAGGAAAATTACACTACGCGTCACATGGTATGCCGCGGGGCACGACGCATCAGTGTAAATTGCTGCATGATATGAAAAGTGCATGGCGTTTGATAACTCCAATATCACGGGGAATGGCACGACGGAGGGTACGGTGCAACTGTACAAGATTTAGAGAGCCAGAGTCCTATTTCGCGCAGGAAAGGGTGTTTCGTTTGGGTCCAACCTACTTGGTATAAATACATATAAAAATGCTATTTTGAGGTTCTTAGACCTAGGGACACACTTGAGATGTGGAGGAGCACAAACCACGCATTGGAGGAGGCTTCTAACTAGTTTTTCTTCTTTTCTCTTCCTTTAATTACATAGTTTATTAGTTCTAGAGTTTTTGGTGCTACATGAACGTTGTAGTTTGAAGCTTAGATTGTTCTTTTTTTTTTTTTATCATATTAGTTTATTTATTCAATCTTGCACTTAATTATTTGATTGCTTGATCACAAATTGAATACTATCTACGAATCTAGGATTGAACTCAACAGAGAGAATTCTAAATTGTATATAAGATTGAGTAGAGCAAGATCTTAACTCTGAGGGGGAGCGAACTTGCGATTATGATAGGAATATACCTAATCGCCTTGCTTGGTTACTATACATGAATTATAAATGCGTTCTTGTTAATTCTAATTCCGTAGGAATATAGGCGTTAGGTTAACTTGAATAGGCGAGTTTTACTTCGGTATGAGTAATATTAACCATGTCAACCAATAAACTAGATTAATTAATTAGACGATTCAAGTGGAAAACTCAACGGAATTGTTATCTAACCCATAGCTCTAGAATATTCACTCACATTAAATTTGTCTCTCTATAATTCACCAATTTGTTCTCTTTAATCGCCTTGTTTGCTACTCTAGGTTAATATTAGTTAAATATTCATACGTTAGGATTCGCTTGAATAAGTTAATTGTTTGGTTTAATTCAGTTTATAGTTAATTACAAGTCCTTGTGTGTACCATATCTGGAATTACAATCAAACTACTAATTGAAACTAGATTATGCTACGAGATAGTTACTGAAGTTGTTTCTAATGGGTAAAGGGGCATTAGGGTAGTGACCTTCACCTAGGTGGGCAACCGACAGGTAATTGCTTCTAAGGCTTGATTGACATGATTGGGGAAATATGTATAACCGTTGAACGATTTTGCCCACTCTCACACCACTCGGTAGAGAGAGTGATTTTGCCCAATTGACCCTCTTGAGACCAAATGAGTAGGAAAATTTTCTCAAGAAACTAGGGTTCAAGTCGGGTAATTACTCTCTCGTGATTTAACCCTTTAGTGGGAACTATCCATTCTCTTGATTCCATCTCAATACTTTGTTGGGTCAATTTTGGAGACTTAGGCTCTCTCTTTCTAAAGAAGAGCCAAGTCAACTTACCATAAACCAGTGTTTTCAACCACCATTTCATAAATTAAATCATAAAATTAACCCAAATACAAACACCCATAGTCAATCTACCCCTAAATCACAACACTCATTAATTACCCACACTAGGGTTGAGCCACAACCCTAGATAATAGGTTTAGCTTCTCATGCTTGGAGAAGAAACTAGAGAAATAGATGAAGATAAGGACATAATAATTAATAACTAAATAAAAGTAAAAGAATCTATCATTAAAACTAAGCTAAGATACCAAATATGGCGACAAAATATGTCTCACGAGTGCAGATCAAAGTCTGGAATTAACTGCTGCCCTAAAAATGGCAAAATATTCTATTTATACTAAGCTGAAAAAACTGGATAAAAATGCCCCTGCGGGGTCAGTGCGGGCCGCACAAAATAGATCGCAGTCGCACTAGGCTCTTGGACTTCAAATCTTGTCTCTCTGAACTTGGGCTCCACGGACCGCGGCCGCAAAAGGTCTCTACTGTGGTCCACACAAACATGACCGCGGACCGCACTGGCTTGGACCATGGCAATGGACATCTCCCTGAAGTTAGCTTCCGCGGACCACATGAAATGGTTGTGCGGCCGTTGAGGATTCAGTGCGGTCCGCGCAAGATTGACCGCGGCTGCACTGCCTTGAAGCCTATTTTGCCAGCTCTCTGAATCCCCTAGTGCATACTGCACAATGTGTATTGTGGTTGCACTGGGCCTATTTGTCCTGAGTATGCCTTGTCTTTTGTATTTATGAAGATTTCACTCCTTTTGAGCCGATATTTGACATCTTGTCACTTTGTCGATCAAACCTGCAATAAAGCATAACTTATGAGCTTTTTGGAACTATTTTGTCTGAAATTATAATCAAAGCGTAAGCAAGAAGGGGTATAAAATGCATCAAAATCCCTAGTTATCAACTCTCCCAAACGTAAGCTTTTGCTTGTCCTCAAACAAACAAAATAAGACCCACCCCTTAAGGAAAAATCGAAGAATTTTCAGCTATCCTAAAATAACCTCAAAAAGTATCGATTGGGACTAACAATTTCCCTCGACACACATGAATCATTAACAACATTTTAGCCTTTGAAAAACCATGGATCAAGTGCGATACAAAAGCATCAAGAGTTGACTCAACACATCAAAGAACTCTCTCAATTACTTTGGTCATGGTGGAACCCAAACTCACACATCCTCAACTCTCCCTAAGCAAACCTCACCTTTAGAATATTGGCATGCAAAATGAGGTAAATGGGAATTCACTCATCTCCCTCAAGAAAAATATCACAAGTCTGGCTCTAAGTACCATATGCTTTCTCCTAATGTGGGTATCCACTAATGTAAGCTTCATTCAACTCAAAATCATATATGGATTTTGTAGAGTCATTGTGAAGGCTTTTGGGTTAGGGTAGGATATGGTTTTGTTCAAGTGGGTTCAATCTTCCCTTAAGCACTTCTTTTAATTCATTTAGCACACTTCTATTGACTCTATGAGTCATTTCACTTCTTCCTAAGGGGTTAGAGAGACACATTGTCACTCTTTCTTATGCATTTCAAACCATTTTTCCTTTTTCAACTTTTCATACCTTTCTTTCTTTGCTTTTCTCAAAATTCCTTTAAAGTCATTTTCACATTAAGCATTCTTTTTGTCTTTTTGCTTTTCTTTCTTTTTCATTGCCTTTCATTTTCTTCACTTTTGTGTCTTTATACCACTTTGATGCAATCCTCGCCCCCCCCCCCCCAAACTTATACTTTTGCCATGTGCTAAAGGAAAGATTTGAGTTCCAAGAGAGGTTATCTTTGAGAACGGGTATAGGCTTGTATTATGGTTCTTGAAAGAAGAAGGTCCAAGACTCAAAAGAGTTGACTAGGGATCTTATCAATGGTAGGCTATGGAATTGTTCAAACTAGTATTTAGATCAAAGAGAGCCTATAATCACTTCTCAAGTCAAATTCTACTTAGGATTTTGCCTCAACAAATATTCAGAGCAAGTTCTAGACCATTGGCTTGGGACTTGGACTCGCAATTCGATTTCTCACCACACAAGCTAAGGGATTGCTAAAGACATCGAGTCGAGGGACCACAATGACCTTAGATACGATTTGGGCACAAAATGGTCCCAAAACACCAATTGATAATTATCGGTCAACATAAGAGTCTCAAGGCCACAACTTTCACCATCCTAAACACAATAATTTGTTTTCCGACCATAAGGTCAAAGACAAATGTACTAGGCCCAAGTGAAGCTTTGCTTGAGGTACCCTTAACTACAAACTACTAAAAACAAAAAGAAAATGGACTCAACCCTAAAGAAGGTTGTCACGCCATCTTTCATGGGGAAGAGCCACCCGGTTCACACAATACTCCACCTTTGCAAAGAACCGTAGCATTAAGAAAACCAAAGACTTATTAAAAACGTCCAAAACAAAACAAAAAGCTATGAGCCTATATAAGAAGCTAAAACGAATTTTTTTTTGCGAAAATACAAAATAGAATGAATATGTACAATTGAGGATTTGAATATACAATGGAGAATGAATATATACAATGATGTAACTTTTTATACAGACAAAAGGAAAGATAAAAGTGCGATAAAGTAACTAAATGAAAGATTATATACAGACCAAATGAAAAGCAAGAAAGCATAAAATAAATTAGTGTATATACAGTTATCCAATAAAAAATATAGGGCGTACCGCTATAATAAAAGCTGGCATTGTCCCCAATGCCAACTAATCCAAATGAAATAGTCAAAGTAATAGTGAAAGGATATGAAGACTCCCTAAGCCTGGTCCGTCTGAATAGGATCATGAGTAGTCCCTGGGTCGTTCATGTGCTCGGGAACCTTAGACTAGTCCTCTGTAACTTGCTGCTTGGCTGCTGGGACCTAAGACTGGACCAAGACCGGCTGTGGATCAGGTAAATCCTGTGGCTAACTTGAGGAAGCCTCCGGTGGGTTTTCCAACTGGATGATGGCATCAACTATTTTTGGGATCTTCATCCTCTTCTTTGGAGGCCTCTGTGTCTGCTCTGGCTCTGTGGCTGCTGCTAGAACTTCTACTGGAGCTGCACCTGGAGCTGGGTCCTCAAATAACAAATCAACGGCATCTGGTCTGCCTTCATTCTCTCCACATCCACCCGTAGCTCCTTCACAGACTCCTTGAGAACTTTGAGAACAAACCTAAGTCCAACCTGGACGAAATCGAAGCAATCCATATTGGAAATGCCGAAACCGTCAAAGGGAGTCACGTAGCATTCACTTATCACTGTCAAAGAAGGAAGAGTAAATTCATTTCTTGAGGGAATATGAGGATATTTTTGCATGGTCATATGATGACATGATCGGTCTGAGCACATCCATAGTGGCTCATAAGTTACCTACCAATCCAATGTGTCCGCCAGTGAAGTAGAAACTCAGAAAATTCAAACCAGACATGAGCCTAAAAATCAAGGAGGAAGTCACCAAGCAGATCAAACCCAAAGTCCTCAGGATAGTTTAGTATCCAACCTAGATAGTCAACATTCAACCGGTTCCGAAGAAAGATGGGAAATTCAGGGTGTGTGTCGGCTATCGGGATTTAAATAGTGCAAGTCCCGAGGACAATTTCCCACAACCAAATATACACACCATAGCGGTTATACTGCTACAAGATGATGCCATTCCGTCTAAAGAATGTTGGGGCTACTTACATGAGAGCCATGACAACCATCTTCCGTGATATGAGACGTAAGGAAATAGAGGTGTATGTTGACAATGTCATCATTTAATCCAAGAGAGTCGTGGATCACATAGCAGACAACAGAAAGTTCTTTGACAGGTTGAGGAGGTACAATCTAAAACTGAACCCCGCAAAATATGCATTCGGGGTTCCCGTTAAAAGTTGCTAGGATTCATCGTCAGCCGCCGATGAATCGAGTTGGACCCACTCAAAGTTAAGGATATTCAAAAGTTACCACCAATAAAGAGAAAGAAGGACGTGATGAGCTTCCTAGGACTTCTCAACTACATCAACCGCTTCATAGCACAGTCCACATTTATATGTGAACCCATCTTCAAAATGTTGAGGAAAAATGCGGAAACGAGTTGGACCGAAGACTGTTAGAAGGATTTTGACAAAATCAAGGAATCACCACCAGTCCTAGTCCTGCCGGAACCTGGGAGACGTTTGCTACTCTATCATATTAGATGGAGCATTCGATGTTTTTTCGGAAAACATGACGATACAGGAAGAAAGGAGCAAGCCATATACTACTTGAGTAAAAAGTTCACACCTTACAAAGCAGGATACTCCATGCTAAAATGCACTTGCTGTGCTTTGACTTGAACAACTCATAAATTGAGGCATTACTTTTCTACCTATACCACATACCTCAAATCGAGGATAGACGCTCTGAAGTATATCTTTCAGAAGCCCATGCCAACCGGAAAGTTAACCAAGTGGTAGATACCGTTAAGCGAGTTCGATATCATCTATGTAAATCAGAAGGCGGTCAAAGGACAAGCATTGACAGACCATCTTGCTGAAAATCCTTTGGGAGGAGAATACGAAACCTTAAAAACATATTTTCCTGATGAAGAAATATCATTCGTAGAAAAGGCCATTGCTGAAGCTTACGACAGTTGGAGAATGTTCTTTTATGGAGCTGCAAACTTCAAAGGAGTGGGTATCAGAGCGGTTTTGGTATTAGAAATAAGTCAACATTACCCGTATCCACGAAGCATAGGTTTCCATGCACCAACAACATGGCAGAATATGAGGCTTGCATCATGGGGCTTAATCTGGCCATCGATATGAATATACAAGAGCTGCTGCTAATTAGTGACTCGGATCTTCTGGTACATAAGGTTCAAGGAGAATGGGCTACGAAAAAAATCCAAGATACTACCGTACTTGTATCATGTGCAAGAACTAATGAAGAGATTCACAAAGATAGAATTCAAACATGTGCCCAGGATTCAAAATGACTTTGCAGACGCACTGACCACCTTATCATCAATGATACAACATCCAGACAAAAATAAAATCCATAACCAGCCGAGTTACTGTTCTCATGTTGAAGAAGAAATGGATGGAACACTTTGGTTGCACGACATCAAAGAATATTTGGCGAGAGGAGAATATCCAGAATAGGCAAACCATATTTAGAAATGCACTCTACTGAGGCTATCCAATAATTTTTCAAATAGTGGAGAGACCGTGTATAGAAGAACTTCTGATCTAGGGCTGCTAATGTGTGTTGACGTAAAGGAAGCTTCAAGATTTCTCGAGGAGATGCATGCTAGAACTTGTGGACCACATATGAATGGTTTTTTTCTATCTAAGAAAATACTCAAAGTTGGATATTTTTAGATGACCATAGAAATGGATTGCATCGGGTGCGTACAAAAATGCCACCAATGCCAGGTACATGCAGATATGATAAGGGTACCACCCAATGAACTCAATGCAACAAGTGCACCTTGGCCTTTTATTGCATAATGAATGGATGTCATTGGTCCAATCGAGCCAACCATTTCAAATGGAATAGATTTATATTAGTGGCCATCGACTATTTCACAAAATAGGTAGAGGCTGCATCTTACAAAGCTGTAACTAAGAAAGTTGTTGCAGACTTTGTCAAGGATCGTATTGTTTGCAGATTCGGGGTTTCCAAGTCCATTATCACTGATAATGCTGCCAATATCAACAGTGATTTGATAAAAGCCATGTGTGAAACCTTTAAAATTAAGAACAAAAACTCTACAACATACATGCCTCAAATAAATGGAACTGCAGAATCCGTCAATAAAAACATCAAAAAGATTCTAAGGAAGATGATATAAAATCACAAATAATGGCACGAGAAGTTAACCTTGACCCTATTTGGGTACCACACTATGGTCCACACATTAACTGGGAAAACTCCCTATTTACTGGTTTATGGTACCGAAGCTGTCATTCCAGCCGAGGTAGAAATTCCTTCTTTAAGGATTATATAGGAAGCCAAACTCACTGATGCAGAATGGATAAAGAGCTGCTATGATCAAATGGCCCTTATAGACGGAAAAAAATGAACCCAGTATGTTACTGTCAGCTTTATCAGAACAGAATATCCAAAGCTTTCAATAAAATGGTCAAACCAAGACAATTCGCACAAGGACAGTTGGTGTTGAAGAAGATCTTCCCGTATCAAGATGGATCCAAAGGGAAATTCTCTTCCAACTGGAAATGTCCTTACATAGTTCACCGGGTGCTAACAGGAAGAGCACTCATTCTTACAGAAATGAATGATGAAGCTTGGCCAAAACCAATAAATTCAAACGCAGTCAAGAGATACTATGTTTAGATTGTTTACACTCGTTCATCTGATGTAACTGAACTATGCTTGACCTGATTCCCATTTAAGAGGGAACACATAGATAGACATGTGGGTTAGGTCATATCTTAACAAAATTTTCATTTTCCCTCAGAACCAGAAACTAGGGCAGAATTTTGAGGTGGACCCTCAAAATTTCGGAGCAAGTCCGGCCGAAACCATCGTATGCAAGACAATTAGAGATGGGCTAAGAAACTGGGGCAGAATTTTTAGAAGGATTCTCAAAATTCTGTAGAAGGTTCAATAAATTTTGTCACACAAAAAATGGCAAAAGGATCATTTACCAAACTGAGGCAGAATTTTGAGGACCAATTCTAATGCAAGAAAACTGCAATGTCTCTAAAATGTGTTACAGTCATTAGTTCATCTAATATTACATATCACTATGTTTTCCAAAATAACTCTATATTATCAATAAGTACGTATTTTTGAAAACTTTATTTCTATGACCAGGTGCTACTCAGGGTAACTCGAACAGGTCCTCTAGAATGAAGCAATGCGTCAAATGAAGACAATGGCACAAACCAACCTCCCCTACAAAACTCACGATTTTCTTTGGATGCAGGCGCAGTGAACACAACAGGAGTATTTGCAAATATACATATCAAATTCACTACCCTCATAATAATTAGGCCACGAGATGCAAATGTACCTCCAACTGAGAAATATTCTACTCCTACTTGTTATTTGTTTCCTGTATAAGGTTAAACATTGCCCTCTCTTTGCATGAGATCTCAAATCTTGCATAAGGCTAAGCCTTGCCTTCGCATTTGCATAAGGCTAAGAATTTCTTTCTCTTTGCATGAGACTAAGCCTTGTCTCAAACATTGCATGAGGCTAAGCCCTGTCTCCAAGTTTGCATAAGGCTAAGCATTGCCTTCTCTTTGCATGAGACTAAGCCCTGTCACAAATTTTGCATGAGACTAAGCCCTGTCTCGCATATTGTATGAGGCTAAGCCCTGTATCCCTATCTGCATAAGACTAAGACCTGTCTCAAATATTGCATGACGCTAATCCCTGCATCCTCATTTGCATAAGGCTAAACATTGCCTTCTCTTTGCATAATACTAAGCTTTATCTCAAATCTTGCATGAGGCTAAGCCCTGCCTCTATATTTGCACAAGGCTAAGCATTGCCTCCCTTTGCATGAGACTAAGCCTTGTCTCAAAGCTTGTGTGAGGCTAAGCCTGCCTTCGTATTTACATAAGGATAAGCAGTTCCTTCTCATGAGATTAAGCATGGTCACGCTCAGCATAATTGTTGCTCTATTATAGACTTTACATTATCTTCTTTCTTCAGGGCTAAGCTCTGCCCAAAACTCTGCACAAGATAGTTCTGTCTTGCTGTCACCTTCGGTATCATGTCTCTGTATTTCATGGGCTGATGTATAGCCCATTTTTCTACAGGCGTCATAGTTTGAAGGTATCATACTCATAGCCTAAATACACCATGTCATGGCTTGAGGATCCCTCAACACTGCACATTATTATTCAGAGGCGTCATGGTTCAAAGGCACCATTCTCATGACCCGATAACACCAGTTCATGGCCTTCAAATCTCCTATCTCGTAATTCATGGCCCCAGTCATCGTAGTCTGAGGACGTTATCTTCACTGCCCAAAGACAATCTTTCATGGTCTAAAGCGAACTTGCATCATGTTTAAATTCTCGCAATACTCTATATACTTGCATGCATTGTGTTTTAAGTTTTGTAGGTGATCCGTGAAGTAACCATTCTTCAAACAGGAGCAACCTTCGCTCTGGTTTCCATTCATACAGTTATGGTTAACCTTCGTGCCTTACCATTATTTCAAATACGATCGACCCGCACCAATTAGACACCTTTACTATGTGACCGTTCAAATATCTTCCCTATTATGCATATGTCATACTTTAGACTCATAATCATAACTCCATCCGATAGTACCCTTCACAAAAGAACCTTTGCTGAAACTGGCTGCTATTCCTATAACAACTCCGTCGACTCCATATACCGTTGGGTCCAGAACTACACATGGCTTGATTCTTGTAAAACAAGGGATATGTAGGCAACTCAGAGACCGAGGTTCGGCCTCTATATATAAAAATATCCCATTCGGTCAAAATCGGTCATCATTTCCTTACACGAAAACTCTTTCATCCTTCCTGGGTAAAGAGGGGCAGCTGTTGATACCCAATTTTCCCTCATATATTATTAAATATGCATATATACTTTCAAATATTGTACATGTATTTTATAAACATGCACAAGTATTTTTATAATTTCTTTATCATTTTTAAAGGCCCTAAATCAATTTATTTATGTATTTTTAATTATATAAATATTTAATAATTATTACTCATTTGAATTTATGATGATCTAATTATTTAAATTTATGCTCATATAACAAATATTTTAATTGTTTTTTTTATAATTAAATTTTTACTTTTTAAGACTATAATTGTATATTTTGTAATAATAGCCCATACATATACATAACTACATTATCTATACATAAAATAATTTTTTATTTTTTTATAATATTAAGTAATTATTTTAAATCATCTTCATGCATAAAAATCATTTTTATCATTTAATTAACTATTATTACAAATTATTTTATTAATAAATTAGGTATTTAAAAAATATCCCTTTTAACTATATTTAAATTTAGACCCCTATCCCAATTAAAAACCCTGCCCAATTCACATAACCCAAAACCCTAACCCAATTTTACAACCTGCCACAACCCGAAACCAATCTTGGCCGTTGATCTCAAGAGATCCAGGACAAACCTTCCTTTTTTATCTAACCTAACCCCAAACCCTTAGTCATTTCCCAAGAATTGTCGCCCCTAAATGCTCTCATCTCTCTCTTCTGTCTCAAACGCCCCCAAACCCTAGAGCATCGTAACCCTGAAATCCCCCAAACCCCTTCGATCCATGACCACATATGGGATTATCTAGTGATTTGCTACCCTTTCTAGCCTACTACCTCAACTGTTTGTTCGATTTTTGATGTTATCTGAGGGAATCTCAAAGAGATTCGACTTAGAGTCAACCTAGACTCTTCGTTTTCTTATGAATCTGCCTTGTGTCCATCAATGTTTGTGAGTATTTGTTATCTTTGTGGTTATGGTTAGATATTTCCCTTGCCTCGTCCCCTTTTCTCAAAACCCTCATCTTTGGCAATTTGAGTCTGTTCAAAATCCTTGTAGATCTGAAATGATTTTGAGTTATACGGTAGTTTTCTTTAAAAATCTCCGATTTTCCTTATTATTAATCGATTCTAATATTTTTCAAAGAACTAGGGTTTCACTTCATTTTGTTTCTGCAAAGAACTTTTCTAAAAGTTCCTATGTGTTTGATTATCTCTTTCCACTAATTCTTTCATGACTATATTCTAGTCCTTAGTTTGTTTAGTTATTTCATTGTTCACGCCAATATTTGCCGTTATTCCTTGAGTAATTGATTGATTATCCGACTGTCTAGGGTTCGAAAATTGCTTTATTTTGCTTAGATGGTTACTTCACGTAATTTTGTCTACTTTCCTTATTTTAAGACTCCTAATTGACATTATTTGCCTTAATTACTCTTGCTAAGCTTAATTTAGGGAGTTGATTGTTTTCCCAACCCCATACAATTTCTTGTTTACCCATTTACCTTATTTTTTTGGCTAATTTCCCCTGCTACTGGCCGGAATTTTGGTGTTCTGACTCTAAATGACTATTAGACCTATTACCTACCTTATTTGGACCTCAATTTCGTGTTATTTTTGGATAACTCCATGATTCTACCTGTGATTGGTCCTGTTAAGCCTAGTTGACTGGCTGATTGATCTCTTTGCCTTATTTATGAGCTCTTAACCTCTTTTACCTTATTTGTTTTACTATACTCAATGATATCTATGTCTCACTTTATTTTTAAACACATACACACATACATAGAGAATCACACAAAAGTTCTTACTCTTATTCACACACGTTCTATATCACAATCGTCTTATTCCTTGTTTGTTGCACTATCTAGCCGGCTGAAAGTCAAGGCTAGACCCTTGGATCCTTTTTGCTTCACTTTCCTGCTATTATATCTTAACCGGTATGTCTCCACTTCTGCTATCATTTAAACTTCTATGTGATCAAATATGTGTGCTCCATGTCATCAAGATGTCTATTTCTATATAATTAGACCTATGTGCTTCATGTTATTACTCTTAATCAGCATGCCTACTTCCATGTGATTAAACCTAGATGATTTTGTTTTCAATATATTAGCATGTCTACTTCTATCCAATTAGATCCATGTGCTTCATGTTTATTGGTCCTAATCAACGTATCTACTTTTGTTCAATCTGACCTATGTGTTTCATGTTTTCAGCATGTCTACATCTTTTCTTTATGTAAATTAGACCTATGTCTACTTGTTTCTCAACTAGTATATTTTCTGTCCAGTTTTAAGTGTTCACCCCCTAGCAGATTCCTTATTAGTGCATGATTTCTATGCCCCCAACACATGTTACCTTTCTGCATGACTGTATGAGTGGTAATCCAATCCCAGCCTGCTGTTCTTTGTTTACTACATGTCCACATGCCTATCTAGTAGTAATTAATGAACTAAGTCGAATCTAGGCAATGTGAAACATTGCTTGAAGTGGTTGTGATCTTGTTTTTGTCTCCTATTTGATTACTCGAATCCTTTTTTAAATTTCAAGTGTTGAAATGGCTTTGTTTGTTCCTATTTACCCTAGAAAATTCAAATAGTTTTCTTAAAACTGCCTCCTATTTTCAACTCCTACTTTTAGAAAATCTAGCATCCTGCCCTTCCCATGTGCACACTGCCTTGGACTCCATGAGACTCCTCTAAACTCTGACACACTAGGGTTAGCTTTTCCCAAAACTTGCTCACAAAAATGTTTCTTTATAGGGTTTTTTGGTATGAGCATTGCCTGGGGTCCATAGGCCCTTGGGAACTTTGACGCACCAGAAGACCATCGGATGTACTATGAGAATAGTGGCATGTTTCAGACTTGGTTGAAGGCATGGCTTCCGGGTTTACTTTTGGGTCCATCCAGGATCCCTATAGTATATTGATTTCATTATGTAATTTATTTTTATTTGGTTTGTAATAATATTTCTTTGTAAGCAGATATTGGGGTTATTAGTAAAATTGGGAGGGATTCTTATATATGTCTTTGTTGGGAACAGGTAGAAATAATGCCTATAGGTTGCTCTGATGTTTGTTTAATAATGTGCATTAGAAACCATGCCTATATGACTCATCTAATTCTTTAAATCCTGAATTTTCATCCTTCGCATCATCAGTAAACTTGCTTCTAAGTTGTTTCTCAATTTTACATCGATAATCATGTCTTCAAAACCTTTCTGTGTGCATTAGAAATCATGTTTCTAGGAATTTCCTTATTGAGTCCGCTTGGCAATTGATTTACGCTTTACTCTCCTGAAAATCATGCCGATAAGGTTTTATATCAGTTCCTGCATTTAAAAATCATGCTTATAAGGTTTTAAATCAGTTCCTGTACTTAGATACCATCCTATAAGGTTTTAAATCAGTTCCTACATTTAGATACCATGCATATGAGGTTTTAAAATCAGTTTCTGCATTTAGAACTCATAACTATTGGATTTCAACATGTTTCAGCACTTAGAAACCATACCTATAGTAGTTAAAGATAAAATCTGCTTGTTATCATCTGGTTTATAGTTTAGATATCATAACCATAGGTTTCTCCCCTATCATCACTTAGGCAAGCTTATAGGTCAATCAAATTCTGGGTCTAAATATGTGATGGTTTGTTTGAAACTGCCCAAGGTTCAGGAAGTAACAAAATCAGTAGGCAAATTAATTAGGTATCTGTTGTCTCGCTTTAATAACTAATGTCTATTGTGTTTATACTCATTTAGGTATCCTGCATATAGGACTCTTAAAATTTTAAAAATGTTTGTTTGAGGCTTGAAATTGTTTGTCTATTTGTGGAGATAAATATGAGCCATTAATTGCATCTTAATGTGGTAGTCCTACTTGACCTTTTGTTTGTCGCTTAGTTTTATCTTTTTTAAAACAACATAGGTGAGTCTAGAACCTCCTTAAATAGAGGTCCTAAACACCTCTAGGACAACATGCATGGGAGAGGTAATGCACGTATAAGGCACGCACTGGATACAATTAGAATGCTAAAGTAACAATAATTAAAGGGAGGGTAATCGGGTAGTAAATGATATGATGACATATGCGCTAATGATATCTGTAGCACCCCAACTTGGGGACGATTAACAAGTATTGTACAAAAGTGATCCTATAGGCTAATAACTAGGACCATGTTTTCCTCATTTGAATAATCTCTATTTGTTTAAATTTCTTTGTTTACTTATAAGACTAATTCACCTAATTTGATTTTTGCCGGGACTACCGTTGTGGACTCGAGTGGTGCTTAACACTTTCCCCTCAAGGTTATTTTGAGCCCTTACCCAATCTCTGGTAATGTATACCGGTTTATGAGTTCTTTCCTTTAGGTGCCCTAACACACCTTAAATATGTTAGCCGATGACTCTTCAAATTCCATACCCAATTCCCAAAAGGAAATGAGTTGTCCCAAATAATGTCCATGCCCGAACTCCGGGAGGAAATAGGGGGTGCAACAGTGGTTAGAGCTGCTTAAGGATTATGATATAACTATTTTATACCACTCGGGGAAGAAAAATATGGTGGCCGATGCATTGAGTCGCCCGGCAGAGAGTTTAGGGAGTTTAGCTTATCTACTAGCAGTAGAGAGGCCCATGGAGTTGGATGTTCAGGCCTTAGCCAGTCAGTTTGTAAGGTTGGATATTTTTTAGCCTAGTCGGGTATTGGCTTGTGTGGTCTCCTGTCTTCTCTTTATGATTGTATCGGGGAGCGTCAGTATGATGACCCCTATCTGGTTGTCCTTAAGGACACGGTTCAGCACAGTGATGCTAAGGAGCTTACTATTGGGGATGATGGTTCATTGAGAATGCAGAGCAGCCTGTGTGTGCCTAATGTAGATGGTTCGCGTGAGTTGATTCTTCAGGAGGCTCAAAGCTCACGGTACTCTATTCATTCAAGTGCCGTAAAGATGTTTCAGGACTTAAGGCGACATTACTAGCTGTGTAGATGAAGAAAGACATAGTAGAGTATGTTGCTGGTATCTAAATTGCCAGCAGGTGAAGTATAAGCATCAACAACTGGGTGGATTGCTTCAAAAGTTGGAGATTTCAGAGTGGAAATGGAAGCGGATCACTATAGATTTCATTGTTGGACTCCCATGGACTCAGCGGAAGTATGGTGCAGTTTGGGTGATTGTAGATAGACTGACCAAATTAGCTTATTTCCTTCCTGTGGTAACTGCATATTCTTCCAAGCAACTGGCTCGAGTTTATATCCATGAGATTGTAAAAATTCATGGCGTGCCGGTATCTATCATCTCTGACCGGGATACGTAGTTTACATCACGGTTCTGGAGAGTCGTACAACAAGATTTGGGTACTCGAGTGGAGTTGAGCATAATATTTCACCCTCAGATGGACGGACAGTCCGATAGCACTATTCGGATTCTTGAGGATATGGTCCGTGCATTTGTGATGGAGTTTGGAGGTTCTTATGATCAGTTTATACCACTTGCGGAGTTTGCCTACAACAAGTGTTACCAGTCCAGCATTCAGATGGCACTGTATGAGGCTCTGTATGAGGCTCTGTATGGTAGGTTGTGTCGGTACCCAATAGGTTGGTTTGAGCCGGGAGAGTCTAGATTATTGGGCACATACTTGGTTCAGGATGCTTTGGAGAAGGTTAGCGTGACTCAGGATAGACTTCACACAACCTAATCTAGACAGAAGAGTATGCGGATCAGAAGGTTCGTGATGTTTCATTCATGGTTAGAGAGCGGGTCTTGCTTTGGGTTTCGCCTACGAAGGGCTTTATGAGATTAGGAAAGAAGGGCAAAATGAGCCCAAGGTTTATTGGTCCCTTTGAGGTGTTGCGGAGTGTTGGGGAGGTGCTTATGAGCTTGCCTTACCTCCCAGCTTGGTAGGGGTTCATCCAGTATTTAATGTTTCGATGCTTCGGAGGTTTCACGGTGATCCATCTCACATGTTGGATTTCAACTCAGTCTAGTTGAATGAGGATCTATCTTATGTTGAGGAGCCAGTGGCTATATTGGAAAGGCAGGTTCGAAAGTTGAGGTCAACGAACATTGTATCAATAAAGGTTCAATGTCGGGGTCAGTTGGTATAGGAGGCGGCTTGGAGATCGAGCAGATATGCATAGCTGCTATCCTCATCTTTTCACCACTTCAGGTATATCTCTATGCTCGTTCGAGGATGAACGGATGTTTTAAGAGGGGGAGGATTTAATGACCTAGCCGGACGTTTTGAGAGTTAGATCCCTGATCTCATATTAACTATTTCCCCGTATCTATTTTCTGCTATCATGACTTCCCGGGACGTCTCATTTTGAGTTTCGAAGTGTTTTGAGACACTTAGTCCCTAAATGGAGGCTTAAGTCTTAGAATTTGGACATAGTCGAAACTGTGTGAACATCTCCAGAATGCACTTTCGTCGATTCTGTTAGTTCCGGTAGCTGATTTTGGGCTTAGGGGCATGTGAGATGTATTTTGGAGGTCCATAGCTTATTTAGGCTTCAAATGGCGAAAGTCGAATTTTTGGAGATTCGGACCGCTAGTGGAATTCTGATATCAGGGTCAAAACCTGATTTTGGAAGTTGGAGTACGTCCTTAATATTGATTATGACTTGTGTGAAAAATTTGGGGTCAATCAGACATTGTTTGATAGGTTTCGGCATCAGTTATAGAAGTTAAAGATTCAAGTTCTTAAAGTTTGAATTAGAGGGTGATTCGTGATTTTAGCATTGTTTGATGTGGTTTGAGAGCTTGACTAAGTTTGTATGGTATTTTAGGACTTGTTGATATGTTTGGTTGAGGTTTCGGGGGCCTCCGGTGAGTTTTAGGTGCTTAACGGATCAAGATTGGAATATATGTTATTGCAGAAGTCTTTAGACTTCTGGTGTTTTCGCACCTGCGGTGGGGAGGCCGCAGGTGCAGGACTGCACGTGCGGAAGATTAAGCACAGAAGTGGATTTAGAAGGAGTGGTCAGGGGTTGCAGGTGCGAGGTGAATTCTGCATCTGCGATGCACGCAGATGCACTAGAGAGACCGCATAAGCGGTGAAGGACCGCAGAAGCGGACATGGGTCCGTATGTGCACACATGCAGGTGCGACCTTTTGATCGCAGAAGCGGGCGTCGAGTTTTAAGTGAAATCTGCACCTGCGATAGGAATTCCGCATGTACGGGACCGTAGATGCGGTGGACCCTTCGCAGAAGCGGAAATCACTGGGAAGAAAAGGGAATTTTCGAAGGTTTGAAGTTCATATCACAAAATTCGATTTGGAGCTCGGTGGAAGGCGAATTTTTGCGTTTTTGAAGGACAGCTATTGGGTAACTATTCCTAACTCAGTTTCAATCTTATTACATTAATCCATTATTATATTCTTTATCTAAGTAAGGGATTTGAGTGAGGAAGCTGGAAAACGGGGGAAAGGTTCCCCAACCAAGAATCTAAGTTTTGAGTGGGATTTAGGTGTTGGTTTTGGATGATTTTTGTACGAGTGAACTCGTGAGACTATGGCTGTTCGTATTTGGTGACTTTTACCGGATTCTGAGACGTGGGTCCGGATAGGATTCTTTTGCATTTTTTTCTATTTTCTTCCTAAGTTTTGATTTCATTATCTAGATTAGTTGCTTGTATCTATATTTACGTTATATAATGATTTGGCTAGATTTGAGCCATCCGGAGCCGGATATTCGTGGAAAGGGCGTTGTGGCGGATTGATTTGAGCTTAGTTCGAGGTAAGTAGCTTACCTAACCTTGTGTGGGGGGAACTCCCCTTAGGATTTGGTACTGTTTGATATATGCGCATAGTGTACGTGAGGTTACGAGTGCATACACGAGCTATTTGTTGAAATACCTCATTTCTTTAAGCAAATATCTGTTTTTTCTTTAATTGAGCAACACTGGTATAGGTAACTATTATGCTTACTTTAGGAAAGCATGACTACATGCCTTAACTGTCTTAACTGCCTTAATTGCCTATTCGAACATTGTGCAACATGTTTTAGTAAAATTTCCTATTCTTCCATGACTCGAACTTAGCCTAAATTGGGGTTTCTTGTTGTAATCGTTATCTTTGTTTGGTTGAGCTGCATATTTACTTTGGGACTACGAAACATTATTATCGTAAATCTCCCTGTACTGCATATTTACTTTGGGACTAGGAACCATATTCCAGGAGATCCCCCAGCACTACATATTTACTTTGGAACTACGGAACGGTATTCCGGGAGATCCCCTATACATTTATGTTTTTGATTACTGGACAGTATTTCGAGATAACCCCTATTGCTATAACTGTGTTATGAGTGGTTGGCTTTTATTGAATTTTATTCCGGTTAGATTTCCATACTTACTTTACTGTAATACTTGTTTTCTCTCTTATTTCATTATGTTTATACCCGTTGGGTCGTGACCTGATCTCGTCACTACTCGACCGAGATTAGTCTTGATACTTATTTGGGTACCGTTATGGTATATTCATGTTATTTCCTACACATATTTTTCGTGTGCAAATCCAGTTACCACTTACCAGCCACGTCACCAGTGAGGCGAGCCGGCTGTAGAGATTTCAAGGTATTTCTGCGGCGTCTGCCAGACCTCGAAATCTCTATCTATTCCACCGCATGTCAACCCTTCTTGTATTTTTCTTCTTTTATTAGACTTTGGAATATGGGAGTACTGTTTCTTTCTTTAGCTTGTGACTTATGATATTTCGGGTTCTGGGAGAGTATGTATTGTTCGGAAATGATTAATGTATATGCCGAGCGGCATCTCATTTCCTTGTTTTAAATTTACTTATTAGTTGATAACTTTTATATTTTCGTTCTTTTTTTCGTAAATGTTAAACTTACCTAGTCGTAGAGACTAGGCGCCATCACGCCGATTCACGGAGGAAGAACTAGGATCGTGAAATTCTGCTGTGTTAATGTATGTGTACATATTTCTTAAGTGATGGATAAACAAATGTATTCTGTCAGATATATTAAGTTCAACATTCCTGAATAATCCACTTTTTGGTTTACCAGATGAGACTGTAATTTCCAAAGTGAAAACACAAAGACAAAGAATAATTAGGAGTCAAGAGACGTTAAACTGCCTTCTAAAACAGGACAATTTATTGTTCATTTGTTGGTTTTTTACTTTGAGAAGTTGGAGTTGCCCTCATCATCTGTTAACTGTACTTGTCTTCTTCAATGCAGTCCTTTGAGGATGCTATGTTTTCAATTATTTCACCGACAAAGATTGTGTTACATGAGAAAGATGTAAACTTTCCGATGGATATTAAAGGACAATGAGACGTTTATCCGAAAAGATGGTTACAACTTAAAATCTTTTAGATCAGGCTTAAACGATGTTTCGTTTATCTTGAAAGAAGCCGGATTGATATATATATATATATATATATATATATATATATATATATATATATATATATATATATATATATATGTTATAAATACACTTCTATTTAAGGTGAATGTCTTTAATTAGAGAGATTCTAGAGTCCTATTATTGGTAGATAAATCATCCTCCTCCCTATAAATAGAGGTGCCCTCTACCATTGTAAATCACTCCTAACATTCTCTAAGTATCAATAAGAAGAACTCTCTCTACTCTTCTCTCTATTGCTCTTGTTCTTGCATTATTGTTCTTGTCTTTTATATTATTTCATAACACGTTATCAGCACGAGACACTACCGTCTCAAGAACCATTCTCGAAAAATCTAAGGTATTTCCCTCTTCCTAATTTAATTTTCGATTATGTCTGACATTACGAAAAGAAAGTTCGTTGCCCTTGAAATTTCGGGCAAGAACTATATGACATGGGTGTTGGATGCTGAAATCCACTTAGATGCTATGGGTCTCGGAGACACCATCAAAGATAGAGAAAAAGCATCCACCCAAGAATGTGCGAAGGCCTTGATTTTCTTGCGCCATCACCTTGATGAAGGTTTGAAGATTGAATATCTCACCGTCAAGGATCCACTCATCTTGTGGAACGGCTTAAAGGAGAGATATGACAACCTGAAGTTGGTCACTCTGCCACAAGCACGATATGATTGGGCTCATCTGAGGCTCCAGGACTTTAAGTCCGTTTCTGAATATAATTCTGCAATGTTCAGAATTACTTCTAAATTGAAGCTATGCGGGGATAATATCTCCGATTATGATATGCTTGAGAAAACGTTTACAACGTTTCATGCCTCCAATATAGTACTGCAACAACAGTACAGAGAGAAAGGCTTTACAAAGTACTCTAAACTGATTTCTCTTCTACTAGTGGCCGAGCGAAATAATGACCTGCTCATGAGAAATCACGAAAATCGACCTACTGGGTCTACACCACTGCCTGAAGCAGATAAGGTGCACTCTCATTATGCCAAACATGAAAAGGGCCATGGTCATGGTCGTAAATGGGGTCATAGCCAGGGACGTAGACAAGGAAGAAATTCCAATGAAGTCCGTCAACCCCCAAGGAGAGATAACCGCCGAAAGCAGAAACGGGGTCATGAAGATCCTAAGGCAAATGGTTCAGAAACTATATGTTATCGTTGCGGTGGGAAAGGGCACTGGTCAAAGACTTGCCGTATACCAAGACACTTGGTTGACCTTTATCAAGCATCTCGAAAGAGAAAAGGCCCTGAAACAAATTTTGTCTATGACGACAATGAGGACATCACCCACCTGGATGTGGTAGACTTCTTTGAGCAACCCGAGGGGAAAATAGACCACCTAATCGGCGATGGGTCCGTGATGAAAGAAGATGGAGTTATTTGATTTTGTTCTACTTATTTGTATTAGTTAGTGAATAAATTAATAGTCATTAGTATTAGCTCGTATTAGTTAGTTCGTGATGCAATGTTAGCAGTAGTTCCTTAGAATATCTTCAATATGCTCAAATATCAATAATATTTTTATTTTCCAGTAGGGGTAATCGACTAGCCTGAAAAACTAGTCGATTATCTACTATTTTCGCACTAAAGCTGAAAAATAATTGATCAACAATCGATTGTCTTTGTCTAACAATCGATTGTCGTTAAGACAGTGTATTCTGGAATTTTTCAAAAATCATCCACAATCGATTGTCTTTGTCTAACAACCGATTGTCGTTAAGACAGTGTAATCTAGAATTTTTCAAAAATCATCCACAATCGATTGTCTTTGTCTAACAATCGATTGTCGTTAAGACAGTGTATTCTGGAATTTTTCAAAAATCATCCACAATCGATTGTCTTTGTCTAACAATCGATTGTCGTTAAGACAGTGTAATCTGGAATTTCTCAAAATAGCCAACAATCGATTGTCTATACTTAACAATCGATTGTCTTAAAACAGTGTGCTCTGGAATTTTTCAAAATAGCCAACAATCGATTGTCTATACTTAACAATCGATTGTCTTAAAACAGTGTGCTCTGGAATTTTTCAAAATAGCCAACAATCGATTGTCTATACTTAACAATCGATTGTCTTAAAACAGTATGCTCTGAAGTTTTTCAAAATAGCAAATAATCGATTGTGTGTGTTTAACAATCGATTGTCAATGTTCAACAATCGATTATTTGTGTTTAACAATCGATTGTTTGAAGAAAATGCTTAAACTGAAATTTTCAAACTGCAAAGTAATCAATTATGGATAACATATCTGATTTTGTTAACTGTTAGCAGCAGATTTTGAAAATATTATGTGACACAAACGAATTGAACTTGTTTATTCTTATGTTCGTGTATCTCTTTTGTATGTCAAACTATGGGATAGCAAATATGGATATCTCATAAAGCGAACTTGGATCAACGTCCAACTGTAAAAGTATTTGCCTAGTTGATTCATGTACTACACATACAATACTCAAAGAAAGGAAATATTTCTCTCAACTAAATATGTGTAAGGCAAACGTTACTACAATCTCTGGAAGTAGTAAATTGATTGAAGGCTCCGGAAGAGCAATTGTAACTCTGCCCAAAGGCACGACGTTAATCATAGAGAATGCAATGTTCTCCTCCAAGTCTAAGAGAAACTTGTTGAGTTTTAAAGATGTACGCCGGAATGGCTATCATATTGAGACAATGGATGAAGATAATCTTGAATATCTCGTCATCACAAATAATGTCTCCGGCCAAAAGAGGGTTATTGAGAAATTCCCGTCTTTATCTTGTGGCCTGTATTGGACAAGAATTAGTGCAATTGAGGCACATTCAACAGTAAACCAAAGGGTTACTGATTCTAATACCTTTGTACTTTGGCATGATCGATTGGGACACCCAGGATCGGTCATGATGAGACGGATTATAGAAAGCTCATATGGGCATCCGTTAAAGAATTTCAAAATTCTTTCGAATAATGAATATCCTTGCACTTCGTGTTATCAAGGCAAGTTGATTATCAGGCCATCACCAACAAAGGTTGGGACTGAGTCACCCACGTTTCTGGAACGTATACAAGGGGACATTTGTGGACCTATTCACCCACCTAGTGGGTCGTTTAGGTATTTCATGGTCTTGATAGACGCATCCTGTAGATGGTCTCATGTGTGCCTGTTGTCATCACGCAACCTTGCGTTTGCGAAATTAATGGCACAAATAATTCGACTACGAGCACAATTTCCAGATAATCCAATAAAGTCCATTAGACTGGATAATGCTGCTGAGTTTACATCCCAAGCATTTAATGATTATTGCTTATCAATCGGGATAAAAGTTGAACATTCTGTAGCTCATGTTCACATTCAAAACGGTCTTGCAGAATCGTTAATTAAACGCCTGCAGTTGATTGCAAGGCCATTACTTATGAGAACGAGGTTGCCAACTTCGGTATGGGGTCACGCCATCTTACATGCAGCAATGCTAATTCGTCTCAGACCGACGAATTACCACAAGTATTCCCCGTTGCAATTGGTTTTGGGTCATGAACCCAATATATCCCATTTAAGAATTTTTGGATGCGCAGTATATGTGCCTATAGCACCGCCATCCCGCACCAAAATGGGTCCGCAAAGAAGGTTAGGAATATATGTTGGGTTTGAATCGCCCTCCATCATTCGCTACCTCGAAACATTGACAGGCGACTTGTTTACTGCACGATTTGCAGACTGTCGATTTGATGAGACACTTTTCCCAAAATTAGGGGGAGAAGTTGGTGAAACCAAACGGGAAATTTTGTGGAAAAATGCATCATTATCTCATCTTGATCCACATACCTCTATTTGTGAAAGAGAGGTACAAAAGATTATCCATTTGCAAAGAATAGCAAATCAAATGCCTGACGCATTTACGGACTTGAAAAGGATAACAAAATCCCACATTCCCGCGGAAAATGTTCCAATCCGTATTGATGTCCCTGTTGGACAATCATCTAGTGTCATAACCAATGAGTCGAATGCACGCCTGAAGCGTGGCAGACCATTAGGTTCCAAAGATCGAAATCCTAGAAAGAGGAAAAAGAATGATCAAAATGACACCACGAAAGAATCTCACGATTTAACAAATTCTGAGATTCATGAAGAATCCATTGAGCCCGAGACTCTGGAAAATACGGAACTATCCCTAAATCCAATTAATATTGAGGCAAATATTAATCGAGTGGATATTGTGGTGGATAATGCCTTTGCTTATAATGTAGCATCTAGCATTATGCAAGAATGTGAGTATCTCGAACCTCAATCTGTTGAAGAATGTCGAAAAAGACAGGATTGGCCAAAGTGGTAAAAAGCAATTCAATCAGAATTGATTCGCTGGCAAAACGTGAAGTTTTTGGCCCTATAGTTGAAACACCTAATGGTGTTAAGCCTGTCGGCTATAAATGGGTCTTTGTACGCAAAAGAAATGAGAAAAACGAGGTACAAAGAAATAAGGCACGCCTTGTTGCACAAGGTTTTTCTCAAAGGCCTGGTGTCGATTATGAAGAGACATATTCGCCTGTAATGGATGCGATAACCTTTCGTTATCTCATAAGTTTCGCTGTCCATGAAAAGCTTGACATGCACTTAATGGATGTAGTTACTGCCTATCTTTATGGCTCACTTGATAATGAGATATACATGAAAATTCCCGATGGACTCAAGATGCCAAACGCGCATAATTCAAAATCTCGGGAAATGTTCTCAATTAAATTGCAAAGATCCTTGTATGGTCTAAAGCAATCAGGACGAATGTGGTATAATCGTCTTAGTGAGTACTTGTTGAAAGAAGGCTATATAAATGACGCCATTTGCCCGTGTGTTTTTATAAAGAAAACAACATCGGAATTTGTTGTACTTGCCGTATATGTCGATGACATAAACCTTATTGGAACCCCTATAGAACTCCAAAAGGCAATTGATTATCTAAAGGATGAATTCGAGATGAAAGATCTCGGAAAGACTAAACTATGTCTTGGTTTGCAAATTGAATATTTGGAAAACGGAATTTTTGTTCATCAATCTACCTATACAGAAAAGGTACTGAAACGGTTTTACATGGATGAAGCACATCCTTTAAGTAGACCGATGGTTGTTCGATCACTTGATGTGAACAAAGATCCATTCCGACCACAAGAAAGGAATGAAGAGCTACTTGGTCCTGAAGTACCATATCTTAGCGCAATTGGCGCACTAATGTATCTTGCAAATACTACAAGTCCTGACATATCCTTTTCAGTTAATGTCTTAGCAAGATTTAGCTCGGCTCCTACCAGGAGACATTGGAATGGGATCAAACACATATTGCGGTACCTAAAGGGAACTACCGCTATGGGCTTATTTTATGGCAAGAATTGCAGCCCGGATCTTGTTGGTTATGCTGATGCTGGATATTTGTCCGACCCACACAAGGCTCGATCTCAAACGGGTTATGTGTTTACCTGTGGAGAAACCGCCATATCTTGGCGATCGACTAAGCAATCAATTGTGGCTACTTCATCTAATCATGCCGAGATAATTGCTATTCATGAAGCAAGTCGGGAGTGTGTGTGGTTGAGGTCTATAATACATCATATCCAAGACAAATGTGGTTTGAAGTGTGATAAACTGCTCACAACTTTGTATGAAGACAATGCAGCATGTATAGCTCAATTGAAGGGAGGATTCATAAAAGGAGATAGAACGAAGCATATTTCACCAATGTTATTCTTCACACATGATCTTCAAAAGAATGGTGATATCAATGTTCGACAGATTTGTTCAAGCGATAATATGGCTGATTTGTTCACAAAATCTCTACCAAAGTCAACCTTCAAGAAGCTAGTTCACAAGATCGGGATGCGAAGACTTAAGGACATAAATTGATGTTCTTATCAGGGGGAGTTAATGCGCGTTGCACTCTTTTTTCCTTACAAGGTTTTGTCCCACTGGGTTTTCATTGCGAGGTTTTTAACGAGGCAACCAATAGGCGCATATTCAAACATGTGTACTCTTTTTCCTTACTTTAATTTTTCCCATTGGGTTTTGTTTTAAGGTTTTAACGAGGCACATCATTGAATAGACATTCAAGGGGGAGTGTTATAAATACACTTCTATTTAAGGTGAATGTCTTTAATTAGAGAGATTCTAGAGTCCTATTATTGGTACATAAATCATCCTCCTCCCTATAAATAGAGGTTCCCTCTACCATTGTAAATCACTCCTAACATTCTCTAAGTATCAATATGTATATATATATATATTGTTATGAAATAATATAAGAACAAGAACAATAATACAAGAACAAGAGCAATAGAGAGAAGAGTAGAGAGAGTTCTTCTTATTGATACTTAGAGAATGTTAGGAGTGATTTACAATGGTAGAGGGAACCTCTATTTATAGGGAGGAGGATGATTTATCTACCAATAATAGGACTCTAGAATCTCTCTAATTAAAGACATTCACCTTAAATAGAAGTGTATTTATAACACTCCCCCTTGAATGTCTATTCAATGATGTGCCTCGTTAAAACCTTAACTAAAACAAAACCCAATGGGAAAAAATTATAGAAAAGGAAAAAGAGTACACATGTTTGAATATGCGCCTATTGGTTGTCTCGTTAAAAAACCTTGTAGGGAAAACCCAGTGGGACAAAACCTTGTAAGGAAAAAAGAGTGCAACGCGCATTAACTCCCCCTGAAAAGAGCATCAATTCACATCCTTGAGCATTTGCATTCCAATCTTGTGCACCATCTTCAAAACGATCTTTTGTAGAGATTTGATAAATAAATCAGCCATATTGATTTGAATAAATATTCCGCACCTTGAAATTATCATTCTTGATAGCTATGAACATCTTCATATATGTCGTGGAATGACTCTTCAATATCTCCATAGAGGTATTCTCGATGCCATCATGCTTATAGTTATAGAAAGATACATATGTACACAAGTTGCACTTAGGATGTGGTACTTCAGGACCAAGAATTGTATATGCTTCAAGCAACTTCAATCTTTCATGGATTGACATATAAGTTAAGTCATATAAGCCATATAATAGACTTTAGATGCATATCAAGTTTTCATGTCATGCTAAACAAATAAGATATCGAAAACTTATTACACATACCATTGACTTTATACTTTCAAGTATTTGAACTACATGTCCAAAACTACATGTCTTTCATATGGAATCAATTCTGCTTGAATTGTATCTCTTCCATTTAGCCAATATTTTGTTTGTATTCGACAAACATAAGATCCTCATCGATATTTGGTGCTATCATAGATGTCGTCGACGAACATTTTATATCGGTTCCAGTAAATTTTCATAAAGACATAACATGGAGATCTCTTTATTCATATATTCAGGTACCTGAATCTCTCATGAGATTTTATGAAGTGTTATGTCATGTGATCTTCTAGATCACTTGCCTCCCCATTATGATCACTTTGATCATTTGCTCATCTTCTTTATTAAGAAGTTATTTTGAAACCGATTTGTCTATACGCTTTAAGCGTATCAAAGACTTTGTCCTTCTGGGACTTAATATGAGCATTTGCAGTGAGAATATAGTTACTTTCTTTGGGTCAGCAAATGCGTATAGCATGCTTTGCAATATGTTGCAATTGAATTATCCTTTTATGAACTTCAGGTTCATATTATGATATTCGAGGATCTATATATACAAATGATAATTCATCCCATGTAACCTTTTCTCAAGTGTTTATCATGTCTCCCCCTCATGTTAGAAAAACTAACTTGTTTCCTCAACTTTGAGAGTCCATCTTTGTGCATTATGGTGTTAATGAAAATATACACCGCACATCAATAATAATAAGATGAAATTATTTGGTTCCTGACCCTGAACCACTTGTGAGGGGAGAATATAATATACTCCCGTATACAACGTATATCAAACTGATATATATAACTTTGTTCTCATAAGAAACAGTTTAGCTATTAAGTGGAGGCACTCAATAATTATCTTGCTAAACCAACTATGATATAAACCAACTTATCAAGATGAACTATCTTGAATAGAAAATCTAGAAATTATGCTCGAAGTTATATTACTGAGGAATTTACCTCGCAAGCACCGGCCAGGCTGCGGGTTAATAACAATCGCACATGTAACCATATCATAGATGCATCATATGTGGTATACATGGCAGGTGAATGGGCCCATATTCACCTTTGATATTTCCAGAATTTATGGGATTCAAACCGAACTCTTTAGTTGGTCAATTAATTAATGAGAACAAGTAATACAAGAGAATTCATAAAGAACTTTCTAGTTCTTTAATATTTACCCATGTGAATTCTCTATTACTGCACATCATACTTAAAATGATATGGCTAACCCGAATGCCAACTGATAAATTATCAATATTGATAAACTTCAAATTTACACCATGACATGTGCAATTATCAATAAATTTCAAGTTTATTATGATATGGGTTTTTATATCAATAAACGTCCACTTTATTGTGGTATTCTTGTGTAGTACAAACTGGAGAATAAAGCGGGTAGTTTTTCACATACAGATTATCCCGCTACAAGTTGTAGTAATAGAAGATATCAAATCTTTCCTTTATTTATAGTCTCAATATAATCAATCGCTTTCGCATATACTTTGGAAACTGAATAAGTTTCTTTGAGACTTACTACAACACAATACCTTATTGGTAATCAATTGTGTTTCTCCAACATAGTAATAATTGGCTCTTCTAGAGCTCTCAATTAATTTTGTACTACCACAAATTCATCAACATCCATGTGGTGAATATCTCTTTTAAAGAGAAAGTTATACCATTATGGTCATGTCAAAATTATATGCAAGATATGTTTCTTGCATTATTATTGTCCTTTGATAATCACATTGACAAATTATTTTGGCGTACAATAGGTACGTGACCAATGACTATTCATGCCATAACAATGATATTATTTTCATATATCATCTCAAACCTCCTTCTAGGGGTGAGTGTGGTATATTCAATACCAATTTCATGTTCATATTCTTCCAATAAAGAATATGTATTCGTGAATCAGATGTTGTCACATTCACTGCGGGGATATGTGATTTTGTTATCCTTTTCAAATCTGTAAATGCGTCTGGCATTCGATTTGCTATTCTTTGCAAATGGATAATATTTTGCACCTCTTTTTCACAAATAGAGGTATGTGGATCAAGATGAGATAATGATGCATTTTTCCACAAAATTTCTCGTTTGGTTTCACCAACTTCTCCCCCTAATTTTGGGAAAAGTGTCTCATCGAATTGACAGTCTGCAAATCGTGCAGTGAACAAATCCCCTGTCAATGTTTCGAGGTAGCGAATAATGGAGGGAGATTCAAACTCAACATATATTCCTAACCTTCTTTGCAGACCCATTTTGGTGCAACATGGCGGTGCTACAGGCACATATACTACACATCCAAAAATTTCTTAAGTGGGATATATTAGGTTCATGACCCAAAACTCATTGCAACGGGGAATATTTATGATAATTCGTCGTTCTGAGACGAACTAGCATTGCTGCATGCAAAATGGCGTGACCCCAAACCGAAGTGGGCAGCCTCGTTTTCATGAGTAAATGAGGAATTCAAGATTATTCTCATCTATTGTCTCAATATGATATCCATTTTGAATGATATCTTTAAAACTCAACAAGTTCCTTTTAGACTTGGAGGAGAAAATTGCATTCTCTAAAATGTTGTTCCTTTAGGCAGAGTTATAGTTGCTCTTCCGGAGCCTTTAATCAATTTACTACTACCAGAAATTGTAGTAACATCTGCCTTACACATACTTAAATGAGAGTAATATTTCTTCTCTTTGAATATCGTATGTGTGGTACATGAATCAATTAATCAAAAGAGATATACGAACATGAGAATAAACAAATTTAATCCGTTGCTTCATAATTAAACAATATTTTCAAAATCTGCTGAGGTTAGTCGATTAACTTAGTTAATAGTCGACTAACTTGGGAAGCAGTCATTAGGTTATTCGACTAACTAAATCAGATAGTCGACTATCTTGCCTTGCGGAAAAGTCCAGTTTTAATGCGAAATATTAGTTAGTCGACTAACTAAGTTGATAGTCGACTAACTTAGTAAACAGTCCTCAGGTTAGTCGACTATCTAAATCAGATAGTCGACTAACTTAGCTTGCGGAAAAATCCAGTTTTAATGCGAAATATTAGATAATCGACTAACTGTTAGGTTAGTCGATTAACTCTACTGGAAAATAAAAATATCTTTGAAATTTAAGCATATTGAAACATTCTAAAGAACTAATACTAACATTATATCATAAGCTAACTAATACGAGCTGATACTAATGACTATTAGTTTATTCACTAACTAATACAAATAAGTAAAATAAAATCAAACAATTCCATCTTCCTTCATCACAGATCCATCACCAATTAAGTGGTCTATTTTCCCCTCAGGGTGCTCAAAGAAGTCTGCCACATCCAAGTGGGTGATGTCAAAATTGTCGTCAGAGACAGAATTGGTTTCAGGGCATTTACCTTTTAGAGATGCGTGATAAAGCTCAACCAAATGTCTTGGTATACAGCAAATTTTCGCCCAGTGCCCTTTTCCACCGCAACGATAATATATAGTTTATGAACTATTTGCTTTTGGATTCTTATCGCATCGTGCTTGTGGCAGAGTGACCAACTTCAGGTTGTCATATCTCTCCTTTAAGCCATTCCACAAGATAGGTGGATCTTTGACTGTGATATATTCAATTTTCAAACCTTCATCAAGGTGATGGCACAAGAAAATCAAGGCCTTAGCACAGTTTAAAACCTTCATCAAGGTGATGGCGCAAGAAAATCAAGGCCTTAGCATAGTCTTGGGTGGATGCATTATTTCTGTCTTTAATGGCGTCTCCAAGACCCATTGCATCCAAATGGATTTCAGCATCCAACACCCATGTCATATAGTTCTTGCCCGAAATTTCAAGGGCAACGAACTTTCTTTTCATAATGTCAGACATAAAACAAAATTACATCAAGAGCGTGTCCATACTTACGGGCTTTATTACAATTACCACATTCACTTCAGGGAATGGATCATAATCATCTGTATGTGCTGTATACAATCTCATGTCAAATATTACTTTCATAAAGTGAAAGATTATTTTGAGAATCTTTATTATTCTCATTATCACAATGATGACGATTATAATTCCGTCTATTGCCACGTCCACATCCATTGATACCTTCATGGTAATAATTTTGTCTTCTTTCAGACTTATCACATACTGCTATCACATTCTCTAAAGGGAATGAGAATGAAGCAAATTCAATGAGACGGATTTTCAATTCTTTGCCCACAATCATACATGAATTTAATCATGGCAAGACATAGAACTTTTACCACTTCACGTGGTTATAAATCCTTACAAACTCCATTAGAGTTATAATCAAACTTTGTTTCTATGTTTGTATATGAAATCAAATCGTAGAATTTCAAGAATTTGAAAGGGAAAAGTAAATTACTTACCTTTAAGGTATACCAATAAATGTTGTGATATCCAATATACCTCTTGAGTTTCCATCCCGTTGCATTACTTTATGATGATACCATCTCTTCTATTTTTCCGTATAGAAATTCTTAATTTTCTTAAGAGGATTCTTGAGACGGTAGAGTCTCGTGCTGATAACGTGTTATGAAATAATATAAGAACAAGAACAATAATACAAGAACAAGAACAATAGAGAGAAAAGTAGAGAGAGGAGTATTCTTATTGATACTTTGGGATGATTTACAATGGGAGAGAACCCCTTTATTTATAGGGAGGTGGTGACTTAGCCACCAAGTAGTAAACCCTAGGATCTCTCTAAATATGGACATTCACCTTAAATAGAATATATATATATATATATATATATATATATATATATATATATATATATATATATATATATATATATATATATATATATATATATATATATATATATATACTTTTGGGACCACCATTGAAGTTATACTTGTATTGCATAAAAATTTGTAAAATATTTATGCTCGGATCATAAGTAGTTCAATCTATTCAATGCAATTTTAGAAATCAAATATGAAGTTCTTTTAACTTTCAAATGCAAGTTTAGAAATTTAAATTTGAAGCAGTTCAATCTCTTCAATACAACTTCACAAATCAAATTTGAAGTTCTTCTATCTTTCAAATGCAAGTTCAAACATCCAAATTTTAAATAGTTCAATCTATTCAATGCAACTTTAGATTTCGAATCTTAAGTTCTAAAACATAAACTTGTTCTTTGAATTTTAACAGTCCATCACACTACTCAATGCCTAAGTCTACTCCAGATAAACTCAAATTTGAAGTATAACTTTCAAATATCATAAAGAGCAAATCCTAGTTATCAAAATAATAACAAATTAAATAAATCCATTTTACAACTAAGAAGAATAAGAAGAAATCTTAAGCACAGAGGAGAAGAAAGCAATAGCAAAAAGAATATATATATATATATATATATATATATATATATATATATATATATATATATATAAAAGTTACCGAAAAATTGGGAATCAATTAAATATTTTTCTAAAAAGTGATTATAAATTCAATGGATGACGCAAAATTGGGTGCCACATGAAAATTTTACTTATTCATTATCGCTATTATTATTAAAAAATATTACATGTTATAGCTAAATAATGCATCCTATTTATTATAAGCTAAACACTATGTAAATAATATTATTTATAGCAACCTTTTATATTTTATAGCAATACAAATTTATATAATTGATATCTCAACTTTTCGTTCAACCTTCTCTCTCTTCTCCCCCAATTCTCTCTTATTTTCCCTCTTTTCGTCCTCGGCAAGGTCACAGTCCAACTCTATCACTGTCGATCATCTTCTTCGGCAGAACTTTACTAGAGAACTAAATAACCACCTCTCTCTCACTTCCCTTTTCTCATCTCCGCTATCAGATCCAACCACCTCTCTCTTCCTTTCTGTCATCTCCATTGTCAGATCGGAGGCGACACCTGATGATGTAACAAAGATGCTGGAATCTATGACTTCTTCTCCTTATTTGTATCTCACATGTATTCGTCTGCCCGAATTTTGGTAGATACAATGTGATAATATATTGTCAGGTCTGGCCAAATTTTTGTTCGTCTCCATTTTTAGTTTTACTATAATGTGTTTATTATTTTGCTTGATCTGAAAATGCCATCACCAGCAAACTTTCTTCTCTTCTTTGCTATTGAGTCACATACAACGATACAAAAGCATTATATTATGTACAAATACACTCAAATTTGAGTGTATTTTGTATTTTTAATGCAAATAAATTTTTTTTTGTATTTTGGACTGTATTTATGTATTTCGAAGGTTATTTTTGTGGCAGATCCCTGAATTTTTTGAATTTTTTTTGTTTGAATAAAGTCGAATTAAATACAGTAAATTAAATATAGTGTAAAAGTAGCTACGAATGGATACGATAAATTGAATACAATCGAATTACTGTAATTGTGATTTTTTGTTGTTTGAATACAATCGAATTGAATATAGTAAAATTACATACAATGTAAGATAGTAAAAAATGAATTAGCCGAATTCAATACACTATTTACAACAAAATGAAATACAGCGACATACATCATATGTCAAATAATTAATAGCTACCAAATATAATTAGCTAAATTATAACTACGCCCAATAAGCCTCCAAACAATAATTATATTTGAGAACTCCTCTTATTATTATAGTTACTCCATTCGCTTTTTGGGTCTAAACACTTTACACCTCCAAAATCCTAAGCTGGGCAACGTGGGCTTTTAAAATTCGAAGAAAGCAGTCTTTGGGCCTTCATAATGTTGGTTTTACAGGTTGGTCTCCACGGCGGTGTTTGGACCTATAAGGGAGACGGACTCCATTGACACCGTATTTTTCCAGAAGAGATGGGAGAGATGGCAGAGAACGACGAGTTTTACCTGAGATACTACGTGGGTCATAAAGGAAAATTCGGGCACGAGTTCTTAGAGTTTGAGTTTAGGCCAGATGGCAAGCTCCGTTATGCTAACAATTCAAACTACAAGAATGATACGATGATTCGCAAGGAGGTCTTCCTTACCCCTGCTGTCCTGAAAGAATGCCGCCGCATTGTTGCCGATAGCGAGGTCCTTTTGAGCTCTCCTCTTCCCTTTCTGTTCGATTATATTATTCTATTGTTTTGGCTCAGTATGGGTTTGGGTCAAACTCGGTATCTTGGTATTTCAATTTGGTGGTTTAGGGTTTTAGATTTTTGATTGTGGTCTGAAATGTTTTCGGGGTTAATTTAAAGCTGATTTTTGCTAAATTGTTATTTGTGGGTCTGTACTTTGCCTAATGCAAAGCATAGTCTTCAAGCTCGCTTAAAGTTATGATGTGGAGGAAACTTATCCAAAAAAAAAAACTCTGATGTGGTACAGAGGCATAGCTGATTGGTTGACTGATTGTTTACGGGTTTTCAAATTGCTGGCTGTTAGCTTTAGGTTGTTACTTTCATCCTGATACTGGGAATATGCAAGTTATTGTTGAAGGCCAGTGATTTTGGGAAGGCCAATGAAAGGAATACCAATTCTTTGAGCCATTCTGATCTAAGAATGTTAGGAAAGAAGCATACTTCTCATCCTGGAAGGAAATAATCACAATATTTTGAGCAATTTTGGTGTAAAGTTCGTTGTAAGAAGCATAATTGTCATTCTGAAAACATGACAACTAGGTGTAAGCATGTGTATTCTCAATCCTAAATGGAATGTAATGATGTAGGGATCTATATTAAACATAATATCTGATTAAATAGTTTAGAATGACTAGCTGAATATACTATTTTAGGATCTTCCGATGCTTTTGTTGTTATTGCTCTCACCTGTCAACCTTTGTTTAACTTTGGAATAGGTGAAGAGGAGATTTCTTGTTGTATTAGGTTGAATCTTTTTCCTTTTTTTTGGGGGGCGGGGGGAGGGAGGTGTGGTGGACGATTGGGTTTTCTTTTATTGGGGCTGAAGTAATATGTCCGTTTTTGTACCGCTTCCACCTCTTTACTTCCTTAGTTTTATTACTTTATTATTGTTCTGATTACAAAATAGAAATGGTTAAGGTTGTGGATGTTTGTTTATTATAGATCATGAAGGAAGATGATAACAACTGGCCTGAACCAGATAGAGTGGGTAGGCAGGAGCTTGAGATTGTGATGGGAAATGAACACATATCTTTCACTACATCTAAGATTGGTTCGCTAATGGATGTTCAGACCAGTAATGATCCCGAGGGACTTCGTATCTTCTATTATCTTGTTCAGGTACGGATCTACAAGAGTTTTCTATCTTTCTTTACTTCTTTATATGAATACATTAAGAAGTTTGTTGTAGCAAGTTGCATTGTCGTACACATTAGTTTGTGAAAATTGTAGTAGAAATGCAAAAAAAATGTTTTGCTACTGACATCCACATTTAATGAAATATACATTCTCCTAGACACACAAACACACACCCCAACAAAAAGAAAGGTGAAGCTACAATTTTGGTCCTTCATCTAACAGAGTTAATTTTCAGATAACTCGTCTTTCTCCTTTCTAATGGTCTAGATGTACGATGTTGGGGGTCGATTATCTGATTCACTTCAAATTAACCCATCTGTTTGGCCTTTATTGGAGCTTTACAAGCAAGATAATATTAGTCTTAATTAGCCACATGTCGGGGTGGCGAACGGGCGGGTCGGGTTGTATATGGACGTGTCAGGGTAATGCAAAAACGAATAAATTATCTGACCCGACCAATATTTAATACATTCTTGAATATGATCGCTTTTGGGAGAATTCTTAGTCTCCTAAACTTGATGAGCCCTATTTGAGGCTTTACAAATGTAAAAGTTGAACCCATTAATCATCCATTGGTTATCCATTTTTCTAAGTGGATAAATATGGTTCTTATCCATATTGGACCCGTTTTTAAAAAGTTCATTGTCCAACCCATTTTTTAAAGGATAATATGGGTAAATAACTATTTTCTTTTAACCATTTTGCCACCACTAGCTACATGTATAACTCACTGAATGCACACTAGGTATCCTAGTTATATACTGTAAAAAGGGTCCTCTCTCTGTGTAAACTGATGATATTTGTGAACCTCCTGGACTTGATCTGCTTCCCAGTTCTGAGTTCCATAAGAAAATCTAATCCCACTAACTCCATCTTTAGATTGCACTAGAAGCTGGTCGGTGAAGTCCCTCATTCCATCTTTAAATGAATAGATAAGTGAGATTTTGATTTCTTTCAATCAAAACCTCTTGTTTAAAGATACTCTTCTTAATGCAAGCTGGACTTAAATTGTGGCCTCGTTTCTGCCTAATGCTGCTTATTCAATGGCTTATTTTCTTCTCTTCCTCATCTTCTACCCTTTTAACAGAAACAGGGTTTGCTCATAATTAGAAGGGAGAAGTGATGGTTATTTTTATTAGTACGTTGTCTTTTGGGGAGAGGAGGAGAGGTCAGAATAGTTAGGAATAAAGGAGGAGAGACCAGAATAGTTAGGAATAAAAGAAAAGTAAGAGTAATGGATGTGTGAGAAAGTAAGACTTTTTGACTTACAACTTGAACCAATTTCATCCTTAAGATTCTTGCCAACCTTTTTCTTTCCCCTTTCTACCTTACGACAAAAATGACCTTGGATGACCGGCTAGCAAAAAAATTGACATGCTCTCATGTTGCAGCAATTCATCTCCTCCTCCTCCTCTATTACCCTCTTTCCTCTCCCCCTTCACATTGCTAAGCAGAAATAGAAGCTACAAGCCATTCCATCCTCCATCGTGACCCCCTTAAGCCCACATCCACTTGTCATACGAGTTAACCCCAGCTTGGGGACACCCTTCATCGTCTCCTTTCCTTTATATTGGAGGGATTCCGAAGGATTTCCTGTTCTCGATCAATTAGTTCCACTGCTTTGCGCCATTTTATTATGGTAGTTGACATGTTATTATCTTTAAATCAAACATCGTTGACGCATTTCTTTTAGTTTGTTTCAGCAAATTGGTGTTGGTTCTCAGTCTTGGAATATTTCTGCACAATTTGACTCTTGGTTTTCATTGCAGGATTTGAAGTGTTTTGTGTTCTCTCTCATCTCACTCCATTTCAAGATCAAGCCTATTTAACTCATGCTTTTGACGTGCTGAAATTTAGCAGGACGTGCTTGGCTTCATCTTTTAAATGTGTTGAGTCGTGTATCCTGGAAGTTAGAGAAGTGAATTTGTATGATGGCGTTTGGTGAATTTGTATGATGCCGTTGTTCTTGTTCTGCTTTTGTTGAATTTATGGAATTGGTTGTTTTCTTAGAGCTTGTTTTGCGAGTAAAGATAAGTTTTTTGAATTCTCTCTCGTTTCTTTGCGTACTTTTCTCTTATTAATCTTGCCATTATTTGTTACGCATGGAAGGCACGAGGCTGTTTTGTCATCTAATGTTCTTTGAATTGGGTGGGGTTAAAAGATACAATTATCCGCCTGACCCCAACCCATTTTGACGCATTTAATTGATTATCTGATGGTAATTTGGACATGTATTATAATTTCCATTTTTTGCTAGCTCGTCACTTAAAGATGTATTCAAATTTATGTATAGAAGGTACTTTATGGAATTGTCTGCATATAGTAACCAATAATGAACTGGACCTTTGAAAGTATAAAAGAATTATTGCTAGAGTACATGGCGTAATAATTGGGTTAATAAGTAGTAAGTACGTTGCTAGCTTATAAAAGCAATTTTTGTCCAGATGGCAGGATGAACATAAACAGCTTTGAGAAAAGATAGAAGATGTGAGTACTCAGGAAGCAGAGGTGTATTAAAGCTTAAAATAATAACGACAGCAATAACAACAACAAATTCAGTGTAATTTTATAAGTGGAGTCTGAAGAGTACCTTACACCTACCATATAGAGATAGAAAAGTTGTTTCAGATAGATCATCGGCTCAAGAAATAGTAAAAATAAAGTAACAAACAATAATAATAATAATAATGTAATAGGGTAATGGAAACGAATGACATAACCTATAATAATAAAAGATTAGGAATAAGAAAATATAAGAATAGTACTGGTAAGCCAGGAGAAACTCTCGGCTACCTGTCAACCTTCAACCCTAATCCTCGACCTCCACACTCGTGGGTCACGTCCTTTGTAAGTGAAATAATGACATGTCCTGCCTAATCACCTTTTCCCAATACTTCTTTGCCCTGACCCTACCTTTTCTTAGACCCCCCCTCCCCCATGGTCAACCTCTCACACCTGTTGGGCAGGGAATCTATGTCTTTCCTCTTCACATGCCCGAACCATCCCAACCTCGATTCTCGTATCTTGTCCTCCACATAGGCCAATCACATCTTATCCCTAATAACTTCATTCTTAATCTTGTCTTTATTAGTATGCCTGCATATCTATCTCAATATCATCATTTCAGTTAGCTCCAATATGATGAGTAACATCTTCGTCAATCTCCTTGTTGCTTTAGATTACAGATCCAAGATACTTGAAACTATCTTTTTTTATGGATGACTGAGTATCAATATTCACTTTCACTCCTGCTTCATGTATCTCATCACCGAACTTGCACTCTTAGTACTCTGTTTTCGATCTACTCAACTTAAAACCTTTAGACTCCAGTTTCTATCTCCAAACGTTTAACCTAGCATAAGCTCCGCCTCGTGCCTCGTCAATCATTACTATGTCATCAACAAATAACATACAATATGGTCCTCCTCTTGTATGTGTCATGTCAGCACGTCCAACACTAAAGCAAACAAAATGGCTTAGACCCGATTACTGATGTAACCACATCTCCACTGAAAAATATTCCAAGTCCCCTTTTGCAGTCCTCACCCGAGTTATAACTCCATCATACATGTTCGTAACGCCTTAGTGTACGCTATCAGAATACAGCTAACCTCTAAACATCTCTATAAGACCTCATTCGGGACTTTGTTATAGGCTTTCTATAGGTGAATGAATACCATATGCAAGTACTTTTTCCTCTCTCTATACTGCTCCACCAATCTCCTCACCAGGTGAATGACTTTTGTACTTGACTATCCCAATATTAATCCGAACGGGTTCTCGAATAGACACTCTCCTCTCTACCACCCATCTCCCAAATTTTCATAGTGGGATTCAGCAGCTTGATACCCATATCGTTATTGCAACTCTGAATATCACCTTTGGTTTTGTATAACGGGATCATCAAACTGCACCGCCAGCTTTCAAGCATATTCTTTGTCCCGTAAATAACATCAAACAAACCAGTAAGCAACTCCAAATCTAAGATCCAAAATTCGACTGGGATCTTGTTAGGCCTAGTCGCCTTACCCTGCTCATCTTCCGCATTTCCCTCTCAACCTCCTCAATCTTAGTACGCCTACAAAATCCAAATTCACCCCGACTTTCTAAGTTCTCCAACTCACCAAGCACAATATTCTTTTCCCCTTCCCCGTTCAAGAGTTCATGGAAGTACTGATGCTATCTAGGCGTGATACATGCCTCTTCCATCAATACATTGCCATCCTCGTCTTTGATGCACCTTACTTGGTCCAAGCACCGAGCCTTCCTCTCCCTAATCTTGGCTAACATGTACAACTTCCTTCACCTCCTTTGTCCCCAAGTTCCTCATAAAATCATTTAAATGCTACCGTCTTAACTGCTGCCACTGCTAATTTTGCCTCTTTCCTTGCTTTCTTATAGTACTCCCTATACGTCCTCTTCTTCTCCTCATCTGTGCTCCCCACCAGCTTCAAGTATGCCGTTTTTTTGCTTCGACTTTTTCTTGGACCTCCCAATTCCACCACCAGTTCCCCTTGTGGCTTAAAAAAGCATTTGAAAACCATGAGTAATACAAGGTTGCCCGGGTATGCAACTATCAATATAGATAACATGAATATCCATATTATTCTTTTATTAATTCATATTTTATCCGTATTAAATATGAACGAATCGAATATTTTATCTGTTTTGCTTAACTCATTTTGACATGCTCATATCCACCTAGGGCTGTCAAATTTGGCCCAGCCAAATGACCCGCCCAAGGTTGAGTTGGTTATTGACCAACTTATTTATATAACTTATCCCATCTTGACCCAACCCATCTTAACCCATTTAAAGTTGCGCCAATTTGTTGCTCAAATTGATACATGAGTAAGTTTGTCAAATTATCTTATAAATAATTTTGTTTGTTGTTTAATATTTTAAATATGACCATAACAAAAGTAAAAAAAATCTTATTTAGTAATTATACAATATATAAGAAAATAACACATATTAGTTAAAGTTTAATAAGAGTTGGGCGGGTTGGGTTATGATCTGTATTTTAACCCATCTTGACCCAACTCATCTTAACTGTCAAACCCATCTTGACTCAACCCATATTAGCTCAAGTTATTTTTGGGCGGGTCAATTATTAATTCGACTCATTTTGACCCGCCTAAAATTAACCTAACCCGCTCATTTAACACTCCTATATCCACCCCACTCGCCTATTTGCCACTTTTATTTTTGAGCTCCGGTTTCCCGTACTGCTATTGTTTTGCCATGAGCGCCACGATAGCAAATGGACGTGGCGTCAGAGGTTGTTTTCCTGAACATTTGCTCGGCCTCATCTCAGAATCTTGTAATTGTCCATTCACTGACATCCGTTTTGATGCCTTTGCTATTGTCTTCCACATGCTTCTAGTCATTTTGCAGCAATTTATCATCATACACCCAGAAAACTCTAGGAAAAGATACAAAATAGCTAAAAAATCAATTTATATAAGCCTAAGGTCAACGAAATTAAAAGGAGAGATTGATTTCAAATTCAAGCAGACAATAAGTTTTAGATGACTTTTTTTTTTTAAAAAAGGGGTTGCTCTGATGGTAAGCCACCCCACTTCCAATCGAGAGGTTGTGAGTTCGAGTCTCCCCAAGAGTAAGGTAGAAAGCTCTTGGAGGGAAGGATGCTGGGGGTCTATTTGGAAAAAGCCTCTCTACCTAGGGTAGGGATAAAATGTGCGTATATACTATCCTTCTTAAACTTTACTAAGTAGAATTATACTGAATTGTTGTTATTATTATTGAGCTTTAGTTGATAGAGTTATTTAGTACTTGTACGCCAACTTAAGTAGGACACTCTTGTTTAATTTCTTTTCAGAAAAAGTGAATAAAAAACCAAAAAGCTAAGTTTCTCTGGCGCTTCTTCGTTGTCTACGAGTGGTAGAGCAAATTCCGCGTAAGCATCGTGCTTCCACGTACTCTGTCCATTTCATATTTATATACTCTCTATTTTAATTTATGTAAATTTGTTGTACTGGTCACAAACTTTATGAAAAAAATAAATTTTTTTAGAATTTATAGTCCTAAACAATGAGACCCATAGTGTTTATGATCTTGTAAAAACATCTCATTAAGGGTAGAATTATAACTTTAAGCTAAATTGTTATCAAATTTATAAAAGAGTTCATTCTTTTTGGAACAGACCCAAAAAGAAATAGGTTCACCTAAACTGAAACAGAGGAAGTATATATTAGTTGAATAAAATTACTATATATATAAGCATTATTGTTAAGCCAAGTAGCAAGCTATTAAAAAGTCACTTGGCAATATTAAAGAAAGTTTATAAGGATATTGCCAAATAAGGAAAAATTGGTTAAGAACTATATATGTAATCTCATTCCAAAATAAATTATTTAAATTGGGAATACTTTTTCTTTTGAAATATAAAAGAATATCACTTTTAAAATTTGTATTTAAATTCTAGGATAAAGGATAAGATAGTTACAAAAATAACTACATGCGTAAAAATAGATAATAAAAATTAAAAATAATAAAATTAAAACTAAATAATTTATGTTCAGAGAATGAAGGTTGCGGAGATGAGGATGCTTAGGTGGATGTGTGGGCACACCAGGCTGGATAAGATCAAGAATGAAGTTATTCGACAGAATGCGGGAAGCGAGGCTGAGGTGGTTCGGGCATGTTCGGAGGAGGGGCTCCGATGCCCCGGTGAGGAGCTGCATGCGGTTGGAGATTGTTGGTGGTCGGCGAGGGTCGATTGGAAGCAGCCTCTCTGCCCTTTCGGGCAGGGGTAAGGCTCTGGGTAGTTGTTGTTGTTGTTGTTATATATATTCTAAATATTTATTGTGTTAAATCAAATTAATTCAAAATTTATCCTAGCTTTTGAATTAAAAAAATAATAAATCATATCTTATCCAAACTTCTGAATTGCAAAATAAAATTCCAAAGATAAAAAATACCTTGAGATCTTGGCAAAGAATAAAGTATGGGCATATGCACTTTTTATTTATATTGTCTATGATTGGATTAAACACAAAACAAAATAATTATATACAATTTATAATAGAAAAAACTGACACAAAAAGAGGGAACTAGATATAGTGTGAGAGAACTTATACTTTAAATTAATTTAAAAATAAAATAAAAATAATAAATAATTATGCTCAAAAATATTATTGGTAAGTTTGAATCTGAGCAATATAATAGAAGAATAAAAGTGTATGAAAAAATTATTTTAAAAAAAGAATATAAATTAATATAATAGAAGAATAAAAGTGTATGAAAAAATTATTTTAAAAAAAGAATATAAATTTCTCTCTCTCTCTCTCTCTCTCTCTCTCTCTCTATATATATATATATATATATATATATATATATATATATATATATGAGATAATAGGCTATATAGTTGATATTTACACCTTAATTGCCCATGCTTTGTTTTTGTTTTATAAGGTAGATTGCCAATAAAATGCTTTAAATGGTGCTATTTGGTTTCTCATAGAATATTATATGTGAGGAAGCAACATGTCGCGATGAACTGTTCACGAACCAGAAATTTAAGGGCCAAAGCATCAAATCGAGAAAACTTTTAATAAAACTCTTATAAGGTGTAGAAACTCGCCCAAAATAGTTGAGGCTTATTTTGATATTACTTTTGGAAGAAGAACAAGTGTGAGAGATCACCCAAAACATCATAGTGCTTTATCTCTTCTATTTTTCTTGCAATTCATCCAATATGAATAATTTAGTAGTTTTATCTTACGTTGTCATGAGTAGCTAAATACTTTAATCTATGGTTTTGGTGAAACCCATTGGGGTTGACTTGATTGCTATATTAATATAGTTTCGAATTGGTTGTTAATCCCTATTTGTTCATCTACGTTTTGATTGTGGTTAGTTGAAAGGGCCCTCAATTATCTGTCACTATTTAGTATGTATCTGCTTGAGAGAGAGTGCATATTTAGGTGATTGTATGAACAATATCACTCCCGTAGTATAGACGAGAGTCATAACTAAGGGTTTAGAGGTTGGATTAGAGATAACGATACCTCAGGTGCAATCTAAGTGAACCGTAATGTAAATCTAGCTATCGTAGCTTGAGAAAGTGTGTCTAGTAAATTATTATAATCGCTTAAGAAAGATTATGATAGCTGGAGCGTTAATGATTGATGGAGACAACTAAGTCTCAGTTATAAAACATATTCAACCAAGGAAATCAACAACTGGGAAAACCATTACCTTATACCTTATTCCAATTATATACAAGCAAGCTTGGTTAACTTTCAGCTGTTGTTTATTTTCAGTTTAGTTGTTAGATATATCATCAATTGTGAATTACAAAGTTTGGAAAAATTAATTATGTGAATTTAGTAAGTCCGACAAAAATTTATAGGTTAACTCTTTGTGGTTCGACTCTGGACAGATGACTATATTTGCTACGTTCATGTGTGTCTTTTATAAGGCATAGTTTGGCGTTATCAAATTTTGGCGTTGTTGCCAGGAAATTAACGGTGTTATAAATTAAAATTAAAAGAAGTACAAAAATTTTAAGCATAGTCAATTTTCTCTATACCCAATCTTTTCATTGAAATTCTAACGTTTGAACTCTTGTGGAAATCAGGTGTATGCCTAGAAGTTCTTCGAGGACTGGAGAACTGCTAGAAGGACTCTCAGACCCCGAGAAAACATTCAGGGTATTGAACTGTGCCAACAAGAGACTTCAACAATCTCAACAATCACACCATCTCAAATTTGAAATGGGTGACTGATCACGCCCAACTATGCCTTATAAAAAGGACAATGCGAACGTTGCAAATATAACTTGAGTATTATGCCCAAAGTCGAATCCATAGAGAGTTAACCTATCAATCACTATTTTTAGACCCACTAAAATCTTGAGAACCAATTTTCCCAAATGTTTGAATTACAGTTGATGGTGTCTTTAATGACTAAGATTGCAAGTAAATAAACAGCTGTAAACTAAGGATGCTAAGGTTGTAAACAATAATGAGAAAATGCTAAGGTAATGATTTCCCATATTGATGGAATCCCTTCTGTTTATACTTCATATAAATTTACCAACACATCTTTATCAATAATGAACATTCTTCTTACCGTAAATATCTTCCGAGTAATTACAATAATTTACTAGTTGCACTCTCCGGAGATACACTAGCTTGTTTTATTCAACACAATTCACTTTAGATTATACCCAAGGCTTTGTTATCCCTAATCCCGCCTTTAAACCCACAGTTATAGATCCCTCTTATACTTTAGAAGTGGTGTTATTCAACAATAGCCTAAATATGCACTCTCTCCCGAGTTATGCACACTAAATAGGCACAGCTAATTGAGGATCCTGTCAATTAACTAAAACAAACACAGTTGAACAAATAGAGATTGAAACTAGAATTTTGTATTCACATAAACAAGAAGTTCAACCCTCAATAAGTTCCATCAAAACCTTAGACAAAGGATTTAGCTACTCATAAATATGGGTAAACAAACTATAACAATATTCATCATAAAACTTGCAAGAAAAATCAAAGAAGAAGAAGAAAGATGTTTTGGGTGATCTCTCACAATTATTTTTCTTGCCAAAATACTCTCCAAATCAATACATGCCTCTCTTGGGCGAAGTCTAGTGTTTAAAATAGGGTTTTGGGCTAAAAATCCCGTGTTTTGCACTTAAGTACCTGAACATTTCTGCCTCTGCCGCGGTTGCGATCAAACCGCGGCCAAACACCTTCTCTGAATCTCAACTTGTCCGCGACAATCTTCTACCGCGGTTCTGCTGCGGTCGTTGTGGAACCGCGGCAGTCCTTCTTCAGGCTTGGTTTGAGCTGCTTCGTGTGGTTCACTTGGCAAAATTTTACGATTGGCCTCTTTTTCTCCATATTTGATCCCAAAAGTACTCCATAGCCTTCTCTTATCATATATCACCTGCAAAGCATGAAAAGCTCTAATCAGAGCATTTTGTTATCACTTTTATCATCCAAACTATACAAGAAGGTGGTTATTTTGGGCCTAATTTAAATTCACATATTACCTCACACTTAAGCCTTTACTCGTCCTCGAGCAAGTTAAACCACACTTCTAGGCATAACCGTTAGATGCATTACCCAAATTTATGTTACACCCGCCATTATGAAAGAACAACCTAAGCAGTGCAACAATTACTCCTCAGATGAAGACTCTAATGCCATGACACACTTCTGCTCACTCTAGTTACTCTAACAGGGGTGAAAAGTCACTTTTTCTTCCAGGGTCATATGCCCTCACATCACAATTCTGAGAGACGTTCCACACACATAAAATCAAGCAACAAGGAACCATATATAGACAAAATTCACTCAATCTCAGCAAAGAACATTTACATGCCACACAGATACACCATAAGCTTGCCCCTAGTGTAATACTCTACCAATCGAGATGTTCAGTCAAAGATTAAGAGAACTTTATTTGGTTGTAATGTAGGCTAAGAGACGAGTATGATATATTTGGATATAGTGACTAACCTGTCTAAGCACTTTTAATACAAACTTCCTCTTATTTTAATTTCCCTGTTCAACCCAATTTCTTCCACATTTTGGTTCATAGGTGACCCCCACTTTTCTTTAGGTGCAACTGGCCTTTTCTCCTTTTTTTTTCTTTTCTTTCTTTTCTTTCTGTTTTATTCTATTTTATTTATCTTTTTTTTCTTTTACAAAGCCATTGCATCATTCAAGTATTTATTTCCCGATTCCCTTTTTAATACTTTTTTACTACCCAACACTTTGACTTTTATATCTTATTTAGTAATTCAAGTGCTTCTAGGAGGTAAAGGTTCAAACAGTCGAACTATTCAAACACAGGGTTATAGGTCATTATAGGGTTATCAAAGAACATGCTTTTGGCTCAAAGGGGTTAACTATGGCCATATGTACAAATGGATTCGCAATTATGCAGGCTACATAGATAAATGTCTCAATCATCTCTAAAACCAAACAACTTCTATTTTGCTTTGCAAACACTCCGGGCAAGTTCTAGGCATCGCTTGCAAGCATAGAATGCAAGTAATATCTCACACACACTTAGCATGCAACTCATTCTGAATTAGTTTATCAACACACACATACGAGCGTTCTAGCAAGACAAGATTTGCAAAATTAAGGCATAGATTTACGAGTCTACAAACGAGCCTAGACGTCGCACCCTCAAGTTCGTTTTATTTATTTTTAGGTGTGAACATTAAGGATTGCATTCTATCCTCCACCCATTTTGGTTCGAGAGAGTCCTAATGGTCCCAAAACTACAAAAGAAAAATCTACCTAACCTGGTTCTAGAAAAGCCCTTGGAAAATAAACGCGGTCAAAAGAAAAAACCAAGGGAGAATTACTACACTACCTAAAAAAATAAAATAAAATAAAATGAAAAAAATCTACATGGAATGCTTCCCTCAAAAGTACTGTCCAAGCGGTCTGTCCTCAGGAAGAGTCCTCTACATTTTTTTTATTTTTTTCTTTTATTTTTTTCATTTTTTTTTGTTAAATCCGACTTTGACCCTCAAGAGACCCGTCGACAAGTGTCAGTCCTTGGGCCAAGTCAGTTACATCTAATCTGAGTACATTCAATTATACACAACAACATCAATCTAATAATATAACATACTCAATAATGTCTATATACACTATAATACATTACCAGAGAAAGTCTCCCACCCCACACTTAAAATTATGGTATGTACCCATGTCATAATAAAGAGAAGAAGGATAAGGAGACTTCCCTGAGCATCAATCAGAGTCGGAGACGGTGCTGGGGTCGACATGACAAGCTCTCCCCAAAGCACGGAATCACACCATCATCCGGTTCTCAAACCTGGTATGCCGCTAAGAAATGGCATCCATACGCACGTGCAGGCCGTCCACTGAGGTGCGAAGATCTACTACCTCTTCCTCCATAGAATGCAACATAGGCCTGGTGGACTATGATCTAGAGAATCCTGCCCAGTATGAGGTTGTCGAGAGGGTTCGGCTCCGTGATAGGATCTCCTAGATGGTGGTGGGGCGTCATCCTCATCATTGATTTGTATGGTGGTGGGTGCATCTCGGCCCACTCTGATGCCCAAAGCTTTGAATGTGCTTTAGCGGGCAAGGCTCCATCTATAGGACTGATGAGTACATTTTTCAACAAACACAACCTCATTACTAATGAAGGGAAGTAGAATCGTTTTGACAGCAGCGAAGACCGCAAGATCATTTCATCACAAATTATTCTCTGCATCAAAATCTTTCTTAGTGATGAAGCACCAAGTCAATAGAGCTCTTTGGTAGTTCACGTCAGTTGCGTTACCTGTGGGCAAGAAACAACTGCAAATGACTGTAAACCAACACTTATCCAAATTGGTGAATGAATTGGAGTGTAGGGTGATATTGTCACATAACCAGGTTGGTTGACCCCCTACACACAGTACATCAGTCATAGTCTGCCAAGTGACTCCTTGTGCGTCCTGGTAATAGTCAATGTCACCAGTGAATCGGGGCAGCCTCAACACCTGACGAATCTTTTAAACTGACGCATCTACCACCCTGGCCCGCACATATAAGCAAGGCAATTCAAATAGAACTCCCTCAGTAGCATCATGTTCACTGTCTCAGGTTCATCAAATAAGAACTCTATCTGCCTCCACCGGATTTCCTCATACATCTCTTCCTTTTCCGCACGGAGGGCCGCCTATCAATAGGAATTTCAGGGGTGAAGCTCTTGGAGGCCTTGGCATCAAAGTCATCCTCTTCTACCTATGATTCGAACTGGAGGCATCATATGTAGGCTCTCTGGAAGTGCCTGCTGCGCTCTTTTGCCTTCTACGAGCCATATGACCTGCAAAGAATTTAGGAAAACCATCAAATACCTAAATGTGCTAGTCGGATGGGTACTCAGACTTTGCCACCCGATGGCACCAAACCAGATCCCCCATTTATTTCTTTCGTACAACTATTCCAAGTCCCAAAATAGTAAGGTGCTGAAGGTTAACAACCTCCACAATGGCCCCACAACATTCATACAATTTTCGGCATACAACACCCCACCCTTACTCCCTCAAGTGGTTCATACCAAATACAACACCACCACAATAACGGGGGCACAAAGTGCTCCAAAATCTCCAACAAGCCCCAAAATTTCGGCCAAGAAGGGCCCTCCACCAAGTTTCACCATAAAAATTATATCTAGGCGTCCAAACCTTCAAAAAATCCCCCACAATTGAAGCAAAATGAAGACCCACCCATTTAAGCATCACACAAGTCCACAAGAAGCAAATACAACAATAAAAATAGAAAAGAAAAAAAGAAAAAAAATTTAAAGAAAATTAACACTATTCATACCTAGGGTTTAATTAATCTAATTTAGGCTACATTACACTAATTAAGATTAAGAATTAGAGAAAGAAGAAAAGTAAACTTACTTGATGAAGGTTTGAAGGGGTAGGTAGTGGAGATGAAGCTTGAAGAAGATGACAATGGAGGATGAATGGGAGGGAGCGAGTTGAGAGAGAAAAAGAGAAGAGAGGATTTTTGTTGGGTTTGGGGGCGTTCTTGTGTTCTGGGCAGAATGGGGAATGAGGGGGTTTTGGGTAGGTAAGGGGTTAGTTTGGGTAAAAGGGGGTGGAAAAATAAAAATAAAAAAATTAACGTACCTGGGCCTGTCGTGGTCTGCCGCAGTTCTACCGCAGTTACGGAGGAACCACGGTAGACGGGGTTCAGAGAGGGTACTCCACCGTGGTTTGACCGCATTTACGGTGGAAACACGGTGATCGAACTTCAGAGAGGGTATCTAACCGCGATTTCACCGCGGTTACGGCGGAATCGCCGGTCTGGGTAGTATTCTGATTCATCATTTTGTTCATATAATGTGTAACACTTACAATAATTTCGTGGGTTGCCTCTAATGCATCGCCTGATAACGCCACGACATGATGCAGATGAGTGCAATTAAGGCTCGTTCGACCTCTATGGTTCAGTCAGGAATAGCTCAGACACTTTGGTTCGCTCATGCCCATATATAGCTTCAATCGCTGACCATTGACTCTAAATGTATGAGAGTCATTCTTAGTGGCAATCTCGATAGCTCCTCTAGGGAAAACATCAGCTACTCTAAATGGTCCAAACCATCATGACTTAAGCTTACTTAGGAATAACCGTAGTCTTTAGTTGTAAAGCAATATCATGTCCCCAGGTTTGAAATTCCGCTCAACAATGTTCTGGTCATGCATCCTCTTCATTCTCTCCTTGTACAACCTTGTGCTCTCGAAAGCAAGATATCTGAACTCGTCAAGATCATGCAATTCAGTGACTCTTGACATGTCCGCAGCTTTCATATCTAAGTTTAGCTATTTCAGTGCCCACCATGCTTTATGTTCAAGTTCCACTGGTAGGTGGCAGGCCTTCTCAAACACTAACTTGTATGGTGACGTACCAATTGGTGTCTTAAAAGCAGTTCTGTAAGCCCAGAGTGTATCATCTAGCTTCCTCGCCCAATAATTTCTTGTGGCGTTCACAATTTTGATTAAAACACTCTTGATTTCTCTGTTAGACACCTCAACCTGTCCACTAGTCTGCGGGTGGTAGGGAGTAGCCCCCTTGTGACGCACATCTTACTTAGCAAGCAACTTTTCAAAGGCTCTATTGCAGAAGTGAGTGCCTACGTCACTGATAATCGCTCTTGGGGTCCCAAAGTGGGTGAATATATTCTTCTTTAGAAATCCCACCACCACTTTTGCATCATTGGTAGGCAACGCTGCGACTTCTACCCATTTGGACATATAGTCTACAGTAACAAGAAGGTATTTATTGCCATAGGAGCTGACGAAGGGACCCATGAAGTCAATCCCCCAGATGTCAAAGACTTCCACCTCTTGAATTGCGATCATGGGCATCTCGTGGAGCTGAAAAATGTTCCTGGTGCGCTGACATTCATTGCAGCCCTTCACCCATAGATGTGCATCTTTAAACGCCATTGACCAGAAGAATCTAGTCTCTAGCACTTGTGCCGCTGTCCTGACCCCCACCAAAATGTCCACTATAAGCCGATGCGTAACAAGCCTGCAAAATAAAAGATTGTTATCAAGGCATATTCTAAACAGATAGGGTCATCCCAGTAATACAAGTAGCTTTCACAAAAACCTCTTTTCCTTTGGACCGATGAAAAGTCGCAAGGAACTATACCACTGGCCAGGTAATTAGCGAAGTCTGTATACCATGGCGCTTCCTAATGAGTGGTAGCGAGCAGCTTCTCATCGGGAAAAGTTTCTAGAATTTCCTACACCTCTACTACATTTTTAGCTCCCTCAAGTCGTGATAGATGATCATCGTCTTGATTCTCAGTGCCCTTACAGTCATGTATTTGAAGATCGAGTTCTTGCAGTAGCAACACCCAACGAATCATGCGTGGCTTAGATTCATTCTTTTCTATTAAGTACATGAGAGCTGCATGGTCAGTATATACAATTACCTTGGATCCTATCAGGTAGGACCGGAACTTGTCAAACGCGAACACGGCAACCAATATCTCCTTTTCAGTCACAGTGTAGTTCAATTGGGCTCCACTCAACGTTCTACTAGCATAGTAGATTGGGTGCATCAATTTTTCTTTCTGCTGGCCCAGCACTGCCCCCACTGCGTAGTCACTGGCATCACACATTAGTTTGAATGGTTGCTCCCAATTGGGGAAATAATGATGGGTGTTGTGACCAGCCTCTTTTTCAACTCATCAAATGCTAATCTAAAATCATCAGAAAACAAAAATGGGTGATCTTTTTCTAACAACTTACAGAAAGGGTTGGCAATCTTGGAGAAGTCTTTTATGAACCTCCGGTAGAAGCCGGCATGCCCAAGGAAGCTTCTGATTGCTTTGCCTGAAGTTGGGGGAGGCCGCTTTGCAATTACATCAACTTTCGTTTGATCCACCTCTATTCCCTTGCTCCACACTCATTGCCCCAAGACTATGCCTTCTTGTACCATGAAATGGTACTTCTCCCATTTCAAAACCAAGTTAGTCTCGATGCATCGTTTCAGAACATGCGTCAGATTTATCAGGCACTCATCAAATAAATTCCCCACCACTGAGAAGTCATCCATGAACACCTCAATTATGTTCTCAACCATGTCAATGAATATGGAAATCATGCATCGTTGGAATGTGGCAGGTGTATTGCATAGGCCAAAGGGCATCTGTCTAATGGCATAAATGCCATACGGGCATGTGAAGGAGGTCTTCTCTCTGTCCTCCGGTGCAATGGAGATCTGATCGTACCCTAAGTACTCATCTAGAAAATAGAAGTGTGACCTCCCTGCCAATCTGTCCAACATATGATCAATGAAGGGAAGCAGTAAGTGGTCTTTCCGGGTGGCTAGATTCAACTTTCGATAGTCCATACAAATTCTTCAGCCTATGACGGTTCTTGTTGAGATCAATTCATTGTTTTCATTTTTTACAACCGTCATGCCTTCCTATTTGGGAACACATTGAACTGGGCTAACCCAGCTGCTATTAGAGATTGGGAAAATAATTTCGCATCTAACCACTTTATCACATCCTTCTTCACCACTTCCTTATGTTGGGGTTCAGCCTCCTCTGGTGTTCCCTGGAAGGTTTGTGCCTCTCTTCCAGCAGAATCTTGTACATGCAGTAGGCGGGGCTGATCCCCTTGATGTCTGTCATGGTCCACCCGACGTCAATTTTGCACTCCTTTAGTACTTGTAAAAGTTGTTGAACCTGCACATCTAACAAACTAGATGAGATAATAACAGGTAATGTGGAGTCAGGTACCAGAAATTCATACCTGAGGTGGGCGGGCAAAGGCTTTAACTCCAGCTTTGGTGGTTCTTCGATAGAAGGCTTGCTGGAGGATTTTCCCTCTTTTCTAAGTGCAAGGGCTCAAATTCTAGATTTCTATCCCAGAACCCTCTACCTTCTAATGTCAACACCCATTCCACCAAATCCTCACCATTCACTTCATCCAAGTTCATCAAACATGCAGAAAGGGGGTCCTCCATAGTTAACACCTCATCGTCAGACTCTACTATTGCATCCACGTCATCAATAAGAGAGAAATTGGTGAAGTCGCTTGGTCACCTCATAGACTTCTGCACATTGAATGTTATTTCTTCATCATTGAGTCTCATCTTGAGCTCCCCAGTCTCACAATCAATTAGAGCTCTACCTGTAGCCAGGAATGGTCTTCATAAGATTATAGGAATCTCTTCATCCTCTTCAATCTAGGATCAAAAAATCTGCAGGGAACACAAATTACACCTACTTGAATCAGCATATCATCTAAGATCCCAGACGGTCGTTTCACGGTCCTGTCGGCCAGCTGCAACAACATAGAGGTGGATGTAGCTCTCCTAATGCCCAACCTCTTATAAATAGCCAGGGGCATAAGATTAATGCTTGCCCCTAAATCAAAAAGTGCCTTAGCAAAGGCAAAATTACCAATAGTGCATGGAATTGTGAAGCTCCCTGGATCAGACATCTTTTCTGCAATTGGTTTAGACACCACTGCACTACAGGTCTGAGTAAGTGTAATCCTGGCCAAGTCTTGAAAGTCAAACTTTCTAGACATCAAGTCCTTCATAATTTTTGCATATCCAGGCATCTCCTTTAGGGCTTCGATCAATGGTATATTCACCTGGATTTGTTTAAGCATCTCAAAGAACTTCTTATATTGCTCCTTCTTTTGATGCTTGGACAACCTCTGTGGAAAAGGTGCAGGAGGCCTCTTCTCCCAATCAATTGGGACTGATCTTTACCAGCTACTATCTCAATTACTGGCTCAGCTATTTCTCGGTCTCTTGTTGAATGTTGTCTTCTTCCTGAGCAGGTTGGACTGTCACCTCTGTCAGTTTAGTTAACTTATCCAACTCAATATGTACTGGTATGAGTGTCTCAGCCTCTATAGTTTCTCTAGCTCTTTTTTGCTCTACATCCAGGTCTTTGCCATTTCGTAGACTCACTGCAATCAACTGCTTTGGGCCCTGATCTTTTGGATTAATCTGGGTGTCTGCCGGTAACATCCCCTGAGGACGACTGTTCAGATACATTGAATCTGGCCCAGTTGCACTTCAATATTTTTGATTGTTGCATCATGTGCATATACTCTTTCATTTATTTTTGCATTGGACCTAATAACCTGCTGCATCATTGCTTCAAGTCTAGAGAACCCATCTTTTTGCCTTTCCACCATGTTGTTGCTGAGGTGGGGGATACCCTTGCTACTAATTGTGATTATTGTACCCTCGTGGACTTGGATAAGGTACCATATTGTTGGGGGGTCTCACACCTCCTATGTTTCCAGTGTTAAACTATGGCTAAGCTGGCCTATATTGCTACTGATTCTACTGTCCCCAGTTCTGATTACCCTGTCTTTGGCCTCCATAGTTCGACACATAGTTCATGTCTTCAAGGTGGTGGAAATGATGATCATGTTCCGCGTTCCAAGGATTACCAATTGGCTTAATAATGCAAGATGTGCACAAGCCCCCATTGGTAGTATCTACAATATGCATTTGCTGTTTCTGCCCCGATTCCTCCACCTTTTTTTGTGAGTATGCTCATCTGTGTTAGTAGGGTCGCAACATTTTCAGCCATGGAATTTGATGGATCAGAAGGCACTGAGTGCACCACTGGAGTGATAGGTGCATTCCTGGTCGTCCATCTCGAATTCTATGCCATTTTGTCAAGCAGACTCTGGCCCTCTTTCCAAGTTTTGCTCAAAAATGCCCCACCAGCTGATGCATCTACAATTTTCTTCATGCTATCTGACAGTCCCATGTAAAATTGTCCCAACATCTGATCTGGAATACCATGGTGTGGACATATAACCAACATTCCTTTATACCAGCTCCATGTCTCATGCAGTGTCTCTATTGGTTTCTGTTTAAAGCTCACGATCTCATCAATTTGTTGAGATGTTTCGTTGGGCGGGTGGAACTTAATGTGAAATTGCTTGACTAACTCATCCCAAGTTTCTATAGAGTTTATAGGGAGTGAGTTTAGCCAGACCTGAGCAGCTTCTGTCCCCAAGAATGGAAACAATAACAGCCTGATTACTTTTGGAGTTATGTTGGGCTGCCTTTGGATTTTACGAATAGACAAGAAGTTCTTCAAGTGTTGCTAAGGATCTTCGACTTGTGTCCCAGAGAAGAGTCCCTTGTTTAGCAACAAGTCCAGCATGTTATTCATGATCTGGAACAATTCAGCTTGTATCGCAGGCACAACAATGGCAGTGGCCAGATTTTCAGCCGTGGGTTGTGCCCATTCATATAGTGCAGCCTCAGGAACAGAAGGTGCCATTTCTCTAACGTTTCCGTTGATATTGTCTACATCACCCATGTCAATTTCGAGTTTTTTGTGTTTGTGTTGGGATTGTTGAAGTCTTTTGTTCGCACGTGTCAATATTTGAAATGATTTCTCAGGGTCTGAGAGTCCTTCAAGTAATTATCTAGTCCTCGTAGAGTTTCTAGGCATACACCTATGCAACCAAGTCAACAGCCGTCAAAAATTCAATCAAAAATTGGGTGTAGAGAAAATTTACTAAACTAAGAATTTCTGTATTTCTATCAATGGTAATTGATATTTCCGTTAACTCCCCGGCAGTGACGCCAAAATTTGACCACGCCAACTGTACCTTATAAAAAGGACATTATGGACATTGCAAATATAACCTGAGGATTATACCCAGAGTCGAATCCACAGAGAGTTAACCTATCAATTACTATCTTTAGACCCTCTAAACTCTTGAGAACCAATTTCCCCAAATATTTGAATCAAAGTTGATGGTGTTTAATAACTAAGATTGCAAGTAAATAAATAGTTGTAAACTAAGGATGCTAAGGTTGTAAACAATAATGAGAAAAAGCTAAGGTAATGATTTTTCCTATTGATGGAATCCCTTCTGTTTATGCTTCATACAAATTTACCAACACATCTCTATCAATCATGAATGCTCTTCTTACCGTAAATCTCTCACGAGTAAGCATATTAATTTACTAGTTGCTCCCGAGATACACTAGCTTGCTTTATTTAACAAAATTCACTTTAGATTACACCCAAGTCTTCGTTATCCATAATCCTGCCTTTAAACTCAGAGTTATAGATCCCTCTTATGCTTTGGGAGTGGTTTTGTTCAACAATAACCTAAATATGCACTCTCTCCGGAGTTTTGCACACTAAATAGGCACAGATAATTGAGGATCCTATAAATTAACTACAACAAATATACATAGTTGAACAAATAGAGATTGAAACTAGCAATTTGTATTCACAAAAACAAGAAGTTCATCCCTCAATAGCTTCTATCAAAATCTTAGACAAAGGATTTAGCTACTCATAACTATGGTTAAACAAACTACAACAATATTCATCATAAAACTTGCAAGAAAATCAAAGAAGAAGAAGAAATATATTTTAGGTGATCTCTCACAATTGTTTTCCTTGCCAAAATACTTTCCAAATCAATACATGCCTCTCTAGGGGAGAAATCTAGTGTTAAAAATAGGGTTCTGGGCTAAAAGTCTGGTCTTTTGCACTTAGGTCCCTGAACTTTTCTGCCTCTGTTGCAGTTCTGCCGAGGTCGGGGTCAAACCGCGGCCAAACACCTTCTCTGAATCTCATCTTGTTCGCGACAGTCTTCTACCGCGGTTCTGCCGCGGTCGCGGTGGAACTGCGGCAGTCCTTCTTCAGGCCTGGTTTGAGCTGCTTCGCGTAGTTCACTTGGCAAAATTTTATGATTGGCCTCTTTTTCTCCATATTTCATCCCAATAGTACTTCATTGACTTATCTTGTCATATATCACATGCAAAGCATGAAAAGCGCTAATTAGAGCATTTTGTTATCACTTTTATCATCCAAACTATACAAGAAGGTGGTTATTTAGGGCCTAATTATAGTTAAATTCACCTATTATCAGTGAAGTAGACAACGTCATTGGAAACATTTGGGGATCCACCAGCAAACCCCAATGTAAGAGTAGTGGCACCTCTTGTGCCCGAAGCTGCACTTTATGACTGGGCGCAACCCATAGCTAATAACCTGGCCACTGCCATAGCTGTACCCGCAATCCAAGCAGAGACCTTCCAAATAACCAACAATATGATGCATCTACTGTAGAATAAAGGATTGTTCTCTGGGTCACACATTGAAGACCCGCAGCAACACTTAAAATTTTTTTTGTCAATTTGTATGACCCAAAGGCAGCCAAATGCGACCCCGAAAGCTATTAAGCTGCTACTTTTCCATTCTCTGTAACCAGAGAAGCTCCGACTTAGCTAAATTCACTCCCTATCAACTTCATTACCAGCTGGGAGGAATTAGTCAATTAGTTCCTAAACAAGTTCTATGCGCCCTAACAAGTCTGCAAGATAGATTTACGAAATATTGCAGTATAAGCAGTTGCCAATTGAGTCCTTGCAAGAAACATGGGAAAAATTTAAAGGGATGCTAGTAAAGTGTCCTCACCATGGCATTCCAGACCAGATGCTAGGCCAGAGATTATACATGGGGCTAGCTGACAATTTGAAAGCAAATGTGGATTCTTCAGTTGGAGGTGCATTTTTAGGTAAAACATTCATCGAGTGCAAAATCCTTCTTGATAAGATGTCACAAAATTTGGGGTGGATGACTAGAGCTACAACTAGCACCTATAGTGCATTCAGTTCCTCTTGATCCCAATAATTCGCATGCAATGAACATGGCCACACTCATGAACCGGGTAACCATACTGACAAAGACGATTGATGAGATAGGTACAAAACAGGTGCACATTGTTGATAAAAGAAATGGAGGACTGTGTACACCTTGTATTAATCAGTCTTATGTGTGTTCATGGAGCGGAGAAGGTGAAAATCAAGGAGCACGAGAAGATATGAATTATGCCAATAACTATGGGGGCACAGATAGGTAGCACAACAATGGAGACTGCAGCAAAACTAGCAGTACATGCCTAATATGCAACAAACCTGGGGGTATGCACCCTCAAAACATACTGGTTCCAATACCATATAAAAACCGCATGGCTATCCACAGCAAAATTGGTAATAATTAACATACCAAACACCTCCTCAGCAGCAAGATAACAATATGGTAGAAATCGGGGGTATGCTTCAGCAACTCATTGGGACAAATAATAAAGAGCATGAAAAATTGGCAGTGCATGATTCAGTCATAAAGAACATTGAAACGCAACTGGGATAGTTGTCCACGACTTTGAACAATCGTCCTCAGGGAATCTTGATTGCAGACACTAACATAAACCCCAAGGAGAAAAACCAAAATCAGCTGATGGCAGTAAGTCTCCAGAATGGAAGAGATTTAGACAAAGAACATGAGAATCTACAAGCCAGGAAGGACAGTATGACAATCACTCTAGTTCCATTAGAGGTGGAGGAAATAACAGAGCTTACTGAAGTTGTAATTGAGCAGGTTCAGTAGGGAAAGGCAAAGAAAGGATTAATGAGCAAGCTGCAGAACAGGTGGCACCTCTTGTTCTAGAAAATTACAACAAAGAGAAGCCAACAAGCAATGCACAAAGGGTGATACATGTACCCTTCCCTTAGAGACTTGTTAAACAAAGAAGGAAGTTCACTACAAGAAATTTATGGAGATGCTGTGCCAATTTCAGTTGAATATTCCTTTGATAGATGCTTTGAGGGAGATGCCCGGTTATGCAAAGATGACGAAGGATCTAATGTTGTGAAAGTTTGATTTTCAGGATCTTTCCACTGTGACTCTGACACAGACCTTTAGCGTAGTAGTGACAATATCGATGGCTCAAAAGATGTCTTATCTAGGTACCTTCACTATTCCATGCACAATTGGGAGATATGCTTTTGCAAATGCATTATATGATTTGTGGGCCAACATAAATATGATGTCGCTAGCTGTGTACACTAAATTGGGCATTGGCAGAGCTAGACCGACTTCAATGCTGCTACAGCTGGCTAGCTGCACGGTGAAAAGGCCTACTGATATTCTTGATGATGTGTTGGTGCAAGTAGGGAAGTTCGTGTTCCCTGCATACTTTGTTATTCTGGATTGTTAGGTAGACTAGGAGATACCCCTTATTCTAGGAAGACCATTTTTGGAGACTAGCATAGTACTGATCGATTGTGACACTGGGGAACCAAAAATGAGACTGAGTGATAAAGAAGTCATATTCAATGTTTAGCAATCTATGAGAAGACCCAGGGAATATGCTAATTTCTCTTTAGTGGATGCAGTAGATGTGATCCTGCAAGAAGACGGTGCAACCCTAAATGCTAACAATCTATTGGAAGCATGTCTGAAAAATTTAGAAGAGATGGATGGTAAAGGGTTAGCTGAATAGGTCATGGCACTTGAAGGTCGAGGATTCTGGACAAGGGTACCTCAATTCGAGTCCCTTGAATTAGAAAAAAGTACTACACCTCCAGCAAAGCCATCAATAGAGGAACCACCCAAACTGGAGCTAAAGCCACTCTTAAATCACCTGAGGTATATGTTCTTAGGCCCTGATTCGACCTTGCTTATTATTATATTATCCAGTTTGCTAGACGTGCAGGTAGAACGGCTTTTACAGGTACTATAGGAAAATAAGATTGCCATTGGTTGGACCATGGTAGACATAAAGGGTATCAGCCCAGCCTTCTGTATGCATAAGATTCTTCTAGAAGAAGGGCACAAACCCTCCAGAGAACATCAATGAAGGCTGAACCCAAACATGAAAGAGGTTGTAACGAAGGAAGTGATCAAATGGTTAGATGCGAGAATCATCTTCCCTATTTCTGATAGTAATTGGGCCAGCCCTATCCAATGTGTGCCAAAAAAGGGGGAACGACTGCTGTGCAAAATGAGAACAATGAGTTGATCTCAACTCGTACACTCACAGGGTGGCAAATTTGCATGGATTAAAGAAACTTGAACACAACCACCCGGAAGGACCATTTACCCTTGACTTTTATTAACCAAATGTTGGACAGGCTGGCCAGGGGATCACACTTCTGTTTCTTGGATGGATATTCGGGGTATAATCATATATCAATAGCCCCCGAAGATAGAGAAACCATATTTCACCTGTTTGTATGTCATCTTTGCCTTGTGGAGAATGCCTTTTGGGCATTGCAATTCACCAACGACTTTTTAACTGTGCATGTTAGCCATCTTCACAGATATGGTGGAGTATATTATGGAGGTCTTTATGGATGATTTCTCCGTGTTGGGATATTCATTAGAGGAATGTCTTCACAACTTAAGAAGAGTGCTTAAAAGATGTGTGGAGGCAAATTTAGTGCTAAACTGGGAGAAGTGCCATTTTATGGTACAGTAAGGAATAGTCCTGGGGCATCGAGTGTCCAGTAAAGGAATTGAGGTCGACCATGCTAAGGTTGACGTGATTGAGAAGCTACTACCGCCCACTTCACTCAAGGCAGTGAGAAGTTTTCTTGGACACGCCAGGTTCTATCGGCATTTCATAAAAATATTTTCCAAAATTGCCAACCCATTATGCAAACTCCTTGAAAAGAATTAGCCCTTTGTGTTTTCTAATGATTACAGGTTGGCATTTGAAGAACTGAAAAAGAGGTTGGTAACTGCAGCCATTATTGTTGCACCCAATTGGGAGCAACCACTTGAGATCATGTGTGATGCAAGTGACTATGCTATAGGAGCAGTCTTGGGGTAGCGAAAGGATAAGTTGATGCACCTGATTTACTATGCAAGCAGAACACTAAGCGGTGCACAACTCAACTAAACATTGACAGAGAAGGAGATGTTGGTAGTGGTTTTTGATTTTGACAAGTTCCGATCATATCTGATTGGCTCCAAAGTAATATTATATACTAGCCATGCAACTCTCAGGTACCTGATTGAGAAGAAGAAGTCTAACCCAAGCCTGATTCGTTGGGTGCTACTGTTGCAAGAATTTGACCTCGAAATCTGTAATTATATGGGCACAAAGAATCAAGTCGCTGATCAACAATCGCGACTTGAAAAGGAGCTGAAAAATCAGTTGAGGTCAAAGAGATTCTAGAAACCTTTCCAGACGAGTAGCTGCTCGCAGCCAGTCTTGAGGATGCGCCATGGTATGCAAACTTTGCAAACTACCTGGCATGCGGTATCATTCCCTGTGACCTTTCATCTGTCCAGAAGAAAACATTTTATTGTGATTGCCACATATATTGTTAGGACGAGCCTTATTTATTTAGAGTATGTGTTGATTATATTATCCAGAGATGTGTCCCCGAGATAGAACAATTTTCTGTTTGCAAGCTTGTCACGCATCAGCATACGGAGGACATTTTGGAGGGGTCAGAACAGCTGCGAAAGTGCTAGAGGCCGGATTCTTTTGGCCAACTGTGTTTAGAGATGTGTACCTCTGGTAAAGGGCTGCAATGAATGTCAACAGACCGGGAACATTTCCCGTCGCCATGAGATGCCTATGAACCTGATTCAAGAGATAGAGGTGTTTGATGTTTGGGGGATTAACTTCATGGGTCCTTTCGTCAGCTCATTTGGCAATAAGTACATACTTGTTGCTGTAGATTACGTGTCAATATGGGTAAATGTTGCATTGTTGCCCACTAATGATGCAAGAGTAGTGGTAGGATTTCTGAAAGAACATATTCACTCGATTCGGGACACCTAGAGCTATCATCAGTGACAGAGGAACTCACTTCTGTAATAGAGCGTTTGAGAAATTCCTTGCAAAATATGATGTACACCACAAGGTAGCAACTCCTTACCATTCACAAACTAGTGGGCAAATTGAAGTGTCCAATAGAGAGATAAAGAGTGTACTCACCAAGATTGTGATTGCCACACGCACTGATTGGTCAAAGAAGCTTGACGATGCACAATAGGCCTATAGGACTGCATTTAAAACACCAATAGGTATGTCACCATACAAGTTGGTATTTGGGAAGTCCTGTCACCTGCCTATGGAGCTAGAACATCGATCTTGGTGGGCACTGAAGCAATTGAATATTGATCCCGACGCAACTGGACAAAATTGATTGACACAGTTGCATGAGCTGACAGAATTCAAATATCAAGCCTTTGAAAGCATGAGGCTCTACAAGGAAAGAATGAAGAGGTTCCATGACAAACACATTGCGGACATAGATTTCAAACCTGATGACAAGGTATTACTGTATAATTCAAGGTTGAGGTTGTTTCCGAGTAAGTTAAAGTCCCGATGGTCAGGACCATTTAGAGTGGTGCAAATGTTCGCAGGTGGACCCGTTGAAATCGAATCAGAAGATGGGACAAACAAGTTCTCGGTAAATGGGTGTCGACGCCCCCTTTTCCCAACGTGGACGGGAGACCGGAATCGGGTATACAACATTATGGGAGGAAAACTCTTTATTCTCTTTTGAGAATTGGGTTTTGGAATTTAGAGAGTCGCCACCTAATGATTATAGTACATTAGGACACTTTAAAAGGAAAAGAAATTGAGAAAAAGAACCAGAGTTTGGGTAAAGGCTTTGAGATTATCTCAAGAGGAAGGTGTTAGGCACCCGACTATACTACAATTGTGGCTTTAGAAGGTAGAAGAAACAAATAAAGTTTTCACATAATAATTGCAAACAAGTTCAAAGTTTTAAAAGAGAAGAAGAGAAAAAAAATGAGAGATTTTAGAAGGTTAGTTAAAGGAAACAAGATTAAAAGAAACATTATAAGTAAAGGAAAAGGGGTCCTAGGTTTCTACATAATTGTGGCTTACATCAATGTAATATCCAGCAATCACATCTCAGAAGAGGGATAACTTGTAGAAGTCCTAATACCTCGGGACTAATAAGATTGGGGCGAGTCTTTGGTTACAGAACTTCTTAATAAACTTGTGGACGGATGCTTGTTTAATTAATCCTAAATTTTACCTAATGTCATGAATATGCACATCCTATAGGCATGATATCTATATATAAATTTGCAGAAAATTAACTCCTATAGGAAGGATTTCTATATGCGTAATTACAGAAAGTGGCCGTTAAATCCTATAGGCATGATTTCTATGTGATTGAATCAACATTAAACGAACCTATAGGCAGGATTTCTACATGATTTACACTAAAATACTAAAGTCATGATTTCTACCATTTTGATGCAAGAAAGTAAAGACACCCACCCTTTCACTATGTTTCCAGAGTTTATAGAAGTTATTGCAAACAAGAAAAAATATAGAAATACATTAGAAACCAACAGTTGCATCCAAGGTATCTAAATTAGACTTGATGTCTAATGACATGCGATTGAACCACTTCCGAGATCTACATTTCCAAGGAATCTGAGGGATTCCCGATATTGCTTACTCCCAGATACCATTAGAATAGAACAGTTCTGTGTGAAAGAGCCAGCTCTCAGGCATCCAAGTCAGAGGGAGCTCAGTGGTCCCAAAGCATGGTGAAACAAGACGACTGGTCGTTTTACTATTTAGAACCTCGTTCCCTTAAATAAAACTTCCCGCTTTTCTTTAGCTAAATTATGTCTTGCGGGGGCGATTAGTTCGGAAGTTAAGAGAGTTTTGAGTGAAACTAAAACCAATTATTTCCTTAAGGTTTTCTTAAAAGGTCAAATTTGACTTTAGTCAACTTTCTTGGGAAACGGACCCGGATTCGTGATTTGATGATCCCGGAAGGTCCATGGGAAAATATGGGATTTGGACATATGCTCTGAATCAAATTTCGAGGTCCCTCGCCCGAGTACGGAATTTTTCTGTAAAATTATTAAATCGAAGTTCCAAAGAGAGAGTTTCATCATAGCATCACAAAGTAAGTAATTCTCACTCGTTCTTAGCTTAAATACATTAACATTATATAGATTTAACACTAATAATCAAATAAAATCAAGGGTTAGAGCCAGACTTAGGGTTTGATAAAATTATGATTTGACCACCTAATTAGTTATGCAATGAACTAAAAACCACATATTAGTAATCCTTAGATTATAGAGAGTAATTTCCTTCGAAAAATATCGAAATACGAGCATGTGGGCCCGGGGTCAAAATTTAGAAAAGTTGTGGGAAAGGTTGGGAAATAATTTAATTAGTTGCGATTCAACTTTGTAAGCCCTTATTGACTAGTTCCTACATTGTAAAACTAGTTTGGTGCATTTTCGGCTTCGCTTTGAAGTGTCGAGCTTGTTCTTGGCATTTGGAAGTGCGGTTTAGAGCGAGGTGAGTCTCCTTTCTAATATCGTGAGGGGGAAATTACCACATAGGTGAGTTAAACCGGATTATGTGCTCTTATTTGTTGGGACTACGTAGCACGACAAGAGTCTATGCGTGGCTACTATTGTGCTATTGTCCGGGTAGTCTAGGACCCAAAAGCATGTTATACTTGGATTAATAGTAAACCCATTGATGGCTTGAATTGCTTAAATAATATTAAATTTATAAATGGATTTCAAAAAGAAAGAATTAAGTTTTGTTTTCTCAAATTATTAAAGAGGATTGACCTTTTTTGGATATTTGCTCCATGTTGACTATCTAACTGATTGTCTGTCTGCGAATGTTTATTTTGGAATGGTCCATACGCCACAGCAGATTAATAGATGCATCTATAGGCGCGGCGTCGACTCTCGGCAAGTGCACATTTATTTCTATTGGATCGGACCGTAGCCACGGTATGATTTTTGCATGCTTGTATTGCTGCATGGACTCATTTGAGTCGTTTATTGCCACCCTATGGCTTGATATTTATATTGTTAATAATAACAAGAAGTCTAATGAATTTTCCAAAAAAGAATTATGTGTTACTTGTTCCCTCTATCCATTTCCCTTTATCTGGATTAGAAACATGTTTATAAATAAATCCTACCATTTAAATATATTTATTAAGGATAAATAGTCATTGGACTGCTAGCGGGTGTCAGAGTTGACCATCTCGTCTCTACTCCTTCTGCATTAGGCGGGACACTCATTGGGTACACGTTGTTTTTGTACTCATACTACATTTGTTGGAACTTTGTTGCACATGTATATGTAAATTCAGTGGTCTATTGGACGTAGCAGCATGGATGATTCTGGGGCTAGGTGAGCTGCATTACTCGAGAAGACCGCACCTAGGTAGTCCTTTTCCAGCACTGTATTTACTTTTGGTCCACTGTATTCTAGACGGATGTTGTATTTTTATTCCTCTTATCAGTAGATGCTCATGCACTTGTGACTCTGTGTTCTGGGATGCTTTGATATACTGTATTAATTGTTTAACTCTTAAACATTATTTGAAACTATATATTTTTCAAAAATTTCTAAATATGGAAGAATAACCATGTATTTCCAACAGTGTTAAAACGAGATTTGATTAAGTAATCTGGTTGGCTTGCCTGACATTAGTGTCCGGCGCCATCACGACCCTTAGTGGATTTTGGGTCGTGACAACATGGTATCAGAGCACTAGGTTCTCATCGGTCTCACGAGTCATGAGCTAGTCTAGTGGAGTCTCGCAGATTTGGTACGGAGACATCTGTACTTATCCTCGGGAGGCTATAGGGCTGTTAGGAGTACCTCCTTTCTTGATTTCCTTATCGTGCGGTTCGATTCCTTTGGGGCTTATGCCTTTGATTCCTTCCTACTCAATATTACGTGGCACGAGAACTTGTTAGAAATCGAGAATTTTAAGAATTGAAATGGCACTACAATTGTGGTGCGGGATGATTTTCTCGGTACAGTTCATTGGATTATTATAGTCGCTTTAGAGAAGGATATGCTACTGTTCAGCTCAGTAATAGATTCCAAGATCCTTGAGGCTAGGCACAGGTTGCCATGATACTTATAAGTTATTATTCCAAATTATGGTTGTGATGGTAGGATATTTGCCCACGTGTCCGGGCAGTGGATGAATTGAAGGGAAGTTTACTCAGCGTGTAATCAAGGGAAAGGCAGTCGGACTAAAGATGGTCATATTTGGGCTAGTAGAAGTAATGAGACCTAGTATTTGGAAGCGTGGTGGAGCTTTTCTTCTATGATGAGGTGTTGTATCCTAATGGGACGTAACAAGTTCGTCGATGTTATAATCTCCTAGAATTCGCCTTTTTGCAGGATATTTTGAAATAGTATTGGAGATACAGCTGTCATATATCGCATGGTGCGGTAGTTTAATATCGAATCAGAATTTCTAATGTTGAGGGATCGATAAATATGATCTTTGGAAAGGTTATAAAGTTAGCAGCGATGGTAGATTCAAGTGCCGCGAAGATAGATTCTATTTATAGCAGTAACTGAGCAACAAGATATGAGGAAGGACATGTGGAAAGTGTCAGGTAGTGTTTAAAACCTCTAAAGGGCCAAGTATGAGGAGCAAGGCCGAGTGGTCGATTATGATATGAGTTCCGTTAAATTGGGAGAGTGGTGGGGGTTGCATATAGGCTTGGTAGTAGGATGGCTACGCGTCCTAAGGATAGTTTGGAATGACCGGAGAATTTTAGAGATTAGTGATAGGGACCTTTAGAGCGAACTTGAAGCATAGGCCATTATGCGGCACGGTATTTGAAATAGCGGAAATGAGCTGCTTGAGATGAAGAAGGATGCAGCATCACTCTGAATTTGGAGGATATTTCCACACATTTAATTGAAGTCCGCGAAGGGTGAATGGACTTGTGCAACTGGAAGGTGAGCTCGGACTCACGATAGGCTAATGGTGCAACAGTAAATGTACCCCATACAGCGGCGTCGGAAGATTTCGGAAGGTAATTTCTCTAGGTGGGATATTTCTCGTAAGCAGGTTAGCGGTCGCATGGTTGGTGGAGCTTCTGTAAGGAATTATATGGGTTTTCAACAAAATGATCGCTCGTGCGAATGTGGATGATGATTCAGAATATGAAATATGGGGGTTTACAGAAAGATTCCGAGAAATTTGAATTATGGCGCAAGGTTATGTTAATAAAAGGGAAATGGATCAGGCGAACTCAAGAATTGTGAAATGATGGCTTTAAACTAAGTGGAAGAGTCCCACCTCTTATGATTGGGTTGTATGATTAGCTACATGCGTGATTTCTGGTAATTAGCATATTGGCGGGTTAATGCAGCTATGGAAAAAGGACCATGAGTGGTAATTTAAGCAAATGAATTGTTAAATACACGCTATAGTTAGCCTTATTGGCTCATTTTCAAAAAAGAGGAAATTCATGATTTATGCCTCGTATAGGTGCAGGCTTCGAGGGGAGTGATTCCTCTGGATGCTTCATCGAGAAGGTATTCATATGTTATAAAATTTGGTGGAGCTGGTTATATTCAGGACCAAGTCAGAGTGGGTGGCTCTCAATAACGATCCTATTAAATTCAAGAGGTAAAGGGTGGTGCCTAATGATTTTTAGTCTATAGGTACAGTTAAGAGTCAAGCTTTTATATCAGTGTATGAGAAGCTGCCAGAATGTTCTATGATATTATGACTAGCGGTGTAGCTATTCAGAGTCATGAAATAGTTCATGGGATTTGGGGCAACACAGATATTGTTGTGCATAGTGTGTATCGGCACTTTCTAGCAGCTATCGAGATTTGGAGTCTCGAGTGGATCTTTATTTGCTGGTATGTTAGATCTTTGGATGTGATATTGGAATTCAGACTGGTTGTCTCAGTTTTGGCTGATTCAGAACCATTGCGCCAGGGGCTATGCCAGAAATGCCCCGGGTTGGGTGGCGAGGTGCATTGGATTATGTTCTTGCCGGGTGGTTTATATTCCGAAGGCCCACCGGACGGCTGGGAAGGACTGATTTTCTTAATTGGGACCTTCATGATGGATGCCAGTGCAGAGGTTTCTACCATTGGTTCCTTACCTGTTATGTTCTATCAGGGTTGCGTGGTGTGCGTTATTTGTTTCACCGCGGGTGTAAAGATTCTCTTTTGCTCCAGACATCAATTGAGCATGGTCTCGTGGGTTTTTGTCACTCGGGACGAGGGCAGATAGAGCATGTTATGTGTTGGAGGGAAAAGTATTATTCCTGAGGCAATCAAGGGTAAATTGGAAGGAAGTATACTAATTAGCCATGGCTAACTTGGCATATTAGGAGTTGTGATCAGTTCATCCAGCGTGATCAAGTCATGCATATGATTTGTGGCGGTGCGTGTGAGGCTTGGTGACTGCAGTAATTGATATTATTTAGGAGCCTTCTTCTGTTTTGCTCTGTTATGAGGAGGCGGACCGCCGAAGGGTTATGGTGGTTTGAACAACTATTTAGAGTTTTGCATATACGCTGGTTATGTGAATACGCTTGTATGTTGCTATAGCTCTTCTGAAGTGGGTGAAAATGAAGAGTTTATATGAAGAAGTGTGTTCCTATTAGCGGTTCCAAAGTGTGATGGAAATAGTGTCCATCGTATATCGGCTCGTTGGGTGCAGTGAGTCGTATATAATTTGAAGTAAATGACCAAGGTTGCAGTTTGGTCAACGACTGTGATGTCACGAGCTCGGATGAGCAGGTAAGGAGTTTCAGTGTTTTGAGTAAGACTAGAACCGTCGTCAGTATCATCTAAGGTCAGTGTTTGGTGAGAAAGTCTTTGCATCCTGGTTAGGATTCTTGATCGCTTTTCCGCATTAGTGCAGCCGGTGGTTTGATTGTGCAAACCCGGTGATTATTTCGGGAAATGGTGGGGGCATGTCCCACAGGAAGATGGTATAAGTGTGTCATGTTGCCACTTGATTGGTTAAAGATTAAACCAAGTATGGGATTGTGGTAATGTTCTAAATTTGAGAATTTATGCCTGGAAGGTACTCTGTTTATTGACGGACTGTGGAGTTTCGTTCTGGTTGTGATAGATGTTCTTGTGTTATGAGAAGAGAAAAGTTATCATGGACCTTTGAAATGTTATTGGCCTAGTTTGGCACGATCTGGATCGATTTGAGTCGATGGATAGATTTAAATGTGAATGTGGGCCATACGCCTGATCAGTTACGTCCATTTCAGTAATGCGCTCTTGATGGAAAAGTAGTCGCGGTGTCATTTCGTGGTTAGCCATTTCATGTAGCGAAATGTTGCGCCGTATAAGTTGTGAGATGACTTGGTAACTTCTTATGTGTTGAGGTTCTGCTCGACGGTAATTTCATATGAGCAGGATGGCTCTCGATATTTAGATCATGTATTGCACCCCAGTGATGCTTGAATTTTGTATCCTATAGCGCTATATGTGCCCTCAGGGATGGTATTATACACCTTAGCGTGTCTATGATAGATATTCAGTATTTTGTTGTAATGAGAAATCTTCGGTTTGCATCTCCTTTATTGAGTTCTATTATTATTCGGATCAGGTTGCGCGCCGCAGCAGTGTAACGTCGAGTCTGGTTTCCTATATGCTACTTTGTGTGTTTTGTTTATTATATTTTAGGGAAAGTCCGTAGTAGTGCGGGGTTAGGTAATTCCTTCCAGAGTTCGATTTTCGGTTTGTGTTATGTTCTGATTGGTGGCCCAGTGGCACATTGTGACATCATATGAGACTCCCGATCACATTCGGAGTGGCTTATTGCATGAGCAGTTCATACTGGGTGAGACAAGATTTGTCGAATTTAGGACCCGTGCAATTTTATTATATGAAGTGTATTAAGGAGATAAGACCATTAGAGGGTTCAGGAAAAGGCAATGACTCTTGTCAGGGGTATAGACTCAATGATTTGTTGATTCAGTAGTTGGTTATGAATGTCGGCATATCTTTTCCATCGTGTCGGTGTTGTAAAAGTTTGAACAAGACCTATGTAGGTCATGAGGTGCAATGGGAGCATCTGATTCATTGAATTTTGGCTAAGTTGATCAGAAAATGTTATTGTGGTCCTATGAGTACACTGATGCAAAGTGTGAATTCAGCAAAGTTATGCAGTCGTGTTGGGCATAGCGTGCAGTGAATGATTTGGTGATATTATGATGAAAACAGGCTTGGCATAGAATTTCGGATGTTGAAAATGGGCCTTAAGGCTTAATTGCTTGAGTTAAAAGGAAATATCTTCCGAATATATCAAGCTAATGTTCTTAACTAAGTTGTGGTGGCACGGGAAGATGCATGAGGTGCTAAACATTGGTTTCAGGCTACTTCAACATAGTTCTCAGCACGTTCGAGGACGAACGTATCTTTAAGTGGGAGAGAATGTAACGACCTGACTGGTCGTTTTACTATTTAGAACCTCATTCCCTTAAATAAAACTTCCCAAGTTTTCTTTAACTAAATTATGTCTTGCGGGGAAATTAGTCCGGAAGTTAGGAGAGTTTTGAGTGAAAATAAAATCAATTATTTCCTTAAGGTTTTCTTAAAATCAATTATTTCCTTAAGGTTTTCTTAAAAAGACAAATTTGACTTCAGTCAACTTTCTTGAGAAATGGACCTGGATTCATGATTTGACAGTCCCGTAAGGTCCGTGGGAAAATATAGGACCTAGGCGTATGCTCGGAATCGAATTCCGGGGTACCTAGCCCGAGTATAGAATTTTTTTATAAAATTTTTAAATCAAAGTTTTAAGGAATTAAAGAATCTAAATATTCCTTAAAAACCCAGGTGTCGGGTTACGACTTCGGTTCCAAAACTTGGTACAAGTCCGAAAGATCATATAAGACCTACCCGTAAAATTTGGTGTCAATCCAATAGCTTAAGGGTGTTTTGACCCGTTGATAGGAAATAAAGAACTTGAAGTTCATTAAGTTGAACCAATTGGTTTTGGGGTTCGATTCTTTGATTCAGCGTTATTTTGGGTGTTACGAGGGTTCGACTAGGTCCGCCTCGAATTTCAAACTTGTCGATATGTTCGGGCGGGGCTCAGAAGCCTCGAGCGTCAAATGGTCGAGGTTTGAGCGAAGTCGGATTTTGGAAAGAAGCAAGTTTGCTTCTTCTGTCAAAACCGCTTATGCGGCTCTTTGGCCGCAGAAGCGGTGACCGCATAAGCGGCCACCTAGTAGCAAAAGCGGAATGGTCAAGGAGGGGAAGAGACCGCAGAAGTGGCCCTGGGACCGCATAAGTGGTCCCGCATGTGCGAAATCAAGACCGCATAAGCGGTCTGGTCAACTCTCCCAGACCGAAAAAGTGATTGTTTTTTCGCAGAAGCGGACACCGCCTATGCGGTAATTTCTCCGCATATGCAACAATCGTTGAGGCGGTAAGGGTTCATTAAATACGAACCCAAGCTCATTTATCTCCCATTTCTTCCACCCTTGGGTGATTTTGGAGGTTCCAAAGAGAGCGTTTCTTCATAACATCACATGGTAAGTAATTCACACTCGTTATTAGCTTAAATACATGAACACTAGATAGATTTAACACTAACAATCAAATAAAATCTACAGTTAGAGCTAGACCTAGAGTTTTGATAAAATTATTATTTAACCACCTAATTAGTTATGTAATGAACTAAAACAACATATTAGTAATCCTTAGGTTATAGAGAGTAATTTCCTTCGAAGAATATCGAAATCTGGGCATGTGGGCTCGGGCCGGAATTTAAAAAACTTGTGGGAAAGGTTGGGAGATTATTTAATTAGTTGGAATTAAACTTTGTAAGACCTTATTTACAAGTTCCTACATTGTTTAACTAGTTTTGTGCGCTTTCGGATTCGCTTTGAGGTCTCGAGCTTGTTCTTGGCATCTGGAAGTGCGGTTTGGAGAGAGGTGAGTCTCCTTTCTAATCTTGTGAGGGGAAAATTACCCCATAGGTGCTTTAAACAGGATTTTGAACTCCTATATATGGGGCTACGTATTCACGAGGTGACGAGAGTCCGTGCGTAGCTACTATTGTGCTATTGTCCGGGTAGTCTAGGACCCAAAAACATGTTATACTTGGATTAATTGTAAATCCATTGATGGCTTGAATTGCTTAAATCATTTTAAATTTGTAAATGAATTTGAAAAAGAAAGACTTAAGCTTTGTTTTCTCAAATTATTAATGAGGATTGACCTTTCTTGGATATTTTCTGCATGTTGACTGTCTGATTGATTGTCATTTGCGTATGTTTATTTTTGAGCAGGTCGTACACCTCGACAGATTAATAGATGCATCTATAGGCGCGCCGTCGACCCTCGGCAAGTGCACATTTATTTTTTTTGGGTCGGGCCGTCGCCACGGTATGATTTGCGCATGCTTGTATTGCTGCCTGGACTTATTTGAGTCGTTTATTGCCACACTATGGCTCGAGATTTATACTATTAATAATAACATGAACTCTAAAGAAATTTTCCATAAAATAATTATGTGTTACTTGTTCCCTCTATATGGATTAGAAACATGTTTATAAAATAAACCCTACTATTACAATATATTTATTAAGGATAAATAACATTGGACTGCTAGTGAATGTCAGAGTTGACCATCTAGTCTTTACTCCTTCGGGATTAGGCGGGACACTCATTGGGTACACGTTGCTTTTGTACTCATACTAAACTTGCTGTGCATTTTGTTGCACAGGTATGTGTGATTTCAGGGTTCTATTGGACATAGCAGCACAGATGATTCTGGGGCTAGGTGAGTTGCATCACTCGAGATGGCCGCAGCTAGGGTAGTCCCTTTCCAGCACTGTATTTACTTTCCATCCACTATATTCTTGACGGATGTTGTATTTTTATTCCTCTTATCAGTAGATGCTTATGCACTTGTGACTCCGGGTTCTGGGATGGTTTAATATACGGTATAATTATTTAACTCTTAAACGTGATTTGAAACTATATATTTTTTAGAAATTTCCAAATATGGAAGAAAAACCATGTATTTCCAACATTGTTAAAATGAGATTTGATTAAGTAATCTGGTTGGATTTCCTAACAGCAGTATCCGGCATCATCACGACCTAGTTGATTTTGGGTCGTGACACATGGCTTGGAAGAGGGGGAAGAATTTAATAGCTAAGAGTCATTGGGGAGCCATGAAAGGTGGTGGTCAACCCTAGCCACAAAGTAGGCTGGCACACTCCTGACCACCTGCTTGGTCAAACACATTAAGAGAAGACCCTTGAAGATCAGACCAGGGTTTGTACAATGATTAGGACACTGCCAGACCCAAGTCTAAAGCTCAAAAACACATAAAGGGGAAATGGAATGGCAACTGATTGAGTTTGGGATTCAAAGAATCCAATCTAGAAGCATGGACAACAACATTAGAGTATTCTCATTCCTTGAACCATAACTCACATATACAGGGGGGTAGGGGATAAAGGGAATTCACATAAGAACAAGAGTGATAAAGTTGCAGAAAAACAGTAAGGAAGAAGTACAACAGAACTGAAATGTAAAACACATAGTGGAGGAGTAGTATTTAAAATAGGACAGACATACCAGTTGTAAAGTAACAGAAAAGAGAGAAATAGAGCAATTGCAGCCACAGCACATAGCAGAACCAACTCAATATTTCAGCAGAACACTCAAGAGTTTGAGAAAAACTCAAAGGTTTTTGAGAAAGAAAAGAGGAGTAGTATCTAGAACTGTTTGTGTGTTTGTAAGAAAAAAGAGAGTAATTATTCTCGACTGATTGTCTGTCTTGAAAAGGGAAGGGCTAATCCTTTTATATAGTTTTTTGAAAACAAGTGAGGTAGGCAAAGAATGCAGAAACATAGAAACTAATCAATTAATATCAATTAGAATGACCAGACTCCCTTAATTAAGGGGTCTAGTTCAAACGGCTAGTCAAGAAAGAAAAATCAGTTTTACTAAGGCTGATTAGGGTAAAGAGACCATATGGTGCACAAAATAAGGTCAAGTTGATAGTTGGTATTTAAGGAAAGAGGGCATAATTGTATGAAAAAAAACGTATAAGTTTGAAAATTAGGGATCTCGGATCCAATTGCAAATCACAAAGAAATTGAGGTAATTAAGGAAATAAATAATTCAAACGTTGGTACAAAATCACAGAGGGTACACAAGATCAATTATTTAAGGAAAACACTAGTAAGGTAAGAGAGATTCAACAAAAAAAATCAGTGGTGAATCACTTCGCATGAATAAAGGGATTTCAAAAATAAATCTTTGAAACGAAGATTTATATATAAAGCATACGGTTCAAACCAAAGAAAAGCCTCACAATGAAAAATCTAAGAGCCAAAAGCAAATAAGATTATTAATTCAATTACAGGCTGATCGTGAGCTTGTAAACCTAGGGTTTCAAAGCGAAACCCTAGTGCTATATACCCAAAAGGAAAACCCTCCAAATTTTAGGGTTTCATATAGAATCAGGGTTGAGAAGATTGTTCGAAGTCACAAAGATAGGCAGACATGCATGTGAGCACGTGATTTTTGCTTCACAGAAACTTCTCCAAAAGAAATTGAAAAATAAAACAAGCTATCTTCGGGTGCAATTTTTGAGAATTTACGGGACAATTTTGGTAATTATTTGATCCGTAAATCCTTACCTTGTTGTGATTAATAAAAAATAAAAAAAATATATGTTGCATGCATTTAGGAACTAATTGTGCATTTTAGAAATTAATTAACCATAATTTGGTTAAAAGAAAATTACAAAAAATATATGTATGTATGTTTCTTGTCATTGTGTGATTTTATTTAAATGTGTAATTTGTGTTAATTATTGAAGTGTTAATTAATATGTGTGTGATTTAATTTCTTTTGATTTTTATAGGAATTGTTTAGGAGTTCATTTAATTTTGGTTAGTTGAGAAAGAAGAGAAAAGGGCTAAAATTGCAAAGAAAACAGACCCAATTGCACGTTTGACCCAGGCCAAGACCAGACACCTCTGAGACCTTAACCAAACGGTGTCATTTTAACCTGTCAATCCTGAGCCGTTGATCAAGTCAAATGAACGGACCAGATCAGGCCCTTCATTAAACCAAACGGCGTCGTATAAGGCATCTGATATCAACCGTTCATCCAACAATGCCAAGCTCCCCGTCATACCCGACCCGCTTAACCTGGGCCAACCCATTACTCACTGACCCCCACTAAAACTCAAACGGCGTCGTTTTTCTTTGGCTAATCAATCCTTGCCGTTAATCTTGAATGATGTAATGGCTCAGGATCATTTTTCCCATATTATATATTCCTAAGATCACTACCCGCCCCCTATCCAAAACACCCCCTCCCTCTGTCTCTCTTAGAGAGACCAAACATTACCAAACCCTAGCACCGCCATTAGACTCCTCCACCCAAAACCCGGCGGCAACGACGTCGCCTGCCACCAAAATAACACCCCTGAACCACCTAACTCCCCTCTGCACGAATCAGTCATCGGCTTGGCTCGAATCAACCTAAGTCATCTCGAATATATGCCAAACCACCCCAGATCTCAACCGTGAATCTGGGGTGGTTTGGCATATATTAGGGTTTTGAAGATTCGAGCAAAACCCTAATATATGCCAAACCACCCAAAATTCACACCAGTCACTCCCTTAACATCCATCATACCCTAATCAACGATGGTTCCATTCGAATCTAGGTAGAACTTTTCGAGCCCCAGCTTGCATGAACCCTAAAACTCAAAATCATGGGGTATGTCCAATTAAAGGAGGAGATGGGGTCCAATAGACTCTAATCAAGGTGTTCTAAGTTGAGAACACTTCGATTAAAGTCTGTTCGACCTCGAATGGTCAAGGCCGGTTCGAGACTAGGTCATGCTTACTATTGAGCTTTCAAAGTTATGTTTTTCTTCTCTTTCTATTCATATTTTTGTGTATTATTTGGTATTTGTTCGCATTTCAGTTTTATTGATATTTATTATTTTTTTAAGCTCTGTTCATTTCCTACAGACCTTTTATTTGGTTAATTTTTCTTCCGGTCATTGGTCGAGTAAGCTATAAACTATGTAGTCAATTTTGGAAAACTTGGTCGAATAGTCAGTTTCATTACAACCTCTGTTTTGTCACAACACTTGAATCCTTTATTTTTCTGTTTATTTCTATATGTTATCAATTGTGTTTGTGGTGATTTATATAGTCGATTGATTGAGTGTCGTTGATTAGTTTTACAAGTTTGAATGTTATAATGCCCTGATAGCAATTTGATTCATACTGTCTCAATTTTGATTGAATCATTGTTTGAATTTAGTTGTGAAATTAGTTATAGCTGTAATACCTTAGTAGTTAATTATAAATCATGTTATGGGGGTTCTAATTTTAGGACAAGGCAGTAGGTCATGTGCCCAGGGGTTAATTTAGTCTTAAAACCTGAAAAGAAAATACCTTAGTGTTTTGTCAGAAACTTAGTGTTCTGTCAATAGCATTAAGGTACCACTAAGCTCATAACTTTCTTTAATATTATGGGGTGGGGTCAAGTCAGAAATAACATGGGAGAATTGAATAAAATCCAGGATGCGCACTTAATTAATTGGAATAACAAGCTGGACATTGAGTAATGGGGTTCAAGGAATAATAAGGGATTTTTTAAATTAAAAGCTGGCATTATTTTCAATACCTTAGAGGGGGAAGATCAGAAACCTTAAGGGGTTAATGATAAAATTGTATTGTTTGAGTTGGCTTAGTGACTTTTACCAGTGGAAAATCAGTAATAGCATGGGTTTAATGATGAAAAGGTAGAAGTGCACATGAGAAGGGAATAAAACAAGCTGAAAAGTGAGGAACTTTGAGAAAAAGATGTCTAGTTCTAGCCTATAAAAAAGCTCATTTTAAAACTGAAGGGAAAAAATCTAAGAGAGAAGGGAATTTTTGAGAGAAGAATTCGGAACTTAGGAGTGGAAGTTGAATTTTTTTTTCATAACTGAAAAAACAATTCAGATACAGAGTGACATTAGGCTGAGTTTTTCACTTAAATTTTTTTTCCAGTTTGGTCTTCCTTGAGGGATGACAATTAGAAACGCTACTTTTTGCTTACATCTGCCTCTCTTCTGCTTTGTCTGTGATTGCCTTTTGGTACTGCTGGGTTTCATTTTAGGCATCTCCGGGGTTTCCTAGCGGATTGAGCACTGTTTTATTGGGTCGCTAATGGATTTTCTAATTGTTTTAGCTATGTCCCTGGGTTCTACTGCTAGTTATTGTTGGTTATTGAGTGTTGTTGTTTGTTGCTGAGTACTGTTGTGTTGTTGTGTATGCTACTGCTGTTTCTACTGATCTCCCATTTCTTTGCTTTCCAAATATCAGGTACACAACTGATTTGCTGAAACCTTGTAATCTGGAATTAAAGCATGAATTCAAAATTGAAGAGTTGAAATCTTAAACCCATTACAATTGTCTACTTACTTGTATACACATCAAAATATCTTTTTTCATAGTCATGTAGGTGTTTGTTTATGTATAACTGGACATGCCTACTCTACAGTAGTTTAGTTGTAAAAGTTCAACCCATATGCTCTTAGTTAATAAGGACTATGATGTAGTATCAATGTTCTATCATTTCAGTCTATTTTGTTTAAAAGCATGTTCCAAATACATATCAGGCCTTAGGTTGATGACTCAATAGTTAAAATATTTCAGTTTATAAATTGCTTATCTAAATTCATAAGAATAGGTTCAATTAGATACTATTGTTTAATTTCAGCATGTAAGTGGTTTAGGGTGAAAATAAGATTTTCCAAGTTCATTCATTCCAGTAGAATGTCACATTAAATTGGCAGAAATTTGTTAACAAAATGACACCATTATTTTTAGTTTGGCAAACTATGAATGTGTAGAAACCATTAACTAGGCCCTATTGGATTAAGGATGGCCCAGGTCCAAATTTACACCATATACCTAGGCCCATAAATGGCAAACGTATGGCCCTTGTTGCATCATTTTCGAATTTAACGAATCATGTTCGGAACTTAACTATACAACTCGCAAGCATGTAAATAAATTAGGAACTTTTCTTCTTTTATTTTTTAGAGACAGACGGAAACATAGAAAAACATACTCGCTTTAGGATACCTTTTAAAATAAAATGAGACGAGCCTCGCCAAATAAAATGGCACATACCGCGGGGCTCTCATAAATGTATATATATTAACTACTTAGATTTCGGAAGGGGCCGTTTAGCAAATTTCACGGCCTTCCCCGAAAATAATAACACGATAGTCTCTTTAGGCGCATGCTTAATAATCTTACCTTCTTAAACTCGGGTGAAACCTAAATCCAAATCCCAAAACGTCGAATCGGATGTGTTCACGATTGCGGGTTCATTTCATGCGGCGCAATCCAAAGACATGTTTCAGGTGACGTTCAATTTTCTTTAATAAATTAAATAAAAGTGGTTAAAAGTTAAAATCGGCACATAAGTTACAACATGTATAAAATCAGATAATAAGCTAAACATGACAGTTGAGCAACCGTGTTAGAACCGCGAAACTCGGGAATGCCTAACACCTTCTCCCGGGTTAACAGAATTCCTTATCTGGAATTCTGGTTCGCGGACTGTTAAATAGAATCATTCTTTCCTCAATTCGGGATTCCACCGGTGACTTGGGACATCATAAATCTCCCAAGTGGTGACTCTGAATCTTAATAATAAATCAGTTTCGATTATCCTTCAGTTGAAAAAAACTCCCTTTTACCCTTGCGGGGTCGGAAAAAGGCGGTATGACAGCTCTGGCGATAAAATAAGCGGACAACTCGAGTTGGGAAGGGGTAGCGTACCGGGAGCAATGCTTTTTCGGCTTTAGCTACTGGACCCTCCCCGTTCTTAAATATGGATGACTGATAATCCTTCACCGGAGGCCCAGACCCACCAGCTTTATCTCAACAAAGAATGGGGCGCGTATCCGCAATTCCCGAGGTTGTATTCAGAAGACTCAGAAGGGGTGTGCAAGAAGACAATTTATAATGCAGTTCAACAATATCAAAGCGCTAAAGCACTTAGCACATTAAACATGAAAACATGTAGGAAAATCATATATAACAAAATACAACAGTTTATATAAGCTCGAATTTTGAACCCTGAACCAAAGATTCTGGGTTCGTTCCTCGGCAGAGTCGCCAGAGCTGTCACCCCTCCTTTTTCTGCCCCTGCGAGGGCGAAGGGAGTTTTTCCAATTAAAGGACAATTAAAACGGGATTATTTATTAAAGATTTAGAGTCGCCACTTGGGAAATTTATGGTGTCCGAAGTCACCGGTTAAATCCCGAATCGAGGAAAAGAATGAGACTGTTTAGCAGTCCGCGCACCAGAAATCTGGATAAGGAATTCTGTTAACTCCGGAGAAGGTGTTAGGAATTCCCGAGTTCTGTGGTTCTAGCACGGTCGCTCAATTGTCGTATTTAGCTTATTTATCCGATTTTATTACATGTTGTAACTTATATGCCAATTTTAACTTTTAACCGCTTTTATTCAAATTATTAAAGAAGATTGAACATCGCCTGAGATATATTTTTGGATTCCGCCACATAAAATAAACCCGCAATCCTGAACATACCTGAGTCGATGTTTTGGGATTTGGATTTGGGTTGCATGAAATGCACACCCGAGTTTAGGAAGGTAAAATTATTAAATACGTTCCTAAAGATACTAACGCGTTATTATTTTGAGAAAGCCATAGAATTCGCTAAACGGCATGTACCGCAATCTATGTATTTTTATATATACATTTAACAAGGGCCCCGCAATTGGTGTTTTTATTTTGGAGAGGTGCATCTTATTTCATTTTTAACGGATATCCTAAAGAAACTACATTTTCTATTTCGTTGCGTCTCTAAAAATGGAAGGAAAGTCCTATATTATTTTCATGCTAGAATTACTAGCCTAAGTTATAAACATGGTATCAATTTAGAAATGAAAAGGGGGGCAAGGAGGGAGTTCTGGCGTTTTTGGGCCCAGGACAAGCGTGAATAATGCAAAATTTGGGCCTGGGCCATCTTGTATTGTTTTGGGCCTAAATTACATCATACTGCACGTTTCGAATTTGCAAGATGGCAGAAACAAAATCAAACACTAAGGAAAAGAAAAATTGTTTGCAAGGGTTGAATGAACAAATAATTAATTACGCAGGTGAACTACTGATTACTTAACAAATTTGAACTTAGTCATGCATTTTAAACGGACTACAGGTGAAACGAACTAAAATGGCGGAAAACATACTGCAGTACTGATCCTAGTCTAACTAGCATACATGAGTTTGCGACTTTAACTTATTACAAATTGGACCTAGTTGATACATTGCAACTAATTACATAACTTCAATAGAATGAAAACTAATCATGCATATATATAGAACTTAAGAAGGAAAGACTACAGCTAGTGGTTTTGAGCTTTAAGGCTCTTGTTTTATTCATGCTTCAAAGTTGTTTCAGCTACATTGTACCAGCATAAGAGTTGTGTACCTGATATTGAAAAATGCTAAAGAAGCAAAGGAATATCAGTAGTGCAGCAGTGAACAAACACATCAACACAACTTTAACAACAAATAACAATGAACCAATGGCAATAGAGACCCAAGAAGGATTTGAAATCAAGCAGGATACTTAAAGAAACCAACACCAATTCCAGAAAAATCCAAACAGCAACACCAAGTATATGGCAATACTACCAGAACCAACATCAACTCAACAACACCCAAACGAGTATTAGATATTCCAAAAGATGAATATCAGTACCAAATGAACTCCAGTAATACCAAATGCACTCAAATCCCAAAGCAAAAGAGGTCCAGTCATAAGAAAACAAAGCTTCTGATTTTTTGAACACTCAAAAAGAAAAAACAGTCACAACAGAAATGAAACAGATGTGATGAATGTAACTACTTCTGCTTATGACCACTCAAAGAAAAACAAGAAATTTTTCTCTCTATCTGTATACCTCTGCTTAAGTTCACTCTTCAACTCTCAATTTCTGATGCATAAATATGTCCCTAATGAAACAGTAACATGCTCTATTTATAATCCAAAATTGTCTGCCTTTCGCCCGAAACAACCCCATTTCCAGCCTGTTTAAACCTTAGTTAATTAACCCCATTATACTCTCATGTTCTTCCTTGAATTTCCACTCAAAAGTTCAAATGGGAGTATATTCCCCTGACAGCCCACATGCTTCTAATTTTTTAACTAAAAGGTACTAAGCATGGTTCAAATGTATTTCCTTTTTAGTTTTTTAATCAAAGGTGTATGGGCAGCCTTAATTTTAAATCCAAGCATGCCCTGACAGCACATGGCTTCCCACTCAATCCTAGTATTTTAATTCAAATAACAACTAGAGGGACTAACCATATGGACAAACTGACTTGGCTCAAAAGTTCATGACTAATTCATGACATTTAGGCTGACTAAGCAACTCAATTTAAAAACGAATGACTGAACAATTTCAACATTATGATGAATTAACCTCACATGAACGGACTTAATTCAAACAGATTCAAACACAATTCAAGCATTACTATCAACTTGTTTTAACATTCAAACCTACAATACTAATCGTTGACACTTATTTAATTGACTATTTATTACAATATATACAATCGATAACAAATAATCATCATACAAACAAAGTGATTAACTACTTTGGAAAAAACTTGGGACTCATAAAATTAATTATTCGACGATGTTAATCAAATCGAATGTATAGTTTATAGTTCCTACTTAACGATGGATAAGAGAAAAAATCGACCAAATAAAAGGTCTGGATTGAGAAGAAGAAAACAAAATCATTGAAAAAAATTAGAAAAAACAAAAACTATACTAAACATATAAACAGATATACATAGAATAAAGGAGAAAAGAAAAATTACCTCAGAGAACTAGATGAACCCCGTTCGTACTCAGATTCGACCAATTTGAGGTTGAACAGACCTTAGCTTAAGTATTTTCGACTGAGAATACTTTGACTAAGGTCAGTTAAACCCATAAATTCCTTTTAATTCCAACAAGACTCGAGGCTTTGGATTTTAGGGTTCGTAGAGGTCGATTCAGGGTTGACTCTTTCGGGTTAGATTCCAACCAAACCAAGCATGGTTTGGTTACTAGGGAGGTCATGGGAGTGTTTGGTGTAAGTTTGGATCAGTTGGGTTAGGTCCAGGTTGAACTCGAGTCTTCAAACGAAGATTTGAAACGATGGGGAATGATTCGAGTTTAGCTAATAAGGGATTTGGATAAAGGGTGGTCCAATGGTTTTAGGGTGTTAGTTTGGTCGCTGGCGACGTTGTTGCCTTCGGGTTTCTGGTGAAGGGGTCAGGGGGCGGCGCTAGGGTTCTTGGGTATGGTTGGGTCTTTGAGAGAGACGAAAGGAGAGGGACGTGGTGTGTGAATAAGACGGGGTGTCGGGTTTGGGGGGTCGTTGATATATTAAAAATGATTCATTTAATATGGGCCGTTGGATGATGAAATCCAAAGGCCCTGATTAACTCAGTTAAGTGGAACGGGGTCGTTTTTGGGTTAAGGGGATTGGGTCGGTCTCAAGGATAAATGGGGTCAGGTATCTGGGGTAGCCTGGGATCATTGGATTGGACTAAATTAACAGCTCAGATCTGATCAACGGCTAACGTGGAAGATGACCACACGGCGTCGTTTTGGTCACGGTCTTCAGAGACCTGGTCTTGGACCGGGTTAGGTGCGTTTGGGCCTGGATTTTGGTTCAAATTTGGCCCATGTCTGATTTCAGTCTTTCTTCTTCTTTCTTTATTAACCAAAATTAAATAAAAATCCTAATAAAATTTGTAAAATCAGAAGAAATCAAGTTGCACACATATTAATTAACACTTTACGCAAATTAAAAGTTAAATAAAATCACACAATGACAAGAAACATATATGCATATATTTTTGTAATCTTCTTTTTAACCAAATTATGATTAATTATCTCATAAAATGCACAACTAGTTCCTAATGCATGCAACATGTATCTTTATGTATTTTTAATTAATTTAAAAATAAACTCGCACAGACAAATGCAAACGCTAAAGAAAAGATAACACAAAAATCCACAAAAATCACACACAACGCAAAACTGTTTTATTTTGAATTTTTGGGAGTAATTGTCGTGAGAGAAAAAATCACGTGCTCACAATGCACAAACAAAAACAAGAGAAAACTACGAGTGTTAAGACAAAGGTAGACAAGAACATGATCAGCGGAACTTTAGAACTAAAATTAAGGCATGAACTTGAACACATATAGCAAAAGTAAGTCAACAACCTAGGCTAGCATGTGAACACGTAATGTAAAAGAATCTCTTTAGAAATCCGGTAAGAAACAAGAGAACAGGCTCGAACATAATAGGAAATAAAACAACGAGCATAAACACACATAAGAGAGAGTAAAAGAATTAGAAAATATTTTAGGAGCCATTTTCAGAAAACCCTAAAATTGATTTGAACAATTTTGAAAGAGGAAATTTGGGGAAAACTCTAAAATGTTACCAACAGCATAGATTTAGCACAGATCTAAAAGAATAAAATGAAAAGGAACCTCAAATAGGCTAGGGGTTCTGAGAACCCTAAAGCAAGAGAAATGCTTGGAAGTCACAAGAACGGATCTGAGTAGACAAGGTTGAATCCAGGCTCAAGAGGCGAAGAAACGCCAGAGCAAGGTCAAGAACGGCTAAAGATTCTCGAATCGACCAAGGTCTGGATGAAGACCCTCGAGGTCTAGCATCGAATCTTCAGCGAGCAGGCGTGTGGGAGGAGTAGATGGTGAGTAGAGCTTGTCCATGGCGAGATTAGCCATGGATTCCGGCGGGTTTTGAGGTCGAAAAGGGGGTAGGCGGCTGTTAGGGTTTAAGGTGGGTGAGAGAATTTGAGAGAGACGGCGGATTAGAGGCGGCAGTCTTTGAGAGAATGGGGAGGGTTTGGGGGGTCGTTTAGAATTAAAAATGGTAAGGGGGAGCGGCCCGTTGATCAAAATGATCAATGACTCAAATTAAAGAGGACACGGGCCGATTCGGGTGATTGGGTGTTGGGTTGGGTAGATTAGGAAATTGGGTTCAATTTGGGTTAAATTGAAATGCAAAAGGGCTAACTTATAAATAGCCACTTTTTCCTTGTTTAATTTATAAAGAAATAGCAAAATAATTTCTGGAAATAAATCAAATGTGCTAAAATTATTAATAATATATAATTATCAAATTAAAAATACTGGAGTCAATTTTATAAATATAATTACAATTAAATCTTAAAAAGGCTAATATTACAATTATGTATCATTTTTAAAATTACTAAATAAATTTTGTAAAAATATGCAAAAATCATGTTAGCCATATTTTGGCATAAATATGATAATAAAAATAAGTTATCCACCAAAATGATAATTTCAGAAATAATTATTGGATTTATGGTATAAAAAGAGGCAATAAATTGGTTTAAAAAATTATTAAAAATTGCAAAACCCTTTGATATGCTTATATATGCACATATACTCTATTTTGGAAGTATTTTGGGTACAAAATTACATAGGGAAAAATTGGGTATCACCAGCAGCCCCTCTTTACCTAGGGATGATGAAAGAGTTGTCGGGGTAAAGACAAGATGGCCAATTTTGACAGGAAACGACGATTGAGAATAATTTAGGCCATGCTCTGGTTTAGCTACCCACATATCCCTGGTTTTACAAGAATCATACCATATATAGTTCAGGAACCATTGACGGAATGTGCCGATGGAGATTCGAAAAGAACGAACGCGATGCTTAGATTTGAAAAGGGTGTTTGGAGTCGAATAGGCTTGCGGAAACTGGAGGGGATCGCTCCTACTGAGATGGTTGTTGGCTAGCCGGTGTACTTCCAAGTAAGCAATATGGCGTGTATTGTGCATAATTTAAACATGATGCAAATTCCCGTTTGACCATGAGTGTTGTCCTTGGACGATTAGGATGGTGTCCTCAGACTATGATGTTCTGGGCCATGAAGAGCATAAATAAAGATTCTCAAGCCATGAAATGCTGTTCTCGGGCTATAGAGATGGTGCCTACGAACTATGATGCCTTTGAATAAGTTGGCAATCTTTCAGCCCATGAAGAGGTGGCAATCTTTCAGCCGATGCATGCAAAGGGTGGCGATTTTTCAGCCAAAGTGAGAACTTAAATGCAAGTGGCAATATTGTGGCCATACAGAAATATAGAGTGGCAATATTTTAGCCATGCAGGATGGAGACAGAGCTTAGTCTCGGAAGGTAGATAAGTAGCCTTATGCAGGATGGAGATAGGGCTTAGTCTCGAACGGCAGATAAGTAGACTTATGTAGGATGGAGACAGAGTTTAGTCTCGGAAGGTAGATAAGTAGCCTTATGCAGATGGAGACAGTTCTTAGTCTCCAAAGGCAGATAGGTAGCCTTATGTAGGATCGAGACAGAGCTTAGTCTCGAAAGGAATATAAGTAGCCTTATGCAGATGGAGACAGTGCTTAATCTCGGAAGATAGATAGGCATCCTTACGCAAGATGGAGGTAGAGCTTAACCTCGGAAAGCAGAGAAGTGGCCTTTTTCAAAATGCAGATAGAGATAGATCTTACTCTCGAAAGACAGATAAGTAGCCTTATGTAGGATGGAGGTAGAGATTAACCTCGGAAGGCAGATAAGGGGCCTTATCCAAAAATGCAAGAATGTAAAGTGCGGATAGTGGTAAGATTTTCTTAGCTGATAGCTGATTACGATGTTGTGACTGCTGGAGAGGTTGCATACGGATAGTGATTGTGAATAAGTGATTGTTTTGTAAGTTTCACTCCTGAAAAGTATGATTGTATAAATGTATCAAATGATTTGCAACTTGGGTGCCTATATCTAAAGAAAAATTGTGAGTTCTGTAGAGGGGGAAGGGTTAGTTCATCTTCTCGTGGCTCCAGGCGCCGCGAATCATTGGGGTAGCATTGCTAAACGACGGCGATTCAAATGATAGTTATGCATGATTCAACAAATATAACATAAATATATGGTCGAAAATAATTTCTTTGGAATGAACCAACGACTCCAACGTGGTTCAAGACATTGCAACCTCGCTTGCTCAGGAATTTTGAGGGTCCTCCTCAAAATTCTACCCCAGTTTACTAACTAGTGCTTCTGAAGGCTGCGCTGAATGGCTGAAAATGATCAACCTCAGAATTTTGAGGGTCCTTCTTAAAATTCTGTCCTAGTTTACTGGGTTCGTGCTTCTGGCGATGAAATGGCTAAAAACTGACTGCGGAATTTTGAGGGTCCTTCTCAAAATTCTGCCCTAGTCCCAATAGTGGGGAAAAATAGAATTTATTAAATTGTGACCAAACCCATAGGGTTGCCTACGTATCCCCTTTTAAACGGGAATCAGTTCAGGCGTAGTTCAAATTACATCATGAAGATAAAGCATATGTTTACACATAGTATCATTTCACAGACTTCTCCGTCAACTTCTGCAAGAATAACGGTTCCTCCGGTCATAACCCGGTGAACCATGTACGGACCCTGTCAATTGGGAGAGAATTTCCCCTTGTCTTCGTCTTGATGTGGAAATATTTTCTTCAACACCAGCTGCCCTGGTGTAAACTTCGTTGATTTAACTCTTTTGTTGAAGGAACTGGACATTATGTTCTGATATAATTGACTGTGGCAAACTGCATTCATCCTTTTCCATCTATAAGGACTAACTGCTCGTAGCGACCTTTCACCCATTTTGCTTCATCTAACTCTACTTCTTGTATGATTCTTAAAGAGGGAATTTCTACCTCAGTTGTAACGACCGCCTCTGTACCATTAACCAGCATGTAAGGAGTTGCCCCGGTTTATGTGCGGACTGTGTTGCGGTATCCCAATAAGGTGAACGATAACTTCTCATGCCATTGCTCATGCCTTTTGATCATCTTTCTCAGTATCTTCTTGATATTCTTGTTGGCTGCCTCTGCAACACCATTCATTTGAAGCCTGTAGGCTATCGGGATTTTGTGTTTGATCGTAAATGTTTCACACATTGCTTTCATCAAGTCTCTATTGATACTGGAGCCATTATTAGTGATGATTGACTCCGGAATTCCAAAACCGGCAAACGATATGGTCGTGGACAAAATCAGCCACAACTTTCTTGGTCACTGCTTAGTATGACGCTGCTTCGACCCATTTGGTAAAGTAATCAATTTCCACTGAGATGAATCTGTGTCCGTTTGATGCGGCCGTCTCGATTGGTCCGATAACATCCATTCCACAAGCGGCGAAGGGCCATGGTGAGCTTGTTGCAGTAAGCTCAGTTGGAGGCACCTTTATCATATCTGCATGTATCTGGCAGCGATGGCATTTTCGAACATACTGGATGCAGTCCATTTCCATAGTCATCCAAAAGTATCCTTCTCATAGTATCTTCTTTGCTAAAACGAAACCATTCATGTGCGGGCCACAGGTCCCTGCGTGCACTTCTTCCAATAGTCTGGATGCTTCTTTAGCCTCGATACACCTTAGCAATCCCAAATCGGGAGTCCTCATGTACAGGATTCCTCCATTGTGAAAGAAGTTGTGAGCTAACCTCCGATATGTGTGCTTCTGAGTAGCACTGGCATGCTATGGTTTTTCTCCTGTTGTCAAGTACTCTTTGATGTCATGGAACCATGGTTTCCCATCAACTTCTTCCTCAACGTGAGCACAATAAGCTGGTTAGTCACAAATCTTGACTTGAATGGGAGAAATGAAATTGTTATCTGGATGTTGGATAATGGATTACGAAGTAGCTAGTGCACCACCGAACTCATTCTGTAGTTTGGGGACAAGCTGAAATTTGGTCTTTGTGAATATTTTCCTCAAACTCCTATATGTGATGCAAATAAGGAAGTATCTTAGAATTCTTGGTTGTCTATTCTTCTCGAACCTGATGTATGAGTAGGTACGAGTCTCCGATCACTAGTAACTCCTGAATGTTCATATCGATGGACAATTTAATCCCCAAGATGCAGGCTTCGTACTCGGCCGTGTTTTGGTGCATGGGAATCTAGGCTTGGCGGATACCGGGTAATGCTGACCAATTTTTGATACTAGGACCGCTTCTATGCCGACTCCTTTGAAATTAGTGGCTCTGTCGAAAAACTTCCTCCAACCATCATAAAATTCTGCAATCTCCTCTCCTATGAAAGATACCTCTTCATCAGGAAAATACATCCTTAGAGGATCGTATTCTCCTCCCACGGGATTCTCGGCGAGGTGATCTGCCAATGCTTTTCCTTTGACTGCCTTCTGAGTGACGTAAACAATGTCGAATTCACTTAGCAGGATTTGCCACTTGGCGAGCTTTCTAGTAGGCATAGGCTTCTGGAAGATATACTTTAACGGATCTATTCTGGATATGAGATAAGTGGTATAGGCACATAAATAATGCCTAAATTTATGAGCTACCCAGGTCAAAGCACAGCAGGTGCGTTCTAACAAAGATTACCGAGCCTCGTACGGGGTAAACCTTTTGCTGAGGTAGTAAATGGCTTGCTCCTTTCTCCCCGTTTCATCATGTTGTACTAAAACACAAACGAATGCTCTATCCAATACTGCTAGATAAAGCAAAAAGGTTCTTCCTAGTTCAGGCGGAACCAAGACTGGTGGTGTAGACAAGTATTCCTTAATCCTGTCAAAAGCTTTTTGACAATCGTAAGTCCATTTGGTGGCAGCATCCTTCTTCATCATCTTGAATATAGGTTCACAAATAACAGTGGACTTAGCTATGAACCGGCTGATATAGTTGAGCCTCCCCAGAAAACTCATCATGTCCTTCTTGTTCTTTGGCGGTGGCAACTCTTGAATAGCCTTGACCTTTGATGGATCCAATTCTATCCTTCGACGGCTCACAATGAAACCCAGTAAATTTTTAGTAGGAACCCCGAATGCACACTTGGCGGGATTTAGTTTCAGGTTGTATCGTTTCAACCGTTGAAGAATTTCCTCAGGTCTTCCATATGATCTATGCTTTCTTGGATTTGATGATGACATCGTCCACATATACCTCAATTTCTTTATGTATCATGTCATGAAGATGTTAGCCATTGCCTTCATGTAGGTGGTACCGGCATTATTCAATCCAAACGGCATCATTCTGTAACAATACATCCCCCATGGTGTGATAAAAGCCGTTTTCTCCGCATCTTCTTCATCCATCCATATCTGATGGTATCCAGCAAAACAATCGACAAATGACCGGAGCTCATGCTTGGCACAATTGTCAATCAGGATGTGTATGTTGGGTAAGGGGAAGTCGTCCTTGGGACTGGCTCGGCTGAGATCCCGGTAGTCGACACAGACTCTAACCTTCCCATCTTTCTTCGGTGCTGGCACGATGTTGGATACTTTAGCACCCTGAGAACCTTGATTTGACTTACTTGGTAACCTCTTCTTTGATTTTCAAACTGATGTCAGGTTTGAACTTTCTGAGCTTCTATTTTACCGGTGGACACGTTGGATCTGTTGGTAACTTGTGAGCTACAATGTGTTGGAAATCATGTATACCTTTGATATGTGCGCTTTGGTTGTATGAGCATGATTTTCAGGTATAGGTTTTGATGAATGACAAACAATGAAGTCAAGTGTATAATCAAATGGCGAGAAGCATACTGATGACGGAATTGCATGAACAAGCTAAAGAAGTTCAAGACCGAAGACCCAAGACGTAGGTCTTTTGGTAGAACCAATGTAAGGACAACGTTTAAGTTATCTTATCCTTTGGCTCAACATTAGGTCATCATAAACATGCATAAAATCACTTTATTAAATTATATATATCATAAATATTTTTAATATATACTTCAAACAAAATGATTTTAACGTTTTCATTTCAACCAAAATGGGTTTTGAAGTAAGTTTTCAATTCTGGTATACTCTGGTATACACAGTGTATATCAAGTGTATATAATTGACCGTTGCCAAAGTTTTGAACACTGGAACAACATAATCGATTGTATACTTTATCAATCGATTTTCTACTTTAACAATCAATTTTTTTGAGACAGTGTGCAACCGAAGTTTTTAAATATCAAAACAATCGATTGTCTTTATCCACAATCGATTATCAACAATCGATTGTCCCTTCATACAATTGATTATATTTTGACCGTTCCCACAGAATCCTAAATTGATTTTTGAACGTTGAAGACAATCGATTATTCAGGTTTAACAATCGATTGTTTAGCCTAAAATCAGGAATCTGTTTTTTGAACGTTGGTCAGACAATCGATTGTCACCTCCAAACAATCGATTGTTTGAGCACAGAATCAGGGATTTGATTTGTCAATTAAGCAACGGTCAGCACTACTTTTTCACCTATAAAAAGAGGTCTTTTGAGCTGATTTTAAACACACAACTCCTGCATATATTGATATACATATTGATCATTTTCAAGCATCATTTTAGAGCTTTTGTTGAGCCATTTGATAGACAACTTTGTGTTGTTCATAGAGCTTATTTTGTTTCTCTTTATCCACTCTATTGAGAGAGTATTTGTTGTAAAAGAGAGTTGTTTGAGAAGAACATATCTTCTCATTTGTCGGGTTTGCTAAGTACCCAAAGTCTTAGTGGTTGAAGTCTTGGGGTGAGGTATCCTCAAGTAAGTGAAGTCTTAAGGTGTGGTATCCTTGAGCAACTGTAACTGTTTGTTAAGCACCCGTAAGCTTGACGAAGATAGTGGAATCTCGAGAGAGTCTCTCGGGGACTGGACTAGCCACGGGTTGTGGTGAACCAGGATAAAATACGGTGTGTTCTTTCTTGATTATTTCAATTACCGTATTTACTTATTCCTGCAATTTTAAATTCCGCAATATTTTAATATTCTCGTGCCTCACTATTCACCCCCCCCCCCCTAGTGAACGGCATAAATACTAACACAATGGATGTGCTGAGACCAGTCATATCATCATAAGACCGGGAAAATATGTCCTCAAACTCTTTAAAGAACTCTGTGTACTCTTTCTTTTTTGATGGCGACAAATACACACTGATACGTGTTTCCTTGACATTCTCGGTATTTCCCAAATTAACAATCTCAGTTTCATCCAAGTTGGATTTAGGCCTATTCTCAAAGTTCTCAACCTCTCTAACAACCTCTTCTGGCATATCATCCTCTTCTGAATCTATATCCATTTGTTGTGTTGTCTCGTTGCAAGTCACAGTCGTTGGTTCATCATCAAGATAGGTAATAGTAATGTTATGTAAATAAAGTAAGTGATAGAGGAAAATAAAAGAGCGAGATATATAATAAATTGAAAATGCATTGATTAAATTCATAATACTTTGGAACATCGGAGCTCTTTTCAAAAGTAAAAAGCAATGCGGAAAGAAAAATCAACTAGTAAAAGTAAATATACGGTGCATGGTGCTTTGTGTGTCCTTGTTATCTCGAAGCTTTCCGGGCCCTGGTGGTCCTAATCGACCAATTATTGAGACGTTCTCCTTGATTCACACCTTGTATGGAAGGGCTTTCTTCCCCCTCCTCCTCGAAGATAACACAACAGTCCATATCATCTTCCAGAAACAGGTTCTTCATCGCCGCTAATGCCTCATCTTCCTCAGGTCCATATATGATGTCGGCTAGCTAAAACGTTTGCTCCAAATGCGGTATAGGGTGCTCCAGTGGATAGTATGGGCTGATTGTCTATCTTGAAAAGGGGAGGGCTAAGCCCTTTATATAGTTTTTTTGAGAACAAGTAAGGTAGGCAAAGAATGCACAAACATAGAATCTAATCAATTAGTATCAATTAGAATGACCACACCCCCCTAATTCAGGGGTCTAGTTCAAACGACTAGTCAAGGAAGAAAAAACAGTTTTACTAAGGCTGATTTGGGTAAAGAGACCATATGGTACACAAAATAAGGTCAAGTACATAGTTGGTATTTAAGTAAAGAGGGCACAATAGTGTGAAAAATAACCTATAAGTTTGAAAATCAGTCAAAGGATCTCATATCCAATTGTAAATCACAAAGAAACTGTGGTAATTAAGGAAATAAACAATTCAAACATTGGTACAAAATCACAGAGGGTACACAAGATCAATTATTAAAGGAAAACATCAGTAAGGTAAAGAGATTCAATCAAAAGAAATCAGTGGTGAATCACTTAGCATGATTAAAGGGATTTTGTCTCACAAAGAAAAATCTCAGAGCCAAAAGAAAATAAGATTTTGAATTCAATTACAGGATCATCTTGAGCCTGTAAACCTAGGGTTTCAGAGCGAAACCCTAGTATCATCAACCCAAGAGGAAAACCCCCCAAATTTTAGGGTTTCATATAGAATCAGGGATGAGAAGATTGTTTGAAGTCACAGAGATTGGCAGACATGCACAAATACAAACAAGAGAAAATTATGAGTGCTTAGACAATGGTAGGCAAGAACATGATCAACTGAACTTAAGAAACAAAAAATTAAGGCATGAACTTGAACACATATAGCAAAAAGTAAGTCAACAACCTAGGCTAGAATGTGAAAACAGAATGTAAAAAAATCTCCGTAAAAATCCGGTAAGAAACAAGAGAATATCCCCGAACAGAATAGGAAATAAAACAACGAGCATAAAAACACATAAGAGAGAGTAAAAGAATAAGAAAATATTTTAGGAGCCATTTTTAGAAAACCCTAAAATTGATTTGAACAGTTTTGAAAGAGGAAATTTAAGGAAAAACTCGAAAATGTTACCAACAGCATAGATCTAAAAGAATAAAATGAAAAGGAACCTCGAATAGGCTAGGGTTTCTGAGAAACCTAAAAGAAGAGAAAGGCTTGGAAGTCACAAGAACGGATCTGAGTTGATAAGATCGAATCCAGGCTCAAGAGGCTAAGATACGCTGGAGCAAGGCCGGGAACGACCAGAGAATCTCGAATCGACCAAGGTATGGATGAAGACCCTTGAGGTCTAGATTAACCATGGATTCCGGTGGGTTTTGAGGTCGAAAAGGGGGTGGGTGGCTATTAGGGTTTTAGGTGGGTGAGAGCATTTGAGAGAGACGAGGGATTAGAGGCGGCAGTCTTTGAGAGAATGAGGAGGGTTTCGGGGGTCGTTTAGAATTAAAAATGGAAAGGGGGAGCCTTGGCCGTTTATCAAAATGATCAATGGCTCAGACTAAAGGGACACAGGCCGGTTCAGGTGATTGGGTGTTGGGTTGGGTAGATTAGGAACTTGTGTTAGGGAATTGGCTTCAATTTGGGTTAAACTTGAAATGCAAAAGGGCTAACTTTTAAATAGCCACTTTTTCCTTATTTAATTTATAAAATATAGCAAAATAATTTCTGAAAATAAATCCAACATGATAAAATGATTAATAATACATAATTATTAAGTTACAAATACTAGAGCCAATTTTTATAAAAATAATTATAATTAAATCTTAAAAGAGGCTAATATTCCAATTATGTACAGTTTATTTTTAAAAATACTTAATAAATTTGTAAAAAATGAAAAAATAATACTAGCCATATTTTGGCGTGAATATAAGAATAAAAATAAGTTATCCACTAAAATGATAATTTTGAGAATAACCATTGGATTTTATGGTATAAAAATAGGCAATGAATTAGTTTTAAAATCATTAAAATTTCCAAAACTCTTTGGTGTGCTTATATATGCAAATATATGCTATATTGGAAGTATTTTGAGAATAAACTTACATAGAAAAAAAGTGGGTATCAACAATGGGCAAAGGTTAAAACATTACCTTGGAATAGCCGACGAAAAAGGGGATACAGTGATGATTAATTTGAAAGAACCCCAGTACGTGAATGAGGAGTAATAATCCAATACTTGTGTCATGTCGCGACGTTAAATCAAGCTCTGTGTAGGAGGCAACACATGAATGTGTTGTAAATTGTAGTATGTAAGTTATGTATAAAAAAAGTCAAAAAAGAAAAAACACCGCTCACCGCGACAGCGTTGGGACAGCGGGAGACACTGCCTCAGACAGCAACATGGACCGTGGTGAGGACCACAAAAATAACCGGAGCATCAACATTTCACTGCAACCGCGGTCAGTATCGTGATGAGCAATGTCTTCGATATTAAATCCCTCCGCAGCTACAGTGAGGACCGCATTCTACTGCGAGGGAGAGGGGGTACCAGGTTTGAGTTTTTTTTTCTATTCTTTTCCTTTTTCTTCTCTTCTTATTTTAATTTTAAAACAAAACACCCCCCCCCCCCTCATCCAAAACACACGCCCTCCCCCAATACTAGTAGGATAAATTAACAAGTTAATAAAAAGTCATACTAGTAAAAATAAATAGTACTAAATACTTTCTAATTTAATAAAGAATAAACTAAGGATCAAATAATTTATTTGATTACCATATGATGTGTATCCTTTAATTTTACATAGATTTTGTTATATTTAGAACATTGCATTTTAAAATAAATTAGCAACTAAATTTTATTAAAATACTATGATATATCATAATATAATTTTATAAGACTAATACTCTTTTAAAATATTCGCGCATTCTTCGCTTAGAAGAACGAAAGGAGAAATCAATGCTCTCTAGCCGGGATATCTCACGTGTCCGATAACGATAATTTAGCTATGGCCTTAGGTCATCTTTCTGTTCAAGCAAACTACGGGGCTTTTAGTTTCGTTTCATCTAGTCTGTATGCAAAGAAAAGGAGCATTCGATAAAAAAGGACTCTGTTACGTTAAGGGAATCAAGGTTGACTGCTTGTCTATCTAGGTGAGTATCGAACCTGGTCTCTTTCTACCGCTTGTGAAAGCATTCCTTCCCATCAAATCTTCAGTTCCCAGCCACACTTTTGGCGCATTTGTTTGATGAGCTAAGCCTAAGCGCCATATAAGTCAAATGCTAGCATGAGACCTAAAAAAGCAAGGTCGAAATCCAAACCATAATCTGTTGATATACCACGTAGATCCGGATGATTGATGGAAGAAACACCAAACATATCCCAAACTTCTCGCTCCACCGGCCGCCTGATGGAAATAGACTGACTATCGGAGATATTCGTGTTACTTCGTCTGCACTGGTTTGTACACGAATGCGTGAGTTATACAGAATATTCAGTAAATTATAGACCACTTCAAATCTTTGTTTTCGAGAGGGATAATCAACTCCACAAATATCGATCGAAACTTGAACCCTTGTATACGTATGCAATTTCAGAAAGCACAACAATTGAAATAGGTAGTCCGTATTGGTATCAGATCTATTCCCATGTTCCGATCTTTCCATTTTTTTGACCCATTTTTTGAATAAAGTCTCCAATTATATTTGAAAATGAATTGGTTATCCATAAAAAAAGAAGCAAGTTCTAACACTAGTTATAATTATAACGTACCATCTCATATTTTGTTAGGTAGAAGAAAGTAAGAGTAAATTTCAACCCTTTTTAGAAATAGAAATAAAATTTGATTTCTTCTACTTAAATAAAATATCAGTATGCGACATCTTCTTAATTATAAAACATATTCACATGGATTAACTTATAAAAGATATTGATTCCTAGATTGACCGAAAAATCTTTAAAAATAGTAGTGAAATACGAAAAACTTAAACTTAATCGGAAACTCTAACACGTGAAGAAAAAGAACCATTTACTATGTCTACGTTTATCCTATCGTCGTATTAATCAACTTATATTTACGTACAAAATTGTGGTGACATTGCTTAGGCAAAGAATGTACAAAAGCACGAGAGATGTGAACACAATTTCAGATTTTATGGGTATAGAAATATTGTAAAAAACAAAAAAAAAATCTAGAAAATAAAGCATTTGTATAAGGAAATTTTCACGTCATTTCTCGAATAGTCTCCAAAGACTTATCCAACCAAAACTTAAAATAGATCAAAAATGCTCCTCAAGACTTGCATCCCTTCCTCCGCCATAACCACAACATCTCCACTCCTTTCCCTCACCAAATCTTCTTTACCTTTCTCCCAAAATCTCCGTAAAGTTTCAACCTTTCCACGTACTTCCAAAACCCCATCTCTTTGTTCTTCCCCCAAAATGAGTTGGCTCAACAAATTGGGTTTTGGTGCAAAAACTGATAGTACACCCATGGACTCATCTTCCTCTGCAATTGCACAAGGTCCTGATGATGATATCCCTGCACCGGGTCAACAATTTGCTCAATTCGGAGCTGGTTGTTTTTGGGGCGTTGAATTGGCTTTTCAAAGAGTGCCTGGTGTTACCAAAACTGAAGTTGGGTATACTCAGGGGTATTTACATAATCCTTCATATGAAGATATTTGCTCGGGAACTACTTTTCATTCTGAGGTAGTTAGAGTTCAGTATGATCCCAAGGAGTGTAATTTTGACACCTTGCTTGATGTTTTTTGGGATCGTCATGACCCCACTACCCTTAATCGTCAGGTGTGTTTTTGAAAATTTTCAGGTTTTATTTAATGGTTATTGGTTGAATTATTGTTTTTTGGACTCTATGTTTTAAATTATCTTCTTATGTTTGGAAATATTTGGGGTTGAATTTTAGTTGAGAGGAAGTTTATGTTAAATCTTGGCCTTCCATGGTCTTCAATTTAATCGATTTCTTCTAGTTAAGGGCGTGTTTGATGTAAATTGGGAAGCTGTATGTGTTCACTTTTTCTTTAATTTTCGTGCTCTCTTTTATACGATGGTGGTATGTGGGCTTGCTTTGTGCGTACCTTGAGTATTCTACCGGTTAACTTTGCCAACTAAGGGTTAGGCAGATGAAAAGAAATTAAGGTTGTTTGGTGGGGTCCATAAGAATATTAGTTAAGCGGAGATTATTTCCCTTGTTTGGGTTGGTGTATATAAATAGCATTGCATAGGTGTGTATACATACTTATCCATGTACTCCCTCTGTTCCAATTTATGTAATCTATTTCCTTTTTTGTCTATTCCAAAAAGAATGACCCTTTCTAAATTTGGTAACAATTTAGCTTAACTTTACAATTCTATCATTAATGAGAAGCATTTATAACCACACAAATACTCTGGGCCCTTTTTTGACTTGTTTATGACCACAAAATCCAAAAGTCTTTATTTTTTAAACTCCGTGCCCAGTCAAACAGGTTTCACATAAATTGGAACGGAGGGAGTATTCAAAACCATGGTATTACCGTATTACTATGCCATGGTTTGCTATGTATTAGTTATATATAGGATAATACCAAATAGACTATATAACTAATACATGTATTAGTTATACATATGTTGAAAAATACTACCAAACAAGGGGTTATAATACCAAAGCTAATACAAATATTGTTTTCCCCTAATACATCCTACCAAACGAACCCTTAGTGTTTTTGGCTTTGCCCACTCAGGCTTAGGACTTGGAAGAATTTTCCTGCCTTTACTGAGCTTAATGTTCTTTCTTTTCCCAGTAAGCTTGTTACCTAACATGAGTCTTGGTGGGGCATTGAATAGTATACATATTTGGGTGCTAATAACCAAAGTCAGGTACTCAGGTCTTTACTGGCTGCAAAGAAGTAGAAGCCTGTTTAACATAGTTTTACAGTCAATGGGAGTACCCACTTACCCAACTACCTTTTCTTAACAAGTAAAATGTCATCAAAAGGCTGCGTTTGCTTAAAGATTATGCCTTTTGAGCATCTTTAAAGATCATTCTTTTGAAGATCTCTAAAGAACATGCCTTTTGAAGATGTTTAAAGGTCATGCTACTTATATTAGAAAAAGATCTTTAAAGATCATGCTTTGCTTATAGATTATGCCTTGTGATTCATAGTTGATGGTTGGGCACCCAGTTCTTTTTGTGGGGCAAATGCCTTGGTTTTTGTTTTATTTTCAAATCTTCTAAGAGGAGTGTCGTAAGATATGGAGTTTGTTCTTATTGAGATTCACTATGCCATGAAATATATCAGAACGGTTACGGTGTCTCTTGTGACATTAAGTACCTAAATGGCTAAATAAGTGGCCAACTCTGCTTAAGTTTCTGTGTTAAGCGCTTAGTTAGTGGAGTTCCTTGCTTAGGTTCTTTTAATAGAGATGAGTGCTAACAGCTGTTTGGACACTCCTCGTTAGCTTTTTTTTTTTCTAGACAACTTATAGTCTGTTTGTCCAAATATCTAGGAAACTGGCCTTGTGACACAAGCTTCTTGAATTAAACTCCTACAAATTAATCATTGTTCCTGACATGTTGTTACTAACATTAGCATTCACAACTATTGCTCACACTTAACAAGATACCAGGAAGTAGTGGCGGAGTCAAGAATTCCTGTTAGGAGGTTCAAAATATAAAGAAGTAAACATACGAAGAAATCAAGGGGATTTAACATCTACTATACATACATAAAAGAATAATTTTGACCTAGTATATATAGTGTAATTTTCTACCGAAGGATGAACTCCCTTTAGCCCCCTTGCTCCGCATGTGCCAGGAACACGATCAAATTATAGCAATCTGGGTTACACATATCTCCACATTTGATATTTCTGGTCACTATTAAGTGGGTCAAAAACCTTAGTGCAAATAAATCCTTATTCATGGCATATCATCAAAGCTACAACCTACAACGTAAGATCTACGTAGTTTGCACATTTGAAGAAGCATTGATGAGATGCCATGAATAGGATCTATTTGGAGGGGTTCTGAATTCTGATGGATGTATGTAGTGTTCCTTAAGGGTCTTTATATAGGTGGTTTGAAAGGCTTATCAAGAAATTACAATTAATTTGGTCTGACCCAATTGGGTATCTTATTTATATTTTGGATTGACCGGATGAAATAATGGATTGAGTTTGTTGGCATAATTCACATGGAAATTAATGCATCTCCAATCCATTTATTTTCAAAATCTACTCCATAGATTGCAAAATAAATTACTACTAATACCTTATTTTTTTTCCATAAAAATGTTACTACTAATGAGGCATAATTGAGTAATAGAAGAGTTGAGGTATTTGGCTAAGCTTTTGGAAAAAAAAAAGAGTGATTTTGAGTAGTAGCAAAAACTTCTTTTCTACTATAGGTAAGAAGTGAACTTTGTAGCTTCTCCTAAGAAGTAGAAGTGGAAAACTAATTTTTTCGCTACAAAATATGCTTAGCAAACATTTATATTTACCAAAATATTGCTCATATATTTAACCCGTTTATCTCTTAGCTATAAATACAATTGTATGAGATGTATATATTTGCCATACTATCCCTCCTTATAAAATAATTATTTATTTAATGATATACTTTGATATATTTAAGTCACCTGTAATTTTATAAAACTTTCACTAATATTACTATGATTTAATTATGTTTATATTGATTAAAAATGTTAACATATGTTTTTATTGAGATTTTAGCATTTTAATGGAATAAAATTGAAAATCTTAAAGCCTATAATATTGAACATTTAAAATTTATTATTTATTCAAATAATACTACTAATTGTAAAGTGAATCTTTGTATGTCTTTTTTCGTAATTGGGCGCTGGAAGCACTTTCTTGAAATGTTGATCAAACACAAATTGGAGGGGACTTTAATGGTCATATTGGGGCTGAGGCTGGTGGCTATGATGAGGTGCACGGTGGCTTTGGCTTTGGGGCCAGGAACGGAGGAGGCACTTCGCTGCTTGATTTTGCCAGGGCTTCCGAGCTCCTGATTGCGAACTCGACATTCCGGAAGAGGGGCGCCCGGGGTCAACCGCGGATTAGATGGGGAGCTTTGTCTAAGGAGAAAGCACAGGAGTTGGAAAGGAGGTTAGTGGAGGGCGGAGCTTGGAGAAGTTATGGGGAAGCGGACGCTATGTGGACAGTGACGGCGAACTTGGTTAGGGGGGTAGCACGGGACGTGCTCGGGGTAGCTAAGGGATATTCAGGCAGGCATCAGGGTGATTGATGGTGGAGCGAGGTAGTCAAAGGAAAAGTGGAGGTGAAGAAGGTGGCGTTCGCTAGGTTGGCAGGGAGCACAAGCGAGGAGGAGCGGAGAGCGAACAGGTTGATCTACAGGGAGGCGAGAACAGAAGCTAAGATGGCAGTCACGGAAGCTAAAAACGCGGCGTTCGGTCGCATGTATGAGAAACTAGGGGAGAGGGGTGGGGATAAGAAGCTATTCCTGTTGGCTAAAGTAAGGGAAAGGAAGGCACGTGATCTAGACCAAGTCAGGTGTATCAAGGACGAGGATGGTAGAGTTCTGATGGGGGAATCGCAAATCAAACAGAGGTGGCAGGCGTACTTTCGGGACCTTCTTAACGAGGAGGGGGATCGGAACATAGAGCTAGGGGAGCTGGGGCATTCAGAGCGACATAGAGACCTTGGGTACTGCAGGCGCATTAGGGTGGAGGAGGTTTTAGGGGCGTTGCGTAGGATGAGTAGGGGTCGAGCGACCGGGCCTGACGAGATCTCGGTAGAGTTCTAGAAGTGCATGGGTAAATCTGGAGGGGAGTGGCTCTCTAGGCTGTTCAATGCGATCTTCAAGACTAAAAGGATGCCGGATGAGTGGAGGTGGAGTACAGTGGTGCCCTTGTACAAGAACAAAGGGGACATCCAGTGCTGCAACAACTATAGGGGCATCAAATTAATAAGCCACACGATGAAGGTTTGGGAGAGGGTGATTGAGGCGCGGGTGAGGGAGGCGACAACTATATCTGGGAACCAGTTCGGTTTCATGCCGGGCCGCTCCACCACAGAGGCTATTCACCTAGTCAGGCGGCTGGTGGAACAATTCAGGGATAAGAAGAAGGACCTTCATATGGTGCTTATCGACTTGGAGAAGGCGTATGACAAGGTCCCGAGGGAGGTGCTATGGAGGTGCTTGGAGGCGAAGAGTGTGCCAGAAGCCTATATCAGAGTAATCAAGGACATGTACAACGGAGCTAAGACTAGGGTTAGGACGGTAGGTGGCGAATCAGACCATTTTCCTGTGGTAATGGGGCTCCATCAAGGATCAGCGCTGAGCCCCCTGTTGTTCGCCTTAGTGATAGATGCTCTAACCCAACATATCCAAGGGGATGTGCCTTGGTGTATGCTCTTTGCTGATGATATAATATTGATAGACGAGACGAGGGTCGGTGTTAGTGAAAGGTTAGAGGTATGGAGATAGACCCTCGAGTCTAAGGGTTTCAAAATAAGCAGATTTAAGACTGAATATCTGGAGTGCAAGTTTGGCGACGAGCCGAGTGGGGTAGGCAGGGAAGTGAGGTTTGGTTCTCAGGCCATCGCCAAGAGAGACAGTGTCCGATATCTTGGGTCTGTGATTCAGGGGGACGGAGAGATTGACGGGGACGTTACCCATCGGATAGGAGCGGGGTGGTCTAAGTGGAGGCTTGCTTCAGGGGCCCTGTGTGACAAGAAAATTCCACACAAACTCAAGGGGAAATTCTACAGAGCCGTGGTTAGACCTGCGATGTTGTATGGGGCGGAGTGCTGGCCCGTGAGGAACTCTCATGTTCAGAGAATGAAGGTTGCGGAGATGAGGATGCTTAAGTGGATGTGTGGGCACACCAGGCTAGATAATATTAAGAATGAAGTTATTCGACAGAAGGTAGGGGTGGCCCCGGTGGACGAGAAGATGCGGGAAGCGAGGCTGAGGTGGTTCGGGCATGTACGGAGGAGGGGTCCCGATGCCCCGGTGAGGAGCTGTGAGCGGCTGGAGATTGTTGGTGGTCGGCGAGGGAGAGGGAGGCCTAAGAAGCATTGGGGAGAGGTGATTAGGCAGGACATGACTAGAATGCAGGTTACCGAGGACATGACCCTTGATAGGGGAGTCTGGAGGTCTAGAATCAGGGTTGTAGGCTAGGGGCTCATAGAGTTCTTCGTACGCCTCTCCCGGGGTTGGGTGTGGGATAGTAAGGTTACCCATAGATGATTAGTGTTTTAGCTTATGTCCCCTTATGGTTGTTAGTATGGTAGATACTGCTTGTTATTATTGCATGCGACTGTATTTATGTTTCTTATGTTTACATAATTACTTACGTTATCTCTGCGGGATTACTTATGCTTTTGTTTCTAATTTTGTCTTTGTTTTAATGCAGCTTTTCATTTTATCCTATGCGCCGAGGGTCGATTGGAAACAGTCCTCTGCCATTTCGGGCAGGGGTAAGGCTCGTCTACATATTACCCTCCCCAGACCCCACCTAGTGGGAATATACTGGGTAGTTGTAGTTGTTGTTGTTGTTGATAAAGTACTTCTCGAATGGATTGACGGAATACAAACTATTCAAAACACTTATCTGAAAATCTATTTTTAAAGAAGTCGCCTCTCAAAATAAGCAGATTTGGGAAGCTTGACTAAATAGACCTTTAACCTTCTATGTTTCTCCATTGACAAATGACAAGTTTGCTCAATACTATTCTGGGACTAGCTCCTGAGGTCTTCAGTACCTCACTATTCAGTATAAATCTCCATATAATCTGTTTTTGACGGTAACCTCATACTTCTGCAAGCCTTTGCGTCTGAAGCACATCTAGCTCGGGAGTTTCTCAGTTTTTACTTTTTAGGCACTCTTAGTTTGCCAGGTCTGAGATCTGGTCAAAGAATGTCTGTCCCTGTGAACAGAAAATTTCTCTTTATTTGCTATCAAGATGCCATGTAGAACTGCTGTGACCTTATTCAAAAAAAGATGCCAGGAAAAATTGAAGAAGACCTATATATATATGTGTGTGTGTGTGTTGTGATTTTATCATAGAGCTTTACCATTACAGCAACTGCCACTTTGTTAGTACTGATGAACTATGTAGTTCCAAGCACTGCTTTTCGCCAGATAGGTTGTGTTCAGCAGTGTTGTAACTTACCTAAGAGTTTGCTTATGCTGTTTGTAGGGTAATGATGTGGGCACCCAATACAGATCCGGAATTTACTTCTACACACCTGAGCAAGAGAAAGCAGCAATTGAATCCCGTGACAAACAGCAAAAGATATTGAACAGGAATATTGTTACGGAGATCTTGCCTGCTAAGAAGTTTTACAGAGCTGAGGAGTATCATCAGCAGTACCTTGCAAAGGGCGGTCGTTTTGGTTTCAGGCAGTCTACTGAGAAAGGCTGCAATGATCCCATCCGATGCTATGGTTAAGGCCGTTCTATTTGCACGAGAAAATAAATGGATTTCCTGTTTGCTCTTGTAAGCTATGGTTGTTTATAGGCTTGAAATTGTGCTTCTGAAGTAGTGTATTTAATCTACACCTTATTTATTTTACAGGAAATAGCAACCAGTATATTATTGCAGTTGCAGATTGTTTCATCTTTGCTAGTATGATTTCGAGTGAAAACTCTTAATACAATCTTACATTTACATAAACATTTGTACATATTTGAAAGGCCATGGGCTGTTTCTGTGGATAGATAAGACATACTTTAAAAAAAAATGGTTCAGGAGTTGCTAAGATTTGACACACTTCTGTACTGGAGTTTGAGTTGTCACAAATACGTAGTATAGTAACAACTCTAGAAACCTGGGAGATGAGAAGCAGAGCAACAGAAAGGGGACCAAGAGTACAACTCTAGCAACAACAATTGCCTAAACCACACATTGCATCACACGCCTTAATCCCTAAATCCCCTAGTCCCTTCCGCGCACAGTAAATTTGCCTTCTTTTTAGCCCAGGTCCCAAATGTAATTCTCTAACTCACCAAATGGGTCCGACATCGGGGCCACATTCATAACAATACCATCAATAAGAACCTCGTCCTCAAAGTTCGAGTAGAGCAGCAATAAGATATTAGTATTATCCTGCTCATCTTTGCATGTCAACCCAGATGAATTCTTGGCCGGAAGCTTCAATTCCAAAGTAAGTTCTCGGTTCATTTGATCCACTATCTAGTCAAATAACCCGCAGGTGCGGCGTCGCAGAAGCGGTTCAATGGTCGTAGAAGCGGAAATGAGGAAGGGGGCCAGAAACAACAGAAGCGGCATAAGTACCACATCTGCGTAACCGCAGATGCTGATTTTAGGTCGCAGGTGCGAGATGGAGCCTTTAAGTGAGAATCGTAGAAGCGGTTGCCCGACCGCAGAAGCAGGATCGCAGGTGCGATCCTTTGACTGCAGATGCGGAAATAGCTGGGCAGAAATATGAAATTTCGAGGGTTTAGTTTCAAAAGTTGGAAATTCGATTTGGAGCTCGGGAGAGGGCACTTTTGAGAGGAAATTGAAGATGAGATCATTGGGTAACAATTTTTTAACCCTTTCTAGTTATATTCAATCAATCTATAGTTAGTTTTGTCATTTAATTTCGGTTTGGAGATAAAAACTGGGAAAAGTTGGAAGAAAGTTCTTAGACCTAAAATTCAAATTTTGATTGGGAATTTGACCTTAGATTGGGATAATTTTGGTATGCATGAACTCGTGAGAGTGTGAGGTTTCTGGAAATGTAAATTTTACCTGATTCTGAGACGTGGGCCCGAGGGGCATTTTGGTCATTTTACCTAATTTCACGTATTAGCTTAGAATTTAATTGTAGAATTAGTTACATGAAGTGTTATTTACATTATAAAATTGAATTGAATAGATTTGGGTAATTTGGAGTCGAGTACTCGTGGCAAGAGCATGGCTTCAGATATTTGAGCGATTCGAGGTAAGTGACTTGCCTAACCTTATGTGGAGGACTTTCCCCTTAGGATTTGGTATATTTGGTAATTGAGATGCCTTGTAGTGAGGTGACGAGTGCGTACTTGTGCTAATTGTTGGAAAATCCGATTTTCATTAAAGTAATTTCTAGTTTGTCTTCTTCTTGTTTTTATTACTTGTACTATTAAGTCTGTTGTTAGCTTAGGAAAGCATGCTTAAGTGATTTTAAGTGTTTATTTGTTCAACTGCTTTACCTGAATTTTGTGTAGCATGCTAGGCTAGACCATTTGTTTGCCTTAATATGAAATTTGTCATTTCTGAGTATTTTTCTTGTTGTTGTTGTGTATTTACATTGGGACTACAGATGTGAGATTCCGGTAGATCCCCCTGCACAATTATATGGAACTACGGGAATGCACTCGGTAGATTCCCCCAGTACTGTGTATTTACATTTGGGACTACGGAACGAGATTCGATAGATCCCCACGCATATGAGTTGGACTACGGGACGGGATCCCAGGAGATCTGTTGGAGAGGTATATTTGAAACTACAGGATGGTGTCCTGGAAGATCCCAGATTTATTATTTTCGGTACTGAACTGTATTTCTTTCTGTGCTACTTGTTCTCTGTAATAATTATTGTTGCCCTTTATATATGGTGTTACTTTTATTGTTGTATTTATTTATACTCACTGTTTTACATTGTCGAACTTTATCTCTTATTGAACCTCAGTAGGGCCCTTACTTTTCTCGTCACTACCCGAACGAGGTTAGGCTTGACACTTACTGAGTACCGCTGTGATGTACTTAAGGCGAGGCGATTCCACGGAGATTTCGAGGTATATCTGCCGCGTCCGCAGACCGAGGAGTCTCTCTCTATTTTATCTTGTATTGATAGCCCTTCTATCTTTACTATTAATGTAGACATTCCGGAATTAGAGCATTTTACTATGTTTTGTAGCTTGTGATTCATAGGTTTTCGGGTTTTGGGAGTTTGTATTGATCTTGAGATGTTTAATGTTGTGTAAATCGAGCGGCACTTCTAAAACACTGTTTTATTTCACTTTTCCTGCTTTACATTGTTTTACTTCCACAAACCTGATTTATATTCCGCATTTAGGCTCATCTAGTCGTAGTGACTAGGTGCCGTCACGACGGTTCACGGAGGGCGAATCGGGATTGTGACAAGTGGGGGATATGCATAAATACTCGATTTTTGGGGCTTTTGTTTAAGTTGTACTCTAAGTTAAAAGTTCCTTGCAATTTTACTGTTTAACGATTTAGGACAACTTCAAACGTGCGTGACTGAAGTAGCACTATCCACATCTAAAGTTACAAATTTGTCCAAAGTTGGGTACTTCAGAAGAAAACAACTTAAGTACATAAAAAAATTAGTGCACTTCAGACGCACACGTCTTGAGTGCATCTTAATTGAATTTTTACAATTAAGACGAAAACAGTATTAAATATTTTCGTATAGAAACTTGTTTTTCGAATTTTAATAATCCAACACACAATTCAACGCCCAAATATACTCCAGATAAGCTCGACTTTGAAACATAAGTTCCAAATATTATAAAGAACAAACTCCAATTGTGAATTTGCCAAAACAACAAATGTGATAAACCCATTTTGCAATTAAGAAGAAGAAGAAGAAACCATAAGCAGTAGCAAGGAAAAGAGTGTGGTAGCAACCCACTATAGTAAAACACCATAAATCACCTTAAAACTTACTCACAAACAACATATAAACCCGTCGCCACCTCTATTGTCAAAGCAACTAAGGAGGAGGAGAAGTAGAGAAGAAGCAGGTTGTTTGAAGTTACCTGTAGCTGTTAACCTCTAATAAGTGGGTATGGAGACGATCAAATAGGGCGCCCGGTGAAATTTTTATATGGTAATAACTTCACAGGGCCATTTTGTACGCCTCGAGTATATGAAGTTTTCTGCTTCAACATAGCACCAGCACAAGGACTAGTTTAGGAATCTTGGTGATAATCCTAACAACCGACATTGCATCTTGTAGGTTTCCTTCTACTTCATTCAGTAGATCATTACTGGCACCAATTCGAAGTATTGCAAATGCTTTTGGATCCTCCCAATCAACAATGGAAGTGAGAACACATCCTCAGTTTTCTCCAACCAGCAGAAAAACATTGTTGCTCAAAAGCAGTTTTTTTAATTTTTGGCCGAACCCCTCAAATCCCAAAAAAGGGGTGCCTTTTGGCTTTCCAAAATTTGGCGTGCAATTGATAATTGCACACAAAAGGAGTTTTATATCTCCTAAACAGTAGCGGCAAGCCCAAAAATAAAAGTTAAGACAATGAAATGGCAGCACATTATTAATCCTTGAAAGATCAAGAATAGTATCCTAACAGTGCCGGTATTTCTTGACCAGGACATTCATCAATATAAATAGAACAATTGTGCCTCAACCCCAATCAAAGTTGAGGTCACCTATAGCTATATGAGTCCACTGTTAACCACCAAAAGTTTTCTCTATATCTCACACTTAACCTACACGAAATAAGATGATTCACCTTAGTTCAACTACTTCTACGCCGCCTTCAACCTTCTGCAATCCTTCTCCTTTATTTGAACTTGAGATTGGTTACGCCTATCGAAAATAAGTTTCGTTGATCAGAACATTTATACACCAAAAAAAGGGAAAAAAGAATTACAGAAACTAAAAGAAGTTGTTAAAAAGAACAAATGAGTTTAATAATCAACACCAAGAACAGTCTCAACGTCAGAGGCAAGAGCTAAGTTGAAATCCATGAAAGCCGGACTAGATGAAGCTCATGCTATAAGTGCACTAAAAGTTGTAACATTCAAAGTTCAGTTTCCTTAAACATCCATGTGATATGCTGGTATTGGTCACATTGTTTTGAATCGAAGAGATTGTTCAGCAAAAGGCAGTGAATAGAAGCATATTTCACCTTACATCTGAAATACAACAATAAATTTCACATTTCTACGTGGAAAAAAGAAATCAGGAAACTTAGTCCACCATTTACATCAGATAACTAAAGCAAGCATCTTGCATGGAAAATATGCTACGTGAATTGGAGCAACTTCAATTTGCAACAAAAACAACAAAAAACTCAGTGCAATCCCAACTTCAATTTGCATCCTTCTAAAAGACTCAGAAGGTGGGCATGTTCATTCATTCAATAAGAAGTTAAAGCCCATCCACTGATCAGTAGTTCGGAATATCAAGCTGTACAAATCTAAGTTGCTTGGACTCGGGTGGAGTGTCCAATACGAATGTGAATCTAAAGTTCATATCCTCCATGATCTTAATTTTGATATTCGGGGTTACAAATCCAGGTTGAAGGATTAAAGCTAAATAGTTCAAATATCTAAAAATAGTTATAAAGTATGCCTTAATTATGAGATATTATGTGGAAGACTTACGCGGTGCCTAAATCCGAGAAGGAGAGAAAAGGAAAATGATCGACATAAAAATTTCTACATACAAGGTATTCCATTTTCTTCAGATTCACCCTAGCTTGTATTTTGATTTTAGATATCATTGTATCTGTCCCGATTGTCTATGTAATTTGGCCAAAGTACCCAAAATTGATTGACCAGATTAGGTATGGATCCCTTACCCACACCCATCAGTATACATGACAGGAACTGAAGAGAATCAGCAAAACACATAAACTAAATAATCATTTCGTGTTAACTTATTGAAGAATTTTACCTGCGAGTTGCAATGGAAAAAGAATGTAATGGAGCAATCGGTATAAGTTCACTACTTGACAGAAAAATAGACATTTGCAGTTCAGATAAATGTTTCTTTTAAGGATGGTCAAGGGTGGTAAGCCTTAATTCAGCAAGTCTAAAAGTAAGAGGATGAATAAGTGTTAATTCCGTCATGTGGTTATACAACCATCTAAGTTATTCTACTATAGCATTCAAGACCAAACAAAAGCTATAAAAGGTCGGAAATTAAGCATAATGCAGGTTACAAGATATCAACGTTCGCATAGTAGATGTAAATGGAATAGCAAGGAATCGAAAAGTTGACATGACATGGAAGTGCACGCAAATATAAAATCATACTTGAAATATCAAAGTACAAACGAATAGACTTACACGAGTACCTCTTCAATACATTCTACCCAAGCACTTACGAGAACCACATCTACAATTCTTTTTCTTCAGATTGCCATTTGCATCATAAACATGATCAATCTGGTAGTTATAGTCATAAGTAAGCTCCTCTATTGGAGCAATACTCTTGGAAGCGAAAAACATTATGTGAGGTAGTTTCCTATCACCGTGGTCATACATGACATTTTGAGCATAAAGGTTTGGTGAGCAGCTATGGTTGATAAATCTTCCAACGTTCCCATATCTTGCTGCATCAAGGGTAAAGCCATCTTCATCCTTCCTCTGAAAAGAATTTGACTCAACTTCGAACTTTTTATTCCTTTTGGGGGTTTCTTCATCATAGTTGCCAACATCAAACAAGTACTCATCATGATCTATTCTTTTTTCGGCTTCCTTTTCATCAAGTAACTCCCCAACATATTCACAAATAAAACTTCCAGATGATACATAGTCCCTCGACCTCAAGCCCCATCCTCTTGATTTGGTCTTGAAAACCTCCAAGTGGTACCGTGGACCATGTTGGCTAACTCTATTTTTGCAAGAAGGAGGGCATTTGCAAGATGGACCACACTCGTAAACAAGAGGCTTTGCTCTAATAATAGAGCCTCTTGTGTTGAATGGAATCTCACCTCTGTTCCTAGAAGCACAAGAGCATTGCTCAGAATCCAAGCATCCACTTGTGCAACTGCAACCTTGAGGCATAGAGATGTAATACCAATCTGGATACTGCATGCTGGTAATGTAAGTGAATGGTGGGGGTCTCTCATCATCGATTGCATTGACAGCAGGGATCGGTATCTTCTCCTTTCCATGCGAGATATCATAGTCCACAACAATTTCCCGCTGCACAAACTGCATAACTGATTTTGTTGCCTCATTAACATTTTGACGTAAGTGATTTACCTTGCCTAAATTTGCTGGCTGTGACAGTAGTTCACAAGTACGTTTTGATTGGGCAGAATTTCTTTTCAGTTCAAACTTGAAAATAAATTTTCCAGTTGGACCTCTTTCTTGCGAACACTTTGTCACAGTGTAAAGCCCTTCGTAAATGTATCTTATATCACTCTTTTGATCCTTTACTCTTTGTCGACTACGAATAACCCTCACCAGATATCCCAAGTCCATGGAGTTCTTCAAGGCAAGATTACCCCCTTCAAGCTTTTTATCTTCTACTTTCGAAGCAGAAACTTTTGGATTCCCACCTTGACCTACATAAATGAATGTTTGAGAAGATATGGCCTCATTATCGTGCCGACCAGAATCAACAACGGCAGTTGCAACATCTTTTCCGTTAATATTCACATAATCGATACCCTTAAAATATTGGCGATGAAGTCCTATCACAACAAGTTCTGCCCTAAACCGGAATTGATCCCCAATTTCAACTCCGGGAACATGTCCAAAGGTCCACTCACAATTCACCCACTTATTCTGATTCTTCAAACTCACTGCTGCCTCTATAATGATATTTCTTTTAGGCTGTCCTTCACGTTTCTCTGCTTTATCTTCTCGCAAAAGTTTAGAGTACAGGTCGTCAAAAAGTTTCAGGGCCTCTCTAACTTCGTTTGCAGGCTTGCCATTCAAAGTATTTGGCACAAAAACACTTAAAGGCTTGGCTGACTCAATCACATTCAGGGACTGTCTAACTTCGTTTGCAGGCTTGTCATTCAAAGTATTTGGCACAAAAACTCTTAAAGGCTTGGCTGATTCAATCACATTCATCGCAACTCCAGAACTACTTTTGATCTCAGCATCAGCGGGGTATTGAGTACCGTGTCCATTTGTTTGAGGAATACGCCGCATGCCAGAAATTTCAGTATAATTCCATGTGTCCTCAACTTTTACACTCTTAGAAGTGGATGGAAATTCCGGGTAGATCTCAGCATCAGTGTGGCACTGAATTCTGCTTCCTTTCGTTTGACCAATAAACAGACCACAATTTTCAGGAAACTTACGGGTTGTATCAACTTTTAGGCGCTTATATGTGGATGGAGATCTAGGATACTCATTGCCGACGCTCTGATGTAATCCCTCCCCAAGCATCTTCGAGGGACTTGTTTCCGCTAACACAGACATCTACAATGCACGTAGAACTTAGAGCTCGTTTGGGTTAACTAATGAAAAATAACTGATAAGTATCAAGTGCCGATAAGCATAAAGTGCAATAAGCACGTTTAAGTAAAATAAGCAATTATGTGTTCGGGTAGAAATGCGAAAACTAATAATAAACAGTTGATGTGTTTGGCAAAACATATTCGGATAAGCTATTCTTTTGGTAAAATGTCTATAAATCCAAGAATAAATTTCCAAGCATCTTTTAAGTAAAGAATAAATTAATAAAAATCTTAGTCAAACCAAAAGTGCTTATAAGCTAAAAAATTATAAGTTAGGAGTGACCAACTTATGACTATTGGAAGACCTCGGCTTATAAGTTTTTGTATATTTACTAAATGTGTAAATAAACCAAGAGGCCCTTTTAAGTCAGTTGACCTCAACTATTCCATTGTGTATCTGCTACCTCCATTAACATCGGTACTGATTAACTCCGTCCACCGAGGCTTAGATAGGTGAGAAGAAATGACCTAATATTTTTTGCCTCCACTTGGATTAGAATCTGAGACATCATGGTTTACCTCCCATTGACCACTAGGACAGTGATGCTTTGACCACTATAGGGGAGACACACTGGCAGGTCGGGTCGGATATGGGCGGGTAATACAAAAATAGATAAGTTATCCGACTCAACCCATATTAAATACAGATAAAAAAAAGGTTAACCAACAGATAATATGGATATCTGTATTATCCATGACTTCTTGAATATAATCACTTTTGGGAGAATTCCTAATCTACTAAACATAGGATCCTCCAATTTGAAGCTTTACAAATGTAGAAGTTAAAACCATTAGTTTTTTTTTTTTGGTCGAAAAGAAAAATTTTATTCCAACCATTTGTCAATTTACATCATCTGTTCCTTTGGACTATAGAACAAATCTCATAAGTACAATCAACTAAATACTCTACAACTATTGTTGTTTAGCTAAATCCTAACACACAAAGACTCTTGTCACAAGTGTCAAGGATTACATGAAGGATAGCTATTAATAGTATGCAGAATGGGTAACCATTTAGGTTTCTTCAGTCCAGTAATGTGCACTTGAAGTGTAATCTCCTTAGCTCTATCTTTGGCCTCTCTGCTCAACTGTCGGAACCTTCTGTCATTCCTTTCCATCCAGATGTTGTAGACTACTGCTGCAAACACCACTCCTAGTATGGCTTTTCTTGGATTCCTGCTGTTAACATTAGCAGTTAACCATTGCACTTCTGATTCCCAGTTGCTTGTTATTCTTTGATACTTAAACCATTGTAACATTCCTTGCCATAGACTTTGTGAATATGAACATTCAAAGTATAAGCGGTCATGTGTACTCTTCAATATCTCTCCCACATAATATGCATGACTGATCAGTTTGAATTCCCCATTTGGCTAATCTGTCAACTGTTGCCAAACGCCTATGCATTGCCATCCATAAGATATATTTCTGTTTTGGTAGCATTCCAGTCACCATCACTAATGTTTTCCATTGAACTTTGGGATATTGTGGAGTAGTATGAATATATGCCTTCCTGATGCTAAATTGCCCATTCTGAATACATGCTTGCATTCATGTGCTATCAGTAGCCCACCATTCCCTTGCTCCAAATAACTTCCTTACTAGCCAGCTAGCTTGCTTTGGGATCTCCATAGTAGCAATGTCCTTCTTCTTTATATAGTGACAATGGATCAATTTGATTTGGAGTTTGTCTTTTTTAGACATTAAGGCCCAGAAAAGTTTAGTTAAAGCTGCTTTATTCCATCTTTCATAGAAGGTAATGTTCAATCCTCCAGCTGCCTCTGGTTTACACAATGTCTCCCATGCTATTGGAGCCCTATGACTAGTCTCATGACTGCCAGTCCACAGGTAATTCCTGCAAATTCCATTTACCAGCTTTATAACTTTTTTTGGAATAAGGAAACCTGAGCCAAATAAGTTTGCATTTCAAACAATACACTTTTGATGAGTTGAATTCTTCCAGCATAAGATAAGAATTTGGAAGTCCAGTTTCTAATTCTGTCCACTATCTTCTCTACTAGAGGCATACATTGTGCAATTGTAATTTTTCTTGTAGATAAGGGTACTCCTAGGTATTTGAAAGGAAACTTTCCCTCTGCTAGGTGAAGTTCTGCAAGAATTTTCTCTCTGAATTCCCTTGAAACACCTGCTATATATAAAGAACTTTTATCCAAATTTGCTTGAAGGCTATGATACCTTTGAGAATTGTTCAAATTCTTCCATCAATAACTTCATTGAGGTCTCATCAGCCCTACAGCACATCAAAAGATCATCTGCAAAGCAGATATGTGTGATTTGTAGTTTGGTGCAATTGGGATGGAAATTAAAATATGGATTCCCTGCTTAGCTTCTTCATAAATCTAGATAGATACTCCATGGCTAGAAAAAACAAGAAGAATACATAGTGTACCCTTTTATTGAAGTGATCTTCATTCAACCTTACTTGTATTACCTTCAGTTCTTCTCTCATTTGTTGCAGCTTCTTATCAACTATTGAGTGCTCCTTATGAATGTTTCTGGTACTTTGTTCAAGTTTCTTCAATTTGCTCCAAATAGAATACATAGTGTACCCTTTGATCTGCTGACTCCAAACTCTCTGAACTGCTTCACTGTATTCCTTTTGTTTCATAGCTGTTGTTAGTAATCTGTATGGTCTATTCACTTTAAATTTTATTACTTCAGTGTCTAACATTATAGGAGTGTGGTCTGAGCATCCAGGTAGCATGTATACTGCTTCCACCCCAGTATAAGAATTAAACCACTCATTATTGCCAAAAGCTCAGTCTTTATGACTATAAACTCTGACCTCAGAATCCCTTTTATTGCTCCATGAAAAGCTGTTTCCTCTCTTGGTAATCTGCCCCACTCCAATGTCATCAATGCAGCTCTAAAAGTCAGTCATCTCTGATTGATGCACTGGTTGTCCATTTATCCTGTCATCCACACCTAACACACTATTAAAATCACCCATTATAAGCCAAAGACCTCTATATTGGACATTTCTCAAACTCCTCCATAGTGATACTCTGTGATGTATGGTATGCAGGCCATACACAGATGTGATATAGCTAGCAAATGTTGAATTCTTGTCTTTCACCTGACAGTGAATCATTTGGTCAGTACTTTCCAGAATTACAACATGGACATTTAACTCTTTCCACATTATCCACGTCCTTCCATTAGGTGCAAATGCATAGTTATTTTCTATTTTCCACTCACCTCCCAGTTTCTTGTAAATTATCTTTGAATTTTGCTGTTTCACTCTAGTTTATAGACAAGCTATCATATCTACTTTATTTGTCCGCAAGAATTTTACTAATTCTCGCTGTTTATAGGATTTGTTCAGTCCTCTAATATTCCAGGATACAATGATCATGGGGTAGTGGTTACTTGAGGTGCCTCCTTGGTCATTTATACCTATCTCTTTTCTGCTCTCTCTCTTCTGTTGATTCTTATCAGATGGTTCCATTATAGTTAGTGCTGCAAATGTATTTCTCTTGGCCAGTTCATCATAGTTGATCTCACTATTTTGAATTCTATCATTTGCTCCTTGTACAATTGCAACCTGCTTTCCTCTATTGTTCATTTGTAGTTCCACCTCAGGTTGATCTGTTGATTCCTATTGCTGTTGATTGGCTATATTCCCCTCAATTACAGCTTTTGGTTGCCACTTCATCATGATTTTCTTCTTTTTTCTCTTTCTCTGCTTCTGTGGCCTTTCATTCTGTTGCTCCTCCTTCTGACAATCCCTATTTTTATGCCCAAACGAGTTACATTCTAGACAAAATGTTGGTTTCCATTCAAATTCCACAGTCTGCAACCAGTTTCTTCCATCTGGTATCTCAATATAAACTTCATCAGGCATAGGCTGGGTTATGTCCATTTCCACAAGGACTCTAGCATAGGAAATTCTTTCACACGCAGCAATTAGTCTATCAATACACAAAGGTTTTCCTATTAAGCTAGCTATTCTCCCTAAATTCTCTTCTGCCCATCATTGAATTGGCAACCCAGGAAAATTGACCCAAATTGGTACAATTCTCATCGATTCATTCTGGATCTGAAAGTTTGGATCTCAATCCTTCAATATCATAGGCTTACCATTGAAAGTATAAGGGTCATTTGCATTATTAGGTTTTTGTCCTCCATAGATTCGAATTTAAAAATGAAGTACCCATCATCATGTAACAACACTGTAGGAGTTGTAATAGCATTCCAAACTCCATAGACATATTCAAGCATTTCTTTGAATAACGGATTACCTCCTAGAACATAGCCTATTAATGCATTCTTCCACTTCTGGGTCATCAGTTCTATCTCCTTTGGATTTAGTTTGGCAATTTTCACTCCATCCTTCACCATTGGAGGATAGAATTTGAGTTGCATGCCCTGATTTTGAGCTCTGTTACCTTTAACAACCTCAGCCAATGTTTGCTTCTGAGATCCAGCTGAGTACGTGAGCTTCCTAGCCGTTGTTGTCACACTTGCTTCCATTGGTTGCATTTTGTCTTCTTCCTTTTCTCCGGCGGAGCTTGCATGACTGTAGGAGCACTTCCCATACCTGGGAACCAATGTAATAGTGGTACTGGGGTTAATTTTTGTGGAATTCTGCTTTCAGGGGTTATTATTCTCGTCATATTTACAGTGTAGAGGGTTTTTAGTGTAGGTGGTTATGGTGGATATTGGTGGCTGGCGATGGCAGCTTCCTTGCTTAACAATCGCCAGAGCTTCTCTCACTACTTTCTCAAATAAAACCATTAGTTATCCATTTTTCTAAATGGATGATATGATTTTTATCCATATTTGACCCCTCTTTTAAAAGTTCAATATCCAACCCATTTTTAATGGATAATATGAGCGAATAACTGTTTTCTTTTAACCATTTTGCCACCATAGACCATTCTATAATCTTACCCAAACACATAGGCGTATGTAGTGTAAAAACTACGGGTTCAATATTAAAAACATTAAAATTGAACTCATAGGATTTAAATCCTGTATCCGCCTCTGCCCAAACACTCTCTTAAAATCTTTGTAAAACCCAGTTTTACGGAAGACAGGATAAAACAAAGTATATTACAGGAAATCTAAGAACACGATTATTAACAACTAACAGGACATGGCATTATTAATGTTAAACATCGACCAACAAGATGTTACAGCAAAAGAAAAATAGCAAAATTATCGAAGACGAAGAAGATAATTACACGAACAGCACATTACAAGCAACGAGGTAGAGTAGCGAAATTCAAATTAGGGCTAAAGGATATTGAAAGTGAAACCTGTATCCAGAACAGAATTTAGAAGTCCTTGAAAATGTCAGTTGAAAACTTGGATTTGGGAGGGAAACGGTCTAAATTAATAATTTGCGATAGTTATAGCAAAATTCTTGATTGCCTACCCGTACTAGTTCTCTTACTAGTAATTGGTTAGTTCGAGCCCCGTACTAATAATTGCTTGACTGTCTTTAGTTTCGACTACTGTTTTCAGTTTGGTTGGCCTGCTTTTGTCTTCACGTAGTTTATCTCTTGCTTGTTTGTTTTGCTTATCTGTATTCCATAAGTAGTGAATAGAGTTTTAAGTGTTAGACCTTAATTATTTACCTGTTTAAACGATAGTACTAACTTACTTTGTCTTGGATTATAGCGGCTGAGGTGAGTGATGGTAGAATACGGTCATGTCCTCGGGTTGGGCAGCTGGGGCGGGGTGCGGGAGGTAAGGGAGTTTCTAGGTTGAGAGTTGGGTACTGGAATATTGGTACTTTAACGGGGAAGTCAATAGAGTTAGTGAACTGTGGTACTCAGGAGGCGAGAGGGGTAAGAACGAGGTATGTATTTTGGTTGATTGAGAACTTAGGGATCCAGTGGTAAAAATTAGGAGGGTAAACGACAGACTAATGGCTATTAAGCTGGTTGTTGAAGGTCTACTTTAAGCGTAGTTAGTGCATACACGCCTCAAGTGGGTTTGGGCGAGGTGGTAAATAGGCATTTCTAGGAAGAGTTTAACGGATTAGTCCGTGGCATCCGGCTCGCCTATAAGCTTATCATAGGAGGAGACTTCAATTGCTACATCGGAACGACCTCTGGGGTTATGACGGTATGCAAGTGGCTTCGATTTTGGAGATAAAACGAAAGAGGAACTTCTTTGTTAAATTGTGCTAAAGCCTTCGATTTGGTGATTACTAACTCGTGTTTCCTGATGAGGAAGGAATACTTGGTCACTTTTCAGGGTATGTTGGTCAAGACCTAAATTGATTATCTACTCCTCCGGAAGTGCGATAGAGATCTATGTAAGGGTTTCAAGGTTATCCCGAGTGAGAAATTCACGGCTTAGCATAGGCGATTGATGATGGACTTAGAGATCGTGGGGAAGAGGAACAGGAGGGCTGAGTATGGTCAACATATGATAAGGTACAGTTTTTTTTTACTAGTGACAAAGCTCAAGAGTTGGGGGAGAAGTTACTGGTTATAGGGGCCTGGAAAAGCAGTGGGGACACGAGTTGTATGTGGACCACGACAACGAATGTATCAGAGTGGCTGCGAGGTAGCTGTTAGGGGTCGTGAAGCGTTTCTCTGGCTGCCATAATGGGGATTGGTGTTGGAGTGAGGAGGTACCGGAAAAGTGAAAGCCAAGAAATTGGCGTATGCGAATTTAAAAGATAAGTTAAGGTAAGTTCTATAAAGTGGTGGTTAGACTGACTATGTTGTATGGGGCAGCATGTTGGCCAGTCAAGAACACTCGTATCCAAAAGAAAGAAGTAGTTGAAATGAGAATGATGAGATGGATGTGCCAGCATACCAGCTTTGATAAGATTAGGAATGAAGCTACTCGAGAAAAGGTGTGAGTGGTCCCCGTGGATGATAATTTGCTAGATGTGAGGTTGAGATGATTCGGGCATGTAAAGAAGAGAAGCATTGATGGCGCAGTTCGGAGGTATGAAAAGTTGGCCATAGAGGGTATGAGGAGAGGTAGAAGTAGGCCAAAAAGGTATTGGGAGAGATGATTAGGCAAGGCATGGCGCATCTAGAGCTTACCGAGGACATCTCCCTTGATAGAAGCTTATGGAGGTCGAGAATTATTGTAAAATGCTAGTAGGTAGTCCAATATTTTGTTCTTTCTTTCTCAGACCGGTAGCATTAGTATTAATATGGTATCCCTTTTACTCGTAGATTGCTATCTTTCTCTACTATTTGATTGATATCATTCGCTGTGATTTTCTTAGCTTCCTTTTGTTGTTGTTACTGCTTGTGGCCTATGCTTCTTTTCATCTACTCTCTAACCGCGGGTCTATCGGAAAAAGTCTCTCAGCCCTCCTAAGATAGAGGTAAGATCCGAGTATACATTACCCTCCCCAGACCCTACTCGTAAAAATTTACTAGGTTTGTTGTTATTGTATTATAATCTCATCATCATAATTACGGGATAACTATTCCCAGCTAAACAATCCCTTATGGTCGTTTGGTTAAGTTTGAGATAGCTAAGGATATACCGTAAGGTTAACTATCCTACCTTCTATATGGGATAGCTAATACTATCATTTTGGTATAAACTTGTACCAAAATTAGCTAATACACATAATTAAACATGAGATAAATACAATTTCAAATTCTATTTGCAATGTATGTATATGTGTTGTACTTATATGCAATTCTCTCGTTATTGATTTTTTGATTAGTATTGTACATGCCATATGGGTTCTAAACATCAAGCTATTTCTCTAGAAATAAAAGTAACACTGAATATAAAAGAAATTTTTTATCTTTAATAGCCAAATAAGATTTGAATGTCAAATTGTTTTTGGTGTATAACAACCAATACTATGAAAAGGTAAAAAAAAAAAAAAAAACAAACAAGGTTGTTATAGAGATGTTCGACTCTCTCTGTATGAAACTAGATGAAGTACTTGTGCGATGCACAAGCCCAATTGTTGCTCTTTTTTTTATTTTATATTTTTTGGTCTATTGCTAATTACACATTTTATTCATCGTTAGGGAAAGAAAAGGAATATAGGCATTTGTGTAATAACGTATAGAACCTCTTTGCCTGTATTGTTTTTTAAATTTTTTTGCGTTATGCGTATTTAATTTTTCTAAAATCGTATTACTATACCAATCAAGACAAGAGGGGTTGCTCTGATGGTAAGCAACCCCCACTTCCAACCGAGAGGTTGTGAGTTCGAGTCTCCCCAAGAGCAAGGTGGGAAGTTCTTGGAGGAAATGATGCCGGGGGTTTATTTGGAAACAGCCTCTCTACCCAAGGGTAGGGGTAAGGTCTGCGTACGCACTACCCCCAGACCCCACTAAATGAGATTATATTGGGTTGTTGTTGTTGTTGTTGTTGTTGTTGTATTACTATACCAATCACTAAATGAGATTATACCGGGGGTTTATTTGGAAACAGCCTCTCTACCCAAGGGTAGGGGTAAGGTCTGCGTACGCACTACCCCCAGACCCCACTAAATGAGATTATACTGGGTTGTTGTTGTTGTTATTGTTGTTGTTGTTGTATTACTATACCAATCACTTTGTAATACTTGTTAAAGTCTGATACTTTTTTATACAAAGATTACATAATACTTCATGTGCAACGTAGAGTATTTATACATAGGTTCTACATTTTTATTTAAAAAAATAGTTCTGCAGCACCAAACCTAAAATTGATTATAAAAAATGATTGACAAGTCAATTAAAAAATAAGTTGTGATGTATTATCTCATTGTTTAAATTGAATATATATAGTTTTACTTTTTTAGTATTTTTAATTGTGTTAATGCATTATTTTTCTTTTTATATTAATCAAAATTTGAATGATAAAATATATTCATTTATTTCAAAATAGTTGACGGGAAAAATTGTTTTTGTTCTTTGAAATAATAATTGTAATTTTTAATGATTCAGAATTTTTAACCAGAAAATTGTAATTTATTCTATAGTTTATTAAAAATATATTAATTTTTCAATCACTCTAATACTAATCAAATTGACTTTAAATTGAAGCATTACAATATTTTTCTAGTTTCGTTTGTTATGATTGAGATACTCTAGGGTGTAATACAAGTTTCTTTACCATAATTATTTGTTGGGCTTTTAAAAATAGTTAACTTATATTTATGTATTTTGAAATTTATATAATATTGTATTATTTATTGAACACTGAGGAAGTGCCCAACTAAATTTTATAATTGAGGAAAAATTATAATCCTGCATAACGATACTTCTTATATTGCCCAATATGTAATAAAGAAAAAAATTAGTTCCCCAAATTAGTTGTCTTAATCTTTTGTTTAGATTATTCTCAAATAATGTTTTATAGGGGGAATCATTTTTATAAAATTTTAACAATATTTAATATTCTATAATAAAAAGGGAAGTCGAAACTTTATTTTATACTTAAATATTTTTTTTCTTAATTTATAAAATATTCCTACTAAAATTGTAATTTAATGAGAACTTGTTTAAGATTATATCAATTGATACTAATATAAGAACGTCTTAATAAAAATCTACATAATTTATTGTCATATTTCATGCTCGTAAAATTTAGGATTTAAACCCAACTAAAATTTTACATAAAATAGTTTTCTTATTTGAACTGCTATTTAAAAAGGTCCTAATATTTAAGATGTTATAATCAATTAGAATTTACCTTATAGAGCTACATGGTAAAATAGGAGTAGTAATTAAGTAATATACAAACCTAACCTACGAAACTTCATAAAACATATACGTTCTTGAAGGCGAGGAGACAAAAGAGCTTGGCGTTTATCATTTAGCTGACCTCTTTGTATCTTCTCAATGAACTTAATTGAGAATAGCTTTCTAATTTTTTTCTTTTTAAAAAGCTATTAAACTTTATAGGCTGTGCTCTTGATAAACTAAAAAAAACATGATAATGGGTGAAATTTAAGTAATGAAATTATAAAATCGGAACAAATTTTAAGTTGAATGTATGCATATTCTTTACCTTGCTTTTTTTGAGTTAGCTATATAGGATCAATATTTATGAATACGAAATACAACGTGCAACACTTATATTATTGCTTTACAAAAATTTATTATGAAAATAGGGTACACGCGCAATACGCGTATTATAGAACTAGTATATTAAATAATGAACACGAGGACACAAGACATACCTTTAAAATTAAACTATCAATTGATAATGCTCTAGACTTTATGCTTTTGCCAATTGATCAGAGAACTCCAAAGTTTATGATTTCGCCTGGTTGACTGATAATGATACGAAAAATGAACAATACATTACAAATAGAAAAAGTAAATCAAATTTATAAAATTAAAATAAATCTTCCATACTAATATAAGTATAAAAAATAAAATAATATTAAAATTATTATGGAATACAGATTCACTATAACATTTGAATAATCCAAACAATAAATGAAAGAGCATCACATTTTGTAAATATCACTAAATTATTTTTTTTTAAAATCGCATTTGATACATTCTAAAGTATAATTGGGTTCAACAATTAAAAAAACCTCTGAACGTGGCGTTTCTCAATGGCGGATCCAGCTTAGCAAGTGTAGATTCTCATGACCCAGTAGTTTTTGCACATATTCTATATATGGATTAAAAAATTTACTAAAATTTATAAATATTTGATTGTAAACTCAGTTATCATGGGTTGTTTAATACATCGGTGGCCTAAAGCCAAACATTATTTAAAGGCCTCAAGTCTTTTCTTATATTTAAGAATTATCTATTTGTTTATGTCTATTTTACAAACTTGTTTGAGAAATAAAGTGGTTAATAATTTATTGGTAATCAATTTCTTCTGATAATCTTTATCAGTTGAATATACAGTCAATCTATTAAATGTTTTTCTGAAACAGTATATTAAGGAGCTCCATGTTGATATTGTATTAACGTTTCAATCTTGTTTTTTTTTTTGGTGCGTGATTAACTAATCTCATTGATATTTTCTAGGTGACATTTAAACTCTAACGTGATAGATAATATAAAAACAGTACCTATATTAGGTAAAAATAACAAATGTCAAATTAAAAGAAAAAGATAATAGACATTGAAAACAATAAAGCATGATGGTAGAACCTGCATTACTTAATATCAAAATATGATTTCATTGCTCTGACGCTAAAAATTGAGAAAGAATAGAAAAGTATGTGCAATTTAATCTATTCAATATTCTTTGTGTTATTTATGAGAGAATAGACAGTTTAATGTGGAAAAGAAAAGAATCTATTCAATGTTCTTTGTGTTGTTTTTTAGAGAATAGACAGTTTAATATGGAAAAGAAAAGAATGTATAAAGTATTAATTTTAATATGAGACTGAAAAAAAAAAGTATATTGATGATGAAATATACATTGCTAAATGACATTATTTAATCACTTTTTATATAAAGATCTTATATTTTTTATTTTAAAACATTCATTACTTTTTCAAAAATTTAAATATAAAATTCACTATTACTAATTTGGAGGCCTAAGGCCATTGACTTAGTGACTTTGGCCTTTACCGCTTCTGTAAGTTGCTTATTATATATTTACTTAAGGTATAATAGACTTTGCAAAATAAAATAGAGGAGACAGGATCTCAAATAAAGGGGAAGAGTGCCACCTAAGATATACATATGGCTATGGCTTATTGCATCTATTATATGTGGCAAGAGAGGAATTAAGTGTTCAAAGCAAGCAGAGTGCAGAGATGATAACAAGACAAGTGATCCAATATGTATTGTAGTATTATATATATATATATGAAATCATAATAGTATATATTTTTATTATTCAGATATGTAAACTATAAAGTATAAATAATTTATCTTTAAAAGTTTAAAGCCTCTTATTAAAATTTAGCTTTAGCTGTTCAATGTTCTAGCTTTAGGTGTTCAATGTTCTTGAACTGCCCTTCATGATCATAAATTAACAAGGTTATGCCCACATATATTCTTACATGTGCATAAACTCTGGGAAAAACTAAAGAACTTCATAATATCAAGAAAATCAACAACTTACCTGAAGTAGAATATCATGTTTTGGCTTCCAAAGTTCCATAATAAGATTTAAAACCTAAAACTACACAAACCTAAAAGGTTACCCATTAATGGCTGAGAGAGGAAGAGAGAACAAGGGTATGCCATTAGTAGGCTACTATTTATATAAAAAAACCCTAGGTATTATGCAATTCAATAAATACATGATACATATATTTATAAATATGGTTATGATAACTAAACTATAGTTAATTAATACATGTAGTATAGATAAGTTTCTAGTGCATAAGTTTCCTATTCAAATTGGGTCTCTTAGGTTTCATAGTAGAGACGGAAGTCACATACCGAGTTGCCATAATTACCATCCTAGTTAGATAAAATTACGCCTACAGAGTTGCCATAATTACCACACTAGTTAGGTAAAACTGGCGCAATTTTAGTTTCTACTTTCCTTTTTTTTTTCTTTTTTCTTTTTGTCTTTATTCTCCACCTTTCAAAATTCTTCCTAACAAATATTGGGTTCCACAAATAACTAGATCCCTAGGCAGTACAAGCATCAATAATTTATACTTCTGCGTCTCTCTAAATTTACATGAAAAATATTTGCAATCAGATTTCTCTATAACAATATTCACATAATAATATTTGAAATGTTATGAAACAATAAAGAAGAATAAGAGCATTGCAGAGAAAAGTAGAGAAAAAAAGAATTTTTATTGATATGAGATAAATTACAATAGAATAGAACCTCCTATTTATAAGGAGAGGATGACTTAGCCACCAAGTAATGAACCTTAAAATTTTTCTAAATATAGACATTCACCATAAATAAAATTATATTTATAACACTCCTCCTTGAATATCTATTTAACAGATAATGTGGCTCGTTAAAAACTTAACTAAATAAAGCCCAGCGGGAAAAAATTCTAGAGAAGGAAAAAAAGTACCGTATCTAATAATATGCCTTTTGGTCGTCTCGTTAAAAACCTTGCAAGAAAAACCTAGTGGGACAAAACCTTGTAAGGGAGAAAGAGTGCAATGCGCATTAACTCCCCCTGATGAGAGCATCAATTCACATCCTTAAGCCTTCGCATTTCAATGTTGTGCACCATCTTCAAAAGATCGTTGGTAGAGTTTTGAAAAATAAATCAGCCATATTAACTTGAATGAATTTGTTTCACTTTGAATCATCATCCCTAATAGATGTATTGTCTTCATATGATCTTGTTGGAGTTATCAGTTCAATATCTTCACATAGAGGTGAAAAATCTTACTATCATATTATCATGCTTATAGTTATAGCAAGATACATTTGTGCACAAATTGCACTGAGGAAATGGTACCTCAAGATCAAGAATTGTAGATGCTTCAAGCAACTTAAATCCTTCATGGATTGTCATATAAGTTAAGTCATATAAATCATATAATAGACTTTAGATGCATATCAAGTTTTCATGTCATGCTAGACATATAAGATATATAAAAGTGATTGCACATACCATTGACTTTATACTTTCAAGTGTTTGAACTACATATCCAAAACTACTTGTCTTTCATATTAAACTAATTCTATATGAATTGTGTATCATATATTTGGCCAATATTTTTGTGTCTATATTCGATAGACTTAAGAACTCCATCTATACTTAGCGCTATGATATATGTCGTCGACAAATATTTGATATCGATTCCAATACTTTTTTTATAAAAACATAACATAGATATCCCTTCATTCATGTATTCAAGTACCTGAATCTCTCATGAGATTTTATGAAGTGTTATGTTGATCTTGTAGATCAATCGCCTCCTTATTATGTTCACTTTGATCATTTACTCATCTTCTTTATCATGAAGTTCTATTTGAAACCGATTTGTCTACATGATTTAAGCGTACGTGCATTTGCGATGAGAATATAGTTACTTTCTTTGGGTCAGCAAGTGCGTATGGTATGCTTTGCAATATGTTACAAATGAATTATATTTTTATGAACTTCAATTTCATATTATGATATTCGAGGATTTATATATACAAATGATAATCCGTTCCATGTAACGTTTTCTCAACTATTTATCTTGTCTCCCCCTTATGTTAGAAAAATTAACTTATTTCCTTAACTTTGAGAATCCTTCTTTGTGTATGGTGTTAATCAATATACACCACACGTTAATAAAAATAAGATGAAATTATTTAGTTCCCAACCCTGAAACATTTGTGAGGAAAGAATATAATATACTTTCGTATATAACATATATTAAACTGATATAGATAACTTTGTTCTCATAAGCAATAGTTTAGCTATTAAGTGGAGGTACTCAATAATTTATTTTACTAAACTAACTTGTGATGTAAACCAACTTATCAAGAAACTTCAATAGAAAATCTGAAAATTATGCTCGAAATAAACTATTGAGCAAGTTACCTCACAAAAACACCATGTGTGAGTTAATATTAATTATACATGTAATTATCTCATAAATGCATCTTATGTGTGGTATACATGGCAGGTAAACGGACCCATATTCACCTTTGATATTTTAAGAATTCATGGGATTCAATCCCAACTTTAGTTGGTCAATTAATTAATGAGAATAAACAATATAAGAGAATCGTAAAGAACTTTCTAGTTCTTTAATATTTACCCATGTGAATTCTCTTTTATTTTTGCACATCATACTTAAATTGATATGGCTAAACTAATTATGCCAACTGAATAAATTATCAATATTGATAAGTTCAGGTTTACATCATGACATGTGCAATTATCAATAAACTCCAGGTTTATTATGATATAGGTTTTTATATCAATAAACATCCACTTTAGTGTGGTGTTCTTTTATTGTGTAATACAAACAGGAGAATAAAGTGGGTAGCTTTTCACATACATATTATCCCGCTACAAGTTGTTGTAATAGAATATATATAAAAAAAAAATTCATTTATAGTCTCAATATAATCAACCGCTTTCGTGTGTGCTTTGAAAACTAAATAAGTTTCTTTGAGACTTACTAGAATGCAATACCTTATTGGTAATTAATTGTGTTTATCCAAAATAATACAATTGGCTCTTCCAGAGCTCTCAATTAATTTTGTACTACCATATATTCATCAATATTCATATGGTCAAATATCTCTTTCAAGGACAAAGTTATATCATTATGGTCATGGTTAAAATCATATACAAGATATGTTTCATGCGTTATTGTTGTCATTTAATAATTACATTGCCAACATATTTTGGCGTACAATAGGTACGCGACCAATGACTATTCATGCCATAATAATGACATTATTTTCTTATATCATCTCAAACTTCCTTCTAAAGGTGAGTGTTGTATATTTACTAGGGGTATGCATCCGATTTATCGATTCGATTTTGACCCTTATCGATAATTATTTATCGATTTGTACATATGCTTATTGTTATCGTTTCAATAAGGTTTCAATTTTTTCGATTTCGATTTATCGATTTTTGAGGCTTATCGATTCGGTTATCGATTACACCAATAAGAAAATTTACGGGATTCCATAAAAAGTATTTCGCTTTAAACGTGTCTTACTTATATGGACAAAAAGAAGCTAAAATAAGACGAGCACCATTTATAACATAAAAATTGTATCAACAACCACATGCAACAAAACTGAAGTAAGGGATCAAATGTATGCTACCAACACTCCAACGGTATAAAAAACAAAACAAAACAAAATACATCATCACGACTAATTTTGTTTTACATTAATTTGAACTTCATTTCCTAGATCTTTAAATATGATCATTCCTTAAATGAGGTAGAGGAAATAATAGTGTAAGGGACTTAGGGTAAAGGAAATGGTATAGATTAGGGAAAATGATATTGTATAGCCGCTTTCAAAATAGTAGCGGATCTAAATAAATAGGTAATTACTAATTTTCAAGTATCTACGGTCTAGGGGTGTGCATTCGATTTATCGATTCGATTTTGACCCTTATCGATAGTTACTTATCCATTTTCGATTTGTACATATGCTTATCATTATCGTTTCAATAAGGTTTCGATTTTGATTTTTTTGATTTCGATAACAAATAATCGATTCGATTTATGTATAAACTGATTTGAATGCACACCCCTAATATTTACTACCATTAGCATGTTCATATTTTTCAATAATGAATATGTATTCATAAATCACATGTTGTCACATTACATCATAAATGGACCATAATCATCTATATGTGCTTTACAAAATCTCATGTCAAATCGATGACAAATATTATTTTCATAAAGTGAAGGATTTTTTAGAATCCTTATTGTTCTTATTACCATAATGATGACAATTATAATTTCGTCTATTGTCATGTCCACATCCATTGATATATTCATAGTAATAATTTTGTCTTCTTTTAGACTTATCAAATACTGTTATCACATTCTCTAAAGGGAATGAGAATGGTCAAATTCAATGGGACAAGTTTTTAATTCTTTGTCCACAATCATACATGAATTTGACCATCGAAAGGCATAGAAATTTTACCATTTTTGGTGGTTATAATATCTTTCAAACTCCATTAGAGTTGCAATCAAAATTTATCGTCTTTGCTTGTGTTTAAAATCAAATTATAGAATGTTAGAAATTTGAAAGAGAAAAGTAAAATACTTACCTTAAATCCAGAATTTAATCACGAAGGAAGTTCATAGAACAATTGACAATACTTAATCTCAATACCAAAGCTTTTACTCAATTGGTTAGAATCTCGTGCTGATAATGTGTTATGAAACAATAAAAGAAGAAGAAATGTATTGCAGAGAAAAGTAGAGAGAAGAAAATTATAATTGAAATGAGATGAATTACAATGGAATAAAGCCCTCTATTTATAGGGAAAGGGTGACTTAGCCACCAAGTAATGAACCTTAAAATTTCTCTAAATATAGACATTCACCATAAATAAAATTCTATTTATAACATGAAATTAATTTTTTATATATTTTACCTCTATATAACTACTTCTACCTGTAATAACAATATTCATCTTTATAATAATAGTGCTTTGTAAAATTATCCTTCTATAACTACCAACAATAAGCCTAGAATTTTTACCAAATATTTTGAAACTATAATGCACCAATCTTTCATAAAAATATTATGTTAGTAATTAAAGATTTCAATTAATTTTATTAAAAGATATGCAAGCAAACTTTCGTTCTAGTGCACAAAAATTTTCATTATGCATAAATTCTATTATTTAAAGATCTGCACATATCTTTTCTGTTCTCATCGTGCATAAGTCTATGATTTCAAGAAATACTCACTAAAATTTAAGTCTTTTGTTGGATGCAATATTTCTTGCAGCATATTAAAGTATTTATGTAAAGGATTTGATTCCTTGATTAGAATAATTCATATCATACGTGATCTAAACAGCAAAATTATTCCTTAAAAAATAAATTTAGCATCATGTCAGACAGATTTATTTTCGTCTTTTATATGTAAAATTTAAATAGGAAAAAAGATAATTTTTATGATCATTTTTGTCAGGAATTTACTATTTAAAAAAGTCAAATGATATTATAGGTGTATAACAACCATATACGAAAGCTAGAAATTGAAACAAACAAAGCAATTATAGAAAGATTTCACTGTATATGAGTTTACATTAATTCAGACAAATTAATCAAATGAACTATAAATTAAACCGAGAATACATCTATCTATCATCTATATTTATCGTTATTTTATAATTATTATAAAAGCACGAATATTATACCGCTGAATATTTAACAGCAAACATATCATTAAAAGGTTAATAAATTTTTATACCCTTGATTGTTTGCATCAATTTTCACAAGAAATCATAAAGAAGAGGACCCAACACAAGTGCAAATACTACACCTTAATTTAAGTTCTACATTAACACTAATATTTAGGCACGTGAAAACTAAAGTTTGAGACATCGAAATCAAGTAGATCACTTAATTTGATTTGCATAAGGCTTGATTTTGCAAGATGAAAGGTGCCTTTATTACATCAGCACAAGGTGTTGCTCGCTGCCTCCATTAATGTTTACAATTGGCATTCATGCTATAATAACTTATCAAAGCCACCAATACTTGTATGTTGTTTATTTTGTTAGAGATATAGTTGATAATATTGATTGTTTACCCTAAAAATGGATAACCATTAAAGTTATATACGATTTTAAGGATATGCGAATTCATTTAGTACAAATAATAAATTGCATTAGATTAAGCAGATTAAAGACGTAATAAATTATCGACCAATAAGGAGAGTGATCCCGGACTTAGAAACAACTTAATGAAGAGCCTACCTTCGACCCCGGGTTTGCACTAATGAAGAACTGATGAACCAATGTAAGAAATTTAAATAACAGAGAGAATACGTGTATATTGCCTTGATATGCATGTTACAACGTGTCCCATGAATAATAAGCTTTCACCTTTATATAGTAGGGAATTTTACCCTATGTACAATTCTAAAAAAGATAAAAATCTTCCGTTTCACCAATCACTGATGTTCTGCCGATACGAGCCGAGATTCACGCTGTAATATTCAATTAGACATAGACATCACAACCTTTTTTTAGTCGTGTGCAGCTATGTCACGACCCTGGTTCGCCCTCCGTTAACCATCATGACGACACCTAGTCTTTATGACTAGGTAAGCCTAAATTGCGAAAAATAACTAAACTTGCGGAAGTAAAACTATTTAATAACAGAAATAAAGCATTAATAATGTTAAATGGCCGCTTATCATACACCATATATAAAACTCCAAACCAATATCTAAATCCAAGATCCAAAAACCCACGGATCATAAGCTAAGAAAAAGAGAAATACTACATAGCTCTAACTCCAGAATTTGTCTAATAAGAACAAAAAATACAAAAGGGCTAAATACTAAAAAAAGCAGGAATAAAAAGGGACTCCTCGATCTGCGAACGCGGCAGATGTACCTCGAAGTCTCTGAGTAGTCGCCTCCATCAAGGATGGTAGGCCTGAGAAGAAGTACCTGGATCTGCCTATGAAAAACATGCGCAAAAGAAGCATGAGTACACAACAACGGCACTCAGTAAGTGCCAAGCCTAACCACAGTCGAGTAGTTACGAGGAAGGTGAGGTCCCTACTGAGGTTAAACAAACTATGAAGTTTCAACATTATAAAATAGGCATTATAAATGAGTACAACAGTGAAATAAAACCGGTTATACAGGGCAACAATAACTATACAAAACAGAGTAACCATAGAAGTAAATACGGCTCAGTACCAATAGTAACAAACGAGGATCTCCCAGTATACCATCCTGTTGTTCCTATTACAACTGTCCAGTGGATCTCCTGGGATCTCGTCCCGTAATCCAACTATCAATTCGCGGGAATCTACTGGAAATCCTGATTCGTAGTCCCAAATATAAAAACCCAGTACTGGGGGAATCTATCAGGTGCATTCCTGTAGTTCCATATAATTATGCAGGGGGTCTATCAGGAATCTAATCCATAGTCTTAATGTAAACTGACAAAGGGGAGCTACCAAATTCTCACATCCGTAGTCCCAATGTAAATACACAGCAACAAAAAAAAAGAAATTCAGAAATGAAAATTTCATATCAAGGCAACAAGTAATTCTAGCCTAACATGCTGCATGAAGTTCAAGTAGAACAGGTTGACAAATAAGACAATAAAATCATTTAGGCATGCTTTCCTAAGCTAATAACTGGTTTAATTGCACAAGTAATGAAAGCAAGTAAATGAACATACTAGTGAATACTTAATGAAAAACGGATTTCTCACCAATTTTACACAAGTATGCACTCGTCACCTCACATACAAGGCAATTAAATTACCAAATATACCAATCCTAATGGGAAGGTCCCCTACACAAGGTTAGACAAGCCACTTACTTCGAACCAGCTCAAAAATCAACCCAAGACCACATTCTTGCCACGAGTACTCGACTCCAAATGGCCAAAATCTATTCAATTCAATTTCATAATATATATAATACTTCAAGTAGCTAATTCTACAATTAAATCCTAAGCTAATACGCGAAATTATATAAAATGATCAAAACGCCCCTCGGGCCCATGTCTCGAAATCGGATAAAATTTATATTTTCAGAACCCTCAAGCTCTCAAGAATCTAACCACATCAAAATTATCCCAATCCGATGTCAAATGCCCAATCAAAACTCAATAATTCGGCCTATGAAGTTTATCCATTTTTTCCCAAGTGTTTCCACCAAATTCAAAATATGAAGGCTAGATTTAAGTTAGGAATCATGGAAATTGATCTAAGTTGGGTAGATACTTATCCAAGTTATCTAGGTGCAAAAGTCTTCAAAAATCGCCCCTCCCAAGCTCCCAAATTCAAAAATGTGAAAATAAGCTTAATGCGGACGGGCGCTAAGATGGAATAGGCCTGCTAATATGCCCAATGTTTCTGCTACAATATGATGAGAGGCTTTCCAGACTATCAAGGATTTCAAATTTCTTTCATTTTGTGCCCAATCCCGAAATTGTCTCTATACATCTGACCAACAACAAAAAAAATAAATGCAATAGCTAATTTTTGATAAAGGGCGGCTTCTCCTATATCATTTCAAATTCGCATCGAAAAAAGAGATTTGTCCTCTCCTATAAAGAAATAAAAAAAAATAAATGGTTTATAAAATCTTGTCTAATACTAAGCCCTCGAATTGGGATTTTAACGTCTCTGCCAAGATATCGTACATTGCGATCGCAAGAAATTGTATGCTATCGCAAAGAGGAAAATTGAGGGTCCTCGAATTAGCCTATGCGAACGCAACAAAAGGTATGTGAACGCGGAAGAGGAAAAAGCAGATTTACACGTTCGGGGACGGGACCATGCAAACACGAAGGGAAAAGACCACTGGGCCATCGGCTCCAAATTCCACTATGCGAACATGAAAGGGGAAATGCGAATGCGAAGGAGGAAGGGAAGAAATTTCAGTGCATGAACGCAGAGGGAAGGTCGCGAACGCGATGATGGAAACGAGATACCATATTTTTCTTTGATTCTACAAGTTCCAAAATGACCCGTTGAGCATCCAAAACACACCCGAGGCTCTCAGGACCTCAACCAACCCTGCCAACCCATTCTAAAACATCCTTCAAACTTGTTCCAACCTTTAGAATGCTTAAAACAACATCAAAACACCTAGTTTTCATCGAATTCAAGCTTAACAATTTCGAAAACTCTAAAAACACGCTTTTGATCGAAAAGTCTATCAAACTTCGTCCAATTGACATGACATTTTGCACACACGTCACATTAAACACTACAGAGCTACTAAAACATCTGAAATTCCATTCTGACCCTCATATCAAAATCTCACAATCAGACCGGAAACTTTAAAAATTCAATTTTCGGTTTCAAGCCTAAATTAGCTAAGGACCTCCAAAATTCAATCCGAACATGCTTCTAACACTAAAATCACCCAACGGAGCTAACGGAACCATATGATTTCTATTCTGAGTTCATCTTTACACTACCCCAACTACGGTCAACTTTCCAACACTTAAGCTTTCATTTAGGGACTAAGTATCCCAAAACTCTCCGAAACCCAAAACCGAACGTAGCGGCAAACCAAAATAGTAGAAATAAACACGGGGGAAACAATAAATATGGGATTGGGTTCTAAAAATGACTGTTCGGATCGTTACATCCTCTCATACTTAAACATTCATTCGTCATCGAACGAGCATAGAGACATACCTGAAGTAGTGAAAAGATGAGGGTATCGGCTGTGCATATCCTGCTCGGTCTCCCGAATCGCCTCCTTGACCGACAGACCCCGCCACAGAACCATTACTGATGCAATGTTCTTTGACCTCAGCTTTCTAACCTATCTGTCGAATATTGCCACTTGCTCCTCAACATAGGATAGATCCTTGTCCAAATGGACTGAACTAAAATCTAACACGTGCGACGGATCACCGTGATAGCTCGGGAGCATCAAAACATGAAATACCGGATGAACTTCAGCCAAGTTGAGAGGTGCAAGTCATAAGCAACCTCCCCAACACGCCTCAATATCTCAAAAGGCCCAATAAACCTCGGACTCAGCTTCCCTTTCTTTCCAAATCTCATAACGCCCTTGATAGGAAAAACCTGAAGCAGAACCGGCTCACCAACCATATAGGAAACATCACGAACCTTCCAGTCGGCGTAACTCTTTTGTCTAGACTAAGTTGTACGGGGTCTATCCTGAATCACCTTGACCTTATCCAAAGCATCATGAACCAAATTTGTGCCCAATAGTCTAGCCTCACCAGGCTCAAACCAACCCACCGGAGAACTGCACCACCTACCATATAAAGCCTCATACGATGCCATCTGAATGTTGGACTAATAGATATTGTTGTAAGCAAACTCTTCTAATGGCAAGAACTGATCCCAAGACCCTCCAAATTCAATCACGCACGCAAGAGCATATCCTCAAAAATCTGAATAGTGCACTCGGACTGTCCGTCCGTCTGAGGGTGAAATGTTGTGTTCAACTCCACTCGAGTATCCAACTCCTACTGAATGATCCTCCAAAACTGTGATGTAAACTGAGTACCTCTGTCTGAAATGATGGAAACTGGAATACCATTAGACGAATAATCTCCTAGATATAAATATCCGCTTACTGCTCCGAGTAATAAGTAGTACACATAGGAATGAAGTGCGCAAACTTGGTCAGCCGATCCACAATCACCCAAATGGAATAAAACTTCTTCGCAGTCCGAGGGGGTCCAACTACAAAGTCCATGGTGATCATCTACCATTTCCACTCCGAAATCTCTATATGCTGAAGCGACCCACCCGGTCTCTGGTGCTCATACTTCACCTGCTGACAGTTGAGGCAATGAGCTACAAATCCCACTATGTCTTTCTTCATCCGCCTCCACAAATAGTGCTGCCTCAAATCCTGATACATCTTCGCGGCAGCCGGATAATAGAGTACCGCAAACTTTGAGCCTCCTCCAATATCAACTCCCAAATACCATCAACATTGGGTGCACAGACTCGACCCTGCATCCTCAATACTCTCTCTAAGCTCACCAATAGTCATATCTTTGGCATCACTGTGCTGAACCTTGTCCTTGAGGACAAGAAAATGAGGGTCATCATATTGTCGTTTCCTGATACGATCAAATAAGGAAGACCGAGAAACCACGCAATCTAGAACCCGACTGGGCTCCGAAAGATCCAATCTCATAAAATGGCTGGCTAAGGTATGAACGTCCATCGCCAAGGGCCTCTTCGCTGCTGGTGAATAAGCAAAACTCCCCAAACTCTCTGCCCGACGACTCAAGGCATTGGCCACCACAATGCCTTGCCCAGGTGATACAAAATAGTGATATCACAATCCTTTAGCAACTCTATCCACCTTCTCTGGCGCAAATTTAGATCCTTTTGCTTGAACAAGTGCTGCAAGCTTTGATGATCCATATAAATCTCACAGGGCACACCGTACAAATAATGGCGCCAGATCTTCAAGGCGTGAACAATAACAACTAACTTAAGATAATGGATAGGATAATTCCTCTCATGTACCTTCAACTGTCTGGACGCGTAGGCAATCACCCTACCGTCCTACATCAAAATCGCTCCAATGCCAATCCTCGAGGCATTTAAATCGACAGTATAAGAACTCGAACCTGTAGGCAATAGCAACTGGGGCTGTAGTAAAAGCTGTCTTGAGCTTCTGAAAGCTCGCCTCACACTCTTACATCCACTGGAAAGAAGCAGCCTCCCGGGTTAGCCTGGTCATAGGTGCTGCACTGGATAAAAATCCCTCAACAAATCAATATTAATAACACACCAAGCCAAGAAAAGTGCAAATCTCTGTAGCTGAGGATGGTTTGGGCCAACTCTACACTGCCTCTACTTTCTTCGGGTTCATCCGTATACCCTCACTTGACACCACGTGACCCAAAAAAGCAACTGAATCCAACAAAAACTCATATTTCGAGAACTTGGCATATAACTTCTTTTACCTTAAGGTCTGAAGCATTGTCCTTGGGTGCTGCTCATGATCTTCCCAACTCGGGGAGTAGACAAGAATATCATCAATAAAGACAATGACGAACGAGTCAAGATATGGCCTGAACACACTATGCATCAAATGCATAAAGTTGTTGGTGCATTGGTCAGCCCAAATGACATGACAAGGAACTCGTAATGACCATACCGAGTTCTGAATGCGGTCTTTGGGATATCTGGCTCCCGAATATCCAACTGATGGTAACCTGAGTGCAAGTCAATCATAGAAATCACATGTGTGCCCTGATGCTGGTCAAACAGATTATTAATACGAGGCACAGGATAACGGTTCTTCACTATAACTTTGTTCAACTAGCGATAATTGATACACATACGCATAAAACCATCCCTTTCCTTCCTAAACAAGACTGGAGCACCCCAAGGTAATACACTGGGATGAATAAAACCCTTATCAAGAAATTCCTGTAACTGCTCGTTCAATTCCTTCAACTCAGGAAGTGTCATACGATATAAAGGAATGGAAATGGGTTGAGTGTCCGGCAGCAGACCAATGCCAAAATCAATATCTCTATCAGGCGGCATGCCCGTAAGATCAGCTAGAAACACATTGGGAAAGTCCCTTACTACGGGGACTAAATCAACCGAAGGGGTATCAATACTGATATCTCTCACGTAAGCTAGATACGCGTCACACCCCTTCTCAACCATACACTGAGCTTTAAGAAAAGAAATAACTCTACTGGAACTATGATCTAAAGTACCTTTCCACTCAGCACGCGGTACACCTGGCATAGCTAGTGTCATGGTTTTGGTGTCAAAATCAACCATGCTGAGTAACAATAAATTGGCTCTGGACTAAAAACCATTAAGAGCAACCAAACACGACCGATAAACGCGGTCCACAACAAGAGAATCTCTCATAGGAGTAGAAACATAAACATGGAAGCTCAGAGAATCCTGAGGTTCACCCAAATACAGAGAAAAATAAGAAGACACATAAGAATAAGTGGAGCTTGGATCGAATAGAACCGATGCATCTCTATGACAAACCAGTATAATACATGTGATGATAGAATCAGAGACAACAACCTCGGTACAAGCAAGAAGGGCATAGTATCTGGCCTGGCCTCCCCCTCTAGGGCGACCTCTACCTCCCTGACCTCCACCTCTAGCTGGCTGATGTTGATATATAATTTTTTTCTAGATATTTTTTATACTCAAATTTTTTTAATTAGCATGTGTATGCATATATTAGATTCCTAAGAGATTTGATATTTTTTTCTAAATTTTTAAGATTTTTAAAATAAATTTATTGTCTAGTTCTAGCAGTACAAAACCCAATAATTATTCCCAAGATTATCATTTTGGGAATGATTTATGTATATCCTCATATTTATACCAAAATATAATTAAGGTGATTTTTGCATATTTTTATAAATTGTTTTGACAATTTTAAAGCTAAATTGGATATAATTGCAATTATAGCCTATTTACAATTAATAGAATTTTACAATATACATAATCATTCCCAGTATTTTTAGATTAATGATTATATATTATTGATTAGTTCAGTATTTTTAATTTGTTTTTAAAATAGGTTCAATTATTTTATAAAAATTAAAAAGGGAAAAATTGGTTATTCAATTCATATCCATTTACAATTGCAATTGTATCCTCAATGATCCCAATTCTATCCCAATATTAAATGACCCAATTTTTATTTTGACCTGAACCCTTAGCCCTATTTCTCAACCCGTCTGGTTCTCTTTAAATCCTGACCGTTGATCATTTTGATTAACGACTGTAACTCATTCTTTCCTTTTTTAATCTCCTAACCCCTCCAACCCTAACTTATTTGCACAAAGGTGCCTCCTCTAAACTCCTTTCATCTCCAAAAAACCTCTCTAGCCTGCCGAAACCCTAACCCTGTTCCACCGTTCTCCGTCTCATTTCCACCGGAATCCATGGCACCCCTGGCCATGGATGGTTTGTGCTCCCTCTCTCTCACCATCATCTTGAGTTAATTGATGTTTGGAGGCCTAACTTCCATGTTTTTCTTTATATCCATCTCTGATCTGCAAGATCTATGGCCTCTACTGCCATTTTTCGACGTGTTCAAGGGAATATGAGTCTCTTCGACTCAAAATCCGAATTTCCTCAAGACCTTCTCATTCTAGGTCTTCTCTGTCATTTTTAAGCCTTCTAAGGTTTTATACTCATTCGTTTCTTTTAGATCTATGACATGCTTGGTCCTTACTTGACGTTTTAAGGGGTTTCCCCAAATTTTCTTTCTCAAAACCATTCAAATATGAATTTTAGGGTTTATAGAAAGCTTCTTTAAATATTTTCTTACCTTTTTCTCTCTCTTATGTGTATTTATACTTGCTTGTTTATTTCTTATTATGCTCAAGTTTGTTTTCTTATTTTGATTTTGCAAGATCTTTTTACTATTCCTTGTTCATATGTTACCTTGGTTGTTTGTCCTTTAATCTTTGCTATGTGTGTTCATGCTCTTTGATTTTGTTTCACTTTTCTGAGTTTTACTGGTATTCCTACTAAGTATTGCTCTTACCTACTTTATTTAAACTTCTGAGATCTGTTTTGAATTCCAAGATTTTTTCAAAGCATGCCTTTGAATCAATGTGTTTGGTATCACATATGTTTGCCTCTCTCAACGATTTCTCACATCTGATTCTGTTTGAAACCCTAAAATTTGGGGTTTCTCTTTGGGTAGATGGCACTAGGGTTTTACTTTGGAACCCTAGGTTTCCAGACTCAAGGTGGGCCGGTACTCAAACTCAAATCACACTTGCCTGTGGTTCTGAAACTTTCATTGTTAGACTCTTCTTTTGTTTAAAATGTATGCTTTATATATGAGGTCCCTTTTAAAAGATTTCACCAAGAATTGATTTTGAAATCCCTTTAATCACGCTAGTGATTAATCATTGATTTCACTCATAATTAATGACAAAGCCCTAACTCTACCCAAATCCCTAATTTTCTACCCTTAGTTACATATTTTAGGCCTAGAAATCTAGTGGGTGTTGAAAAAATGGACGAAAACAAGTTAAAGATTACTTACCCAAGGGTTTATGGTGAGGAAATGCTTCAAAAATCAAATAAGAGCTTGAGAAGAAGAGGTTTATGGAATTTTATGAAAATCCCGTAAGTGTCGCGTTCGCAACAGGTCCATCACGTTTGAGATGGGTTAGGTTTGATAAGCCTCCGTATTCACGGAATACTGGCTAGCGTTCGGGGAGTAGAAACTCCTCGAGCCTCGCATTCGCATTCAAGGTATCACGTTCACATAGGGTAATTCCCCCCCCCCCCCTGCCCAGGCTCAATTAGCCTTCGCGTTAGCGTGGCCAGGACATCATTCGCAAAGGGATAACCCCCCACTGCCATGCATTCGCGACCTATGCTACGCGTTCGCGTAAAAGGAAGCTGGCACCTGGGATATTTTCCTTACGCGTTTGCGAGAGGGACCACGCGAACGCGAAGGGTAAAATCCATGGGCACTCAACAACAAAAACCTGCAACTTTTCTTAAGTCTGAAACCTTCCGAAACATATCTGAAACACACCCGAGCCTCGGGGCTCCTAACCAAACATACGTACTAACTCAATAACATTATACGAACTTAAACGTGCGATCAAATCTCCAAAATAACACCATTAACAACGAATTAAACCTCAAATTCAAAGAATTTTCTCAAACTTCTTGAAACATCAGTTTTAGCAATTTAGGTCCGAATCACGTCAAATGACATCTGTTTTTCACCAAATTTCATAGGATCGTCTTAGATCATATATATGATCTGTACCGGGTACCGAAACCAAAATACGGGCCCAATACCAACACATTATAATCAATTTCATTTCAAATTCCTTTAAACAATTTCAAAAAGTAATTTTCTTTAAAAATTCTTTTCACGGGCTTGGGACCTCGGAATTGGATTCCGGGCATACACTCAAGTTCCATATTTTCCTGCGGATCATCCGCGACCGTCAAATCATGGGTCCGGGTCCGTTTACCCAAAACATTGGCCGAAGTCAAATTAGCTCATTTTATAATCAAAACTTGTCATTTTTCATAGATTTTCATGTTTAGGCTTTCCGGCTACGCGCCCGGACTGCGCATGAAAATCGAGGTTATACTAAATGAGGTTTTCAAGACCTCAAAATACAGAATTCAATTTGGATAATCATATTCGTCCCCTCTAAAACAACCGTTCGTCCTCGAACGAGCATAATAATGAAGTACCTGAGTTGGGGAAAAGATAATGATAACGGCTCCGCATATCAGGCTCGGTCTCCTAGGTCGATGTCTCTGGAGGCTAACCTCTCCACTGAGCACGAACAGAAGGAAAACTCTTCGACGTTTACTGACGAACATGCTGGTCTAGAATAGCCACTGGCTCCTCCTCATAAGATAAGTCCTTGCCCAACTGGACAGTTCTGAATTCTAACACGTGGGATGGATTGCCGTGATATTTCCAAAGCATGGACATAAAACACTAGATGCATGACTGATAAGCTCGGTGGCAATGCCAATCTATAATCCTCCTCTCCCACTCGATCAAGAAACTCAAATGGGCCAATGAACCTAGGGCTAAGCTTTCCCTTCTTCCCAAATCTCATCACCCCTTCATATGCGACACTCAGAGCAATACCTGCTCACCAACCACGAAATCCAAATCTCAAATCTTGTGTTCGGCATAACTCTTCTGCATGGACTGAGCTGTACGAAGCCTATCCTGAATAATCCTGAAACCGCCTACCATATAAAGCCTCATAAAAGGCCATACGGATACTCGAATGGTAGTTGTTGTTGTAGGCAAACTCTACTAAAGTCAAGAACATTCAAAGTCAATGACATAAGCTCGGAGCATATCCTCCCAAATCTGAATGGTTCGCTCAGACTGCTCATCTGTCCAGAGATAAAACGTTGTGCTCAACTCAACCTGTGTGCCTAACTCTCGCTGAAAGGCTCTCCAGAAATGCGAGGTAAACTGCGTACCTCGGTGCAAATGATAGACATAGGAATACCATGAAGACAAACAATCTACCGGATGCAGATCTCAGCTAACCACTCGGATGAATATGAGACTGCCACAGGAATGAAATGCGCTGACTTGGTCAGTCTATCACCAATGACCGCGTCAAACTTCTTTCGAGTATGTGGGATTCCAACAACAAAATCCATAGTGACCCGCTCTAACTTCCACTCAGGAAGCTCAATCCTATGAAATAGACCATGAGGTCTCTAATGCTCGTACTTAACCTGCTGACAATTCAAACACCAATCCACATATGCAATGATATCCTTCTTCATTTTCCGCCACCAATAATGTTGCTGCAAATCCTGGTACTTCTTCGCGGCACCCAGATGAATTGAGTACCGGGAGCTATGGGCCTCCTCTAAAATCAACTCCTGAAGCCCATCCACATTAGACACACAACTCGACCCTGCAATCTCAAAACTCCCCCATCATCTAAGGTAACCTGCTGGGCACCTCCGCCTGCACCATGTATCTAAGGAAACACAAATGGGGATCATCATACTGTCGATCACGGATATGCTCCAATAATGAAGAACGAGCGACTGTGCAAGACAACACAAAACTAGGCTTAAAAACATCCAACGTCACGAACTGATTTGCCAAAGCCTGAACATCCAAAGCAAGCGGCCTCTCACCGATTGGAATATAAGCAAGACTGCCCATACTGGCTGACTTCCTACTCGAAGTATCGGCCACCACATTGGCCTTCCAAGGATGATATAAGATAGTGATATTATAATCTTTCAACAACTCTAACCACATCCTCTGCCTCAAATTCAACTCTTTTTTTTGAACAAATACTAAAGACTCTTGGGATCCGTGAACACCTCACATGCCACACTAGATCGATAATGCCTCCAAATCTTCAATGCGTGAACAATGGCTACCAACTCTAAATCATGAACCAGATAGTTCTTCTCATGAATCTTCAACAGCCGCGAAGCATTGGCAATGACCTTACAATCCTGCATCAACACTGCATCGAGCCGAATACGAGATACGTCACAATAAATTGTTTAGGGCCCTGAATCTGTGGGCAAAACCAACAATGACGCCACAATTAGAGTTGTCTTGAGCTTTTGAAAGCTTGCCTTACATTCATCTGACTATCTGAACTGAGCACCCTTCTGGGTCAACCTAGTCATCGGGGCCGCAACAAATGAGAACCCATTCACGAACCGATGATTGTAGCCTTCCAATCTAAAGAAACTTCGAATCTTTGTAGTTGATGCTAGTCTAGGCAAGTTCTTGACTACCTCAATCTTCTTCGGATAAACCTGAATAACCTCTACTGATACAACATGATCCAGGAATGCAGCCGAACTCAACCAAAAGTCACACTTCGAGAACTTAGCATATAACTGACTATCTCTTAGAGTCTGAAGAACCTCTCTGAGATGTTGCTCGTCCTCCTCCTGGCTGCGGGAATATATCAAAATATCATCAATGAAGACTATCACGAACGGATCCAAATATGGCCTGAACACTCGGTTCATCATATCCATAAAAGATGCTAGGGCATTTGTCAACCCGAATGACATAACCAAGAACTCATAATGCCTGTATCAAGTGCGGAAAGTTGTCTTAGGGATGTCGAATGCCCGAATCCTCAACTGATGGTAGCCAGATCTCAAGTCAATCTTCGAGAATACCTTGGCATCCTGAAGCTAATCAAACAAATCATCAATCCTCGGCAATGGATACTTATTATTGATTGTAACCTTGTTCAACTGCTGGTAATCAATGCACATTCATCGACCCATCCTTCTTCTTTTCGAACAATACGGGCGCACCTCAAGGCGAAAAATTAGGTCTAATGAAACCCTTCACAAGCAAGTTTTGCAACTTGTCTCTCAACTTCGGAGGGCCATACGATATGACGAGAGAGAAATGGGCTGAGCGCCTAGATCCAATTCAATGCAAAAGTCAATATCCCTGTCGGGCGGCATACCCAGTAGATCTGAAGGGAATACCTCAGGAAACTTACGAAGAAGGGGCACATAATCAATAGAGGGAACCTCAGGACTAGAATCACAAACATATGCCAAATAGGCCAAACACCCCTTCTCGACCATACACCAAGCCTTCACATATGAGATAACACTGTGGGTAAAATGACCAGGAGTCCCTCTCCACTCTAAATGGGGCAAACCCAATAAAGCTAAGGTTACAGTCTTGGCCTGACAGCCCAAGATAACGTGGTAAGGTGATAACCAGTCCATCCTCAATATAACATTGAAATAAACCATGTCTAAAAGCAACAAATCTACGCGAGTCTCAAGACCCACAATCACCACAAAACAGGAACGATGAACTCAATCTACCACAATAGAATCACCTATCAGTGTAGACATATAAATAGGAAGACTCAATGAATCACCAGGCATGACAAAATACAGTGCAAAATAAGGTGACACATACGAATATGTAGACCCTAGATCAAATAACACTAAAACATCTCTATCACAAACCAGAATAATACTGTGATAACCACATCTAAAGCCTAAGCCTCAAGCCTGGCTGGAAGGGCATAACATCGGGGCTGGGACCCACCACCCTAGACTATATTTCTGGGACGGCCTGCAGCTGACTAGCCTCCGCCTCTGGCAGTTTGAACTCTACCTCTAAAACCTCTACCTAGATCTCTAGTACCTCTACGCGCACCTCTAGCTAGTTGGGCGGGCTGTGAAATACCTAGTGCCTGAACTATAGCACGGGAACCTTGCTCCTGCAACTGAGTACCCACCAATCTTGGGCGCTCCGGATATGACCATACTCACTACACTCATAAACCCACTTGAGTGCTGTGGCTGAGGAAACTGAGACTGACCCTGGCAACCTGAATGACCACCCCAGAAACTCTAGAGCGGCGGTGCACTAATAGGAGCTGGTGGTGCACTGTAGGACTGCTGATCAGAATACTACATGTGAGAACCAGAGCCACCTGAAACACCATAAGAAACCTGAAGAGCTGACTGAAAAGGTCTAGGAGGATGGTCTCAACCATATGTATCCCTGCCTCTTGACGAGGCACCATTGAATCTACCTGAATTATAGGGCCTCTTATTTGACCCATAACCACTTCTCTGCGACAGAACTCTCTTGGCTACATTAGCCGCCTCCTAAAAAATAATCTCACTTCTAGCCTCCCTAGCCATCTGAAGACAAATCGGCTGGATATAATCGTCAATAAACCTCCTCACACTCTCTCCCTCTCTCTTAATAGTAAGTATGGCAAGAGCATGGAAAGCTAAGTCGTTGAATCTGGTCTCATACTAGGTAACCGCCATGGATAGGCCTCTCTTCGAGTAATGGGGAAGAACTTCTCCAGAAATAGATATGTTAACTGCTCCCAAGTCAAAGATGGTGATCCGACTAGTCTAGCCAAACAGAAATCCCTCCACCAAGTCTTGGCGGATCCAAATAAGTGGAAAGTAGCAAAATCGACCCTTTGGTCTCAACTATACATATGTTCTTGAGAACCTCGTGGAACCTGTCTTGATAATCCTAGGTATCCTCAGTAGATGCACCGCTGAAAGTGGTAGTGTAGAGCTTGGTGAACCTGTCAAACCTCCACAAAACATCGACAAAAATAGCTGATCAATCGCTGGCCTGAGCTTCCACACCCGGCTGAACTACTCTAACTGGCTAAACCGCTAGTCTAAATCTGGGGAGCTACCTACTTCGGAGTGTGAGTAGAAGGAGTCTAGGCTCCTCCTCCATCTTGAGAGTTGGCTGGTGTTACAAGAATCAAGCATGCTCGGGTGACACTCTCCATAGGCCCACTAGTCAGACCAGAGAATCCCGAATAACTGGGGTGGTAATAAACCCCTCTGGGACATGATCTGGGCCGACAGGAACTGCTGGGGCCGAAACCTCGTCATCAAAATCAACCTGAGGCTCCGGCACTGGTGCTGCTTCTTGGGGATGAGCTCTGCCCCTACTTCGGCCTCTAGCACGACCTCGGCCTCGCCCTCTGCCCCTCGTGGGAGCTGTTGCTGGGGCCTAGAGCTGTTGAGCGATGGGTGAGGAAGCGCGTGTTCTCACCATATAAAAAGGAACAAAGTAGAAATTCAATCAGCATTGAGAAACAAAACCACACAACAAGAAAGAACAAATGTGATGTTTTTCCTATCTTTGTAGCCTCTGGGGATAGATACAGATGTCTCTGTATCGATCCATCAGACTCTACTAAGCTTGTCCATGAATTGTGAGACCTATGCAACCTAGAGCTCTTATACCAACTTGTCACGATCCAGATTTCCCACCCTCGAGAGTCATGATGGGACCTACTCGTAGAAGCTACGCAAGCCACGAAATACAGAATATTTAATATCTTTAATTTTAACCCCTTTTAACTAATTAAATTAACAAGTGATCAACAATGTAAATAATAGCAAAAGTGAAATTAAGTGGAAGACTTAGATTAATATAATGCCAAAACAATACGAAAATGCCAACATATGTCTCTACCTAGAAACCGATATCACAACATTCACGGACTGTCTATGAATACTACATATAGATGTCTGAAGAAACAAAATACAGTCTGTCTTGGATGCAAATGAAAACAGAGCATATAAGTAGATAGAAGAGACGTCGGGCTTGCGGACGCCTACAGGACTACCCCGGGATCTCTGTGGACTGAAGGCTGGCTCCCAAGCTATTTTTCCAGTGGTGCTCCAGTATCTGCACATAAATGCAGAGTGTAGCACCAGGAGAACATATCAAAACCAGCAGAAACTTAAGAAAAATATGATAGGACAATTCAAAATCTACAATAAAACAATAATAATATTGTTGCGACGCGCAACCCTATCCCTTATCATTTACAATGTTGCGGTGTGCAACTTGATCCATCCATATAATTATTGCGGCGTGCAACCCGATCCAATATAAAAAATTTGCGACGTGCAATCCGATCCGTATATAATAATGTTGCAGCGTGCAACCAGTTCCAAATATACAGTGAACAATAATAATAATAACTGTCCTGGTGAGGGATCAACAATAATTTACACTATCCCGGCAAGGGAATTCAACAGTACAATTATATACGTCCCGGCTAGAGAGAATCATCTATAACCAATCTTAACTCAACCGCTACTCATCTCAGTTATCACCATTACTCAATCATAAGTAGATTCCAAAAAAATAAACTAAGTCTTTGCTCAATATCACGAATTTACCCACTAAAGCATCTATAGTATCATTTAAGAATACAAGAAGTATCAATTTAAGACTCATGGTCATGCTTGACACCAACGTATAGATACTCGTCACCATGCCTATGCGTCATACTATACTCGTCACCATGCCTATGCGTCATACTCAACAAGAAACAAATAGCAAATAGGACTCAACTCCTACTCCATCAAGCTAAGATTAGACCGAACACTTACCTCGAACTTCGACGGCTAACTCAAGCCTCAAATACCGCTTTTCCTTTCGAATTTCGGCTCCAAATCAATCGTATCAATACATAATAGACTTAATAACATCAATAAATGCTAAACAATCCAATTCCAATGCTTAATTATAGCTTTCTAATCATTCTTCCCAAAAATAAAAAAATCAACCTAGGGCTCGCTTGGTCAAAACACAAGGTTTGAACCAAAACCCGATCACCCATTCACCCACGAGCCCGATTATATAATTAGTTCCATAATTCGACCCTAAAATGAGGTCTAAATTATAATTAATCAAAAATCCCTAACTTTACTCAAATCTCTAATTTTCTACCCTTAATTACAAGTTTTAGGCCTTGAAATCTAGTAGATGTTGATAAACATGGAAGAAAATAAGTTAAAGATTAATTACCCAACGGTTTATGGTGAGGAAATGCTTCAACAATTGCCTAATAGCTTTGGAGAAGAAAAGGCTTATGAACTTTTATGAAAATCCCGTAAGCGTTCTGTTTTGGTATGTTAAAAATCACTGGGCGAAAATACTCATCGTGTTCGTGACAGGTCCATCGCGTTCGCGATGGGTTAGGCTTGATAAGCCTTCATGTTCACGGTATACGACTCGAGTTTGCAGAATAGAAACTTCTCAAGCCTCGCATTCGCCTTCAAGGTATCACATTCACGTAGGGTAATTGCCCCACCCCATGCCCAGGCCCAATTGTCCTTCGCGTTTGCGTGGCCAGGACCGTGGGACGAAGGGATAACCCCCCACTGCCTCGCGTTCGCGATCTGTGCTACGCGTTCGCGTAAAAGGAATCTAGCACCTGGGATATTTTCCTTACGCGTTCGCGAGAGGGACCACGCGAACGCGAAGGGTAAAATCCCTGGGCACTCAATAGCAGAAACCTGCATCTTTTCTTAAGTCTGAAACGTTCCGAAACACATTCGAAACACACATGAGCCCACAGGGTTCCTAAACAAACATACATACTAACTCAATAACATCATACGAACTTAACGTACGATCAAATCGCCAAAATAACACCATTAACAAGAATCAAACCTCAAAATCAAAGAATTTTCTCAAACTTCTTAAAACATCAATTTTAGCAATTTAGGCCTGAATCACACCAAATGACATCCATTTTTCCCCAATTCTATAGGATTGTCTTGAATCATATATATGACATGTACCAAATGCTGGAACAAAAATACGGGGCCGATACCAAAATGTTCTATTCAAATGTCATTTCAAATTTTGTTAAACAATTTAAAAAAAAATTATTTCTCGGGCTTTGGACTTCAAAATTTGATTCCGAACATAATCCCAAGTTAGATATTTTCCTACGGACCCTCGGGGACCATCAAATCACAGATTCGAGTCCGTTTACCCAAAATATTGACCGAAGTCAAATTAGCTCATTTTATAATCAAAACTTGTCATTTTTCATAAATTTTCATGTTTAGACTTTCCGGCTACGCACCCTAACTATGCATGTAAATCGAGGTGGTATTAAATGAGGTTTTCAAGGCCTTGGGACACAAAATTCAACTATAAAGCAAGAAAGGTCATAACAATTGTATCGTTGGATGTCAAGTAGGCGAGAAATGTATAGAGCAGAAGTGTTTGCTAAGGAGTAGTTTTGTGGGAAAAAAATAAATTACTAGTTTATTTTCCTTTTGGCATTCTGCATAATTGTTATCCTCAACCTCAAATATATGAATAGTAAGAATATTATTCTCCACAAAATTACTAAAACTTCATGTATTTTCTCAAAGCATCGTTATGTTAAAATTGAAAAAAAATAATCAAGTTTTATCAAGATTAAAAGTTAGTATAAGTAATCAAAGCAATAATGCCTTTTTGCTTTCTTGAGAAGAAATGACTTGTCACAATCGAAAATCTCACCTTAAGGATCATGATGGATCCTAATCTCTAAAACTAGGCGAGTCAATCACCTACAATTGTTAAACCATTAAAACATGATATTATGTCACGACCAAAATCCCACTCCGATCGTGATGGCGCCTCTCATGAAGACAAGGCCAGCCAACCTTAATTGCCTTTTCAGAAGTAGATAAACATGAATAATAACTCTAAAGATAATCTAATAACATTATTTATCAAAAGTACAACCCCAAACACAGCCCAAACTGGGGTGTCACAAGTCACGAGCATCTGAAAGAGTCTAAATACATCTACAAGACCAGTAGTATACATTATGGAATTTAGAATCAAAAGGTAGAAAATTCGGTGCGCGGACGCTGGCGGTCACCTGACTCAGCTATGATAGCAAATCTTCAATCAGCTCAAAATCCGCTACCGGGTAAACATATACCTACATCTGCACACGAGGTGCAGGGAGTAAAGTGATTACTCCAACTCAGTGGGTAACAAAAATAAATAATAACTCAACAGTAAGAAATCACGTAAAATATATCATCATGCTGTATAGAAGCAGTGTAAAACTCTTTGAGAAATCATTGAAACTGTATAATCTTTAGAAATATCCTGGCTCAGTTTTAAACCCCTTTTGCAAATGATCTTTTCAACAGTTATAGAAATGATTTCAAACAATTAGTGCCACTATTCATCGAACCCCACCCCCGGGCCATATTCCCGTTCATGGCCAGTCATTGTTACCTGACTGCGTGGTGTTATTTCTGGTCAGTCGTTGTTACCTGACCAAACACATCACACAGTGTCAATGTTACCACCGTCTAAAATTTATGCCTTTTAGGATGATTAGATAATGCCAGAAAAGCAGATAAATGTCTCAAGAAATAGCACAACAACAAATAATGAACAAATGCATGAATGTAATGCAATGCATATGATAGCACATTCCAGTACTCACTGCGGCATGCAGCCCGAGCCATCCATGTTTATTTATCATCGATGGCGCTCACTAGGGGTGTGTACAGACTCTGGAGGAGTCAAGACATCTCGTTGCATCAAATCTAGACCCTCAGCCTCATATCAATATCAGTATAATCAACCAGGCTCTCAGCCTCAACATCAATGTAATCAACCAGGCTCTCGGCCTCTTCGCGAACGCGTCCCCTTTACCGCGAACACGATTCTCCTGTTGCTCCTCCTATGGAACGCGGACCTCATGGTCGCAAATGTAAAGCACAAGGATAAGGACCCCTAAATCTTCCTCTACGTGAACGCGGGGTCCCCACCGCGAACGCGAAGAACCTGAACCTCAACCCTACGCGAACACAACCAATTTTCGAGAACGTTTAGACCAAATTTGGTCTGCAACTGCTATTACATTTTTCTGCAATATCCTAAGTCCAAAAATCATCCGTTTAGCTAGTCAAAATCAACCCGAGGCCCCCGGGACCTCAACCAAAAGTGCCAACCCATCCGAAAACATCATACAAACTTGTTCCATTAATAAAAACACATCTAATAATACAAAAATCATTCATTCGCACCAGATTCAAGCCTAAGTTCAACCAAAACTTCTTAAACTCGCATTCGATCAAAAACCCTACCTAAACACCAACGTATCATTGAAATTTTACACACAATCCAAATCACCTAAAGAAGCTACTATAACTCGCGGAATCACATTCCGATCGTCGGATCAAAATCTCACCTACTAATCGGATTTCGCCAAAATAGGCTAACTTCCACACTGATCCTCCAAAATTATTTCCGATCACACTCCTAAATCACAAATCACACCCGGAAGCTAACGAAATCACCAGAAATATTATCCGGTCCCTCTAACTCATAAGGCAACATCCGGTTGACTTTTCTATACCAAACTTTTCTTAAAGAGACTAAGTGTCTCAGTTCCTTCCAAAACCAATCCAACTCAACTCTAACACACCAAATGCCGATAATGAAACATGAAGAAGTATAACATGGGAAAAATGGAGCGGTGACACATGAGACGACGGGTTGGGTTATCACATATTATAAAGCAAAATTTAATACAAATGCGGAATTTAAATGTCATACATGCCAACACAGTGATAATAACGACAAATCCCCAAGACTAGGTAGTACAAAGTCACGAACTCTACTGAAAACATAGAAATAACTCAAAATACAATATTATTCAGATAGACAATTTATAGTAATAATATAAAGAAAGGACTCCAAGGGACGACGACGATCAAGCAGCTCTACCTTGAATCCTCACATCAAGAAGCTCTCACTACCTGAATCTGCTAGCTCCAATACCTTTATCTGTACAAAAATGTGTAAAAGTATGTATGAGTACACCACACTCAGTACCCAGTAATTATCAAGACCAAAGCACAAATAAGACACAAGTGAAAGCAATTAAGAAAAAACAATGACCGGTCTAATCATCAAACCATTCTGACACCATATTTACACGAAGAATCACCCCGAGGTACCACACCTCATAATCACAAATCACAAGTCATATGCACATGGCACATCATGACCATATTCTCGATCACCTTCGCACGACCAAGACCTCGTGCCACTCTATAAGTCACAAATTCATGGACAACTCACATGCTTTACTGATAACTCACATGCCAATATCACAATCTGCCCTGCGTGGTCACAAGCCCAATATCACAATCAGCCCGGCGTAGTCACACGATACCAGTGCAAACTATATCATAGAAAACATATATATATATATATATATATATTTATATATATGAATACATGTACATGATCAATAACCACCAAGTTTCATACTCCTGAACTAGTATAAGTGACATGTTACGGTGTATGCATGCGCAAGTGTACTACCACAACTCTATCATATACAGTAGCACCTTGGGATCAACACCATAAATCACATAATATGCATGGCATGCATAAGGAAGTCAAAAGCAACAACCATAATACTCCATTTTCATCATCAATACATTCCCAAAACATCACATAACATCCTCGTATAGCCACCATTATCTTACCACATTGACAATATAATAACATCCACCCATATCGCTCCACCCAAATAATATATATATATATATATATATATATATATATATATATATATATATATATATATATATATATATATATAGCCACCCATATTGCTCCACCCTGATAATAACGCAATGGCCAATTGTATGACTCTGTCCAGACAGTATATCGATTTCCACCCGTATCAGTCCTCCCAAAAAATATATCAATAGCCAACCATATTGCTCCGCAAAAATCAATCCACTCTTATGCTCCACACAACATGTTCTCATATGCAATAATATCACACGGCAGTAATATTAGAAATTTATTACGATATAGGCTCACAACTTAGCAACAAAGTATACAAGGATATGTCAATAATATAGAAGTGAGGAGGGGTGTTCAACTAAGAGCATGAAAGAAACACAAATTAGAAATGATCTCACAATCTCCCAACATGGCTAATTAAGGAATTAAAATCCTAAAACATGATCTCTAACAGGAATTATAAACGCAAGTAAAAGAACAAAGTGAAATTACGTAAAACAAAGAATTCTCAATCAAGACAAAGTGATAAAAGCAACCTCGGGTCAAATTCGGTCAGAACCAACACATACGCACGTGTACACACTCGTCACCTTATGTACACGTCGCTCACAAAGTACAAATAATGCAATTAGACCAAATCCTACGGAAAAATTCTCTACAACGAAGATAGACAAGATACTTCAAATAAGTTAAATAAATCCACTAATAAGTCATTCCTATGTGAATCAATCTCCATATAACTTAATAACGTTAATAAAATCCATAGAAAACGATTTCAAATAATAAACTAAGATCTTTGTTCAAATATGCAAAGTCAACCCAACAATTCAACTCCAGGCCCGCCCCCCGCAACTAACAAAACTCACAAATTCTGGATACTCACTCACATGCAAGAACTATCAAATTTCGATCTCAAATCGACTTTCAAATCATCAAATTTCACTTAGAAAAGTTTTTAAAATCCCCAATTATTCAAATCTGAGATTCATCAAATAATTGTTAAAAAAAAGGATGGAATCATGAAATACATCAAAATTCGAGTCAAAAATACATTCCTAATCCAAAGCATGAAAATCTCCTCAAAAATATCCCATATACGAGCTCTAGATATCAAAATGTGATAAAATAACTCAACCCTCGAAATATAATATGTTCCGCCTAACACTTTCGCTTTTGTGGACCCTGAGTCGCATCTACGACACCGTACTTGCAAAAATATCATCGCATGCAGAAACAAAACAAAACGAGAGGGAAAATATTTATACTAAATAAGTATAATCCCAAATATTCGTGCCTGTGTCCAAGACACCGCATTTGCAGTGTTGCTTCTGCAAACATTGAAGCGCACCTGCATGGTCTCTTTTTTAGTAAAACATCAGCATCTGCAAACACCTCCTACCCAGCTCATCACCACATCTGCGCCTCATACCTCGCACCTGCGGAGCTGCATCGAGAATAACATTGCAGATTCGCAACACTTCAGCTCCCAGCCAGCTCACTTATGCGCCCTCATGTCCACATCTGCAGACACCGCACTTGCGCCTAATGTTCCACAGGTGCGACCACACTAGATCCCTGCCCAAACCAGCATCAACTAACATCATCCAAAATAATCTGGAACTCATCGGAAACATACCCAAGGCTTCCGAGACCTTGTCCAATCATACCAACTCCAAAATATTACATGGACCTATTCAAGGCCTCAAATCACACCAAACAACATCAAAACTATGAATCGCACCTCAATTCAAGTCTAATGAACTAATGAACTTCCAACATCCAAAACTCACATCGAACCACATCAAATCAACTCGAGATGACCTCATATTTTGCAAGCATGTCCCAAATAACTCAACGGGCCTATGCCAACTCGCAGAACCGCAATCTGAACCAAATATTAACAAAGTCAACTCTCGGCGAAACCTATCAACCTTCCAAACCTTCAACTATCCAACTTTTGTCAGTTCAAGCCAAAACAAGGAGTCTCCGAATCCATATTTCACACGTCTAAGTTCAAAATCACCATATGAATCTAACATAACTATCAAAACTTTGATCCGAGATCAAATATACAAAAGTTTCCAACTTAAAACTTCTAAAAAGGAGAATCATTCTTCCAAATCAATCCCGAACTGCTTGAAAACTTAAATCGACTATACACGCAAGTCATAATACTTCATATATATAAATATGCTTGCAGCCTCAAACTACCGAACGAAAATACAAATGATCAAAATGAATGGTCGAATCGTTAAGGACCTCATGCTGATGGGCAACTTTCAGCACCCATTTTAACTCTTTTTTCAGTCTTATCATTAACAAGAGATTTAACCATAATATAATAGAGAATAAATATCATATTTTAGTTTATGTAAAAAGCATGGCGGTGGTCCAAACATGTATTGACTATTGACAACTATGGGAGCAAGTTATAATGGAGCGGAGCCAACTCTTTGATCGAAGTTTATTACTTTTGGTACGTATTTTATAATATTTAACACAATATATTTCGTGTATTACACAAATATAAAAACTAGTATTCTATGTTAAAAGTATGAAAATTCTAGCAAAATATCGTGTGCATTTTTTTAACCATTTAAAAGTAGATTTCACATTAGATAAAATAATAATTTAGTTATTCTCTTATTATTTAGAATTTTAAAATTAACTAAATTAATTATAACAATTAAATCTTTTCCTTTTTAAACTATGTAAGAATTCCTGATACTTACGGATTTAAAATTGAAAAAATCATAAAAGTTATTCTGTACCGCAAAACATTAATTACAACTCTAATCGATATGCCTACTCCTATTTGCCGTGATTCTTTTAATAAGAAAACGAAAAAGAGGAGCGCATTCTATGTTGCCTACCGTATCAATATAAAGTTCAACCACAAATTGTGTATAATTAGGACGTAAATAGTTCTTTATGCAATGATATCACATTTGTAATGGTTTTGAAATTATTTGAACAGGAAATTAAAATTTAAAACTAAATCCTTCTCAAACATACTTTTTCTTTCACTTTTCTTTAAAAAAATATTTAAGTTGAGAACTAAATATTTTAAAATATATAATTTTACGAGTAGAAAGTAATGCAAAAATCGTACTTTTTTCTTTTTATAGTAGAACAATAAAATAGTCAGCACTCAGATTGTTTAAAGGAAATTTCTCGTTTGTTTTCCAAAGATTCTGGATGTTTTTCTTTAGGTATTGAGGCAATATTTGCCTTCCTTGTACCTTAATGAAGGAGTTGATGTATTTAATGAATAACTTGCATTATTCTGTGAGATATCTGGCGGTTTCGGAGGGATTAGCATCCATTCTTGGTTAGATGATGACGTTAATATGGAGTTGAAAAGGAGTTGGGCAAGTTTATTTTTTGAAAGAATCCTACTCTCTCCATTCACTTTTACTATTCACAATTTTATTTTATTTTTATTTGTACACTTTCACCTATCAAGAGAAATATAATTTATTTTTTCTATTTTGTCCTTATCATTAATAATTCATTCCAAACTATTAAGGTATACATCAATTAATATGAGTGTCATAATAAATTATACATTTTATTTATTATTTCTTAAGGAATATGTAATGTTAATGGTGAATAAGTAAAAGTAAACAGAAGGAGTAGAAAGAACTAAGAAGGCAGACTTTCTCTCATTTCTTCCTTCTTTTCCTTTCTGCTTCTCTTTGTTTTTGTAACTTTAACTTTGTCAATTCAATCCGAGCTTTCTCTTCAAGTTGAAGCTGCTTCTATTGTAGCTCTCTTTCGTGCTGCACAACCCCCTTTCTGCTCGTGCTCCAAACAGCATGTGGTCAGTAGCGGTGACAGGATACATACTAAGGGTGTCCAAAAATAATTGGATTGCAACTCACGGAAATTGGACCTGCGATCTTCTACACATCTTGATCCCCCTTGGCCACTGAGCCAAATATTTTCCTTGTGTCAAGAATGTTCAAAACTTAATATATAAAGATAAAATATAACTTTTTCCTTATATATACACTGTAATTTTTCGGCAAAGGGTGTCTGGGTAAACACCCTTGCGCCCCCTGCCTCCGCCTCGGGGTGACAATTTGATCCCAAACCCATTTAACCTGCCCAACTAACCCATGAATTAATGGGTTAGGCTACACCATTTTAGCTCATGGGTCAATTTGGATTGAGCCCAAGTTAACCTATTATTTTTTATAGCCCATTATGACCCATTTAACATCCCAAATATAACCCATGAAATTCACTCACAACAAAGGATCTCAACCCAACTTATCTAGAAATTTACTTAGTTGTCCCAATTGTTTTTCGTATTTTTAATTTTCTATTCTTTTGTTTTTCTACACCACCCACCCACCCACCCTACCCCTACCCCCCTCCCCAAAAAAATTTACTTTTTTTTGAATTTTCTGTTTTTTTTTTGTGTTTCTGCGCCACCCACCCTCCCTCCTAATCCCAACCCCCCCCCCCCCCCCCAAACCCCTAAAAATCACTTTTTTTTTTGTATTTTTAATTTTCCATTTTTATTTTTATTTTATTTTTATGCACCACCAACCCTACCCCCATCCCCACCCCGGCACAAACCCTCCTCAAATTTTGTTTTTCGGATTTTCTATTTTTTTTTTTTATTTTTATGCACCCCACCCTACCCCCACCAGCATAAACCCCCTCAAAATAAATTTTTTCTTTTTTTTTTGTATTTTTAATTTTTAATTTTTTTATTTTTATGAACCACCCACCCCAACCCTCACCCCATCCCCTATTCATAAAATATTTGTCTAACTTACATATTTTAAGGTAAAATATTTTTTTATGCAAGATTAGCATAGTTCTAAAACATGGGTGAAGTTGGGCGGGTTGGGTTATGACCCATTGTTTGACCCATCTTGACCCAACCCATCTTAGCCCAAATACACTTTGGGCTGGGTTGGGCAATGACCCATTTATTAGCGAACCCATCTTAACCCGCCCAAATTCAGCCCAACTCGCCCATTTGCCACTCCTACCTCCGCCCCTACATGTGGTGCAGTCCTAACTGGTAACGCTAGTTTCGATCAAAATAATATTGCCTTCGTGTAAAAAGACATCTTCTGATATGGTAAAACTGAGTAACTGAGTATGAAGTTAATGTCATGTTGTGTACCTCACCATTAATATTAAGTCTTTCTCTTTAACTCTTTGCAAGCCAACTGTTTTATTATGGAAACTGCCGACGTAGGACGACTCAACAATATTTGTCGCTTAAAGTCAAAGTTTAATTTAAGGATATAAACTTAAAATAAATTATAATATATTTTTATTTGAAATCTATTTTGCTAGCCCGCTTTTTGAGATGCAAATAATAATTTTTCTATATTTTTTTTTAATAATTCTTTATCAATTGATAATATAGTCAAAAGTTTATCAAGGGCTCCTCCTCCATATTCTATAAATTTTCGAGCCCGTTAGGACATATAAAATTTTCCTTTTTTTCAATTTTTTTTGAAAATAATGTTTGGTTATCCCTCTCTTACCAATTTCCCTTTTTCATTTGAAAAATGAGAATTTGTTAGTTTTTAGTTTTATAAATTTATCTTATATTTTTAAAATTTATTAAATAACCCCAACTGTTTTTCATCTTTGGCAGATACTTCTTTGACGACTGATGGTGGAACATTAGTCCTAGTTGCTACTTTAACTCTGCCTACTGGAGATTGGTTATATGGTTATGAGAAATATATGGCTATACCTGCTATTGCACCTTCTCTGTGTGCTAGTAGAATTAAAATATGTGTATCGATTTTGCATCTTCTGTGTATTGTAGTAAAATAGAATATGATAACAGTTAAACAATAGCATTTTGATTGTTTATTTCAAGTAGGATAACCTAAATGGGGTGGTTTTGATTTTGGTACAAGTTATGGGATATAAATCATGTTTCATAATTTTGAGAAAAAAGACATCCAAATATGTTAGAAAAATTATAACCAAATACAACTTCATCTTCAATTCAAATTTTAGTGAAATTCAAAATTTGAATGTTTTTTTGGAATTCATGTCCAAACACCTACTTCATCTCTTCTCCCTTTTTTTTTGGGTAAGGGGGTGAACATATTCATATTTTCTAGTTGACATACTTAAATTCTACTAACAGATATTTAAAAAGAATATAACTATAAAGTAAAAGTAAGAAATATAAGATTGAGAAATACTAGAAAGTTAAAATGGCAAACCTTGTGTCACGACCTAATTCCAAAACCCGATCGTGATGGCGCCTCTCGTGAAGACAATGCCAGCCAACAGAACAACAATGCATTATTTAACAATTAATAACTATAAACGAATGAATAATACGACTTATTAGCATTAATAATCGATATTTATCACTCAACTCAACCCGAACGGGGTATCACAAGTCACAGCATCTAAAGAAAACTGAACACCACTACAGGGCTAATATTATATACAAAATAATATTTCGAAGCAAAAGATGAAGTACGATACATCGAACGCTAGCGGTCACCTTGCTCAGCTTCAATAGTAATACCTTCAGTCTGATAATAACCCGCTATAGGGTGAACAGTACCTGCAACTGCACACGAGGTGTAGGGAGTAAAGTGAGTACTCCAACTCAGTGAGTAATTAGAACAAATAATAACTGAGTGGCAAGAAATCACGTAAGAGCACTCCATCATGCAATATGGGACAACACAACCCTTTTAGAAAACAGTAAGTCCAAAAAAAACCTTTACAAAATATCTGGTTCAGTTTAAAACCCCTTTTATAAATATCGTTTCTTTTTTCTTTTAGCAGTTAATCATATGAATGCGATATCAGGTCGTGTAAGTCCGTACACAAATCAGCCCCTCGGACACATCACTCTATTAACAAATAACACCAGGGTATCTGGTACACAGTGCAAGATATAGCATGGATGCCAATGATATGAGAGTGTTGAATGTCATGCCACGTAGTACAGACATGGAACAATGTGTGAATGCAATGCAATGCACATGAACGCTGCAGCATACAGCCCGATCCATTCGGGTACCACACTCAATGTGGGGGTTCAGACTCCGGAGGGGCTTCTATAGCCTAAGCGCAATATGAATATCACACCGTTGCGGCACGCAACTCGATCCATGCACAGTCCAAAAATGCATATAAGCCTCTTGGGCAATATCTAAATAACAGTTCTCAGCTCAAAACGTCAGTAAAATACCATTTAAGTGTTCACATATTAGAAAGATGGCTGAGTTTGCAAAACTGTATTTTAAACCTTGCACCAAAATCAAATAAGATGCAGAGTAATGCAAAAATACTGATATCAATTCTTGAAGGATTCAAATAATAGGTACGAGGCCCAACACGTGGCGATCAGCTCAAATCATGATAATATGAAGTAGTTTCAGCCTAATACGTGATAAAATCAACAATTGGGACAGATTAATGTAACAAGCCCTAACGGTGCTCTAACCTACGCCCCTATAAGGCATGAAAGTCACCTCAATATATTGCTATTATGTGAAAATCCGGGGTTTCGAACCCTCAGGATATCATTTACAAGTATTACTCATCTTGACTTGGCGAAATCTCTAGCTCGTGACGCCTTTGCCCCTTAAATCGGCCTCCACATGCGTCGAATCTAACCAAAATTAGAGCGAATACATCACAATATGCTAAGGAATATAACCCGATCAAAAAGACTCGTAAAATATCGAAAATCACAAAATTGACAAAACACGAGCCCCGGGCCCACTTCTCGAAATCTAGAAAATTTTACATTAATACGATCCTTATCTTGCCACGAGTTTATACATGTCATGTTCACAAGACTCGGAGTCCATTTGATCCCTCAAATCACAAGTTTAAACTCTCTTATGCTTCAAGCCCTAACCTCCATTTTTAGCCTTTAATTCCTTGGATTTTCAGTGTTAATCCATGTTTTTACTCAATAATATCATAATCTAAGTCCAAGTATCCATACCTGATGAAAACCCTCGAAATCCTCTTCAAAATCACCCAAAAATCTTCTTAGTCTGAATTCCAAGAATGCTTTTTCTCTTTTTAAAAATCGTGAAGCACTGTTCACTTAACCCAACCAGATTTCCGTTTCTGCGTTTGAAATATCGCACCTACAGTCACCACCTTAGCGCAAATTTAACAGCTTCTGCGGTTCAACTTAAAATCACCAGGACTGCTTCTGCAGTCCAAAACTGATTCTGCGGTAGCCGCTTATGTGGACTCTTGTCCTCTTCTGCGGAAAGGCCAAGCCCCCAATAAACCCTCTTCTGCGACCTCCCCTCCGCATCTGCAGAACTACCTGTACGGTCCTTTTTTCAGCAGATGCGGAAGTGACAGAACCAACAAATCCAAAACATGCAACAAACTCCAAACTCTCCGTTTAACCACCCGATCTCACCCCGAGGCCCCCGGGACCTCAACCAAAAGCACATACATGATCCATTACGTTATTCAAACTTTCTCAAATCATCAAATCACTATCGTTAACATCAAAAAGCATCAAATTTCACCAAATCAAAGGCTAAGTTTATCAAATTCCTTTGAAACTCTCATTCGATCAAAAACCAACCTAAACACCTTCGAATGACCTGAAACTATGCACACATATCAAAAATCACCTAATGGAGCTATTACAACTCTCGGAATTTTATTCCAACCCCGGGATCAAAACCTAATCTATCCACCGGATTTCGCCAAAATACTAACTTTTCCAATTCAAGCCTAATTCTACTTCGAACCTCCAAAATCAATTTCGATCGCACTCCTAAGTCACAAATCATTCCCGAAGCTAACCAAATCACCGAGAATCACATCCGAGTCCTGTAACTCATTAGTCAACGTCCGGTTGACTTTTTCAACTTAAGCCTTCCTTAAGGAGACTAAGTGTCTCATTTCTTATCAAAACTAGTCCAAATTAACTCTAACATACCACATAACGATAAAACATATGAAGAAGCTTAACATGAGGAAAACGGAGCAGTAACACCTGAAAAAACGGGTCGGGTCATCACACCTTGATTCAAGAATTTTGAAAATTTAATTTCGAAATATTTGTTTGCTACTTCAAAATACTTTCCGCAAGCTTGAAATTTGATAAAAAGAAGAAAATGATGCACAACGTATTCTTGGTTGAAATAAAGTTTCCCATTTCCAACGAAAAAAATGATGCACAATATATTTAATTAAGGCAAAAAATTTTGGGACCCCATACACTTGGCAACTTTTGTTTATCCAAACCGGTCCGGTCGTGATGATGCCTCTCGTGAAGACAGGGATAGCCCACACAATACCCATATTAACCCTTTAATCATTAAGAGTCATTATATAACTTTTAATTAAATAATATTTCATAATATAAGTCTAAATGAAAATGCGGAAATAACACACAAGCCCGACATCGGGGTGTCACTAGTCATGAGCATTTATCAAGGTCTGAATACAATAAGAGTCTGAGAATGTACTAAATATAGTAATAGAAATGAGAGGAAAGAAGAGATGCTACGAACGTTGTGCATCCACCTTGGTAACGTGGATGACTCCGAATCTGAGCAATCAACACCCGCTACCGGATTCTGAAATACCTGAATCTGCACACGAGGTGCAGGGAGTCATGTGAGTACTCCAACCCAGTATGTAATAAGAGTCTATAAAGACTGAGCAGTAGGAAATAATGAATTCACATTTATGTTAACCCAATAAGAACAACAGGCTTTCAATTCAGAGTACGAGTCAGTCGTCTCATTTAAAATCCAACTTTTGGTAAAAATCATTTAAAATACCTTCCAGCAATTTCAGTAGGGATTCAACACCATTTGTAATAAAAGAGATGAAAATCATAATCGACCCCTCGGGAAAAATATAGTTCGTAAAACAACCCCTCGGGCCAAACAGTAATCGTAAAAACCTTATAACTTGAAAATCTACGTGGAAATAGCCAACGCCAAATCAGTGATTAAATTCTGAACATCTCATAAACCCCTGTTTGAAAGTTGTTTTATAAATATTTATCTAACATTTTCAGCAGAGGCTTAGTGTAAAGCTGAGTGAAAACAGTCATTTAAATCAACATATTCGATAGAAACTCACTCTAAAGAGAAGTGAGAATCAATAAGTTCATACTCAGGCCCCTCAAGCAAACATCACTCATGTGCATGTATATATCTATTGCCCCTCAGGCTCGCCTCTCAGTCACTCATGACCCAACTCCTACCAATCAGTACTCACACTCATCACTCACGCTAAATGGGTACCATATAGTAACTGATGCGGCGTGCAACCCGATCCATATATCTCGTCGACGGTGCTTACTGTGGGCGTGCAGATTTCAGAGGGGCTCCTACAGCCTAAGTGCTATATCGTTGTGGCGTTCAGCCCGATCCAACTCACGATCACTCGGTCCATCAGTACAACAGAGAACTCAGCCCAAAACAGTTTTCACATTTTTGAGAGTATAGTGATAAAGCCAAATTTGAGCAATAAGTAGGTAAACCATGACTAAGGATATGCTTTCAAATAAATATAGGGAGGAAAAATAGTAAAATTCCCCTAAGAGTCTCAACAAGTCAGCACAAAGGCGCCAAACATGGCATATATCCCAAAATATAATAACATCAAACAATTAACTGTCAAATACGCGTTAAATTAATCATTCGTGATGGACTAAGTTAAAATCCTCAGCGGTGTTCTATCCTACGCTCGTCATCTAGCGTGTAAGTCACCTCAACATAGTCGCACGATGTGAAATTCCGGGGTTTCAAACCCTCAAGACAGTATTTACAATCAGTACTTACCTAGAACCTGCAAAATCCCTAGCTCCCGATGCCGTTGCTCCTCAAATCAGCCTCCACGCTCGTCGAATCTATCCAAAATCAGAACGAGTATATCACAATATGCTAAGGGAACAAAGCCCACGCAAAACAATCAATAACGGGCACAAATTCGAAATTAACTAAACCCGAGCCCTTGTCCTACTTCTCGACACTAAATTTTTTTCACATAAATTAGATTCCTTATCTCCCCACGAGTTCATGCATATCAAAAATTCTCAAATCCGACCTCGAATGGTCCTTCAAATCCTAATTCAAAATTTCAAAATCTCAAGCCTTAGTTCTTCTATTTTTAGCTTAAGTTCCATGAATTTCTAGCTGGATTTCACAATATTATCGAGTTATAAGCCAAAGTTCTTACCTAAAGTCGTTTCCCCTTGAATCCCTCTTTAATTTCCTTCAAGAATCTCCAAAAATGAGCAGCTATGGGTGAAAATAGACCAACATTCACGAACAAAATGCCTTTAACATTATGCCCAACCATATTTTCTTCTATGCGATCGCAAAAACCTTCGCGATCGCGAAGCACAAAAACTCAGCTAAGACTTGGCTCTATGCGAACAAAATAGAACTCATGCGAATGTAATGCACTGCCGTGTTACTCTCGCGGACCACCCTCTGAGTTCGCGATGAACAATTTCCAACCAATTCCTCAAGTTCACTTTAATCTATGCGAACGCGACCTACCCTATGCGTTCACGATCAATAAATTCCACCATAATATGCGATCGCATCTCAACTTATGCGAACTCGAATCACAATTGAATAGCTCCCTCTAATGATTCTATGCGATCTCGATAAAACCAACGCGATCGCAATGAACAAAAGCCTGCAACTGAAACCTGCAATTTCTGAAGTTCTCAAAACATGAAATTAATCCATTTAACCTCTCGAAACACATATGAGGCCCTTGGAACCTCAAAAAACCCTACCAACACCTTCGAAAACATTATTTAAACTTGTTCCAATCATCAAAACACCTAAACCAACGCCAAATTACCCAAAACTCATTGAATTCAAGCCTAGGTTTCCAAAAAAAATTCTGAAATACGCTTTTGATAAAAAACCAAACCAAACCATGTCTGAATAACCTGAAATTTTGCACGCACATCCTAAATAACATAACGAAGCTACTGCAATTCTCGAAATTTTATTCCGATATCCATATCAAAATCTCACCTATCAACCGGAAAATGCCAAAATTTCAATTTTGCCAACTCGATCCTAAACCTTCACGAACTTCCAAAATGCATTCCTATCACGCTCCTAAGTCCCAAATCACCCAACGAAGCTTACCCAATCATAAAAACTTTGATCCGAACTCATGTACAAACAAGTCAAATCTTGGTTAAACCTTCCCAATTTCAAGCTACAACTGAAAACTATTCTTCCCAATTCATTCCGATTTTCTTGAGAACCAAAATCAACGATTTACATCGGTCATAACATATCACACGAGGAAATTCATTCCCAAGAACGGGCGATCAAAGTGCAAAAGCTCAAAACAACCGGTCCGTTTGTTACATCTCCCCCACTTAAGCACGCGCTCGTCCTCGAACGAAACTAGAGTTGTTCTAGAAGCAATAAAATAGCTGAAAAACTTTACCATGCATATACCCAGGGGTGATCCCACATTGCCATACCTCATATAGATTCGATAACACGTTGAAACTGAAATAGCATAATCCATCTGGCCCATAAAACATAGAACCACATTTTCACTTTTGAAACCATCAATATGATCAAAATCTTACACCTATACTCTGAATAGGTATGAATATGTAATAATCCATGCGTGCAACCTCAGCAATTACATGATAAACCACAATACTCAACGCTCGTAGCAATAACTTTTATTCACAACAGCTGCACACAATACCCGAATACCGGTAGGAAACTTCTTATCAGTTAAAGTATCATTCCAACACTTTTATATACTACCAATGATAAATAAACCACACTGTAAGCTAAAAACATTTCTCAGATCAACCATTCATGAAGCCACTTATCCTTTGGCAAAGACCATAGCAAATCTCTGAGCCGAACCTCGATATTATCCTTCCAACATGCCGAAATCAAATCCATTTGTATTCATTAAAGACCCCAATGATCCCATCCAATACAACAAAATTACTCTAGTTACATGACACATCAATACAAGCTGAAGCCGCAACTTGTGCAATCCGCGTACCAATCATCAAAAATTCGAACACATTTAAATCATGAAAATGACTCAAAATAAAGAGTTGTATCGCAAGCTCACAAGTACCATCACAATACGAGGTTGAGAAAATGTCTCACATCATAGAATAGAACACACGAATCTAACCCGCAAGGTCATACTTTCACTTAGCTTCGCTCCAATATGCGACCTCATCCAAACACTAGTCCACATGAAACCCACCAAGTCACTATGCTCAAAATCGACAACCGTGCGCAATATGATGTATAAAACTAAAGCAATCATCATAACCAACGCGAAGCAATTGACATACATTGCACATAACCGAGAGGACATAACCACCACGCCATCCACCGAGCAATACCCAGTACTATTCCCCCTTGACTTCCACTATGAGACCCCAATAGAACCACACCACTTGTGCTTATAACCAACAAATCATATTACTTGCAATACAGAAAGAAAACTCATAGATTTCCCCCAATTATTATTAGCTCAATAACAATCAAACCAACACATCCCTCATCAATAACAACTCAATTTCAACAAAGTCGTCTCGATCTCGGACTTATATACATATAGGTCTACCATTGGACCACACATCGACTCTAGTTACCCACAACAGATAAATAATCCTTCGAAGGTTCAGAATGACTGAATTAAGCATGTACGAACATCTAGCTAACTTACCCACATTTTTCCACAACCATGAGCTAACCTGTATATGAGAACTTCCGGTCTACAAGTCCATAAAACACACGAATTACCATATCCGATCCCAATTCTGCCGCCCGCATATATAACTCACCTCTAGTACTCAATCATTCCACAAGAGATACTCTAAGATTCTTCTGTGCTGCCAAGGAAACTCGAATATCAGTAGTTGATCTGCCAAGAAGCGGTGCAATACTACCAAAGTACCATCAACTTAATCACATTGCTTTTTACTGAAACATATACCCTTGTTAAGTCATTTCCAATTAGCGACACCATTTCATTAATCATCTGAGGCTACCTGCTGCCTAAGAGTTTTATGAACTTCCTTTCAGAACTAAACTGTAACCAATCTAGCCAAGAACTTCTATTGATCCCATATAAAAGAAAAGTTTCTACACATCCCATGCTTTTCACACTCGTAGAAAATACACATCTCCAACCTCGGTAGAAATCAACAAGAACTCTCTGAATCCTATTTGCACAAACTAAACTAGGAGGAATGAATCCTTCTAACTAGACCAAGCTACGCGAGGCATCTAAACCTAAGAGAATTTTTGCAAAATACCTATAAGAACTCATTACCTCGAACACACACAAAGAATTAATCATATCCTTGCCATACCGGTCCGGTCTACTATCAAGCTACTACATCTATCTAAATTTCCTTCTGATTAATCTTCAACTTGATATTCCCTCTTGCTGAAGCACCATAATTCCTTAACCCAAGCTTACCACACGAGACCCAAGCATAAAACCACACTGTATAAAACCCATAAGCTGCTTAATACTCTCTTACATATTCCCAAAAGCACCACATCCCAAAATACTTTCTCTGAAGAGACTCCATACGAATCTAAATTTGTTACATTTACCTTCCTGATACTGATATATAGAATCCCACAATTTATAGAAAATACCACAAGTCTTGACATCTTCCGTTGAAACTCAGTTTCTAACAACATATGCAACTTTAGAATACTCAATTGATATATGCAGAATTTTGAACGCATTAGAACCATTCTTGAAAGTCATCCACTCTCCTCAAACCATTATTGGCCCGATCAAAAGAATCGAACAATATGTGCCTCATTAGCACTTCAGACACTACAGAATGCAACCTCATCCCAATACAACCAAGCCACTTCCTGCTCTATGCACTGATCATCCTTTACTAACAACAAATCTAGAGATTCCGTGCTTCTTACACCTATAAAGCATAATATAACCTTTGCCAAAATTTTCCTTTAATCGAGCCATTCCTCAGTCTCAATTTACGCAAGCCATAACTGATTCACCTGCACGCCTAAAACTGGGACCAACATAGCACCTAACAATGCAATCAACTACTCATAACAGACTCTCCCACTTAGCTCGAAATCATAGATCAAAATACACTCAATAACTCATAACACTTATACTCTATGGATGCCAAAATACCATAGTGAGATTAAGCTCAAATCCCTTATAAGCTTGAGGAAACACAATTCATCTAGAATTTTAACTCTTCTGAAAATCTCGCATTCGCTCTCGCAACAGTTAAGCTACTCTCTTAGGCGATCCAAATTTAAATTCCAACACATATAATTCACTTATAATGAGATCTTCTAATAGACAACATAAGGATCACAAAACCTCATAACACTCCGCACGAGATAACCCACCTGCTTTGCCTCCAACTAACATTCTTGTATACCTTTCACCGTCACAAACTGTACGCAGTTACTTAGCTTTCCTGAGTCTGCACTCATACCACAGCATGAAATTTACTTCACTCACAATTGGGAAGCATTAAAAGATCCTTCATACGCCCATAACTTAGGGTTATACCTCGAATTAAGATGTAATTCCAACACATAATAGTTCTTCTATCCTCCAGAAGTCCTTTCTCGCCACTTCCAGATCATATAGATAGATCTCACAGTACTAACATACTCATCACATAGTTACCCAACCATAACTTCCACTAATAGGGACAATACCGAACATACAAATTCAAAACACTTGATCACACAATCAGCGCCCTGGTGCTCAAGCCATAGGAAAAGGTCCGGCCTCAAGTCCTCCAGACTAGCCCAATATCAAATTCACAAAGATCATATCTCGCCCCTCGATCAGGGAATCACAATCCATCAAGGCATATCTGATACTGAGTGCTCATTCGCGCATGCAAACATGTGGAAGGAATTGCAAGAGTTATTCTTCGAGCTGAATCAAAGAAGCACAATACAAATTCAAGAATGTGAAGTTTTCCTAAAGGTTCTGTAGCCTCTCGAGGATAAATACAAACGTCTATGTACCGATCCATGAAGCTCTACTAAAAGTGCTCATGACTCGTGAGACCTATGTAACCTAGGCTCTGATACCAACTTATCACGACCCCAAACCGACCCGGTCGTGATGGTGCCTCTCGTGAAGAAAAAGCCAGCCAACACAACACCCATATTAACCCTTTAATCATTAAGAGTCATTTTACAAACTTTAATTAAAATTTATTTCACAATATTAATCTAAATGAAAATGTGGAAATAACATACAAGCCCGACATCGGGGTGCACTAGTCATGAGCATCTATCAAGGTCTGAATACAACAAGAGTCTAAGAATGTACTAAATATAGTAATAGATATAAGAGGAAGGAAGCGATGCTGCAAATGTCGTACAGCCACCTTGCTAACGCTGATGACTCTGCGCTTGAGCAATCAACATCCGCTACCGGGTTCTGAAATAACTGAATTTGCACTCGAGGTGCACGGACTAATGTGAGTACTCCAACCAAGTAAGTAAAAAGATTAAATAAAGACTAATCAGTAGGAAAAAAAAAATTCACATTAATGCTAACCCAACAAGCACAACTGTATTTCAATTCACAATACGAGTCAATCATCTTATTTATAATTCAGATTTTGGTAAAAATCATTCAAAATACCTTTCAGCAATTTCAGTAGGAGTTCAACACCATTTGTAATAAAAGAGATGAAAACAAAAATCGACTCCTCGGGCAAAACATAGTTCGTAAAACAGCCTCTCGGGAAAAACAATAATCATAAACACCTCATAACTTGAAAATCTCAGTGGAAATAGTTAATGCCAAATCAGTGATTAAATTATAGACATCTCATAAACCCCAGTTTAAATGAAAGTCGTTTTAAAAATATTTATCTAACATTTTCGAAAGAGGCTCAGCGTAAAAATGAGTGAAAATAGTCATTTAAATCAACATATTTGATAGAAACTCACTCTAAAGAGAAGTGAGAATCAATAAGTTCATACCAGGCCCCTTAGGAAAACATCACTCATGTGCATGTATATATCTATCGCCTATCGGGTTAGCCTCTCAGTCACTCGTGACCCAACTCCTACCAATCAATACTCACACTCAGCACTCACGCTCAATAGGTACCATATAGGAACCGCTGCAGCGTGTAGCCCGATCCATATAAGTATTATTGTGGTGTACATCCCAATCCATGTACATGTGTGTGTGTGTATATATATATATATATATATATATATATATATATATATATATATATATATATATATATATATATATAGTGCAGACCGATCCATAGATATAAAATCCTCACAACTAGTCCCTCGACCTCTCTTAGTCATTAACCTCACTATCAGACTCTCAGTCTATCTCAGTCATCAACCTCACAATCAGACTCTTGGTCTATCTCAATCATCAACTCATGATCACTCGGACCATCAGTAAAACAGGGAACTCAGCCCAAAACAGTTTTCACATTCTTAAGAATATAGTGATAAAGCCAAATTTGAGCAATAAATAGGTAAAACATGACTGAGGATATGCTTTCAAACAAATAGAGGGAGGAAAAATAGTAAAATGCCCCTAAGGGTCTCAACAAGTCGGCACAAGGCCCAAAACATGGCTTATATCCCAAAATATAATAACGTCAAACAATTAACTGTCAAATTCGTGTTAAATTAATCATTCGGGATGGACTAAGTCAAAATCCTTAGCGGTTCTCTACCCCATGCTCGTCATCTAGCGTGTAAGTCACCATAATATAGTCGTACGCTATGAAATTCCGGGGTTTAATACTCTCAAGACTGTATTTACAATCAGTACTTGCATGGGACCGGCAAAATCCCTCGCTTGGGATGCCTTGCCCCTCAAATTGGCCTCCACGCTTGTCGAATCTATCCAAAATCAGAACAAATACATTACAATACGCAAAGGGAACAAAGCCATCGCAAAACAATCAATAACTGACATAAATCCCGAAATTACCAAAACCCGAGCCCCTAGTCTACTTCTTGAAACTCAAAATTTTTTCACATCATTAGAATTCCTTATCTCCCCACGAGTTCATACATACCAAAAGTTCTCAAATCCGACCTCAAGTGGTCCTTCAAATCCCAATTCAAAAGTTCAAATCCCAAGCGCTAGTTCTTCCATTTTTTGCTTAAGTTCCATGAATTGCTAGGTGGATTTAAAAATTTAATCGAGTTTTAAGACCAAAGTTCTTACCTAAAGCAGTTTCCCCTTGAATCCATCTTTAATTTCCTTCAAGAGTCTCTAAAATTGAGCAGCTATGGGTGAAAATAGACCCACATTCGCGAACAAGATGACTTTAAAAACTTTCTGCCCAGGCATATTTTCTTCTATGTGATCGCGAGAAAACCTGCGATCACGAAACACAGAAAATCTATCCTCAGATTTATCTCTATGCGAACGCAACAGAGCTCATGCGAACGCAATGCGCTGCCGTATTACTCTCGCGGACCACCCTCCACATTCGCGATGAACAATTTCCAACATATACCTTAGGTCCACTTTACTCAATGTGAGTGCGACTTGCCTTATGCATTCACAATAAATAAATTCCAACCTACTATCCGATCGCATCTCAACTTATGCGAATGTGAAGCACAATTGAACAGCTCCCTCCAAAACTTCTATGTGATCGCAAGAGAACCAACGCGATCGTAATGAACAAAAGCAAGCAACTGAAACCTGCAATTTCTAAAGTACTCAAAACATGAAATTGATCCGTTTAACATTCCGAAACACATCCGAAACTCTCAAGACCTCAACCAAACCTACCAAAACCTCCTAAAACCCCATTCAAACTGGTTGTAGTCATCAAAACATCTCAAACAACGTCGAATTACCCAAAACTCATAGAATTCAAGCCTAAGTTTCCAAAAACATTTCCGAAATATACTTTTGATAAAAAACCCGACCAAACCACGTCCGAATAACCTGAAATTTTGCACGCGCATCCAAAATAACACAGTGAAGCTACTTCAACTCTCAGAATTTCATTCCGAACTCCATATCAAAATGTCACCTATCAACTGGAAAATGCCAAAATCTCAATTTTGCCAACTCAAGCCTAAACCTTCCACGGACTTCCAAAATATATTCCGATCACGCTCCTAAGTCCCAAATTACCCAACGATCTAATCCTATCATAAAAACCTCGACCCGAATTCATAAATGAACAAGTGAAATCTTGGTCAAACCATCCCAATTTTAAGCTACAACTGAGAACTGTTCTTCCCAATTCATTCCGATTTCCCTGAAAACTAAAACCAACGATTTATATCAGTCATAATACATCACATAGGGTAATTAATGCCCGATAATAAGAGATCAAAGTGCAAAAGCTCAAAACGACTGGTCGGGTCATTACAGTTCCCCTCTAAATTCACGTAGTCTTTAGTATCCCTCCGAACTTGGAAATTCAATAATCTTGAACCCCTAGATACTTATATGGTAAAGAGAGTGAATACACTCTCTCTTAGGTGTGTGGTAGGGAAGAAAAATTAAAATCAGCTTCTAAGTGGGATATTTTTTAAATATTAATTGCCACATAATCAAATATAATGATTTATTTATTCCAATAATACATTCATTGATTCTTATTAATATACATTGTATATTTTATCCCAATTATTTTTTTTCCTGGCCATATCTATAAAAGTCAGTTAAAATTTCATTTATTTTAGCCAAATAAAAAGAAAATTTAGCCAAAATAGTAAAGTTCAAATGGTGTATTTTTTACAAAAAAAAAAGTTGTGTATTTTAATTTTAATTTTTATTTTCATGCAATGACTATTTATTTAAACTATGCAATTTTTTTTTCAAGTCAAATTCATAAATATTTAGTTGAATTTTACTATTTTAGCTAAAATATTTACTTAGCCCATATATGGAGTTCCAATAACGTATTTTTGTAGATGCACTGATAATATTTTCTAACACTGTGTTCCTTCTTTTCCTAACCAAATATATAGAAATAACTTGATTAAAACTTTATTATCTTTATCCAAATTAAAAACTATAGTCAAGATAATGTTGTTTTCAGTTTTTTTAATAGATTTTGGCACGAAAAAATGATTTAAATAGTTGGTCGACTTAGAAAAATTAAAAAATATATTTTATTGTAAATAATACCACGTGGATGAAAAAAATTCTTGTGGCAGCGTATGTGTCATACTCTCATAGATTGTTAGTGTGCAGGGGGGTCGATGTTGTGAAATTGCCAAGTTCAATGGGGTATTAAAGTCCACGTGAAGTTTTAGAGGAACTAAACAGAAATTGCCATGGGGTCCCGAACTATTTTGACATTTTATTAATAGTAATCTTAAGCTTTATTTTTGAATAGAGAACTATCAAAAGTTCCAAACAATCAACAGTTAACGGCCACGATCCAAAATCCATTATAGGTCATGATGGCGCCCAAAGTTGCAGTTAGGAAAGCCAACGGTGAACTACCAACTTAATTGTTCATTTATTATTTTAGAAACCATGAATCTTATTAGGTAGAGAGTTCGATGTATCAATAGTCATAGATACGTATTATTTAAGTAAAATATAAAGTAAAAGTGTCTCAATGGTACGCAAAATCATAAACAAATTCTAGAACACCCCAAAACCTGGTGTCACAAGCGCTTGAGTATCTACTAGGAAGTAAGATGACAATACAACATCTTTTTGGAATATAAGATAGATAGGATAATGTAAAGAATTATGATGGAGACTTTGTATGCTGCGGATCGTAATATGGGATGCACCTCACCGTAAAGTCCCCGCAATAGCTGCACCTTTGCGCCCAAAAGACCACTAGAAATATATACACGCACAATAAGTTCAGAAGATAGCATGAGTACGTAAATCAATGCGTAGACATTAAGTATCTGGCCTAACTCTGGATAAGTAGTGATGAGGGGTCGACATCAATACTTAATAGTGGTCCAATAGATCAAGTACAATAGAAAGTAGACAAGTATGAAGCATGATAATTAAAAAATGAAAGTAAATATAGGTATATAATACGATCCTCATCTAAACAGTAAACACAAGTCCTCAAATATCGATTATCTCCTCAAATGGAGTATATAATATGGTCCCCACCAGATAGGTCATCACAACTCAAGTCAAGAAAACTCATGCACACACTGAATTCTTATCAAATATTACGCACAATTCTGGCGAGGCGAATGACTTGATCCCATAAAAGTATTTCATGAAGTTCCCGAGGTGAATGGCTTGATCCCATAAGAATGTGATACATGATACTCCCGAGGCGAATAGCCCAATCCCATAAGAGTGTGTTACATAATACTGTCGAGGAAAGAACCCGATCCCATAAGATTGTGTTACATGATAATACCGAGGCGAACGGTCTGATCCCATAAGAGTGTGTTACATGATATTGCTGAGGCAAATAGTCCGATCCTATAAGAGGGTGTTACATGATACTGCCGAGGCAAATGGCCCGATTCCATAAGAGTATTTCATGAAGTTGGCAAGGCGAACTGCCCGATCCCATAGGAGTGTGATACATGATATTGCCGAGGCAAATAGACCAATCCCACAAGACTGTGTTACAAGATACTGCCAAGCGAACAATGTTATCCATAAGAGTGTGTTACTTTATACTGCTTAGGCGAATGACCCGATCCCATAAAAATGTATCACATGATATTGCCGAGATGAAGGGTCTGATCCCATAAGAGGGTTTTACATGATATTGCCGAGGCGAACTATCCGATCCCATAAGAGTGTGTTACCGAGGTGAACGGTCTGATTCCATAAGAGTGTGTTATATGATGCTGCCGATGTGAATGGCCCGATCCCATTAGAATATGAAGATTTTACGAGTCTTTGACACCACTCATGAATATATGCGTGAGTTATGAAATGCAAGAAAACTTTCCGATAGATACGTACAACGTAGAAGAAATTAGTAAGGGAAGTACAATTTCTATGGCTGAACAAATAGCTTGTCAAGTATCTAAAATAGCGAGTCTTACTTTACGCGAGTTAGTCTCAGATCATAATGCGAATTAAAGCAATTGAACAGGAAAAAGTAACGCAAATAATACAATTAAAGCATGGCGTGAGTCTCAGTCTGCCCTAACATAATCAGAAGTCTAGCATTCGCATGGACAATCATCACCTCATACGTTCATAGCTCCCACAACATGTATTACATAACAAGTATAAAACATACGGGGTAATGTCCCCCTCACAAAAGTAGACAGAAGACTTATCTCACTCCAAAATCTGATAACCGGCTTCAACACCTTTCTAACACCTCAAACCGATGCCAAACGATATAAAACTAATAAAAATGCAGACTAATGAAAATATACTCTAATACTCGTAATTTATTAAGTAGAAACAAATTCCAAACTCCTCAAGAAAAGTCAACAAAATCAACCCCCCAACCAACACGTCCGTATTGCAAAAATTATCAAAAACAATTACAAGCCCATAATTTATATAGTATATATTCTTAGAATTATCCAGTTTCATTCATGAATTGACCCTCAATTCAAAGATTTACCATCTCATAACTTTGAGTCTCAAAACCCTAATTTCTACAATCCAAACATGAATAAAAAAATCAGAATAAAGGTCAGATATTTACCCCTTGTTGAGACAGAACAACGCCGTGAAAATCATCTTATATGGAGCTCTAGAACTCAAGATATGCTCAAAACACTAAAATGCTCGGTCTATCCATTTAAAACATTGTCCAGGCGATTTTTGTTTTTCACCTTCACGGGACAACTTCGCGTTCCAATAGCACTTTTTTCCATTGTGTAATCAACCCAAATTTCCTTCTTTGCATTCGCGGGACCTCCCTCGCATTCGTGAAGAACAAAGCCCTCAACAGAAACCAATAATCTTTCCCGATAAAAGAATGGGCATAACTCTCTCAAACGTCCTCAGAATTCGACAATTCTTGTTGCTATGGTTCCCTAATTATGAACGGATCCAATTGTTCAATCCCATCACAAATCAAAGGTTGTTTGCTCAATAGGGTACCCCTTTATGTCCAAACAAACAACGTTGAATCAACTAAGAGCGGGATATCATCCAAATACATCTGAAACATACCCGAACCCCCGGGACCCCGTCGAATTACACAAACTAGTCCCAAAATGTAATACGAACCTACTCTGGGCCTAAAATCACAGCAAACAACATCAAAACTAAGAATCGACGATCAAATCCTCCTTTTAACTTTTAATCATTCAAACTTCGACGAACGTATCCGAATCACACTTAAACATTCCGGAATGATGGCAAACTTTACGCACAAGTCATAAATTATGATACGAACCTATTTTGAGGCTTAGAACCCCAAATAGGCATCGATAATATCAAAGTCTATTCAAACCAAACTTAGGAAATTCTAAAACCTTCGAATTGGCAACTTTTCACAATAAGCGCCAAAATGCTCTCGGACCACCCGATACTCAACACGAACATACGCCCAAGTCTGAAATCATCATACAAAACCTATTGAAAACTTCAAATCACGATTTCAAGGTCGTTTACTCAAAGTCAAACCTTGATCAACTCCTCTAACTTAAAGCTTTTCAATTGAGAATTTTCCATCCGAATCAACTCTGAACCTCTCGAAATTCAATTCTGACCGCATGTACAAGTCATAAAACATGAAATGAAGCTACTCAAGGTCTCAATCTGTTGAATGGCATACTACAACTCATAATGACTAATCAGGTCGTTACATTCTACCCCACTTAGACATACGTGTGTCTCCGAACGTGCCAAGAACCGTTTCAGAATTGCCAAAAATTACTGTTTAACACCATGTGCCCTACCCGTGACACCACAACCCATGAGCACATTTGCTTGATCTAGACTGATGATCATTCCTGCTACCTTAGCCCACAAGTCTTAGAACCAAATTCCAACATCTGAAATTCTCTAAGAGGCATGATTCTAACATACAAACACTGTATCAATCTCAACCTGTTATACCTAATAAGAACATGCACCCATGCTGAAATCACACAATGTTTTGCATAATTCGTAATCCCATAATAACATATACCAATAGTAAAAACGTTAAACTCACTATCTTGATGCCTGTATCATACCTCATAACATGTATAAGCCTCGATCCAATACTCACAATATTACGATGATGAGAGCAACCTGTAGAAGCTCATAACCGCCTGCCAAACCAATAACTCATAGAATCACTCCGCTTGACAAAGTCATTACCTCATTCTGAACTCACTACTGACATTTTATCTTTAATATATCTTAGAAGCAGTCAATACAATCTGAACCCCCCCCCCCCCCCCCCCCCCCCCCCGCAACCAAAAGAATAGAGCTCCTTTCAGGCATAAACTCTCTCATTAGCCTAATACCAGAATTTCCATATCCGATATCAATCCCTACCAATCAAATGACAATCAAATGACTAACACGTCACACTTGTACGATTTTCCCATAGGATATACTCACAAAACCTTCCGCACCAGGTAGCAAAATCTTAACATCGATGGACATCGACCATGCTATTTCTATAGTATTAGCCAAGCATCGGTATTTCAATACCAACACTCCTACCACAAAACAAACCATCCTCAGGCTGCCCAAAAATAGTGCTATCATGCTCTGAACATATGAAATCTCTCCCAAGCTATTTTGAGTTCGTGACGTTCCTATAAAAACTGGATCGCAACCTTAATCCTCAAATTCCAATTCCATACCGCTCACTAGACCTATCATGCTGATACACAAGAGTGCATGAATTTCATCATAAATCCTGAACCAACAGTAAAATAAATATTTATCGGCTAGAACCTTTCACTTAACTCATTTTAGAAGAAGAATCGCGACATACAACCAACTTCCTATAGCCGCAAAAGACATAGAACTCAAGTCATGTTCTAAACCGTCATAACCCTTTTGGGACCCATTTACACATAATCGAAACCATCAGAATCAAATACCTCCAAATCAATCAAAATACGAAGGCTGTCAAGCTCGCATGTACAGCCGCGAAACACATGTATTGCCTGACACACCGAAGGAACTGATCATTTCCACAACCATGATGACCAAGCCATTACTAACTTACTTAACTTCCCTCAATATACTCTCAACATGCCTTTGAAATAAAAATATTATTCAAACACATAACAGACCTCAAACAACACTCATCCCGAGTGACCCATATCACAAGACCGCGTCATCTCAATACCCATAAGCCATTTCATACCCTCCTCATGCAGTCTATTGTAACTTCAACTAATACATCTGCATTGATTAGATCTTCTACGAATTCGAAGTTGTTTCTCCCATTTCTATGACACTCCACCGCAGACCCGTTGATAACACAGGAATATTCTAAGTACACTTCACACTCTATTACAAAACTCAATCCTCAACTACATACCGAACCTGAAAATCCTTAAGCAACACACTTAATATCTCGAACCCACTAGAACCTTTGTCAAGAGTTGCCCACTCTAGTCTAGTCCCGATTATTTAACCAAACCACTAGTGCTCCGTTAGCATATAAGCACTCCAATAAATCCACCGGATGTATACTTTCCTTTGTACATCACATCCATCAAATCTCGTGCTCAAATTACCCATGAGGTTTTCTTCCCCTAGTAATAACTAATCCACTAATGCATTGATAACCCAAAACGGCAAAGGCACTTCATCATAGATGGTAGGCTCCCCCACTTAGCTTTAAGCCACAATTACATAATTCCATAAGTCAAAATGACTCCTACTCCTTAGTTACCATGATCTTGCACCATTGCTCAACCAAATTTCTCCTAAGTTCTTATTTCACTAATCATAACACATCCTGAATTAGCCACTATTGTACAATCGACCTCCTGGCAGTCATATCATCTTTTTCAAACAATCTCCGGCTCACATCGTAGTACATACTTCATGTTGGATAGAAAATAAAATTCTTTAGAGGGTCTTTAATAGAAATCACACAACTTCTAATACCTCATAAGAGATAGTCTACATGGGTAACCCCATATCGACATCTTCCAACGATGTTGCACAGATTATATTACAACCACCACGAAATCAGTTAATCCTCATGAGTCCACACTCATCCACCAATCGAAAGTGCCCGCTCGTTCCCATAAATACCAAATTAAGGTCTAGCGATGCATCCAAAAACTCGAAGTCATATTACATCCCAAGTAAAATCTCTTCCTTCCTCGATATAGTAGTCACCACCCTAAATGAGATTTATAAACTTAGTCATTGTCCACCATGATCCCCAAATCGCTCTAAACTTTCTCAAAGCATGTTGAAATCCTACCACAGAATCCATACACTATCTGCCACTCCCACTTTGGTTAAGCCATCTCCCTAAGCAACTTCTTTGCATTTGTTGTTTGTACTTGACCTGCTGGCAATTCAACCTCCGCGAGAAATCTCCCACCATTTCTTTGCTCATACTTCACTGCCCAAATACCGCCTCAAATCAAAATCCATCTCTGCAGCATCCAAACTAATCAAATGCCACCAACTCTAAGCCTCCATTAATATCATCTTTCTCAAGCCATCAACACTAGAGACACTAATTCGACCCTGAAGTCGCCTTACGCTGCAACCTCTAATAATTGCTACATAGGCACCATCCTGCAACACCCTGCCCTAAAAACAATTCATACGAGACCATAACACCGAGGAGCCTTAATGCATTCCAACAATCACGGCTATACCACATTCGAATATATCAAGTCTCGCTACACCATCAACGAAGGTCTGAACACCCATAGTCTAATTGCTTTTCCTCCTCTCGAATTAAATGTCGAACCTCTAAAACATGCAACGAGAAATCCTCCTTTCGAGTCATTCACTGCCTTAACAATAAATAAGCACCCTACCACTACACCAACACTATGCTAAAACAATGTATGAACATCATAATGATTTGTGCATAGCCTCAAAACTATAGGCAATACCAACATTGGATCAAAACACCTGAACACCTTCCACAAGGCAATGATAATAGCATGCTCGACTACGTAGGGAGAAATATCCTGCACCATACTTGAATTACCATTTCAAAACTTCAATACCCAATTGATAACAAGCGCTCAACATTGTATACGAATGAGTAGGAAAGAAATGAAGGAATAACATTCAATGAAATCAAATCGCATGATGAAGAATCAAGAAAGGAATTGCTCCTAACAGTTGTAGCATCTCGAATATAAGTACACACATCTCCGTACCAATCTGCAAGACTCTACTAGACTCACTCGTGATTTATAAGACCCAAGTGAACCTAGAACTCCAATATCAAGCTGTCACGACCCAAATCCTACTATAGGTCGTGATGGCGCCCAACATCATTGTTAGGTAAGCCAACGGTAAACTACCAACTTAATATTCATTTTATTATTTTTGAAATCATAAATCTTATTAGGTGGAGAGATCGATGCATCAAAAATCGTAGATACGTGTGATTTAAGTAAAATATAAAGTAAAAGTGTCTCAATGGTGAGAAAAATCATAAACAAATTCTAGAACACTCCAAAAATCCGGTATCAAAAGTCATGAACATCTACTAGGAAGTACAATAACAATACAACATATCTCTGGAATACAAGATATACAGGATAATGTAAATAATTATGATGGAGAATCCGTATTATGCAGATCGTAACTGGGATGCATCTCACCGTAAAGTCCCTACAATACCTGCGCCTTTGCGCCCAAAAGACCACTAGAAATATATACCTACACAGTAAGTGAAGAAATATAGCATGAGTACGTATATCGACATGTAAACAGTAAGTATCTAGCCTAACTCCGGAAAAATAATGACAATAGATTAACATTAACACTTACTAGTGGTCCAATAAATCAAGTACAGTAGAAAGTAAATAAGTATGAAGCATGTTAATTAAACAGTGAAAGAAAATATAGGTATATGATACGATCCTCATCTGAACAATAGATACAAGTCCTCAAATATCAGTTACCTCCTTAAATAGAGCATATAATGTGGTCTCCACCAGATAGGTCAACTCAAGTCAGGAAAACTCATCGATACAATGGCTTCTTGTCAAGTATTACGCACGATACTGTCGAGGTGAATGGCCCGATCCCATAAGAGTATTTCATGAAGTTGGCGAGGCGAACGGCCCGATCCTATAGGAGCGTGATACATGATACTGTTGAGGCGAACGACTCGATCCCAAAAGAGTGTGTTACATAATAATGGTGAGGCGAACATCCCAATCCTATAAGAGTGTGTTACATGATACTACCGAGGCAAACAACCCAATCACATATGAATATGAAAACTTTACAGGTCATTGACCCCGCTCACAATTACATGTGTGAGTTATGAAATTCAAGAAAACTTTCTGACAGACACGCATGAGTAATCAGTAAGGGAAGTAAAATTTCTATAGCTAAACAAATAGCTTGTCAAGTATCTAAAATAGCATGTCCATCGGTTCTAGTCTCAGGTCATAATACGAATTAAAGCAATTGAACAGGCAAGAATAACGCAAATAATATAATTAAAGCATGGCGTGAGTCTAAGTGTACTTGGACACAATCAAGAATTCTAGAATATGCATGGACACTCTCACCTCATACGTGCATACCTCCCAAAATATGTAGCACATAACAATTATAAAACCTACGGGATAATTTTTCCCTCACAAGGTTAGATAAAAGACTTACCACGCTCCAAAATTCGATAATCGGCTTCAATTCCTCTTTAAAAACCGATGCCAAACAATCTGAAACTAATCAAACAACATGCAAACCAATCAAAAATATAGTCCAATACTCGTAATTTAATAAGTAGAAATAAATTCCTAACTCCTCAAGAAAAGTCAACAAAGTCAACCCCTAAGCAAACTTGCACGGATTCCGAAAGTTATCGAAAATAATTATTACCCGTAACTTATATAGTATACATTCTGAAAATTATCCAATTTCGTCCATGAATTACCCCTCAAATCAAGGATTTACCGTGTCATAACTTTGGGGCTCAAAACCTCAATTTCTATAATCCAAAACAGATAAAAATGATAACCAACAAAAATAATCATAAAGAAATCAAAATAAAGTTCATATATTTATCCCCTTGTTGAGACGAGAACAACCGCGAAAACAACCTCAAACGGAGCTCTAGAACTCAAGATATGTTAAAAAATACTAATATGCTCGGTCTGTCCATTTAAAATATTGTCTAGGCAATTTTTGTTCTTCGCCTTCATGGGACACCTTTGCGTTCGCGAAGAGAAATTTTTTGTGTTGACCGGTCAACCCAAATTTCCTTCTTTGCATTCGCGAAGAACAAGTCCGCACCAAAAACCAGTAATCTTTTCTGATACAAAAATGCGCATAACTCTCTCATGCGCCTCGAAATTCGACGATTCTTATTGCTATAGTTCCCTAGCTACATACGTATCTAATGGTTCAATCTAATCACAAATCAATGGTCGTTTTCTCAATAGGGTACCCATTTATGTCCAAACAACGATGTTGAAATATCAAATAAGAGCGCGATATAACCCAAACATATGCGAAACATACCCGAGGCCCCCAAGTCCCTGTCGAATTACACAAACCAGTCCCAAAACATAACATGTACATACTCGAGGCCTCAAATCACACCAAACAATATCAAAATCATGAATCAATGATCAAATCCTCCTTACCACTTTCAAACATTTAAACTTCGACGAATGCATTCGAATTACACTTAAGCATTCCAGAATGACGCCAAACTTTACGTACAAGTCATAAATCATAATACGCACCTATTCCAAGGCTCAGAACCCCAAAGGGACATCGATAATACCAAAGTCTATTTCAAACCAAACTTAGAAAATTCTAAAACCTTCGAATTGCCAACTTTTCAAAATAAGCGCCGAAATGCTCCCGAACCACCCGATACTCAATCTGAACATACGTTCAAGTCCAAAATCATCATATGAACCTATTGGAACCTTCAAATCTAAATTACGGGGTTGGTTACTCAAAGGCCAAATCTTGGTCAACTCTTCCAACTTAAAGCTTTCGAATTGAGAATTTTACATCTGAATCAATTTCGAACCTCCCAAAATTCAATTCAAACCACACATACAAGTCGTAAAACATAAACTGAAGCTATTCAATGTTTCAAACTGCCGAACAACATGTTAGAACTGAAAACGACCAATCGAATCGCTATATAAACTCTCGAAGAAAGTCAGAAAAAATAGAAGACAAAGTATGTATATTGATCCCCCAAAAAAATAAGTTAATGAGAGGTAAAATGAAAGATTGTGACTCAAAAACCAAGAAAGAGAGTATAAAGCTTCACATTTTGCTAATGAAAAAGGGTAAAAAGAGAGTAATGATTCGTTAAAGGGTCAATTAAAAAGCTGCCTTAGTTGCTTCACGTTCCATCCGGCCCTGTGTTGACGTTCTATAGGCCAACTAGTTAATACCATGATGGTTGATGTTTTGTGGGCCATCATTCTATGCAGGGAGATTTGCACAAATATGACATTCAAGGAGTAAGTGTAGATAGATATCCGATTTTAACGCTACCATTGAAGACATACCTAAAATACAAAAAGATTATAAATTTACCCACTTCAAATAAACTTTAAACATGTGAATCTGAAGTAGCAAAAAATCTTATGTGAAGATTGGCAAACTTTGAACATCTTTTGCATGAAGTATGGCCATGTCAAGTCAACCTTGGACCTTTTGCCGGAAGTGTGCCTGGCTTGCCAAGGTCAACTTCGGTGGCGATGGCAAGATCAAACTTTTGGGCATTTTTTTTACGGAAGTTGTGACTTTAGCAAGGCCAAACTACGGACATATAGGGGCTGCACTTTAAATATTTTGGCATGAAATTCAGGCACATATATGGCTTTACTACAAACATTTCACATGAGAACAAGTGAATAAATTTGTGCCCAAAAACAATAATTTATTATTCGAATTCCAACAATTCAACACACCGATCAACACCAGTATTTTAAAAGGTGGAGGTGTAAGACGGACATTTTACTTAATGTAGGGCAAGGCATAAGCTTCGAGACATAGAGCGTAAGTCCTATGGATCTTTAAATTTTTAATTAATAAATTAAAATATATTAAAAGTTAAAAAATTAAAAAGAATTAAAAAATTCATGGAAAATAAAATATCTAGAATTTTTTTATAAATACAAATAATGCAATAGTATTGAAGTTATTACGAAATAAAAACTGACAATAGCGTGTTCTCTTTCAAACGATCAAAAAATAATAATATTTTAAAATATATTACATCAAACTATACAGCTTATCACTCCAATAGTTAATAAGTAATAAACTTTATCACTATTGAAACTTAATAAATTTTAATTATTATTCCTTATGAGTAAATATAAAATTGCTTTCAAATAGCAAGATAATAAAAGTTCAAAAATGCAAAATTACATAAGTATCTCCCTAAATTAGGGCCGAAATTCTAACTACACACCTTATCTAATTAATAGTACAACTATTAACCCCCTAATTACTGAGGTGGCATAGAGAGTGTGTTCTACTCTCCATGAGAGAGTGAGAAGCAAAGAAAATGGGAAAAAATTATTTTTGTATTTTTCTGTTATAACTAAAAAATATACTCTCTTTATTTTTCTTTTTGTTAAGAATAGAATTCTATTTAGAGTGAATGTCTAACTTGTATAGAGTTTTACCTTGAGCCTAAGTCATTTCTCCTCCTATAAATAGAGGGGTCTTACCCCATTGTAAATCACCCCGAAATTCAATAAAAATTTTCTCTCTCTTTCTCTGCAATATTGCTCTTGTTCTTTTATTATTTTATAACACGTTATCAGCACGAGCTTGTTGTGTTGAAACACGTTCTCAAGTCGCTAAACTAAACGTGTGTTCATATTTGTAGGTTTTGATAAATGACAAACCGACGTAAACGGAACATTGACATATGCCGAAGTCCAAGCACAAGAGAAACAAAGATCAAGATTAAGTAAAGCAACAAAGTTATACATGAGTCGTTCTATAATTGTGATCTTGATCCGACAATTGATTCAAGACTTGGCTTCTCTCGTAAAATCATTTTTTATCAAACCATGCATCTTTAATTTAAAGCAAAATGATTTTCAAACATTTCTTTTTAACCAAAATGAATTCTAAATATGTCTTTCAAATCTGGACAAACAAAATCGATTATGTACTTTATGATAATGGATTATGTTAAAGCAGTGTACACCAGATTTTATAAAGCTGTAAGATAATCGATTATGTACCTTATGATAATCGATTATGTTAAAGCAGTGTACGCCAGATTTTACAAAGCTGTAAGATAATCGATTATGTACCTTATGATAATCGATTATGTTAAGGCAGTGTACACCAGATTTTACAAAGCTGCAAGATAATCGATTATATACCTTATGATAATCGATTATGTTAAGGCAGTGTTCACCAGATTTTTCAAAGCTACAAGATAATCGATTATGTGCCTTAGACTAATCGATTATGTTGAGACAGTGAGCATCAGATTTTACAAAGTAGCAAAATTATCGATTATGGCTTTTCTGGTAATCGATTATATTAAAGACCGTTGCCAAAGTATTTTCAAACACTAAAAAATAATCGATTATATACAATTAGACAATCGATTATGTTAAGCATAAAATCGGGGATTGATTTTTGAACGTTGTCAGGTAATCGATTATACGATTTGGATAATCGATTATTCTGCTTAAAATCTGGGATTGATTTTTGAACGTTGGCAGATAATCGATTATGCAGAATCAGATAATCGATTATCCTAGCACAAAATCAACAATTTGTGATTGGCAATTAAGCAACGGTTTTGGGTGTTTTGAGCACTATAAATACAACTCAAATTCACTCTTCTAAGCATAACAACTGATTACATTCTTGCTAAAGCTTACATACTCTCTTTGCAATCATTTCATATTCATTTCATAAGTTTTTGAGAGCAAACTCTTGACGAAGTTGTTGTGTTCTTGAGCGTATTGTTTTTACTCATATCTACTCTTTAAAGAGAGTCTTGTCTTGAGTGCTAAGTGTTTGTACACACTTGAAGGGATATTCTAATCCCTTGTTGTAAGAAGGAAAAGTAGTTCCTTGGTTTGAAGTCTTGAGGTGCGGTATCCTCGAGCAGGTTGAAGTCTTGTAGAGTGTATATCTACGAGCAAGTGTAACGGTTTGTTAGGCACCCGTAAGCTTAACGAAGTTAGTGTAAAACTCGAGAGAGTCTCTCGGGGACTGGACTAACCACACGTTGTGGTGAACCAGGATAAAATCCGGTGTGTTCTCTCCTTATCATTTTAATTACTGCACTTACGTTATTCCTGCAATTTTTAATTCCGCAAATTTACATTGTTTTTTATTATAACGCTATTCACCCCCCCCCCCTCTAGCGTTAAGCGTATATTCTAACAATTGGTATCAGAGCTAACTCTCTAAAAGACTTAACAGTTTGAGAGAAATAATCCATGGCTTCTACTCGTAACATTAATGCAGGACTAGGTGAAGGACAATGCTTCACAAGGCCACCACTCTTTGATGGCACAAATTATACCTACTGGAAGGAGAGGATGAGGATTTTTATTCAATCAAACAATTTCCAATTGTGGAAAATCATAAAGAATGGAGAACAACTTCCAACTAAAAAGGTTGGAGATGAACTCGTCCCGAAGTCGGAAGACGAATACGATATGGACGATATCAGAAAGGTGGAATATAATGCAAAGGCCATCAACATGGTGTTTTGTGCTGTAAATCCCGATGACTATCGGAAAATTTCATGTTGCACCACGGCTAAGCAAATGTGGGATAAATTGGAGATCACCTACGAAGGTACGGACCAGGTAAGAGAAGCTAAAATAGATTTTCTAACCCACGAATATGAACTTTTTCATATGAAGGAAAGCGAGAAGATAGACGATATGTTCGAACGATTTTCAAAAATCGTTAATGATCTTCAAGCTCTCAAGAAGACTTTCACGGATAGGGAGCTTGTCCGTAAAATTCTTCGAAGTCTCACTCCGGAATGGCGCTCCAAAGCCGACGCTATTCAAGAGTCAATCGGCATCACAAATGTCACAATCGACGGGCTTAGAGGTAATCTCAAAACCTATGAATCTACTATTCTTGACCCTCCTTTGGATGATCAAAGGAAGCGAAGAATCGCCCTCAAGGCAAGCACGGCTCAACCTCAAAATGATGAGGATTCAAGCGACGAAGATAACGAGTTCGGACTCGTTATTAGGAAATTTCACAAGTTCATGCGAAAGGAGTTTGAACGAAAAGGTAAGCGACAAGGAGACCAATTAAAGTGCTATGGATGCGGAGAAATCGGGCACATAAAATCAAATTGTCCAAATACCAAAAAGGAGAAGAAACCCGTCAAGAAACAAAGAGCATACATCTCTTGGGGAGGCGACTCCGGAGGCGAATCAAGTGATGGAGAAGGAAACGAGACCGCAAACTTGTGTCTTATGGCACATGAAGAAGATCAAAATGAGGTATGTACTTCTTCTAAGAACTACTATGTACTTCTTCTAAGAACTACTTCACTTTAGAAGAAATGCAAGATGCATTTGATGAGTTGTATAAAGAGTTTATTAGCGCTTCTAAATCAATAAAAGATTTAAGAAAACAATTTTCTTCAAAAGAAAAGGATTTTGAAAAACTTACTCTTGAAAATGAGAAATTAAAAGAGGAAAACAAGTTTTATGGCAAAAGAAGGGCCGATAAACCCGAAAGCTCAAATAAGGATTGTACTTCTTGCAAATCTCTAAAGGAAGAAGTAGAAAGTCTTAGAAGCACTTTGCACAAATTCAATTCTTCACACAAAAATCTCAATGAAGTGCTTGTAAATTTGAAATCCACTAAACACGGTATAGGCTTTAAACACGAGCCAAAAGAAAAAGTTGAGTCCATTCCTAAACCACCTAAGACTCAACTTAGGCAAAATAAAATAAATGTCAACACTCAACCTAGAAATTTTAATCCTAGAATTGCAACTCATCCTAGAACAAATGCTAGAAGAAATAGTGGCATGTATAGACCACCTAGATAAGATTTTCAAAAACCACATCAAAACTTTATTCCTAACAATAGAGTAAATACAAGAAGAAATATTGGCATGTATAGACCACCTAGACAAGATTTTCGAAAACTACATCAAAACTATATTCCTAAAAATAGAGTGAATAAATTTAGACCTCTAAATTATTATCATCCTAGAAGAATGCACAATCCAAATGTCATTTGTCATTATTGCAATAAAATTGGACATATTGCTCCCGCATGCTTCACTAGACATAGACATTTCACTGCAGGACAATCACACCAATATGTTGCACCTAACGCACAAGAACCCAAAATGACTTGGGTACCAAAATCTCATTAATTTGTTTTATAGGTGCGTTTGAAGGGATCAAGTGTACTTTGGTACCTTGATAGTGGATGCTCCAAACATATGACCGGGGGTGCATCAAAATTCCTTCAACTAAAACCCACGGATGGAGGAAATGTTATTTTTGGAGACAATAACAAAGGAAAGATTATCGGCATTGGATCCGTCAGTAAGGATGAATCCTCCTCCATTAAGCATATTTTTCTAGTTAAAGGTCTTAAACATATTATCTTGAGCATAAGTCAATTATGTGACAAGGGAAATCTTGTATTGTTTGACTCCGAAGAATGCTTAGTTATCCGTCGTAGTGATTTTAAAATTATTCTTCGTGGTATTAGAATGGATAATATCTATATGGTTGATCTTGAAAATTCTTCATCAAGTTATGTGAATTGTCTTTTGAGTAAAGAAGACGACATGTGGTTATGGCATCGTAGAGTAGCTCATGTAAATATGAATCTTTTAAACAAACTAGTTTCACAAGAATTAGTAATTGGTCTTCCAAACATGAAATTTGAAAAAGATTCTACTTGTGATTCATGTCAAAAAGGGAAACAAACAAAAGCCTCTTTTAAATCCAAAAATGTTGTTTCAACCACTAGACCCTTACAACTTCTTCACATGGATCTTTTTGGACCATCTCGTGTTGAAAGTCTTGGTGGAAATCTTTATGCTTTTGTAATTGTTGATGACTACTCTAGATTCACATGGACGTTATTTCTTGCTCATAAAAGTGATGCCTTTCATGCTTTCAAAAGTTTTCTTAAACGTGTTCAAAATGAAAAGAACACAACCATCACTTTCATAAAAAGTGATCACGGGGGAGAGTTCGATCATAACATCTTCGCGGATTTTTGTGACGAACTCGGTATTGAACATACCTTTTCGGCTCCACGTACACCACAACAAAATGGAGTGGTAGAACGTAAAAATCGATGTCTCGAAGAGAAGGCTAGAACCATGCTCGATGAGGCCGAAATTCCCAAATATTTTTGGGCGGATGCCGTGAGTACTGCAAGCTATGTTTTAAACAGAGGTATCATTAGACCGATACTCATGAAAACTCCCTATAAACTCTATAAGGGAAGGAAACCAAATCTTTCCCATCTTAGAGTCTTCGGTTGTAAATGTTTTATTCACAACAACGGAAAAGATAACTTGGGAAAATTTGATGCGAAATCTGATGAAGGAATTTTTCTTGGTTACTCATCACGTAGCAAAGCATATAGAGTATTTAATAATCGAACCAAAACTGTTGAGGAATCTCCTCATGTAGTATTTTGTGAAAATGATGCTCGCTTGGCGAGAAAGGATTCTTGTGCTGATCTTGCAGATGCTTTAAAGAAAATCAATCTTCAAGACGAGGTACAAAAGGAGGATCCAAAGGAAGTTCAAGATGAAGTCATGGAACAATCTTCGGAAGAAGTACCACCACAAGAAGAAGAATCGATGATGCCTAAGGCTTGGAGGACGTCTAAAGACCATCCTCTTGACAAGGTAATTGGCAACATCGAGAAAGGGGTAAGTACACAAAACCTTCTTAAAGATACTGTAGGACATATGGCTTTTATTTCACAAATAGAACCTAAAACCATTTCTGAAGCAATTGGGGATGAGCATTGGACCTTGGCAATGCAAGAGGAGCTTAACCAATTCAAACGTAATGATGTTTGGGAATTGGTGCCAAGACCCGATAATCACACCATAATTGGTACGAAATGGGTTTTTCGGAATAAATTAGATGAAAATGGTATAATCACTAGAAACAAAGCTAGGCTAGTTGCTAAGGGATATAATCAAGAAGAAGGCATTTATTATGAAGAAACCTATGCACCCGTTGCACGCCTAGAAGCCATTCGTTTATTACTTGCTTTTTCATCATCTATGAATTTCAAATTATTTCAAATGGATGTCAAAAGTGCCTTCCTCAATGGGTTTATTCAAGAGGAAGTGTATGTTGAACAACCCCCGGGCTTTGAAGATTTTACATCTCCCGACCATGTCTTCAAGCTTAAGAAAGCTTTATATGGTCTTAAACAAGCTCCTCGAGCTTGGTATGAACGTCTAAGTAAATTTCTCTTAGACAATGAGTTTGAAAGGGGGAAAGTTGACACCACACTTTTATCAAAAATAAAAACAATGACATTCTATTAGTTCAAATTTATGTCGATGATATTATTTTTGGTGCTACTAATGATTTTCTATGCGAGGAATTCTCTAAGTTAATGACTAGCGAATTCGAAATGTCAATGATGGGTGAGCTAAACTTCTTCTTGGGGCTGCAAGTAAAACAATTGAAAGAGGGAACTTTCATTTTCCAATCCAAATATTGCAAGGAGTTGCTAAATCGCTTTGAAATGAGCAACGCCAAAGCAATGGCCACCCCAATGAGTACATCCGACCATCTTGACAAAGATGAGAAAGGTAAGGAAGTAGACACCAAGAAGTATCAAGGTATGATCGGATCTCTTCTCTATCTTACTGCTAGTAGACCGGACATCATGTTTAGCGTATGTTTATGCGCTCGATATCAATCATGTCCGAATGAGTCGCACCTAACTGCGGTAAAACGGATAATGAAGTATCTTGTTGGAACTATAAATGTGGGATTATGGTATCCCAAAGGTTCTTCATGCCAACTTGTTGGCTATTCCGATTCCGATTTTGCGGGTTGCAAATTGGACCGCAAGAGCACTAGTGGCACTTGCCATTTGCTCGGTAGCTCTCTAGTTTCTTGGTTTAGCAAGAAACAGGTAAGTGTTGCATTGTCCACAACCGAGGCTGAATATGTAGCCGCGGGGAGTCATTGCGCTCAAAATCCTTTGGATGAAACAACAACTCTCGGACTATGGCCTTAGTATCGATCATATCCCTCTTCGATATGATAATACTAGCACCATTAGCTTGACGAAGAACCCTGTTCTTCACTCAAGAACGAAACACATAGAAATTAGGCACCACTTTATAAGAGATCACGTTCTCAAAGGTGATGTCGAAATTGAGTTTGTTGAAACAAAAGATCAATTGGCCGACATCTTTACAAAGCCTTTAGAGAAAGAGTCCTTCTTCCGAATTCGTAGTGAACTCGGGATTCTTGACTCCACATTGATCTAATTCATGCATTGCATTTTTATGTTTTAACGATTACTAACTTGAGCGTCGGAGGCGCCTTATTCTTTTTTGCAGGTATCGCCCCAAAGACAGGGGGAGTTATCAGACACCGGTGCAGAATAATCGATTTCTCTAAAGTCAATAATTGATTATTACCTATTTACGTTTTATGTTTATCATGCTGGAAAATTGACATAATCGATTATACAACACTACAATCGATTATCTAACAGTTTTGGCTCTGCAGGATTTTAGCTGTTAAATATAAAAATCGATTATCACATATCCCTAATCGATTATGTTGACATTTATTTTCAGGTGTTAAGTCACTGTGTGACAATAATCGATTATTTAAAACAGTGTAATCGATTTTCCTATTACCGTCTCGGATGTCCATTACTACATTTCTTGAAATAATCGATTATCTCAAAAGCACAATCGATTATTCCCCGAGTCAGAAAATCACTGGGCACACTGTGTCAGAATAATCGATTACCATAATTCCATAATCGATTATTCTCAGTCAGTATTTCAAAATAGTTACCGTTTCTGACCGTTTGCTACTTCAATCTTTGCAGATTTCTTCACTTTAATGCAATTTCATTCTTCCCATTATAAATAGGTGCGTTATATCTTCAATGTCTTCACTCAAACATCAATCTTAGCTCCCAAATTCTCAAAAATCTTCAAACGCTATTACTATTTATTCAAAATGACGGGCAAAACTTCCAAACGAGCTCGTTCCGGCAAAAATGTTACCTCCTCTTCCGTCACTCGTCCACTAGTTCACTGTTATAAAGATGGTTCTTATATACGATTCAATAGTGAAGCCAAACTTATGCGCTTCATTGAAAAATTTGAAAATCGAGAAATCCTTCCTCCTCGATTTCCCACGGATCGTTTCCTTAATCATAGCGCCCCTCCATCCACAGCAAATATGCTTATGCAAAGCCAACTCCTTGAATTCCTATATCTTCACACTCCTTACATTCACCCTCCTCTAATTCGGGCCTTCTATTCAAATCTCGAAAAGGACGAAGATGGTGAAATTGTCTCGAACGTCAATTGAATTTCAATTTCTTTATCTGAGGCAAATATTCAAGCCCTCACTAAACTCCCGCGTAATGGGGAAGACATTTCTCTCTATACTAGGGAAGAAGGCGCGTTATTTGATGAACAACTTCTCTTCACCCAAATTGGCATCGGTGAATTTATTGCAACTCCGGACCATCATCGTCCAACCATTACAAACATGCTCTCGGAATATCGTCTAATTTTTTATTTCATCACCCGCGTTCTAAAACCGCGAAAATTCAATCACACAACTATCTCTCATGAGGATTCAAAACTCATGCATGCCATTATCACCGGGGCTCGCATCAATTGGTGCAAGTTCGTCATGACTCACTTATATGATGTAATTGGGGAAGATAAGCCACTCCCCTATGCTTTTGTCGTTATGACCATTCTTGTTGCTTCCGGTATCGACACCTCCATCGGTCCTCACAAAAAGGCGACAAAACATTGGGAACTTCAAGAATCTTCATTTCCCAATATCGGTGAGCATCCGCCTCCTCCTCCACCTCAAAGACGCCGTCATCCGGCCCCGTCCGATGCATCCCTCCAATCTATTTCCGAGCAACTTGCCTCCATGTCCACATCGCTAATCGTATTGATATGAATGTCAATCGATTGACTCACGAGCTCCATGGATATTTTGATCACGTCAATTATTCGTATGCCCAAATTGTCCTTCGGGAAGATGTACCGGATGTCGAGACGGAAGTCAATGATGATAATGAATAATGTCGTGTCTCTTTGTTTTTCTAGTTTGCATAATATTCTGTCTTTTGTTTTTATGTATTTGCAATATTGTTTAATCAATAAAGAGTTAGTTTTTTTTTGCTAATGTCAAAAGGGGGAAGATATGGGCTATGCACACTAATACTTTATGGCATAAATTGAGGGGGAATTCATAACTTGAGGGGGAACTTGTTGCATATCTATATACTTGTCTTGTATCGTCATTATGAATTAATTAATATGCATATCCCGATATTGGTTTGCCATTATCAAAAAGGGGGAAATTGTTGAAACACGTTCTCAAGTCGCTAAACTAAACGTGTGTTCATATTTGTAGGTTTTGATAAATGACAAACCGACGTAAACGGAACATTGACATATGCCGAAGTCCAAGCACAAGAGAAACAAAGATCAAGATTAAGTAAAGCAACAAAGTTATACATGAGTCGTTCTATAATTGTGATCTTGATCCGAAAATTGATTCAAGACTTGGCTTCTCTCGTAAAATCATTTTTATCAAACCATGCATCTTTAATTTAAAGTAAAATGATTTTCAAACATTTCTTTTTAACCAAAATGAATTCTAAATATGTCTTTCAAATCTGGACAAACAAAATCGATTATGTACTTTATGATAATCGATTATGTTAAAGTAGTGTACACAAGATTTTACAAAGCTGTAAGATAATCGATTATGTACCTTATGATAATCGATTATGTTAAAGCAGTGTACACCAGATTTTACAAAGCTGTAAGATAATCGATTATGTACCTTATGATAATCGATTATGTTAAGGCAGTGTACACCAGATTTTACAAAGCTGCAAAAGATAATCGATTATGTACCTTATGATAATCGATTATGTTAAGTCAGTGTTCACCAGATTTTTCAAAGCTACAAGATAATCGATTATGTGCCTTAGACTAATCGATTATGTTGAGACAGTGAGCATCAGATTTTACAAAGTAGCAAAATAATCGATTATGGCTTTTCTGGTAATCGATTATATTGAAGACCGTTGCCAAAGTATTTTCAAACACTGAAAAATAATCGATTATGTACAATCAGACAATCGATTATGTTAAGCATAAAATCGGGGATTGATTTTTGAACGTTGTCAGGTAATCGATTATACGATTTGGATAATCGATTATTCTGCTTAAAATCTGGGATTGATTTTTGAACGTTGGCAGATAATCGATTATGCAGAATCAGATAATCGATTATCCTAGCACAAAATCAGCAATTTGTGATTGGCAATTAAGCAACGGTTTTGGGTGTTTTGAGCACTATAAATACAACTCAAATTCACTCTTCTAAGCACAACAACTGATTACATTCTTGCTAAAGCTTACATACTCTCTTTGCAATCATTTCATATTCATTTCATAAGTTTTTGAGAGCAAACTCTTGACGAAGTTGTTGTGCTCTTGAGCGTATTGTTTTTACTCATATCTACTCTATAAAGAGAGTCTTGTCTTGAGTGCTAAGTGTTTGTACACACTTGAAGGGATATTCAAATCCCTTGTTGTAAGAAGGAAAAGTAGTTCCTTGGTTTGAAGTCTTGAGGTGCGGTATCCTCGAGCAGGTTGAAGTCTTGTAGAGTGTATATCTACGAGCAAGTGTAACGGTTTGTTAGGCACCCGTAAGCTTAACGAAGTTAGTGTAAAACTCGAGAGAGTCTCTCGGGGACTGGACTAACCACACGTTGTGGTGAACCAGGATAAAATCCGGTGTGTTCTCTACTTATCATTTTAATTACTGCACTTACGTTATTCTTGCAATTTTTAATTCCGGAAATTTAAATTATTTTTTATTATAACGCTATTCACCCCCCTCTAGCGTTAAGCGTATATTCTGTTAGTAAATACGCTTAACGCTAGAGGGGGGGGGGTGAATAGCGTTATAATAAAATTTAGCGTAAACTTGCGGAAATTAAAATTTGCAGGAAATAAATAAGTGCGTTAAATAAACAAAAAGGAAAGAACGCACCGATATATTCTGGTTCACCACAACACGTGGCTAGTCCAGTCCCCGAGAGACTCTCTCGAGATTTTCCACTAACTTGTTAAGCTTACGGGTGCTCAACAAACCTTTACACCTTAAGGACACAAGCCTTAACACCTTTGCTCGGAGATACAACACTCCAAGACTTCAACCAAGGAAACACAAGTTCCTTACAACAAGAGAATTACAATTCTCTTACAAGTGTATAAAACACTAAACACTCAAACAAAATACTCCTTAATGAGTAGATATGAGTAAAAGAAGTAAGCTCTAGATCACAACAACTTTGGACAAGAATATGGCTCTCAAAAGCTTTATGAAATTGAATATAAAATGATAAACAAGAGTATGCAAGCTTATAGCAATGTAATGATCAGTTGTAGTATGTTGTTGTGTTTAAAACACTGAAATGAAGCTGTATTTATAGTTGAAAAACTTGGCATTACCGTTGCCTAATTGCCAATTAAGAGTTGCTGATTTTACTCACTGACAATCGATTGTCAAACCCCAACAATCGATTGTCTGCCAGTCAGATCAAAATTCAATCCCAGATTTTACGCTTGATAATCGATTACTTTCAATCCATAATCGATTACTGGCAACGTTCAAAAAATCCTTTCCAGATTTTACCACAAACAATCGATTGTCCAGAATCAACAATCGATTACTCAGCAACGTTCAAAAAATCTTTTCCGGTTTTTAATCAAAACAATCGATTGTACAGAATCAATAATCGATTACCTGAAGTTATTTGAAAACTTTACGACAACGGTCAGCTTCACAATCGATTGCACAAAGTCAACAATCGATTACTTATCAGTTTTTGAAAAACATTTTAGACACTGTCTCTTTGACAATCGATTGTCCAATGTAACAATCGATTATTTAATAAATTTGAAAATCACTGGAAGACGCTGTCTCAACATAATCGATTACCATTAGCTCATAATTGATTATTCTGAGTTTTGAAAAACTCTGATGGACACTGCCTCAGTCACAATCGATTGTCATTAGTTCACAATCGATTGTCATGCAGGTTTGAAAAACCTGATGCTCACTATCTTACTCACGATCGATTGTCATTAGTTCACAATCGATTGTCATGCAGTCTTGGCTTAAAACAATCGATTATCATAAGTACATAATCGATTATCTTAGTCCAGATTTTTAAGGCATGTCTAAAAATTATTTTGACTACTGTAAATATGCATGATTTGACATTAAATTAAATATGCATGATTTTGGAAAATAGTTTTATGAGAGAAGCCATGTTACGAGTCAAGTTGTAGGATCAAGATCAAAATTAAGAATGACTCAATTAAACTATAAAACTTTGTCTTGAGCTTGAATCTCGTTGTATATCAATTGTGCGCTTGTTTCTTGAACTTCGTCATATATCAATTTTCGCTTCGTTTGTCATTCATCAAAACCTATACAAAAGAACACACGTTTTAGTATATTGCATTGAGAACGTGTTTCCAACAATTTCCCCCTTTTTGATAATGGCAAACATTAAGCGGGATTTGCAAGACAAGCAATTTATAATGACGATTCAAGACAAGTATATACATGCAACAAGTATGCATTTGTTCCCCCTCAATTTGAGAATTCCCCCTCAATTTAAGCTTATAACTTGAGAGTGCATCATACCCGTTATCTTCCCCCTTTTGCCATTAGCAAAAATAATAATAAGATGCCAAAGATGAAATAAACCTTATTTATTTATTGGAAAGAAGGTGTGATTATTTAAAGAGAGTATAATAGCTCAAATGATAGCATTACATCGATTATTGATACGAGATAATCGATTATTAGATGAGGAAAACAGATTTTTCTAAAGAAGACTCGATTCTTGCGCGTCATGCTTTACAATTCCCCTTTCCTTTGGGGCGATACCTGCAAAAATCGTTAGACATCTCCGACGCTCAAGTTAGAAATCATGTAACAAAAAAATGCAATGCATGACTTAGATCAATGTGGAGTCAAGGATCCCGAGTTCACTGCGAATTCGGAAGAAGGACTCTTTCTCTAAAGGCTTTGTAAAGATGTCTGCCAATTGGTTTTTGCTTTCAACAAATTCAATTTCGACATCGCCTTTGATAACGTGATCTCTAATAAAATGATGTCTAATTTCAATGTGTTTCGTTCGCGAATGAAGAACGGGGTTCTTCGTCAAGCATATGGCACTAGTATTATCACATCTAAGAGGGATATGATTAAGACTTAGGCCATAGTCCAAGAGGTGTTGTTTCATCCATAGGATTTGAGCGCAACAACTCCCCGCGGCTACATATTCAGCCTCGGTTGTGGACAATGCAACACTTACTTGTTTCTTCATAAACCAAGAAACGAGAGAGCTACCGAGCAAATGGCAAGTGCCACTAGTGCTCTTGCGGTCCAATTTGCATCCAGCAAAATTGGAATCGGAATAGCCAACAAGTTGGCATGAAGAGCCTTTGGGGTACCATAGACCCACATTTGTAGTACCAACAAGATACCTTAAAATCCGTTTTACCACAGTAAGGTGAGACTCCTTCGGACACGATTGATAACGAGCTCATAAGCACACGCTAAACATGATGTCCGGACGACTAGCAGTAAGATAAAGAAGAGAGCCAATCATACCTCGATACTTTTTGGTGTCGACTTCCTTACCTTTCTCATTTTTTTCTAGATGATCGGATGTGCTCATGGGAGTTGCCATTTCTTTTGCATTGTTCATCTCAAATCGTTTCAGCAATTCTTTGCAATATTTGGCTTGACAAATGGATGTACCTTCTTTCATTTGCTTTACTTGTAATCCCAAAAAGAATGTTAACTCACCCATCATAGACATCTCAAATTCGCTTGTCATTAAATCGGAAAATTCCTTGCATAAAACATTGTTAGTAGCACCAAATATAATATCATCTACATATATTTGAACTAACAAGATATCATTGTTTTTATGCTTAACAAAGAGAGTTGTGTTAACTTTCCCCCTAATGAAATTATTTTCCAAAAGAAACTTACTTAATCTTTCATACCAAGCTCGGGGAGCTTGTTTTAAACCATAAAGAGCCTTTTTGAGCTTGAAAACATGATCGGGAGATTTAAAGTTTTCAAAACCGGGGGGTTGTTCAACATAAACTTCTTCTTGAATAAAACCGTTTAGAAAAGCACTTTTCACATCCATTTGAAATAAAATGAAATTCATAGAAAAGGCAAATGCAAGCAATAAGCGAATAGCTTCTAATCTAGCTAGGGGAGCATATGTTTCCTCATAGTCAATACCTTCTTCTTGATTATAGCCTTTTGCTACAAGCCTAGCTTTGTTTCTAGTGATTATACCATTTTCATCTAGTTTATTGCGAAAAACCCATTTCGTACCAATTATGGTATGACCTTCGGGTCTTGGCACCAAATCCCAAACGTCATTGCGTTCGAATTGGTTAAGCTCCTCTTGCATTGCCAAGGTCCAAAATTCATCCCCAATTGCTTCAGAGATGGTTTTGGGTTCAATTTGAGAAACAAAAGCAGTATGTTCTAAGGTATTTTTGAGAGAGTTTCGGGTACTTACCTTGTCTCCAACGTTGCCAATTACCTGTTCGAGAGGGTGATCTTTGATTGTCCTCCACTCGTTAGGCATATTCATTTCTTTTTCCAATTGTGGCGCTTCTTCCGTTGGTTGTTCCTCAGTTTCATCTTTATTTTCCTTGGGTGGTTCCTCTTGTATTTTGTCTTTCAAGCTATCTAAGATACCTGCAAGATCAAAACCGGAATCCTTTTTCGCCAAGCGAGCATTATTTTCGGAAAATACAACATGAGGGGATTCCTCCACAATTTGGGTTCTTTTATTAAAGACCCTATATGCCTTACTACGTGAGGAATATCCAATGAAAATACCTTCATCCGACTTAGCATCAAATTTACCCAATTGGTCTTTGCCATTGTTATGAACAAAACATTTGCAACCAAAAACTCTAAAATGGGAAATATTTGGTTTTCTACCCTTATAAAGTTCATAGGGGGTTTTCATGAGTATCGGCCGAATTACTACTCTATTTAGAACATAGCAAGCGGTACTCACGGCGTCTACCCAAAAATGTTTGGGTATCTTAGCTTCGTCGAGCATGGTTCTAGCCATCTCTTCGAGACACCTATTTTTCCTTTCCACCACCCCATTTTGTTGTGGTGTACGTGGAGCGGAAAAGGTATGCTCGATTCCGAGTTCGTCACAAAAGTCCGCAAAGAGATTGTGATCAAACTCTCCCCCATGATCACTTCTAATTGAAGTGACGGTTGTTTCTTTCTCATTTTGAACACGCTTAAGAAAATATTTAAAATTTTGAAAAGCATCACTTTTATTGGCAAGAAATAAAGTCCAAGTAAATCTCGAGTAATCATCAACAATCACAAAAGCATATTTATTTCTTCCTAGACTTTCAATGCGAGAGGGACCAAGTAAATTCATATGAAGCAATTGCAATGGTCTAGAAGTTGAAACAATGTTTTTAGATTTGAAAGCTGCTTTTGTTTGCTTCCCCTTTTGACACGAGTCACAAATAGAGTCATTTTCAAATTTTAAATTGGGAAGACCAACAACTAAGTTTTGAGAAATCAATTTGTTCAAAAGATGCATATTGATATGTGCTACTCTACGATGCCATAGCCAAATATCATCCTCTTTACTCATTAGACAATCAACATAATCGGGTGAGGAATTAGCAAGATCAACCATATAAATATTATCCACTCTAAAACCACGGAGGATAATTTTGAAATCACTACTTCTGAACACTAAGCATTCATCCGAATCAAATAAAGCAAGATTTCCCTTGTCACACAATTGGCTTATGCTCAAGAGATTATGCTTTAATCCTTTAACAAGTAATATATGCTTAATAGAGGATTTTCATCCTTACCGGCCGAGCCGATGCCGATGATCTTTCCTTTATTGTTATCACCGAAGATAACACTTCCTCCTTCTTTGTGCTCTAATTGAAGGAATTTGGATTCATCTCCCGTCATATGCTTGGAGCATCCACTATCAAGGTACCATAGTACACTTGATCCCTTCAAGCACACCTACAAAACAAATTAATGTTCTTTAGGTACCCATGCCATCTTGGGTCCTTGGGGGTTAGGCATATTATAATGATGCAATTGAGTAATATGTCTATGACGTGTAAAGCATGCAGGAGCAATATGACCAATACGTCTACAATAATGACAAGTCACATTTGGGTTATGCATCCTTCTAGGTTCATAGTAACTAGACGGATGAAAATTTCTTACTCTATTTTGAACACTATGACTATTTCGCATTTCATGAGAATTATTTCTCCTACTATGAGCTCTAGGATGGGCAGCATTTCTAGAGTGATTGTTTCTCGGTTGAAGGCCATTTCTAGGTCTTCTCAAAGGTTCAACATTTGGCCTAAAATATGCATCATTTCTAGGGTAACTATTTCTAGGTGGTAAGTCATTTCTAGGTCTCCTAAAATGTTCAACATTTTGTCTAGCATGCATATTGGTTCTAGGATTGCTATTTCTAGGATAAGCATTTGTTTTATTAGTCCTAGGTTGAGCCTTAGGTGGTTGGGGTTTGGCTTAAACCTTTTCTTTAACCTCATTCTTAAATCCTATGCCATGCTTGGTTGATTTCAAATTTACAAGGACCTCATTCAAATTCTTGTGGGAAGAATTAAACTTATCTAAGGTACCTTTGAGTCTATCTACCTCATTTTTGAGATGCAAGCAAGAAGAACAATTTTTAGTAGAACTTTCGGGCTTATCGGCGCTTCTTTTTCCAAAAAACTTGTTTTCCTCTTTCAGCTTTTCATTTTCTAAAACCAGTTTTTCTAAATCCTTTTCTTTCAAAGAAAGCTGTTTTTGAAAATCCTTTTCTTTTAATGAAGCATTTTCTTTTATGCCCTTAGCAGTTTTTGAAGCCTTAATAAATTCAGTATATAATTCATTAAAAGCAGTTCGCATTTCTTCAAGAGTAAAGAAGTTTTTAGACGAGATTTGACATACCTCATCTTTGTTGTCTTCTTGTGCCATAAGGCAAAGATTTGCTGCTTCGTCTTCTTCTCCTTCGCTTGACTCATCTCCGGAGTCGCCTCCCCAAGAAATGTATGCACGTTGCTTTTTAAAAGGTTTCTTCTCCTTTTTGATGTTTGGGCAATTTGATTTGATGTGCCCGGTTTCACCACATTCATAGCACTTGATTTGTTCGCCTTGCTTTTTGCCCTTGCGTTCATACTCCTTGCGCATGAACTTTTGAAATCTTTTGATAACGAGTCCAAACTCGTTGTCTCCTTCCTCATCAATTTGCGGTTGGCTTGTGCTCGCCTTTAGAGCTATTCTTTGCCTCCTTTGATCATCAACAAAAGGGTTAAGAATAGTAGATTCATAGGTCTTAAGGTTACCTCTTTGTGCGTCGATGGTGACGTTTGAAATGCCAATGGATTCTTGAATTGCATCGGCCTTTGATCTCCATGCCGGTGTGAGACTTCTAAGAATTTGTTCGCACGAGCTCTCTATCCGTGAATGTTTTCTTGAGAGCATGTAGGTCATTTACGATTATTGAAAATCGCTCAAACATTTCGTCCACCTTTTCACCTTCCTTCATGTGAAATAATTCATAAGAATGGGTTAGGAAATCAATTTTTGCTTCCCTTACCTGGTCCGTACCTTCGTACGTAACTTCTAGCTTGTCCCACATCTCCTTTGCCGTTGTGCAACATGATATTTTCCTGTAATCATCAGCATTAACAGCACAATATAATAAATTAATTGCTTTAGCATTATTTTGAACCTTTCGGATGTCATCCACGTCATACTCATCCTCGGACTTGGGAACCCATTCGTTTTCCACCTTCTTTGTTGGAATTTGGTTTCCCTTCATTATCACCTTCCAAAGGTGAAAGCTGTTGGACTGAACGAAGATCTTCATCCTCTCCTTCCAGTACGTGTAATTTGTACCGTTGAATAGAGGTGGTCGTGTGGAGCACTGTCCTTCATCAATTCCTGCAAAAGAATCACGAGTAGAAGCCATGGATGGTTCTCTCAAACTGTTAAGTTTTCAGAGAGTTGGGCTCTGATACCAATTGTTAGTAAATACGCTTAACGCTAGAGGGGGGGTGAATAGCGTTATAATAAAATTTAGCGTAAACTTGCGGAAATTAAAATTTGCAGGAAATAAATAAGTGCGTTAAATAAACAAAAAGGAAAGAACGCACCGATATATTCTGGTTCACCACAACACGTGGCTAGTCCATTCCCCGAGAGACTCTCTCGAGATTTTCCACTAACTTGTTAAGCTTACGGGTGCTCAACAAACCTTTACACCTTAAGGACACAAGCCTTAACACCTTTTCTCGGGGATACAACACTCCAAGACTTCAACCAAGGAAACACAAGTTCCTTACAACAAGAGAATTACAATTCTCTTACAAGTGTATAAAACACTAAACACTCAAACAAAATACTCCTTAATGAGTAGATATGAGTAAAAGAAGTAAGCTCTAGATCACAACAACTTTGGACAAGAATATGGTTCTCAAAAGCTTTATGAAATTGAATATAAAATGATAAACAAGAGTATGCAAGCTTATAGCAATGTAATGATCAGTTGTAGTATGTTGTTGTGTTTAAAACACTGAAATGAAGCTGTATTTATAGTTGAAAAACTTGGCATTACCGTTGCCTAATTGCCAATTAAGAGTTGCTGATTTTACTCACTGACAATCGATTGTCAAACCCCAACAATCGATTGTCTGCCAGTCAGATCAAAATTCAATCCCAGATTTTACGCTTGATAATCGATTACTTTCAATCCATAATCGATTACTGGCAACGTTCAAAAAATCCTTTTCAGATTTTATCACAAACAATCGATTGTCCAGAATCAACAATCGATTACTCAGCAATGTTCAAAAAATCTTTTCCAGATTTTAATCAAAACAATCGATTGTACAGAATCAATAATCGATTACCTGAAGTTATTTGAAAACTTTACGACAACGGTCAGCTTCACAATCGATTGCACAAAGTCAACAATCGATTACTTATCAGTTTTTGAAAAACATTTTAGACACTGTCTCTTTGACAATCGATTGTCCAATGTAACAATCGATTATTTAATAAATTTGAAAATCACTGGAAGACACTGTCTCAACATAATCGATTACCATTAGCTCATAATCGATTATTCTGAGTTTTGAAAAACTTTGATGGACACTGCCTCAGTCACAATCGATTGTCATTAGTTCACAATCGATTGTCATGCAGGTTTGAAAAACCTGATGCTCACTATCTTGCTCACGATCGATTGTCATTAGTTCACAATCGATTGTCATGCAGTCTTGGCTTAAAACAATCGATTATCATAAGTACATAATCGATTATCTTAGTCCAGATTTTTAAGGCATGTCTAACGAAATTATAATCGTCATTATTGTGGTAATGAGAACAATAAGGATTCTCAAAATAATCATTTACTCTGTGAAAGTAATATTTGTCATCGATTTGACATGAGATTTTATATAGCACATACAGATTATTATGATCCATTCATAGTGTGAATGTGACAACATCTGATTTATGAATACATATTCATTATTGGAAGAATATGAAGATGCTATTGGTATTGAATATACCACACTCACCTCTAGAAGGAGGGTTGAGATGATATAAGAAAATAATGTTATTATTATGGCATGAATGGTCATTGGTCATGTACCTATTGTACGCCAAAATATTTTGGCAATGTGATTATTAAAGGACAACAATAATGCAAGAAATATATCTTGTAGATAATTTTGACCATAACCATTATGGTATAACTTTCTCTTTAAAAGAGATATTCACCATATGGGTGTTCATGAATATGTGGTAGTACCAAATTAATTGAGAACTCTGCAAGAGCCAATTATACTATTTTGGAGAAACACAATTGATTACCAATAAGGTTATTGTGTTGTATTAAGTCTCAAAGAAACTTATTCAGTTTCCAAAGTATATGCGAAAGCGGTTGATTATATTGAGATGTCTAAATAAATAAAAGATTTGATATCTTCTATTACTACAACTTGTAGCGGGATAATCTGTATATGAAAAGCTACCCGCTTTATTCTCCAGTTTGTACTACACAAACAAAAGAATGCCACAATAAAGTGGATGTTTATTGATATAAAAACCCATATCATAATTAACATGGAGTTTATTGATAATTGCACATGTCATGGTGTAAACATGAACTTATCAATATTGATAATTTATTCAGTTGGCATAATTATTTTAGCCATATCAATTTAAATATGATGTGCAAAAATAATAGAAAATTCACATGGGTAAATATTAAAGAACTAGAAAGTTCTTTGCGGATTCTCTTATATTGCTTGTCCTCACTAATTAATTGACCAACTAAAGTTAGGATTGAATCCCATGAATTCTGAAAATATCAAAGGTGAATATGGGCCCATTCACCTGCCATGTATACCAGATATGGTTACATGTGCGATTATTATTAACCCGCAACATGGTGTTTTGCGAGGTAACTTGCTCAACAATTCAATTTAGAGCACAATTTTCATATTTTCTTTTCAAGATAGTTCATCTTGATAAGTTGGTTTACATCATAGTTGGGTTAGCAAAATTCCACTTAATAGCTAAACTATTGCTTATGAGAACAAAGGTATCTATATCATTATGATATACGTTAGATACGATATTATATCATATTCTCCCCTCACAAGTGGTTCAGGGTCAGGAACCAAATAACTCCATCTTATTATTATTGATGTGCGCTGTATATTTTCATTAACACCATAATGCACAAAGATGGATCCTCAAAGTTGAGGAAATAAGTTAGTTTTTCTAACATGAGGGGGAGACATGATAAACAATTGAGAAAAAGTTACGTGGAATGAATTATCATTTGTATATCTAGATCCTCGAATAAGATACTATGAACTTGAAGTTCATAAAAAGATAATCCATCTGCAATATATTGCAAAGTATGCTAGACGCATTTTGCTGACCCAAATAAAGTAACTATATTCTCATTGCAAATGCTCATATTAAGTCTTAGAAGGACAAAATCGATGGTACGCTTAAAGTGTATAGACAAATCGATTTCAAATAAACTTCTTGATAAAGAAGATAAGCAAATGATCAAAGTGATCATAATAAGGAGGCAAGTCATCTAGAAGATCACATGACATAACACTTCATAAAATCTTATGAGAGATTCAGGTACCTGAATATATGAATGAAGAGATCTCTATGTTATGTCTTTATGAAAGTTTATTGGAACCGATATAAAATGTTCGTCGACGACATCTATGATAGCGCTAAATATTGATGATGATCTTAAGTTTATCGAATATAGACACAAAAAGTATTGGCAAATGGAAGAGATACAATTCAAGTAGAATTGATTCCATATGAAAGACATATAATTTTGTTTATGTTGTTCAAACACTTGAAAGTATAAAGTCAATGCGCAATCAGTTTTTGATATCTTATATGTCTAGCATGACATGAAAACTTGATATGCATCTAAAGTCTATTATATGGCTTATATGACAATCCATGAAGGATTTAAGTTGCTTGAAGCATATACAATTCTTGATCTTGAGGTACCACTTCCTTAATGCAATTTATGCACAAATATATCTTGCTATAACTATAAGCATGATAATGTGATAGCAAGGATACCTCTATGGAAATATTGAAGAGCCATTCCACGATATTTGTGAAGACGTTATATATCTATCACGAGTGATGATTTCAAGGTGCAAATATTCATTCAAGTTAATATGGCCGATTTATTTATCAATTCTCTACCAAGGATCTCTTGAAGATGGTGCACAAGATTGGAATGTGAAGGCTCATGGATGTTAATTGATGGTCTCATCAGGGAGAGTTAATACGCGTTGTACTCTTTTTCCCTTACAAGGTTTTGTCCCACTGGGTTTTCCTTGCAAGGTTTTTAACGAGGCAACCAAAAGGCGTATTGTTAGATATGTGTACTCTTTTTCCTTTTCTAGAATTTTTTTTTCCCATTGGGTTTTTTAGTTAAGGTTTTAACGAGGCACATTACTTATTGAGTAGACATTCAAGGGGGAGTGTTAAGAATAGAATTCTATTTAGAGTGAATGTCTAACTTGTATAGAGTTTTACTTTGAGCCTAAGTCATTTTTCCTCCTATAAATAGAGGGGTCTTACCCCATTGTAAATCACCGCAAAATTCAATAAAAATTTTCTCTCTCTTTCTCTGCAATATTGCTCTTGTTCTTTTATTGTTTTATGACACTTTTCTTCTTTTCCGACAAAGACCATAAGTGCCGATGACCTTTTCCAGCGAACTATTTTTCCTTTCTTTTATTTTTTTCTTTTTCCTCTCACTCTCACCACCTCCTTGATAACGTAACCACCACCTTCACCTTTCCCCACCTCATTTTTATTCTTCACCCATTTAATCTTCACCTCGGTACCATCATCATTATCCAAACCAAGATATTTTCTCTCCAGCTTTTCATTCCCACTGAAACGTAGTCGTCACTAAAAAATAAAATTAAAATCAAAACGTATAATCGGTATAATATAGAAATGTATACATGTAATATACAGGTCAAAAAGGCAGACATAATAATTTGTACACTCAAAACATAGGCCAACAAGGCCATACAAGTATCCATATATATGACATCTGTCTAAGCATATATGAGTATATAAACGTGATAAATGTCGGGACAGGGCCTCTCTATACCAATAAATACATGTCCAAATCATATTGACCAAATATGCAACTTTGGAGCAAGTGGAGTGCACAAACACCTTCCGCTAAGCTGATAGTCTACTAGGAGGATTTTCAACCTATCTATCATGATTGCGTTATGAAACGCAGCGTCCACGGGTAAAAGGACATCAATATCAAAAAAATACCGAGTATGTAAGGTATAAAAATAATATATGAAAGATATGAAAGAAACATGGAATAAAGAACTCAACCCATAAGCCTGAATAACTCTGTGAATCATAAAACATTTATAATGTCACGCATATGCGTATAAATATCGTATCATGCATAAGTATATGCGCACATAACATCTTCAAGCCTATGAGGGCATGCCATCACATCATCTCAGCCTCTATGGGCAAAATCATAAATGTATACCAACTGATAAGGTGGTAGTGCGTATATAATGTCATAACCTTTTCACATACCCCATATACATATACTATACCCATATATAATTTCATCTGGTCATGGGTCAATGTAAATGTAAAAATTAATTCAATGCATAAGAAGTAAGTCAATAAGATTTCTCGGAATGTCATAAGATCAATATGCCTTCGGTTAATATCATGAAATAAACTTTATCAACTAACGTATATTCTGATATCCATGAATATAAGATATAATGATAGGATACATTGGGAATCTAGAACATATGCATCCCTAGTACTTCTAAGAGTAGAGTCATTTGTGAAAGTTTTGCGTTTGCTCGCGTTATTTGTATCATACGGATCATGCCAAAATATAAGAAGGGATAGCCTTAACATACCTTATCACAGTCTTCCAAATGACCACATTGAATTCATGTCGTCGCACTTTAATCTGCAACAACGATAATAATACTATCGTTAAGCTATGAATGATGCAACTATCGTACGACAAATTACAAACTTATTTTGTATTAAAATGGGTAACAAGTCCGTCAATCAAAAAGAACCCATACAACCTTCACCTATATACTTTCAGCACCAGAACATAAATCAAGCTACACAACAACAAGTGCATAAACATCATCAATAAAACTATTATTTAACACAACAAATGAAAGACTCAGATTGAATCCCATTTGAATCTTTAATTTTAACCCCACTATCATACATTAGTTAACTTTAAAACATGTCCATAATGATACCAAGTAAGATCGAAGGACTTCCAACCTCCTATTAATCACCTCATTTACACTCAAAGAACCAAGAATCCAACAACAACAAGTACGACTTTCCATTGTCATATTGTCCTTTATTTTCTTATTCACAATACTAATAAGCAAGTTCGACATGTAGGCAATATATTCATGAAAACAACAGCATAAACAATTCATTTTCCAAGGTTTCCAACCATTGAAAGTTCACGGAAACAACCTTCCCAAAACCTCAAACTACATTCATTAAGAACAATAATACCTCAAACTATTTCAAGTCTTCTCTTGTAGTATCTTGCTCAAATAATGCAAACAACATATAAAAAACTTCAAGAACATGTAGCAGAGCATTATACGTACCTAAGACAACAACAATACTTGAAGTTTCAGCCAAACATAGCCCACAACTATCCACAATGACAACACAACCTCAATGAGGTATTGTTCTTCACTAGAACTAACTTTTGATATTGAAATATAGTTAATCACTTTGTAATCACTTCAAACCCTTATGGTATATGTTTATGAGGGTTAGCAGAAGTTTGGAGATAATGTTGAGTAAAAAATGAGCAAATAATAGGCATATAAACTGTTTATAAAGTGAAGTAGGTCGACCACCACCAAAGTGAATCCCATTGGGAGCTGCTTGCGCGATCTTGCAAAAATGCGAATATTATCTCCACTCTGATGTCATATCAACGAACGATTTAATGTGTTAGAAACTAGGCTCATAGATATCAATTTGATATGTAGATCTTCCCTTATCTCCAAGTATATTGGGAGAAGATCGCAATTACATTTGACCTAACTTTCAGCCCGTTATGAATGTAACTTGTGAATACCTTTGCCAACTTTTGATTCTTAACTCGCTTGACTTCAAAATGCAACATACAACTATCATACGACTAAAAACTGATAACATAACCTCCTTATCATTGTAAGAACCCTAGTTTCACCCTAAATGTACATGTTGTAGCATTTCAAACTTGTCAACTTTCGGTGAAACTTATTTAGCGTTTAAGATTTCCAACCCCCTTGGTACTTATTATTCATGATCTTAAATATTTGTATCCTCCAAGTTAACAAGATTAACATACTTTATGTACTTTCAAAGACAATCTTATTTCTGAGCTGACATCAATTTGCTAACGAAATATTTTCACGTACGAAAACATGGGGTGTAACATCATTCCCCCATCTGAAATATTCGTCCTCGAATGTCTACTGATGCACTTATTAGTCTCATAACCTATAGCTCTTACGAATACTTTAATATTGTCCTTTCCATCTAGAGAACTATTATGTGAATAAATCCAATGGCTAGGGTATTCCCCTTTTCGGCCTCTTTCTTATACCAGGACCTATGGTCGGAATTCTTCCCATCTCGTAAATGTTGCTACTTCTGTCACGTAGCATCTATGACTTTGTATTTATTTATGTGCCTATGCAACTCTTCTCTCCTTTTTCCTCCATCTTTTAGCCAATCTTTTGGCCTCACCTAATGAAATATATAGAACAATTAAAAGCTGTCCCTCTAGGCATAGTAGGTGTACTGAAGTCCTTCGCTTGGTACTTTGTCAAACTTACGACTATTGATATATCTTGTTTCATAGCCTTGATTATCTATCCTTATGGATTCACTTCATTTAGATAGGTCATACTATACCATAACACTTACTTTAGTTTATTATTACCGAGATTTTCTACCCAACTCTATGTTATGCTCTTGCTGCTTATCCTATATTTATAAATCTAAGTCCTTTAATTCTTCCCCATTACTATTCATCTTAAGAATGATAGCCTAATCTCATCTCATTTGACTATAAACTATGTTATTTTGTCATATTTTGATTTATTGTTATCACATCTTACTCATAATACTTCATTTACTCTATTCTTATTCTCCTGCTAATAGCTTTTTCTATGACCTTATTCTGAAAACTTCAACAAAATATTCTTTTGCTTTTAGCTCACCTTTCACCATGTCACTAGCTCTTCGGGTCACCTAATATTCTCTCTTTACTAGGGACGAGAGTCATACTAAGGTAAATATTCATTTCTTCTAGGATTCCAGTGCCTATCTTCTAAATTTTCAGAACGCTCACTATTCATATCTAATTGTGGTTATTCTAGAGTGCACTAACTGGGTGTCTCATAAAGATAACTACTACCAAATTTGCAATATCCTTCGGAAATGTCAACTAATGCTAACAATCCATCCACTATTTTAGGTTACTCTAACCCCAACTGGATATTGATATCCCATTCTTCTCTTAAACTATATCTTTTAGCTCTTATAAGACATAACTGAGTTGGGTGTGACCAATTATGCATACCTCTGCTACTATTGAAGGTAAATCAAAATGCTTATATTTCTCTGACCGAATTGTAAATGCTTATAATCTTCACTAATTGGGTACCTCATACCTTTCTTCACCTTGTTTCTTTTAAGTGTGGTGCCCTGTAGCCTTCTGCTTCTAAGTGTGGTGCACAACATAGCTATCAACAAGATTCTACTATACACAACTTATATACTTTCCAAGATAGAGCTACTCTAAATTCACTTTTGTCACGACCCAAATCGGAGGGCCATGACGGGCACCCGGTGCCTTACTCAACCGAGAACCAACTTAATGTATTTTTCTTATCACACCATCTCGGTAATTGGGCCAGAAGGGGCGTCATGAGATAATCATAATAAAATATAAAGGAATACATAGGACAACCCAACATGATATAAAAACTTATACATGCGACATACAGGCCTATTAGGTTAACATAATCATTGCACGCTCAAAACATAGGCCGATAAGGCCATACAGGTATCCATATACATGACATCTGTCTATAAAATGCTATGAGTAAATAAATGTCATAAAGGTTGAGACAGGGCCTCGCCATACCAATCAATATATGTCTATATCATACTAACCAAAAAGGAAACTTCGGAGCAAGTGAAGTGCACCAACATCTTCCACTGAGTTAATAGCTCACTAGGAGGACTGTCAACTTGTCTATCGGGACCTGCAGACATAAAATGCAGTGTCTCCAGGCAAAAGAAATGTCGCTAAAATAATGTACCAAGTATGTAAAGTATGAAAGCAGTATATAAAAGACATGAAAGAAATATGGAGTAAAGAATTCAACTTGTAAGTCTGAATAGCTCAGTGAATCATGAAACATTTGTAATGTCATGGATATGCGTAGAGATGTCATATCATGTATAGGTATATGTGTACATAACACCATCAATCCTCTGAGGGCATCCCATCATATCATCTCAGCCTCTGTTGGCAAAATCATCAATGTATACTAGGTGATAAAGTGGTAGTGCATATATAAAGCCAAAATATTTTCCCATACCCCATATACATATAATACGCATATATAACGACATCTGGCCATGGGCTAATGTACATGTAAAAATAAATGCAATGCATAAGAAATAAGTCAATAAGATCTCTCAGGATATAATAAGATCAATATGCCTTCGGTTAATATCATGGAATAAATTTTGTTAACTTACGTATTTTCTGAAACTCATGAAAAAATAATAAAATAATATGATACATGGGAAATCCAGAAGATAGGCACCCTCAATACTGCTAAAAATAGAGTCATTTATGAAAGTTTCGCGTTTATTCGTTTCGTTTGTATCATATGGATCATGCCAAAGGGAAAGAAGGTATAGCCTTAACATACCTTATCACAGTCTGTCCAATGACAACGTTGAACTTGTCTTGTTGCACTTTAGTCTACAACAACGATAATAATACTATTGTTAAACTACGAATGATGCAACTATTATACGATGAATGACAAGCTTATTTTATATTAAAACGAGCAACATGTCCCATGTTTTCCTTGCTTTACCAAGTCCATCAACTGACACAAAACCATACAAACTTCACCTATATACTTTCAGCACCACAACATAAATCAAGCTATACAACAACAAGTACATCAACATCACTAACAAAACTACTATTTAACACGACAAACGGCAAGCTTGGATTGGATCGCTTTTGAATCTTTTAACACCATTATCATACATTAGTTGACTTAAAAATATATCCAGCATGATATCAAGTAAATTCTGATGACTTCCAACCTCCTATTAATCACCTAATCAACACTCTAAAGAACCCAAGAATCCAACAAGAAGAAGAAGAAGAAGAAGAAGAAGTACAACTTTCTATTGTAATATTGTCCTTTATTTTCTTATTCACAATACCAATAGCAAGTTCGATATGTTAAATTCATGAAAATAACAGTGTAAACAAGTCATTTTCCAAGGTTTCAAACCATTGAAAGTTTATGGAAATAACCTTCCTAAAACAATCAATTAAGAACAATAACACCTCAAACTATTTAAAGTCTTCTCTTGTAGTATCTTGCTCAAATACTGCAACCAATATACAAGCAACTTCAAGAACATGCAATAGAGTATTATACATACCTAAACGAACAGCAACCACATGAAGTTTCAGCCAAACACAGCCTAAAACTATCCTTAATGAGAACATAACCTCAAAGAGGTGTTGTTCTTTACTGAACTAACTTTTGATGTTGAAATATGGTGTAATCACTTCGGAATCACTTCAAACCTTAATGTATATGCTTAAGAGGGTTAGGAGAAGTTTGGAGGCGAAGTTGAGTCGAAATGAGCAAAAAAATAGATGTCCAAATCATTTATAAAGTGAAGTAGGTCAACCACTACCTAAATGGATCCCATTGGAAGCTGCTTGCACGGTATCGTGAAAACGCGAATATAACTCTACTCCGACATCGCATCGACAAACGGTTTAATAAGTTAGAAACTAGAAATGTAGATATTTAATTTGACATGTGGAAAAAAGGTAAGTGAATTTACAGATAATAAATATACTGTTATAGAATACTATATACTATTACAATATATTGTAACAATATCTTGCATATTATTACAGTATACCATAGTAATATATTTGTATATTATTGTGACCACCCAAAGGGTCATCACTGTAATTCTCCCTTTCCTTGGGCTTTTGAGGCCTTGAAAACCTCTTATTTGGTTGCCTCAATTTGCGTGCATAGTTCAGACGCGAGGCCGGGAAATGTTTATGTGAAAATATTTGAATTCTGTGTTAAAAACTATGAATTTTTGATACTAATATTATAATATTTGACTTTGGTCAATGTTTTGGGTAAACGGATCCGGACCCGTGATGTGATGGTCTCGGAGGGTCCATAAAGAAATTTGGGACCCAGGCGTATTCCCGGAATCGAAATCGGAGGTCCCAGGCCCGAGTACGGAGCTTTTCTGTGAAATTGTTTTATGAATATGCTTAAGGAAAAATAAGAACGGAAATTGATCAAAAATAATGGTATCCAGCTCGTATTTTGGTTCCGACGCCCGGTACAAGTCGTAAATGGGCGTTAAGCGCTATTTGTAAATTTTGGTCGAAAACGGATGTCGTTTGACTTGTTTCGAACTAAAAGTGTAAAATTTAAAAGTTTTGAACTTAGAAATGAAAATCATGAGTTTTGGGGGTTGATTCTTTGATTTTGATGTTATTTTGGCGGTTTGATCACTCGAGCAAGTTCGTAGATGATATTGAGTTAGTGTGTGTGTTTGGTTTGGAGCCCCGAGGGCTCAGGGGTGATTTCGGGGGTGATTTTGGCTCTTTGGACTTTGCAGATTTTCTGCAACTGTTGCCCATTGATTTTGTTCTACGCGATCGCGGCCTCTGCCACGCGATCGCACTGCTTTGACTCATTCCTCTATGCGATCGCATCGTCGTTCTCACGATCACGTAGCTTCCAGCTTCCTCCTCTCCGCGTTCGCGTACTAGTCCACGCGATCGCATAAACCAATTAACCTCTCAATGACTTTTCCTCTACGCAGTCGCAGCACTCCTCACGCGATCGCGTAGCTTCTAAGCTTCCTTCACCGATCGCGTCCCCATTCCCGTGATGCGAAGGGCAATTTTGCCCACTGAGAATAAAAGCCTAAAACATAATAGTGACGGGACTTATTCCCAAATTCTCTCACGAGCTCTCCCAAGAATCCTCCATTGGACAAAATTCAAGCTCCCATTTCTTCGTAGTTCATTGGGTAAGTAATCTTAACTTCATTTCTTCTTGTTTCATTCATCAAAACATCATTTTTCTAGCCCCAAATCATATAATCATGGTAGAAATTAGAGTTTTTGGGTAGAGTTAGCTTTTTGAGAATTTTGGGCGATTCAACCTCAATTTGGGGTCGAATCTTAAAACAAGTCATATATTTGGACTCGTGGGGTTATGGGTAATTGGAATTTGGTCCGAGTCTCGAGTTTGGACCATGTGGGCCAAGTGTCGGATTTTTGTATTTTTGGAAGGAAAATTAGAAATGAAATTCTAAGCTAGGAAACAATTGTATTAGATATCGTTAGTTCGGGGTCAAATTCTAGAGGAAAGGTGATTGTAAACTTTGAGTTTCTATTTTCGGATTCGAGGTAAGTGTTCAATCTAGCTTTGGCTTGAGCGAATAGGATTAGGTTGTTATTTTTTATGTCCTATGTGGGTCGGTGTATAGATATGGTGACGGTTACCTATGCGCCTGAGTCAAGCATGACCGTGATGTCATATTTGCTATTAAAATTGCGAAGTATGTGAACAATTGTGATAATTACTTGTTACAATAACTATGAAGTGAAAGTTGAGAATTAAATGAACTAAACAGGAATTTTTGGTACTTTTCCCTTGCTCGGACCATTTGTTGAGTTGTATTCCCTTGACGGGACCCATTGTTGAGTTGTATTTCCCTTGTCGGGATTTATTGTTGAATTATTATCCCTTGCTGGGGTATTTTGTCTTGATATATATATATATATATATATATATATATATATATATATATATATATATATATATATATATATATATATATATATATATATATATTTCCTTTTCTCGTTTGGTTGTGACCATTGATTGGGAGATGAAGAGAGAGTAAAAGCACGAAGGGTGATGTCGTGCCTTGTATTTGATATTTTTGGTGAGAAGCGAGAGTAAAAGCACGAAGGGTGATGCCGTGCATTATATTTGACTATTTTTTTGAGGAATGAGAGTAAAAGCACAAAGGGTGATGCCGTGCAGTTGTTGATTCATAGGCTTCTTGTTTAATTATTATTTATTCAATTTCATTACTTGATTGTAGAAGTTATAATTGAACTGCTAATCCCCCAACATCTCCCTTTCCCATTTTATTTGTTTAAATTCTTGCTCTCTTTCTGGTATTACATATATCTGTACAGGTTGTTTGTGGTAGGTCCGGTTTAGCCTCGTCACTACCTCGCCGAGGTTAGGTGGGGCATTTAATAGCACATGGGGTCGGTTGTGCTGATACAACGCTTCTGTGTCTTTTGTGCACCGGTCAGGATACAGCCTACGGACCGGAGTTATATTTCAAGAGTGATCCTTCAGTCCAGAGACTCCGAGGTAGTTCACTGGCGTTTGCGGGCCCTGAGTCTTCCTTATCTTGTCTTTTCAGTTTGTTTAATTGTATTAAATAGACATATTATGTATTTCTTTCAGACTGTGCTTGTAGTACTCCTTTAGTCGTCTGTGAGTAGTGACCCCAGATACTGGGTAGAGACATGTTCTTAATTTCCGCATTTTTGTTTTCGCTATTGTGGTTAAAAGACTCCCGCATGTTTTAGTTAATTATTTTAGTATTTAACTTGTTTAAGATTTAAATTTGTGAAAATGATTATAAAGGTTTGATTTCCTAGCTTCGACAGTAGGCGCCATCATGACTCCCGATGGTGGGTAAATCCGGGTCGTGACAAGTTGGTATCAGAGCACTAGGTTACTCGGGTCTCACAACTCACGGACAAGCTCGGTAGAGTCTGAGGGATCGGTACGGAGCCGTCTGTAAAAGTTTCACTTTTTTCATTCTTGTCGTGCGATTCTGTTTCTAAAATATTGATAGTCGTTCTACTCTGTTCTTTTGTAGATGGCGAGAACATGTGCGTCTTCTTCTTCCGCCCAGCAGCCCGAGCCCCTAGCAGCAGCTCCTCCTAGGGGTAGGGGCCGGGCCAGAGGCCGTGGAAGTGGTGGAGCTCAGCCCCAGGCAGCAGTTCCAGAGGTGGAGCCTCACATTGACTTTGATGAGGAGGTTCTAGCTCTACCAGCTCCAGTGGGCCAGCTCAGGTCCCAAGAGGAGTGATGTTTACTTCGGATATTCAGGATGCTCTTGTCCGCATATCAGGCTTTATGGACAGTGTTGCCGGAGCGGGATTGCTGCCAGTAGCACTAGATACTTCTCAGGCTGGAGGAGGGGTTCAGACTCTTGATACACGTACTCCCGAGCAGGTAGCTCCCCAGACTCAGGTTCCCTTGGTTCAGCCTGCAGTGGCAGCTCAGACAGGCATTACAGCTCATGCCGAAGATGGGACGGCCATGTCTTCGGATGCTTTGTGGAGGCTTGAACGGTTCTCCAAGTTTTTCGCCACTACTTTCAGCGGCGCTTCATCGGAGGATCACCAGGACTTTCTATACAGTTTTCATGAGATCCTCGGGACTATGGGGATAATAGAGACAAATGGGGTCGATTTGTGCACTTTCTGACTTGTGGGGTCCGCCAATACTTGGTGGAGAGATTATTGTCTATCTAGACCAGCAGGGTCTCCAGCTTTGACATGGGATCAGTTTGCACAATTATTTTGGAGAAGTTTCTCCCCGTCACTCAGTAGGAGACACTTCGCTGACAATTTGAGCACCTTCAATAGGGCTCCATGACAGTTAAACAGTATGAGACCACATTTGTTGATTTGGCTCGCCATGCAGTAGTGATACTCCCTACGGATAGGGAGAGGGTTCGCAGGTTCATTAGTGGATTGATTCTGCCTGTTCGCCTACAGATGGCCGTGGGAGTTGGCAGTGATATTACTTTTCAGGAGGCGGCCAATGCGGACCGCCGAGTAGAGATGGCATTGGCTCGAAGAGGTAGTCAGGGTTCGGACAAGAGGCCTCGACATTCTGGCAGATTTAGTGGTACCTCATTAGGAGGTAGGGATTTCCATGACAGAGGCCATCCCCCGAGACCTTTCCAGTCGGCACTTCAGGTTTCTCAGGTACGCCAGGAAGTGGTGGCCACCAACAGTATTATTCAGTTCAGTAGTCTTTCAGTGGACCACCAGCACCCATTAGTGCACTGCCACTTCAGAGCTTCAGGGGAGGACATACCGATCGATAGGGCCAGCAGACTCAACCGCCGAGGGCATGTTATGGTTATGGTGACACAGGTCTTGTTGTCATATTTTACCCTCGGGCCTCGAGTAGTTCTCAGCAGCAGGGTCCTCGCCCTACAATTCTGGAAGCAGGTGATCCACATGCCGCTTAACCAGCTAGAGGCGGGGGTAGGGATCATAGAGCTGTAGGGAGAGACCGTAGAGGTGGAGCCCGAACAGCCAGAGGTAGGGGTCAACCCGCAGCAGATCGTCCAGAGACGCAGTTCAATAGGGTGGGATCCATCCCCGTTGTTATGCATTGCCAGCCAGGCCGGAGGCCGAGTCATTTGAAGCTGTGATTACAGGTACTATGCTGGTCTGTGATAGGGGTGCTTTGGTATTGTTTGATCCGGGATCTACTTATTCTTATGTGTCATCCTATTTTGCACCCTATTTGATCATGCCTAGTGAGGCTCTGGGTATTCCTGTATATGTGTCCACATCGGTTGGTGATTCTATAGTGGTCGCCGAGTGCATCGTTCTTGTGTGGTCGTATTTGAGGGTCCTGAGACCCGTGCCGATTTATTGCTTCTAGACATGGTGATCTTCGATGCCATACTGGGGATGGACTGGCTGTCCCAGTATCATGCTATCTTGGATTGTCATGCCAAGACCGTGATTTGGCCTTGCCAGACTCACCCCGACTTGAGTGGAGAGGGACCCCAGGCCATGCCACCCGTAGTGTTATTTTGTATGTCAAGGCTCGACGTATGGTCGAGAAGGGGCGTTTAGCATATTTGGCGTATGTTCGCGAATCTAGCGTAGAGGTTCCATCTATCGACTCTGTTCCTATTGTTCGGAAGTTCTCCGAGGTTTTTCCTTCAGACCTGCCGGGTGTGCTGCCCGACAGGGATATTGATTTATGTATTGATCCGGCTCCTGGCACTCAGCCTATTTCTATTCCACAATATCTCATGGCCCTGCCAGAATTGAAAAAGTTGAAAGAGCAGCTTCGAGACTTGATTGATAAGGGTTTCATTATACCTAGTGTATCACCTTGGGGTGCGCCAGTGTTGATTCTGAAGAAAAAGGACGGGTCGATGAGGATATGCATTGATTACTGGCAGTTGAACAAGGTGACGATAAAGAACAAGTATCCACTGTTGAGGATTGATGATTTGTTTGACCAGCTCTAAGGTGCCAGGGTGTTTTCGAAGATAGATTTGAGGATTGGTTATCATCAGCTAAGGTTAGGGTGTATGATGTCCCTAAGACATCATTTCGTACTCGGTATGGGCATTATGAGTTTTTGGTCATGTTGTTTGGGCTCACCAATGCCCCGACAACATTCATGGAGTTGATGAACCGAGTGTTCAGGCCTTACTTGGATTTATTTGTGATTGTATTCATTGATGGTATTTTAGTATATTCCCATAGTCTGGATGAGCATGAGCAGCACCTAAGAGTGGTTCTTTAGACTCTGAAGGATAACAAGTTGTACGCCAAATTTTCAAAGTGCGAATTTTTGTTGAGTTCAGTATCATTCCTGGGGAATGTCGTATCAGTAGAGGGTATTCAGGTGGACCCGAAGAAGATAGAGGCAGTCAAGAACTGGCCTCGACCAACTTCAGCTACAGAGATTCGGAGCTTCTTGTGGTTAGCTTGTTATTACAGACTTTTTGTGGAGGGGTTCTCATCCATCGCAACCCCGATGACTAGATTGACTCAGAAGGGTACCTAGTTTAGGTGGTCAGATGAGTCGAGGAGAGCTTCCAGAAGCTCAAGACAGCTCTGACCATGGCACCGGTATTGATCTTTCCCACAGGATCTGGGCCTTATACTGTATATTGTAATGCTTCCCGCACCGGACTTGGCGCGGTGTTGATGCAGAATGGCAAGGTCATAGCATATGCTTCAAGGCAGTTGAAGATCCACATAAAAAGACTTATCCAGTTCATGACTTAGAGTTTGCAGCCATTGTTCATGCCTTGAAAATCTGGAGGCATTATTTGTATGGTGTGACGTCTGAGGTGTACGCGGGTCACAAGAGCCTTCAATACTTGTTCAAGTAGCAAGAGTTGAATTTGAGACAGCGGAGGTGGTTGGATTTGTTAAAAGATTATGATGTTTCTATTTTATACCACCCAGGGAAGGCCAATATGGTGGCCGATGCATTGAGTAGAAAGTACGCCAGCATGGGTAGTCTTGCATATATTCTGGTCAGCCAGAGACCACTTGCCTTGGATTTTCAGGCCTTGGCCAATTGATTTGTGAGATTGGATATTTCTCAGCCCAGCAGGGTGTTAGCTTGCACGGTTGCTCACTCGTCATTGATGGAGCGTATCCGGGTGCGTCAGTTTGATGATCCCCATTTATGTGTCCTGAGAGACACGGTGCAGAAGGGAGGTGCCAAGGAGATGACTATTTGAGATGATGGCATATTGAGGTTGCAGGGGCGAGTTTGTGTGCCCAATATTGATGGTATTCGAGAGTCGATCTTAGCGGAGGCCCACAGTTCTCGGTATTTTATTCACCCGGGCGCCGGGAAGATGTATCAGGATTTGAGACAGCATTATTGGTGGCGTCGAGTGAAGAAAGACATTGCTGCATATGTGGCTCGTTGTCTAAATTGTCAGCAGGTTAAGTACGAGCATCAGAGGCATGGTGGTTTATTTCAGAGGATTGAGCTTCCCGAGTGGAAGCGGGAAAGGATCACTATGGATTTTGTTAGTGGCCTTCCGATGACTCGGAAGAAGTTTGATGCTATATAGGTTATTGTTGATAGGATGACTAAGTCAGCGCATTTCATCCCAGTTGCAACCACCTATTCATCCGAGAGGTATGCTGAGATTTATATCAATGAGATCGTTCGCCTTCATGGGGTGCCCATATCTATTATTTTGGATCGGGGTCCGCAATTTACCTCGCATTTCTGGAGAGCGGTGCAGCATGAGTTGGGCACCCAGGTCTAGTTGAGTACAACATTTCACCCCCAGATGGACGGTCGGTCTGAGAGGACCATTCAGATTCTGGAGGATATGCTCCGATCCTGCGTTATTGATTTTGGAGGTTCGTGGGACCAGTTCTTGCCGTTAGCGGAGTATGCTTACAACAACAACTACCAGTCCAGTATTCAAATGGCTCCTTATGAGGAGTTGTTTGGTAGGCGGTGTCGGTCCCCAGTCGGATGGTTTGAGCCGGGAGAGGCTCGCTTATTAGGTACAGATTTAGTGCAGGATGTCTTGGATAAGTTCAAGATCATTCAGGACAGACTTCGGTTGGCTCAATCTAGGCAGAAGAGTCTTGCAGATCGTAAGGTCAGGGATGTTGCTTTCGTTATTGGTGAGCGAGTATTGCTTCGTGTATCGCCTATGAAGGGCGTGATGAGGTTTGGGAAGAAGGGAAAGCTTAGCCCTAGGCATATTGGCCCATTTGAGATTCTGGATTGTGTGGGCAATGCGGCTTATAGACTCGCATTGCCGCCTAGCTTGTCAACCGTGCATCCAGTTTTTCATGTATCCATGCTTCATAAGTATCACTGTGATCCCACCCACGTGTTAGATTTCAGCAATGTCCAATTGGATAAGGACCTGTCATATGAGGAGGAGTCGGTGTCTATTTTAGACTGGCAGGTTTGACAGTTGAGGTCGCAGAGTTTAACTGCGTGTTCAGTGGAGAGGTCAGCCTCCTGAGGCATCGACCTATGAGTCCGAGTCTTATATGCGGAGCCGTTATCCCCATCCATTCCCCCACTCAGGTACTTCTTTCTTTTGTCCGTTCGAGGAGAATGGTTGTTTTAGAGGTGGAGGATGTGACGACCCAAAGGGTCATCACTGTAATTCTCCCTTTTCTTGCACGTCTGAAGCCTTGAAAATCTCTTATTTGGTTGTATTGATTTGCGTGTGCAGTCCGGGCACGAAGCCAAAAAATGTTTATGTGAAATTATTTGAATTCTCTGTTAAAAACTATGAATTTTGATACTAATATTGCTATAGCTGACTTTGGTCAACGTTTTGAGTAACCGGACCCGAAACCATGATGTGATTGTCCCGGAGGGTCCGTAAGGAAATTTGGGACCCGGACGTATTCCCGAAATCGAAATCCGAGGTCCCAGGCCCGAGTACGGAGCTTTTCTGTGAAATTATTTTATGAATATGCTTAAGGAAAAATGAAAATGGAAATTGATCAAAAATAATGGTATCGGGCTTGTATTTTGGTTCTGATGCCCGGTACAAGTCTTAAATGGGCGTTAACTGCTATCTGTAAAGTTTGATAAAAAACGGACGTCATTTGACGTGTTTCGGACAAAAAGTGGAAAATTTAAAAGTTTTGAACTTAGAAATGAAAATCATGAGTGTTGGGGGTTAATTCTTTGGTTTTGATGTTATTTTGGCAGTTTGATCGCTCGAGCAAGTTCGTAGGATGATATTGAGTTAGTGTGTGTGTTTGGTTTGGAGCCCCAAGGGCTCGGGGTGATTTCGGCGGTGTTTCGGGGTGTTTTAGGCTCTTTGGACTTAGCCGATTTTCTGCAACTGTTACCTAGATATTTTTTTCTACGCGATCGCGACCTCTGCCACGCGATCGCACTGCTTTGACTCGTTCCTCTATGCGATCGCATCGTCGTTCACATGATCACGTAGCTTCCAGCTTCCTCCTCTCCGCGTTCGCGTACTAGTCCACGCGATCGCATAAACCAATTGACCTCTTAGTGACTTTTCTTCTATGCGGTCACAACACTTCTCACGCGATCGTGTAGCTTCCAAGCTTCCTTCACCACGATCGCGTCCCCATTCCCGCGGTCGCGAAGGGCAATTTCGCCCAGTGAGTTTAAAATCCTAAAACAGAACAGTGACGAGATTTATTCCCAAAGTCTCTCACGAGCTCTCCCAATAACCCTCCATTGGACAAAATTCAAGCTCCCATTTCTTCGTAGTTTATTGGGTAAGTAATCTTAACTTCAGTTCTTATTGTTTCCTTCATCAAAACATCAATTTTCTAGCCCCAAATCATTGAATCATGGTAGAAATTAGGGCTTTTAGGTAGAGTTAGGTTTTTGAGAATTTTGGGCGATTCAACCTCAATTTGGGGTCAAATCTTAAAACAAATCATTTATTTGGAATCGTGGGGTTATGGGTAATCGGAATTTGGTTTGAGCCTCGAGTTTGGACCATCTGGGCCCGGTGTCGGATTTTTGTATTTTTGGAAAGAAAATTAGAAATAAATTTCTAAGCCAGGAAATTGTATCCTTGTACTATTATTGATAATATTAAATCGAATTGTGTTAGAAATCATTGGTTCGGGGTCGAATTCTAGAGTAAAGGCGATTGTTGAGCTTTAAGTTGCTATTTTCGGATTTGAGGTAAGTGTCCAATCTAACTTTGGCTTGAGGGAATAGGATTAGGTTGTTATCTGTTATGTGCTATGTGGGGTCGGTGTATATGTATGGTGACGGTTACTTATGCGCTCGAGTCAAGCATGACTGTGATGTCATATTTGCTACTAAAATTGCGAAGTAAGTGAACAATTGTGATAATTACTTGTTACAAGAACTATGAAGTGAAAGTTGAGAATTAAATAAACTAAAGAGGAATTTTTGGTAGTTTTCCCTTGCCAGGACCATTTGTTGAGTTGTATTCCCTTGCCGGGACCTATTGTTGAGTTGTATTTCCCTTGTCGTGATTTATTGTTAAATTATTCTCCCTTGCCGGGATATTTTGCCTTGATATATATATATATATATATATATATATATATATATATATATATATATATATATATATATATATATATATATATATATATATATATATATATATATATATATATATATATATATATATATATATATATATATATATATATATATATATTTCCTTTTCTCATTTGGTTGTGACCATTGATTGGGAGAGGAAGAGAGAGTAAAAGCACGAAGGGTGATGCCGTGCACTGTTTAATGAGAGTAAAAGCACGAAGAATGATGTCGTGCACTGTTTATCGAGAGTAAAAGCACGAAGGGTGATGTCGTTCCTTGTATTTGATATTTTCGGTGAGAAGTGAGAGTAAAAGCACGAATGGTGATATTGTGCATTATATTTGACTATTTTGGTGAGGAATGAGAGTAAAAGCACGAAGGGTGATGCCGTGCACTTGTTGATTCATTGGATTCTTGTTTAATTATTATTTATTCAGTTTCATTTCTTGATTGTAGAAGTTATAATTGAACTGCTACTTCCCCAGCATGCTCGTCGAGGTTAGGACGGGCACTTACCAGCACATGGGGTCGGTTGTGCTGATACTACACTTTTGTGCCTTTTTGTGCACAGGTCAGGACACAACTTACGGACCGCAGTTATAGCTGGGGAGTGATCCTTCAGTCTAGAGACTCCGAGGTAGTTCGCTGGCGTTCGGGACCCTGAGTCTCCTCTTGTCTTTTCAGTTTGTTTAATTGTATAAAAACAAACATATTATGTATTTCTTTCAAACTGTGCTTGTAGTACTCCTTTAGTCGTCCGTGAGTAGTGACATCAGATACTGGGTAGAGACATGTTGTTAATTTCCGCATTTTTGTTTTCATTATTGTTGCTAAAAGACTCCCGCATGTTTTAGTTAATTATTAGTATTTAACTTGTGATAGATTTAAGTTTGTGAAAATAATTATAAATGTTGGCTTGCCTAGCTTCGACAGTAGACGCCATCACGACTTCCGATGGTGGGTAAATTCGGGTCGTGACAACTATAATGGTATAAGGTTGTAGTATAACTATATACTCCTATAGTATATTAGTATACTATAGCGGTATATGGTTAGGTAACAATGTTCTTCTTCGACTGCAGTTGTGTTCTTTTTTGATTTTCAACTGAAAATTCGATCTCAATCACCTCAAATCAGTTCAAGTCTCGACCAAACTGACTCAACATTTAGTAACAGTTTCCAATCGATATTTTAGTCACGCTAGTCAAAATCTAATCAAACAATTACAAACTCGACACATGCAATTTATGATTTTTCAAGTTTCAAGGTCTTTCAATGGTTGATCTAATTTTTCTTACAATAAATTACTATAAAGATATCAAAGATGGAGCTTCTAACAGATTTTAATTAGGTTTATTATAATATTTAGAGTATAATCTTTTACTTTATATATAATTGATAAATATAGTTATGCTAGATAATTAAATAAAAATCGCCTTGATAGAGATAATTAGATTTATAATTATGCATATATATGTAAAAATTTCTTAATATTTACGTATTATTAGATCATAAATGATCAAATATTTCATCCAGAAATGTCCTCTGGTGTACCACATACTTACTATAGTGAAAATTAGTTTTTTCATTTATGTAGTTTAACCAAATGTTATGTTACCCATATTTAGCTGCAGATTTTCATTCCATGTCCATTAAATTTACTTATAATATGTAAAGAGCAATTTAGGGAAGTAATTATATTCGATGTATGTACAACAAGTTCAAGAGAAAAAAAGAAATGGGAAGTCGGGTAATAGGTTTGGGATAAATAGGTAGAAATTGTAATTAATTCTTAAATACACAAACACGAATAATTAATTTGAGTCTAATGGGTATATTATGTAGTTTCCTCAAGAAAAATTTAACCACTTATTAGGTGCTGGCCTTTCAAATCTTGAGTATGCATATCTTTGTGAAATTATGGGTTACTGTAATTTTATGATCCAGGTTAAGTGGGTTGATATATGACCCAATTTTTGTTTGAACCCGAGATTTCCACGTGACCCAATAAGAAATTGTCACGTCACTAAATTGAAAGCCTACAAATGATGCTGTTAGATATGGGATAATTTTAATAATATAATTAACGTCGTGTATTTTTTTGAACGAATAAATAAACGAATGTTATCTGTAAATCATTTAGCAAATAATAGGAGTAGTTTATATCCCTTCCCGCAATCTTATTAAATATATTGACGCCAAAATTGAAAAAGTGTATTGTGTTATAAAATATTCTATTTTAGGTGAATGTCCATATTTAGAGAGATTCTAGGGTTTACTTCTTGGTGGCTGAGTCACCACCTCCCTATAAATAAAGGGGTTCTATTCCATTGTAAACCATCCCAAAGTATCAATAAGAATATTCCTCTCTCTACTTTTCTCTCTATTGTTCTTGTTCTTGTATTATTGTTCTTGTTCTTATATTATTTCATAACACGTTATCAGCACGAGACTCTACCGTCTCAAGAATCCTCTTGAGAAAATTAAGGTATTTCCCTTTTTCCGAATTTGGTTTTAATTATGTCTGATATTATGAAAAGAAAGCTCGTTGCCCTTGAAATTTCGGGCAAGAACTATATGACATGGGTGTTGGATGCTGAAATCCACTTAGATGCTATGGGTCTTGAAGACGCCATTAAAGACAGAGATAAAGCATCCACCCAAGACTGTGCTAAGGCCTTGATTTTCTTGCGCCATCACCTTGATGAAGGTTTGAAAATTGAATATCTCACAGTCAAAGATCCACTCATCTTGTGGAAAGGCTTAAAGGAGAGATATGACAACCTGAAGTTGGTCACTCTGCCACAAGCACGATATGATTGGGCTCATCTGAGGCTCCAAGACTTTAAGTCTGTTTCTGAATATAATTCTGCAATGTTCAGAATTACTTCTAAATTGAAACTCTGTGGAGATAATATCTCTGATTATGATATGCTTGAAAAAAAACGTTTACAACGTTTCATGCCTCCAATATGGTACTGCAACAACAGTACAGAGAGAAAGGTTTCAAAAGTACTCTGAACTGATTTCTCTTCTCCTTGTGGCTGAGCGAAACAATGACCTGCTCATGAGAAATCACGAAAATCGACCCACTGGGTCTACACCATTTCCTGAAGCAGATAAAGTGTATTCTCATTATGCCAAGCATGGAAAAGGCTATGGCTTTAATCATGGTCGTAGTCGTAATCGGGGTCATAGCCGTGGACATAGACAAGGAAGAAATTTCCCTGATGTCCGTCACCCCCCAAAGAGATATAACCACCAAAAGCAGAAACGAGATTATGAGGATCCAAAGGCAAATAGTTCAGAAACTATATGTTATCGTTGCGGTGGAAAAGGGCACTGGTCAAAAGCTTGCCGTGTACCAAGACATTTGGTTGATCTTTATCAAGCATCTCTAAAGAATAAAGGCCCTGAAACAAATTTTGTCTTTGACGACAATTTTGACATCACCCACCTGGATGTGGCAGACTTCTTTGAGCAACCCGAGGGGAAAATAGACCACTTAATCAGTGATGGATCTGTGATGAAGGAAGATGGAATTGTTTGATTTTATTTTACTTATTTGTATTAGTTAGTGAATAAACTAATAGTCATTAGTATCAGCTCGTATTAGTTAGTTTATGATATAATGTTAGTATTAGTTCTTTAGAATGTTTCAATATGCTTAAATTTCAAAGATATTTTTATTTTCCAGTAGAGTTAATCGATTAACCTAACAGTTAGTCGATTATCTAATATTTCGCATTAAAACTGGACTTTTTTGCAAGCTAAGTTAGTCGACTATCTGATTTAGTTAGTCGACTAACCTGATGACTGTTTACTAAGTTAGTCGACTATCAACTTAGTTAGTCGACTAACTAATATTTCGCATTAAAACTGGACTTTTCCGCAAGGCAAGATAGTCGACTATCTGATTTAGTTAGTCGACTAACCTAATGACTGCTTCCCAAGATAGTCGACTATCAACTAACTTAATCGACTAACCTCAGCAGATTTTGAAAATATTGTTTAAATGTGAAACAAACGGATTGAATTTGTTTATTCTCATGTTCGTGTATTTCTTTTGTATGTCAAACCATGGGAAAGCAAATATGGATATCTACCAAAGCAAGCTTGGATCAACGTCCAACTGTAAAAATATTTGTTTAGTTGATTCATGTACTACACATACGATACTCAAAGAAAAGAAATATTTCTCTCAACTAAGTATGTGTAAGGCAGATGTTACTACAATCTCTGGTAGTAGTAAATTGATTGAAGGCTCCGGAAGAGCAACTATAGCTCTGCCTAGAGGAACAATGTTTATCATAGAGAATGCAATGTTCTCCTCCAAGTCTAAGAGAAACTTGTTGTGTTTTAAAGATATACGCCGGAATGGCTATCATATTGAGACAATAGATGAGAATAATCTTGAATATCTCATCTTTACAAAGAATGTCTCTGGCCAAAAGAGGGTTATTGAGAAATTCCCGTCTTTATCTTGTGGCCTGTATTGGACAAAAATTAGTGCAATTGAGGCACATTCAACAGTAAACCGAAAGGTTACTGATTCCAATACTTTTGTACTTTGGCATGATCGATTGGGACACCCTGGATCAATCATGATGAGACGGATTATAGAAAGCTCATATGGGCATCCGTTAAAGAATTTCAAGATTCTTTTAAATAATGAATTTTCTTGCACTTCTTGTTATCAAGGCAAGTTAATTATTAGACCATCACCAACAAAGGTTGGGACTGAGTCACCTACGTTTTTGGAACGTATACAAGGGGATATTTGTGGACCTATTCACCCACCTAGTGGGTCCTTTAGATATTTTATGGTCTTAATAGACGCATCCTGTAGATGGTCTCATGTGTGCCTGTTGTCATCACGCAACCTTGCGTTTGCAAAACTAATGGCACAAAATAATTCGACTACAAGCACAATTTCCTGATAATCCAATCAAGTCTATTAGACTGGATAATGCTGCTGAGTTTTCATCCCAAGCATTTAATAATTATTGCTTATCAATTGGGATAAAAGTGGAACATTCTGTACCACATGTTCACACTCAAAACGGTCTTGCAGAATCTTTAATTAAACGCCTGCAGTTGATTGCAAGACCATTACTCATGAAAACGAGGCTGCCCACTTCGGTATGGGGTCACGCCATTTTGCATGCAGCAATGCTAATTCGTCTCAGACCGACGAATTATCACAAATATTCCCCGTTGCAATTGGTTTTGGGTCATGAACCCAATATATCCCATTTAAGAATCTTTGGATGCGCAGTATATGTGCCTATAGCACCGCCATACCGCACCAAAATGGGTCCGCAAAGAAGGTTAGGAATATATGTTGGGTTTGAATCGCCCTCCATTATTCGCTACCTTGAAATATTGACAAGGGATTTGTTCACTGCACGATTTGCAGACTGTCAATTTGATGAGACACTTTTCCCAAAATTAGGGGGAGAAGTTGGTGAAACCAAACGGGAAATTTTGTGGAAAAATGCATCATTATCTCATCTTGATCCACATACCTCTATTTGTGAAAAAGAGGTGCAAAAGATTATCCATTTGCAAAGAATAGCAAATCAAATGCCTGACGCATTTACGGACTTGAAAAGGATAACAAAATCCCACATCCCCGCAGAGAATGTTCCAATCCGTATTGATGTCCCTGTTGGACAATCATCTAGTGTCATATCCAATGAGTCGAATGCACGCCTGAAGCGTGGCAGGCCATTAGGTTCCAAAGATCGAAATCCTAGAAAGAGGAAAGCAAACGATCAAAATGACACTACGAAAGAATCTCATGAGGAAATTCATGATTTAATAAATTCTGAGATTCATGAAGAATCCATTGAGCCCGAGACTCAAGAAAATAAGGAACTATCAATAAATCCAATCGATATTGAGGCAAATTTTAATCGAGTGGATATAGTGGTGGATTATGTCTTTGCTTTTAATGTCGCATCTAGCATTATGCAAGAAAGTGAGGATCTTGAACCTCAATCTGTTGGAGAATGTCGAAAAAGACATGATTGGCCAAAATGGCAAGAAGCAATCCAATCAGAATTGAATTCACTGGCAAAACGTGAAGTTTTTGGCCCTATAGTTGAAACACCTAATGGTGTTAAGCCTGTTGGCTATAAATGGGTCTTTGTACGCAAGAGAAATGAGAAAAACGAGGTACAAAGATATAAGGCACGCCTTGTTGCACAAGGATTTTCTCAAAGGCCTGGTGTCGATTATGAAGAGACATATTCGCCTGTAATGGATGCCATAACTTTTCGTTATCTCATTAGTTTTGCTGTCCTTGAAAAGCTTGACATGCATTTAATGGATGTGGTTACTGCCTATCTTTATGGCTCACTGGATAATGAGATATACATGAAAATTCACGATGGACTCAAAATGCCAAACGCTCATAATTCAAAGTCCCGGGAAATGTTTTCAATCAAATTGCAAAGATCCTTGTATGGTCTAAAGCAATCAGGACGAATGTGGTATACTCGTCTTAGTGAGTATTTATTTAAAGAAGGCTATATAAATGATGCCATTTGCCCGTGTGTTTTTATAAAGAAAACAACATCGGAATTTGTTGTACTTGCCGTATATGTCGATGAGATAAACCTGATTGGAACCCCCATAGAACTCCAAAAGGCAATTGATTATCTAAAGAATGAATTCGAGATGAAAGATCTCGGAAAGACAAAATTATGTCTTGGTTTGCAAATTGAATATTTGGCAAACGGAATTTTTGTTCATCAATCTACCTATATAGAAAAGGTACTGAAACGGTTTTACATGGATGGAGCATATCCTTTAAGTACTCCGATGGTTGTTCGATCACTTGATGTGAATAAAGATCCATTCCGACCGCAAGAAAGGAATGAAGAGCTACTTGGTCCTGAAGTACCATATCTTAGTGCAATTGGCGTAGTAATGTATCTTGCAAATACTACAAGGCCTGACATAACCTTTTCAGTTAATGTCTTAGCAAGGTATAGCTCGGCTCCCACAAGGAGACATTGGAATGGGATCAAACATATATTGCGGTACCTAAAAGGGACTACCGATATGGGCTTATTTTATAGCAATAATTGCAGTCCTGATCTTGTTGGTTATGCTGATGCTGGATATTTATCCGACCCACACAAGGCTCGATCTCAAACGGGTTATGTGTTTACCTGTGGAGGCACCGCCATATCTTGGCGATCGACTAAGCAATCAATTGTGGCTACTTCATCTAATCATGCCGAGATAATCGCTATTCATGAAGCAAGTCGGGAGTGTGTGTGGTTGAGGTCTATAATACATCATATTCAAGACAAATGTGGTTTGAAGTGTAACAAACTACCCACGACTTTGTATGAAGACAATGCAGCATGTATAGCTCAATTGAAGGGAGGATTCATAAAAGGAGATAGAACAAAGCATATTTCACCAAAGTTATTTTTCACACATGATCTTCAAAAGAATGGTGATATCAATGTGCAACAGATTCGTTCAAGCGATAATATGGCTGATTTGTTCACAAAATCTCTACCAACGTCAACCTTCAAGAAGCTGGTTCACAAGATCGGAATGCGAAGACTCAAGAATATGAATTGATGCTCTTTTCAGGGGGAGTTAATGTGCGTTGCACTCTTTTTCCCTTACAAGGTTTTGTCCCAATGGGTTTTCCTTGCAAGGTTTTTAACGAGGCAACCAATAGGCGCATATTCAAACATGTGTACTCTTTTTCCTTTTATTTAATTTTTTCCCATTGGGTTTTGTTTTAGTTAAGGTTTTAACGAGGCACATTATTGAATAGACATTCAAGGGGGAGTGTTATAAAATATTCTATTTTAGGTGAATGTCCATATTTAGAGAGATTCTAGGGTTTACTTCTTGGTAGCTAAGTCACCACCTCCCTATAAATAAAGGGGTTCTATTGCATTGTAAACCATCCCAAAGTATCAATAAGAATACTCCTCTCTCTACTTTTCTCTCTATTGTTCTTGTTCTTGTTCTTGTATTATTGTTCTTGTTCTTATATTATTTCATAACATATTGAACTAAATTGGAGTTTATATAACAATCCTACCGTAACCTCTCTAGCATTTGAATATATGCGACCTTTGAGCTGCTTGCATAAACTTTATTAAAATTGAAACTTTTATACATTCTTTTCCCTTGGAATGGACTTAAAAATGTATTATTCGAATTAAAAACCTGCATAATAATCTCGAATACTCACTTTGGGAGACTTTAATGAAACAAAAAGCTTCTTAACTTTGAAACCATAATGTTCAAGCTGCAACCACATGCTTTCAAGCTCCACGATAAGTGCATCAAACCAAAAATCTCAAACTATCTTAAGTTTATAACTATCCACAAGAAGTGTCCAATCAATCCCGGGCCACCCGAGACCCCGGTAGAATATATATATATATATATATATATATATATATATATATATATATATATATATATATATATATATATATATATATATATATATATATATATATATATATAATCATCATACGAACCTATTGAAACATTCAAATCATGAGTCTCAGAGGTCTATTCTAGTGATTGAACATCTTCATTATCAACCGGTAGGTCAGAATTGTGAGCAAATAATTTTTGCCCTATATGAATTACTCCCATAATTTCAAAACAAAATAATTATTTTCATTGTTTGTAATTTTGTGAAATTTTTGTGGCATTTTTTGTTAATTGTTTGTATTTGTCTGTGCATGCTTATTTTATTTAATTAATGAAAAATACGAAAAAGACTTGACATTTGCATTTAAGATTTAATTTTATATTTTAGGATTAATTAGCAAATTGGTTGTTTCATAAAATGAGAAAAATCATAAAAAATAGTTTAATTTCACTTTTAATTTTAACTTTGATTTTGAGTAGTTTTTCTATTAATTTATTTTGTAATTAATTGTGATAATTATAATTTAGGTTTAATTAGTATTTTTAAGATAATTAGGTTGTAGAAATTAATTTAGATTTTAATTTACTTTTGAAAAAAGAAAATGAAAAAAAAATATTGGAAAAATTGATTTGAAATAGCGATATAAAAAAGTGGAAGGATCAGAAACTTGAGTTTCCTTGTTTTAATTTTGTAAAGGCCCAGATGCATATTACCCCATAACCTAGCCAAAACCTGCCCAATACCCAGGTGCAACCCAGTCAGTCAACTTGATGCCCAAACGACAGCGTTCAGGGCTTTGAATTCCAATCCAATCTCAGCCCTTCATTACAGGTCATCTAACAGCTCTAGATCTATCTCCCTGATCACTTAATAATGTCCGAAAAAAATCAGAGACCCCTCATTTCCTCCAAACACCTCCGTTACTTCATCTTCTCCACATTAGAGCATTCAAACGCCATTGTTACCGGCGTTCCATTCCTCCAAATCACCCTCAAACTCTTCCTCCACAACCCCCACACCCCAAGGAATGTGAATCCATTGTCATATATCCTTAAATCTCTGCCAAATCAAGTCAATTCCAGGTCTAAAAGAAGAAAAATAAGAAATGTAAAAATCTCCCCAAATCTTCATGCTTCCGAGAACGATTAGGGCTGAAATTGTTTTTGGTCATTTGTTCTTGACGTGAACACTTGATTGATGCCAATTTTGGGTCAAATCGAATTCTGTTTGAGGTTTGTCAAAAGACCCATCTTCCTGCCGATTTAGGTAATTCTCTTCTCCTCTCGTTCTTCTTATTTCCTCTCTTTTCTATCTCATGTTTATTGTTTTACAAATTATTATGTTCATATATTTAAGATCGAGTCATTTCAATGTAATGTTCAGTTTAATTTTTGGTTTACTAGCTGCTGGTTTTCTTTTACCTTGTTTTATTTATTTTTTAAATTCTGCTTTTGTGTATAAAATTAGGAAGTGGAGTCATTTTGGTTTTTTTAGTTTGCCTAGAAATTCATCAGCTTACACTGAACATAGAGCTCTTAAATCCCAAAGGACTGTTGAAGCTCATCGTTACAGAGGCAATTTGATAATTTGGTTGTAGTGTGAGGGTAAATAACCAGGGTTAGAGGGGTAATTTGGATAGTTTTAGAGAGGGAATCAATGAGTAACTGCTTGGGGAAGCTTCTAGGAAGCTGGGGAAGGGGTTATTTTGAAAGCTTAAAACTAAATAGGGATAGCTAGGCAAAAATAAAAATATGAAAAGGGCCTAAAGGAAAATTTGAGTCTCTATTAGTTGCCTTATTGCCTTGCCTATAAAGGCATCTCATTCTTGCATTTGAAAGAGGGACCGGAAGAGATAGAAAAAATACAAAAAATTAGAAACGACTAAAAAAACATAAAAAATTAATGTTCCATTGAGAAATTCTTCAATTCTTGAGGATCCCACTTCTGAAATAATCTCTGAACAATCAGGAGGCTAAAATGATTTGAGTTTGGTTGGTTTTCAAAAGTTTGGTTCAAGTTTTGGTTGTTTTTATTATTAGGAATCAATTAATATTTCTGCTGGTTTAAAATTTTGTTCAAAACTGGTTTCATTGGTTATTTCTTGGCTGACTCTACTGCTGATATTATTTCTACTGCTGAACTATCAATTTCTGCTTTTGTTTTGAAATCCAGGTACATGTTCTGAAACCTACATAATGTGATCTTCAAGTTGAAAGTGAAATGAAAATGGAAGTAGAAAGTTTGATATTCAGTCGTGTATGATGTTTATGTGTTAATCTCGCTATTCAAATTCTCTTCTCTATGTAAATCTTGACTTGTCATTCTAACTAATGTTGTTTAAGTTTCTATGCATCTAATGTGTACAATGTATAGATCTTGTTAGTTAGATTTAGTAGTAGCTTATTCAGCTTGAAGGGCTTCTTCAGATACTAAAGTCACACATATTTTACTAATGCTGTAGAGGCAGATTTGGTATTGCCCTTTTAGTAGTTTGTTAGAAATATATGCAGAATTTTGGTTGTAATAGTTGAATTCTTATCGCTCCTGAAGCATGGAAACTATTAAGTATTAATTGTAGGCTATATGGTAGCATAGTATTGATTTTCAAGTGTCAAATAGGCATATTATCATGTCTGATCACAAAAGGGAAGGTAGGTTCTAATGATTGTCTCGTATGAAATCTTAAATTTTGAGTTTAACATTAGAAGGTCAATTGGGATCCAAGGTTAGAATTAAGAATAGTAACCATACCAAGTTATTTTCTTATTTCACATTCAGTAAAGAATGCAGTTTATGTTTTTTGAAAATCTGTATAATCACTAATTGGTTGTTTGATGTATGAATTTCAAATTGATAAAGGTTTGAATAGCTTAGTGTTTAACCAAAAAATAGATTTTTTTCTTTCGAGTAAACATTCTATCCATTAATATCAAAAAATATTTACAAGTTGAAGCTTTAGTAAGAGATTGGACTACTCCTACTCATTTACATCACTCTTCTATACTAAATTCTAGCTTTCTCTAGGTACATCATAGTATAGGAACATCTAGTAAACTAGAAACTAAGGAAACCTTTTAATTTTGTCCAATCCAGCTTGCCAACGCCTGCAATTCCTGCCTCGGATATGGATTGACAAGGCTATTTCTCTACACAGTTGAGATTCGTCAAATGTTTTCCTATTAAATCTGATGTTGTTTCTTTCGCGCCAGATAAGAGCAACAGTATTGATGAAGGCACATGTTGTTATACTATTAAGTGCCACTCCACTCTTTGCCTTTCTACACACCCACAACAATTGTGTTTCCCAGTCACCCACAGTCCTGTGATGACCCAGCCAGGTATATAGTCTAATCCACAGGCTCTTAGTAACTGGGCAGTTAAAGAACAGGTGGTTAAATGTTTCAATACTTTGATCACAGAACACACAGTTACCAGGAACTTGGATTCCAATCTTCTGTAGTCTGTCTACTGTAGGCAGTCTCCTTTGAGCAGCCAGCCAGACAGTAAACCTATATCTAGGTTGAGCATGTGCAAGTAATACCAGATTCTTCCAAGCAACCTTTCTGTAAGTAGGAATCAATGCCAGATATAATTTCTGGATATGGAACTGTTCCAGCCTGCAGAAGCCTTGCAATCTACTGAACAGGTTGCCTTGTATCAGTTGAGTTCCCATTAGGTCATCCCTTCTGTCCAGTATCTTCCTTACAACCCAAGAAGCTGCCTTAGGTAATGGCATTGTTTCTATGTCCATCTGCTTGATGTAGTAGCTGTGCACCCATCTAATCCACAAGCAATCCTTCTTCTTAGTCAAATTCCAGAGGTGCTTACTGATTGCTGCCTTATTCATACTGTCATATCTATAATATTCAATCCACTACTAGAGATAGGCCTACATACACTGTCCCAGGCCACTAAGGCCTTTCTGGACAGCTTTACACTCCCAGTCCAAAGAAAGGTTCTGCATATATTTTTAATGGTTTTCAATACTTTCTTAGGCAGGATGAACACTCGAGCCCAGTAGGTTTGAATGCCAAATATGACAGATTTTATCAGTTGACATCTTCCAGCATAGGAAAGCAGTTTGGTAGACCAGCATGTTACTTTAGCTGTAATCTTCTCAATTATTGGTAAGTAGTGGCCACCAGATTTTTGGAGTCGAGGGGAATCCCCAGATACCTTAAGGGAATTTTTTCTTCAGTGAATCACAATGCTTCCAGAATCTGTGCCTTGACATCCTGATTTACTCCATCTATATATAATGCACTCTTTGACAGATTAGCTTGCAGACCTGAGGCATTGGAGAACTTGAGGAAAGCTTCCTTTAAGATTTGAACAGACACCAGGTCAGCTCTACAAAACATCAGTAAGTCATCAACAAAGCAGACGTGTGTACAGTTTAATTTTCTGCATTTTGGGTGGAAATTGAAATCTCCATTTCTGTGCGATTGTCCCAATATCTTATTGAGGTACTCCATGGCCAGTACAAATAAATAGGGTGACATAGGTTCACCTTGTCTAATACCCCTTTTAGCTTTGAAAGGCTTTGTGATACCACCATTTAGCATGAGGGAATAAGAGACAGTTGTGACACACTCCATTACCCATTGCACAAAGATAGCAGGAAAGCCCAGATCAACTAATATTTGCTTTAGGAACCTCCAATCCAATGTGTCATATGCTTTCCTCAGATCCACCTTCAAGACACATCTAGGAGAAACAGCTTTCCTAGAATAGCCTTTGAAGATTTCATGACTGAGTATGATATTGTCCAGTATGCTTTTACCCTCAATGAAGGCAGATTGAGCCTGCCCTACCAGTTCACCTATCACAGCTTTCATCCTCCTAGTGATGACTTTGGAAATGATCTTGTACAATGTGGTGCAGCAGGCTATAGGTCTGTAGTCTTTCACAGTTGCTGGGATTTTGTCTTTAAAAAAAATAGATTTTTACTCAAAGCTAGAAATCTTAGAAGAACATGGATTACTGATAATCAAGAAAGTATATAAAGAAAAAAATTTGAGAATATGTAAAAAAAATAAGTAAATCATAGTGTATTCTAATAATATTTCGTGTCCCCACAATTGTTCGTTTCCCCCATTTTATAGCTATTTTTGGGAATATGAGCCTTGCCTTTGTCATAACGAGGCTATAATGAGCAATTAATGACTTTAAATGCTACGTTGCACAATCATATACATTAAATACATATTCTCTAACATCTTCGGTATCTAATACTTATTAAATGACATATTTGGACACTCATATGCTGTCAGATTCATTCCTTTGACTCTTCATGTTCTCTGAGCTTTAAATGACCTGAATAGGTATGGGTGTTGAGTTACTTGAATAACCGCCCGTCCTTTTCTGCTACTTTTGTTCGTATCTATTGTCGCTCGTGTCTCTTAGCTAATTATAACTCTTTGACTATTTGACTGGTCTACATGTCACGACATGTCATATAAACTCGATTTTCCCCGATACAGATAGTCCCCCCACTTTCCATTTATTCATCAGTTGAATATTTGGGAAGTATATTTCATTAAAGGAAAATTTTTGTCACTGTTAATGCTATGAAAATATTGATGCTTCAATGGTCACTTCTATTTAATTCTCTTAACACATGTCAACCCCTTATCGATTCTGTAATTTCACCCCTTTTCAAGGCTTTTTATTGCGCTACTATTCACGAAAAGACCAGTTACCATTATTATGACCCTTCCATTACTGCATTTTCATTTTTGACGGTTGCACATCAGTATAAATATGATATTACCTTTTACTTTTTACCACATAAAATTTTCTTAGAACATTTTTACTGTGCAAATCTCTGTTCACTTCTTCCTCTTGCTCATCATGTCTTCTTCAAACCCTAACCCAAGGAGAGTTCCTATCTTATACAAATTTCCCAACGCTCTCAGTAGATATAGAAGGGGTGGTAGACTTCATAGTTTAGGATCTTCCCGCGGTGGTGGTTCTGTAGTGCCTTCTCCTAATTTTGGTCCTTCTTCTAGAACTAGAGGTTCTTTTACTCAAAGATATTCCTCTAAGGGTAAGGAACCCTCTGAACCATTACAAGAACCTTAGGTAGAAGAAATAGTCCCTAATGATTTATCTTTTCATCATGATAGGAAATCACTTCAAAGCCAAGTTTCTGGCATAGACCATGTTGACATTTACCCCACTTTAATAATAGAGGTTTTATATCCCATAGTTTGCAAAGATTTCCATTAGTGTCATGATTTTCCCATTGTAATTCACAATCCAAATCAAAGAATTACTTCCTTTATGATTGGGCTTTCTTTGGTTTACTCAAACCCTTTTACTCTTATGTTTAAATCGGCTATCGATCCAGTGATACTTTATTTCTATCATTTCTTCAAAGTCTACTTAGCAAAAATTGGCCCGCTGTTATGGAGGGTTGTTGCTTGTTTAAGACATCTGACCAATTTGGCAGAGGTTGATTTTACCTTACCTTACTTAATTCACCTTTTACTCCCCTAGGCTTTTTTGCAATTGTGTGTTTGCTTTAGTGGCTAGGAGTAAGAGGGTTTTGGTGAGCCCGGAGGATAATAAGGACCTTGGATGGTATGCTCGGTTTGTTGCTGCCCCACAGGTTTTTTAGTGGGTGAAGAAACGTTCCCTTCCCTGAGAAGTGGAACTTTGCACGTAAGTCTTTTACCCCTCTCGTACCTTTTCTTTCTAATTTATCAATTCCTTTAACTTTGTTTTTAGCAACCATGGGAGTTGTGGAGAGCGTTCCCAATTTTCGTGGTTGGGTAGATCAATTGTTGAAGATCGCGCCTACGGATGCTAGTGAAGACTCACGCTAAGAGTTTTTGTCTTTCTCGTATGAAATTTTTTTTCTCTTAATTGTTTTAACTTTTATTCTTCTTTATTAGGATTTTCTATTCGAGGAGTTTCTGTTGAAGCAGTTGCGGCCTCTCGTTCCTTTTCAAGAATTCAAATTTCATTAGAAAGGGCTTAGGATATACTAATGAAAAGAAAAACACCCTTGAAGAGAATGAAAATAAGGAAGAGGATGAAGGTGGCTCCTTGATGCAGAGGCCAAGAGTTAGGAGATGTATTGTCTCTCATGATGAGGCTGAAGTTTCATCTCGTCTTTCTCCTACCAATCCTGTTGATACCTAGGTAATACTTTGTGATAATGACGTTGTTACCCGTGACTCTATTAACCAGTTTTTTGTTAGTGGTTTTGAGAGTGGTGAGTTAGGGCATGTTTTGGATGAACTTCCCATGTCTTCCTCTTCGACTCCTATATCTACAATTCCTTCTTACCTTTCCCCAGTCTCTTTGATCCCTTCCTTGCCTGCTCCATCTGCTTCAATCACTTCCTCCATATACCTCTCCTTCCTTGGCAGTTCCCCCTTCTATTGTCCATCATACAGAAATGTGTACTATGAGTGGAAACATTTCTATGAGGAGCATGACAATTGAAGTTCCTACCAACAACAGTCTTTTGAGGAAGTTTGGTCAGGCGGGTGTTTGGCTCGAGCCTTTGATTGGCCCTATTGAGAAATAAAAAACGAATAGCCATAGATGTCAAACATTGATGAACAATATAGTTGATGATACTTTGAAGGTATTTTCCTTTTTTCTTTACTTTGCAAAAATTTCTTTTTCTAGAATTCTTATTTTTTTCCTTTATCATTTTCAGGCCAACCTTATTGGCACGGAGCTGATAAGCAGAGTTTCTCTGTTGGAGAAGGTGGAATGTGACTCTGAAAAGGTTGACTTGATTCAGAGAAGGTAGCCCGTGAATCTCAATTGGAAGTGGCTAATTGGAAAGAGTAATTTGATAGTGCACAGATTACTATAGAAGATTTACAAGAGAACAAGAGTAACCTGGAGCAGAAGGTACAGGCATTATCATAAGAGTTAGTGGTTGCTAGGCCTCCTCCAATCAGGAAGAAAAAGAAAAAGAGCGTCTCGAGTCTTCCTTCTCAGAGCAATTATCTAAGGCTAGTGAAGAGATTAGAGAATTGAGAGCACTTTTAGCTCAAAAAGAAGTTTATGCGGGAGATCTAGTGCAAAGTCTGACTCAAACACAAATAGATCTACGAACTTCTGGTGATAACATGCGTTCCTTGGAAAGTTTCCATGCCTCTCTTCAAGCCTCTTATAGTTCAAACATGGCTAAAAGTGAAGAACTTAAGAATGAAATTGCAGTCTGGGAAAGAGACTATGAGCTCCTTGAAGACAAAGCTGTTGTTGAGGTAATTTGGGATTTTTTGAACTCTCGTCGTAATGCCTTAGTTGAGGCTATCCAGGAGAACTTCAACTTGGAGTCTAAGTTAGCCAAAGTTAGAGACCATTGATAAAGCTCAACAACCATTGGACTTCCCTTCTCCCGCGATCGAGGCTTCCGAGGCTTAAGCTCCCCAAGCTGAAGTTCCAGTTAATGTTGAAATTGGTGCGGGTGTCACAACTCTTCCTAACCTCAACGAGCTTATTGTTGCAAGCCAAGCCGAAGCCGTGTATGTATATGCTCCTGTTCAAATTGAAACCGTTGCTCCTGATGTTCATGTTCCTATTTCTCTCCCACAACCTTCTCAGTGACCAGTTATTGAAATGGATTTGCTTTTTGTTTTTTTTTCTTTGTGGAAAATGGTAATCAAACCTTTTTGATTCATTTAAGGTTTGATTTTAGAAGTACAAGTCTCCAAGTCTTGTTATGGTGCAATTTGCATGAATAGTTTAATGACTAAGTTTGTACTTACTCGTTAGTTTTAAATGTGTAAGAAGTTTTTGTTAAACTTCTGTTTGTTTTATTCTTGCCTTTTTATTTTCAAGAGAATAGTTTGCATTTTTGTTCTTTGAAAATGCTTCCGTTAATCTCATGATTAAATAATTTAAAACTTGAGTTTTATAAAAGAGGGATCTTTTATATTTCTACACTTAATGAAGAAGATGTCTCAACTTCATAATGGTGTTACCATATGACAAAAGAAATAAGAACACATATGTTTCTTTGAAATAACTTTGACAAGTTTTATTTCCGAATCTTGACAAGTTTTCAATAATACTTTACATGTATTTGAATTACATATATAACTTTCTCGTAAATGTTTTACTTGTAACAGATTTTTACAAAAGAAGAATAATAGATACAGGGTTTTTTGTTACAACCCATATAAGTACATAGCCTTTACCCTAACTGTTTTGAGGTACATTAGATCCCCTTAGCTTCGAAACTTTAGGAACGGTTTGAGAGATGACTCCATTGTTCTCATAGGAAAGAACATTATGATGAGTGCTTTTATTTCGTAATTGTTACTCTGCACTTGACTCTTCGAGGCTTGATTTTTCCTTGATATTTTTGCCTTCATTATACACATGCCCGTGTATATTATGTGGTCCCCCAAGTGTTTCAGTGTTGAAGTATGAAGCCTCGAGCACCTGATAGTTTCTCTCAGTTGGTCCTTTTACTGAAAAGGAAAAACATACGGGACTATGAGGTGCGATTATAGATGAAGACTGCTTAACCCGTTTATATTTCTATCAAAATAAATGTAACCCTATGCCATGAATTTTAGTTAATTTCATTTTGCCTTACAGATCGTGACTCATCATTTAGTACAGGTTAGCATTTTACCTATCATCTGAAATCATTAGTAAAATTTTAACAATTCAAAAATAAAATTTAACATGGTGATACCTAACCGTGGGTATTTCCTTAGAAGTATTATCTCTTCAAATGAACAACATTCCAGTGCGAAGGTAGTACTTTCCCGTCCATTGTCTCCAATTCATATGCTCCTCTTCCTGCAATACCACGAACTCTATAGGGTCATTCCCATGTTGGACTTAATTTCCCTGTGTTAGCAGCATTTGTAGAATGAAATTTTTTTTGAGCACGAAGTCCCCAATATTAAAAAATCTGAGGGGTGCTTTCCTATTGTAATATTCTTTTTATGACTTGTTTTTTTGCAGCCATTCTTATTAGTGTAGCTTCACTTCTACCCTCGAGTAAATCAAGATTGACTTGCATCTCTTCATTAATTGATTCCTTTGTCGCCTGTATGAACTGTGTACTTGGGTTTCCTATTTCAACTGGAATCAAAGCCTCAGCTCCATAAACTAATGAAAATGGAATTTATTTTGAGCTCGTTTTTGAAGTTGTATGATAAGCCCATAAAACCCCAGGTAACACCTCAGGCCAATTACCTTTTAATTCCTATAAACACTTCTTCAAATTGTTGATAATGACCTTATTTGTCGATTGTGCTTGTCCATTACCTACGGGATGATAAGGAGTGGACGTGATCCTTTCGATTTGCCAACTTTGAAATAATTCTATGATTTGAGCTCCTATAAACTGAGGGCCGTTATCGCATACGATCTCCTTTGGTACTACGAATCGGCATATGATGTTTCTCCAAATGAAGTCCTTAACTTCTTTTTTCTCATACCTATTTAAATGCTCTTTCTCTACCCATTTAGTGAAATAATCAGTGAGTATGAGTAGAAACTTTACCTGCCCTTTAGCTTGTGGTAATGGGCCCACTATATCCATTCACCATTTCATGAATTCCATGGAGTTACGACTGGATGCAATGACTTATTGGTATATGCATGTTGTTACCGTAACTTTGTCATTTGTCACATTTAGCCACGAAACTTTCTACTTTTTCTTCCATTTTAGGCCAATAATAACCTGCCCTAATCAAGGTTCTTACCAGTGACCTTCCTCCTACATGATTTTCGCAATGAACCTCATGTATTTCTCTCATAACATACTCCGTTTGTGAGGGTTCGAGATATCTTACTAAAGGACCACCGAATATTTTACGAAAAAATATTCTCTTATTTTAAACAATATTGAGCAGCCTTTTTCCGAAGTGCATATGATTTTCACTTTTCTTCAAGGACGATACCATACTGTAAAAATGCAACAATTTTGTTTCTCCAATCCCATATTAGATTATTAAAATTTACCTCTTTCTTATCAAGTTCGAGAATGGAATTAAATAAATGTATAACTGAAGCATTTGCATCGCTTGCCACGTCAGCTGTAGATGTGAGATTGGCTAAAGCATATACTTCAACATTTTCATCTCTTGGTATTTGTACAACTTTCCAAGTCTGAAATTGCTTTATCAATTCTCATACTTTTTCTAAGTACTATTTCATCCTTGACTCCCTAGCTGTGTAAGTCCCCATCATTTGATTAACCATGAGCTACGAATCACTTTTGATTATAATCTAGTTTATGCCGAGTTCTCGTGCCAATTCCAAACCTTCAATCACAGCTTCATACTCTACTTTATTGTTAGTTACAGAGTGACATTTAATAGCTTGTCTAATGGTTTCACCCGTAGGTGGTACCAAAAAAATTCATATACTTGTACCTTTTACGTTGGACGAACCATCAGTAAATAAAGTCCAAGTCCTTAGGTTTGCACCATTGAAACTTGAAACTCTTTTTCCGATTCTAGTTATGTTCCTTGGCTAAAATCAACCATGAAATCAGTTAATACTTGAGATTTTATAATAGTCTAGGTTGGTAAATGATTTCGTATTCACTTAAATAAATAGTCCATTTGGATAACCTCCCTAATACTTCATGCTTATGTAATATATTACACAATGGGTAAGCAATTACTACAGCAATGGTATAACACTGAAAATATGGTCTTAACTTCCCAGTGTCATGATTAAAGCAAGTGCTAGTTTTTTCAATTGTGGATACCGTGTTTCTGCTTCTAATAAAGATTTACTAACATAATAAATAGGGAAATTTTACCTTGGTCCTCTCTAACTAAAACAACACTTACCGCTACTTCTGAAAAAACAAGATAAAAATAAGCAACCTTTCTCCTGTCTTCGGTTTTAAAAGTAACAGGGGGTTTGATAAATATGTTTTCAAATGACTTAGTGCTTGTTGACATTCTTCACCACTCAAAATGATCTTGCTTCTTAAGAGCCGAGAAGAATTTGAAGCAATTCTCTCATGATTTGGAAATGAATATTCCCAAGGCTACAATTCTCCCTGTTAGTCTTTGAACTTTTTTTTACTTGACAGCATATCAGAGATTTCCTGTATTGCTTTAATATGTGGGGGATTCACTTCAATACCATGGTTAGAAACAAGAAAATTCAAAAATTTATCTGATGCAACGCACTTTTCGGGGTTCAACTTGATGTTAAGTTTTCGTAGAATTTGAAATGTATCAGATAAATAGGATAAATGATCCCTAAAGTGCTGAGTTTTTATGAGCATATCATCCAAAGGCGGATTTAGGGGGGGTAAGGGGGTTATCCCTTGCCCTTCCTCCCCCGGCCGAAAAGTTACATTGTATATATAAGGCAAAATCTGTTTTTTACCTCTATCTATTAAGTTTTGAAACCACTTAATACAATTTAAAAGTGCACTTTAGAGGTCAATGGGGTTCAAAATCTACATAAGGTCATGGGTTCAATTCCCACTAGCTACAATTTTTTTTGAACCCCCTTCGTGGGGTCCTGCCTCCGGCACTGATATCATCTGTATACACCTCCATGGTTTTACCAAATGCTCTTGGAACATTTTGGTGAACAGACTTTGATAGGTTGATCCAACATTCTTGAGACTAAAGGGCATTACCTTATAACAGTAAGTCCCATTATCTGTTATGAAAGAAGTTTTTTCCTCATCTTCAGGATCCGTTTTGATTTTATTATATCCTAAATATGCATCTAAGAAACTCAATAGCTCATGTCCTGCGCTAGCATCAATTAGTTGATCTATGTGCGGTAAAGGAAAAGAATCTTTTGGACATGCTTTATTAAGATCTGTACACAGACTCGCCTCTTACCATTCTTTTTAATCACCACAACAGTATTAGCTAACCAGTTAGGATATTTTACCTCGCGAATAGACCCAATTTTTAATGATTTTTGTACCTCATCTTGAATCACCTGATTCTCTAAAGCTCATTGCTTTCTCTTCTTTTGTTTTATCGGTGTGTACGATGGGTCTTTATTTAACTTGTGAGTCATTATCTCTGCTGGTATACCTGTCATAGCATGGGACCAAGAAAAATAGTCCACGTTAGCTTTTAGGAATTCCATTATCATACCTTTCATACCCGGGTTCAGATTTGCTCCTACATAAACCTTCCGATTAGGCCATTGTTCAAATAATACTACTGCTTTCAATTCTTCAATTGTTGTTTTAATGTTTTCATTTTCTTCTAGCTCTTGAATTGTGTCAAGCCTTGAGTGTATATCTGTCCGTCCCTTTTCAGTTGAGGTCTGTGCTATGATATCCTCAACTGCTTTATGTGATTTCTATTTCTCTTCAATTATCATGCTCGTATCTGCCATGGAATAAATATTCCTTGCTGTATACTGATCTCCACGAATTTGGCAAACTCCCCAAGGTGATGGGAATTTAATAACTTGCTGTAGAGTTGATGGGACAACATCCATTTCGTGGATCCACGGTCTCTCCAAGATCATGTTGTATGCCATCTCATATCTACTACTTGAAACTTAGTTTCTTTAACAACACCTTCTGCAAAAGTTGTTAGTATTACCTCTCATTTTGTTACCACATAGGAATTATTGAATCTAGACAGGGTATGCGTCTTTGGTATCATTTTTGTCTTCAGCGTGCATTTTACGTAATACCCTTACTTGGATAATATTCACAGAATTTCTTGGATCAATCAAAACTCGGTTCACATTACTGTCATATACAAGTAAAGATATTACTAGTGTGTCGTTACGTGGAGATAATACGCCATCTTTATCTGCATCATCAAAGGTAATACTTTCTTTCTCCAAGACTTGTCATACCCACTTCATGTGGGTAATAGTCACCTTAGAGACTTTATCGGATGTTGTATATGTCATACCATTGATATCTTCTCCCCCGCTTATGGTCGTGGTCATTATGAAACTCTCACCAATGATTAGGGTTACGCCGGTTTGGATTCGACCTCATTTATTTTTGCTATCAGACCTTATCTCCCATGTTTCTCAAAATATCTACGAGCTCGAAGGTGCTGACATAGAAATTATAATCACCGAATCTCACCTTCAAACTTTTTTCATCATCTCGTGACTCGTGATTTTTTCGCTCGTTCCTAAACCTTTATGAGGAACCTGGTTATCTATTTCTAGATTTGTGAGCATACCTTTGATTATCTTGCCTGACCATGAGTCCTTTCCCTGCATGTCCCATGTAGCTCATATATGTTTTTACCAGACCTTCTTTCGATTTCTGCACGTCTCGAACCTACTTTTTCCTATTTTTGGAATTGTGGAACAGTATGTTTTTCAATCCGTAGCTTTGTTTTGTACCTGTTATAAATATCATTCCACGTCATAGCAGGAAATTCTCAAAGGCTTTCCTTGAGTCTCATCGTGGCCTCTTAGCTTTTTTCATTCAAATTACTCGTGAAAGCTATAGCTGCCCAATTGTTAGGTACGCGTGGCAAAGTCATTCGTTCACGTTGCAATTTGAGAATATGATCAGAAAATAAGTAAATCAGAGTGTATACCAACAATATTTCGTGTCCCACTATTGTTCGTTCCCGTCCCCCCTTTTATAGCAATTTTTGGGAATATGAGCCTTTTCTTTGTCATAACGAGGCTATAATGAACAATTAATAACTTTAAATGCTACGTTACACAATCATATATATTAAATACATATTATCTAACTTTTTCGGTATTGAATACTTATTAAATATCGTGTTTTGACCCTCATATGTTGTCAGATTCATTCCTCTGACTCTTCATGATCTTTGAGCTTTAAATGACCTGAATAGATACGGGTGTTGAGTTACTTGAATAACTGCCCGTGCCTCTTCTGCTACTTTTGTTCGTATCTGTTGTCGCCCATGTCTCATAGCTAATTATAAATCTTTGACTATTTGACTGGTCGACGTGTCATGACACGTCATATAAACTCGATTTTTCGCAATATACTTAGTACATTTATAGTGGCAATCCTTATTGATTAAAGCCATTTGTGGTTGCTTTGAAAGATGTTACTTCTTGCATAAAATCAGTAGTTGTGTCATTGACCATCATCAGCGTGCTGCTTCCGAATTTAAGTATCACGTTGGCTTCGGATGGATTCGAAATGCAAACCTAGGGCATCCATCTGATGCATGTTTCACCAAGTTTGGGCTCCTCTTGGGCCTGAGCAAATTTGGCACGAAGCCCATACTCACCAGTTTAGGCAGCCGTATGAGGCTATTGGGCCTCTCGTTAAGCCCAAGCCTCAATATAATGTTTGGACATTAAAAGTGTTAAGTTTGACGGATCAAGTTCGGGCTTTTGTGTAACGTGACTTTCAATCTTTGTTATTAATATTCGATTAGCCAGTGAGTTCCTTTTTTTAAAAAAATAAGTAAAGTCGGGAGGTGAGCCATAATACAAATAGTTTGGCCCTCATATTTTAAATTAGAAGTCTCCTGATTAAATTGGAGGTGTACTATATTAGGTAATACAAATAGTTTATGACCCTCCGAATTTGTGTTTGAGTTCCCTAATAAAATGATTTGAGGTGTGCTGCACCCAACAAAATTTTAAATGTGTGGCCCTCATTTAATTATGTCTTTTAAATCCTTAGAATTCGAGGTGTGCCATTTAGCAAACTTTCCATGGCTCTTGAAAAGGTAAAAACGCGTAGTTGCTTTAGGCGCATTATTTAATAATTTTACCTTCCTAAATTCGGGTGTGCATTTCATGTGACCCAAATCAAAATCTTAATAACGTTGAATAAAACGTATTTCGGATTGCAGGTGTATTTCATGTGGCGCGATCCAAACACTTTTTTAGATGACGTTAAATCTTCTTTAAAATAATTAAAAGCGGTTTAAAGTAAAATTGCACATAGGTTCAAAATGTTTCAAAATCAGATAATTATGTCAATAATAACAGTTGAGCGACCGTGTTAAAACTACGGAACTCGGGAATGCCTAACACCTTTTCCCGGGTTAATAGAATTTCTTACCCGAATTTCTGGTTCGCGGACTATAATACAGAGTCAATCTTTTCCTCGATTCGGGATTTAAATCAGTGACTTAGGACACTACTAATTATCCCAAGTGGCGATTCTGAATCTTTTGATAATATAATTCAGTTTCGATTGTACTTTAATTGAAAAAATTTCATTATACCCTTCTCGGGATGTAAGAAAAAGGAGGTTTGACAAGAATTTCGAATCACGTGAATGATAAGTAATAACACCTTTAATCCTACTCGATAAAGAGAGATAAAACATAAACAGCAATTCTATACATTAAATTACAGACTCATTAGCTACTACATCTTAAAATTGTCGGTAATGTTTTTATGTAATGTAAACCGCCTTAAATGTTGTTAAGATTTCCCCAAAATGAATGGAAACGCATCAGTTGATCATTGCCAAGCTCCTCCACGTCTATTTTCCTTCTTAGTATTAAAGGAAATTCAAAACAATCATTTACTTGAGGCATATACCTTGAATACAAACCCATACCTCACTAACGTGACTAGCACAATTTGAAATCCTCGGAAAAAGACAGCAATTGTTTTTATATAGATAAAAGTGTAAATGTGCCATAATTCTATTGGACCAACAAGATAAATGATGCCTCCTATACATGTGGGAAGACATTAGGACCGTATGGTGCACTTTCAATTAAATTTGGTTACATTAAAATATGACCACCACTCCATTGTCAACATTCAATAATTTTGGTTGCCCCAAATATTGTTGTATAAGTACACTCTTTCCTAGCTACTGCTCCAATTATACTATCCTTAGTTTTGAAAGTCTATTCGTTCTTACGATGCATTTAAAGCAAATGTTTGGTTTATCGGTCGACGAAATTGAAATGAATAATGAAAAAATAGAAGACAAAACAAAGTTAGGTGATTTATTTAAATCTAAACCTTGAGGATCAAAATTATCTTATACATATATTAGTAAAAGGTGGCGATGAGTATCTGTTGAATTAGTTGATAAACACGCGACTGATATGAATATCACTGTAATTAAGAATTAAAGGAAAAAAACTTATGGTTCTTAATTATCCTCATCACATAAGGTGGACATAGCAAAGGATCGTCTATTAACTAGCAATCAGAATTGGTGGTTATCATAAATCATAGCATCCTACAACATAAATATAATTAACTATACAAACAAACCTCACCAAATTTATTGTTTTCGTTTTTTTCCCCTTAAATTGATGACTTAAACAAATTACTTTAGCTTTTTGTCAACTGTTTGATTTTAGCTTGATTAACTTTACATTCTTCTCAAGCAAGTACCAACTCTTAACTAACAGTTACTGAACGTGGCTTTTAAATTGAACTTTACAATTACCAATAGTTGGTGCTTTCGGGTGGCTGCGTTTAGATGAAGCATTAATAATGGTATATTAATTTATGAAAATCAACAATCTGGTTAGGATTGATTTGGAGAATAATTACATGAAAATAGCAGGTGAGGTGTCATTAGTCAATGCCAGATTATTTTCCAAACAACAAGCTCTTGGGCTTGCTGCAAAGAAAAAGATATTTGAAAATTTTACGTGTATTATGGAGAGATGTGGTAGGATGAATGAGATTACCAGTTTGCCATCATAGCTAATTAGAACCTCAGAGGTCTTTAGTTCAAGTACTGAAATTAAGAAATTTATGCTTCCTCTTAAATGGATCATACGATGCGAATTTGAATTAATCCATTTAGCGCGGGTTTCGGATTATCAAATGATTAAATTAAAAAAATTAAATTTTATGTAAGAGCACATTGAATGCTAATATATCATGAATGTAGAGATTGGTTACTGATGCTGGTGGGGTGGCGGCGAGGGTGGGGTGGGATTAACATTGTGAATTTGTGATTCTTTCATTTGTATTCTTCTTTCTTGAACTCCTTTTGTTTTAGTACTGATCCAATGGATCATCAATTAATTTGCTTTAGTTCTAAGCTATTAAAAATCCAGGATATATTGAAACTAATTTTCAGAACTTGTTACCATTGAATTGAGGAGTGATAGCAGGTGATTAGATTATAATTAGGCCCTAAAGAATCACATTCGTGTATAATTTCTATGCTAAAAAGTAATAACAAAATGTTATGATTAGTGCTTTCATGCTTTGCAGTCTATATCCAATAAAAGAACTATATGAAGTACTTTGGGGATAAATTACGGAGAAAAAGTGGCCAATCAAATAATTACCACAAAGTACATCAAGCAAAGGGACAAAACCAGAACTGAAGCTGGTCTGCCGCGGTCCGGGCGTAAATGCGGTAGGACCGCGGCAGAATGCTGTTGCGGATTCTGAAAGTCATTTTGGCCGCAGTCAGGGCGTAACGCAGCAGGACGTGTAAAGTTTAGGGACTAATGTGCAAAACACGAAATTTTTAGCCCAAAACCCTTTATTAAACAAGAAAACTTGCCCAAGGGAGGCATGTTATGTTTTGAGATTACTTTTTCAAGAAGAACAAGTGTGAGAGATCACCCAAAACATCTTAGTTCTTATTTTCTTCTAATTTTCTAGCAATTTTCTATTATGAATATTTTCGTAGTTTATTCCTCCATTGTTATGAGTAGCTAAACACCTTAATCTAAGGTTTTGGTGGAACCCGTTGGGCATGACTTGGTTGTTATATTAATATAGTTTGAATTGGTTTTTAATCTCTATTTGTTCATCTATGTTTTGACTGTGGTTAGTTGAAAGGGCCCTCAATTATCCATTTCTATTTATTATGTATCTACTTGAGAGAGTGTGCAGATTTAGGCAATTGTATGAACAACATCACTCCCGTAGTATAGAAGAGACTCATAACCGACGGTTTAGAGGTTGGATTAGAGATAACGATACCTCGGGTACAATTTAAGTGAACCGTATTGTGAATCTAGCTAGCGTAGCTTGAGAGAGCGCGTCTAGTAAATTATCATAATTGCTTGAGAAAGATTTATGATAGATGGAGTGTTCATGATTGATAGAGACAACTAAATTATAGTTATATGACATATACAACCAAGAAAATCACCAACCGGGGAAACCATTACCTTAGACTTTATTCCAACTGTTTACACATCAAGAATAGTTAATTTTTAGCTGTTAATTACTTTCAGTCTTTAGTTGTTCGAAAAATCAACAATTGTGAATCACATGGCTTGAGGAAATTGATTGTGTGAATTTAGTAAATCTGACAATAGTAACTGATAGGTTAATTCTCTGTGGTTTGACTCTGGGCATAACTACTCAGATTATATTTGCAACGCCCGTGTAGTCTTTTGCAAGACTCAGTTGAGCGTGATCAAATTTGGGTGCCGTTTTCGGGGAATTAACAGTGTTATTAATTACAGTTGAAAGAAGTACAAAATTTTTAAGTGTAGTCAGTTTTCTCTATACCCAATCTTTTCATTGAAATTCTAACATTTGAACTCCTGTGGAAAGAAGGTGTATGCCTAGAAATTCTTCTAAGACTGGAGAACTACTAGAAGGACTCTCAGACCCCGAGAAAATATTAAGGGCATTGAGCCGTGCCAACAAAAGACTTCTACAACCTCAACAATCACACCAACTCGAATTTGACATGGGTGACATAGATAACGTCAATGGAAACATCAGAAATAAGCCAGCTGACTTAAATGTCAGAGGGGTGGCACCTCTTGTGCCCGAAGCTGCACTTTATGACTGGGCACATCCTACAACTGATAATCTGGCCACTGCCATAGTTGTGCCCGCAATTCAAGCGGAGACATTCCAGATCACCAACAACATGCTGCATCTACTGTAGAATAAGGGACCGTTTTCCGGGTCACACATTGAAGACCCGCAACAACACTTGAAAAACTTTCTGTCAATTTGTATAACCCAAAGGAAGCCAAATGCAACGCTGGAAGCTATCAAACTGCTACTGTTCCCATTCTCGGCAACCGGAAAAGCTCAGACTTGGCTAAATTCGCTCCCTATCAACTCTATTACCACCTGGGAGGAATTGGTGAAGCAGTTCCTGAATAAGTTCTATCTGCCTAACAAGATTGCAAGGTAGCTTGATGAAATACTACAGTATAGGTAGCAACCAACTGAGTCCCTGCAAGAAACTTGGGAAAGATTTAAAGTTATATTAGTGAAGTGTCCTCACCATGGCATTCTAGACCAGATGCTTGGCCAGAGAGTCTATATGGGGATAGCTGATAATTTGAAAGCAAATTTGGATGCTTCAGCTGGAGGTGCATTCCTAAGTAAAACATTCACCGAGTGCAAAATCCTTCTTGATAAGATGTCACAAAATTTAGGGTGGATGGCTAGAGGTACAACACTATAACCCATAGTGCATTCAATTCCTCTTGATCCCAATAATTCGCAGGCAGAGGACATGGCCACACTCTTGACCCATATGAGCATATTGAAAAAGAAGATTGATGAGATGGGTACAAAATAGGTGCACATTATTGATACAACAAATGGAGGACTGTGTACACCATGTATTAATCAGTCTTATGTGTGTTCATGGAGCGGAGAAGGTAAAAATCAAGGGGCAAAGGAAGATATGAATTATGTCAACAACTATTGGGGGTCAGAGACAGGGAGCACAACAATGGAGACAACAGTAAAATCAGCAGTACATGCCTAATATGCAGCAGTCTGGGGGTATGCATCCTCAAAACCAATTAGTGCCAGTACATTATCAGAAACCACAGGGATACCCACAACAAAATCAACAACATTTAGCTTATAAATCGCTTTCTCAGCAGCAAGATAACAATATGGTGGAAATCAGGGGAATTCTTCAACAACTCATTGGGACAAATAATAATGTGTAGGAAAAATTGATAGTGCATAATTCAGCTATAAAGAACATAGAAATGCAGCTAGGTTAGCTGTCCATGGCTTTGAACAATCGTCCTCAGGGAACTTTGCATGCAGACACAAATATAAACCCCAAGGAGCAAAACCCGAATCAGTTGTTGTCAGTGAGTCTCCGAAATGGAGAGATTTAGACAGAGAGTAGGAAATTGCACAAGCCAGCAAGGATACTACACCAGCCACTCCAGTTCCATTAGAGGTAGAGGAACCAACAGAACTTAGTGAAGTGGTAGTTGAGCAGAGTCGAGGGGAAAAAGGCAAAGAAAAGATGAATGAGCAAGCTGCAGAACAGGTGGCACCTCTTGTGCCAAAAAATTCCAACATAGAGAAGCCAGCAAGCAATGCACAAAGGGTGGTACATGCACCCTTCCCTCAGATACTGGTTAAGCAAAAGAAGGAATTTCAATACAAGAAATTCATAGAGATACTGCGGCAAATTTAGTTGAATATTCCTTTGATGGATGCTTTGAGGGAGATGTCCGGTTATGCCAAGATGATGAAGGATCTAATGTCAAGGAAGTTTTATTTTCAGGATCTATCCACTGTTACTCTGACACAGACCTACAGCGCAGTAGTGACAAAACTGATAACTTAAAAGATGCTGATACAGGTAGCTTCACTATTCCATGCACAATTGGGAGCTATGCCTTTGCAAAGGCATTATGTGATTTGGGAGCCAGCATAAATCTGATGCCGCTGGTTGTGTACACTAAAGTGGGAATCAGCAAAGCTAGACAGACCTCTATGCTACTACAATTGGCTGATCTCACAGTGAAAAGGCCCGGTGGTGTTCTTGATGATGTGTTGGTGCAACTGGGGAATTTCATGTTCCACGCAGACTTTGTTATCTAGATTGTTAGGTAGATGAGGCACCCCTTATTCTAGGGAGACCATTTTTGGCCACTAAAAGAGGACTAATAGATTGCGAGACTGGGGAAATTAAAATGAGACTAAACAATGAAGGAGTCATCTTCAATGTTTAGCAATCTATGAGGAGACCCAGTGAGTATACCAATTTCTCTCTAGCAGAAGCAGTAGATGTGATCCTGCAATATGATGATTTGACCCTAACGGTTAAAGATCCATTAGAGGCATGTCTGAAAAATTTAGAAGAGATGGATAGGGAAGGGTTAGCTTAATGGGTCATGGCACTTGAAGGACGAGGACTTTGGTCAAGGGAACCGCAGTTCGATTCCCTTGAGCTAGAAAAAGGAGCCACTCCTCCAGCAAACCCATCAATAGAGGAAACACCCAAGCTGGAGCTGAAGCAACTCCCAAACCACCTCAGGTATGTGTTCTTAGGCCCTGATTCGACCTCGCTTGTTATTATATCATCTGGTTTGCTAGATGTGTAGGTACAACAGCTCTTATAGGTACTGCAAGAAAACAAGACTGCCATTGGCTGGACCATGGCAGACATAAAGGGTATCAGCCCACCCTTCTGTATGCATAATATTCTTCTGGAAGAAGGGCACAAACCTTCCAGAAAACATCAACGAAGGCTGAACCCAAACATGAAAGAGGTTGTAAGAAAGAAGTGATCAAGTGGTTAGATGCGGGAATCATCTTCCCCATCTCTGATAGTCATTGGGTCAGCCCTGTCCAATTTGTGCCAAAAAGGGGAGAATGACTGTTGTTCATAATGAAAACAATGAGTTGATCTCAACTCATACAATCATAGGGTGGCGGATTTGCATGGATTATCGAAAATTGAACACAACCACGCGAAATGACAACTTTCCCTTGCCTTTCATTGACCAAATGTTGGACAGGCTGGGTGGAAGATCACATTTTTGTTTCCTGGATGGATATTCGGGGTACAATCAGATATCAATAGCCCTCGAAGATAGAGAGAAGACATCCTTCACCTGTCTGCGTGGCATCTTTGCCTTTCGGAGAATGCCTTTTGGGCTTTGCAATGCACCAACGACTTTTCAACGGTGCATGTTATCCATCTTCACATATATGCTGGAGGATATTATGGAAGTCTTTATGGATGATTTCTCTGTGGTGGGAGATTCATTTGAAAACTGTCTTCACAACTTAAGCAGAGTTCTAAAAAGATGTGTGGAGACAAACTTAGTGCTAAACTCGGAGAAGTACCATTTTATGGTACAAGAAGGGATAGTCCAGGGATATCGAGTGTCCAGAAAAGGAATTTAGGTCGACCATGCTAAGGTTGATGTGATTGAAAGGCTACTACCACCTACTTGCGTAAAATATTTTTCCAAGATTGCTAACCCATTATGCAAATTCCTTGAAAAGGATCAATCCTTTGTGTTTTCTAATGATTGTAGGTTGGCATTTGAGGAACTGAAGAAGAAATTGATAACTGCACCCATCATTGTTGCACTCGACTGGGAGAAACCATTTGAGCTCATGTGTGATGCCAGCGACTATGATGTAGGAGCAATCCTGGGGCATCGAAAAGATAAGATGATGCACCCAATTTAATACGCAAGCAAAACGCTAAGCGGTGTACAGCTCAACTACACAGTGACGGAGAAGGAGATGTTGTCAGTGGTATTTGCATTTGACAAGTTCCGATCATATCTAATTGGGTCCAAGGTAATTGTATATACTGACCATGCAACTCTCAGGTACCTAATTGAGAAGAAGGAGTCTATGTTGCACCTGATTCGTTGAGTGCTGCTGTTGCAAGAATTCAACCTCGAAATTTGTGACCGTAAGGGCACAGAAAATAAAGTCGCTGATAATCTATCAGGAATTGAAGGTTCTAAAAAATCAATCGAGGTTGAAGAGATTGTGGAAACCTTTCCAGACGAGCAGCTGCTCACAGCTAGCCTTGAGGATGCACCATGGTATGCAGATTTTGCAAACTACCTGGCCTGTAGTATAGTTCCATATGACCTTTCATCTTTCCAGAAGAAAAAGTTTTTTCGTGGTTACCACATGTATTATTGGGATGAACCTCATTTTTTTCCAATACGTGTTGATAACATATCTGGAGGTGTGTCCCCGAGATAGAGAAATCTTTGATTTTGCAGCCTTGTCACACATCAACATACAGAGGATATTTTGAGGGGTCAGAACAGCTGCAAAAGTGCTAGAGGCCGGATTATTTTGGCCAATATTGTTTAGATATGCGAACCTCTGGGTAAAGGGCTGTAATGAATGCCAGAGGACAGGAAACATTACCCGTCGCCATGAGATGCCAATGAACCCAATTCAAGAGGTAGAGGTGTTTGATGTTTGGGGGATTGACTTTATGGGTCCGTTTGTCAGCTCATTTGGCAATAAGTACATCCTTGTTATTGTGGACTATGTGTCTAAATGGGTACAGGCTGCAGCGTTGCCCACTAATGATGCAAGAGTGGTGGTCGAATTTCTTAAAAAGAAAATATTCACCCGGTTTGGGACACTGTAAGACCCCGTGAAAATGAGTGCTCAAGCCCTAGCAACTCATAGAGTCAGGTCCACCTATGTGTTGGAACCCTTTTCTACTGATTTTATACTTGAAAATCTAGAGTCAAAAGTTTTCAGAAAAATGTCATTTCTACGGTCAAGAATGCGGTCGCAGATTATGTATGCAGACCGCATATCGACCGCAGAGTTAATCAGAGAGTAGCCTAATTCGATGTTGAAAATGCGGTCTATTATGAAATCGCATAACCAATATGTGGACCGCATAGACGTCGCATAAATTTCTCGAGAATTTGTGGAGGTCAATTGTGCAGTGCAGTATGCGACTGTAGAACGGGTATGCGGACCGCATTCTCACCGCATACCCAAATAGAGAGGTCAGCAATTTGGGACCATTATGCCGACCGCATGTCAACTATGTGATCACATAGTTGACCTCAGACTCTGAACGAACATGAGTTTTCTATAAATTTTAAACCCAACCTTTTTCTAATAAAATACTCCAACCCCTCATTTTTACACATTTTGTCTGAACAAAACAAGAGAGTGGGAAGGGAGAGTTCTTGAAATATAAAGGATTCTTCATCAAATTGACCCTCCAAAACTATCTAGGCCTGGAAAAATTTTGAGTTATTGTCTTCATCTCCACTCCTACAGGTAAAATCCCTAGCCCTTTTCCCCAATTTTTCTGATTTAAGCTAAGGGAAGGGAGTCTTATGCTTGACTTTGAACTAACAATTGAAAACCCTCAAGAATGTCACGCAAAACCTAGAATCTAGTGAATGGAAATTGGATAGAAGTAGATAACTGTGCTAGATAGCTTGGTGATTAAGAATAGGAACTTAAAATAGGAATTCGACTCCTGGTATGTATGGTTAATCTTGATCCTTGTGAAATCGCCTTGCTTGGTATGTGAATTGTTTGGTAGTTGATATCTATGTTGGTTAATTGTGAGCTTCTTGTGACTGGTTTGATTGTGAATGCATCCCGTGGTATAAGTTGAATAACAAGTGATCGAAGGAATCCGTAAAAGGTGAAACAAGGCTATCTGTGATAACTCTGTACTTAAAATGTTATGGGCAATTGTGGTAACTTGAATTGAGTACAAACTGTTGAAAGAAATGAAATTGGTATTAATAGTTATGGAAACACTTGTAACATTGTTATGGTGATTTCTTGAAGTGTATTTGTTGTTTATCTTATGACTTGTATTTTGGTTGTGTTTGTTATGAATTGAACTGTACGGCGATGTCGGGTTGCATGACGCAATATGGCGTAATAAGGTGTGGGTTGGTGTGATAAGGGTGGCCGAGGTAATAAGGGTGGAAAAGTGAGCAAAATCACTATTAATATATATATATTTGAACAAAATTGTGAAATCAATGATGTGGAATTGGGAAAGGAGACAGCAGGAGAGTTTGTAACATGTGGGGCACTGATTTCCCCTTTCTTTGACTAATTGTACCTTCTATGTGTGTTTGATTGCTACTTCCATTGTTGTGTTCTACTTGCATATGGCTTGTGTTTACTTGGGACAAGTTTTATCATACATACTTGTACAATGCAAATGTGCTAACGTCCCTTTTGTCGGGGCGCTACATTCGTGTTATGATTGTAGGTGGATCTTCAGCAGGTACTCCAGTCCACCGTCCGTAGTCTTCCTCATTCCCCGTCAGCTGTATTGGTAAGCCCCTTTCTGTCACGACCCAAATTCCATACCCGGTCATGATGGCGCCTTTCGCAAAGACAGGACCAGCCAACAACCCAAAATCCTCTTTAAGCAGTTATTAAACATAAATGAATAGAAATACTACTTAATGGCATTTAACTATGAAATTTCATTCCAATACATCCCGACCGAGATGTCACAAGTCACGAGCATCTAATGAGTAAGGACACTACTATTGGGCCAACAACATATATATACAATATATTCCAATATAGTCAAAGCCCCTCGGGCATCCGTAAAGCAATAATACTCAGCTAAAACAATAGTTCAAATGTCATATAAAACTCCAATTCTAAGAAAAATATAGCTGAGTTCATGAAACAGCGAAAATCACATGGGCTGAGTTCAAGTAATATTTCAAACAGTGAGGAAAACGGTGATAATAGTTCATAAAGAGTTCAAATAATTGGCAATAAGCCCCAAGTATAACAATGAGCCCAAGTCATATTGATAACAATAAATCATTTAAAATTTTGCGGTAAAAACCGACAACTGGGACGGACCAAGTCACAATCTCCAACGGTGATCTACCCCACGCTCAGGTCCAGCGTGCAAGTCACCACAATACAACACTAAGATGTGCAAATCCGGGGTTCCAAACCCTCAAGATATCATTCCCAAGTATTACTCACCTCGAACCGGCAAATTCTCAAGCTCATGATGCCTTTGCCCCTCAAATCAGCCTCCACGCGTGTCGAATCTAGCCAATAAGAGAGCAAATACATCACAATATGCAAATGGGACAATACCCAATCGAAAACAATCGAATTATAGCAAGAACCTCGAAACGAGCAAAACCCGAGCCCCAAGCCCGCTTCTCAAAAAATTATGAAACTTACATTTTTGGAATCCTCATCTTGAAACAAGTTCATACATACCAAGAACTCCCAAATCCGAGAAAAAATGACCTATCAAGTCCCCACTTGAAATATCAAAACTCAAGCCCTTGTTTCTTCAATTTTATACCCAGATTCAGAGAATTAATGGATGATCTTTGATTAAATGACGTTTTGAATCCATAAGACTTACCTCCAATCGATCCTCTTCGAATTCCTCTTCAATTGTTCTCAAGAAGCTCCAAAAATGCTCAACAATAGAAGAAAATACATAACCCTCGCAGATAAAAAATGATAACTTAACCTTTCTGCCCAGCTCGATTTCCGATTATGCGGATCCACTACCGCCTTTGCGACTTCTGCCTATGTGGTCAATAATCGCTCTCCCGGTCCTTACACTTGGAGCGGGTTTCCCCTTCTCCGATGCCTAGCTCTTCCGCGAGACTGCATTCGCGGTCCTCTTTCCGCTCCTGCGGAACCTGGCAAGGCCAAGGCTTCCGCTTTTGCGCATCTTCCAGCCACTTCAGCGAGACTGCATATGCGGACTCTTGTCCGCTTCCGCGGAAATGACAGAACCATAAATTCCAAAACATGCAACAAACTCCAATCTCTTCGTTTAACCATCCGAACTCACCTCGAGGCCCCCGTTACCTCAACCAAAAGCATCAACTCATTCTAAAACATTATTCAAACTTGCTCTGATCATAGAAACACATCCATTAACACAAAAATCAACAAATCTCGGCGGATTCAAGCCTAAGTTTTTCTTAAAACTTCCGAAACTTATATTCGATCAAAAACCTGACCAAACGACGTTCGAATGACCTGAAAATTTACAGACATATCCAAAATCACCTAACGAAGCTACTACAACTCTTGGAATTCCATTCCGACCCTCAGATCAAAATCTCACCTATCAACCGGAATCCGCCAAAATTCAAACTTTGTCCATTCGAGCCTAATTCTACACCCGACATCCAAATTCAGTTCCGATCGTTCTCCTAAGTCACAAATTATCTTCCGAAGCTAACTGAATAATCGAAAATTACATCCGAGCCTTCTAACTCACAATTCAACTTCCGATTGAATTTTTCCAAAACAAGCTTCCTTCTAAGAGGCCATGTGCCTTATTATCAACCAAAACCAATTCAATTACACCCTAACGACTCTAATGCTTATATTGAAACATGAAACATCACAATAAGGGGGAAACGAAGCAGTAACACATAAGACGACGGGTCCGGTCGTCACACTTTCCTTCCGGGGCCCTGCGTGACTCATGCCACCCTTATTCTTGTACTTTGGGATCTTATTTTTGTGTATGAAAAAAAAAAGATATAGCTGGGGCCTTGTTACCGGCAAGTATAGTACCGTCATCTTTATCCTTAGAGGCACCGTAGACACGAGATGTGGGTCGTGAACCATGTAGTAAGTACTTTGTATTTTGGGCATTGTAAATTGTAAACCACGCTAATGTTATATATTCTATCTATGTTTTGTAAAAAGGCTATCTCAATTATAAAAAGTTGTTTCCACTCGGTTATTAATTAATGGAAATTGTGGGGTAACTCGTGGGTCAGGAAACGCACCGAAGTCCACTCGACTGCGGATACCCGGTTAAGTACCGGTCATGTCTCTCATATTTGGAGTGTGTTAGACACTAAGGGCTTTCATTAGTGATGGAGGCACTCATTTCTGCAATAGAGCCTTCGAGAAATTACTTGCTAAATATGATGTACGTCATCAGATGGCTACCCCTTACCACCCGCTGACCAGTGGGTAGGTTGAAGTGTCCTACAAGGAGATAAAGAGTGTACTAACCAAGATTGAATGCCAAACAAACTAATTGGGTAAATAAGTTTTATGACGCACTCTAGGCCTATAGAACTGCATTCAAAACATCAATAGGTATGTCATCATACAAGTTGGTACTCGGGAAGGCTTGCCATCTGCCTGTGGAGCTAGAACACCGAGCTTGTTGGGAACTGAAGCAATTGAAAATGGATCCTGACCCAACTAGACAAAATCGACTGACAGAGTTGTATGAGCTGGAAGAATTTAAATATCAAGCCTTTGAAAGCATGAGGATGTACAAGGAAAGAATGAAGAAGTTGCATGACAAACACACTGTGGACAGAGACTTCAAACCCAGTGACAAGGTATTACTTATAATTCATGGTTGAGACTATTTTTGGGTAAGTTAAAGTCCCGATGGTCATGACCATTTAGAGTGGTGCATATGTTCGCAAGTTGAGTTGTTGAGATCAGATATGAAGATAGGACAAACAAGTTCACCGTAAATGGGCAAAGGTTGAAACATTACCTTGGAATATCTAAAGAAAAAGGGGATACAGTGGTGATCAATTTTGAAGAACCCAGTACGCAAATGAAGAGTGATGGATCAACTACTTACGTCATGCCGCAACATTAATCAGGCGCTGCGTGGGAGGCAACCCATGAATATGTTGTAATTATGGTGTGTAACTTTACAAAAAAAAACATATTGTATATATACAGGATATTGCGGAGGACGTTGCACATGATCCTGGACATAACATTGGTAAGGTAGGAATTAAAAGAGGAAAACATAGTGCCTAAGGGACGAAACAATGAAAAGAACTCCGGAATTGGCACCCAGGAACAGTCTCACCTCGGTCCTGACATAACCGCGATAGGAACGCAATCTGAGCACCCCTCTAATAAAGGTCAACCGTGGTCCTGGTGTAACCGCGCTAGGAACGTGATTGGAACACCTCTCTGAAAAAGGTCCAGCGCAGTCACGGTGTAACCGCGGTAGGACCGCGGTCGTAACACCTCTCCAACAAAGGTCCACCGCAGTTACGACGTAACCGTGGTAGAACAGTTCTGGCCCAGGTACATTTGCAGAAAAACGTAAATTGTTCTTTCAATTTTTTTGTTTCCCCCCATTTTTAAATTAACCTAGCTAACCTACCCTTCCCATAACCCGCACCTCTCCCCTCATATTCTCTCCACTTCTCTCATCTTCTCTCCTCTTTCTTCTCTCTTATTTCTCCAAAAACCCAAAATCTCCATTACTCCTTCCTTTCCTTCCTCTCCTCCTACCAAACCCACCACCCTACTGACCCAAGCCTCCCCATTGCCTCGTCCAAACCACACCCCCTTCATCTCCAAACCGCCCCCTTCCTCTCTAAACCCCCCAAATCTGTTCTTCTTCTCTTGTTTTTCCCTAGACTCCGCTGCCATTTTCAAGTAATTTGTTCTAATTTTTTTTTATTTTGTGTACTTTGCATTATGTAGTAGTTATTGTGTAGAATTCTTGATTTTGGTTGCAATGGGGTCTTAGACTCAAAGTTTGGTATTATAGCAAATATTTGGGGTTAATTTGTGTAGATGTGTGTGTGGGTTCTTTGTTGATAATTTTTGTATGGGGTGAGGTGCAACATCTGGCTTGAGAGTTGTCTATTTTGTCTAATTACTCGACTATGGGAGGCCATGTGGGTGGGTGAGATGGTGGTAGCACTTAACGGTTAGTAATTTGTGGAAGCTTGCGTAGGGGTCTTATAAGGTAGAATTATAGCATTGATAGTAGTGTGGGGGTAATAGTGGATGTTGTCAAATTTGGCACCTTCCTAGATGGTTATACTGGCCATGTTTGACAAAAAAGGCATTGTTTGGTTCCAGCGCGTGGCAAAGTCTGAGTACCCATCTGACTTGCACATGTTAGGCTGCACCTGATCGTTTTACTGAATTGGTTGTAGGTGTTATGGCCCGAAAGAAGCATAGGAACATGAAAAACACTTCCCAATTGCCGACTATGATGCTACACGGTTCCAGTCATAGGAGGCAAAGGACAAGTTTTATGCTAAAGCAATAAAAAGCTTTGTCCTTGAGACTGCAATTGACAGGGTTGCCCTCCGTATAGAAAAACCAAACATGTATGAGGAAATAATATGGAGGGGATGGAGTTCTTGTTTCAGGACTCTTAAACGGCCAACCCAATGATGGTCAGGGAGTTCTATGCGAACTGTCCGGAGCATCTCTATCGATCTGTGATTGTGTACGGTGAAGTGTTAGATGCCTCAGTACTGAAGATTCGCCAGGTCTTGCGGTTGCCTCCGTTCACAGATGAAATTGATTATTAGCACAACTCCTAAGGGTTGATTGGGACACTCTGACTGAGGCAATATGTTCAGGGGGGCAGCCAGTCTGGATACAGGAGTACATAACCCTTCATTCCAAGTCGTTCACACATGAGGCTAAGAGCTGATTCACCATTATTTGCAGCATGTTATTGCCCACGGGCAACACATCAGACGTGAATTGCTTATGGGCTCTATTGGTTTGGTGCTTCGTCACCACGAAGGACTTTGATGTAGCGGAACTCATTGGAGATGAAATGTTCCTCCGGTCATCTCTGATGTCTAAGGGGTTTTACTTCGCCTCATTGGTGACAAGGTCATGTCTGCTAGATGACGTCTCCACCAATCCTACGGACGTTACTTTGTCCACAAAAGCACCATTCAAAGTTTCGAACATCAGAGTGGGCAGAGATGCACCCACACCAATTGACCTTTATGACGAGGATGACGACACCCAGCACCCATGGCACCACCCAAGAGATCTTATGATGGAGCCAAATCCTCTTGGCGACCCCAGAATGGAGAGGGGTTCTCTAGATCTCACCCCAGTCGACCTAGGTTGCCTTCTTTGGTGGAAGAAGTAGCCGATCTTCACACCTCGGTCGATGGCTTGCATGTACGTTTGGATGCCATGTATAAACGACATGCCAGGTCTAAGAGTCGGATGATGGCTTGGTTCCTTGCTATAGGGAGGGTTTGTAACATGGACCCCAACACTATCTTCGACTCTGAGTGATGACCAAGGAAGTCTTCTTACCCTTCTACACTTTATTTGTTTTATGACATCGGGACATGCCATATTCTTTTGTGTGGGGTGGTAGACTTGATTTTGTGTTATGTATTGTTAGTGTATATATGCATTAGGTATGTTTTAGTTTTGTGCCTCTGTTTTTGTGCATAATTGTTTGTATATATCTAAGATGTCACCGACTTGACCCAACGACGGATACTTGTCGACGAGTTTCTTGAGGGCTTAGGTCAGATAAAACAATATATATATATATATATATATATATATATATATATATATATATATATATATATATATATATATATATATATATGTAGAAAATGATGCAGACTCTTCTTGATGACAGACCACCTAGACAGTACTCTTGAGGGAAGTAGTCTCATTAAATACCCAAAAATATTTTTATTTATTTTATTTTCTTATTAGGTAGTGTAGTAATTCTCCTTGGTTTTTCTTTTTACCACGGTTCTTTTTGAAGGAATTTTTAAAATCGGGTTAGGTAGATTTTTCTTTAGTATTTTTAGGGCCCTTAGGACTCTCTTGGGCTAAGATGGGTGAGGGCGAGAATGCATCCCGTAATGTGCATACGTGCAAATAACTATAGCGAACTTGAGGGTACGACGTCTAGGCTCACTTGTAGACTCTTGATCTTAAGTCTTAGTCTTTCACACCTTGTCTTTCTTGAACACTCATGTGAGTGTGTTGAGAAACTAATTTGGAATGAGCATTCCAAGTGTGTGTGAGGTATTACATGTATTTCGTGATTGTATACGATACCTAGAATTTGCCTTGTATGTGTGCAAAGCTAAATAGAAGTTGTTTTGTCTTAGAGATGATTTAGGCATTTCTTTGTGTAGCCTGTATAACTATGAATCCACATGTACATATTACCATAGTTAACCCTTTCGATCCTAAAGCCTGTTCTTTGATAACCTTACAATAACCTACATCTAGTGTTTGAATATCTTGACTACTTGAACCTTTACCTCCTAGAAGCACTTGAATCGTCAAAGATCATATAAAAATCAAAGTGTGGGGTGGCAATGGAGTGGGAAAAGAAAAATTAGGAAAATACTTGAATGGTGCAATGGTTTTTAAAAGAAAAGAAAAAGAAAAAGAAAAAAAGCCAGTTGCAGCTAGGAAAAGTGGGGGTAGCTTATGAAACAAGTGTGGAAGAATGACTGGGCTGGACATGGAAATTTTAATAAAGGGAACAATTGTATTAAAAGTGCTTAGGGAGGTTAGTCACTATATCCAAATATATCATACCGTCCCATAGCCTACATTATAACCAAATAAAGACCTCTTGATCTTGGACTAAGTAACTCGATTTGTAGAGTATTACACTAAGGGCGAGCTTATGGTGTATCAGTGTGGCATGTGAATATTCTTTACTGAGAGTGAGTGAATTCATTCTATATATAGTTCCTTGTTGTTTTATTATATGTGTGTGGAACTTCTCTCAAAATGGTGATGTGAGGGAATGTGACTCAGGAAGAAAAAAGCAAGTTTTCACCTCTGTTTAGAGTACCTAGAGTAAGCATGAGTGTGGCATGGCATTAGAGTCTTCATCTGAGATGTGGCTGTTGCACTTCTTAGGTTGTTCTTTCATAATGGAGGGTGTGATATAAACAGAGTAATACATCATACGATTAGTCCTAGAAGTGTGGTTCAACTTGCTCAAGGACGAGCAAAGATTTAAGTGTGGGGTGTTAATAATAGGTGAATTAAACTATAATTAGGCCCTAAATAATCACATTCGTGTATAATTTTAATGGTAAAAAGTGATAACAAACTGCTCTGATTAGTGATTTTCATGCTTTGCATGCTATATCTAATAAAAGAAGTATATGGAGTACTTTTGGGATCAATTATGGAGAAAAAGAGGCCAATCATACAATATCCACAAAGTGCACCAATGTGATGACCCGACCCGTCGTCTCATGTGTTTCCATCCCGTTTTCCCCGTTTTAAGCTTATACATGTTTCATTATATGTTTTTGGTGAGTTTGAGGTAATTCGAAAGAGTTTGGTAAGAAATGAGACTATTAGTCTCTTTAAGGAGAGTTTGGTTTGGAATAGTCAACTGGATGTTGACTTGTGAGTTAGAGGGCTCGGATGTTGTTTTCGATGATTCAGTTAGCTTTGCGGGATGATTTGAGGCTTAGGAGCGCAGTCGGAAGTAATATTAGAGGTTCTATGTAGAATTAAGCTTGAATTGGCAAAGTTAGAATTTTGGAGATATCCGGTTGATAGGTGAGATTTTGATCCGAGGGTCGGAATGGAATTTTGAGAATTTCAATAGCTTATTTAGGTGATTTATGATGCGTGTGAAAAGTTCAATTGAATCGAAGGTGTTTAGGTCGGGTTTTTGATAGAATGGGAGTTTTGAAAGTTTTGGTTGAACTTAGGCTTGAATATATTGAGAATTGATAATTCTCTTGCGGTTGGATGTGTTTTTATGATTGAAACAGGTTCATATGATATTTTAGGATGGATTGGCACTTTTGGTTGAGGTACCGGGGGTCTCGGGGTGTTTTCGGGTGGTCAATCGTACAAACCTTGGCTTGTGGAAATTGCAGAAAATTGTAGATCAGTGTTGAAGGTTTTTGCTCTATGCGATTGCAGGGGGATCATTGTGATACCATAGGAGGTCTTGAAAGGGGTTCATATTTACTCTATTCGATCACATAAGAGGCTGTATGATCGCATAGGTTTAGAAGGTTGGCCAGTGCATTCGCGTTAGTTGTGTTGGGATCGCGTAGTATCATGGGACCTGGGGTCCCTGGTAGCATTTTGTTCTATGCGAACGCAGAGCTTGGAGTGTGATCAGAATAGCGGTGATGCGATCACATAGGGTTAATTTATACTTGGGTAGAATATTTTAACATTTCATCCGCGGCTTGGGTCTAATTTCCACCATTGTTGAGTGACTTGGGGAGCTTTTAACGAGGAATTTAGAGTATTTTGACTGGGAATCGATTGGAGGTAAGTTCTATTGCGTAGAAACATCATCTAATGTGATTTCAACACCTAAATTCATGGAATTTGAGTAAAAATGGAAGTACTAGCGCTTAGTTTTTGAATTAGAAATTGGAATTTGAGGGAGCATTTGGACTCCGATTTTGATAAATTTGACATGTATAGACTCGTGGCAAGGTAAGGAATATATTTGTGTAAAAATTTCTGGCTTTCGAGAAGTGGGCCCGGGGCTCGGGTTTTGCAAATTTCAATGTTTTGGATATTTTTTCAGGTCTTTTCGATTGGGTTATATTCCCTTAGCCTATTGTGATGTATTCGTTGTGGTTTTGGCCAAATTCGACGCGCGAGGAGGTCGGTTCGAGAGGAAAGGGCATTGCAAGCTATACTTTAGCTGGCTATTGGTGAGTAATGGATGTAAATGATGCTATGAGGGTTTGAAACCCCGGACTTTCATATCGTAACGCTATATTGAGGCGTGACACGCATTACACGGTGAGTGCAGGGTCGTTTATTTTTGGGTATTGAGACTTAGTCCGTCCTGCGTGTTAATTCCTACTATATTGGCAATTGAGAGGCATACTTTATCATTGTAAATTGGGCTTATTGTCGTGTTTGAGCCTTGTACCGACTTGGAGAATCCTTAGGGGATCCTTATGTATTTTTATCACTTGTGTGCATGACATATATTCTCAGTAATGATTTAAAATGTATAAAGCAATATACTAACTGTGTTTTATACATGAATATTAAATGGAAAAAGGATAGAATGGCTGAGGTCCCTATTGTATGTTACAGCCGATTGGTTGTGGACTTATTTGACTGAGATGGGTCGAGGACCCGATAACGAGGATATTTCTATTGATATGGATTGAGCTGCACGCCGCAGTGATGATATATATATTGATATTGAGGTCGAGAGCCTGTTTGATGCCAATACCTGACTGATATTGGGCTTGGGCTGTAGGATCCCTCCCCCCCCCAGAGTCTGTATACACCTCCAGTGAGCGCCGTAGACGTTAAATAAGTGGAGCGGGCTGCACGCCGCAGCGGGTACTAAAGTGTACCATTATATGTGTTGCATTATTTCTTGACTGTATTACTTATTGGTTACTGTTTCACTATTTTGGATTTAAACTGCTATATATAAAGTACTTTGTGCATTTTATGTGTTTTCTTACTTTCAGACTGCATTTATGTTTATTACTCACTGGATCGGAGTACTCACTTTACTCCCTGCACCTTGCCTGCAGATCCAGGGTAGTCTCAGGCTAAGTAGATCCAGCAGTTCAGCAGATTTAGCTTTCGGGAGTATCAAGATAGTTGCACGCCGTTCGTAAACAATTGATTTTCTCCCCTCTATCCCAGTCCTTTATTTCCGCATTACCATTTTTAGTCAGACTTTGTAGTAGGATGTTACTCTGTATATTAGAGGCCCATGTTCGTGACACTGTGTCCTAGTTGGGCTATATTGGTATTTTGTTGGATTTTCCGCACTGTTATCAGTATTTTAGACCTTTGACTTAAATGACATTTATCTTTATCTATCTAATAAATGGGTTTATTGTTATAAATGATTGGGCTTACCTAGTAGTGTGCTGGGGGCCATCACGACCGGGTTGGGGTCGTGACAAGTTGCTATGAGAGCCTAGTTACTTGGTCTTGCGAGTCATGAGCCGGTTTAGTAGTGTCTCGCGGATCAATACGAAGACGTCTGTACTTATCCTCGGGGGGCTGCAGAACCTTTAGGAAACTTCATATTCTTGGAGTTTTATCGTGCGATTCTATTGATCCGAGAACTAAATTCTGTTATTCTATTCTCTCGTAGATGGTGAGAACCCATGCTACCGGACATGGCGGATGACCACCTGTACAATCTACTAAGGCCACCAGAGGCCGTGGACGTGATCATGGTCGAGGCAGAGCCGAGGGGGCAGCACCTGTTGACCACCAATTGCCCCGTCTCAGGACCAGGCTCCAACTGTAGAGACTCCAGCAGCACCTGTTCAGGCACCAGCTGTGCCTATTGTAATTCCGGGTCTTCAAAAGGCCCTAGCTCAGATTCTATCAGTTTGCACTGACCTGGCTCAGGCTGTCTCAGCCACTACTACAGCAACTATTTCGCTGGCCAGGGGAGGCAATCACACCCCCGCTGCTCGCACGCTTGAGCAGGTAGTGCAGGTTTGCAGACACTAGAAGTACCACTAGTTCAGCAGGTTTCCCCAGTTCAGCAGGTTGCCCCAGTTCAGCCGGTTGCACCGGTTCACGATTCTGTGATTCCAATTATGCCAGACGATGAACAGTGTCGTCTTGAGAGATTTAGTAGGCTCTCACCTCCTACTTTTAATGGTGTTCCGGGAGAGGATGCCCAGGGCTTTCTCGACAAGTGTCGACGTATGCTGTGGATAGTAGGGATCTTGGAGTCGAGCGGGGTATCATTTACTACTTTTCGGTTCTCAGGAGCAGCCTTTACCTGGTGGGAGGCATATGAGCGGTGTAGGCCATAAGGCTTAGCGCCCTTGTCATGGCTGGAGTTCTCCACTCTCTTCCTAGAGAAGTGGGTACTGCAGTCCCAATGGGAGGAGCTGCGGAGGCAGTTTGAGTGGCTTCGTCTGGGAGATATGACTGTGTCATAGTATGAGGTGAGATTTTTGGAGTTGGCTCGTTATGCCCCATGGATGGTCCCGACTGATCGGGAGAGGATTAGGACGTTTATGGATAGACTTATCTATCCCATCCGTATTTTGATGACCCGAGAGAGGATTTTGAGTCATACCTTTGAGGATGCAGTGGATATTGCTTGTGATATTGAGACGGCTCGCTGTCAGAGAGAGAGGAGAGGTAAACCAAGAGGCCTTGTGGATCGGGTAGCTTCGGTGGTGTTCCGTCTAGAAGCCAGTTTCAGCAGAGCAGAGGTCGATCTTTCAGGATTCATCAGTCAATCGGTAGATTTGATATCTTTGAACTGTTAAACTTTGGTGAATACCTAGACAATCATAAGTCATACAACCAACCCTTAACCGTTTTTGATTCTCATTGTTGTGTTCGTTTCCGCTATGAACACCGCTTGATTTCATAAGTGCATAGAGAACTGGCCTTACAAAATTCTCTTTGAAACGGCTAGCACTTCACACTTACATAGATGATTCCTAAACTTTTCATCCCGTAGATACACTATTTGATATACCCCGTATTAGATTTAGAAATCATTAAAAAGCCTTAATGCTTTATCCTTGGTGCTGAACATTATCACATCGCGAGAATAGACCAAAACTTTAGGTGACAATGTTGAACCGTCATTAATGATCTTGCTTGATCTCCTTGAACATAGATCTTGGGATCTCCAGTCTTCTAGGCAGAGTTACCGCCACAATGAATTATTCTCTATCATAGTCTCATTCTCCTTGATAATTTCTCAGCTAGCTCTCTAGTTACGCCTTTTGTAAGTGGATCTAAAACATTATCACTTGACTTTATATATTCAATCGTGATAATTCCTCTAGAGAGTAATTTCCTAATAGTTTTATGTCTTCGTTGTATATGACGAGATTTACCGTTATACATAACACTCCCAGCCCTTCCAATTGCCGCTTGACTATCACAATGTATGCATATTAGTGCCAACAGTCTGGGCCAAAATGGAATGCTTTCCAAGAAATTCTGGAGACATTCAGCTTCTTCACCGCTTTTATTTAAGGCTAAGAATTCAACCTCCATTTTAGAGCAGCAATATAAGTTTGTTTGGACAACTTCTAGGATACCCTTCCTCCACCAACGGTGAAAATATATCCACTTGTGGACTTCGAATCAGCTGAACCGGTGATCCAATTTGCATCACCGTATCCCATTACCACAGGATATTTACTATAGTGCAACGTAAAGCCCTGTGTATGTTTTAAATATTCTAAAGCTCATTTTATTGTCATCCAATGAGATTGACCTGGATTGCTTGTGTATCGACTCAATTTACTTATAGCACATGCTATATTTGACCGTGTACAATTCATGATGTATATTAAGCATCCAAACACACGAGCATAATTCAATGGTGATATATTTTGGCCTTTGTTCTTTGCTAATGCAAGACGTCAATTGGAGTCTTTACAACTTTAATATAATAAGATTGTGACAATGCCAGATCTTGAGGAGTCTTATGGATCTTAATTCCTAGAATAAAATCAGCAACTCCCAAGTCTTTCATATCAAACTTACTAGTTAGCATACAAAACTTGGTAGCATTTATGTTGGCAATGTCATTACTCATTATCAACATATCATCCACATATAAGTAAACAATGACTATGTGATTTGAAATATTTTTAATGTACACACATTTATCACATTCATTTATCTTAAAATCATTTGACAACATTATTTGGTCAAATTTCACATGCCATTATTTGGGTGCTTGTCTTATTCCGTAAAGAAACTTAACAAGTCTACGTACCTTCTTTTCTTTACCTGTAAGTACAAACCCTTCAAGTTGTTCCATGTAGATTTCTTCCTCCAAATATCTATTCAAGAAGGCCGTCTTAACATCCATTTGATGAATTTCAAGACCATACCCTACAACTAATGTTACTAACATCCGTATGGATGTAATTCTTGTAACCAGAGAGTATGTATCAAAGTAGTCAAGGCATCCTTGTTGTTTACACCTTTGACTGCAAGTATTTCCTTAAATTTATGAATAGTGCAATCATTTTTCATTTTCCTCTTAAAAATCCATATAAAACCCAAAGGTTTATTTCCAGGAGGAAGATCAACCAATTTACATGTATGGTTGTTCAATATGGATTCTACTTCACTATTGACTGCCTCTTTCCTACACAATAATTCAATCCGGAGAAGATATAGCTTCTTTAAATAATCGAGGTTCATTTTCCAACAAGAAAGTCACAAAATCTTGTCCAAATGAGTAGACGTTCTTTTACATTTACTACGTCTTGGATCCTCCTGAATGTCTTTCTTTTGTTTCTTCCCGAGCTCATTTAAATCCAATCGACTCACATTCCTTTTTATGCGGATATATATATATATATATATATATATATATATATATATATATATATTCAAAGAACTCCGCATTATCTGATTCTATAACCGTATTATTATGAATGTCAAAATTTTCTGATTTATGAACCAGAAATCAATATGCTTTACCATTGGTCGTGTCCTATGAAAACACAATCAATAGTTTTGTTCCTATTTTTTATCTTTTTGGGTTTAGGAACTTGCACTTTTACCAAACACCCCCACACTCTAAAATAATTAAAATTGGGCTTCCTTCCTTTTCATTTTTCGTATGGAATGAATTGTGTTTTGCTATGGGGTACTCGATTTAGTATCCGGTTAGCCGTAAGAACGACTCCCCCCCCCCCAAAGTTCTATGGCAGCCCAGAACTTATCAACAATGCGTTCATCATCTCCTTTAATAAATAATTCTTTCTTTCAGTAATCCTATTGGATTGGGGTGTGTACGGGGCCATTGTTTAATGAATAATTCCATATTCTAAACATGTTTCTTCAAAGGGAGATTCATATTCACTACCCCTATCATTTCTTATCATTTTGATTTTCTTGTTAAGTTGCATTTCAACTTCATTTTTGTACTGCTTGAATGCGTATATTGCTTCATCTTTGCTATTAAGTAAGTAAACATAGCAATATCGAGTACTATCATCAATAAAAGTTATATAATACTTCTTTCTACCAAAAAATGGTATTAACTTGATGTCGCAAATATCAGTGTGAGTTAAGTCTAAAGAATTTGAATTCCTTTCGACGGACTTATAAGGATGTTTAACATACTTAGATTCCACACATTTTTTACATTTTGATTTATCGCATTCAAACTTATGCAATACTTCTAAATTAATCATTTTCCCCAATATTTTATAATATACATGACCCCAAACGTATATGCCATAATTCATTTGACTCAAGTAAGTAATATGAAGCTGAAATTTTATTATTATTCTCAACAACCATTACATTCAGCTTGAAAAGGCCCTCGGTGAGATAACCTTTTCATACAAACATTTCATTTTTACTTATTACAACCTTGTCGGATACCAAAACACACTTATAACTATTCTTAGCAAGAAGTCCAGCAGAGACTAAATTCTTCCTAATCTTGAAAACATGAAAGACGTTGTTCAAAGCCATCACCTTGCCAGAAGTCATTTTCAGAAAGATCTTCCCACATCCTTCAATCTTGGCCGTTACAGCATTTCCCATAGAAAGCGTGTCTTTGGGTCCAACAGGAGCATATCTAGCAAAAGCTTTCCTGACAGTACAAATAGCGAGTAGTTCCAGAATCAATCCACCACTCCTCAGGATATCCCACGAGGTTGCATTAAGAAAGTATAGCACACAAGTCATCAACATCTTCACGCTTTTCAACCATGTTTGCTTGATCCTTCTTTTTGTCCTTCTTTGTAGCACAACACTCGTAGATTTGTGTCCAGCTTTTTCACAGTTGTAGTAATTTTCATTGAACTGCTTCTTGCTTGGGTTGCTTTTCTGTTCAGAAGCCCGCATCCTGTTTCTCTTATTTTGAGAAGTATCCTCAACAATGTTTGCTCCCATTATTATTGAGCTTCCACGGCCTCTCTTTTCATCAGCTTTGTTGTCCTCTTCGATTCTGAACCAAACAATGAGATCTTCAAGCGACATCTCCTTACATTTACGTTTCAGTTAGTTTTTGAAGTCCTTCCACAAAGGAAGCAATTTCTCAATCATCCCTGCTACTTAGTATGCTTTATTTATGACAAGATTTTCAATGAAATTCTGTTAGTAAAAATACTGAAATTTCTACTTTCAACATCAATATTAATTCGATTTATACCTTCAGGAAGGAGATTGTGGATAATCACTTGCACTTCCTATACTTGGGTAATAACAAATTTGCTATCTACCATTTTGTAGTCTAAAAACTTAGTGACAACAAATTTCTTCAACCCGACATCTTCAATTTAGTATTTCTTTTGAAGCGCAGTCCATAATTCTTTTGACGTCTCCACACCACAGTAGATGTTATACTGATCGTCCTCCCGACTGCTAAAATATACTTCTTACACAAAAAATCAGAATGCTTCCACACCTCAATCACAAGAAAGCATTCATTCTCTGGAGTTTCATCTGGCAGAACATGAATATCTTCCTTGTTGAACTTCTATTGACTTAAAGTAGTCAAGTAGAAGAACATCTTCTGATACCACTGCTTGAAATCAATACCGAAAATTTTTCGGGGTCTTTTCACCTATGCCAACGCCAGTGTTCAGCTTGTTGATGCATTGGCAGTCATCATTGGAACAACATGTTTCCCGTTATCATTAATCATTTTGTAAAAAAAAATGACACAAACAAATGTTAAAATCATATAGACTTTAATCTCCAATGGAGTAGAAAACCACAAAGATTTTAATCTCCAGAACATTGAATATAACACAAATACAGAAAAATAAATTAAACTTCTTAAGCTTGTTACTATACTGTATTAGTAAACTAATTCTGAAAAAGATAGAATAACATATAAACATAAAAAGTAAATGAAATAAAAGTTAATCCAATACCATTGAATCCGTAGTGTTTCCTTGAGGAATTTAATCCCCTCCTAGTACACCCACGATTATGAATTATTTCCTCCTAGGATTGAACAAATTATACACTGGTGTAGTGGTACTTCATACCCCGGTGTTTCAGGGAACACAATGTCCGGTAGCAAATCACACTTACTGTTGCTTTTTTTGAAGTTAAAACAATGTAGAAGAAGGATGAGAACTCAGAAAATCGTACGGAGATTCTAAGAGAATGGACTTGTATATATAGCCAATGTACAGCTAAAAACTGAAGAGGTACAACTCTTCTGAAGGTTGTTTATGCAAAACGGCCATAGCATAAATGCCATAACATAAATGGACTGAAAAACTGATAACAAATAACGAAAAATATTTAATATTTCGTTGGATTTAATATTAATATCCAGTTATTAAAACGGTTATTTAATAATATTTATGTTAATATTTACTATTAACAAATAAATTTGGTCCAAAAATTTAATCGATCGATTGAACGGATCCGAAGCCGAGCCGAGTAATGATGACGGCACGAAGCGTACCTTCTTCTCAACTCTTTAATAGCTAGAAGAAGAGCAATTTGCTTATATACCCATAAAAAACCTCTTCCTCTTCCAATATGGGACAATGTTCCTTCAGGGGGTGGGAGTTTAAAATTTCACTTAAAAATTTTATTTTCCTCTATTTTCCATTCACCTTCTTTTAAGCCATATTAAAGCTTCAAAACCCAACAATAATGTCCCTATACATCTAATTATCTAAGTGACAAAGCAAATTATTGTAGGCCTAGAGGTAAAGCGTGAATATCCTGTTATGCCTACGAAAGCATAAGCCTGTGGATCCAAATGTGAATGAATAATGTAAAAATCATCATTATTATGTGAAACAAGAGTAGGCCCCCTTAGAAAATCATGTAATCTTCCCTTATCACACAAATCTCTCCTCTAAATTAGCTAATCCCTGTCTTGATCACTTTTCTTCTTTTAGAAGACAAGTCAACATCACCAAACTTTAACCCCATTCCTTTACAAGTAAATGTACCATAACACAATTTATTATCTTGAGTAGACCAATGAAATACAAGTAACTTTTTGTTTTAAATTTTCTTTTGGGGTTGAGCGAGTGTGAGTCTGGATTAGGGAAAAGCGGCAGGGAAAAGTTAAGTAAATATCATATTTTTACACATAAGAAAATTCAAGGTGATAATTCTTTCAATGATTTGTTGGATTAAATCAGATCAAAAATATTTTTAATATGGTATATATTATTTGCTTTAGACTAAGCTCACACGTTTTTTTGTTTTTTTTATTGAATATTCTATTCATTGATATCAAAAAATATTTACATTTAGAGCTTTAATAAGAGATTGGACTACTCCTACTCATTTACATCACTCTTCTATACTAATTCTAATTTGCTTTAAATACATCATAGTATAGGAACATCTAGTAAACTAGAAACTAAGGGAATTTGTTGATTTTGTCCAATCCAGCTTGCCATCTCTTGCAATTTCTGCCTCGGATATGGATTGATAATGCTATTTTCTCTGCACAGTTGAGCTTCTTCAAATGTTTTCCTATTAAATCTGATGTTGTTTCTTTCCCGCCAGATAAGAGCAACAGTGTTGATGAAGGCACATGCTGTAATACCATTAAGTGCCACTCTACTCTTTGCTTTGCTACAAACCCACTGTAGTTCTGTTTCTCAGTCCCCCACAGTCCTATGGTGTCCCAGCCATGTATATATTCTGGTCCACAGGCGCTTAGTAACTGGGCAGTCAAAGAACATGTGACTAAATGTTTCCATGCTGTGATTACAGAACACACAATTTCCATGGATTTGGATTCCAATCTTCTGAAGTCTGTCAACTGTAGGCAGTCTTCTTTGGGCAGCTAGCCAGACAGTAAATCTATATCTTGGTTGAGCTTGAGCAAGTAAAACCAGATTCTTCCAAGCAACCTTGCTATAATCAGGAGTCAATGCCAGGTACAGTTTCTGAATAAGGAACTGATCCAGTCTGCAGAAGCCTTGCAATTTACTGGTCAGGCTGCCTTGTATTAGTTGAGTTCCCATTAGGTCATCCCTTCTGTCTAGTATCTTCCTTACAACCCAAGAGGCTGCCTTGGGTAAGGGCATTGTTTCTAAGTCCCTCTGCTTGATATAGTCGCTGTGAACCCATCTAATCCATAAGCAGTCCTTCTTTTTTGCCAAATTCCAATGGTGCTTGCTGATTGCAGCCTTATTCCATACTGTCATGTCTATAATATTTAGTCCACCAGCAGAGATAGGCCTACACACACTGTCCCATGCCACTAATGCTTTCCTGGATAGCTTTGCACTCTCTGCCCACAGAAATGTTCTGCATATAGTTTCAATGGCTTTCAAAACCTTCTTAGGCAGGATGAACACTTGAACCCAATAGGTTTGAATGCCAAATATTACAGATTTAATCAGTTGACATCTTCCAGCATAGGAAAGCAACTTGGCAGACCAGCATGTTACTTTAGCTATGATCTTCTCAATTATAGGTAAGTAATGGCCAACAGACAGTTTTTTGGAGTCCAGGGGAATCCCCAGATATCTGAATGGAAATTTGCCTTCAGTGAATCCCACAGCTTCCAGAATCTGTGCCTTAGTATCCTGTGTAACTCCAGCTATATACAATGCACTTTTTGCCAGATTAGCTTGCAAACTTGATGCATTGGAGAACTTGAGGAAAGCTTCCTTTAATATTTGGACAGACACCAGGTCAGCTCTACAAAACATCAGTAAATCATCAGCAAAGCAAACATGTGTACAGTTTAGCTTCCTGCATTTTGAGTGAAAATTGAAGTTACCATTTCTGTACAGTTGTCCCAGTATCCTGTTGAGGTACTCCACGGCTAGTACAAATAAGTAAGGTGACACAGGGTGCCCTTTCCTAATACCCCTTTTAGCTTTAAAAGGCTTTGTCAGGCCACCATTAATCATGAGGGAGTAAGAGACAGTTGTGACACACTCCATTACCCATTGCACAAAGATAGCAGGAAAGCCCAGGTCAATTAGTATCTGCTTTAGGAACCTCCAATCCAATGTGTCATATGCTTTCCTCAGGTCCACCTTCAAGACACATCTAGGAGAAACATCTTTCCTAGAATAGCCTTTGAAGATTTCATGGCTAAGTATAATATTATCCAGGATGCTTCTACCCTCAATGAAGGCAGATTGAGCCTGCCCTACCAAATCACATATCACTGCTTTCATCCTCCTAGTGATGACTTTGGAAATGATCTTGTACAATGTGGTGCAGCAGGCTATAGGTATGTAGTCCTTCACAGTTGTTGGGGTTCTATCTTTGGGAATGAGAGCTATGGCAGTAGTATTGAGCATAGGAGGTAGTCTGCAAGTATTGAAGAATTCCTTAACAGCAGCAAAGATGTCCTCCTTTACTATGTCCCAGTTTTTGGTAAAAAACTCCACAGGAAACCCATCTACTCCAGGGTCTCACACGTTTTTTTCCAAAAGGCCTTACTCCATCAAGAGTATCCAACTCATTATAAGTAACTTTTTCTCTACTTTTCATGTGGGACTTCGTTTCACACACCCAATATGGTTATCACTCAATTCTTTAGTTTTTATAATTAAATATTCGGTAGTCTAGTGCAATAAGCTTCTATATGGACAACACAAGAATGACTAGATCACATTGAATTTAGTAAACGCAATCTTATTTAACATTTTAGCGGAAGTGTGAACTCGTAACTTACTAGTCACATGAAAACAATTTATCATAGCATCGAGGCACGATAGTACATTATAAATTATGATAAATAACTTCAAAATCGATACAAATTACAGTCATATTTCTTGACACCTTGGTTATGACAGTATTACCTCATAATTGTTGTAATTACAAGTGACTGTCATAGTAAACATTATTAGACTTTATCACAACCGACGCTAGTTATTATACCTATTAATAGAAGTAAAAGAACACTACAAAAAGAAGGTCCAACTCGATCTCTGGCCTGAAGATCGTTTATATTTACTCTCTAGCAATCAGAACAGCTAATTTACAACCCAACTTCTCCTCGTGCGTGACAGTGACACACACATTTTTATATATATTCACAACAAAGAAGAAAAGTACAGAATTTTCAGAGTCCTGTTCCATTTTTTCTGACTAGCCAATTACAAATCACAAAGCTGAAAATCATATTACATCAATGGCTGAACTCGAGAACCCTGATCAAGAGATACCTAAAGTTATAAATTTTATGGCTTCTGTTCTTGAAAGAGTAGCAGAAACAAATGATCTCAGCCACAGGTTTAGTGCTCAGAAAATCTCTATGTTTCATGGACTTAGTAGGCCTACTATTTCTGTTGAAAGTTATTTGGAGAGGATTTTCAAGTATGCCAATTGTAGCCCTTCTTGTTTTGTTGTGGCATACATTTATCTTGATCGGTTTTCGCAGAAGCAGCCATTGTTGCCCATCAGTTCTTTCAATGTTCATCGGCTGCTCATTACCAGTGTTTTGGTTTCTGCTAAATTCATGGATGATATGTGAGTTCTCTTTGGCCCCTTGTTTTATATATATATATATATATATATATATATATATATATATATATATATATATATATATATATATATATATACTCCCTCCGTTTTAATTTATGTGAACCTATTTGACTGGGCACGGAGTTTAAGAAAAGAGAGAATACTTTTAAACTTGTGGTGTAAAATAAAGCACATATATTTTATTGACTATAAATCATTGCATAAAGGTAAATTTTTTTGCAAATAGGGAAAAATGTCATTCTTTTTTGTACGGACTAAAAATGAAATATGTTCACATAAATTAATACGGAAGGAGTATATATTTATGATGTTAGTAGATATAAGTTAAACTTTTCCAAAAATACATCTTAAAACACATATGGGGTATGATTTTAGCAAATTGTTAGATAATCACCGATCTCTCTCAGAAATGTAGGATAAGATTGCGAACAATAAATTCTTATAATCATACCTTTCTCGAACCCCATGTATAATGGAAGCTTAGTGCACCCATACATCCTTTTCTTGTTAGATAATCACGAGCTGACCTCTAAGCTTTCATGAAGAACTTGCAGAGTTCTTGCTTCCCATCATAATTGATGTTGTAATTAATATTCTCTCGATTTCATTTTATGTGACACTTGTTTATTAATAATCTATTTTAAAAAGAACATTACCTTTTTGGAAACAAATTAACTTTAAATTTTATATTTTACATATTTAATCTCATAAATAAAAATCAAACAAATTGAAACAGACGGATTAATTGTTTACTTCTAATGTCAGCAGTATATTAGTCCATCTGCCAGATAGGATGATAACAACAATAATTGAATCTGTTGGAAAGTAGATACTTTTAGAAAGAACTTAAATTTGCTCTCTCTATCTTAATGAACTGGATTTTATCTCTTAATGAACTGGATTTCTTTCAAAAATAGAAAAGGATTGAATTTCTCAATGGTTATAGACATATAGACTCATACTGTAATTTTGTTAGTTTTTGACCTCTACAAAATAGGAAAAATATCATTCTAATTATTCTGGACTTACAGCTGTGCAATTTAAATTCATGAAACCATTGACTTGAATCGTGTGCTTCAATCTGAAAGCTCTTGCGAAAAGAGTAAAGTCTAAGCATGTATCCTGTTTTGACATAATTGGGTAACTTAATATTCGAACTTCGTTGACCTTAAATGATAAAATTCGTTAAACAAATAGGCAGTGTGTAAGAAAATAATTAATCTTATATATAGTGTTTGTGTAAAAGAATTTTACACATATCAATATAATTTAACATGTTATAGAAGATTGCACTTACCTTACCTTTTTTTTTCTTCAGAAAACTAATTCTAAACCTTTAAAGTAACATGAAAATATAGAATAAAAAATTTAAACGCCCGCGTATAAAACTTATTTTTTTAAGGAAATTACAATGTATAAACATGCGCACTTCATTTTTAGTGAAGAACTATACTTAAAAAAGAGAGTATGTGAAGATGTGCCTAACAACACTAGAAGTCCATGGGGTAAATAATAGGAAAAAATAGCGTATTAGGCGGGCGAATGTCAAAATAGAGAATTAAATAGAAACATGCATTTGAATACCAAGAAGCAAAAACATTGTCAAAGCCCTAATACTAAGCATGTGAATTTTGGAAATGAGCATGTTTAATTCAGAACCAGACAAAATCACCTAAAGATGTGGTGGTGTCTTTTGTCTGCTGTCCACGCACGACGTTTCGGCGTTTAATTCTATACAAGTTCCTGCCTTGGGACAACTGAATGATGATGCTGTCCTCTATCTTCGGAAAAATTTTATTTTGTATCTCACACAATTTGATATGAGTTGCGTGAGGTATTTTTTAATAATTGTGTGGGTTCTAGAATTTTATAGACCCGAAATATAAGATATGGATCCATAAATATATGAGAGAAAAAAAATCTCGCACAATTAATATAAGTTATTGAGACACAAAATAAAATCACTCGTTTCCTAGTAATTTAAGTTACTACTTGAGGTATTATTATTAGGGTTGTACAAAGGAAACCGACAAATAGCACCAATCCGATAATTCGAGTCAAATCAAGAAAAAAAACTCGACTATGGGTTGGCTTGATTTGGTTTGGTGTTAGAAAAAAAAAATCCGACCATAATTGGTTTTGTTTGGTTTTAACTAAAGAAAGTCAAACCGAAACCAAACCAACATGACATTACATATATAGAAATTTTAGATATATTTAATATATAAATATACTTATTGTGGTGTAATTTATAAATATTTCTTAAAAGATTTCATAATTTTATTTTTTGAGGTATTATTTCAAGGTTGAACTTAGAACTTTTGGAATGTTCAATAAGTTTTATAGGCATTAACATTAGTAAATTAAATAGTGCTAACAAAAGCTCAAACCAAAATCAAATCAATACTGGTGCTAACAAAAGATATTTAATTCAATATTACGAACGAGAATGTATTGAATATCTATTTTTTATTTTGCAATAATTTAGATAAAAATGCATAACTTATTTTTATTTTTTCTTTAACGTTTAGGCATGTATTTAATACTCCCTTATTAGTCTACTAATTTTAGCATGACTTAGTACTCTTAGATTATGTTTTTTTATTATGACTTTTTAATTAGCAATATTTATATTACATAATTTTATTGTCTTTATTGTTGAATATTTTAGGATAATGCCATGATATATCTCATATTTTATATTACTTTCTTAGAAAATACTTTATACAGTCATATCTTACTAGGATTAAAGAAATATTTTGAGCATAATTTATATGTTTTGTTCTATGAAGATTTTATCGGGAAAAAAATTGAAAAAACCCGAAAACCCGAGTAAACCCGAAAAAAACCGAGAGAGAAAAACTTGAGTTTTATTGGTTTGGTCTTTAAATTTAATAATCCGACACAATTAATTTCATTTGATAATTATAAAATTCGAACCAACCCGACTTATGTACATCCCTAATTATTATCATAGATATATAGACAAATATATCGGATGCAAAGGCGAAGATACTAGAGTAAAATGGCATTTCTGGTCAGCTTTCTTTCATTCAAAACTTTTTTCTTTTTCTGTCTTTATGCGAGCCAATTATGTGTATATGCACTCGATGCGTTGTGAAGTATATGGTCTCTGTAAATTAGTAAAGTTATATCTAAATATATAATGATAGATCCTGCCCTTTTCTAATATATATTTGCCCCTATTTATATACATAAACTTCTCTAATAATTTGGCTCCAATCTGATAGTAACGATTGTTTAATATTCTCCTCTAATGCTAGCTGCAGCTTTGACTTCTTCCTTCTTATTTTTACCTTCTATTCTATTTTTGGTTTATATTCTTTTAAAAATATTGAATCCCGTGTGTGGAAATATCCATTATAACATGATATAATTGATGTTATAGATCTGAAATCATGATTTAGAATGACATTATTAATTAATGTGAGGTGTCGAATTAGCTGTCATCCAAATCTTCCTATTGTCACAAATCACAACTACTATAGTAATCCATTGCTTTCGGTAGCTTTCGGTTTAATTCCTTTGATGTTAAGTTTTCTCCACCACTCCTTGCACCCGCCCCCACAATGCCAACTACTTCATATATGAGATAATTTAAATAATTCTTTTGTTATGATTTTCTAAACATTTTTTATAAACACTTTAATTAAATATGTAATAATATGATTTAAGGTACTCAGCAGTTTCTAAGGGCTCGTTTGGTGTGGGATAAGGGATAAAAATCTCGGGATTAAATTTGAATTGAGTTTATCCCACGTTTGATTGAGATAAAATCGTGGTATACCTAATCCCGGAATTAGTCATCCCAGAATATTGTTTTATTTTAATAGAAGGGTGAAATAACTAATACCGAAATAATTAATTATGAGATAACTTGTTTCCCGACCAAACGATCCCAGAAGTATATATAGTATTATAAAATTATGCTGAATATTCTTATACATTAGATATCTCATTCATCTGGGGATGCGGGAAGTATAATTTTGGGGGTATTTTCAATTCTATGCATAATTATATTCTCTAGAGTGGCATGATATCTCGTAGGTGAGCGATATTTCAAGTGGGGTTCAAGTTTTGCATAATGAATATCAATTTAAGTTACAGTATTAAATAATAGATATCTGTTCATAATAAACATGTTTTACTAACCCAAGAGATAAGAGTATATAACATATTATTATATTATCAGTGTATACAATTTGCATCATTTCTAACCCAGTTCCTCGTTAGTGAATTAATCCGTAGTACTTAAAAGTTGAAAAATTTCTAGTTCTTACGATGCTAGTATTATTTCTTTGGTTTCTATTTGATGGTACTAATATATTATTCCTTTCCTTCTCTTTTTATTTTTTCTATCTTCTTGAACCGAGGGTTTCTTTATTCTTTCGGGGTAGGGATAAAGTCTACGTATATATTACCCTCCCAAGACCCCCAGTTGTAAAATTTTACTGGATCGTTATCATCGTCGTTGTACTTAAAAGTTGGAAAAAAAGTGTAACCTTTAATTTCTCATCCAAATTTGATATTGGCAGATTTTACAACAATGCTTACTATGCAAAAGTTGGAGGAATTAGCACAAACGAGATGAACCTACTAGAGGTGGACTTCTTATTCGGGATAGGATTTCAATTAAACGTGACTCCAACCACATTCCACACCTACTGCTCTTATCTCCAGAGTGAGATTTTGGTGGAATCCCCACCCATGCCAATGCCATCTTCTTCTCTTAAAATTGGAAGAAATGTGAACCACCAATATTGTTGCATCAATGAGGATGAATCCACTCATCAACAACATGAATTAGCCGTGTGACAAATTAATTAAAATAACACAAGAAAATTATGAACTAAATTTTGCCACTGAGGACTGGTTGCTTATAAATCAGTGGATCAGAAAGTGAGGGTGCATGAAATTGGAGGCTGAAGATCAAGTTTGTAAACTTGTAAACAAGCATTAAAGCTGATGTTGCAGCTTTGTGGACTCTAAGATGTTCCATTTTTGAACTTTTTTTTAGTGAGTTTTGCCACATAATTGGATTTTCAGCCTCTTTCTCCTTATTCGCACTTAATTTTTGCATTTGAGATTTTGGGTTAAGGCATGATCATTTATTACTCATTAGTCACTAAGATTTCATTTAAGAGAATTTTTCATAAAGCACCATCTTTTAGGTTTAATTAGTCATTTATAGATATCTTTTGCTATATTACGTGTTATAGATACCTATTATGTTTTTATACAATGTATTTCAGTTATTATATTGATGAATACAATGGCAAAAATGGACGTGAATCAGGGAAGTCCAACTAATCAATTGCTGTATTCGACTGTATTCATGGAATAAAACATGAGATTAAAACTGGAAAAATTATTGTATTCGACTGTTTTCGCGGCGTAAAATAAGGGATTACACTATTTTTAAAACGGAAATTAAATCAATTAATAATAGACTCCTAATATAACTCAACAAACTCAATTATAACACACAAAATTTGTATTTTCAGTTATAAAAAAGATTCTGAACCGAAAAATATCCAAAAAACATAGCAATCTTCAGAGAAATTATATAATACATCTGAATACAAAAATAATATTAATTAAAAAAAATATGAATACATTCATGGCATATAGCGAGACAGTGAATACAATAAAATACATAAAAAATAACGGGATACATTGAAATACAATGAGAAAAAAAGATAGTGAATAAAATGAAATACTGGAATACATCGAGATACATTGAGTTACAATGAAAAAAAGACAATGAATACAATGAAATACATGAAAATACATTAAAATATATTAACAGAAAATCAAGTTGCTCAGCCCCAAACTTTGTCGTCTTTGTTCAAGAACAATCCCTAATTTCCGACGAATCCGCCGTCAAGCAAAAACCCTGAATCTCCGAGAATGCTGTTGCGAAAGTGACCTATTCCGAAAGTAAAAATGGTTTACAGTTGGAAGCGAAGTGAATCTCTAAATAAGAGTAAGATGCAGTAGCATACTTGATCACAATTAGTTGGAAGCGATTGAAGATGACGAAAGTATAGTGTTCTTAAGCTTTTTCTTTTGAAATAGAGGTGATAATGGCGGAGAAGGGTTTATGAAGATTTATGAAACGTTTGTTTGTTGGAGATGGGGAAAAAGTGTATGAAGAAGAGAGAGAAAAACTAGTCAAAGGAGATATACGCTAATTAGGTGAGAGAAAATATAAAAAATAAGAGAGAAAAATATTTTGTAGCATATATTGCACCTTAATTGTAGGATGAAACCATATTTAATTTTTTTGTTATAAACTATAAAAGGTATTTATAGGATGTAATATCTTAAAATAATATTTATTTAATATAAATAGGGTACTAACCTATTCTATAGGTGGTAAAATTTCCTTCATTTAATCAACTAAAGTCAAGCCCATACTAGAACCCGATACCAGTTGTGTAAAGGCCTAATTTTTACACCATTTAAATGCTCCTAAAGTGATTTAAATTTGAATTTTCCTTTAATTTTTTTCTCTTAATTATGTGCACTTTAATTGAATTTTTCTTACTATAAAAATACAAAAATATTTTTTCTTTCTTTATATGTGGAGTTTAAGCATTAAGTAATTACCTGATTGGTGAATCAAATTAGTTGATTTATCAATTGAATAGTTAGTTAATTAATTATTTAAATTTGAATTTTCCTTTAATTTTTTTCTCTTAATTATGTGCACTTTAATTGAATTTTTCTTACTATAAAAATACAAAAATATTTTTTCTTTCTTTATTTGTGGAGTTTAAGCATTAAGTGATTACCTGATTGGTGAATCAAATTAGTTGATTTATCAATTGAATAGTTAGTTAATTAATTATTTTACCTTCCTATACCACATATGAAACCTTATTACCCTCAATGTTTAAGGTTTGATTTAATTACATTTCAGTATACCAAATTACCATTTATATATCATAATCAAATTAGAGATATAATTAAGGGTGCATTAATATTAGGCATAATTATAACACCTGTAACTCCCCCCTCCCCCACACGTTTTATCTTCCCGCTGCCTCATTTGGCTTTTTTTCACTTATATATATTCCCACACTTCATAAAATCTTTTACTATCATTTATATTATTATTTTGGCTTCTGTTTTTTCATTTTCGCTTTTCAACCTCCACCGATAGTTGGCCTCCCAACCAAATAAATTACTACTAGAATTTACTTGAATATGCCAAAATTACTATCATAATCTTCTATTCATCTCGGCCTTAAAGTATAGTATATAATTAGCTATATATGTTCTTTGTCTATAATTCACTTTATTATAGAAGATGAAAATTTGTTACAAACAAATAACACGGTGTGTGTATATTATAATAAATCCATATGGCCGGTAATTTGTGCTATACTTATAATGCATGGAAAAGGAGCACCTATTGAATAAAAAAGAGAAGCTTCTATCATCATCATCATGAGAAGAAGATTTATTTCCAGAAATTGTAGATAAATTAAAAATTAATTTTAAAATTTGTATATAAATTATAGAATGTTTTTTGTAGAATCTTTAGTCAATTTGGACTTGTGAAAACAGAAAATAATGCATCTACAATTAGAATACAAATAATCTATAATTTATCTACAAGATATCTACAAAGTGGATACATTGAATTTTAATATCCCAATTCTCATTTCAATTATAGCATAATTTACATTTTCGACATAATTGTAAGAGATTTATATAAGTTTTAGTCTTCACAATATACAATTTATCTACAATTCTACAATTTATCTAAAATTTTCTGAAAATATTTCTTCTTCTTCTTCGAGTTTCAATCTGAAATTCAGTCAAAACCAAGTCTGATCTTCACCAAAATCCCTCAAAATTGAGATATAAACTCCTAATCATATTTCGAATTATTTACAATAACACCCAATCCAAAAAAATAATGATTTTTGAAAATTTAAATTTGAATTCAAAGCTTTCAAGTTTTTTAATGGCTATCAATGGTAGAAAATATATGGAAGAATATATGAAGATGAAGACGATGAACAGAAATCTCCTTTCCGTTTCAATATTCTTCTCTTAATTCTGTTCAGAATATTCATGCCAAATATGTTCAGAATATTCTTCTCCTAAAATTTAGCTCACATAAATAGAAAGATACAATTACTATTAATTAGCTTTTAATGATTGGTACAAAAACTATAAAAATAATGTGGACTGAATGGTAATTCTAAAATTATACACATTTTTAATAATAAAGTTTCGTATATGGTATAAATAAGAAAAAATCATGTTAATAGAAAAGGAATAAGGGAAGTTGGGCCGACATTTTGTTTCAGCCAAAGTTGGGCCAAATTGGTCCAAAGTCAGTGGCCCAATTCCATCTGACCCGGTCCAGTAAGTGGTCTGCCAAGACCTGGTTCCAAACGATCCAAAAGGATCTGATCTACTCTTTGCTAGTCTGTATTTGGAAAGAAATTTTTTCATTCTTATGCACTATTTATCACTTTTAATATTCATGTTTAGTTAATTATCCGGCATAAATAAATTTTACTTACAAAATATATACAATTCATCTTACGCTCCCAATTTATTATTTGTGCCTTCAATCAAGGGATGTAATTACACCCTTTTCCTTTTTCTCCCCTTTCTCTTTTCCTATTTTTCTTTTGCCTTAAAATACACTAATCAATTAAAGCTGGAGGAGTACGATTACTTGTTCAAGATGCAAATCCAACATGCTCTCCGGATTCGTTTACATGCACACAACTGTCTTCTTTTCCTATAAAAATTAAACCCAAAAGTATACCGCCTTAAACATTTTCATAAAGTTAAAAAAAAAAATATGTTGTAAAAAAATAGATACGATGAAAAGTTGTTAAAATTATTTTCAAGTACTTTTATCGAAGAAAAATTTCATGACCTATAGCACCAACAAAAGGTAGGAAGCAAAGAAAGAGTTTAGCAACAGTCATAAGTAGTAAATAATGAAAATAGTGTTTTTATGTGGGGGAAATTGGAAACACACGCTCCTACGGAAAATGACTAAACATGCAACTGAATTTTTAAAAGTGGCTCATCTATGACCTTCGTTAAAACTTTGCTATAACCATGTTATAGAAATAATTAAAGTTAATTTAATACTACCATAATTAAAATTACAATCCTTCAAAATTTAAACTAAAGGATAAACATACCATAAAATCCTCAACAAATTTGACTTAAAATCTCTCTTTTATATAATTCCCTTTTTGACTTTGGTTATTACACCTATATTATATATATAAAAAAAATTTTATACTCTTTTAGGCCTTTTCTGATTTATATATATATAATATTTTTTTTAAAACTGAAATATTTTTACAAAATATTTATTATATATAAAATGTGCTTAATATATATAAAATGTGCTAATTTAATACTACCATAATTAAAATTACAATATATAATCAAGTTGTTACAATATATAAAAAAATCAAGTTTTTACAGAAAAAAATTGAAAAAACTGAAAATTAACGGAGGAATGGCATATCTGGGCCATTTCTTTAACGGCAATGGCATGGATACAACAAAATTTTAATGGATGGCATAGATGTGCCATTTTTGAAAGTTCAGTGGCATATTTAGGCCTTTTCCACACTCATTATAAAGTCTGAGCACAAAGTGAAAAGTTGACTAGAAAAAGAGTTTGAAAAATAATGTCGACGTCTTTTCGTCATATCACACCCGTTCATAAGTTGCAATATTGCATACAGTTTTTTATAAGGGATTTTTACCTATCTATACCATATAGCAAACCTTATTACCTCCCATGTTTAAGGTTTGTGTTTATTACATTTAAGCATACCAAATTTCAATTCATGTACCGTTATTCAAATTAAGGGTATAATTATTGCTTCATTTATTCTAGGCATTAGGAGCATATATTCATTTTATTTTATTTACCCGCCTCTCTCTCCTCCTATCCCCACCCCCGCGATTTTTTAACTAATTTAAATTCAGGAGGCCTAGGAAAATATCGATGAAGGTAACTTTGCATGACCCCGCCTTGATTTATATACAGTAAATATGACAATTCGTACTGCTTCCAAAACAAGAAGAGTCAAATATTATACTGCTAACATTTTAATCTTTGTTTCGGGGTGTTTGGACCACTTTCAAAGTCCAGTTGTGTAATCCGTTCTTAGTGCCAGTTGTGTAACCAGTCTACAGTGTGAGTGCAATTGTAGTTTATTTGTAGTTTTTTTGTAGAAATTTTGTAGACAAAGAGCAAATTTTGTTGCAATATTTTTTTTATACACGATTGTAGTTTAATTGAAGTATAAATATAACAATTCAACTTTATACAATACTTAAACTGATTTGTAGTTTATTTGTAGAAATTGTATCTACAAACTGAATAAATTGAATTTTAATATCCCAATTCTCATTTCAATTGTAGCATAATTGGCATTTTCGACATAATTGTAGAAGACTTGTAGAAGTTTTAGTCTTTCCAATCTACAATTTATTTACAATTCTACAATTTATCTACAATTTAAATACAATTCTGGAAATATGTTTTCTTCTTCTTCGACGAGTTTCAATCTGAAATTCAGTCAAAACCAAGTCTAATCTTCACCAAAACCCCTCAAAATTTAGATATGAACTCCTAAACATATTCCAAATTATTTACAACAACACCCAATCCAAACAAATAATGATTTTTGAAAATTCAAATTTGAATTCAAAGCTTTCAAGCTTTTTAATGGCTATCAATGGTGGAAAATACATGGAGAATGAGAGAATCACGCTGCAATGGATTTGCTTCCATTTAAATCTCGAAATTAATGGTGATAGAATCATCATTAAATCTGATTCCTTCTATGTTGGCGCGTTTTTAGGGTGGAATTCATTTATTTTTGGTTTGGTACAGATTTTGTAGACAAACTATGGACTAGGCGGGTAAATACAATATTATGAACATTTTTGGTAATAAGATTTGCTATATGGTATAGATAGGTAAAAATCCCTTTGTATCATTCAATCTAAAGAGTATTAAACTAACCCGAATATTAACATAATCAATTATTGAATTCGTTTATAGGAACACAATTTATTATAGGAATTTTTTCGTACACTATCTAATTAAATACAACTAAAATAACATACATCTTAAATAAAAACTTTATAAAAAATTTATACAATATATCTTTTGTATATTTTGTATTTGATTTATACATAATAAAAATAAATTTCATACAACTAATTATATATTATACATTTATGGATAATTTATCTGCAAATTTCACACATTACTTTCACTTAGTTAAATATAATTACAATAGCGTACAACTTAAATATAAATTTTATACAATATTGTTCAACCTTCATACAATATTTAAATAATATATATATATATATAATTTTCTATAATTTTTCTACAATGTTACTCCAATTTCGTAAATATAATGTACGTCATGTCTTTTTTTTTCGAGTTTCAATATGAAATTCAGCCAAAATCAAGTCTAATCTTCACCAAAACACTCTCAAAATTAAGATATAAACTCCAAACCATATTCCCAATTATTTGCAACAACACCCAATCCAAACAAATAATAATTTTTGAGAATCCAAATTCGAATTGAAAGCTTCAAAGCTTTTTTATGGTTGTTGTATGGGTCAAAACTTGACTCCATGAGAATTAACGGAACTAATTCGTTTTTAAGCCTATTTGTGATTAATAAATGGTACGGCCATTTAATAACAATGGTACCTGCTGGTTACCCGATTCGACCAGTGAGACCACATCTTATCCGCCATTACGAAGGTGCCCTCTCAATGTGGTCACGACCACGCAGTGCTAGCTCGCAAAGCTCACAGCTATAAATACTAAGCGAAAGAACCCTAAAGGGGGGGGGGGGGAGGGGGCTGCTTCTTCTTCATCACTATTCTCAAGAAAAAAAAAAATTATTGTAAGGTTCTGAACCTCTCCATAGAGAGGCATACCAAATCAATATCATCAATAAAAGTTCCCCATACATCTCTTCTTAATACACATAAACTTGCTTCTTGTTCCTTCTATTCGGTCTTTTGATTTATTATGATCTGTTATGATTGACCCTCAACTTATTTTGATTGTTTAAGGCTTGCAAAGCATATCAATAGCTTTTGAGCTAAACAATTTAGCGTCGTCTGTGGGGACTTCATAGTAGAATCACGTAGTTCTTCCCCGGACCAAAAGGAAAGAAACACCAAAGAACAACCCAACTCGAACAAGCTAAAGTGGCTTATCAGACAAAGGGAACTCGGAGATCTCAAATCGAGACCCGACTCCTCTGTCACTCCTTTCTTGGATAGTGCAAGCAAGTAGAATAATCAGTTCCTCCCCCCTCATGAGGGAGGATCTCTGTAAGGCATCTCCCGCATCCCTGATACGGGATCCAGCTGGAAATCGGCACAAAGGTTCCTCGAACCGCGAGTCACCTCAGGCTATCCTACATACCTCAGTTGGAAAGACACCGTGTGAGCCGCTCAAGATCTTCACTCGAAACCGATCTTCAGCCCTCAAACACCGACATAACAAGGTCCAGGCTACGTGCCTCCGACAGTAGGTTCAACCACGGTTGAACTAGGACTCAGGCCATGCACCTTCGCCATAAAAAACAACAAGTTCAACTACAAGTTGAACTGGGACTCAGGCCATGCGCCTTCGCCATCAAATATTACAAGTTCAACTACAAGCTGGACTGGGACTCAGGCTATGTGCCTTCACCGCTAAATTAAGGCTATGCACCTTCGCCAATAAGTTCAACTACGGTTGAACCAAGACAGGCTATGCGCCTTCGCCATAAAAAATTACAAGTTCAACTGGAACTTAGGCCATGCGCCTTGGCCCTCAAAATTTGCAAGTTCAACTATAAGTTGAAATGGGACTCAGGCCATGCGCCTTTGCAGTAAAAAATTACAAATTCGACCACGGACGAATCAAGGCAAAGATCATATGCCTTCGCCAGCAAACCTCACGGGCTCAATCTCGCTCGAATAATAAGGTTAGACACCCTCGCCCTCAAATCTAAAGAGTTCAACCACATTCGAATAAGGACTCGAGCTGAGAACCCTCACCAATTAAACGCAGCAAAGTCCGTTCTTCAATCGACGATGACACAAGTTAAGCACCCTCGCCATTCAAGTAAGTACGTCTAACTCGAACTAAGATTCGGGCCACGTAAAGTTCGGCCCCGGTTGAATTACAAGGCCACATTCTTACCACCACGGCCACTAGTTCGACCGCGCCCAAATTGGGACTGAGGCTAAGTGCTGATATCGCCAAAATATGGCTACAGCTCGATCACACCAAGTAAAAGAAAATGATAAGCAAAAAGAATTTAATCATGGCAAAGGCCATCGCAGCTAGCAGCCAACCTAGTTTTTTGATTAAGGACTCGACAAAAGTCGAAGTCACCTACCTGGCCAAGGCCGACAATGTCATCATGGCCAAGGCATTGACTCCATTACGACCAAAGACATAAGGGGATTAACACGCCCTCCAGAGAAACTCTGAGGAAAAACCCCCCATGGACGCGTGCAAAAGATAACTTGGGAAAAAGAAAAGGACAAAATAAATGCAAGGGAGATAAAGGAAAACGAAGTTGCATATATTTGCAAAAGTTTACAATGGGTCATCCTCGCTTACACCCGGCCAAGGCCGGTAAATAAAAAAAAGTTGGCCAAATGGAAACAAAAATAAGGAAAAGAACACAACAAATCCTTTTACTCCGTGCCACCCGCGCCACCATCAACATCACCAGCACCCCAAATGCCATCATCAAACCCCTGTGTTGCCAGGCCAAAGCCACAATCAATACGAGCTTCACGAGCCCTCTGATGGGCTTCCTCAAAAGTAGCCTCAGGGACGATGCCGGCCTCCCACAAGTTTTTGTACACATCATGTTGGGCCTCAGCAAACGTCCACAGCCCACGGGCCCAGTTGGAAAAGGCGACCTGATCCCTTAAGCGCTGATTCTCGGCCTCTAAGGCCGTAATCCGATCCGCTGCAGTTTAGGCGTCTTGTTCATAGACACCGATGGGTTCCTCCATCGTCCATTCTCGAAAGACAGCAGCAGCCCTCTCCAGTTCCCGTTACATTTCACGAATGCGATCTGCCATATCCAACGTCCCAAACCTCAACAAGGCATCCCTTTCTTGCAGCCTCAAGGCAATGAATTCGGCCTCCAAAGCAACCACCCGCCTGGTCAAAGTCTCAGAGGCCTCTGCCGCCCTGACCTGACCCTGGTGCTCCCTCTCGGCTACAACCCTCCTTGCAGTCTCTAGCTCCTCATCTTTTTGTTGAAGCTTCCCCTCGAGGGTATTTACCTGGCCAAGGGTTTGCTGCATTTGAAGCTCTCGCCTCGCCAGCTCCTCAACCATGTCCCGGCTCTGGGGGTTGTTCCTCAAATGCTCCCGCATCTCGCGGCACCGATCCCGATAGTGGAGGTACTTCTCCAGCGTCCGCAAAAAGATCCCCGAGCGAACGTTGGCTCGGCACATTCCCTCCACCTCTAAAAGATAAGACTGCAAAGTAAAGACAACGATAAAAGTGGGAAATGGACTAAGGCAAGAAGAGAATGGAAGAAGGTCATCATACGTACCATAAAGCCCATCACGGCTGCCTCGATCATCAATCCAACATCCGTAACGCCCCTCAACAACGTGCTATCAGTCTCCAAGCACAACACCCCGAACAGCGGCACTAAGTTATCCTCTTGAAGCAGCAAGTTCTGCTTCGTAGGAATGTCAACATAGCGAAACTATCCCTCTGCATGCACCGTCGGGTTGGTGAGGCCTTCTTGAAGCATGCGGATGTCGTCAGGATCCAAGTCAGACTCGGAGTCGTACTTCCTTTCTACGACGCCCCTTCCTACCTCAGCCGATCGAGAAGTTCAGTCTCCCGACCTCGCCAACAAATTGGCAATTGTTTCTCCAGCAAAAACGGTTGCTGAGGAACTACCTCCCCTCTCAACAACTGAAACTGTCAATTGAGTTACCGGAGGACGGTATCATCACGGCCTGAGCCAACCGGGGCAACCCCCACTGTGTATTTTCCCTCAAGGGCTGGCGACGCCACCACATTCCCCTCCACCTCCAATGGTGGAGAATCCAAACTTATCACCACCGGAGGAGCCATCGTAAATGCAACCCTACGCCTAACCAATAGCCTCTCCTATTCATCCTTGTCCTCATCAAAGGCTATTCCACCCTAGGACCACGACCCCTGAGGACTCTTCAGCTCGAGGCGTAGTCCTTGCCGGGTAGTGAGCCGCCGAAGATTCAACCGACGTCGCTCTCAGAGCCGAACGCAACACTGACATTGTGACGAGTCAGGCAGTTACACCTGACCTACGGAAGGCTAGCTGAGGGACCCTCATGCAGCATGGCCTCCCTGATCATAAGAAAACAAAGTTGAAAAGAAAAGGAAAAATGGAATAAAACGAGAACGGGACAAAAGAAAGTCAAAATTCTCACCAGCAGCGGGCCTACGACCATGCCTCTCCAAAAAAGACGCCCACGTGCGAATCCCCGCTGTATGAGGTAGCACGAACTCGACCCTTTATTGAATTCTAGGTAGAGGGGCCAGCAGCTGCATTTAAGCTACAAACATAAAAAAAAAATTGTTACTCATAAAAGCAAGACGTAAGGAGGGGCCAAAGGCTGAATTTAATAAGTAAAAGACTTACGTGCATGGTTCCATGTCTCTGGGAACTCAGTAGCGCACGCCACAAAATGATCAGTCCTGATGTAGAAGAAATGCTCATAAGGGCGAGCGTCGACCTCGACATCTAATTCGGCAGTCAAACCCGTCGTCCCACAAGGGACCACCCGAATCATGGTACCACGGACCCTCTGAGGAGCGTAAAGAGTCAGCACGTGCTGCAGCGTAGCCTCCTTTCCAGCTAGCTCCACATACTTAATGAACATTGCAAGAAGCTTGAAAAGAGACGGAGCGAGCTAGCCCGGGCACACCCTGTAATGGCAGCAGAAGTCGACCACCAACATAGGAAGAGGGAGATTGAATCCCAACTTGAAGGGATAAGCGTAGAAGACGCAATACCCTCTGCGGTCGACGTGGACCCTCTCCTCGCGTCTAGCGAGGGAAATATCAATAAAGCGGAAGATATCCCACTGTTCCTGTAACTGCCAAATACCCACTTCCCTCATCAGTGGGGCATCATCCACTTGATCTTCTCCCCCATCACCGATGAAGTCAGTCGCCGGACCTCCGGGCAGGTATAGAATATCATTCACCGACGGAACCCGGTCGATCTTCGTCGATCCAGTGGCTCTCACTGTAGTAGATGGCCCTTCAGCCACTGAAAGAGTCGCCGGAGTGAGGTTGTTGCGAGAACTACTTGCCATTACTGATTGGTAGGAAAGAAAAGGGTGAAATTCAATGAGATTAAGACAAAAATGGGGTAAAATGAAGAACGAGGAAGAAGTCGAACTAAAGATAAAGGAAGTTTCTTTAGAAATATCACTCAGACAAATGGTGAAAATGTGAGAAATAAATAACACAACTCCTTATTTATAGGCAACACAAGTAGCTTTCACGAATCCCAAAATCCATCATTAACCACTTGACCAACCGCAAAGCGGTTCAGTTCTACAGAAATGTGCGTCATTATGATAGGTACCACGAAACGGATTCTTAATCTCCAACCAACGCTTCACCTTCGAGACGATTATAACGACCTGAAAGTATTGAAAGGACGTTCCATACACCTCCAAATTTTGGACGTCGCCAAAATGCGCGTCAAGAGTGCCTGTACTCCATTCGGCCGCACATCATACAACTCGACCGCCGAGGATGATGAGTACACTTTCAAACGGACAAGGGCTCAACCCCACACGAAATAAGTCGAAAAGCTAACTGCCTTCGCCGAAGGGAAAAATATGGCCTTCCCCGAACGACGGCACAGTAACCCCTAGATAACATTAGCACCTTACAAGGCTAAAGGTCGTCGACAAAAAATCATGTCCTTGGTCAAAACATCATTTGACAACCTCCAATGTATAAACGGCTAAAGCCATCTCCAGTGTATAAACGGCTATGGCCATCTCTAGTGCATAAACTGCTACGGCCATCTCTAGTGTATAAATGGGTACGACCACCTTCGGTTTCGACCAAGACAACATTCGACCCATCTCCGAATTTCTTGAATTTTAGTCGATAGAGTCCGCTCATCGAGCTCGGCTAGGGCATGACCTGAACGAGCGGAGGGATTAACTGTATGGGTCAAAACTCGACTCCATGAGAATTAACGGAACTAATCCATTCTTAAGCCTATTTGTGATTAATAAATGGTACGACCATTTATTAACAATAGTACCTGATGGTGACCCGATTCGACCAGTGAGGCCAGGGCCTATCTGCCATTACGAAGATGCCCTCTCAATGTGGTCACAGCCAGCCAGTGCTAGCTCGCAAAAATCATAATTATAAATACTAAGCGAAATAACCCTAGGGGGGGGGGGGCTTCTTCTTCTTCTTCTTCGTCACTATTCTCGAGAAAAGAGAGAATATCATTGTAAGGTCTGAACCTCTCTATGGAGAGACAGACTAAATCAATATCATCAATAAAAAGCTCCCCATACATCTCTTCTTAATACACAAAAACTTGCTTCTTGTTCCTTCTATTCGGTCTTCTGATTTATTATGATCTGCTATGATTGGCCCTTAACTTATTTTGATTGTTTAAGGCTTGCAAAGCATATCAATAACTTTTGAGTTAAATAGAAGTCAAATGATGTTTGCTTCTTTCTTTCCATACATATTATTTGGGTGTATCATATGGGTTGGTTTGCTTGAATCGAGGTGCCGATCACATAGATTTGTTTCATGATATATAACAAACTCAAACCCAGTATAATCTGACATGTGAACGATAAAATTGTCTTTTTAGCACGGTTTGTTGTTTAAATCTGTTCAAACTCAGTTTGACATCATGGTGTGGATACTGTTGGGGCAACAAAAATACACCAAAAAGCTTTTTAAAGGTTCTCTTAAAGTTTCAAAGAAAATTAAAAAAAAAAAAAAATTTCTTAAAGAATTTTGGGTTGTTGCTTTTAAAAGTTGTCTCTATTAATTTTTTTAAGAATTTATATGCACTATCATTATAAAGAATACTTAAATTAATTATAATTATTAACATATTGTGGCGAATATGAAATTAATTATAAGTATTAATATATTATAGTAGGATACATATCAATATTATTTTTTTCAAATTAAGTACTCTTTATTTTATATATGATTTGTTTAGCCCAAAGTTATTCGAAGACTTATGTAGCTCTAAAAACAATCAGAAAAAAAGATTTGAGTTAATCGGAATCAAATGTAATATGATCTAGAGATTATGGGATAAAAGCAATGAGGTAAATAGCAGATTTAGCATAAGGGAGATAGAGAGAATCAGAGAGAGAGAGAGTTGTATATTATGAGTAATGAAATGCCCATGAGTCTTTACAAAAGGGGAGGTCCCTTTTATATACTAAGGGACCTTCCTTGAAATAATACAAAAAGGTACCAGAGTTGGTGGTCTCGATATTCGTGTGTCAGAGCTTGATGTGACGTTTGCGGCAAGTCACGTCACTCGATCCGTTAGTCTACTGAGGTCGACCTTGCTTGGGCCGACCTCATCAAGGACGATTTCCTTAGCAGGACGTATACGGATAATGAGGAGCCAAATTTGCCCAATACATGATTACTTGTTGTTTCTTTTTTAAGTGTCATCCTAGAAAGATTTTTATACAGTTACTGTACATATATCAAAAAAAAAAAAAAAAAGTAAAATCCCGTGAAGAAATATTTGCGTGGCTAAGCACCAAAATGTCACTCCTCCATATTAAAAGCCTGAAATTATCCCCCACCATTCTCGTTCTGGATGCAACAGCATGATATGTCTGTATTTCAGTGTGAAAACTTTGATGATGAGAATTCAGCTTCCTCAGGTTTCTTTTTTAAAAAAAACCATATATATATTTAAGAAAAAGAAACAGGCAAACAAACACAAATCTGCTTTGCATAGTCAAGGAATAGAATTTTCTGTGAGACTTGGCCAAACATGTGAGCTAGTACATGTAGCTACATCCCCCCGCCACCCCGCAAGGTTCCCCCCCCCCCCCCCCCACACACACACAGACAACAATCACCACTCCTCCTGCTACTTTTTTGACTCATCAATAACAGGTGCTCATGATAATTACACTAATAAAACATAACTCTCTCTGTCACTCCTCATGATTACCAAAACAACATTTCCCCTTAATATATACACACCAGACAAAGAACTTAACTTCACAGAAGAAAAAGAACTCGTTTTTCTTCCAAACGTTTTTAGCATATGATCAAAACATTCATCATATTAATACATACCACCCTAGCCATATTATCACTATATACGCTACTACTCTACCAAACATCAAATCCTATATATTGAACGTAGTTCAAGTCATAATATATTTTTAACTATAAGCCGTACACGATAAATTACTACTAGCTCATACAAGGTGTTTACACCGAAGCTTATGGTGACCGACCAACACCGTAGCCACCGGAGCCACCACTTCCCGAACCTGAACTACCTCCACTACCACCAGAACCACTTCCAGCTCCATATCCACCACCATGAACGCCACCACTTCCTGAGCCATAACCGTAGCCGGAACCGGACCCACTCCCTGACCCAGAACCAAAACCCCAGCCTCGACCGAACCCATTAGGAGACCGGCCCGAGCCGGAGCCGTAACCCCATCCACCTCCTGGGCTCGAACCCCAACCCCAATTGTAATCCCAATTAGGCCCGTGAGCCGCACCACTTCCTCCACTAGGTGACCCCGAAGTTTCCGGCGCACTCATTTTCCTTCTGCCGGTATTATAGGCCAAAGAACCGGTAGTTGAGATCAAGAGAAAGATAAAGAGAGTGAAATAGGAAAACTTTGGTTGCATTTTTACGCTAGTAGTACAAGTTAATTAATGGTTTTTGTAGTGTTGGCACAAAGGGAAATGGGTTCTTGATCTTTATTTGAATGCTTTCCAATATGCATGGGGATGGGGATGGATATATATAGTGGTTGGGTAAATTATTGATTGGGGTATGTATCCACTCGTGACAAGTAAGAAGGCCGTGGGCCGTAGAAATGCACTTGTCTGGAGGAGAGAAAGTGTACATGCTCTCCACATGATTTGCACCACCGCCCCTTCCTACTTTTGCAATTTAAAATTCGCCACAAATTTCACCATGTCTTGCCCTTTACAGCAATTAAAATATCTTTATTCTAGAAAAAAAAAATCTCTATTTTTTGGTTTCAGTTTAACTTATATGCATAGACAATGTAAAATTGTTGAGGAATGTACTGATACATGGCAAAGTAGTTAGTGGTAATTAATTTGTTATTTAAATCATAGTTAGTTAACTAGAGTACATAATAATAACTATAGTTGAGTTAGAAGTTAGTTAGTATAAGTAGAACTTAGTCGGTTAACTTTGTACAGTTGATATTATTTTTTATTCAATGAAATTGTGGAACAGTGAATTTCCATTTCGAGCTCCTTCTTCTCTTCGACTTCATCTCTTTCGTACCTTTCGATCCAACTGTTAATTAATTAAATTCATCGAATTGACATGGTATCAGAGCGGATAATCAATCAAATCTAGGGTTCTTCATGGTGAATTTGTTGAAGAACGGGAGATTCTTCGACCCTCTATTTTGTTACTTAAAACCCTAATTTTTTCCAATGGTGGTTGATGAAGTCACTGATCAAAGCTCGATTATGATTAATCACAATCATCCTCTCTATTTGCATCCATCTGACACACTTGGAGCTTTGCCATTGGGTTTCCAGTTGATTGGAATGGAAAATTACATATTGTCGAGTAAAGCTATGGAGGTTTTGCTATTGACTCGCAATAAGATGAGATTTATTGATAGAGCTATTACACGCGACACCTCTGGAAATAAGTATGCTAATCTATGGGACCTTTTTAATGCTATAGTCAAATCCTAGATTATGCATAATGTTCGCAGTGATTTGTTAAGCAATGTTCTATTTCCCTCAAATGCATGTGGAATCTGGGGTGATCTACGTGAGCAATTTGACAAGTTGAATGCTTCACGCATGTATTATTTTCACAAAGAAATTTTTACATTGGCTCAACTAAGGTCTATTGTGTCTGTTTATTACTCTAAATTGACGGACCTTTGGGATGAATACGATTCAATAATATAATGCCACCTCCTACTTGCTGTGATAAGTCTAAAAACTTTGTTGATCACCAACAGTATCAGCGACTGTGGATATTTCTAATGGGTCTTAATGAAAATTGCAGCCAGGCACAGAGTCAAATCCTCATGAAGTCCAACTGTTAATCAAGCTCATGCAATGATTCTGCAAGATAAAAGATAGTTCAGATGTATCTGATTCCTCATATCCCACAACCTTGTATACATCAAAGATGGGACAAAGGATGAAGAAAAATTACACTCTGGAATGTGATTATTGTAACATGAAGGGGCACACAAGGGATGGCTTCTACAAGTTGATGAGGTGTGAATATTGTAATATGGAAGAGAACCTAAAGGTGAATTGTTACAAGCTGAATGGTTACCCTACAGATTTTAAGTCAAAGAGGAAAGTACACATGACTAGTAGTCTTTCAAGTCAAAAATGGCCAGAAAAAAAATCTAAACCAATGAATTATAGTCAACAAGGCCTTGGACAAGGACAACAGCAGTTAGGGCAACAACAATATGCTCATGCACCTGTGTTTACACCTGAGTAGTATCATCAGATCTTTACTATGCTAAACAAAACACATGTCTCATAAGCTCTTGCTAGTGCACATGTGGAAGGTAATGTTTCATATGTTCAACAATATGATAAAAATGGATTGTAGATACTGGGGCCACAAATCACATTGTTGGTAATCAAAGTACATTGCATGATATATAAAGTGACAATAGGAAATACAGGCAGTGTACAACTTCCTATAGGTGATTCAGCTAAGGTATCTCATATTGGAAGTTGTCAACTGAATGGAGGATAAACTATTACAGGTGCTTTATGTGTTCCAGCATTCAAGTTTAACATATTATCTTTTTATCAATTGACAAAGGCTCTTTAGTGTTGTGCTTCCTTTTATCCTGATATTTATATTTTATAGGTTCCCTTCACTGGGAAGGTGAAGGAGATTGGTAATAGGAAGAGGGGCTTTATGTTCTTCATACACATGGAAGACTAAAAGATCCAGTTAAGTCATTTACAGACGTAATAGATGAAACTGAGTTGTGGTATAGGAGGCTGGGACATGTTCCGGTCTCATTCATTAAGAAGTTGCCTAGTTTCATTATAGTAATAGTACTGGAATAAGCCATTGTGATATTTGTCCATCTGCAAGGCAAGCTAGAAATTCATTTCATATAAGTACTATTATAGCAACAAACTGCTTTGGTTTGTTGCATATTGTAACAATCTGACAGGTCATTTTATGAATTTCAGCATCGTTTTTCTTATTTCAGCTTCTTTATATCTTGTTCAGTTGTATTATGTGGTATCAGGTTGGTTGGTTTGGGTTCGAAGTATTTTTGGAGAGGTATGAGACACTTAGTCTTTTTTAAGTAAACTTAAGTTGGAAAAGTTAACCGGTTGTTGACTTACGTGTAAAAGGTATCGGATGTAAATTCTGATGGTTTGAATAGTTCCGTTAGGTGATTTTGGGCAAAGGAGCATATTTGGAATATGTTTTGGAGGTCCGCGGTTGATTTAAGTGTGTATTGGCAAAATTAGAAATTTGGCATTTTTCGGTGGGCAGTAGAAATTTTGATATCGAGACTGTAATGGAATTTCGAAATTAGAGTAGGTATGTAGTATCATTTGTGACGTGTGTCCAAAATTTCAGGTCATTCGGTGTTGATTTGATATGTTTCGGTGTCGTTTGAAGAATTTAAAAGTTTCTAAATTCTTAGGCTTGAATCTCAGGTTGATTTGGTATTTTGATGTTGTAATAAGTGATTGAAGGTTCGACTAAGTTTGAATGATGTTATGAGATGTGTTAGCATATATGGTTGAGGTCCCGAGGACCTCGGGTGAGTTTTGGGTGGTTAACGGACTGATTCTTATTTTTGAGAGTTGTAGATTTTGCTGGTTTTCTATTGCAGAAGCTTTTTTCATCACATTCGAGGAAGGTGTCTCGCGTTCACGAAGAGTGTCTTGCATGATGATGGATTTTATTCTTTGCGATCGCGAAGGAAAGGACGCGAATGCGAAGGGTAGGGCAGCGTGTGCATCGCGAACGCGTAAGTGGGGTCGCGTTCGCGAAGAGGAGTGAGGTAGTTAGGGACCCCAGGTCTTTGGTCTATGCGTTCACGAGGTGAGGACCGCGTTCGCGAAGGAGTGAGATGGTTAAGCATCACAATTGTGAAGCAGTTGTCGCATTCGCGAAGGGTAAAGTAGAGAGGCAACTTACGTTGGCCTACGGGAATGCAAGAGGACAGTCGCCTTCGCGAAGAAGGAAAAACAAAAATGTAAAATAAATGCCCGACCTCGGATGTCACTAAGTCATGGGCAAATACTACAACTGTTTTGAAATATAGCAAGACTAACACAGTCTGAGAGTAGCCAAAATACACTAAAAGGAAGATAAAGAAGGAGAAAGGCGGGACTGCAATTACTAGAAAGCTACCTCGCTGTCTCTGATGAAAGTCTACGACTGGAATAGTCAACGGCCGCTACCGTGGCGTGAGATTTCTGGATCTGCACACAAGGTACAGAGGGTAACGTGAGTACACTAACTCAGTGAGTAACAAGTCCAAACTATGTACCGATAGGTAGTGACTTAATTTCTTTTACAGAAATTTTCAGCATGAAATAGGCTATTATTTATCTTCCAATGAATATCGAATCGTTTGGGATTGTATCGACTTGTCTAGTTTCGTGATAGGCGTCATCACAACCGGGTTAATTTTGAGTCGTGATTATACATGGGGCATAAGAAGCATGTAGTTGTGTCTTTGTAACCATGAAATGAGTGGCTAATCCAGTGTGTCGATTAAGAGTTCTGTCGAATTCAATAAATTTGATTTAAATTAGATATTTATCTTAAAATTTTATTAAATTTACACAAATTATTAATTTAAAACCCAATAACTTAAAAGAATTGAATTCACAAACCAATAAGTTTGAAATCCGACTTTACCGCTGCATGCAATACATTAAATATGCATATTTATTTTTTTATGGATAAAGAGAAAATGGAAGAGCTTATTGTGTTGCGGTTATCTTCGTCAGTTCCGTAAGCTTAACATTAGTCTAGGACGAAAAAGGAAGTGCACAACATAATTTCGACTTTTGCATGAACTTATTACGGTATTACATGTGAAAATCCAACTTTTGCAAAAGAAGTGGAAGAAAGACTTTAATTTTTAAAATTTTATAGCTATCTTCTTTGTGAAACCTACTGGCCCGATATATTATCGTTGATTAACACCCATTAAAGGAGAAAATATATATTTCCTATCAAGAATTTTTTTATTTGGCTTAAATTCATGATCTCTGGCTATAAAGATAAGGGATCCAATCCATCCCACGCATCTCAAAAATTTAATTAATACGCATGAGAAAACATATAAACTTTAACCGAGAGCTAAAATTATACGCTTATTTTTGCTTGCATTTATTTCTGTTTAGCGTCAATTTCAATATCAATTTGTATATTTTTTTAATTTGTGCCAAGTAAAATCACTTGTCCTTAAAATCACGTATAAATTCTATTGTTAGCAGTTTTAAAGATAAATAGTTTGGCGCCCACCTTAGGACTAAGGATAATAGTGATTGCTTGATACAAATTTTTGTGAGACACACTATTTTATACTTATTCTTGTAAGTATCTTTTATTCTATGATCAGTATGTCAAACTCTCAAGCAGCACCCATGCACAGACAATGGCCTTGGTCTTCATGATAAAAAAACGACAACATAGTCGCCCCAGGGAACGAAGTACCTCCAGTTGACCTCGATGGAGTCCCGGCCATAGACCCAATCGACGTCAGTTTCAATGTTGCCATTAATGCAAATTTGGTCGTCCTAAAAGGTCCACGGACGTGGCAGATATACCTCGAAGTCTCCAAAGAATCGCTTCGCCTCAAGGATGGTAGGTCTGAATAGAGGTACCTCGATCTACACATGAAAAACCTGCACATAAAGGGTAAGAGTACACCACAGCGTCAGCAAATGCCAAGCCTAACCTCGGTTGGGTAGTGACGAGGAAGGTTAGGACCTGTTGAGGTTAAATAAAATATAAATTTCGACAGTATAAAACAAAGCAGCATTATAAATGCAACAGTAAAAGTGACACGCATAAGAAGACAACAACAACTACTACCGAGGCAAGTAAATAGAGAAAGAAAGTACAGATCAACATAAAGATAACAACCGGGGATCTCCTAGGATACCGTCCTGTAGTCCCAGATGAAAATATCCAGTGGATCTCCCGGGATATCGTCCTGTAGTCCAACTCATAATGCAAGGAGATCTCCTGGAACACTCTTCCGTAGCCTCAAATGTAAATACTCTGTACATGGGAGGAATCTACTGGGTGCAGTCTCGTAGTTACAGCTTAAAAGTGTAGGGGAGATCTCCCAGAATATCGTTCCATAGTCCCAAAATAAATATACAAGGCTCCCGGGACACCATCGCGTAGTCCTAAAATAAAACACACAACAACAACGCAAGGTATACTCAAATATTCTCAATTTTGTATGAAGTTAAACAGGTAATTCTAGCCTAACATGCTTCACATAATGCAATTAAGGCAATTTAAGCAAATAAGTAATTAAGTCAACTGAACATGCTTTTTTTTTTCTAAGCTAACAACAGGCTTAATTTGTAAGTAGTATAAAACAGGGAAAAGGAACAAAATTGAAATAACTTAAGAAAAAGTGGATTTTAAACAATTAGCTCAAGTACGCACTCGTCACCTCACGTACAAGGAATTTCGATTATCAAATATACCAAATCCTAGGGGAAAGGTCCCTCACACAATGTTAGGCAAGCCACTTACCTCGAACCATCTCAAATCAACCTGAAACCATGCTCTTGCTACGAGTACTCGACTCCAAATGGCCCAAATCTATTCAATTCAATTGCATAATGTAAATAACACTTAAAGTAACTGATTCTACAATTAAATTCTGAGCTAATACACGAAATTAGATAAAATGACTAAAACTCTCCTCGAGCCCACGTCTCAGAATCAGGTAAATTTTCTATTTTCAGAATCCTCATACTCTCACGAGTTCAGACATACCAAAATTATCCAAATCCAAGGTCAAATTCCCAATAAAAAGTCTAGCTTTAGGTCTAAGAACTTTCTTTCAACTTTTTCCCAATTTTAATCTCCAATCCAAAATTAAATAATGAAACTAACTATAGATTAATGAAATATAACTAGAAAGGGTAAAAGAATCGTTACCCAATGATCTCCTCTTCAATTTTCTCTCAAAATCGCCCTCACCCGAGCTCCAAACCAAATTTCAAACTTTTGAAACTAAACCCTCGATATTTCTTCCCAACTGTTTCTGCATCTGCGGCCTTGGGACCGCATCTCTGGTTCTGCTTCTGCGGAGCCAAGGTCGCATCCACGAATTCTCACTTAAAGGCCAGATTCCGCACCCGCGGTCTCCTTCTCACAGATGCAGTGCCGATTCTGCAAAAATTCTCCCGCATCTGTGGAACCTACTGACCCTCCCTAAAATTTCTCTTCTGCGGCTCTGTACCCGCGGGACCCTAACTGCAGGTGCTGTTATGACAGAAAGCTAGCAGATGCTGCAAACTTCAAACTACAAAATCTTTTGTCAAACATCTGAATTCATCATGAGGCCCCCGGAGCTCAACCAAAGGCACCAACAAGTCAAAACCACTATTCAAACTTGTACCAATCCTTTAAACAACTAAAACGACATTGAAACCTCCCATTAACCATGTTTTACGCCTAAGAACTCCAAAATTTCATAAAATACGTTTTCGATAAAAACGTCTATCAAACCTCGTCTGAATGATATGAAACTTTGCGCACACGTTACATTATACCCTACGGAGCTACTCCAACTTTCAGAATTTCATTACGACCCTCAGATAAAAAACTCACTATCGGACCGGAAACTGAAAAAATTTGACTTTCGGTATTTCAATCCTAAATTAGCTACGGACCTCCAAAATATATCCGATCTCTCCCCTAAGCCCGAAATCATCTAATGGAGCTAACAGAACCATCATATTTCTATTACGAAGACGTGTTGACACTGCTCTGACTATGGTCAACTTTCCAACACTTAAGCTCTCATTTAGGAACTAAGTGTCCCAAAAGTCTCCGAAACTCAAAATCGAACGTCCCGGAAAAGTTCAAATAGCAGAAATAAATACGAGGAAGTTGTAAATAGGGGATCGGGGAATACGTTCTTAAAATGACCGTCCACGTCGTTACAGGTCTTGTTCCCATGGCCATTCATGAAGTGGGAATAGACATGTTGGCCTTATTCCATGGGCCCTAGGTAAAGCTCAATTATTTTATTTATGACTGATTATTTCTCTAAGTGCGTTGAATCACAGGCTTTCGAGAAAGTCATAGAGAAGGAAATCATCAACTTAATTTGGGATCACATCATATTTCGATTCGGGATGCCTTCTGAAATTGTATGCGATAATGGGAAGTAGTTCGTCGGCAGCAAGGTGACTATATTTCTCGAAGATCACAATTAAAATAATCATATCAACACCGTATCATCCCACCAGAAATGGACAAGCCGTATCAACCAACAAAACGATCATCTAGAACCTTATGAAGAGGCTAACCAACGCAAAAGGAAAGTGGAAGGAAATTCTAATCGAGGTTCTTTAAGCATACCGTCCAACATCGAAGTCTAGTACCGGGGCTCCCCATTTCTTATTAGTTTATTGCGTCGACGCTTTGATGCCTGTAGAGGCCGGAGAGCCAAGACTTAGGTTCCGATATGTGACATAAGAGTTGTATAACAAGGCTATGAATACAAGCCCTGAATTACTAGATGAAAAACGTGAAATCGACCTCGTCCGATTGGCCGCCCAAAAGCAACGGATCAAGAGATACTACAATCGAAGAGCTAATCTATGATATTTCATCATCGGGGACTTGATACTAAGGAAATTCACCCGAAATCCGAACAAAGGGAAATTGGGCCCGAACTGGGAATGTCCGTACTAGATTCTCAAAGTCAACAGAAAAGGACCCTATAAGCTTAGAATGATGTATGGGGAACAACTACCGAGCAATTGGAACATATCTCACCTAAAATAATATTACGGCAAAGTTACGACCCTTTTCTATTTCCTTTTGTTTTAAACTAATAGGTGGTTAATAAGAAACAAAATGGATTTATCAGCATGAAATCTTTTGGTCTGACAGCATGCATTGCACCCATTTTTAGACCGATTTTGCCCCAAATGGGGTTTTAGACGAGGTTTTTCATGAGGCAATAATGGATCTTGCTAACTTAGAAGCAAAGGCCGATTATGGATCGGTATCAATAATTATGTTTACAGTATTTTATATTTCTCTACAATCAACCTCGAATATTGGGGCGATTACCCTCAGATATCGAATTGTTCTAGCAAGGAAATTATTTCGAAATGGAAGGGTCTAGATAGGTAGGATTTACTGTAAGGGCAAAATGGACCATGCTCACGTAGGTTGCTCGAGCTCTGAGATAAAACATGTATGTATGTATGATTATTTTTGGCAATAATAAAGAGAAGTGATTTCCTTGCAACTATCTTATGTCATGGAAAAATTTCTACTTTACAATCCCGTACTTTTGATCTTTTAAGAAAATGGGCTCAAGGGCTGATTATAATCAAAGCTTGGCTGGTCACTCCTTCACTTAGGGAGTGCCGTTCAATAACCAACTTCGAAATAGATCGAACTATCAAAATATTGGGTGTACGTCCTATCAGATGACACCCAAATTTTAAAGGCCATGGACATACCCACTTAGGGACCGTCATTCGGAAACCAACTTTGAAATAGATCGAGATTTCAAAATATCGGGAATGTAAGACCTATCAGACAACCCCCAAATTTTAAAGGAACCCACTCGGGGACTATTATGTTAAGCAAGATCACTGGGCTACATCCGAACTAAAAAGCTACCGTCAGTTTAACACAGTTTAGAGAGTCTGAAATCTATAACAAAAATAGGCCTTCGAATAAAGATCTTTCATAACCGGTTCTAAAGGCTATCCTCGGCAGAATCTTAAAATTAAGATATTTTCGGGACAAAGCTTCGGTAACTTCGAACCCCTACAACTCCTTAACCCAAAAAGGCAATAAATGCAAGGTTTTGTCCGAACCCTCAAATGCAACTTTATTATTTCATGCTAAGGCATTCCAACCTTTGTAAATACGAATGATAAAGCAAAGAAAAAAATTGAGAGCCGAAGGTAGAAAGCCTAATATATATATACTCTTAAGCAATCTTTTTACAAAGGCCAGATTAGTCAAACACAAAATATACAAATGCCAAAGTGGCCTCGGAAAAGACACAAAAGAAAGCAAAAATACAAAGGCCTAAGGGATACTTTTACTTCGAGTTCGAGAGATCATTCTCACTCGACTAGAAAGCCTAAGGGCTATTTTATTTCAAGTTCGATCAAGTCCTCACTCAACCATAAAAACCAAGGGCTAAATTAAATCAAGTTCAAGAAAATCCTCACTCGGGGACTATCTATCAAGCCCAAAGGCCGCCTCGATTCAAGATTGAATTATTACCCCGAATCTGGGACTATGCAGTAAGCCTAAGGTCTACCTTAATTCAAGTTCAAACATTCTATCAGGGATTACTGATAGAAAAACGGTCTAGGGAAGTGCTTACTGTCGGTCCTTACCATCTCAACCTAGGAACTTAGAATAAAACTTTATAATTTTATGCTAAGGCGCTTTGATATTTGTATAAATCAATGAAAAGACAACAAATTCAGCAGACATGGAAGAGAAAACGTTTTATATGTTTATCAAAACCATTTACAAGGCAATACGGCCCGATGGAAGTTCTTTACAAAGGCCGAAGTGGCCTCAATATAAATACAATAACTATTTAAAAGCCTAAGTGGCATGTCATCTCCGGGAGTGGCATCTCCTCCCTCGGGGTCTTCTCCACTTTCGAATTCACTTAAGCATCTATATCTGTCATCATCAACGGGATAAGCTAATTTCCTAGCTTCAGCTTCATCTTCAAGCTACTTAGCATACTTTTATCTATGTTGTGAGTTCAAAGCCCTGAGCATGGATTTCCTTAAGGGTCTCCCTTCGAGATTGACATTTGGCATGCTCGGTGACCCCCTTTGCTCGAACTTGAGCAGCCTCATCAACCTCCTTTGCTCAAACCTAAGCGGCTTTGGCATTGGCCCAGTAAATAGCCACTGCTACATCAGCAAAAACCTTGGTTTCTTAACCTCCGATTTGGCTGCTTCAAGCTCCATGACAAGGTTCTTCCGAACAGAAACTGCTGAACCCAAATTGGACTGAAGCTCCTCGATTTCCTTGGTCTGCACCAAGATTTTCTCTTTCATAATTCAGAGCTGGATATCAGCCTAGGCCAGCTGGGCACGGGAAGTTTCCTTTTTGAGGCCAAGCGATCCATTTTCTTCTTCTATTCTTTGGCCTCAGCTTTTAATACATCTACTTTTTCATGGAGTTACCTGATCACATCAAGATTTTGGTTGACCTACGGATTCGAACCATTAGCTACAACACCCGAGTCACCATCACTAACTTCAAAGATTCTTTTTACCTACTCGACCAGTTCGAAATGTTTTTTTAAGCCATTTCTAGCTTAGTCCGTAAGCCTCTAACTTCCATTTGTCGTTGATCACTGAGAAGCTTGAGGGCATCCTTTTCCTTAGGAAGCCCTCGGACCTCAGCCTCATACCGGCTCAACACCCCCCGGAATCGGAGAAAGGCTTCATGATGATGCACCAAAGCCTACAAGCACATATAATGTGGTTTTGTAAAAACTAAGCACAAGTACAAAGAATTGACATCGTCAAGGAAATTTGGGATTACATGATTTAGCACCTGTTGAGCTTCATTGAATAGGAAGAGTGATTCCACCTCATCCATTTAGCTTGGTCTTCTTCGGTTAACAAGAATCGGAGATAGTTGGCCACCCCTATATGGGAAAAAAGTAGTCGAGCATCCTCTGGAACCAAAATGATGACCGATCGCTTTTGGTCAAGGTCTACGCTTGGGGCCGTGAATCAGTCGATCAACTTATGGCTGGAAGAAGTTGCACTTGTTCCCCAACTCTTCCTCGGCACCTCCAATTCATCTAAGCCGGAGACATCCTCCACCTTGATAAAATATCCACAGAAGGGATCTTCTCCTCCATAGACCCCTTCACTGTTGCAGGTCTCTACCGCCTGAGCATCCTTGATCATCGACTTAGTGAACAAAGAAAACGAGGGGAAATCTCCGATATCCATCACCCCAAGTAAATCTTTTGGGGAGCCGCCTTAAACTTGTTGAAACACGTTCTTAAGGCACTATACTAAAACATGTGTTCATATTTGTAGGTTTTGTGAATGACAAACTATGCGCAATGGACATATGACGAGGTCCAAGCACAAGCGCGCAATTGATATATAACGAGATTCAAGCACAAGACCAAGATCAAGCAAAGATATAAAGTTATACATGAGTCGTTCTTTAATTGTGATCTTGATCCAATAACTTGACTCAAGACTTGGCTTCTCTCGTAAAAACATTTTTATCAAATCATGCATATTTAATTTAAAGCAAAATGAAATCATGCATATTTACTTCAGTGAAAATGATTTTTAAACATGCCCCTAAAATCTGGACTAAGATAATCGATTATGTACTTATGATAATCGATTATGTTAAGTCAGCTGCATGACAATCGATTGTGAACTTATGACAATCGATTGTGTTAAGGCAGTGTGCATCAGATTTTTCAAATCTGCATGACAATCGATTGTGAAGCTTATGACAATCGATTGTGTTGAGGCAGTGTACATCAAAGTTTTTCAAAGCTACAAAATAATCGATTGTGAACTTATGACAATCGATTATGTTGAGGCAGTGTCTATCAGATATTTTCAAAGTCATAAAGTAATCGATTGTGTACCTTTGACAATCGAGTGCATTAAGGCAGTGTCTAATTGTTTTTTCAAAGACTGATATATAATCGATTATTCTCATAGCATAATCGATTGTGTAATTGAATGTTGCCAAAATATTTTCAAACACCGTCAGCTAATCGATTTTAGATTTCTAATAATCGATTATTTTAAATAAAATCTGAAAAAGATTTTTTGAACGTTGCCAAGTAATCGATTGTAGATTTCTGACAATCGATTGTTTTAAGTAAAATCTGGAAATGATTTTTTGAACGTTGCCAAGTAATCGATTGTAGATTTCTGACAATCGATTGTTTTAAGTAAAATCTGGAAATGATTTTTTGAACATTGCCAGAAATCGATTACTGATCTTAGATAATCGATTGTTAAGCGTGAAATCTGGGAATGATTTTTGGAACGATTGGCAAACAATCGATTATGGCATTTTGACAATCGATTGTCACTGAGTAAAATCAGCAACTCTTAATTGGCAATTAGGCAACGGTAATGCATGGTTTTGCAACTATAAATACAGCTTTAAATCAGTCTTCTATACACAACAACTGATCATATTATTGCTATAGCTGCATACTCTATTGTTCATCACTTTCTATTCATTACATATGTTTTGAGAGCCAAAATTCTTGACGAAAGTTGTTGCGTTCTTGAGCGTATCTGTTTACTCATATCTACTCTATTAAGAGAGTCTTGTTTAAGTGAGTGCTAAGTGTTTTATACACTTGAAGGGAAATGTTAGTCCCTTGTATTGTAAGAAGGAACTTGTGTTTCCTTTGGTTGAAGTCTTGGAGTGTTGTATCTTCGAGCAAAGGTTGTTGAGGCTTGTGTCCTCAGTTTGTAAAGGTTTGTTGAGCACCCGTAAGCTTAACAGTGTTAGTGGAAATCTCGAGAGAGTCTCTCGGGGACTGGACTAGCCACGGGTTGTGGTGAACCAGGATACATCGGTGCGTTCGTTCTTATTTATTTACTTATCGCACTTATTTCTTTCCTGCAATTTTTAAATTCCGCAAGTTTACGCTAATTTTTATTATAACGCTATTCACCCCCCCTCTAGCGTTAAGCGTATTTCTAACAAAACTTGGGGAGCCTCGAGCATGGTTTGGACACCAGCATCAACCGCCTCCTCAATAGCCTTCTCACCTCGAGGCAAAGCATCTTTAACTCTTTCTAGATCGAGGACTTCGGCCGAGGCTTCCCCCTCTAGCTAATCAACTTGAGGCACAACAATTTCATCTCCCACCGGCTCAGGGATTCTTCGGACATTGATACCATCCCGCACTGGGGACATCAGCCCGGTTTCTTATTCTTCTTTTTCTTCGGACTTATACCTTAGTTGATAGCTAGAGTCTAAAGATAGAGGGATGATGTTTCCCATGGATTTAGAGGCTTGTATATTTTTTAGCTCTTTTTAATCCAATTTTGTGGAACTTGGAGCCCCTTTCCTCTTCTTCTCTTTCATCTTCTTTGGAACGGATGTTTGGGAAGGATTTCTTCATCATCAGACGGGGGCCTCATTGCCACGTTCTTCCTGAGACCTACAAAAGAAAAATGAGTAAGATTGGGGAGAAATTCGAACAATGGTCAAATCGTTGAGTCAGAAAGGAAAATTTACCATGATTACAGGTTTCCCATCAACCCTTCGACAAATCACGCCATGCGCACTCAACATGTTTCTTCTACAACACTAGGCCCCTGAGCCAGTCCTCAAGATGGGGAACTGCACAAGGCATCCAGGCAGTACATCTAAAAAAAATATAGAAAGGGAGAAGAATGAAGACAATAAAAGAAAATTGAGGATGGAGTTAGACTTACGATTCATATTCCATTAAGAAATGGCATACTCTCGGAGGGGATCAGGTCTGAGGTCTTCATTCGAACAAATCAGTCCATCTAGCACATGTTTTTATCTTGATATGTACTTGAGAACGGTGCCCTGGTGGCCCGTCAAGTAAGATTTATTAGTCCCCCTTGATAGAGTCGGGGACAATACAGGCGTATGAGGTAGTCCAGGGTGATGGGACACCCGTCAATTCTGCTCATGAAGAAGCGAAGTAATATCACTATCCTTTAGAAAGAGGGGTGAATCTGACCGAGGGTCACCTCGTACTTCTTCCAAAAATCTAGGATTATCGGATCCCAGGGACCCAAAGTGAAGGGGTAAGTGTAAACGCTTAAGAAACCGTCAATGTGGGTGGTGATTGATTCTTCGCGAGCAGGCACCACCACATATTTTTTATCCCAATTGCAATCTTTTTTAACTTGGGAGAGGATATTATCAGGGATCGAGCATATATACCTCGATATCGGCTCACATCGACCTGGTACTGAGGAAGACTTTTCAATCTTATAGTCAGAATCAATGACACACCCTCCGAGAAAGAACTCTTCAGGGCGTGGCTCCGTCGCTGGTTCCTCGCTGAGCGAACGTGATGATGAATTAGTCTCCTTTTATGGAACGTTTTTTTAAGTCTCAGCCATTTTACTTTTATAAATGAAGAAGAATGGAAACTGAGAAGGAGCACTTGATATTTTGTGATGAGACAGGCGAAGAAACACCAAGATTTGAAAGTGTAATGCTCTAAGGGAAAGCGAAGGATTAGAAGATAAGAGTGAAGAACATTCGAAAATAAAGTTTGGGCAAAAGAAGAAAGATATATTTATAGGTTTCAGAACTGTCAATGGCCGACTATAATTGACATGGATTTAATGCATCGGTGCCCGAACCGATGGAACGTTTCAGTATCCACTTTTCGCTGGTGTCATGGTCGGGTTCGTCACTTACGTCATGACCTATCGAGATGGGATTGGAAAAGTTCATAGAGTTTCTCATCGTCTTCTCTCCGAGAATGAGGGGACTATATATATACGATTAAAATCGGGTCTTTTTTATGACTAATCGAGACTGAAACACAGCAGGACAAGGTTCGACCCCATGTTATATCGAATCGTGGGGTAAAGTTATATTGCCGAGCTCGTGACCCAAAGATCGATCGAGATCGAGGTCGACCAAGATCGAGACTAGGAAGGATTGAGATCGAGCAATATCGAGGGAAGTATAGCGAGCCAAATAATGGAAAGCCAAGATATCCGCAATCGGACGGGTATCACTGCGGAAATCTCGGTACATATCACGAAGAGGCTGATTAATTAGGTAATCATGAGATATCTTATTTTACTTAGAATTGCATCAAAGGTAGGACTCCCCTACTATATAAGGGGGATCAGATCATTTGTAAAAGGCATCACATTCATGCAATACAAAGCAATATATTACTTTTCTCTTAAGCTCTCAATACTCTGTTATTTTATTTTTATTTTCTATTGGAGTATTCGTTTGGTTCGAGGGTGACCTAGCTCGCGGGCTAAAGCTAAACGTTTATTTTGGTTTGCTTTTATTTCTATTTACAGTCAATTCCAATATCAATTTACATATTTTCCCAATTTGTGCCAAGTAAAATTACGTGTCCTTAAAATCATGTATAAATTTAATTATTATCCATTTTTAGGTTAAAAAATACACATATTAGTCCAAACTAAGAACAAGTGCTTCATCTTTTCAAAACATGAAAGGATATTAATCTTGAAAAACATACATTAATCTCATAATGTTTCTCTTATGACACAAATACAAATTCATCAGAGCAGTATGTTGCAGATACCAATAATTTGAACAAAGAAATGCATTTGGGGTCCCATGGAAAATATCTTAGAGTATCATTGAAACGTGATCCTTGAATCATCATGGCGACCTATCAATGCCTTTAAACTTAGTTACTACCACATCCACAACAGTATTTTATGTATAGATAGGCGTAAATGTGTCGTAGTGCACTATAGTAGCTATTTCCTCAGTTCCATTTGCAGTGCCGAAACTAAAAATTTTGTTAAGGGTATCGAAAATTTAATATATTTGTATAAAAAGCAAATTTTAATTTATATATATAGTATAATTTTATATTTATACAATATAATTTTTCAATAAAGAGTGTTCAACTGACCGCCCTTCGTTGTACGTGGTTACGCTATTGTCTATTTGATGTGAATCTATTTTTATGGAGTTTAAAAAAGAAATAAAAAAAATTAAAACTTATGGTCCTAAATCAGCCATAACCTTTGTATAGTTATAATTTTGCGTGACAATAAAAGCTTGTCATTTAGAGTAGAATTAGAAGTTTAAGTTAGATTGTTTTCAAATTTAAAAAAAGAATTATTCTTTTTTTAACAGACTAAAAAAATAATATGATATAAATTAAAACAGGGGAATAATACTTTATAGTATCTACATCTACATATATATAAGGAAACAACTAGCTAAGTGTTTAACGAAAAATCTAAGTCTTTGATCAAAGCTAGAAATAAAGAAAAATTCAGGTTACTGGTAATCAGGAGACGAAAATAATAAAAGACTCTTGAGAATAATAATAAAATAATAAGTAGTTTTGTATTTCAGTGTAATCTCAATAAAAATTCGTGCCCTCACAAATGTTGAGTCCTTCTCCTTTTATAGTTGATTCTAGGAGAATGTGTAATGCCTTTGTCTTAATAAGGCAATTATGAGCAATAAATGACATTAAAAGAAACACAACACAATCATTCATATTTAATATCAAATTCTCTAATGTATTTGATATTTAATACTGTATTTAGACTCTCTTACGTCATCAGATTCGTATCTGCAACTTCTTCCTATCTTTGGTATTTAATTGACTCGAATAGGTAGGAGACTCGTGCCATTTGAGTAACGGTCTGCACTTATATTGCTTTCTTCTCCCCATATCTGTATCGCCCGTGCCTCTTGGCTATTTATTGTGTTTTGACCTTTTGACCAGTCCACGTATCATGACACGTCATCTTCAATATACAGATTCAATTTTTCCTAATACAGATAGTCCCCTCACTTTCTATTTATTTATCAATTAAATATTTGGGAAGTGGAACTTCACAAAAAGGGAATTTTTGCCGTAATCAATGCAATGACAGTACTGACGCTTCAATTGTCTTTTCTATTTAATGCTCTCCATACATGTCACTTTCTGATTGGCTCTATAATTTTGCAGCCCTTTTCAAGGCTTCTTCATCCTCTCTATTCACGAAGTGATAGTTGTCTTTATTATAGACTTTTCATCATTACACTTCTTTGTTTGACAGTTGCTATTATATACATATTTAACCTTTTTTCCTTTGTCTTTGTAACGACCTGACTGTTCGTTCTACTATTTAGAACCCCATTTCCTAAAATTAAACTTTTCACGCTTTTCTTAACTAAATTGCGACTTGCGGGGGGCGATCAGTTCGGAAGTTAGAAGAGTTTTGAGTGAAAATAAAACCAACTATTCCCTTAAGATTTTCTTAAAAGGCCAAGTTTGACTTCGGTCAAATTTCTTGGGGAACGGGCCTGGATTCTTGATTTGACAGTCCCGGGATGTTTGTGGGAAAATATGGGACCTGGGCGTATGTTCGGAATCGAATTCCGATGTCCCTAGCCCGAGTACGAAATTTTAATGTAAAATTGTTAAATCGAAGTTTTAAGGGATTAAAGAATCTAAGTATTTATGAAAATTCTAGGTATCGGGTTCGGATTATGGTTCTTAAACTTGGTACAAGTACGAAATATCAATAAGACTTACCGTTAAATTTTGGTGTCAATCCGAGTAGTCTAAGGGCGTTTTGACCCATTGATAGGAAATAAAAAACTTGAAGTTTATTATGTTAAATCAATTGGTTTTGGAGTTTGATTATTTGATTTAGCGTTGTTTTGGGTGTTTCGACGGTTTGACTAGGTCCGGCTCGTGATTTCAGACTTGTCGGTATGTTCGGATGGGGCTCAGAAGCGTCGGACGTTAAATGGTCAAGGTTCGAGCGAAGTTGGATGTTAAAGGGAAACATCATTGCTGCTTCTGTCAAAACCGCTTCTGCGGATCCATGACCGCAGAAGTGGAAGTCAAACTTTGCGATGGAAGTAAGAAAAGAAAGAAATTACGAATTCACCAACTACTTCGGCCTAATCATCTGTGATCACATAAGCGGTCTTATCATCGCAGAAGCGGAAGGGGCCAGGCAGGAGGGAACCGCAGAAGCGGTCCTGCATATGCGAACCCACAACTGTAGAAGCATTATAGGCAGACCTCCCTTGAAGCGCAAAAGTGGCTAAAATGCCATATAAGCGGAGACCGCATATGCAGAAATATTGCCGCAGAAGTGAAAATCGCTGGGGCAGAATGGGTTCATTAAATATGAACCCAAGCTCATTCTCTCTCATTTTCACATCACTTGGGCGATTTTGGAGGTTCCAAAGAGAGGGTTTCTTAATTTCTTCACAAGGTAAGTAATTTTCACTCACTCTTAGCTTAAATATATGAACATTGCATATATTTAAAACTAATACTAAAATAAAATTAAGGGTTAGAGCTAGACCTAGGGTTTGACTAATATTATGATTTAACCACCTAATTAGCTATGCAATGAACTAAAATTTACATATTAGTAATCCTTAGGTTATAGAGAATATTTTTCTTTGAAAAATCTCGAAATTCGGACATGTGGTCCTGGGGTCGGAATTTAGAAAACTTGCGCGGAAGGTTGGGAAATCACTTAAAAAGTTAGAATTCAACCTTGTAAGCCCCTATTTACTAGTTCCAACATTTTTTAACTAGTTTGTGCCCTTTCGGCTTCACTTTAAGGTCTCGAGCTTGTTCTTTGCATTTGGAAGTGCGGTTTGGAGTGAGATGAGTCTCCTTTCTAAGCTCGTGAGAGGGAATTGTCCCTTTAGGACTAATAAATGATAAATTACTGTGAAATGCGGGGGCTACGTACGTACTAGGTGACGAGAGTGCGCGCGTAGCTACTATGATATTAAATGTTTGGGTAGTTTATGACCCAAATGCCTAAATTGAACTTTCCATTGTTTGAACTATATAAATGGTCTTTTATGAAATGCTAGAGACTAAAGGAGAATGAAAAAAATGAACATATGCTTATTTATGAACATGGAAGTATTTTCCTTGTATTTATATTATGCCTTTATGCGTATTCTTGATGTTGTCTTGATATTTATCGATCGGGTTGAACGCCTTGGTGAAATAGATGCATCTATGGTACGGGCCATTCGACCCTCGACAATGCACAAATTTATATTCTGTTGGAGTGGGCCGTCGACCTCGATTTTATTGCGCATAATTTACATGTTTATGCTTGAGCATAGACTTTTCATGATTTGTTGCAAAATAAATGAAAGGAGGAGATACGATAAAGGAAATGTGACTGCGGGCATGATATGACTTCTGTTGTAACTGTTATTTATTTATATTATTCATGATATATATTGTACATCATTATTCTGATATTATTTGGACCTAGTAGGTATCAAGTCGACCTCTCGTCTCTACTTCTCCGAGATTAGACGGGATACTTACTGGGTACATATTGTTTATGTACTCATGCTACGCTACTGTACTTATATGTATAGGGTCTGAGGCTGATTCATTTGGATACCGATAGGGTGTGCGCTAGTGAGTGGCTGTTGAGACTTCCACGGCAAGCTGCTTCCCTTTACACATCGCTCGACAGCCGGATGGAGTCTTCTCTTGTATTTTGGTTGACTTTCCCTTATTTCAGACAGTATGGTAGAGATGTGTATATTCTACTAGATGCCCTTACACTGTGACAGCAGGTCTTGGCACGTAGACTTTAGTAGACTGGTTTTTGGGTTATGTAATATGTACCATTCACCGTATTATCTTCTTTTGTTCTAAACCCAAGCAAAATGGGTATTTCACCTAAAATTGAGTATAATTCCATATGAATTGTGAGAAATATTCCGCACATGGGTGGCCGGCAAGGTTGTTGGGTGCCATCATGACCTATTTTGGAAATAGGTCGTGACAACACTTGGTATCAGAACACTAGGTTCACGTAGGTCTCACAGTGTTACTGGCAATCCTAATAGAGTCTTGTAGATCGGTACGCAGATATCTGTATTTATCTTCGAGAGGCTATAGGGTATTAGGATAAACTGCTCTTTGTTCACTTCCTATCGTGCAATGGTTAGTGTATTAAATTTCTGATTCTATTCTCTCACAGATGGTGAGGACTCATATTGTTGAAATTCCGAAGCCGGGAGGGGCTACTCCCCCTGTTGCTAGAGGCCGAAGTATAGGCCAGGGGAGGGAACTAGCCCGCAGTTAGGGATGAGGGAATCCCAGAGCCATTCCTGTTATTCTACTAGCAGACCCTATTATCGAGGAGTAGGGTGAGATACCTGCAGTGAGCCTACCCCGGCAGACTTCATGACAGCACCGGGATTTCAGAAGGTTATGGGTCGTATGATTCAGTTCATAGATTCTATGACTTAGGCGGGTTTATTTCCAGCAGAGCCAGCCACCTCACATGTAGGAGGGGGAGCACAAACCCTTACTGCTCAGGTTCCAGGTGGTACAACCATCGTATATCAGACCCCGGGTGCACAACCCACAGATGGGGTTCAGCCAGTTGCTGCTGTGGCACCCCATGCCATGCCAGCTATGGGCGGCGATCTGTAGAAGCTACTAGACAGGTGGACTAGACTTTGCCATCCAGTCTTCGGGGGTGAGAGTCATGAGAATGCTCAGGACTTTATCGAGAGGTGCAGGGATAGAATGTGCAATATAAGGATATTAGAGTCACATAGAGATTCGACTTCACCAGGTTTCAGTTGGAGGGCAGGGCTCGCAGATGATGGCAGTCCTTAGCAGGCCACTTGGTTCTCCTCTCCTCACATGGGGCCAGTTCATCCAGCTATTCCTTGATTGGTATATTCCCCCCTCTGAGAGGGAGGGGCTGCATCATCAATTTAAGCAGCTATAACAGGGTCAGATGGTGGTGACCGACTGTGAAATGAGATTCTCTGAGTTGTCTCGCTATGCACTTATAATTTCTACATAGAGGAAGAGTGGGTGCGACGGTTTGTAGCAGGATTGCATCCCACTATCCGAAACACTATGGCTTGAGAGGTGGAGATGGGTATAGGTTATTAGCTTACACTTAAGATTGCTCGTAGGATCGAGGGTTACGGTCAGAGAGTTTTTGAGCAGCTACAGTAGGAGAAGAGGTCCAGATTCTACGGAGAGTTTAGAGGTGCCCCAGCTAGGGATAGAGGTCACTCCGGAAGGGGTCAGCCAGTAGGCCCCCAACTCCAGCACCACCACCTACTCGGGGTGCTCCAACGCGCTCTTATTTTAGCACCATGCTGGAGAGTTCTTATCGTCCATCGACTGTTCATGATTCTTCCAGTGGGTATTCAGGTCCTCCAGATTCTTCTGGTTCTTATCTCAGTGCTGTGCCGGAGAGTTCATATCGCCCGACGGCTATTCAGGCTTTTTCTAGTGGATCTTCCAAATTTTAGAGTCAACCATCTGGGCAGCAGGCCACTGCACCGCGTTATTTCGAGGGCGAAGATCCAGGTCATATTATGAGGTACTTCCCCAAGCTTTGGGGCAAGGCTATATAGCAGGGACAACAACCCATGGCTCCAGCACCAACGACCCAGCCATCTAGAGGTGGAGAGAAGACTGGTAGAGGTCGTCATAGAGGTGGAGGCCAGGCAGGGAGAGGTCAGCCAGATGTTTCTCATAGCGGTGGAGGCCAGGCAGCTAGCGCTCTAGCTAGAGTTTCGACCTCGTTTGCCCGGTTTTGATTGGCGGAACAATTTTATGCTCTCCCGGCCAGGCTAGATGCATTGGCCTCAGATGCCGTTATCACAGGTATCATTTTAGTCAGTGGTAGGGATGCTTTGGTATTATTTGATCTAGGATCTACTTATTCATATGTATCCTCTCTACTTGCTCGTTTTCTTTTTTATCTCTCCTGAGCCTTTGAGTGTTTCTGTTCATGTGTCTACTCATGTGGGCGATTGTGTGGTTGTGGACCAGATCTACAAGTCTTGTGTGGTTACTTTCTGTGGTTACGATACTAGGGCAGATCTTCTGTTGCTTGATATGATTGATTTTGAGGTCATCATGTGTATGGACTGGTTATCCCCCTATCACGCCGTCCTTGATTTTCTAGCCAAGACTATTTCTCTAGCAATGCGAGGATTGAGAGATTGGAGTAGCAGGGTTCCACGGTTGATACTCCTAGCAGGGTTATTTCTTTTCTGAAGGCTCAGCGCATGGTAGAGAAAGGGTGTTTGGCTTATCTGGCTTATGTCCGAGACACCACAGCAAGGTCTCCGACGATTGATTCAGTGCCAATAGTGTGAGAGTTCACTGATGTTTTCCTTCTGATCTTCCAGGCATGTCTCCGGCTCGTGATATTGATTTCTGTATTGATTTGGCTCCAGGCACTCAGTTTATATCTTTCCCACCATACCGTATGGCTCATATAGAGCTGAAGGAGTTGAAGGAGCAGTTGGAGGAGTTATTAGCAAAGGGGTTTATCAGGCCTAGTGTGTCTCCTTGGGGTGCACCAGTGCTATTTGTAAAGAAAAAAGATGGGACTATGTGGATGTGCATTGATTGCCGCCAGTTAAACAAAGTCACCATCAAGAACAAGTACACATTGCAGCGCATTGATGATTTGTTTAACCAGTTGCACGATGCTAGGGTATTCTCTAAGATTGACTTGAGATCAGGTATCCTCAGTTGAAGGTTCGAGATTCAGACGTTCCGAAGACTGCATTCAAGCCTAGATATGGCCACTATGAGTTTTTGGTGATGTCCTTTGGGTTGACGAACGCTCCAGTAGCGTTCATGGACTTGATGAACAGGGTGTTCCGGCCTTTTATTGATTCTTTTGCTATCGTCTTCATTGATGACATCTTGATATACTCAAGTAGCTTTGGGGAGCACGAGCAGCATTTGAGAGTAGTGCTTCAGACCTTGCGGAAGCAGAGGCTATATGCTAAGTTCTCTAAATGTGAGTTCTAGCTAGATTCAGAGGCATTCTCGGGCATATTGTGTCAGGAGAGGGTATTAAAGTGGACCCCAGAATGTTGAGGCAGTTCAAAGTTGGCCACGAATACTTCAGTGACCGAGATCAGGAGATTCCTGGGGTTAGCACGTTACTACCTGCGATTTGTGGAGTGCTTTTCTTCTATTGCTTCGCCCTTGACTAGATTGACCCAGAAGGGTGTCCCATTTTTTTTGTCCGATGAGTGCGAGGAGAGCTATCTGAAGCTCAAGACGGCTTTGACTACCGAACCGATTCTTGTATTGCCTTTCGACTCAGGTATGTATATTGTATATTGTGACGTCTCTGGCGTTGGCTTGGGATGTGTATTGATGCAGGAGGGACGAGTTATTGCATATGTTTCACGTCAGCTGAAAATTCATGATAAGAACTACCCATTGCACGATCTAGAGTTGGTAGCAATTGTTCATTCTATGAAGATATGGAGGCATTATTTATATGGTGTCTCATGTGAGGTTTACACCGATCATCGTAGTTTATAGCACATGTTCAAGTAGATGGACCTTAATTTGAGGCAACGCATGTGGGTTGAGTTACTAAAGGATTATGATGTTACCATTCTTTATCACCGAGACAAGGCGAATATGGTCGCGGATGCCCTAAGTAGAAAGGCAGAGAGCATGGGTAGGTTGGCATTCATTCCTGTTGCGGAGAGAGCATTGGCTTTTTACATTCGGTCCTTTTCTAACAAACTTATGAGGTTGGATATTTCGGAGCCCAGCCGAGTTCTACATGATTGCTCACTCTTGGTTGTTAGGGCAGATTAAGGCCCGACAGTTCGGTGATCCGTATTTTATAGCCCTCAGAGAGACGGTACTTCAGGGAGGTTCCAAGGAGGTTACTATCAGCGAGGATGGAGTGTTACCGTTTTAGGGCCGTGTATGTATTCCTGATGTGGATGGCTTGCGGAGGAGGATTGGAGGCCCACAGTTCGAGGTACTCCATTCATCCAAGTGCCACGTAGATGTATCGTGACTTGAGACAGCATTACTGGTAGCGGAGGATTAAGAAGGAAATTGTTGAGTATGTGACTAAATGTGTGAATTGCCAACAGGTCAAGTATGAGCACCAGAGGCCAGGTGGCGTACTTTATCGGATGCCCTTCCGGAATGGAAATGGGAGCACATTATTATGGACTTCGTGGTTGGGTTGCCGCAGACTTTGCTGAAGGTTGATTCGAGTTATTATGGATATGTTGACCAAGTTGTCCCATTTCATTCTGTTGGCGATATCTTACACAGTGGAGAGATACACTCAGATTTACATTTGGGAGATAGTCCGATTTCATGGTGTACCAGTCTCCATCATATCAAATATGGGCCCTCAGTTCACATCTTACTTTTGGAGAGCCGTTCATAGAGGTTTGGGCACCAACGTGGATCTCAGCTCGGCATGTCACCCTTAGACCGACGGGCAGTCGGAGTGGACAGTTCAGATCTTAGAGAATATGCTTAGAGCATGTGTGATCGACTTTCGTAGGCACAAGGATCAGTTTTTGCCTTTGGAAGAGTTTACATATAATAACAGTTATCAGTCCAGCATAGAGATGGCCCCGTATAAGCATTGTATGGCCAGCGTTGTCGTTCTCCAATAGGGTGGTTTGAGCCTGGTGAGGCTAAGTTACTAGGTACAGATTTGGTACAGGATGCCTTGGATAAGGTAAAGTTGATTTAGGAGAGGCTCTTCACAGCTCAGTCCAGGCAGATGAGTTATGCGGATCCGAAGGCGCACGATGTATCATTTATGATCCACGAGAAGGTTCTCTTGAAAGTCTCGCTAATGAAGGGTATTATGAGGTTCGGGAAGAAGGGCAAGTTGAGCCCACGATTTATCAGATCCTTTGAGTTGTTGAGACGAGTTGGACAGGTTGCCTTTAAGCTTGCCTTACCTCCCAGTTTATCAGGAGTTCATCCAGATTTCCATGTATCGATGTTTCGGAAGTATCATGCCGATTACTCTCACATGTTGGATAGTACCATTCAGTTAGATGAAAGCTTGGGCTACGAGGAGGAGCCACTTGCCATTGTTGATAGACAGGATCGTGAGTTGAGGTCCAAGAAGGTTTCTGAGGTAAGAGTCTAGTAGAGTGGCCAACCAGTTGAGGAGGCAACCTGGGAGTCTAAGGAGGACATGCGGAGCTGATATCCCGACCTATTCAGCAGTCCAGGTACTTTTCTATGTCCATTCGAGGACGAATGTTTATTTAAGAGGTGGAGAATGTAACGACCAGACTGGTCATTTTACTATTTGGAACCCCGTTCCCTTAAATAACTTCCCATGTTTTCCTTAGCTAAATTACGACTTGCAAGAGGCGATCAGTTTGGAAGTTAGAAGAGTTTTGAGTGAAAATAAAACCAACTAATCCCTTAAAGTTTACTTAAAAGGCCAAGTTTTACTTCTGCCAGCTTTCTTGGGAAACGGACCCAAATTCATGATTTGACAGTCCCAAGAGGTTCGTGAGAAAATATGGGACCTCGACGTATGCTCGGAATCGATTTTCGAGGTCCCTAGCCCGAGTACGGAATTTTTATGTAAAGATATTAAATCGAAGTTTTAAGGAATTAAAGAATCTAAGTATTTATTAAAACCTAGGTATCGAGTTCGGACTCTGGTTCTGAAACTTGGTACAAGTCCGAAATATTGTATAAGACCTATCCTTAAAATTTAGTGTCAATCCGAGTAGTCTAAGGGCATTTTGACCCGTTGATAGGAAATAAAGATCTTGAAGTTTATTAAATTGAACCAATTGGTTTTGGGTTTCGATTCTTTGATTTAGCATTGTTTTGGGTGTTTCGAGGGTTCGACTAGGTCCGCTTGGTAATTTTAAACTTGGGGCTTGAGAGCTCTGAGCGTCACAAATGGTCGAGGTTCGAGCGAAAATGGATGTTGAAGGGAAACATCATTGCTTCTTCTATCAAAACCACTTCTGCGGCTCTGTGACTGTAGAAACGGTGACCGCATAAGTGGTCTTATCATCGCAGAAAAGAAAGGGGCTAGGCAGGAGGGGACCGCACAAGCGGCCTTCTGCGGTCCCGCACATGCCAACCCACGACCGCAGAAGCAGCATAGGCAGGCCTCCCCTGAAATGTAACAGCGTCTAAAAGTCTGCATAAGCGGACACCGCATCTGCAGACATATCACTGCAGAAGCGAAAGCCACTGCAGCAGAATGGGTTCATTAAATATGAACCCAAGCTCATTCTCTCTCATTTTCACTTCAGTTGGGCGATTTTGGAGGTTCCAAAGAGAGGTTTTCTTAATTTCTTCACAATGTAAGTAATTCTCACTCACTCTTAGCTTAAATATATGAACATTACATATTTTAAAACTAATACTAAAATAAAATCAAGGGTTAGAGCTAGACCTAGGGTTTGGATAAAATTATGATTTAACCAGCTAATTAGCTATGCAATGAACTAAAATTTACATATTACTAATCCTTAGGTTATAGAGACTATTTTTCTTTGAAAAATCTCGAAATTCGGACATGCGGGCCTGGGGTCGGAATTTAGAAAACTTGCGCGGAAGGTTGGGAAATCACTTAAATAGTTAGAATTCAACCTTGTAAGACCCTATTGACTAGTTCCTACATTGGTTAACTAGTTTGTGTGCTTTTGGCTTCGCTTTGAGGTCTCGAGCTTGTTCGTGGCGTTTGGAAGTGCAGCTTGGAGCGAGGTGAGTCTCATTTCTAAGCTCGTTAGAGGGAATTGTCCTTTAGGACTAATAAATGATAAATTGTTGCTAACTGCGGGGACTACGTACATATTAGGTGATGAGAGTCCGTACGTAGCTACTATGATATTAAATGTTTGGGTAGTTTAGGACCCACATCATGCCTAAATTGAGCTTTTCATTGTTTGAACTATATAAATGGTCTTTTATGACATGCTAGAGACTAGAGGAGAATGAAAAAAATAAACATATGCTTATTTATGAACATGGAAGGATTTTCCTTGTATTTATATGATGCCTTTATGCGTATTCTTGATGTTGTCTTGATATTTGTGGATCGGGTTGATTGCCTCGATAAAATAGATGCATCCATGGTACGGGCCGTTCGACCCTCGCCAGTGCACAAATTTATATTCTGTTGGAGCGGGTCGTCGACCTCGGCATTGTTGCTCATGATTTACATGTTTATGGTTGAGCCTAGACTTTTCATGCTTTGTTGCTAAATAAATGAAAGGAGGAAATAAGATAAAGGAAATATGACAGCGAGCATGATATGACTTCTGTTGTAACTGTTATTTAATTATATTATTAATGTTGTATATTGTACATCATTATTATGATATTTTCTAGACCTAGTAGGTATCAAGACGACCTCTCGCCTCTACTTTTTCGAGATTCTATGGGATACTTACTGGGTACATATTGTTTATGTACTCATGCTACACTTCTGTACATAAATGTACAGGGTCTGGGGCTGATTCATCTGGATACCGACAGGGTGCGCGCCAGTGAGTGGCTGTTGAGACATCCACAGTGAGCTGCTTCCCTTTCCACATCGCTTGGTAGCCAGATGGAGTCTTCTTTTGTATTTTTGTTGTCTGTCCCTTATTTCAGACAGTAGGGTAGAGATGTGTATATTCTACTAGTTGCCCTTACACTGTGACACTAGGTCTTGGCACGTACAGTTTAGTAGACTGGTTTTGGGTTGTGTAATATTGTACCACTCGCCGTATTATCTTCTTTTGTTCTAAACCCAAGATAAATGTGTATTTCACCTAAAATTGAGTATAATTCTATATGAATTGTTAGTAATATTCCGCACTTGGCTGGCCTGGAAAGGTTGTTGGGCGCCATCATGACATGTTTTTGAAATGGGTCGTGACAGTTTTCTTCTTTATAAACCCTTAACAGATACTTTACTCTTTTCTTTTTTTCCTTTCTCCTTTAGTTCATCTTTTCTCTGCAATGGCATCTCGGGGTCCTAACCCTAAGAGAGTCCTGATTCTTGATTGCTTCCGCAACGCCCTTGTTAGACATAGAAGGGGTAGAGGTGGCAGGCTTCATAGCCAAGGATCCGTTCGTGGTGGTTCCTCTGGTTCCATCACTCCTTCTTCTAGTTCTGACACTATTTCTAGAGGTTCTATCATTTAGAGACCCTCTTCTAAAGGTAAAGAACTTTTTGAACCTCTTCAAGAGCCTTTAGTTGAGGAAATAGTACCCAATGACATATCCTTTGAGAATGATAGAAAATCTCTCCGTGAATAATTTATTAATTTAGAGAAAGTTGACACTTTTCCTTCTCTAATTGTTGAACCTTTGATTCCTATTGTTCAAAAAAATTGCCGCTGGAAAGATAGTCTTTGTATGCTGATCCCTAATCCAAATCAAATAATTTCTTCTTTTAGGATTGGATTTTCTTTTGTTTATACTTATCCCTTTACTTTGGGATTTACTCATGCTATCAACCCAGTTATATTTGATTTTTTCTCATTTTTTCAAATTTTTTTAGCACAAGTTGGACTTCTTGTATGAAGAGCAGTGGCTTGTTTAAGGTATTTGTCTGTAAAAGCCAATGTTAGCTTTACCTTTCCCCACCTCATTCATCTTTGCCACCCCAAATTATTCCGCCATTGGGTTTTTACTTTAACTGTAAGAAGTAAAAGGGTCTTGTTAAGCCCTGAAGATGACAAGGATCGTGGTTGGTACACTCTTTATGTTGTTGTACGCACAGTTGATTTGGTGGGTGAAACAAATATCCCCTTCCCTGAGAAGTGGAACTTTACACGTATGTTTTTTTACTTACCGCACCTATCTTTAAAAATTTCAATTTCTTTCTAATTTCGTCTCTTTTTTCTTTTCTGTAGCAACTATGGGAAATGTGAAATCCGTTCATAATTTCCATTGTTAGGTAGATTCAATGTTGAAAGTCGTGCCTATGGAGACGAGAACTTGGAAATCTATTTCTCTTTTACATGGTTGGAAAGTGAAAACTCACGGTATGCATCTCTTTATGCTTTTCCGTATGTTAAATCCTTTCCTGTTTCTAACTTCTTATCCTTCTTTTTGTCAGGATTTGCTATCCGATAAATGTTAGCTGGAATAGCTGCTGCCCTTCGAGCCTCTTCTAGAACTCCCCTCTCTTTGGAGAAAACTCAAGCTACGGTGATAATAAGAAAAATTGTGGAAGAAGATTCTGAAGATGATGAACCTGAAGATACTTCTTTGATAGCTAGGCTAAGAGCCAGGAGACACATCACCTCTGAAGGTGAAACCGAAGTTCCTCCTGCCTGTGCATCTCTTATCGGACCTGTTCTCATTCATTCTGATGATGAAGCCACTCCAAGAGACACCAAGGAGTCTATTCAACGTCTCTTCGTTAGTGGTTTCAGAAGTGGATAACTTGGTCCGGTTCTAGATGAAATTCTTCTCTCTTCTTATATTCCCATTCCTTCTATTCCTCCCTTGGTTTCAAGTGCTTCCTTGCATGTTTTATCTGTTCCTGCTCCCTTGCCAATTTCTGCTCCCTTACCTGCTTCAAGACCTTCAACTTCTGTTATTTTCACTTTTTCTACTGCTCCTCCTTCTATAGCTCCCCCTACTATAGCTCTGGCTACCTCTGTTCAACAGGCAGGGGAGAGTTCTGGTAGTAGAAGCTTGGCTATGAGGACCATTACACTAGAAGTTCCTGCTAATAACAGTCTTTTAAGGAAGTCTGGTGAAGCTGATGCCTGGCTCGGGCCTTTGATTAGAGATATTGAGAAGAAGAAGATGAACAACCATAGCTGCTTAACTTTGATGAATGACATTTTTCAGTTTACTTTGAAGGTATATATTTTTTTACTTACTAACAAGTTCTTTTTTTTGTTTATCTTTAGATTCTTATTTCTATAAGTTGCTATTGTAGGCCAACCTTATTGGTACAGAGTTAATGGGAAAAATCTCTACTTTAGAGAAGAAGGCTCGTGAATTTGAAAAGTCTATTTCTGAGGCTGAAAGAATAGCGAAGGAGGCCCAACTAGAATCATCTAATTGGAAGGAGCAATTTGAAAATGCTCAGGGAATCATAGAAGAATTGCAAGAGAGTAGAAGTCACCTGGAGCAATAAAAGCGAGAACTGACCTCTGAATTAGCAGTTGCCAAAGCTTCTTCAAGTCAATTTGAAAAAGACAAGAGCACCTTGAATGTTGCTTTTCAGAACACTCATCAAAGTCGAGTGAAGAAATTATAGAACTTAAGGCACTCTTGGACAAGAAAGATGAATATGCAGGAGAATTAGTGAAAAGCTTGACTCAAGTTCAAGCTTATTTAAGGATCTCCTCTGACAAAGTACGTGCCTTAGAGAGTTCTCATGCCTCCCTTTAAGCTTCCCTTGATTATCATTTTGCTGAACATCAAGTGTTGAAGAATGATCTCGCTATGTGGGAAAGGGAGTATGAACTTATTGAGGAGAAGTTTGATTTAGAGGTAAGTTGAGCTTTCGTAAACTCTCTTCGTGATGCTTTCATAGAGGCTAGTCAAGAAAACTTTAACTTAAACTCAGAGTTGGTCAAAGTTATAGAAACCATTGAAAGAACCCAACAACGACTTGACTTTTCTTCTCCGACAATTGAAGCTCCCGTGGCTGAGGAACCTGCAAATGATGAAGTCGTTGCTGTGGCAGTTGGAGTTGAAGATGTTGTAATTCCAGCTCCCAAGGATGAAACTTCTACGACTCAGTCTATTGAAGCTGAAACTTCCGTGACTCTTGCTCCCCACATTGAACCTAACACTTCAAGACCAGCTGAAACCGTTCTTGTTGCTGCTTCTTCATAAATTACCACCGTGCCTGTGGCTATTTCTTAAGTGAAATTGATATTGCAACTTCTGATGTGCCAACCCTTTCAGCGACCAGTTAAATTTTCAGACTTTGTTTTTACTTTCTTTGTTGGATGATGATTTTATCCCTTAGTTAATTTTAAGGGATTTATTGGTGAAAGTCCACAGTTATCATAATGGGGCACTGGTATAAGCTTTTTGTTGACAAAGTTTCTACTTAGTCTTTTTAATTATATCAAGAAGCTTGTTAGTACTTCAATGTGTTCTATTCTTGACTTTTCCTTATCTATTTAGGACTTATAGAATAGTTTAGAATTTTTATCCTTTAAAAAAATGCTTTTTGATTCTTCTCATGACTTATTAACATGAGATTTCTAAAAGAGGGTCCGTTTATATATATAGACACTTAATGAAGAAGACGTCTCAACTTAATAACAGTGCTACAATACGATGAAAGAAATAGGAATACACATGTTTTGTTTGAAACAACTTTGACAAGTTTTTATTCATGAACTTGGAAAATCTTTTGAATATTACATGTATTGGGATACATCTATAAATTTCTTGTCACTATTTTTCTTGTAACAAATTTTTACAAAACAAATTTAATTCAACAAGGTTTTTCCTTATAACCCGTTTTAGTACATAGTCATGACCCTATCTTAATGTATTAGGAAGGATTTGAGAGGTGACTCCATTGTTCTCATGGGAAAGAACACTAATATGAATGTTTTGCATCTTCCTTTGTTTTGATGGGAAACAACACAATGATGAATACTGAGATTCCGTAACTTCTGCTCGACACTTGATTTTTCTGATTTTCGTATTCGATTTTCATTCGATTTACGTCTCCGTTTTACCGCATATATCTATGTAGAATATGCTCCATTTTACCGCACATATCTGTGTACAATATGTTGTCCCCCAAGTGTTTGAGCGCTGAAGTATGAAGCCACGAACCCTTGTTTGTTTCTCTCTATTTGGTCCTTTTACTGAAAACAGAAAAACATACAAGACCCAGAGGTGCGATTAGAGATGAAGACTTCCTAACCCGTGTGTATTTCCATCAGATTAATTGTAACCATGTGCTAAGAATTTTAGAATATTCTATTTTTTCGTGCAGGTCGTTACTCATCATTTGGAACGGGTAAGGGTTTCTACCTAGCATCTAAAATCATTAGCAAAATTTAAACAATTCAAAGGAAAATCATAGCGAAACCTGACCCTGGGTACTTTCTCAAAAGTAGTATCTCTTTAGGTGGATAGCATTCCAATGTGATGGTAGAACCTTTCCATCTATTGTATCCAACTCGTATGCTCCTTTTCTTGCAATGTCACGAACTCATTAGGGTTCTTCCCATGTTGGACCCAACTTTCCTGAATTAGTAGCCTTTGCATATTGAAACACCTTTTTAAGCACGAAGTTTTTAAGAAATCTGAGGCGTGATTTCCTATTGTAATATCGTTCAATTACTTGCTTCTGTGCTGCCATTCTTATTAATGTAGCTTCTCTTCTTCATTCAAGAAAATCAAGGTTCATCCGCATCTCTTCGTCATTTGAGTCCTCTGTTGATTGAACATATCGTGTGCTCAGTTCTCCTATTTCAACTGGAATTAAGGCCTCCGCACCATAAACCATTTAAAATGGTGTTTCTCTCGTGCTTGTTTTTGTCGTTGTACGATAAGCCCATAATACTCCTGGTAATACCTCAGGCCAATTACCTTTTGAATCCTGTAACCTTTTCTTCAAGTTGTTGATAATGACCTTGTTTGTGGATTGCGCTTGTCCATTACCCACTGGTTGGTATGGTGTAGATGTTATCCTTTTAATTTTCCAACTTTGAAAAAATTATGTGATTTGAGATCCTATGAATTGCAGATTATTGTCACACACGATTTCCTTTGGTTCTCCAAAACGACATATTATATTTCTCCAAATGAAGTCGTTAACTTCCTTCTCTCATACCTATTTAAATGCTCCTGCTTCTACCCATTTAGTGAAATAACCTGTAAGTACAAGTAGAAACTTCACCTGAACTTTTTCTTGTAGCAATGGACCTACTAAATCCATTCCCCATTTCATAAAGGGCCACGGGGCTATAACAGGGTGCAGTAACTCAGCTGGTCTATGCATATTATTGCCATATCTTTGACATTATCACACTTGGACACGAAACCATTTGCTTCTTCTTCCATTTTAGGCCAATAATACCATGCTCAAATCAGCGTTTTTACCAGCAACCTTCCTCTTGCTTGATTTCCACAATGTTCTTCATGTACTTCCCTCATCACATATTCTATTTTGGGAAGGTCCGAGACACCTTGCTAATGGTCCACCGAACATCTTTCGAAAAATATTTCTTTGATGTAAACAATAACGAGCAGCTTTTTTGCGAAGTGCATAAGATTTTCTTTTGTCATCAGGCACAATTCCGCAATGTAATAAAACAATAAGATTTTTCCTCCAATCCCATGTTAAATGATTAAGTTTTACCTCATTCTTTCAGGTTCAAGAACAGAATGAAATAAATGTACGACTGAAGAATTTGCGTCGTTTGCTACGTCTACTACAGATGCGAGATTAGCTAAAGCATATGCCTCCAAATTCTCATTTCTTAGGATATGCATTACCTTCCAAGTTTGGAATTGCTTTATTAGTTCTCGTACCTTTTCAAGATATTCTTGCCTTCGTGTCTCACTGGCTGTTTAAGTCCCCCATGATTTGATTGACCACGAGTTGAGAATCACTCTTGATTGTAATCTGTGTTATGCCTAGTTATCGTGCCAATTCTAGACCTGTAATTACAGCCTCATACTCTGCTTCATTGTTAGTTATATATTAACATTTTATAGCCTATCTAATAGTTTCTCCCACAAGGGGTACAAGAACTATCCCTAGGCCTGATCCTTTCACATTGGATGAACCATCAGTGAATAAAATCCAAGTCCGCGTGTTTGCACCATTAAAATCTTGTACTTCTTTTTCTTCTTCTAAATGCATCCCCTGACTAAAATCAGCTACGAAATCGGCTAATATTTTCGATTTTATAGCATTCCTACGTTGATAAATGATTTCGTATCACTTAGTTCTATAGCCCATTTTTCTAACCTCCCTGACAATTCATGTTTATGTAAAATGTTTCGTAGTGGAAAAACAGTAACTACAATAATTGAATGACATTGAAAATCTGGTCTTAAACAAGTATGACATTAAAAATAAGTATCTTGAACATAATAAAGAAAGCCGCATCTGCAATGCTCACAAGATTGCAAACAAGTCACATGAAGGCAATGGACCGAACTGTATCCTTTCTGAAACTATCCATAACCAATGTAAAACCATTATTTATTTGGTTCTTTATTTTCGATATAAAGAAGGTCAGATCCTCTTTCTTGAGATGCCATGATCAATGCTAATGCTAATTTTTCTAGTTGTGAATATCGTGTCTCAACATCCAGTAAAGACTTGCTCACATAATAGATAAGAGATTGTTTACCTTGGTCCTTACGGACTAAAACAGCACTTACCGCAACTTCTGACACGGCCAAATAGATGAGTAGCTTTTCTCATTCTTTTGGTTTTGCCAATAGTGGTGGATTTGACAAGTAACCTTTTAAATTTCTAAGGGCTTGTTTGCAATCTTCATTCCTTTCAAAATGATCTTGCTTTTTGAGTGGGAAGAAAAATTTAAAACATTTTTCTGCAAATTTGGACATAAATCTCCCAAGGCTGCAATTCTTCCCGTTAGCCTTTGAACTTATTTTTTATTCGTAAGGATAGTTTGGATTTCCTCTATTACTTTGATATGATAAGGATTTACCTCAATACTATGGTTAGAAACGAGAAAAGCCAAAAAATTACATGAGGCCAGCTCAAATGCACATTTTCTGGATTGAGTAAATTTTCGTAAAATTTCAAATGCAACAGACAGATGAGAAATATGAGGGTTTTGAAGAGCATATAATATATATATATATACCTTCATGGGTTTTCTTGAATGTTCTTGGAACATTTTGGTGACCAATCTTTGATAGGTTGCTCCAGCATTTTTGAGACCAAAGGGAATTACTTTATAACAGTAAGCCCCCATGTCTATGATGAAAGAAGGTTTTTCTTCATCACTGGGGTCCATTTTAATTTGGTTGTATCCTGAATATGCATCTAAAAAACTCAAAAGTTCATGTACTGCAATTGCATCAATTAACCGATCTATGTGCGGTAGAGGGAAATAATCTTTTGGGTAGGCTTTGTTAAGATATGTATAATCCACGCAAACCCACCACTTACCATTTTTCTTAGGTACAACAACTGCGTTTTCTAACAAATTAGGATACTTTACCTCGCGGGTTGACTCAATTTTCAATAGCTTTTGGACTTCATCTTGAATCATTGATTTTTGAAAGCTCCTTGCTTTCTTTTCTTTTGCTTTACGGGTGTGAAGGATCGGTCTTTATTTAGTTTGTGAGTCATCACATCCGGTGGTATCCCTATCATATCAGCATGGGGCCAAGCAAAATAGTCCACGTTAGCTTTTAAAAATTCAATAACATACCTCGCATGTCTGAGCTTAAATTGGATCCAACATAAACCTTTCATTCAGGCCTGCTCAAATAATATCACAGCCTCTAGCTCTTCAATTGTTGTTTTGATATTTTCATTCTCTTCAGGTTCTTGAATTGTATCAGGTCTCAAATCTAATTATGTCTTTTCTTGTTCAGTTCAGGTTTTATCCTTGATACCTTCAACTATTTCCGGTAATTGCTATTTTTCTTTGTTTATGGTGCTCATATCTGTTACAATGTTGATACTCATGGCTGTTTGTTGATCTCCACGAATTTGAAAAATTCCCCACGGTGATGAAAATTTAATAACTTGATGCAGAGTTGACGGGACAACATCCATATCATGGATCCAAGGTCTCCCCATGATCATACCGTAAGCCATTTCCATATCTACTACCTGAAATTTAGTTTCTTTAACAGCTGCATTAAAAGTTGTTAGAATTACCTCTCCTTTTGTTAGGACACTTGAATTGTCGAACCCGAACAAGGTATGCGCCTTGGGTATCATTTTGTCTTCAGCTCGCATTTCATGTAATACCCTTAATAATATAATATTTATGACTTCCTGGATAAATCAAAACTCGTTTTACATTTGTATCATGTACAAGTAAAGATATTATGTGGGGTCATTACTCCTTCTGTATCTGCATCATCGAAAGAAATACTTCCATTTTCTAAAACCTGTCGTACCCGTTTCCCGTGTGTAATCGTTATTTTAGAAACCTTGTTGGAAGCCGTATATGTTACACCATGAATATCTTCTCCGCCATTTATAACATTCACGGTTCTATTGGGTGAAGGGGCTTTGGTGGCTCTTGCCTATTTTTCATATCGGCTTGCTTATCTTCCTCAATAAATAACTCAGTGAGATACCCTTGCTTCAATAGATGATCCACTTCACTTTGTAAGAATCTACATTCTGAAGTTTTATGCCCGTGATCATTGTGGAATCGCACCAATGGTCCGGATTATGTCTATTCGGATTTGACCGCATCTCTTTTGGCCATCATACTTTATCTCCCATGCTCCTCGAAATAGCTACGAGCTCAGAGGTAGTGACATTAAAGTTATATCCTCCTAACCTTGTCTTTAAACTTCTGTCGTCATCCTGTGACTCTTGTCTATGTCGATCATTTCCGAACCTTGATGAAGAACCAGGTTCCCTGTTCCTAGATTTTTTATCATATCGTTGATTATCCTGCTTTGATCGTGAGTCTTTTCCTGCAGGTCCGACATATGGATCGTACCTGTTTTTACCTGATTTTTTTTCGGTTTCTGATCTCCTGGAATTGCTCCTTACTTCATGATGAAACTAAGGTACGTTATCTTCCTCAATTCACAACTTCGTACTATACATGTTGTAAACTTCATTCCACTTGGTTGCAGGGAACTCTCGAAGGCTTTCATTAAGTCTTCTCGTGGCTTCCGAACTTTTGTCATTTAAGTTCCTTGCAAAAGCTATTGCAGCCCAATTATAAGGTATACGGGAAAAAGTTATCCTCTCACGTTGGAATCTATCAACAAAATCACTGAGTAACTCTGAGTCCCCTTGTTTAATTTTGAAAATGTCTTCCATTCTTTTTTCAACTTTTTGAGCTCCTGAGTGTGCTTTAATAAAAGAATCTGCTAGCTCAGCAAAAGAATTTATAGAATTTTCAGGTAAAAGAGAATACCAAGTTAACACACCCTTGGTGAGTGTTTCTCCGAATTTCTTGACCAGTACAATTTCAATTTCTTGCTTGGTCAAGTCGTTCCCTTTACGGCTGTTTTAAATACAGTTACATGATCACATGGGTCTGTTGTGCCGTCGTACTTTGAGATATCAGGAATTTTGAATTTTTTAAGAATTGGAAGGAGAGTAACACTTGGTTTCCAAGGTTGTTATGAGTATTTATCCACATCCACTCCTTTGATTACACGGGGGAACTCCAGGGATTTGATCGATGCGCTCATTATGTTTCTTAAATTTCTGGAAAGTATAGTACTAAGTTTTGCAAATGAGAATTATTTGAATTACCCGGTTTTCCTTCCTGTGGTTCGCTGGGCGTTCCTCCATTTCCAAAATTAACAAGGCCAAACGAGGTTTCTCCAATGTATTATTATTAGGCGTAGGTGCGGGTAGTGCAACAGGACATCGACTAACTAGAGCCTGAAGAGCTTTGCTGACCCGTGCATCAATAGCTTTTTGTAAAGCTTCATCTACCCCTTCAAAATGTTCAGATTTCTCTTGTTGAGCAGCACGAGATTCAGGAGCTGGGGTGCCTTCCCGAGATTAATGTGGTGAATTTTATGGGGAGGGAACCACATCAATGTTTTGTAAATCTCATTGATTTCGATGAATTTGATTTTCATGATGTCCCAAGGTGTTTTCACTGTTATTGTAGTTATTGTTTGACATGATGATAACAACGGATAGAATGTAAATTAAAAGAAAAGATTATCAGATTTTCGGTAACTGAACCAATTTGTTTAACAGAAAATCTGAGTCTTTGGTCAAAGCTAGAAATAAAGAGAAATTCGGGTTACTGATAATCAGGAGACGAAAATATGACTCTTGAGAATAATAATAAAACAATAAGTAGTTTCGTATTTCAGTGTAATCTCAATAATAATTCGTGCCTTCACAGATGTTGAGTCCTTCTCCTTTTATAGTTGATTCTAGGAGAAGGTGTTTGTCTTAATGAGGCAATTATGAGCAATAAATGGCATTAAAAGAAACGTTACGTAATCATTCCTATTTAATATCAAATTCTCAAACGTATTTGATATTTAATGCAGTATTTAGACTCTTTTACGTCATCAGATTTATATCTTCAACTTCTTCCGATCTTTGGTCTTTAAGTGATCGAATAGGTACGAGACTCATGCCATTTGAATAACGGTCTGCAGTTATGTTGCTTTCTTCTTCTGATATTTATTACTGCCCGTGCCTCTTGGCTATTTATTATGTTTTGACCTTTTGACCAGTTCACATATCATTATACGTCATTTTCAATATACAGACTCAAATTTTCCCAATATGCTAAGTGGAAATTATATCTAAACTTTTCAATCCAACGGCATAAATCAAGTTATTTACATTACCAATTATTGTATTCCAAACCTTAAACAAGTACTATTGTGTTACCCTTATTTATTAGTTATGGCCTTTGGTTATTCATCAGAATCCAACATTTTCAATTACATCAATAGCAAAGAAATGAACGTGCTCATATACCGATGGTTCTTCAGTAAAAAAAAAAAAAAGGAGATTTGCATTATTAGTTAATTGCTTAATCAAACACTTAAAAAATCAAAGATAAGTATTGCTAGTAAATGACAATTTGATAAAAATTGTAACCAACTTATTATTAAGTCCACAATACTTACCATACCGGGTGTTTACACCAAACTATATTGACTCACTATAGTTAATTAATTGAATTAGATAAGAATACATCTAATTTATCATGATTATATAATTAAAGTCCATATACAAAACACATATTGTTATAAACTAAAGCAAAAGACAAGAACAATAGAACAAGAACAATAGCAATAGAGAGAAGAGTAGAGAGAGTTCTTCTTATTGAGTTGAGAGGGGTCTCAAGGGATGATTTACAATGGTAGGGGGCACCTCTATTTATAGGGGAGAGGAAGATTTAGCTACCACTAATAGAACTCTAAAATCTCTCTAATTAGATACATTAAAGACATTCACCTTAAATAGAAGTGTAAGAATCTTCTATTTCATAACACTCCCCCTTGAATGTCTATTCAATGATGTGCCTCATAAAACCTTAAAACCAAAACCCAATGGGAAAAATTAAAGTAAGGAAAAAGAGTACACATGTTTGAATATGCGCCTATTGGTTGCCTCGTTAAAAACCTTGCAAGGAAAACCCAGTGGGAAAAAACCTTGTAAGGGAAAAAGAGTGCAACGCGCATTGACTCCCCCTAATGAGTACATCAATTTATATCCTTGAGCATTTGCATTCCAATCTTGTGCATCATCTTCAAAACGATCTTTGGTAGAGATTTGACAAATCAACCATATTGACTTGAATAAATATTCCGTACCTTGAAATCATCATTCTTGATAGATATAAACATCTTCATATAATGTCGTGGAATAGCTCTTCAATATCTCCATAGATGCATTCTCAATGCCATCATGCTTATAATTATAGCAAGATACATATGTACACAAATTGTACTTAGGATGCGGTACTTCAGGACCAAGAATTGCATATGCTTCAAGCAACTTAAATCTTTCAAGTTAAGTCATATAAGTCGCATAATAGACTTTAGCTGCATATCAAAGTTTCATGTCATGCTAAACAAATAAGATATCGAAAATTGACTATACATACCTTTGCCTTTATACTTTCAAGCATATGAACTATAGGTTCAAAGCTACATGTCTTTCATATGGAATCAATTCTTCTTGAATTGTATCTCTTCCATTTAGTTACTTTCTTTGAGTCAGCAAATGCGTATAGCATGCTTTGCAATATGTTGCAATTGCATTTCCCTTTTATGAACTACAGGTTCATATCATGATATTCGGGGATATACATATACAAATGAAAATTCATCCCATATAACACTTTCTCAAGTGTTTATCATGTCTCCCCCTCATGTTAGTAAAACTAACATGTTTTCTCAACTTTGGAAAATCATCTTTGTGCATTATGTCAATATACACAGCACCTTAATAATAAGATGAAATTATTTGGTTCCTGACCCTGAACCACTTGTGAGGGGAGAATATACTCTCGTATACAACTTATATCAAACTGATATATATATAACTTAGTTCTCATAAGAAACAGTTTAGCTATTAAGTGGAAGCACTCAATAATTATCTTGCTAAACCAACTTTAATATAAACCAACTTATCAAGATGAACTGTCTTGAGTAGAGAATCTGGAAACTATGCTCGAAGTTAGATTACTGAGCGATTTACCTCGCAAGCACTGCCAGGCTGCGGGTTAATAACAATGGCACATGTAACCATATCATAGATGCATCATATGTGGTATACATGGCAGGTGAATGGGCCCATACTCACCTTTCATATTTCCAGAATTTATGGGCTTCAACCCGAACTCTTTAGTTGGTCCGTTCATTAATGAGAACAAGTGATACAAGAGTATTCGTAAAGAACTTTCTAGTTCTTTAATATTCACCTATGTGAATTTGCACATCATACTTAAAATGAGATGGCTAACATGAATGCCAACTGAATAAATTATCAATATTGGTAAACTTCAAATTTACACCATGACATGTGCACTTATCAATAAACTTCGGGTTTATTATGACATGGGTTTTATACCAATAGATATCCACTTTATTGTGGCATTCTTTCGTTTGTGTAGTACAAACTGGAGAACAAAGCGGGTAGCTTTTCATATACAAATTACCCCGCTACAAGTTGTAGTAATAGGAGAATCAAAGCCTTCCTTTATTTATAGTCTCAATATAATCAATCGCTTTCGTGTGTACTTTGAAAACTGAATAAGTTTCTTTGAGACTTACTACAGCACAATACTCAATTGTGTTTCTCCAACATAGTAATAATTGGCTCTTCGAGAGCTCTCAATTAATTTTGTACTACCACAGACTGAGGTTCGAGATCCTCACATTCTTGCATTCCGTATTTTCAAGAGTCTCAGGCTCAATAGATTCTTCGTGAATCTCGGAATTAATCAAATCATGAGCGTCCTCATGTGATTCTTTCATAGTGTCATTTAGATCGTTCTTTTTCCTCTTTCTAGGATTTCGATCTTTGGAACCTAATGGTCTGCCACGCTTCTGGCGTGCATTTGACTCATTGGATATGACACTAGATATTTGTCCAATAGGGGCTTCAATACGGATCGGAACATTTTCCGCGTGAATGTGGGATTTCGTTATCCTCTTCAAGTCCGTAAATGCGTCAGGCATTTGGTTTGCTATTCTTTGCAAATGGATAGTCTTTTGTACCTCTTTCTTTCAAATAGAGGTATGTGGATCAAGATGAGATAATGATACATTTTTCCACAAAATTTCCCATTTGGTTTCACCGACTTCTCCCCCTAATTTTGGGAAAAGTGTCTCATCAAATTGACAGTCTGCAAATAGTGCAGTGAACAAATCTCTTGTCAATGTTTCGAGGTAGCGAATAATGGAGGATGATTCATACTCAACATATATTCCTAACCTTCTTTGCAAACCCATTTTGGTGCGGGATGGCGGTGCTACAGGCACCTATACTGCTCATCCAAAGCTTCTTAAATGGGATATATGGGGTTCATGACCCAAAACCAATTGCAATAGGGAATATTTGTGATAATTCGTCAGTCAGAGACGAACTAGCATTGCTGCATGCGAAATGGCGTGACCCTTAGCCGAAGCGGGCAGCCGACAAAGTAGCATTGCTGCATGCAAAATGGCGTGAACCCAAACCGAAATGGGCAGCCACGTTTTCATGAAGAATTCAAGATTATTCTCATCTATTATCCATTAACTTTGCAAACGCAAGGTTGCGTGATGGCAACAAGCACACATTAGACCATCTACAGGATGCGTCTATCAAGACCATGAAATACCTAAACTACCCACTAGGTGGGTGAATAGGTCCACAAATGTCCCCTTGTATACGTTCCAGAAACTGGGGTGACTCAGTCCCAACCTTTGTTGGGGATGGTCTGATAATCAGCTTGCCTTGATAACACGAAGTGCAAGGATATTCATTACTTGAAAGAATTTTGAAATTCTTTAACGGATGCCCATATGAGCTTTCTATAATCCGTCTCATCATGGTTGATCCTGGGTGACCCAGTCGATCATGCCAAAGTACAAATGTATTGGACTCAGTATTCTTTAGATTTACTGTTGAATGTGCCTCAATTGCACTAATTCTTGTCCAATACAGGCCACAAGATAAAGACGGGAATTTCTCAATAACCCTCTTTTGGCCGGAGACATTCTTTAAAGTGAGGACGAGATATTCAAGATTATCTTCATCCATTGTCTCAATATTGTAGCCATTCCGGCGTACATCTTTAAAACTCAACAAGTTTCTCATAGACTTGGAGGAGAACATAGCATTCTCTATGATTAACGTCGTGCCCTTGGGCAGAGTTACATTGGCTCTTCCGGAGCCTTCGATCAATTTACTTTCCATGGTATGACATACAAAAGAAATACAGGAACATAAGAATAAGCAAGTTCAATTCCTTTTGTGTCACATAATATTTTCAAAATCTGCTACTAACAATTGACAAACAAAATCAGATATGTTGTCCATAATCAATTACTTTGCAGTTTGAAAATTTCAGCGTTTTTCATAAGACAATCGATTATTAAACCCACACAATCGATTGTTGGAACATAGACAATCGATTGTTATACATAGACAATCGATTGTGGATGATTTTTGAAAAATTCCAGATTACACTGCCTAACGACAATCGATTGTTAGATGTAGACAATCGATTGTGGGTGATTTTTGAAAAATTCCAGACCTCACTGTTTCAAGACAATCGATTGTTAGTCAACGACAATCGATTGTTGATCAATTGTTTTTCAACTTTAATGCGAAAATAGTTGATAATCGACTAGTTTTTCAGGCTAGTCGATTACCCCCACTGGAAAATAAAAGTTTTATTGATATTTGAGCATATTGAAGAACTAATACAAATATCATATCATGAACTAGCTAATACGAGCTAATACTAATGACTATTAGTTTATTCATTAACTAATACAAATAAATCAAACAGCTCCATCTTCTTTCATCACCGATCCATCATCGATTAGGTGGTCTATCTTCCCATCGGGTTGCTTAAAGAAGTCTGCCACATCCAGGTGGGTGAAGTCAAAGTTGTCGTCAGAGACAAAATTCGTTTCAGGGCGTTTACTCTTTCGAGATGCTTAATAAAGGTCAACCAAATTTTATGGTATACGGCAAGACTTAGACCAGTGCCCGTTTTCACCGCAACGATAATATATAGTTTATAAACTATTTGCTTTTGGATTCTTATCGTATCGTGCTTGTGGCAGAGTGACCAACTTCAGGTTTGTCATCTCTCTTCTTTAAGCCTTTCCACAAGATGGGTGAATCCTTGATGTTGAGATGTTCAATCTTCAAACTTTCATCAAGGTGATGGCGCAAGTAAATCAAGGCCTTCGTATAGTTTTGGGTGGATGCATTATTTCTGTCTTTAATGGCGTCTCCAAGACCCATAGCATCTAAGTGGATTTCATCATCCAACACCCATGTCATATAGTTCTTGCCCGAAATTTCGAGGGCAACGAACTTTCTTTTCATATGACACAATTACATCAAGAGCGTGTTCATACTTACGGGCTCTATTACAATTATCACATTCACTTCAGGGAATGGATCAAAATCATGTGCTTTACACAAGCTGCTACCACATTCTCTAAAGGGAATGGAGCAAATTCAATTGGACGGAATTCTTTATCACGTCCACAATCATACATGAATTTAATCATGGCAGGACATAGAGATTTTACCACTTCGTGTGGTTATAATTTCTCACAAACTTCATTAGAGTTATAATCAAACTTTGTATATAAAATTTATAGAATTCCAAGAATTTGAAAAGAAAAAGTAAATTACTTACCTTTAAGGTATACCAAATATATTTTCTATGTTTCTTTCTTTCTTCCTTTCCTTTCTTTCTTTCCTTTTTCTTTTCAACTTTTTCGTTCTTTTTTTTTTTTTTCTTCTTGCCTTCCAGTGTCTTGCTTTCTGTTTCTTTTCTTTTTTTTTTTCGTTTGTCCCTTTTTTTTTTTCTTTTCCTTCTTTGAAGCAAAACCCTACACAAACAAAAGTTAAGACAATCGAAAATTTCAATTGGTTAGAGACTCGTGCTGATAACGTGTTATAAACTAAAGCAAAAGACAAGAACAATAGAACAAGAACAATAGCAATAGAGAGAAGAGTAGAGAGAGTTCTTCTTATTGAGTTGAGAGGGGTCTCAAGGGATGATTTACAATGGTAGGGGGCACCTCTATTTATAGGGGAGAGGAAGATTTAGCTACCACTAATAGAACTCTAAAATCTCTCTAATTAGATACATTAAAGACATTCACCTTAAATAGAAGTGTAAGAATCTTCTATTTCATAACACATATTATATATTTATTAATTTGGTATAAACACACTATGCGAATAAGTTCTTTCCATTCAAATGCGTAACTGAAGCAAATTCTTATCCATTATATTGCGTCTAGTGGAGGATGATGAATATTAAACCGAGCAGTGACCGCATATATACACACGGGCAACTAAGGTTAACCAAATGCCAATTTGCCAATTTCCCGTTTTGCTCTCTAAATAGTAAGAAAAACCTAATAAGCACATCGCTTTCTATAATGCAATCATACCACTCACTTGGATTTCAAGAAACATTATAAGGGCCAAAACTTTATATTTTCTAGCTAGCTCGCTACCTGTATTTTTGATACTACTATACCTAGTGGCGGAGCAATATTTTTAACTTTATGAATTCTAAATTTTAATATCATAATTTTAAATATTAATAACGTGGTTCTAGATTTAATATTAACATAAATTTTATAAACTCAAAATACTAAATATACTGTTGGAACAAATAACCGTAGGTTTTGGCCGAACCCGTAGTCGGCTTGTCTCTCCGCCAGACTAATCCTACTCTACTTTGTATAGTGGATAGAATCTTTTTACCTCAAATGTAATCATGCCACTAACGGACCAAAGAAAATTAAATAAAATATCTATAAAAGGTATTGTCGAAAAAGTTGTGGGATCTTGACGCGTTTACATTCTTTTCAAATTTTCCCAGTAATTAGATATTACATTCATGGGATTCCCATGATCTTTTTAATAAAAATTCAATATTTCCTATGTCGTATTGCTTCAAAAAAAAAATCTCACCTAGTTTATCTCCATTATTGCTTCTGAAAACGATTAGTACTACTACTTTTTGGATTTTATTCATGATTGAAATATACAAAAGTAAAAGAAAATCGACATATCCATTTGAAAAGAAAATTTAAGGATTTTTATTAACTTTTAACTACAAACTATTGACTTAGATTATAAATTTTCATAAACCTCTATTGTTTAGAGCTTAATAGCTATAGTTTGCATAATTATTATTTGTAACTACTATTTAATTGTTATTAATTTGTATCACCTGTACTCAAACGCACAAAAAATACATACAAGGGTGTATACAGATGATACAACTTGTATCCAATGGTGGGTTTACATTGGCATTTGTGAGTGCTTTTAATCATATATAGTAAATTTGCAAAGACAATTATAAAAATATATAGATAAATGTTGGGTGAGCTCCATAAATTAAAAAAAGATCCTCTTCTTTTGGAATCTATCGATCAACACCCATAACTTTAAAATTCCGAATCTTTCACTGCTCGTAACGACTTGTACACATGGGTGTATACAAAGGATACAACTTGTATCGATTGTATTTGTTCGTGTAACGAATACAACTAAGGTGAAATACGTAAATATAGAAAAATAAGATGTTCTTATTGAGATTCGAACTCAAGACCTCCGCTAATTAAGCAGGCGCTCTAACTCTCTTATTTCAGTTTAATGCAATTAATCTCTTATCTCAAGGTTTTGCTATAAAATTTAAATATAACTACGAATGATAAATCTGTTGAAAGTGTAGCTACGAATGATTAATACAATATAAATGTTTGAGGTGTTGCGTACTTTTACCTTTTAAGTTCATGTTGGCCTTGTAACATAATTTTTGTTTGGAGAAACTAATGTTGCCCCAATAGGCTGCCCTAGATTTTAGAATTTGAGTAATAATCAGAGGCGGATGTAGGATTTGAATTAACCTTTAAGTCTTTTAGCATTAAATTTATAATATTTTTAAACTTATGAGTTCACACATATTATTTATTATAATTTAATAAACTTTTGAACATAAATTTACGATCCGCACAAAAAAATTTAGGTTCAGATGAAACCGGGGCTGCTACTCTACATTTGACCCTAGTAACAACCTTTAGAATCAAAAATTGAAATCAAAGATTGATATTTATGCTAGTGAGAGATAATAAATAAGTTGAACCAAAAACAAATTATTTGAAAAAAGGAAGAGGAAAAAAAAAATCTAATGTTGTGGCCGACCAGAGAAACTTGTAGTACTACCAAAGTTCGAAAAAATATCTAAGAATTAGGGGCGCAATTTCAGGGCAATGCGTTGTTCAGATATCACATGTAACTGCCAAGTTGATGAAGCTGTTGCTGTTCGTTAGATGGACCCATTTTCTCAACTATACAACTTGAGTTCCGATGGCCCAAACGGGTTCGGCTAAACTCTTCCCATTATTTTTACAAGGACTAATATTTGATCATTAGTTATTCATGTTATAAATAAAGTGAATGTATATGGATATTTATTTAATTTATTCATGCATTCTATATAATGTATTATTTGGATAAATACACCTATTAATTTCTAGGATGTATCTAGTGAGTTTTAGGTGAATTTTGTATTGTATAAATAGGACATTCTTTGCCTATGGAAGAACACACAAGAAACACACTTGAATAAGATAACTTCTACATTCTCCTCTTATACATTTTGTCTCTACTACTATTGTTCTATTTTGCTCTCATTTCTTGATACGTTATCAGCACGAGTTTCTAACAAACTGAATTTATCTGCTTCATCCATTTTTATCTTCTTCCTAAAAGAGGTAGTCGGTTTCTTTTCCGATTCAGGTATACAATCTTATGTTTTTCTAATGTTTCTATTAGGATCTTCTTCAACATGCAATTTAACTACCATATGCATAACTTGTTTTGAATAAGATTATAACAATTGCATTGGTATGAAAACAATAAGTTCCAATTAAATTATTATTTCATTATATAAACTATGAAAAAGTTTAATCATACACATAAATAAATAATTATTAGAATTGAATTAAAATAATTATACTAATTAAGCCCATGTCCAAATACTCTAATAGAATATGCATTTAGAAGGAATTCTTGCAAAATTTTCAAAAGGTTTAAATATGCATTCAATAAATTTATTACCTAAGTGTGCAAACTAATTAATGACTTTAAAATTAACGATTTAACTATTAGATGTATCGTATTGGATGTTGAAACTTGTCAGAATTGATATCATCTAGTTTTATGCCTACTTAGCTTATTGAAACGTATTTTAAGTAGAACAAAATTATAATAGTATATATTAATTCAACTTATTTATTCTATAAAAATACACTTACATATCTATTGTTTTGGGAGGTAATATTAACCACTAATCATCGCATTGCACATAATTATTTATGTGATACACGATTATGTACTGCACCGAATTTTTCATTGATAATAATTCTTGTCATTCTAATTCACTTATTTCTATGATAGTTTTCACTATATCGAATTTGTCAAAACTTGAATTTATAGTCCTTGACATCTGTGGAAATAACTATTTGCCATGGGTACTTGATGCTGAAATTTACCTTGACGCTAAAGCTCTCTTGGTGACACTATTCAAGAAGAAAATGAAGCATCAAATTTGGATAAGGCGAACGCCATGATTTCCTTCGCTATCATCTCGATGAAGAGTTAAAAAGTGAATATTTCACCTTAAAATATCCATTTCAATTGTGGACTAGTTTAAAGGAACGATACGACCACCTAAAGGCTACGGTATTTCCAAGAGCTCGTCGTGAGCGGATGCATTTACGACTACAAGATTATAAGACCATAAGTGAATATAATTCTGTTGTATATAGAATAATGTCCCAACTAAAATTATGTGGGGAATCTATGAATGATGAGGACATGCTGGAAAAGACTCTTTTTACTTTTCATGCCTTAAATATGGTGTTACAACAACAATATCGTGAAAAGGGGTTTAAGAAATATTTTGAGTTAATTTCATGCCTTTTGGTGGCTGAACAACATAATGCCCTTTTAATGAAAAATCATGAATCCTGCCCCACTGGATCAGCTCCATTTCCAGAAGTGAATCAGGGAATGATTGATCCATAGTTTGAAAAAGGATAAAATAACTATCGTGGCCGTATAAATATACGTGGGTGTGGCAGCGAAATAATAATCGCCAAGGTAGTGGTCGTTATAAACAAGAGAACAATAAGGGTTCTCAGAGTAATCCTTCAAATGACAAAGGTAATGTTTGCCAACGATGTGTTATGAAAAATTATTGTGCACGAATTTATTGTACACCTGAATATTTTGTCAAACTTTATCAAACATCTATAAAGGGGAAACAACATAAAGTTGAGACACACATGACTTTTCAAAATGATATTGAGGCGGACCCAATAAATAAGCATGATAAAGTTGAAGCAAACCATGCCTATAAAGACGATATTTTTGAAGGTCTTGCAGATATTACTCATTTAGAAGCTGGAGACTTCTTTGAGCATCATAACTGAAAACTTATTATTGGAAAAAATTATAAGAATAAATGTATTCCTTTTTATGAAGTTCATATTTTGAATAAAACATTTATGTTGTTGGTATTTAATTTCATAAATGTAGTTTCTTTTGTTCTTAAAATTTTCAATATTACTTATGATATATTTTTATTTTTTTCTTCATGAAGAATATGAAAACTTCCAATATTCAATTGACCGTATGAATAATAAAGAGGAAATACGTCTTCTGGATAGTGCTACGACGCACACTATATTAAAATATAAGAGATATTTCTCTTATTTAATTCTGAAAAAATCTAATATAATTACAATATCTAGTAGTACAAAATTAATTGAGGGTTGTGGAAGAGCTACTGTATTGCTACCAGGAGAAACTATATTGGCTGTTAATGATGCATTATATTGTAGTAGGTCTCAAAGAAACTTATTGAGTTTCAAATATATTCGCCAAAATGGTTATCATATTGAGACTACCAATGAAGGAAAGATTGAATACCTTTATATTACTACAATAAAAGCGGAAAAGAAGTATGTGCTTGAAAAGCTTCCGAATTTTCCTCCGGATTATATTACACTAATATTAGCATAGTTGAATCACATGTCATAATAAACAAGAAGTTTACTAATAATTTTATTATTTTGCATGACCGATTGGGCCATCCCAGTTATAATATATTGTGTAAAATAATTGATAATTCACATGGTCATTCATTAAAGAATCAGAAGATTCTTCAAATTAAAGAATTCTCTTGTGCTGCATGTTGTCAAGGAAAACTGATTATTAGACCATCAGTAATTAAAGTTGGATTTGAATCCCCTGTATTTTTGGAACATATGCAGGGTGATATATATGGGCCCATACATCCTCTATGTGGACCATTCAGATATTATATGGTTTTTATATATGCATCTACAAGATGGTAACATGTGTGCTTGTTATCAAACCACAATTGGCCTTTGCGAGGCTACTAGCTCAATTGATAAGATTAAGAGCACAGTTTTCAGATTATGCAATTAAGATACTTCGTCTTGATAATGATGGTGAATTTACATCCCAGGCCGTTAATGATTATTGCATATCAACTGAAATAACAATTGAGCATCCAGTTGCTCATGTTCATACTCAAAATGGTCTAGCAGAATCATTGATGAAACGCCTCCAATTAATTGCTAGACCAATGCTTATGAGAATAAAATTTCCCGTTTCAGCATGGGGCCATGCTATTTTGGATGCAACAACTCTTGTGCAGATCAGACATACGAGTTATCATAAAGTCTTCCCAATACAATTGGCTTTTGGTCAGGAGCCAAATATTTCCCATCTTACAATCTGTTGATGTACGGTATATGTTCCAATTGCTCCACCACAATGTATAAAGATGGGACCCTAAGAAGATTGTTTTCATAAAGGTTGTTAAAGTTTCTGCAATGTGTTAGGCTTACCTAGTCGCGAAGAGTAGGTGCCGTCATGATAGGTTCGCGATTGGTCAACTAGGATCTTGACAAGTTGGTATCAGAGATTTAGGTTCGTAGGAGTCACGGGACACATGCCGGTTTATTAGAGTCTCGCTGATCAGTACAAAGACGTCTGTACTTATCTATGAGGGGCTATGTAACCGTTAGGAACAATTCTACTTCAATTGATTTTCCTATCGTGCGAGATTTTGGCCTTTCACAACTCTAAACCTCTGCCTTCCACTCCCTCACCGATGGTGAGGACTCGTACTGTCCGAGGCGATTAGGCACCCGCGCCCCTTGCTGTAGCCATCGGAGGTCGAGGTTGGGCTAGAGTTTGAAGACGCACACGTGGTGCAGCGAGAGCACCTGAGCGAATGGTCGCCAAAGTACCACCAGCAGATCCAGCCGGAGTCCGAGCATCTGACGCCTACAACTACTGCTACTCTAGCCTTCAAGATACTTGACTTAGTTTATGAGTAGGCACACCATTTTGGCTCAGGAAGGACTGTTTCCGCTTACTTCAGCTACACCCCAGGCCGTGGGAGGAGAATAGACTCCCACCGCGCGCACTCCTGAGTAGCAAGCGCATATTGAGCAAGTCCCTGAGATTTATTTCTATGCAGCCTACAACACTAGTTCAGCCTGAGGGCATGGCAGCGGTTTTCGAGCAAGAGAAGATGAGACTTGAGAGATTTAAGAGGTTTAAGCCTCCTGAGTTCAGCGGTTTAGCATCGGCGGATGCCTTGGAATTTCCTGATGAGTGTTATTGCATTTTCCGTACTATTGGTATTTGGATCGAGCGGGATTCCTTTTCACTACTTTCCAACTTCGAGGAGCCGCCTAGCACTAGTGGCACACCTATGAGTTAGACAGCCCAGACGAGGCAGCTTTACTGACTTGGGCCCAGCTTTTAGATATATTCCTGTGAGAGTTTGCTCATCCGAGGTTCAGGAATGCATGGCGCATGGAGTTTGAGCATTTGCACCAGGGTGTTATGACCATCTCGGAGTATGTTTTCCGTTACTCCAATTTGGTTAGACATGCCTCAGCTTTAGTTTCTACTATTCGTGGGAAGGTTCACCGATTTATTGAGGGACTTATTCCCAGCATCAGATCTAGTATGGCTCGTGAGTTAGAGATGGACATTCCATATCAGCAGGTGATAAACATTGCTAGGAGGATAGAGGGTATGCATGCTAGAGAGAGAAGAAAGGCATGGTAATGAGAGAGAGAGAGTAGACGAGGTCAGGAGAGACATCTTGAGGAGGCGAGGAGGCCTCGTAGACTGGTGAGATATTCTAGTCTTGGTTTCGGAGGCAGGGTACGCCATGGTAGAGGTTTTACAGGTCAGCCAGTTCGGTTTGCATTTCGGGACTTGCATAGTGATTTAGGTGTTCATGGGTCTCAGAGTACCCATATCGCAGAGTTTCCCCGCCTTATCAGCGGAGAGGGTGCCTTGAGTATGGAGGTACTAGCCACATGGTGAGAGATTGTCCTAGATTTTGTGGCGATATGTCGCAGTGAGGTATTTAGGCAGGCGGAGGGCACCTAAAAGGAGGAGGCCCGATCCGTTGATGTGTTTCATATAGTAGTCTTGAGGCCGGTGTGCTAGCTAATGTCATTCGGGTACTAATTCAGTTTGTTATAGAGAGGCACTTTGTGCAGTTCATCACTCTTCTACTTATCAGGTTGAGTTCCTTGTTTGTTGTTCCATTCATGGGAATGTTTCATGATTTGCACTCTATTTATGTGATTATCTTGTTGGGAGGTTTTGAGTGATAGCCGTGTCTATCGTCTGTTTCTAGCTGTTGTCGATAGTTACAAGGCTAGTTGTAAATTTCTGTTATTTGTTTTAGTAGGTATGATGTCACTTTTAAGTATTCTTGCTTACGAGCTGTAATTTCTATGCTCCACCGGTGTGGGAGCCAGGGTGTGTGGTAAATTATAGACAGGATTGATCCAGAGATATTTTCTAGATGGGTTAATATGAGCCCTACTTGTGATTCAGTGATTGAGGGCGGAACCCTCGCGACTTCAGATGCTTTGATATGTTAAGATCAGGCTGTGTGCTGCGGTGAGAGTTGTATCAGTATAAGATCCTCGTGGGTCCTTTATATACTTTCATTCCTTCTTGTTAGATGTCTTTGTAGATTTGTGATTAGAAGAATTTATGCTAGCTTGATTTGCTTATTAGTTCCTTTATGTGTTTTCCTTTCCCGTATTTATTCATTTTCATTCTATGCTTCTTGAGTTTAAGCTTGTGGGGTGTGCACCAGATGGTGTTGGCTGAGATTTGGTTATTTGGATGTTTTGCTATATTTTTTTCATGGTTATTGTATCATCGCAAGTGTTGTGGAGGTTGGGAGAGGAGTTTCTATTTAATATGAGGCGTAAGGCCATTGCAGATTCGATCTCATGCAAGTGTTGCTATCAGAAATAATATTGTGGCCCTATGTGTGGTGGGTCGTGCTGTGTGGCTATACCCTGTGTGTTGGCTTGTACTGAATTAGCTGGTTGATACTAATATATGACATGGACGTAGAGTCGAGTCTTTTGGAAATGGATGGAAGGTGAGGAATCTGGCTTGGAGGCTTAATGGTATTGTTAGAAGGGTTAAATTTTAGTTGAGATTGTGTCATCGTGCCAAAATGGATTGGGGTGACATGGGATCACCCGCAGGTGTATGTTGGAAGTGCACACTCAGTGACTTGAGGAATTCAAGGTGAATCTTAGCACGTTCGAGGATGAATGTTGGTTTTAAGAGGGGGAGGATGTAACGACCCGACCAGCCAATTTGAGAAATTAAGCTCCGTTCAGCAGCATAAGGTCGGGAGAAGCTTCAGATCATGAGTATCGACTTGCGTGCATGGCAGAATTCACTTTTTTGGATGGCTTGGAGTCAATTCTAGACAATAAAACTTATTTTGGAAGTTAGAATGGTGAAAAATTTGCCGAATACTAGACTTTTGGGAAAACAACCCCGGAATGGATTGTGGATGATCTCAACAGCTTCGTATGGTAATTTTGGACTTAGGCGTGTGTCCGGATTCAGATTTGGAGGTCCGTAGAGTAAATTGCGGCGTTTCGGTGAAAGTTGAAGTTTAAAAATGAAGAAGTTTGACCCACAATTAACTTTTGGGAAATCGAGTTCGGAATGTAATTCTGAGAGTTAGAACAACTCTGTTATGTCATTTTGGACTTGTCCGCAGTTGAATTGATAGGTTTTGTCATGAGATCCGTTATTTGAAGATTTTAAAGTTCATAAGCTTGATTTTTGGTTCGATTCGTCGTTTCAATGTTGCGTTATGTGATTTGAAGCTTCGAGCGAGTCCATGTTAGGTTATATGTCTTGTGTGTGGGGTTGGTTGAGGTCCCGGGGGCCTCGGGTGTGTTTCGGTTGCTCAACAGACAAGCTTTTAGAGTTGGAAGAAAGTTGCAGCAAGCTACTGGTATTTTCGCTTTTGTGGGTTAGGAACCGAAGAATCAGAGCCGCAAAAGCGACTTGGCAGCCGCAGAAGCGATGGAGGACCATTGGGCAAGAGCCGCAGGAGCAAAGGAATTTATGCAGAAGCAGACTCACTTTTGCGATGAAACGACCGCAGAAGCAGAAATTGGGAGGTTTAAAGAAACCACAGAAGTGGTGGTCTTTCTGCAAAAGCGGGACCGCGGACGCGGTCTCTGGACCGCAGAAGCAAAAATCGCTGTTCAAAAATAGGATAATTCGAGGGTTTCACCATTTATTCACATTTGACATCTAGAGCTTGATTCTTGGCAATTTTTGAAGGGATTTTCACCTGGGCAACTTTGGGTCGGTGTTTCTCACTCGATTTAGACCAATTTCCATGAATCTCCTCTTAATTTCATTCTTTAATCTCATTTTTTTAATGAAAAATGGGTAGAACTTCATAGACCGAATTATTAAGTTTTGAGGGAGTGTTTGACCTCCGATTTGAGAGATTTTTATATGGCTAGACTCGTGAGAGTACGAGGGTTCTGAAAATGTTAAATTCATCCGGTTCCGAGACGTTGGCCCGAGGGGCATTTTGGTCATTTTACTTTATTTCACACTTTAGCTTTGAATTAATTATAGAATCAGTTGCTTGAGATGTTAATTGCAATGTGGGATTTAATTGAATAGATTTGGACTATTTGGAGTCGAGAACTCGTGGAAAAAACGCGGTTGCTAGTTGATTTTAGCCGGTTTGAGGTAAGTATGTTGCCTAACCTTGTGTGGAGGACTTCCTCTTAGGATGTGAGTCTTCTCTGTTGGTTGTGTTACGTGTGCGCGAGGTGACGAGTGCGTGCTCAGATTTATTTGTGGTAAATTGTCCCTTTTTAGGCCCTTAAACTCTTGAAATCACTGAGTTTGAAGATTATATTGATACAATTGAGTTCCTTGTTATTAGTTTCACCTCTACATGTCTTACTTGGTATTGTTTGCTATTCTTGATTTATTCTTGCTATTCAATTGACTTTTTACGTGTTTAACTGAAGATAATCACCCTTCTATAGTCTTAGTATCCGTCCTAACTACTCACATTTAATTGAAAATCGTAAATGTTAAATCTCATGTAATTAATCGATCTTAATTGGAAAAGAAGATGGATATCATATAATTAACCTGGACATTATTGTTCTGTTGTTGATTCCTTTGTCGGGATATTGTTATTCTATTGTTTGGGCTGTACATCTATGTTGATTGTGCTGTATTCGGGATACCAAGAGATCCCCATACATCTATTGAGGATACCAAGAGATCCTCAGGATACCAAGAGATCCCTAGTATATATATTGAAGATACCAAGAGATCCCCAGTACATCTATTGAGGATACCAAGAGATCCCTAGTATATATATTGAGGATACCAAGAGATCATCGGGATACCAAGAGATCCCCAGTACATCTATTGACGATTCCAAGAGATCCTCGGGATGCCAAGAGATCCCTAGCATATATATTGAGGATACCAAGAGATCCTCGGGATACCAAGAGATCCCTAGTACGTCTATTGAGAATACCAAGAGATCCTTGGGATACGAAGAGATCCCAAGCACACATTTACGTTTGAGACTACAGGATAATATCCTGGGAGATCCCCATTAAACTCATTGTGTCCTGAACTAATATTTTCATTGATTCTATCCGGGTGTGAATAAATCGGGTGCTAGTCGTTCCATTTCTTATACGTTCTAGTTGGTAAGATTCATGTTAGATACACTTGCACAAGCGTACACGTAGTTAGACCTCCTATTGGAGATGAATCCCTCCTGATTTGGCTAGGGGTGGGGATGTGCCCTCGCTTACCTATTTTATATGTGAGAGTGACCCTAGTTAACCAGTTAGTTGTCAACATGAACGTGCTATTGATGGGGAACAAGATGCCAAGTGTTAGATCTCGGATGTTGGCTTTTTTATAAGTTGTGGCTGGTCTGAGAGTTTGTGGTGGAATTGTGGAAAAAGTTGGAAGACCTTACGTAAGAGCAGTGCAGAGTAATGAGTTAGTGACTTGTCTGTCCTTGTTGTGCTGTGACTTCAGGATTTGGACTGATGTCTACCGTCCTTTTATTATCATCATTTGTGCATTTTTCATTGTTACTTATTGTCTGTTTTATTGTGATTGTATCTCTTTTAGTCATTCATGTTGTATTTACATAATTATATATATCGTTTCTATTATCCCTATGATTATACTGGTTATTGACCGATAAGTGTCTTGACTGTCCCTCGTCACTACTCCATCGAGGTTAGTCTTGATACTTACTGGGCACCGCTGTGGTATGCTCATGCTACTCTTCTGCACACTTTTGTTGTACAGATACAGGTACCCTCATTCGGTTTTGTCAGCCTTGGAGGGTGGCGTACAACCGGATACTTGAGGTATGCATCTGCCGCGTCCGAAGAATCGAAGAGTCTCCCTCTACTATGCCTTTTAGTTAGCAGTTCCATTTCATGTATTCAGTTGTTGTAGATATTTTCGGGTATTAGAGCCGTATGTTATCTTTTACTCTTAGCCGGTGTTTCTCGTGGGCTTCCGGGTCTTGGAGGTTGTTACAGTATTTTGAGTTGAAATGTATGTTCCAGGCGGTGCTCTATACATTTTCTCATGATATTCGGTATTTGTCTATTGTTTTCGTAAAGGTTGTTAACATTTCCGCAATGTGTTAGGCTACCTAGTCGTGAAGACTGGGTGCCGTCATGACATGTTCACGATTGGTGAACTAGGGTCGTGACATTTATCCGTATCAAAATGCTTTAGGATCTTTTCGGTATAAGTTGATTGATGGAAAAAAATTCATCTTTTTTTTTAATATAACTCTCGCTTGTCATTGCTCTCAAAGAATATGTACATCATAGGCCTCTATAGTAGTATTTTGGACTAACTACTACACTGTTACAAGTAATCTCTCTACTATCTTAGCTATCTATACACAAGTATCATATCATCTAGCATCTAACTACAATAGCTAAGAAAAGTAATTAAGTTGTTTCAGTCCAATCCGCCAATGTTTGCAATTCCTGCCCCGAAGATGCAACAGTAAGGCGATCTCTCTAAATGTCAATTCCTCCACAAAAGTAGCTCCTTCAAAACGAATGTGATTCCTTTCTCTCCAAATGAGTGCAGTAGTGGTGACAAATGCAGAAGCTGTGATTGCATTGTGCCACAGTCTCCTTTTAGCTTTGCTGCATATCCAGTGAAGTTCAGTTTCCCAACATCCAATTGTTCTGGAATGCCCCAGCCAAGTACATATTCTGGACTATAATCTGTTAGTGATGGGGCATTCAAAAAACAGGTGGTTGAAATCTTCAACATTTTGTTTGCAAAATACACAAGCTGCTGGAACTTATATGCCCATAATCTGCAATCTATCGACTGTAGGTAGTCTTTGTTGGGCAGCTAACCAAGCAGTGAACTTATGCCTAGGAAGTACATTAGTGATCAGCAATAAGTTCTTCCATGTAACCTTTGTGAAACTGGGAAGCATAGTAAGATACAGTTTCTGGATGTGAAATCTGTCCAGTCTACAGACACTTTGCAATCTACCAGTAAGATCACCCTGCAGCTGAGGACTCTCCAGTATACTTGTTCTACTTTCCAGTACTTTTCTGACCACCCAAGATGCTGACTTTGGTATGGTGAATGTGGAAAGATTACCTTGCTTAATGTAATAGGAATGAACCCATCGAACCCATAAGCAATCTTTCTTCCTAGCCAAGTCCCATAGCAACTTAGTTATGGCTGCTTTGTTCCACACAGACAAGTCTAGGATGTTAAGCCCTCCAGCAGATATTAGTTTGCACACCTTGTCCCAAGCTACCAGTGCTCTTCTGGATATATTTGCTTTACCAGTCCAGAGGAAAGTTCTGCAAATTGCTTCAATGTCTTTCAGAACTTTCTTGGGCATAATGAACACCTGTGCCCAATAAGTCTGAATGCCAAACACCACAACTTTAATCAACTGGCTTCTACCTGCATATGATAGAAGCTTAGCTGACCAACAAGTGATTTTATCTGTGATCTTCTCAATTAGAGGCAAATAATGATGGATAGCCAGCTTATTTGAATCAAGTGGGATCCCTAAATATCTGAAAGGAAGTTGACCCTCAGTGAATCCCAAGGCTTCAATTATTTCTTCTCTGATATTTTGCTGCACACCAGCCAGATAGATAGCACTTTTGCTAATATTTGCCTGAAGGCCAGAAGCTGCTGAAAACTGAAGAAAGGCTTTATGCAATATCTGGATAGATATTATATCAGCTCTGCAGAACATAAGGAGATCATCAGCAAAACATACATGAGAGACATTGAGTTTTCTGCACTTAGGATGGAAGTTGAAGTTTCCATCCTTGTGCAGCTGCTGAAGAATTCTGTTCAGCTACTCCATAGCCAACACAAATAGGTATGGTGACATAGGGTCACCCTGTCTAATACCTCTCTTAGCAGTGAATGGTTTAGTTAAGATTCCATCTTTCATACGCTCAATTTGTAGACCAAGATAAAATTTTATCGATCTTTCATTTCAAACTCTTTCCTCAAACAGTCTACTGCTTTTGGAAGTTCCCCAGGAGTTCCAATGATATTTAGATCATCAACATACACATTGACTATAACAAATTCAGATCCAGACATTCTTATAAATACACATGGACAAATTGGATCATTCTTATACCTTTCTATAAGCAAACACTCACTCAGGCGATTATACCACATTCGCCTTAATTGTTTCAATCTGTATAAGGATTTTTTGAAGCTTTATTGAACAAGCTTTCCGAAAATTTTTATTAGTTTCAGAAACTTTAAGCCCTTCGGGGATTTTCATATAAATTTCGTTATCAATGTACCATAAAAATAGGTTGTGACAACATCCATTAGCCGCATATCAATTTTTTCCTGAACTGCTAAATTTATAAGATACCTGCAAGTGATTGCATCCACCACAAGAAAATGTGCCTCCATATAATCAATGCCAGGTCTTTGCGAAAATTCTTGTGCCACAAGTCGTGCTTTATATCTAACGACTTCATTTTTACCATTTTTTCGCACAAAAACCCATTTGTGTCCCACTAGCTTTATTCCTTCAGGTGTTAGGACTATACGTCCGAATAATTTACGTTTTTCAAGTGACACTAATTATTCCTGGATAGCGTCTTTTCATTTTGGCCAATCATTTCTCTGTCTACATTCATCGACAGATCTTGGTTCAAGATCCTCATCTTGTTGAATTATTTCAATAGCAACATTATAAGCAAAAATATTATCGACAACAATATTATTTTGGTTTCACCTTTTTGCCGTAGAGACATAACTTATTGAGATCCCTTCATTCTTATTATTTTCAGGTACATGGACCTCCTTTGAGGTCTTATCATTTGTTATGTCACATGGCTATTTTTGAGCAATTGCCTCCATATTATGATCTCCTAGATCATTTGCCCCTTTTTGCTTTCGAGGATTTTTATCTTTGGAATCAATTGGTCTACCACATTTCAAGCGTGGTTTAGACAAATGTTTTTTAATAGATTGTCTAACCGGGATATCAATTCAAATAGGAGCATTAGCAGCTGGAATATATGATTTATTCACTCTTGGTAGGTTAATGAATGCATCTTCCAGTTGATTTGCAATATTTTGTAAATAAATTATCCTTTGAACCTCATATTCGTATTACTTTGCTCGAGGATCCAAATGAGATAGTGATAATGCATTCCAATCTATCTCCTTTTGCAATGTATTATTTTCTCCCCCTAATATTGGGCATATTGATTCATCAAAATGGCAATTAATAAATTTTACCATAAATAAATCTCCAGTTATAGGTTCCAAATATTTTATAATAGAAGGAGATTCATACCCATACATATATATATATATATATCCCCAAATACCGAATATCATGAGAAAATATATAGAGCATTGCCTGGCACATACACTTCAACTCAAAATACTGTAACAACCTCCAAGACTCGGAAACCCACGGGCAATACAGGATAAGAGTAAAACATAACATACAGCTCTAATACCCGAAAATGTCTACAACAACTGAATACATGAAATGGAACTGCTAACTAAAAGGTAGAGTAGAAGGAGACTCCTCCAATTCTGCAAACGCGGCAGATGCATACCTCAAGTCTCCGGGTGTATGCCACCCTCCAAGGCTGACAAAACTGAATGAGGTACCTGTATCTGCACAACAAAAGTGTGTAGAAGAGTAGCATGAACACACCACAGCGGTGCCCAGTAAGTATCAAGACTAACCTCGATGGAGTAGTGACGAGGGACAGTCAAGAAACCTACCGGTCAATAAAAGGTATAATCATATGGATAATAGAAACGATATGTAAAATTATGTAAAGACAGCATGAATGACTAAAAGAGCTATAATCACAATAAAATGGACAATAAGTAACAACGAGAAATGCACAAATGATTATAATAAAAGGACGGTAGACATTACAGCCCAAATCTTGAAGTCATAGCACAACAAGGATAGACAAGTCACTAACTCATTATTCTGCAGTGCTCTTACATAAGGTCTTCCAACTTTTTTCACAATTCCACCACAAACTCTCAGTCCAGCCACAACTCATAAAAAACCCAACATCCAAGGTCTAACACTTGCCATCTTGTGCCCAATAAATAGCACAGTTATGTTGACAACTTACTAGCCAACTAGGGTCACTCTCACATATAAAATAGGTAAACGAGGGCACATCCCCACCCCTAGCCAAATTAGGAGGGATTTATCTTTAATAGGAGGGTCTAACTACGTGTATGCTTATGCAAGTGTATCTAACAGGAATCCTACCAACTAGTAAGTATAAGAAATGGAACGACTAGCACCCGATTATTTCACAACCGGATAGAATCAATGAAAATATCAGTTCAGGACACAATGAGTTTAACGAGGATCTCCCAGGATATTATCATGTAGTCTCAAACATCAATGTGTGCCAGGGATCTCTTCATATCCCAAGGATATCTTGGTATCCTCAATATATATATGCTAGGGATCTCTTGGTATCCCGAGGATCTCTTGGTATCCTCAATATATATACTAGGGATCTCTTGGTATCCTAAGGATCTCTTGGTATCCTCAATAGATGTACTAGGGATCTCTTGGTATCCCGAGGATCTCTTGGTATCCTTAATATATACTAGGGATCTCTTGGTATCCTGAGGATCACTTGGTATCCTCAATAGATGTATTGGGGATCTCTTGGTATCCCACAATACAGCACAATCAACATAGATGTACAACCCAAACAATAGAATAGCAATATCCCAGAAAGGGAATCAGCAATAGAACAATAATGTCCCGGCAAGGGAATCAATAACAGAAACAATAACGTCCCGACAAGGGAATCAACAACAGAACAATAACATCCCGGCAAGGAAATCAACAATGGATAATAAGGTCACGGAAACACCAAGGAAAACAAAATGACCTCAACGATAAACATGATATAATAAGCGCATAATAGCAACACTGATACCACAACAATTGGACATATAATATAGTTGCACGAGGTCACAGATGAACTTACAATCAAGGAGTATCCAAAGTGAGGAAATTAACATGAATCAAATAATTAAAATTTAAGGAAGTATCAACTAATTATATGATATCCATCTTCTTTTCCAATTAAGATCGATTAATTACATGAGATTTAACATTTATGATTTCCAATTAAAGGCGAGTAGTTAGGACGGATAATAAGACTATAGAAGGATGATTGTCTTCGGTTAAGCACGTAAGAAGTCAATTGAACAGCAAGAATAAATTAATAAGAGCAAACAATACCAAGTAAGACATGTAGAGGTGAAACTAATAACAGGGAACTCAATTGTATCAATATCATCTTCAAACTCAGTGATTTCAAGAGTTTAAGGGCCTAAAAAGGGAAAATTTACCACAAATAGATCCGAGCAGGCACTCGTCACATCGTGTACACGGAATGCAATCAACAGAGAAGAGTCAAATCCTAAGGGAAAGTCCCCCCACCAAAGGTTAGGCAAAATACTTACCTCAAACCGACTAAAATAAACTAGCAATCACGTTCTTGCCATGAGTTCTCGACTCCAAATAGCCCAAATCTATTCAATTAAATCACACATTGCAATTAACATCTCAAGCAACTGATTCTATAATTAATTCAAAGCTAAAGTGCGAAATTAGGTAAAATGACAAAAATGCCCCTCGGGCCAACGCCTCGGAACTGGATAAATTTAATATTTGCAAAACCCCCGCACTCTCACGAGTCTAACCATATAAAAATCTCTCAAATCGGAGGTTAAACACTCCCTCAAAACCCAATAATTCGGCCTATGAAGTTCGACCCATTTTTCATTTAAAAACTGAGATTAAAGGATTAAATTAAGAGGAGATTCATGGAAATTGGTCTAAATCGAGTGAGAACACTTACCAAAAGTTGCCCAGGTGAAATTCTCTTAAACTATCGCCAAGAACCGAGCTCTAGAAGTCAAAATATGAATAAATGGTGAAACCTTCGAATTATCCTATTTCTGAATAGCGATTTCTGCTTTTGCAGTCCAGGGACCACTTCTGCGATCCCGCTTTTACGGAAAGACCACGGCTTTTGTGGCTTCTTTAAGCCTCCCAATTTCCGCTTCTACGGTCCTTTCATCGCAGAAGCGAGTTCGCTTCTGCAAAAATTCCTTTGCTCCTGCGGCTCCTGTCCAATGGTCCTCCATCGCTTCTGCGGCTGCCAAGTCACTTTTGCGACTCTGCTTTTGCGCTTCCCAAGCGCAGAAGCAAAAATACCAGTAGCCCTACTGCAACTTTCTTCCAACTCCAAAAGCTTGTCCGTTGAGCAACCGAAACACACCCGAGGCCCGCGCGTCCTCAACCAACCACACACACAAGACATATAACCTAACACGGACTAGCTCGAAGCTTCAAATCACATAACACAACATCGAAACAATGAATCGAACCAAAAATCAAGCTTATGAACTTTAAAATCTTCAAATAACGGATCTCATGCCGAAACCTATCAATTCAACTCAGAATGAAGCCAAATTTTGCAAAAAAGTACAAAATGACATAACGGAGCTGTTCCGACTCTCAGAACCACATTCCGACCTCGATTTCCCAAAAGTCAGCTATGGGTCAAACATTTTCATTTTTCAACTTCAACTTTTGCCGAAACGCCTCAATTTACTCTACGGACCTCCAAATCTGAATCCGGACGTGTGTTTAAGTCCAAAATCACCATACGAAGCTGTTGAGATCATCCACAACCCATTCCGAGGTCGTTTGCCCAAAAGTTAAGTTTCGGTCAAATTTTTCACTGTTCTAACTTGTAATATGAGGTTTCTTCTCTAGAATTGACTCCAAGCCATCCGAAAACTGAATTCGACCATGCACGCAAGTTGATACTCATGATCCGAAGTTACTCCCGACCTTATGCTGCTGAACAGAGCTTAATTTCTCAAAACGACCGATCGGGTCGTTACAATAAAGCACATCCATTGAGTATCCCGATGGCTATGAGATCACTTGATGTAAGTAAAGATCCATTCCGACCTCATGAAAATGATGGAGAGCTTCTTTGTGATGAAACTTCATCTCTTAGTGTAATTGGGGCACTAATGTATTGTCACGACCCAAATCTATGTGACTGACACACTACCCGACCTGAGTGGACCAACCCATATGATGCACTCAAATCATACGCATAACCACCAATTTGACTACGAAAGCTCCTCGGAAACTATATGCATTTTCAAGTTAAATGAATAAAATATTTTTCAATTTTTAAATCACACATGACGTCATTTCATGATAATAACAATGAGAGTAAGTAATATAAATATACTTTCATGAATGTCTTGAACAACCCCGTTACTACTGCCTTTCACAACTATGAATAACGCCTCTATACCAAAGAATAGCACCAACGGTTGGAATAATTTGAATAAAATAAAATAAGGAAGAACATGATAGCAACCACAAAATAAAAGTGGTGCTTCATAATACCTCAGAAAGAGAGTCATCCTAGCCTGACTGCATACCACTTATCATACATCATCGTGAAACATATAAAGTAAGAAGGGCCTTGGGGGGGGGGGGGGCTAAGGGTTGAGTACACCACAACGGATATATTAAAATGATGCACCAATATTTGATATAAAACGATGAGAAATTTTATCAATTCAAGACCCTTGTTACTTTACATAACAACTAAGTGAATATAACTCACAGTATAAACTTTTAACTCATTTACATCAAATCCAAGATTTTGGACAAATCGTACAAAATCATTTCATATGCTTTAAATCATCGAAATCGCTTTTGGCTCCTTAGGCCTAATCATAAGAAGATCATCATATAACTTTCACTGGGAGTACCATACCATCACCGACATAAGAAGGTCAACTAGGTTATGTACCTAGCGGCAAGTATCATATACCCTACTTGCTGAGATCGTCTCATCGTAGTACCGTACGAATCGACTCATCCATGCTAATAATAGCACAAAATAGTACTCTCTCGAGGGAGAGCACTATGCCGTAGTCTATGCCACAAAGAGGCCATCTACGCCTATACCGGCATGTGTACTTTCATGACAACGAACACCATATATCTAAAGTCAATCTCAGTGAACACAAGTAACTCCCAAAATATTTGGTTCTTCAAAAATAGATTCATAGCATAGTAGCTTCAAATGATCTATTTTTATCAAATTATAGCATTTATATAAAATCTAAATCATTTGAACAAAAATTAAATAAACAACCTTTTACATGCTAAAGCCATTAGCAATTTAACATCGATGTTTAAAAGATACCACAATGGTTGTTCTATACATCAATTTTCAAAAAGAATTACTTTCCATGAAAACGTTTCCTTAGCACTCAAACATGTATACTCTTGTCAATTCATAAGTTTTGATAAAACTTATAACATTTACCTTGAGTGTCATTTAGCTAACAACATTTAAATAAAACTTTACAAAACGGCATAACACTACATATGCAACATAATAATTTAGTTCACGGAGATATCCGTACATGTTTGTCCCCACAAGTACGAAAGCACATTTGAAAACAACTTAAGTATTAACTTGAATCATGCTTTTAGAGAAAGTCCCTTAAAAAGAGTAAGTTTTAATCAACTTATCTCGCTTCCACTTTATTGACATTCACAGCTTTCAATCTTCTTCCATCATTCCAATAATGATTAAAAAGCTCAACATCACCAGCAAGTTAATATCTACAATTAGATATCCTGATTACATCAAAATATGACCTAAGATAGAAATATCCATATATGGTTCATAATGTGGCTACAAGCCTCCAACAACTCAAATCGCCCAATAAATATGTAAGTTAGTTCAACTTCATCTTGTATTTTAATACCCATTCGAAGTCACTTATGTTACTACATTCATTGCCCAATGTCACCAAGTTATTATTCATCATCTTCCATAATCAAAACTTGCACCATATATAATTTGGATAATTATTTAGTTGATCACTTTCATCTTTTGCTAACAAATAATTCCTAGGTCCATCGTATTCAATCAATTTCATCCCCAAGATTCACCATTTATCCTCTCTCTTATTTTCTTAAAAGTACTATTCATGACATGAACTAGATTTTTATAATCCAATCTTTCAGCCAATAAAACTTGTAACAATACTTCAAATACTTCAAACTACTCATAATAAACGAGTTTGAAGCATTGGAGTTACCTCTAGTAAATCAATCTCGAAAGTTACAACTTTAGTGACTTTTTATGTTCCTGAGGAGTTGATGATGAAATCTGGGATTTGGAGGTTAGAATGATGTTAGAACTCATAAATATTGAGTAATATTAACTCAAAACATCATTTAAAACTTACCCCGGTTGATTTGGACTTGATTTGAGCTCAAAATCGCCCATTCACCTCAAGAACCCTATCCCCCAACACTTAAAATACTCTCTCCCCTGACTTGGCATTTATAGTCCAGGATTTCGAATGCAGCGTTGGATGCTTTGCATCCCCACTTCACTCCTATCAGGAGTTCGAATGCTGACTCGGATGCTATGGCAACACTTCACTGCCAGCTCCTCTTTTTTGATGCTTCCTCGGATGCTTCGCATCCGCGCAGTCCTCCGCCGGCTTTTGGTTATTTAATCATAACTTCTTGTAGGAATATCCAAATGACAAATAGTTTGAAACATTAGAAACTAGACTCAGAGACCTTACATTTTATAGGTATTCCATCACATAACTCTTTATAAATTTGTAGATATGCTCGTCCAAAGTTAGGTCTTTTGCATACTTACTTGGAACTTTAGCCTACCATGAAATTTCCAATTTGACTTGGACGTAGGGCTATCCTTAGACCCCACATCGCTTATAATATACCTCGTACACATATTATCATATCCAATTGATATCCATTATATTAATAGTCCTTGTCTGCATACGAAATAGCACAATTATCACCCGTCAACTTTCTTAAGAGCTCTTAAGTACTTCAAAAATTTTTGGGGTGTTACATGCTCCCCCACTTAAGAACATTCTTCCTTGAATGTTTTACAATTCGATTCTAATAATATCTTTTCCATCCATTTATCTCCACCTATTATACATATGCACTTATGACTACATGGGTCTTATACTTTCTTTGAAAAATCTCAACTTACTTATAGCCCTCAAAATTTGGCTATCTTTACAAAGTCTTAAACTTTTCAGCAGAGTTTCCCCTATAACTAAGACTATCCAAAAATATCAACCTGTCCAGAACAAGCCCTCACACGGGCACCAATAACAATGTCGCTCAACAACCAACAATACACAATATAATGTACCTTCTTGACCCCACTCGACTGTTCATATACCATAAGTGCATCAAATGTAATTTTTTAAAACTTTTAACTAGTGACACTGATGAATACTATTCAACATCAATAATATCCACTACACATAGCTTCCATATCATTATTATACATGCATGTATTTTCTTTAATTATGCATACGTCAAGTTGTACCTGAAAAGTATCTTCCAGTAAATCAAAAATCTCTTTCTGATTGGACGTCCTAAATTTTTTTTTTGAATAACGTAGAATGGAACATTTTCATGCTTCCTAAATTATCAACTTCCTCAAATCTATGGTTCTTTCTTTGTGAGAGAAAATTTGTATTATCCACTTTGTACCTGTAAACTTATCCATTTCGATTCATAGTCTCAAAATTTTCTTATAATCAGTATTTTCAAATTAATTTGTTGCTCTGTATGAGTCATGTTTCCTGGAAGGATTTTCCCACTTAAGACTTTTGATATTCTCTAATCATCACAACTATTTTGGAATATCATTTGATTCTTTCCAAAGATTATTAAGATATTTATCGTAGATTTATCCATCATATGGTAATTTTATACACATACTTTCGCTCATACCTTTAGAGCTCATGCTAGATTCATAACTTGATAACTATTATTACCAACAAGTTTATTCTGAAAGCAATTCAACTCACTTCATTTGATTTCATTACACTAGTTTGCCACCTAATCGCGGACATCCGTGTTTCAATTTTGTTTTTTAGCTTTTAACCATTCCTTGAACCCACTAAGTATCTTGTATATTTTTCTACCAAAAGTTTTGGATTTCATTTATTTCCATGCTCACCATAGACATTCTACCATGACGCGTAAGTTTTCAACAGTCGAGAGTCGCTGCTATCACGATGGTACTTGCACCCTTTTAATATTAGTGCTCTTCTTTGAACTCATGCCCTTTACTGGTATTTTTTTTCTATAGAAGAGTCTTTACTCATTCAGAAATGCGCATTACAGTACCCTTTCTATTTCTCTCTTGCTAAAGTCTGCACACATCAAAATACCCTCTTATTCCACTTAATCCCACATACAATAGTACTTCCTTGTTCTCCTCCAATACTTGAATTTAATTCAAATGTCACATGCCCCCAAAGTTGTAGGAATACATTTGAGTTGCCCATTAAATCATTGACTATCAGACCAAATTTTTAATATCCCTGATGCGGAACATCATAACTATTACTTGTAATGAGTTTTGAATCCCAACAAAAAACTTATGGTAATTGTACTTATTCCGACCGAATGTTTTCTCTTCATCTTGTCTCTAGTAAATAAAATAACTTATTTCTCAAATGATTATGTTTAAGGTAAATCCTTTTTATTTCGATGCTCTCCCACTTAGGAGTAAACCCGATTCAAACTCTTACTTGCCACATGAAGTCAATATTAAACTTATATCTCACACATAGAATATTTCTTTGTTTCTTTTTTTGTATCCAAGTATCACGTCGCTACTAGCTGCAACATATATTGCTAAGGGCCATTATGTTCCGCCCTTACGACATTATTGTAGTTATCACTTTACTCTATTGATCAAATCTCTTCCAACATTTCAATCTTCAATCAGTGGTCTAATACAGTTTTAGCAAGTATGACTGCCTTACGTCTCCCATCTCGTGCTTAAATATGCTGAAAAAGTGTGACTCCCTTAGGAGAAATCCATAAATCATTAAAAAAAAAAATCCGCAACATGCCCCGTCTTCACAATGCTAAATGTGAGAATTACACATTCTATCTTTAGGCGCAGCATCGTGTTCTCAAGCCGCATATATATATAATAATATTCCATAGAATATTCTCTGAAATTATATTTCTTGCTACTAAGTCCTTTCCTAAAATATTATTTTGACGTATCCCATTGAGTAGGTTGATTCTCATGATAAAGATCTCATGTCTAACATCATATGCAAACTCCTTGTCCATATCTCATACCACATGTTTACATCAACACGTTTTATATGATAAATATATACTTGCACCTTTTTCCATTCTTTATGGTATCATTGACCTTTTCCATACATATCATATTAGGGATTTATGACTCAGTATCATGTAGACTTAGGATTCTTGTAACTTCTCAATCTCCACATCCTTACATAATCGTTTTCAAAAAAAAAATTTAGCCTTACGTCGTATACATTATATGTATAATTTTCCAACAACTTTAACTTATCCCATGATCCATTTCAATATTTATTCTCCTTAAAGCATAGGATCCGTTCACTCACAAGTTAACTGCTCTTTTAGTATTGGGCAAATATAGAGTTGCCTTGAGATCATTCTTTAAAATTCTTAATTTTTTTCATTATTTCAACAGAATAAAATAAAACATACCTCGATTAGAAAAAACTTAAGATTTCATTCCATATCATTTTTTTCCTTCTCTGACAATCTATATTGCTTCTTATAACCTCCACGATTACGCCTTTTGTGCATCTCATGCCTTAATATTTTCACGCTTACCCATTTAAGTCAGCGTACTTTATCCTCACATGCCTTGGCATGCATAATTAGAGGTTGACTTTTACTTATATCACATTCATCGTCTGGAGGAAGTCAAGGTTGTCATGCCCATCTTTTATATATGACATGTTTCGTCTATCCTCAACTCTTACTTACATGTGGTACTTTATTTTTTGTGTGTCACTTATATTACAGATGACACAATCATGATGATAACCCATAATGATCAGAGGAAACTTGATCTCTAATATAATTAAGGGTCATCTCCCTCATCTAATATTATTCCCTTTTCCGGATAAATAAAAAAAGCCTGGTTCTTTTTCCTTCGAGAATGTGTCTTTCAACATTGTTGACGGTTTCTTAACTATGCCATATTCCTTATGAGTCATACTATATTTACCACAAACTTGACTGATTCACATTGACTTATCAATTAGATCCATATCACTTCTCTATATTTTGTCATGATAGTTTAAGATGCAACATCTTCATTTGCATTTTTTTTGAACTTTGCTTAACTCGATAATGGCCATTACCATAGTAAAGAATCATTCTAAAAATTTGACCAACAACCATGAATAAAAACCTAGGGTCTAACATAGGTGCCCTTATTCGCATCCATTAGAAAAAGTCTTTATAAGTCAAGACATCATCCTGACAACACTAGATGACATCATCACCTTATTTTACTCCATAATTTCTCATTATTAGACTAATAATTCTAATTCACCTAGTCATATGTGTTGATTGTATCAGTCCCAGAATATTCTCAACTTATCTTTCTATTTCGAATAAATGTGAAACTTTCTGGCTATTAGCCAAAACATATTGTATTATAACTTGAACCTTGAGCTTTATTCTCATTACTTCTACACCTTCCTCAGCATGTAATCAGTACGATTGAGAATCCGTACTCTCACTTCAAGCACATACACGCGATATAGAGTATGAAGAAAGTGACACTTCCTAGATATCATTGTAACCTCCCCTTTATAAGTGTGGCCAACAACATACCGATAAGAGGGACTCTACTTAACACGGCTTTATAGACTTCCTAGGACTCGACTTAGAACCTAGTGCTCTAATACCAAGTTTGTCATGACCCAAATCTATGTGATCGGCACCCGGAACACTACCCTACCTGAGTGGGCCAACCCATATGATGCACCCAAATCATATACATAAAAACAATTTGACTACGGAAGCTCCTCGAAAACCATATGCATTTTCAAGTTAAATGAATAAAATATTTTTTAATTTTTAAATCACACATGATGTCATTTCATGATAATAACAATGAGAGTAAGTATTATAAATATAGTTTCATGAATGTCATGTACAGCCCCGTTACTACAACCTTTCACAACTATGAATAGAGCCTCTATACCAAAGAATAACACCAGCGGTTAGAATAATTCCAACAAAATAAAATAAGGAAGAACATGATAGCTACCATCCAATAAAAGCGGTGCTTCATAATACCTCAGAAAGAGAGTCATCCTAGCCTAACCGCATACCATGTATCATACATCATCCTGAAATGTATAAAGTAAGCAGGGCCCTAGAGGGGGGCCTAAAGGCTGAGTACACCACAGCGGTGCTCAATAAGTGTCATATACCCTCTCTACTTAAGTTCTTGGGACAAACTTTATAAAAATGATGCACCAATATTTGATATAAAATGAGGAGAAATTTTATCAATTCAAGACCCTTGTTACTTTACATAACAACCAAGTGAATATAACTCACAATATAAACTTTTAAATAATTTACATCAAATCCAAGATTTTGGATAAATCATTCAAAATTATTTCATATACTTTAAATCATCGAAATCGCTTTTGGCTCCTTAGGCCTAATCATAAGAAGATCATCTTTTAACTTTCACTAGGAGTACCATACCATTACCGACATAATAATGTCAACTAGGTTATGTATCTAGCGGCAAGTATTATATACCCTACTTGCTCAGGTCGTCTCATCGTAGTGGTGTACAAATCGACTCAGCCATACTAATAATACCACAAAATTAGTACTTTCTCGAGGCAGAGCACTCTGTCGTAGTCTATACCAAAAAGTGGTCATCTACAACTACACCGGCACGTGTAGTTTCATGATAACGAACACCATATATCCGAAGTCAATCTTAGTGAACATAAGTAACTCCAAAAATATTTGATACTTCAAAAATAGATACATAGCATAGTAGCTTCGAATGATCGATTTTTTTTTATCAAATTATAGCATTTATATAAAATCTAAATCATTTGAACAAAATTTCAATAAACAACCTTTTACATGCTGAAGCCTTTAGCAATTTAACATCGATGTTTAAAAGATACCACAATGGTTGTTCTATACATCAATTTTCAAAAAGAATTACTTTCCATGAAAACTTTCCTTAGCACTCAAACATGTATACTCTTGTCAATTCATAAGTTTTGATAAAACATATAACATTTACCTTGAGTGTCATTTATCCAATAATATTTAAATAAAATTTTACAAAACTGCATGATACTAGATGTGCAACATAATAATTTAGTTCATGGAGACATCCGTACTTGTTTGTCCCCACAAGTATGAAAGCACATTTGCAAACAACTTAAGAATTAACTTGAATCATACTTTTAGAGAAAGTCCTTTAAGAAGAGTATGTTTTAATAAACTTACCTCGCTTCCACTTTATTAACATTCACAAGCTTTCAATCTTCTTCCATCATTCCAATGTTGATTAAAAAGCTCAACATCACCAACAAGTTGATATCTACAATTAGATATCCTAATTACATCAAAATATGACCTAAGATATTAGGAAATATCAATATATGGTTCATAATGTGGCTACAAGCCTCCAACAACTCAAATCGCCCAATAAATTTCTAAGCTAGACTATTCAAATTCATCTTGTATTTTAATACCCATTCGAAGTCACTAATGTTACTACATCCATTGCCCAATGTCACCAAGTTACTATTCATCATCTTCCATAATCAAAACTTGCACCATATATAATTTGGATGATTATTTAGTTGAGCACTTCCATATTTTGCTAACAAATAATTACGTAGGTCCATCGTATTCAATTAACTTCATCCCCAAGATTCGCCATTCATCTTCGCTCTTATTTTCTTAAAAGTAATATTCATGACATGAACAAGATTTTTATAATCCAATCTTTCAGCCAATAAAACGTGTACCAATAGTTCAAATACTTCTAACTACTCATATTAAACGAGTTTGACGCATTGGAGTTACCTCTAGTAGATCAATCTCGAAAAATCACAATTTTGGTGATTTTTTATGTTCTTGAGGATTTGATGATGAAATCTAGTATTTCGAGTTTAGAATTCATGTACATGGAGTAATATCAACTCAAATAATCATTAAAAACTTACCTCGGTTGATTTGGACTTGATTTGAGCTCAAATAAAAATCGCCCATTCACCTCAAGAACCCTAACCCCCAACACTCAGAATACTCTCTCCCCCGACTTGGAATTTATAGGACCAGATTTCGGATGCTGTGTTGGATGATTTGCATCCCCACTTCACTCCTCTCAGGAGTTCGAATGCTGAATCGTATGTTATGGCAACACTTCACTGCCAGCTCCTCTTTTTGGATGCTTCCTTTGATGCTTCGCATCCGCGCCGTCCTCCGCCAGCCTTTGGTAATTTAGTAATAACTTCTTGTCGGAATATCCAAATGACAAACGGTTTAAAACGTTAGAGATTAGACTCAAAGACCTTTCATTTTATAGGTTTTCTATCGCGTAACTCTTTATAAATTTGAAGATATGCTCGTCCAAAGTTAGGTCTTGTGCATACTTAATTGGAACTTTAGCCTACCATGAAATTTCCAAATTAACTTGGACGTAGGGCTATCCTTATACCCCACATCGCTTATAATATACCACGTACACCTATTATCATATCCAATTTCCATTTTATTAATAGTCCTTGTCTGAATACAAAATAGCACAATTAGCACCCGTCAACTTTCTTAATAGCGCTTAAGTACTTCAAAATTTTCCGGGGTGTTACATATATCTTGCAAATAATACTCGACCATATATAACTTTTGTAGTAAGTTTATTGGCAAAATTTAGTTCCTTTCCAACAACAAGACACTGGAATGGTGTTAAGCGTATTTTTAGATACCTCCAAGGGTCCATTGATATGAGATTATTTTATTCTTATGAATCAGATTCATAGTTTATTAGTTATGTAGATGCAGGTTATTTGTTTGACCCACATAAAGTCTGATCTCAAGCAGGCTATCTATTTACTTGTGGGGGTACAACTATTTCATGGCGTTAAATAAAATAAGCTTTAGCTGCTACATCTTCCAATCATATAAAGATAATAGCTATTCATGAAGCTAGTCGAGAATGTGTATGGTTGAGATCAGTGACTCAACATATTCAACACTTGTGTGGACTTTCTTTAAAAATGAAGATTCCAATGATATTATATGAAGACAATGTTGCTTGCATAGCTCAACCTAAAGGAGGATATATCAAAGGAGACAGAACAAAGCACATTTCACCAAAGTTCTTTTTCACTCATGATCTTCAGCAAAATGGTGAGATAGATTTTCAACAAATCCGCTCAAGGGACAATCTAGCAGATTCATTCACTAAGGCAATGCTAAAATCAATATTTGAGAAGTTGAGACATAATACTGGAATGTGTCATCTCCCAGATATCAAATAAAGCTTTCGTTAGGGGAAGTATAATACTCACTGTACTCTTTTTCCCTTAACCAAGGTTTATCCCAAGTGGGTTTTCCTGGTAAGGCTTTTAATGAGGCAGCAGTTAATATGTGTTACAAGATATGTGTACTCTTTTTCCTTCACTAGGCTTTTCGAACTGGGTTTTCCTAGTAAGGTTTTAACGAGGCACATTATCTTTCAAATCAACATCTAAGGGGGAGTATTATAAATAATGTGAATGATATGGATGTTCATTTAATTCATCCATACATTTTACACAATGTACTACTTGGATAGATGTACCTATTAACTTCTAGGGCGATCTACTGATTTTTGAGTGTATCTTGTATAGTATAAAAGGGACATTCTTTGCATATGGAAGAACACACAAGAAACACACTTGAATAAGCTAACTTGTACATTCTCCTCTTATACATCTTGTCTCTATTACTATATTGTTCTATTTTGCTCTCATTTCTTATTAATCCAAAGCTTTTCCTTATTCCCCCATAAAATAATAATATTTTGAGATTGGTTGGTTATTTTATATCATACCCAAAAGAATATGTCCTTTTCGAATATGCTTATCGTAACTAGGAAAATATGTACTAGTTAAGATCTTGGAAAATATCTCAACTTATGAATAGATACAAGTTTCACAGCCATTTTAGCCATCAAAACTTTACCCACTAGAGCAAAACATTTAGTATTTAGTCCTTTCAACTCTGTCTATTGACGCAGGACATGCATGAAAGTTTTCTTTGGAACTTCTAGGTGAACAAAGGTGAGGATTACTAGAAGTTTTAGTATCATCGTGCATATATTTAAAGGCGGAGACAAAATTCAATGATTATGTATTCTAAACTTATTGCCAATGTTGTAGTTTGTTATTGTTACTGAGTTCATAATTGAATATTTACATATATTTAATAGATTTCTTAATACAAATATACGGTCTAAGCAAAACCTATTGAGCTCGTCTGAACCCATAATTTATAATCTCCCTCCGCCCCTGCATATATTTGTTTGTCCATGATGTATACTACTATATCATATGACTTAAATATTGTTTATCCATAAAATAGTACAATTAAATTTATAGAGTAGTTTATAGATAAATGAATTGATTTGAACAAAAAATATGAAATAAATAAGAGTAGAAAGAAGATGATGAAATAAAATTTAAAAACTACAAGTCTGACTATGAGCTTAGTCGCTCCCATGACAAAAGCAAGAACAATATTCAACAATAAAGACAAAGAATAATATAATAAGATAAGAATTGACTTAGGCTTTTGTGTACAAAATGATTTGTGTCTACAATATATGTTAATTCTCCGATTTATAGATTTATTTTGGGAGACAAGATCCCCAAACTCTTGAATGAGAATAAAGCCATCATTGATGGTTGCATAATGGCTGTCTATAAATGCAGACATTTTTTGTAGCGGCAGCTCATTGAATGCTTCCCGATGTCAATACTTTGAATCTTTGTCATCAGCTGTTCTATCTTCGGGATTCATCCAGCACCAATCACATGCTTGCAACCGATCTCAACTATTTGCTTACTCACATCCTACCTGTCTTCATTCATCCTACAATCATCGTATACCGCATATAGATAGACCTCCTACTTTTCGATGACAATACTTTAGTGTCACCGAGAAGTAGAGAAAACTTCTTTCCTTGGCTGGCAAATTTTTGAACACTTTCTGACATTTGAAAAGACATATGTCTCTCCGCATTTAATGACTCAAATACGTGTTACCGTATGATTTGGAAAATATTTTCACCAGTTCTCAAGGTAATCATGACCATAATTATGACACCACGTACATTCGGACTAGGTGTGGATATGTCCAATGGGTATTAATCTGATATTTTAGACATATGAAGTCCCAGCGGGATGAGTATGGGTGAAAAGTTGTTTTATAATCCATTTGGAGAATGAGGTGCATAAGATTCGATAAAATCTACGAAGTTCACAAAAGGTCAGTTTTGAAGAAGGTTTAGTGAAAAACGTATTAGGTATTTGGGAAAACATAAAATGTGAAATTTGTAGTCCGTAATCCTTTGAAATATCTTTTCAATGATATATTATATATGGAGCCCGACCGGATATCTGTGTAAAACGTTATGGGTGTTTTACAGAATAGTGTGCAATATGTGCGACCCGAGCAAGAGCGCGCACCTGCGGCAGTGTTACTGCCAATTTTCGCGGTCAGGCCTACACATGCCCGGGGGCGCATATGGGGGGCGCATTTTAAAGCCCTACTTCATCACCCACAACCCCAAAACACAAAAACTTTCTCTAAAAAGAGGAGCTCTCAAAAACCTAACTCCTTAAGGGTCCCCTCCACCACCCAAGGTAAGTTCTAATGGTGATTCTAAGTTAATTTTAATTTTCCAACATCTTATTAACATGGGTAAACCCTCCATATCATTAGATATTTGATTGGGACATCATTGTTGAGAGAAGAAACCCTAGAACTCAAATTCAAGAAAATTGAACGTCAAAAAGGTAATATCTTCACCCTATAATTGATTCTATAATTGAATTAATGATTATAGGCGCTAATTCATGAGATATGAGTTGATGAGCTTAATAAAAAAGCATGAACGGCTATAGGTTTGGGTTGTTGATTGTTGATTATTGGTTAAGAGTGTTGTTTACCTTATGGATGATAAATAATAATATTGATTATAACTATTTGAGACTTCAGAATTTATCTAGGACCAATAGAATGAGTTATTGGGTGTAGAGACACAATTAATAAGGACTATGAAGCTTTATTATCACCAAGTATTTGATAAAATGCATACGAGACCAAAACATGACTATTGTTGCTAATTTGGAATTTTCTTGACTTGTATTGATATAGATTAAAGTTGAAAGGGTTGGAAAATATTGTATTATGCTCAAGGACAGGAAGTTAAGGTATGTGAGGCTAACTCTCTATGTTTGATAATGTTAATGATTCTCCCTACACTGCGTTTCTTGTATGACGTTACTAATTGCCTAGAAATAGAGTTTAGCCTAGTTCCTTGAATAACTATAGAACTTCTATTCTCTAGCTTCATAACTCGTTCGTGACTTTCATTATGAATGTTGTGAGCTCAATGCGCATTCAATATAGACTTGGGTCTGATGCCCCTCAGTCTTAGTATAGATTCCCCAGTATACCATAAACAATTGAAGCTTCAGTGTTCATAATCGGTTCAAGAATACATGTCTCAGTCTAGTCGTATTTTTTATTCCAGTATTATGTAACTCAGTGTGATCTAATATTCCAGTATCATGTAACTGAGTGTGATTCAGTATTTCACTATCATGTATTGCAGTATGATTGCCAATTCTTGATTTTAAATCCCTAAATGTTAAACACTTATATCTGGGCCTGAGGTTGTAGTCTATGTTTTATGCATGTTTGGGCCTGAGGTTGTAGCTTATGTTTTATGCATTTTGGTCCTGAGGTTGTGGCTTGTGCTCATTTGTATTGGGTCTGAGGCCATAGCTTATTCAAATAAACAGGTTGTTCATCACTCATAAATGGGAGTATTCATATCCTTACTTCATTTATTCAGTTCAATTATTAGTTATCATTTCAGTTACCAGTTATAAGTTCAGTTATTAATTATCAATTCAGTTAATAGTTATCATTTCACTTTCAGTCTCAATAGTTATCATTTCAGTTATCAATTATTAATTCTTAGTTATCAGCTTAGTTTCAGTTTCACCATATATAATTCTTTCTTACAGTTGTTTTACATACCAGTGCAATTCAAATATACTGACGTCCCGTTTGCCCGGATGATTCAGAGCGCTAGGATTCTCATACTAGCTATTTGGTGATCCCAGTTCTTTTGGGGCATTATTATTACTTTATAGTCTTTCAGTATATATAGATAGTCATGTTTTCAGTACTTCGTTAGAGGCTTCATAGATTAGAGTAATAGCTAGACAGAGTCTTTGGCTTTTCAAGTTAATCTATGTTGGCTGCAAATATGTTTAAGAATTGTATTAGTATTTTCGCACTTTGATTTATATAGTTCAGACTTTTAGTATATCAAAATGTGTTAGTTTTACTTCCACATTTAGTATGTTATGATATCACATGTTGATTCAGTCCGCCAGTCGGTTCGCTCGGTCACATGTAGTTAGGCACCGAGTGCCTTGTTACATCACCTAGGTTCGGGGCGTAATAAAGCTTGGTTTTAGATCCAACTGTTCATGAGCCCTAGGGAGTCTTTGAAGTCATGTCCAGTGGAGTTTCCTTTATATATGTGTGTTGGCCACTCATATTAACGGTTTACTACAAAGACATCCAGGATTGTCTTATTTCATTATACTTTAGATCGTTCCATGGAGCTTAGAGAAATAGTTAACCTTCTCTTCCTATCAAATTCCAAACGTATTAGATGTTCAAGTGATGTGCAAAAGAAACCTAAGATCCTATAGAGGATAATTGCCCTATGGGGTATAATTATGGAGTACAGGTTGGTAAATATGAGACTTCAGATGATGTTAAAAGTTGGATGCAATGGATAGTAGTACAGATTATAGCATAACCTTATCAGCAAGTACAAAAGTAAATATCATGTCTTATAGTTATTAGTTTACCTCTGTTACCAGTTATGCAGTCTTTCAGTTAGCAAGTTTGTGGTTATTCAGTACGCTAACATCAGTTATATGTTTACTAAATATCCAATTTCTAGTGTATCAAAATTTCTGGTGACTTGTGAGCATACAATGATGCATATAGGTTCTCAAAGAAAATGTAAGTAATAGTGATTATAGCGAAAGCTTTGCATGTTTTAGGTCTGTATTAAGACCAAGACTCATTAGAGAGCGTAGGAAGTGATTTATCAGATGGTGGTATACTTTAAAAGATAAGTTTATGTTTTGTATTGTATTCGTATGTGTTTTACCTCCTAATACAAGTTCATTTAATTCTTGAAATGGAGCCACAAGTTGGATGATGATAGTTCAGATGTCAGACCCTAACATTGATCACTATAGTTTTGGACAGAAAAGATCCTAAGGGTAAAATATCTAGGAGTCAGAAACGTTTGTTATTACCAAAGATGTGATTTCGTACAACTCATGCAAATGACTAGAATATATGATGTATGCAATGAGAACCAAGAGCAGTCAATATTGAATTTTAGGGAATGATTTTAAGTTGTTCGTATTTATTCAAATCAGAACTAGAAGTACCATGTTAGTAATCTACTATAAGAAGCAGCTAACGATGTAAGATAAAAGATATGGCAGTCCCCCCTTAGGTTATGTGACTAAGTGATTACCTCGAATGTTTATAGTATGATATGATTTTTTATTATATAGAAAGTTAGGGGTTAGATATTCCAATTTTGTTTAAGACAGATGAAATTTCCCTAAGTGTGATCCATCTACATAGTTCAAAAAAATGATAAGTATGCGACCGTAGAAAAAGGTCGGATGGTGAGGGAAGTTATAAATAACCTTATGCCTCACGTTAGTTACCCAAAGTAGAACAAGAAAACATGATTCTAGTAGGTGTTTAGTAAAAGTCTAATAAGTAAGTTTTGAGTTGATACAGTGAATTAGCAATTTCAGCAGAGCTAGTAGATGTACAATTTGATTCACTTAGTCAGGTTAACGCTAGTGAGTGGATGATAGCTTGAAATACCGATCGTATGTTAAAACCCAAAGAGATTAAGTTAACTTCGAAGTAAACTGATAGTGGGAGAAATATCAGCTAGGCAGTAAGAGAGCAAACTATAGAAGAATAGCCTTTAAGAGTTATCGAAAAGGAGTTTCCCCAAGATTTACAATGTGAGCAGAGCTAAATCATTAATATTGTGCTTGATAGTTGTGAATACATTATCCTTCCATTTGTATAAGTAATTTTGTTTTTCCTAGTAAGAAGGATTTCTCATAAGTTAGTTGGAAGATGACGGAGTTGTTGTCTAGAACAGGACTTGTTCCCCCTTAATAGCCGAAGAGAAGGAGAAAAACAATTTGATGATCCCTAAGTTTTGCAGTTTAAAGAGGATATTCACAAGTATAAGATGATGGCTTTTGAATAAGGGGAAGATGATGGTACTTTGAGGTACCAATACAAATTGTGTGATCCAAACATAGATGGACATAAAGAGGGAAGATCATGTTAGAAGCCCATATTTCTAGGTTTTCTTTGCATCCAGTTTATTTAAATATACATCATGACTCAGGAGATTTATTGGTTGAACGACATGTAAAAGAATATTCCAAATTTTATGGCCAATTGTCCGAATTGTCAACAAGTGAAAGGCGACCTACAGAAAGCCTAGAGTTTTATCACAGAATACGCATATTTTGAGTGGAGATGGTACATATGAAATTTATAACAGGATTATCTTACTCATTTTAAAAGTATGATTTTCTTGGATGATTGTAAATCGACTTACCAAGTCAGCACACTTCTTGCCAATAAAAACTACACATTCAGTAGAAGATTATACCAAGTTGTACATTCAGGAAATCGTCGGATTGCATTGGACTCCGTTGTCCGTCATTTCAAATGCGGTGATAAGTTTACAATAAACTTTCAGAAGTCATTTCAGAAAGGATTAGGCAAAAGTTTTTTCCTTCTTTAGAAAGATGGACATGCAGAGTGCATTATTCAAACACTTGAGGACATCCTTGATTTTAAAGGCAATTGGGATGATCACATACCCCTCATTGAGTTTGCTTATAATAACAACTATCCTTCTAGTATCGAGATGACGCTATAAGAAGCTCTGTGTGGGCGAAGGTGTAGAACGCCAACTGGTTAGTTCGTAATTAGCAAAGAAGATTTGTTGGGACCAAATTTGTTCTATAAGACTATGGAGAAAATCAAGTTGATTCTAGAGCGTTTGAAGATGTTAGAGTTCCAAGTTGATGATCGGGTGTTTTTAAAATTTTGACCAATGAAAGGTGTTATAAGATTTGGGAAGAAAGAAAAGTTCAATCTCAAATATATCACGTCGTATATGATCCTTCAAAAGATCGGTCAGATAGCTTGTTGGAGTTTCCACCAGAATTAGCGGTGGTACAACGAATATTTCACGTATCATGTTATAACATTCAAATTTCCAGTACTCAGATATTTATGTCAGTCCAATACTCAAATGTTTATGCCAACTTAGTACTGATGTTAGTTCAGTAACAAATATTTGTGCCAATTCAAATATTCATATACCTATGTTAGTTCTGTATTCACGTATCCATGGTAGACCAATATTCAGTCAATGCAGTACTATTCAGTTCACTATCTCAACAGTTCAGTAGTCATGTATTCATTCAGTTTAGTATGCAAGTGTTAACAAAAGTTCATGTTTCCACTAGACCCATTTAAGGTCCGGAGTTAGCAGAAGTTACAATCGGGAAAATCATTCGAGGAGGAATGATCCCAAGGGGGTGATAATGTAACACCCCGTACATTCGAACTAGGTGTGGATATGTTCAATGGGTACTAATCAGATATTTTAGGCATATGAGTCCTAACGGGATGAGTGTAGTTGAAAATAGTGGTTTTACAATAAAGATGGAGAATGAGGTGCATAAGATTCGATAAAATCTACGAAGTTTACAAAAGGTCAGTATTGAAGAATGATTGGTGAAAAACATATAGGGTATTTGGGAAAACATAAAATGTGAAATTTGTAGGTATTTTAAATAGCTTTACAACGATACATTACTAAGCCCAAAGGGATGTCTGTGCAAAATGTAATGCGTGTTTTACAGAACAGTGCCCAATATGCGCAGCCCGAGCGCGGCCGCGTACCTTTGGTAGTGTTACAACAATTTTGCATAGTCAGGTGCACGGTCAGGCCTACAGGTGCATGGGTGCACACATGGAGGGTCAATTTAAAGCCCTACATTATTCCCCACAGTCTCAAAACACAAAAACTTGCTCTATAAAGAGGATCTATCAAAAACCTAACTCCTCAACGGTCCATCCACCACCCAACATAAGTTCTAATGGTGATTCTGAGTTAATTTCAAATTTTTAACATCTTATTAACATGAGAAAACCATCCATATCATTATATATATTTGATTGGGATATCATTATCGAGAGAAGAACCCTAGAACTCGAATTCAAGAAGATTAAACGTTAAAAATATAATATCTTTACCTTATAATTGATTCTATCATTGAATTAATGATTATAGACTCTAGTTCATGAGATATGAGTTGATGGGTTTGACAGAAAAGCATGAACGATTATATGTTTGGGTTGTTGATTGTTGATTATTGGTTAATGGTGTTGTTTACCTTATGGATGATAAAAAAAATATTGATTATAACCATTTGAGACTTTAGAATTTATCTAGGATAAAGTGAATGGGTTATTGGGTTTAGAAACACCATTAATAAGAACCATGAAGCTTTATTTTCACCAAATGTTTGACAAAATGCCTAAGTGACCAAAACATGACTATTGTTGCCAATTTGGAATTTCTTTGACTTGTATTGATATATATTAAAGTTGAAAGGGCTGCAAAATGTTGTATTACACTCAAGGATAGGAAATAAAGGTATTTGAGGCTAACTCTCTATGTTTGGGAATGTTAATGATTCTCCCTACACTATGTTTCTTTTATGACGTTACTAATTACCTAAAAAATAGAGTTTAGCCTAGTTCCTTGAATAGTTATAGAACTTCTATTCTCTAGCTTCATAACTCGTTCATGACTTTCATTCTGAATGTTGTGAGCTCAATGCGTACTCAATATAGACTTGGGTCTGATGCCCCCGAGTCTTAGTATAGATTCCTCGGTATACCATAAACAATTGTAGTTTCAGTGTTCATAATCGGTTAAAGAATACATGTCTCAGTCTAGTGCTATTCAGTATTCGAGTATTATGTAACTCAGTGTGATCGAGTATTCCAATATCATGTAACTGAGTGTGATTCAGTATTTCACAATCATGTATTGCAGTATGATTCTCAATTCTTAATTTTAAATCCCTGAATGTTGAACACCTATATTTGGGTCTGAGGCCGTAGTTTATACTTTATGAATATTTGGGCCTGAGGCTGTAGTTTATGCTTTATGCATAATTGGGCCTGATGCCGTAGTTTATGCTTTATGTATTTTTGGGCCTGAGGCCGTAGTATGTATACGTATACTTGGGCCTTCGGCGGTAGCTTATGCACATATATATTGGGCCCGAGGCCGTCGCTTATTCAGATAAACAGGTTGTTCATCACTGATAAGAGGGAGTATTCATATCCTTACTTCCTTTATTCAGTTCAATTATTGGTTATCATTTCAGTTACCAGTTAAGAGTTCAATTACAAGTTGTCAGTTATCAGTTCAGTTTTAGTCTCAATAGTTAACATTTCAGTTATCAATTATCAATTCTCAGTTATCAGCTTTATTTTAGTTTCAGTGTTTATAATTCTTTCTTTCAGTTGCTTTCCATACTAGTGCAATTCAAATGTACTGACATCCCTTTTGTCTGGGGCCTGCATGTCACAATTCAGGTATTGATTTACAAGTTACAGCTATTTGGTGATCCCAGATCTATTAGGGCATTATCATTACTTTAAAATCTTTCAGTATTTACAGACAGTCAGTGTTTTCAGTAATTTATTAGAGGCTTCATACGCTAGAGTAATAGCTAGAGAGAGTCTCTGTCTTTTCATGTTAAGCTATATTGGCTGCAAATATGTTTCAGAATTGTATTAGTATTTTCGCACTTTGATTTATATCATTCAGACTTTTAGTATATAAGCATGTGTTAGTTTATCTTCCGCATTCAGTATATTATGATATCACATGTTGATTCGGCCAGCCAATTGGTTAGCTCAGTCACATGTAGTCAGGCTCTGATTATCGTGTTATGTCCAGGCTCAGGTTCGGGGTGTGACACTAATTTTTGTCGTCTATAACTTCTACACAGCTCTTCATTTTTACTCTTTACCTTTACAACTTCTTCTTCTCTAATTTACCTTAGAACCCTACTACAAACTTCAACTTTCTCAGTAAAATTTCTCTTCGTAGATTTCTCACCATCATGTCTTCTAACACAAACCTTTGGAAACTCTAGACTTCTCTTCGATAGAGGTCCAAAAAAGAGAAAAATAAAAGAGGTTGATGTCGAGTCTGAACCTCCAACCATAAACACCATCATACCACTTCACTTTAGCATGAAATCTGACATTCAAGAACAAAATAAAAAAAACCCACAAATTTGAAGCCCACAAATTCACAAGTCTAATTTCTATCTTATGGGTTCCTACTTCCACGGTTCTATTTCATAATTTCTAATTAGGGTTCTTGACAGGCTAACTTCCATCCTCCTCTTGCTGGCTGTTGCGCCTACTGCCTAACACCGAGTTTTGAGTGCCGAGCGCTGACGCCTTCTTCCTCTTCCACCCCTCGTCACCTCAATGCCTCATCCTCTGTCGTTCTTCCTCATGTTACCTGGTATGTCGGAAGTAACCTGTTCCCTAGTTCCCTCCTTCTTCTGACTTCCGATGTGCATAAATTTTTAGTGCATAAAAAGAAAATTGCAACGTGTTGAGAGTATTCTAGAGGCAATTGCATTAGCTTTTTGTGAAAGGTAACGAAGCCAAGGCAATTACATATTTGCATTAGCCATTAGCTGTTGCCTGCTTCTGTATAATTTGGCACCATAAGACTTATTCCAAATTTTCAATGTAACAGAAAGCTTATTCCAATATTTCAACGGAAAAGAAAGTTTATTCCAATGCTACAATGTAACAGAAATCGAGCAGTCATGAGTCAACACATAAAAAACTTACACTGTTAATAACCGACAATCTAAATCGGAAATAACCGAACTGAACCTTGAAAAACACGTACCTAACCATAAAATACTTAATTTAGTTTGGTTATTAATATGCAAAACCAAAAATTGATAAACCAAATCGTACTTTAATACTAATCAACCGAATCAACCGATGCCCACCCCAACGTGCTTTTCTTGAATCATGTAATCTTTTATATTAGTCTTCAAGTATCTTTTTTGTTTCCATGTTTTAAAAACGCCTTCCTTTGTTGTTAACTTTACATTTAATTTCTCCTAGCTACTCATTGGAAACCACTACGGGTTCAAGTTCTGACCCAATAGGTACAGAAAATTCTGGAAATCACTACGCTAGAATCCCGAAGGCCGAAAGAAATGGCTTCTAAATATGGGTAAAAAGCCAAAAACTATGGTAAACAAAGATTCTTCCTTCTTTCTTTCGATCTTCCAAAACAACTTAAAAATAATTTATTAATTGTCTTTTTTGTACCACACAGGAATTACAAAGGGATATCTGACCCGACATCGAGGCTCTCGATGACCCAATTGAAGTCGAACTGGTGTTGCAAAATGCTCTTAACCGAAGGAGAGCTCGTGAATCTACTTTCACTTACGTTAAAAGTGCCTCCTCCCGGAGTCCCAATCCCAATGATAACAAATTGAAGAGAATATCATACCTCCTCCGCTGAGACTCAAGGGAAGAAATTGAAGAAAGCACCAACATGACCAACCATAGTTATACTTGATGATTAAGGAACCGATGATAAAGATGCTCCCCTTCAGCGAAGAAAAAGATCTTCATCAGCTGAATCGGGAGAGCTTCAAACTCTACCACCAGAAGAAGTTCAAGAACTCTGGGGGGGGTGGAAATGGCCGAAAATGCTTCATCTCATTTTCCAATCCCCACAGTTGCTTCTGGTCAAAAGAGTTCAACCCCTAAGCATCCTCCGCCTTCAAGTTCTGAACCTTTCGCCACGCCATCTCCTTCTCCCCCAACTGCTATCTCTCCACCGGTTCTAAGTGAAAAAACTATAAATGTTCCTTCCCCACGGTCACCCGACCATGAAAATCTGGGAAATACTTACTTGAAACTCATTCAAGATCCTCATGAAAAATGAATTGTCATCCTTTCGGTTTCAAATGAGTGCCATATACATTCAAAGTTGAAAATGAAAAGCTCCAATCCAAAATTGAAAAACTCTGAGCTAAACTCCAAGACCAAGAAGATTCTGCCCTCTTTGATAAAACCTATGCCATATACCAAACGAAGAGGAATACTTTGGAGGAGGCTAAAGAAGGCATTACTAACATTGATGAATTTATTGCCAAGGCCCATGAGCTAGAGATAATCGCTCACGAGAACCTCCCAACTTGACCTGCTGCTTATAATTCTTCGAATACTAACTCCGAGTATCCAAAATTCGAGGGAGAAACTGAAGAAGACGAATTCTTTAAACCAGAAGCAGAACAACCTTATCCTAGTAAAAAATAAAGATTCTGGCAACAAGAATATATATATATATATATATATATATACGTTATTTAATTTTTCTATTTATGCGAAAACATTTTTACTAAGTTTGGCATTATAATTAATAAAACAAAGTTTTTTCTTAAGTTTTGTGCAAAACATTCCTTTTCATTTAGCTAAAAGATCTTTGGAAACTTTTCACATCCGATAGCTTCTGATTTCGGGCATTAATACTTCTGGAATTTACCCTTTGACTATGATGGTTTCATAAAAGATGGCCCTTATTTTTACAATACTATTGAAGTAGATGTCTCATGTTCATTTCGGTTCAACATTCGAAGTTTTAACTAGTTTTCAAATAATAAATAAATTAACTTATCATTCAGACAAGGAATAAGATAAACTAAAAGGACTTTGATTTATTCCCTCTATCTTTAGAAGTACAATTACACAAATATTCTTTTGCTTAAGTAAATAAAGCTTCCAATACATGTGGCTAACTTTGTACGACTTATTTTACAGGGTTGATCATGCGGTCCCCAGTCGAGATAAGACATTGATCCTGGATCTAATAATCCCCGGTCTTCATAACACTTTTAGTGCCTTGCCATGTATTATTCTCCCCCGGTGTTCGGAACACCGGAAGTCTTGCTTTTACCGATGACCCTTCCTTTGTTGTACGTTTTACATTGACGCCCCATTAAAAACCTTGCCAAAAAAATCTGATTGAGACAAACTAGTTGAAAGGAAAAAGAGTGCAGCGCATACTTTCAATATTAGCAAGGATCTTCAGTAGTAATATCTTTTGAGGTGAGTCATATTTTAATTGCTTGGCAATTTAACTACGTCTTGATTTTTCAATTAATATATGAACCTTTACGGGTAAGGTACTCCCCAGGTTGCCCCTGCTTTTTCGACGTTAACTTTACGTGTATTGAGTAACTTTTCTCCTAACCAAATCCCCAATTTTGAAATATCGGAGATTTTCTCTGGTTGCCCTTTTCTTTTATGCTACCATGCTCACATATGCGAAAGTTTGGTGCTCTTCAAGTAAATCTAGTTTAACTAGCAATACTTCGTTGTTTATTTCTCCATTGGCTCGGTAAAATCTTAAGGTCGGTTCCCCCATTTCCGCTAGTATCAAAGCCTCTGAACCATATTCAAGAGAATATGATGTTGCACCCATATTCGACTTTGTCGTGGTTTGATATGCCCATAACACATCAGGTAGCTCAGCTGCCACTTGCCTTTACCATATTCTAGCTTCTTTTTAAAGTTTTGGATAATTACTTTGTTGGTTGACTCCACCTTTCCATTAGCACTCGGAAGGTATGATGAATATGTAATTCGTTATCTTCAATCATTCCAATAATTTTGTGCTTTTCAGAACCTATAAACTATGGCGCCATTGCGACAAGCAATTTCTTTTGGTATTACCAATCGACAGACTATATGATCCCATATAAAATCGATCATTTCTCGTTCTACAAGTTTTTGGTAAATACATGCTTCAACACATTTAGTAAAATAATCAGTGAAAATAAAAAAAAATATCCTACCGCGCCCTGGCGGCAAGGTACTGACTATGTCCATTCCTTATTTGATGAATGGCCGCCATGACACCACCGAATGTAGAAGTTCCACCGGTTGATGCACTAACTGAGCATGGCATTATTGTTTATTGCACTTTTGTACAAATGTCTTTGCGACTTGCTCCATCCGGGACCAATAATAGCCAGCTCTTTATTAACTTAAGAAACACGAGCCTGCACCAGAATGGTTCCCGCACACTGCTTTATGAAATTCTCTCATTAGATAGTCAGCCTCGGACACCCCTAAATATCGAGCCAATGGTCCTTGGAAAGACCTCTTGTATGATTGTCTGTCAACAAGACAATAACGAGATGCTTTGGTCTGTAATGCACAGGATACTTTCGGGTCTTTAGGCAATTTGTCATACCTTAGATATTGGGATGATACATAATTACCCCCCTGCGGTTGTTCCATTTTACCAGATGCACCCTTTAATTTTGTGAGGGCCCTATTACCCCCCTTGATGTTGTTTAAAGTAAAATAAATTCTCTCTTTTTCCATAAGCATTAGTTTCACAAAAATATGTAAAACAAACGCACCAATCACGTGATGCCCTATCCTTTTCTTTTACTTATACTAGTTTTATTCTCTTTTTATTTATTATTTATCTCATTTATCTTTTGTATTTATTTTCCTTTTCTCGCTTCTATTTTTCTTATGTTTTTTATCTTCTCCGTCAAATTGCCACCACTTTTGCCACCAATATCACTGCCATAACAACCATATCTAAAACCAAAACCATTAAACCACCACAAAATAAAATCAAAAACTAAATCACCACCAAATTATAACTCCGCAATTCTAAATCACCACCTAATCAAAATCTAAAAATTAAAGTTAGCATCTAACCAAAATCTGAAAATTAAAATTACCATTAAACAAAAATCTGAAAAACAAAGTCATCACCAAATCGAAATTCTACTGCTACCGATACTGGGCCATTCTTTCACAATAATATTAGGGATCAAAAGTAAGAAAGAGAAAAAAAAACGGGTAAACAAAAGAAACATAGTTCAATTTTTAGTTTGACATACTATATGTTTCTTTGTGGCCTGAATCCTTCGACTGTAGTTGATGCCATTGATTCTTGTTTGGACTTTGAATTATTCAAATCTTCTTCTACCAAAGAGGACAAACTTTTCAATTTTAATTTAAAGAAGAAAAATGTGCTAGTCAATGTCTCTTCGACTGATAAATTTCAATTAAAGAATTATGCTTCAGCTACCAAGGGCTACATATTTTTTATTCCCATCCAAATAGAGAGATAAGGAGATGAAAATGAAAAAAATAGGCGCGAATGGTGAAGTTGCAGATGGAGAGATAAGGAGATTAAAAGAAGAAAGAAAAAAACAAAAGAAAAGAAAAATAAGTGAAAAAAAGATTGTCCTGGGACTTTTCACGAGCTAAATTGAGTGTAAACCAAAACACATGCCACATCAGCTCAAAATATGCTATGCATTTCATTTTGAACAAATGTAAGGGGTTCATCGGACCCCCGTAAAATAAAGGGTGTATCTGGTAAAACGAGACAATCCCAGGGGGAGGGGGGATTAATTATGTATTATCCTTTAGATATTCTATAAACTCATTTCTCCAATCCCAAATTAAGTTGGTAGAGTTAATCTTCCAGTAGCCGTCCACATCTAGCACCGATTGCAACAATTGAACTACCACACCAGCTTGAGACCATTTTATTTTTGTGGACGAACCCAAATTAGCCAATGCGTCTACCTCATATTTTACACTCTCACAATGTGGATGATTGGCAACTCTCTGAACCGGGAAAGTAATGCTTGAACCTTGTTCGAGTATCGTTGCATGTGCTCCTCCTTGATATCAAAAATTGTGTATACTTGGTTCGCCACCAGCTAGGATTCACACTTTATTTCGGCTTGGTTAACCACCAGCTCGGATTCACACTTTATTTTGATGACCTTTGAACCTATCCCTCGATCTAGTTCAAGTCCCGCAAGTAAATCCTCGTACTCGGCTTCATTGTTAGTTAATCGCATAGTTCTAATGTACTGTGTCAGGGTTTCCCCCGAAGGAGTGATTAATACTATCCCGAGACTGGAACTTTTTACATCGGAAGCCTTATCCTCAAACAAGGTCCAAACTTCTGATATCGTTCTTGATACTAGCAGTACTTCTTTACCACCTACAGACATTAATCCCGGACTAAATTCAGTTACGAAGGCAGCCAACTTGTGACTTGATTGCAGTCTTGGGCTTGTATTCAATGTCGAATTCACTAACTTCGACTGCCCATTTTAGACAAATGACCCGAGAACCCGGGCTAATAAAGGACATTCCTCAAGGGAAAAGTTGTTACAATGGATATAGGATGACATTGTAAATAAGTCTTAAGCTTCTGAGGGGAAACTACGAGAGCTAAGGCATATTTTCAAGGTGATGATATTCTGTCTCTGCCCCCGACAATATTTTACTAACATAATAAATGAAAAATTGCGTATCTTCTTCTTTCTAGACATTATTTTACTAACATAATAAATGGACAATTGTGTATCTTCTTCTTTCTAGACCAAAACATCACTTACCGCCACTTCCTGGACCGCTAGATAGATCAATAGTCGCTCACCTACTTCCGATTTTGACAACATAGGAGGGCAAGATAGGAAACTGTGTAGATCCTTCAGTGCATGTTGGCATTCTAGAGTCCACGCGAAATCATTCTTCTTTTTGAAAAGTGAAAAGAACTAATGGATGTTGTACCCTATTTTACACGAGTCAAAACACGATTCAACTAATGTTTTCCCTGTAAATGATAAAAGAGATACTCCATCTAATATTTAATTGTATAATAGGGTACCAATTCAAATTGTAAAATCATTATCCTATTAGTATGCTAACCAGTGAGATTTGGGAAAAGGGTTATTGTTATTCTAAGGAGAAGGATTTAGGCACCCCTAGAATCTACCTAAGGTAGCTCCATAGAACATAGACTTGGTTTGGGGAATTATATGTCATTATTTTACTTTAACTAGTGCTTACAAGTGTACGGTTTATCTTATGTTAGGTTTATATAACTCTCTCATTAGGTGAGACATCAAAACACTCTTTTATAGTGGCATTAAATGCCTTCGGGTTTCACATATTGAAAATGATAGTGAATGATAACTTACTGAGACTTTTCGCGAGTATGCTACTTGTTGGAGGTCGGAAACGGTCAAGTTCAGGCCTTCTTTGGACGAGGAACAGATGAATAAATTCTTCTTCAGAGCGCAAGATCCGCAATATTATGAGAGGTTGATGGTTTACGAAAATAATAAATTTTTTGATATCATCAAACTTGGAGAAAGAATCGAAGAAGGGATCAAGAGCGGGATGGTAACTACTTTTGAGGCACTACATGCCACAAATAAGGCATTACAATCAGGCGGCATATCAAATAAGAGAGATGTTAGGGCAGTAATGGTGGCCCAAGGCCCGAAATATCCATTTATATATCAAACACCTCCACCCACATACCAAACACCTCTACACACATATCAAACACCGCCACGCACATATCAAAAACCTCCACCCACGTACCATGCACCACCACCCACATATCAACCCTTATCCCCCCAAATATTCCCAACCAGCTACTGTACATCACACCTACAACTCCCAACCATCCCATTTCCAATCACCTCTAACTCGCCAAAACTTTCCAAGACCAAGACCCAACTTCGACCGCAAGCCACCCAGACAATATATTCCATTGTTGAGCCCATCCACCAGTTGTATGAATGGCTAAAAGCTGTGGGTTACATCACTCTTGTTCCCGTTGTGGCATTAGAAAACACATACCAATGGGTCAATCCAAATAAAACTTGTGCGTACCATTACGGTATGAAGGGGCACACAACTGGTGAGTGTCGAACATTGAGAGATAAGATTCAGATGCTAATTAAAAACAAGGGTATACATGCATAGGAACCTGTACCTAATGTTTGTGACAATCCCCTCCCTGATCATAGAGGTGGTGGAGTACATATGATATAGACAAACAAAGAGTGGGACCGTGATGGGTCGATTGGGATTATTCGAGAAGGTGATGACTTTAAAGTTGCACTAATACTTACTCTTATCGTGGTACGGACTTAGTCACAAATCGAGGTTGAGGTAACTGCATCAGTTGCATTCGAGGTAGAGGTGGCTCCGCCTGTGGCCACCCCCGCTACATTTGAAGTAGAAGTGGTCACATCTTTCACTGTGACAGTATTGACCTAACCTTCCTTCAACTCAAAATCAATACCCTTAGATTACATTGTTGAGGCTCGGCGAAAAGGGAAGGACAAGATAGAGGAATCTGATGCTGTACAAGGAATGACCAGAACTGGAAGAGTCTGTACACCCGAACATTTGGGAGGATAAAGTAAGGATGTCACTACCAGTCAGCCTATCATTGAGACAGGTCTAGATGAACTTTTGAGGAAAGTACAAGTAAAGGAGTATTTCGTTGTTTACCATTTGAACAAAACCTCTGCTCAGATATCTATCCTGTCGCAGTTGTAAAAGTTAGAGGCACATAAGAACGCTTTAATCAAAGTGTTGAGCGAGGCTTGTGTACCCAATAACATCACTACTGGAGAAATAGCCAATATGGTGGTGCAAGTACTAGAAAGTCATAAGATTATCTTCCACGAAGATGAGCTACCACCTGAGCGGCTAAATCATAATCGAGCACTACATATTACAGTGCAATTTGAAGACAAGTTCAGTGTCAGGGTTCTGGTCGACGGAGGTTCATGCTTAAATATTTATCCGTTGAACACTCTGAAAAGGTTGGACAAAGGTTTACACGAAGTACAAGTAGGAAACATGAACGTGAAAGCTTTCGATGGGTCCCAAAGGGACACAATTGGGGAAATCAACTTTTGCTTACTAATAGGGCTAACTTGGTTTGACGTCGAGTTTCAGGTGCTTGACATACCAGCCTTATATAATCTTCTATTGGGCCGACCATGGATCCATGCCACTGGAGCAGTGCCTTCCACACTACATCATGTCATGAAATTCGAACGGAATCGTCAGAAGGTGATCATTCACGGAGACGGGAGTAACCCCATTTATACTAGTCTAAATATCCCGGCCATCGGACATTGAAGAAGGCTAGGAGGGGAAACCTATTATCACATTGAATGGGTCAATGTCGTTGATAAGGATAAATTGTGGGTGGTAAAATAGTACTGGCTTGGTCTGGATATGAACCCGGCAAAGGATTAAGAAAGAATCTTTAAGGTATCACTAAACCAATACAACTGAAAAATCATCATACCACCTTTGGGCTCGGATACCAGTACACATGGAAAGAGAATAGAAATTGATCGACTCCATGGCGTGGACCGTACTACCCTCTCGAGCAACTAGTGCCACATTTGGAACAAGCGTTTTACCAAGCTGATACGATATGGGGAACTGCAGAAGAAAAAGCACTAGTTGGGTTGAAGAATTTGTTCTTGGAGGATGAAGACATGGACTGCAGTGCCATAATTGAGGCGGAGAAGGAATACGGCCTAAATATTCAGACCGTAAAGAAGGCAGTTGTTCTCAGGAATTGGATCGCCATACCATCCCGAGCCCGCTGAGTTCCTAGGTAGCTTGGCAGATTTTACTTCTACAGCTATTCTAGGCATTTAAGATTTCTAGTAATTTTGTTTTGAGATTTACTTGTTTCTAAATAAATGCTCGATTCATCGAGCCATACTTTGGATGATTTTTCAGTTTTAATCAAGTGCATTTGCTCTTTATTATTCACTATTATCTATATATTTTTCATTTCTACAATTTTATTATCACTTTTCCTGATGAACCAGCGATTGTGACATGTAATGAGGTAACGCAACATGAGAATAGTGATTCAAATGAAGAAGATGAGATACCCGAGGAAATTGTCATGGAGGTTGAAAACTTTGAGAATACCTAAGTCCAATCTGGACGAGACTGAATCAGTAAATTTGGGAGACGTCGAGACCATCAAGGAGAATCGCATCAACATTCACTTGTCACCAATAGAGAAGGAAGAATACATCTGTTTTCTAATGGAATATGAGGACATTTTCGCATGATCATATGATGACATGAACGGTCTGAGCACGTAAATACTGGCTCACAAGCTGCCCACTAATCTCACATGACTTTCAGTAAAGCAGAAACACAAAAAGTTCAAACCATACATGAGCCTAAAAATCAAGGAGGAAGTTACCAAGGAGATCAAAGCCAAAGTTCTCAGGGTGATTGAGTACCCAACTTGGTTAGCTAACATTGTGCCAGTTCTAAACAAGGATGGGAAGGTCAGGGTATGTATTGACTATCGGGATTTAAACAGAGCAAGTCCCAAGGATGACTTCCCACTACCAAATATACATATCCTGAACGATAACTGCGCCAAGCATGAACTCCAATCCTATGTAGATTGCTTCGCGGTCTATCACCAGATCTGGATGGACGAAGAAGATGCAGAGAAGACAGCTTTAATTATGTCGTGGGGTGTATATTGCTACAAGATGATGTCATTTGGTCTGAAGAATGTTGGGGCCACTTACATGAGAGCCATGACAACTATCATCCATGACATGATCCACAAACTAGTAGATGTGTATGTGGACGATGTAATTGTCAACTACAAGAGGGATGCAGATCATATAGAGGACCTAAGAAAGTTCTTTGACAGGCTCAGGAGGTACAATTTGAAACTGAATCCCGCAAAGTGTGCATTCGAGGTTCCTGTAGGAAAATTACTGGTTTTCATCATCAGTCATCGGGGGATCGAGTTGGATCCGTCCAAAGTCAAAGTTATACAGGAATTGCCACTACCTAAGAGAAAAAAGGACGTAATGAGATTCCTAAGACGCCTCAACTATATCAGTCGATTCATAGCACAATCCACAGTCATATGTGAACCTATCTTCAAGATGCCGAGGAAAGATGGTGAAACAAGATAGACAGAGGATTGTCAGAAAGCTTTTGACAAAATCAAGAAGCACCTGTCCACACCACCAGTTTTGGTCCTGCTAGAACTAGGACGACCTTTTGCTGCTCTATCTATCTGTATTGGATGGAACCTTCGGATGTTCTGGGATAACATGACGAGATAGGAAGAAAGGAGCAAGATATATATTACTTGAGTAAGAAGTTCACACCTTATGAAGCACGGTACTCTCTACTTGAACGCACTTGCTGTGATTTGACTTGGACAGCTCAGATATTGAGGCATTATTTTTTTGCCTACAGTACATACCTCATATCTAGGATGGACCCTCTAAAGTACATGTTCCAGAAACCCATATCGACTTGAAAGTTAGCCAAGTGGCAGATACTATTGAGTGAGTTCGACATCATCAGCATTGGCAGATCACCTTGTTGAAAATCTGATGGGAGGAGCATACGAACCTTTGAAAACATATTTTCCTGATGAAGAAGTATTGTCCATAGGAGAAGATATTATCAAAGAATATGACGGTTGGAGGATGTTCTTTGATGGAGCCACAAATTTCAAAGGAGTAGGCATTGGAGCAGTTTTGGTATAAAAAATGTGTCAACATTATCCGGTATATACTAAACTCATATTTCCGTGCACCAACAACATGGTAGAGTATGAAGTCTGCATACTAGGGCTCAACATGGCAGTAGACATGAACATTCAGGAGTTGCTGGTAATCGGTGATTCAAATTTGCTTGTGCACCAGGTATAAGGAGAGTGGGCCACAAAGAATTCCAAGATAGTGCCGTATCTGCACCATGTGCAGAAATTGAGAAAGTGGTTCACGAAGATAGAATTTTGACATGCTCCCAGAATTCAGAATGAGTTTGTCGATGCATTGGCCACCTTGTCATCTATGATACAACATCCAGATAAGAACTATTGATCCCATTCCAGTGAGGATCCATAATCAGCTGGCACATTGTTCTCATGTTGAAGAAGAAACTGATGGAAAGCCTTGGTTCCATGACATAAAGGAGTATTTGTCAAAGGCAGAATATCTGGAGCATGCAAACCACACTTAGAAGCGCACACTCCAGAGATTGTCCAATCATTTCTTCTGCAGTGGAGGAAACTTATGCAGGAGAACTCCTGATTTAGGTTTACTAAGATGTGTCGATGCAAAAGAAACTTCTAAACTGCTTGTGGACGTACATGGTGGGACCTGCGGCCCACATATTAATGGTTTTTTCTTCGAAGAAGATACTTAGGGCCGGTTACTTTTGGATGACCATGGAAGCAGATTGCATCTAGTATGTCCGAAAATTCTTTCAATGTTAGGTGCATGCCGATATGACAAAGGTTCCGCCAAATGCGCCCAATGCAACAAGCTCATCTTGGCCATTCGCCGCTTGGGGAATGGATTTTATTGGTCCCTACTGCTTCAAATGGACATAGGTTTATTCTGGTAGCCATTGATTACTTCAAAAAATAGGTAGAGGTTGCGTCCTACAAAGCTGTAACCAAGAAAGTTGTTGCGGATTTTGTCAAGGATCTAATTATTTGTCGATTCGGAGTACTCAAATCCTTTGTTACTAATAATGCCGAAAATCTCAACAGCGATGTGATGAAAGCTGTGTGTGAACCTTTTAAAATCAAGCACAAGAATTCCACAGCCTACAGACCTCAAATGAATGGAGCCGTAGAAGCCTCCAACAAAAACATCAAGAAGATACTATGGAAAATGGTAGAGAACTACAAACAATGACATAAGAAGCTATCTTTTTCTTTATTGGGTTACCGTACTACAATTTGCACATCAACTGGGGCAACCCCCTACTTGTTGGTTTATGATACTGAGGTTGTCATCCCAGCCGAGGTAGGGCTTCCTTCTCTAATAATTATACATGAAGTTGAACTCACCGATGCAGAATGGATAAGGAGCCGCTATGAACAACTTCCTCTTATCGATGGAAAAAGGATGAATGCAGTGTGTCACGACCAACTTTATCATAACAGAATGTCCAGATTCCAACAAAATGGTCAAACCGAGGCAATTGCACCAGGTCAATTGGTGCTAAAGAAGATCTTCCCACATCAAGATGAAGCCAAAGGGAAATTCTATCCCAACTGGCAAGGTCCGTACATGGTTCACAAGGTGCTAACAGGAGCAGCACTCATACTTGCAGAGATGGATGGATAAATCTGGCCAAAACCAATAAATTCAGACATAGTCAAGAGATACTATAAGATTATTTACATTTACTCATCTGATGTTATTGAATTACGCTTGACCTGATTCCCAGTTAGAGGGGATACGTAGGTAGCCTTATGGATTCGTTCATATCATAATAAAATTTCCATTTCTCTTAAGATCAGAAATTGGGGTAGAATTTTGAGGGGGATCCTCAAAATTCTAGAGCAAGTCCAGCCAACGCCAACATGTGTCAGATGGTCAGTAATCATTTAAGAAACTGGGGCAGAACTTTGGGAAGTTTTCTCAAAATTCCAAAGAAGGTTCAGCAAGGCATATCATCTGCAAACAGCCGAAAGATCATCTACTAAACTTGGGTAGAATTTTGAGGAGAACCCTCAAAATTCCGTCATAAGAGAGTCGCAATGCCTTTGAGATGTGTCACAGTCATAGTTTATCAAAATTACTTAATGTACCAATATATTTTTTACGATAGCTCTATTTTTATCAACAACTGCATATTATTCAAAACTGCTATTTCCATAACAGTTAGATGTTACCCAGGGAAACCCAAAAGAGCCTCCGGAACGGAGCAAAGCAAGGCCATCGGACAGAAAGCACGAACCAAAATCCCTAACAGAACTTACAATTTTTCTTTGAATGCAGGCACATTTAACATAACGATAGCCTCGAAAAGAATATGTAGGCACATTTGGATGGGGATAATCCATGCCTCCATATTTTCATGAGTCTAATCCCTGCCTCCATATTTGCATGAGGCTAATTTTGCCTCCATATTTTAATGAGGCTAATCCTTGCCTCCATATTTGCATGAGTCTAATATGTTCCTCCATATTTGCATGAGGCTAATCCCTACCTCCATACCTGCATGAGGCTATCCTTGACTCCATATTTGTATAGGGTTAATACTTGCCTCCATACCTGCATGAGGCTAATCCGTGCCTCCATATCTTCATGAGGCTAATCCTTGCCTCCATATCTGCAATAACCTAATCCCTGCGTCCACATTTGCATGAGGCTAATCCCTGCCTCCCTATTTGCATGAGGCTAATCCTTGCCTCCATATCTACATGAGGCTAATCCCTGCCTCTACACTTGTGTGAGGCTCAACCTTGCCTCTTTATCTTACATGAGGCTAATCTTTGCCTCCATACTTGCATGGGGCTAATCCCTGCTTTGCTATTTGCATGAAGCTAGTCCTTTACACCATGTTCTCATGAGGCTAATTGCTGCTTCCCTATCTTGCATGAGGCTGATCCTTGCCTCCATACCTGCATTAAGCTAATCCTGCCTCTATATTTGCATTAGGATAATACTTTCCTCCATACCTACATGAGGCTAATCCTTGCCTCTATATTTGCATGAGGCTAATCCTTGCCTCTACATTGAGTCTAATCCTTGCCTATATATTTGTGTGAGGCTAATCTGTGCCGCTATAATTGCATGAGGCTAATCCATGCCTCCAATTTGCATGAGCCAAATCCCTGCCTCCATACCTGCATGAGGCTAATCCCTGCCTCCACACTTTTATGAGGCTAATTCGTGCCTCTACACCTGTGTGAGGCTAATCCTTGCCTCCTTGTCTACATGAGACTAATCCATGCCTCCTCCCTATCTTGTATGAGGTTAATCCTTGCCTCCATACTTGCATGAAGCTAATACCTGCCTCCCAATTTGCATGAGGCTAATCCTTGTATCCATGTCCACATGAGGCTAATCCATGCCTCCATATCTTGCATGAGGCAGATCATTGCCTCCATACCTGCATGAGGATAATCCTTGCCTCCATATTTTCATGAGGCTAATACTTTCCTCCATACCTGCACGTGGCTAATCCCTTCCTCCATAACTACATGAGGCAAATCCCTGCCTCTATATCTGTAGGAGGCTAATCCTTGCTTCCATGTATACATGAGGCTAATCTCTGCCTCTAAACTTGCATGAGGCTAATCCCTGACTCCATGTCTGCATGAGGCGAATCCATTTCTCCACACCTGTATGAGGCTAATAATTGCCTCCCCATCTTGCATGAGTCTAATCCTTTCCTTCATATTTTCGTGAGGCTAATCCCTGGTGTCGACACCCCTTTTTCCTCTAAAGAGCGGAATTCGATTTACGAAATTTGGGAGGATAACTCTATTCCCTTTCGATAATTGGGTTTCGGAAATGAAAAGTCAACACCTAATGATTATCGTGTAATGGGACACTTTTAATAAGGGTTTGAGATGAAGAAACCGGAGATTAGGGTAAGGGCTAGAAATTATCCCGAGGAAAAGGTGTTAGGCACCCATCAGGATCCACAAGTGTGGTTCCCGGCCATGTTACAATTGTGATTTTACATAAACCTACAAATAGTTAAGGCTCAAATGAGGATTTTCATATAACATTACAATAAGTGGGAAAACTTGTCAAAGAAAAATAGAGAGGGCAGAATTTTACTAAATAATTTAAAGAGTTGTATAAGAGCAAATAAAGGAAGAGGGGTCCTAGGTTTATAATTAATATGGATCACATCAATGCAATACCCAGTAATCACTCCTTAAAGAGGGGCTACGTGAGTTATTAGCGCACTGGTCATCATATTCATATTCTACCATTCCCACCATGTCGCCTTACTTATTGCATGCTAGTACTCATCCCAATCCTATCAGTCCCAGAGGTATATGGGACTACTAATCCTAAAGGGGAAATGAGTTTGGGACCTTTTTAGAGTTTTCAAAGGATAAAATTCTAAGGCGACATTCAAAACATGTAAAGCAAGTATTGGAAGGCAAGTAAACAGATATGGCTCAAATAAGCCTCCTTAAATCAAGAAAAGCATGTAGTTTAGCATGTCTTACACGTACTAATTTGGTATAGATCAAATTAAGGCGTAGGGCAGGTTAATTTACCACATATTTCCCAGATATAGAGTCTAAATTACCCTGCTTAGATGTAGTTGTCAAATACTGACCCAATTGCTTAATTACCTAACCATTTGCCTATGTTAAATAGAACTATAGGCATGGTATCTACTGGTTTCAAAAACAAAGAGTAAAACTAATTGCAGAAAGAGAACTGTCAGTTATAAAGTCATAAGTTTTACGTGTGTTAAAGAAAATCCTTCTGATTTTAGACTTAGGAGTGAATGAATCATTTATACTTTAATTGATAACTCATATAGGCATGCTTTTTAGGCGTTTGCCGATTTTAAACCTTATAGAAATGGTATGCAAATACAGAAGACTTTCAAACCTATAACACATGATATCTAAGTGCAGAATTTGTTTTAGTCCTATGAACATGGTGCCTAGGTGTAATTGAATATGCAGAATTGAACAATCCTATAGATATGGTTTCTATATGTAGTTGATTATTTAAGTCCTTTAATGAGTTTTCCTAATGACAGGTTCATATGCAAGAATGCAGGTGTCCTATAGGCATATTATCTATATGCTATACAGGCTTATGAACATGGTAATTGTATATGAGAATGCAGAAATACCTATGAACATTGTAACTATATATGACAATGCAGAATTACCTATGAACATGGAAACTATATGAGGCACAGAGTTTCAGTAATTAACTGTAGAAAAGTAGAATTACAGAAATCGAATTCTCCTATGGTCATGATGTCTATATGAAGTGGAGAAATTATAGAAGGAATGATACCTATAGTCATGATGTCTATATGAAGTGCACAAATTATAGAAGGAACGATATTTATAGTCATGATATCTATCCTTTTTGCATGTGTTTAATCCCATCCCTTTTCACAATCCACCCCGATTAGTTATTTCAAAATTATTACAGACCAAATGAATCAAAAAAAGAAAGTAAAATTACATCTACACCTAATCAGCCTAATTCAGACTCAAAGTCTAATAGTATGGGATAAACCAACTTCCAAGATCAGATTTCTGAAGCCTTCTCTCATTTGGGATGCGTCAAAGTTACAAGGAGCTTCAAGAGCCCCAGGCAATGCTTACACCCCAAATACCATTTCAGAATTAGATTATAGTGCAGTGTGGAAGGGCCAGCCCTCAAATGTCCAAATTCAGTGGGAACTCAGGGTCCTAAGGCAAGGCTTATATGAGGGGGCAGAACTTAGAGTCTAGGAACAATTGTAAGTGCAATAGAAGGAGTTAGGGAATGTCATCGCACGCTAGTGGCCATGCCCAATAACTAGATAGCTGGTACACCCCTGACCAACCTGGTAGCTAAAAAATTTAGAGAGTTAAGACCTATTGAAGGTCAGGTTCAGCCTTGTACAACAATTTTGATGCTGCCAGGCTATACCTTAACTCAAACACACATAAGGGAATATGGTATGGGAAATTGAAAGAGCTTAGGACCCAAAGGATACAGTTTATATCCATGGATGATAACTTTGTATATTGCCATGTTTTAAACAATTGCTCAAACACATAAAGAGGTATGGGAATGGGATTCATTGCAAGACATAAGCAACATACAAGAACATTACCACAAAGTTAAATTCTACATGCAGTAAAGTAAGCATGGACATAAGAACTGGTAAGTAAATACATTGGAGTTGATGTTGGAATCAAAACTAGGACATACCAGATTCAGAAAAAGACAAGAAAAAGAAAGCAAAAGTCTTGCAAATAGGCCACAGTACAAGCAACAAGGGAGAATACTTTTTGATTGTAAGTGTGAGTTCAGAAAAACTACCAGTGTTGGTTTTGTGTTAATAAAAGAGCATATATTTATAGTGATGTAAATAAACGACAATACCACAAAAGAGGGGGTGATTTGTGTGGTGCCTAATTTTTACGTTAGAATAACCTGGTTCTTCTAAGCGACCTAACTACTGCAGTTTGCGGAAATATAAAAACTAAAAGTAAAGTGCACAATGATTTTACGTGAAAAACACCTGGCTTAAAAGGTGAAAAAACCACGACCTACTACTCAGTAGGATTTTCCCAAACTCCACTAAAATCAATGAGCCAAAAACAGCATTTACAAAACTCTTGTAAACCTAAGGATTAAACTCTAATCCCATTGTGGCACACAACCTCAGCTGCTTCGAAACTATCAAGTTAACTCTAACTTGATGGCACAACGTACCTAATACGGTTGCTTCTAGGAAAGCTGAAAGGAACAATATAAACCTACTACGATTGAACTATAAATAAGACAATCAGATGGAACTAGTTCTTCTCTAGGTTCATGTAGCTGCAGGCGTCCACACATATAACTTGCATATATTGCTAGCTAATAAGACTTCGCTCTTTAGCTCAAATATGTTTTTACTTCTGCTTGTGTGTGTTGCCTGAAAAGAGAAATAACTCAATCATATATTGAGTTATGAGTTAGATTTTGATTAAGACTCCACTTCTTATCCGTTCACAATTCGAGTCCTTGCCCAAAGAAAACTCCAACCCTTATCCAAACTTAGGATTAAGTTCTTTTCACATAAGGAGATTTTCCTCCTTATCCCAATGCAATCTTTTCGATTATGATCAGAAGATATTGATGTGTGGTCTTTGGTGCATTATGTTCGTCACGTGCTCTGCATGTGCCCTTGTTGATTCAGACTGTGTGATACAAGATAGAGCAGGTCCTTCTATCAGTTCATTTGTCAATCTTCAAAACTTCAACTGAAACTTGGGCGAACAATTTCCCCCTTTTTGATAATGACAAAATCTGTGCTTATTATGATCAGGAACCCTTAGACTTAGCTGAAATCAACACTTTAGAAGATCATTTAACTTATCATTAAGTAGGTTAGATTTAGGTCATAAACATCACTTGTTCAGAAAACATCTTTAAGCACATATCTTCCCCCTTTTGGCATCATCGAAAAGTTGCATAAATGATATGAATATTCGAAGTTAATATCTACTCAGGGCCGCTGGGGCAACTGCAAGTGAACATATGTTCTAGTTAATCAGAAAGCTTCTCAGAAATAACTATATTGGACAAGATTAACAAAAACCAGAAAAGTTTTATTCATTGATTCTGAAATGTTCCTACCAAGCAGTCCACAAAAAGAAACATAAAACTTCAAACCATGAAAATAAAACAAAAACAGACCAGGAACCAAATGAACTTGTCGCTGAGAGGGGGGAAACTAGACTGGAACCTTCACACAGGACTCCTAAGGCTTGGATGAGCTAGAGGGTTAGACTTTTAGCAGATTAAACATTTGTTGTAGCATGCCTTCATTCTTCTCCTTCTTCTTGGCAAGCTCAACTCTAAGTCCATTTATTTCTTCCTCCAATTCTTCTACCCTGGCCTTAAGCCTAGCAATTTCAGCATCTTTCAGTCCAACCTCCTGAACTAGAGATCTTACTTTGTTGTTGACAGGAGTTTTAGCTGATGAACCAGGTTCAACCGAGACAGCGCTAAGAAGATAGTCACAGCTTTGAAGAGTCTTGATGCCAAAGTGTTCCTTCCTAGATGCCATCTCCCAATTCTTCAGGGGAACATGTAGACGTTCAAGCACAGTAGTCAGAATAAACCCATAGGGAATGGCATGGGCCTTGGAACCGTTGATTACCCTTTCCAGCAGTTTCACCAGAACACATGCCAGTTGATTTGCTTGCTTTCAATTAAGCACTGCATGAGATAAAGGTCCATATAATTTGCAGTGTGCCTTCTTTCCTGTCTAGGCAGAAGGCATTTGTTGACAAACTCAAAGAGCACCTTGTGTTCAGGCCTCATTTCACTCTTTTGCACTGGCCTTGCCCCTGGCACTTCTGCCTCTGATGTGGTATCACATAAGTTTCTAGTAATCTGTAGCTCTGAGGGTATCCCACAAGGCCATCTTTGCCTTGTGTAGTCATCATATCCTTCAGAAGGGATGTTCATAATTTCTCCCAGCTTTTTAGCATCAAATTTTACCTTGACTCCCTTAACAGAACTTGTCACCACACCATTTTTCACTGCCCCATTTGCCATAAACTCCACCAATTCCTTTCTAGCTAGTTTCCCATTCAACTAAACGACCATGTTCTTCCATCCTTGAGCCTCTAGAGAAGTTAGAAGCCTCAACATACCTGGCTCCTCCAGGTATTTCAACAACCTACCCTTCGGAATTTTTCTCTTGCCAAAATTGGCAAATCGATCATGTTCACTCTCAAACCCATCTTCTTCTTCTTCATCATCACTTTCTTCTTCTTTCACAACCTTTTTCACCTATTTGCCTTTAGTAGTAGATCTTGTTCTCTTTTCCAGGGAGGACTCATAAGGTACAGCTTTGGAAGACTTCTTGGAAGAAGTCTTAGGCTCCTTGGATTTTGCAATAGGAGCTTTCTCAGTTTGTTTTGCTGGATGGACCTGTTCCATCACCTTGTCATCCTCCCCAACTACAGTTTCTGAACTCTTACTAACCTTCCCTTTTCCTTTATCTAGTTTTTTCTTCTTGCTTTCTTCCAGAGCCCTCTTCAACTCAGCTTCACTTTCTCTCACTTTACTTCTTGTTGTTCTAGCCCTAAGTGCAACCTTGGGAGATACAGTTTTGGACTTCTTTGTAGGTTTTGCAGTAGTAGGAGTTTTAAGGGAAGATAACTTTCGTTTCTTGGGGTCATAGCTATCCCCCAACTTTTTCATCAGATCAGTCAATATCTCCTCCGCTGTTGGACCAGTTTGTTTACTTAAGTCTACCAACCCCTAAGCAGCTTCCCCAGATTCACTTCCCCCTGAGTGTGATACCCCATTACCCCCACTTCCACAAATAGACAACACCTTTTTCTTCCTTTTCTTTAGCTGTTCTACAGACTCATACCCAGAAATGTTTTTAACTTCCCCTACCAAAACATATCTATTCTCTTCCTTTTCACCTACATCCACTGACACAAAACAAGATTTTACCTCTGTTGAATTTTCTTGAGGCAGAGAATTTTGAGAAGACGCAGGTTCATCTCCCTCGCTTGCAGAAATGTATTGATATGACTCAGGGCTGGACTCACTGACCTCTGCATGGGGTTTCTTCTTTTGACTTGCTTTTAGCTTCTCGTCTAAGGATTTTCTTTATGGTCCAGTAGCCACTGCTTTTCTATCTATCATTTTTGTTCGACAAAACATGGTATTTGGGGGTTCAACAAGAGGAGTAGAGGATGAGGTGGTGTTGGGTGACACTGGTGGTGGGGTTCCTGGATTATCTTGAGGATTAGTCATTTTGGGTGGTGGATTTGTGGAAGACTCTAAGAAAATTTTGGAAAATTTTGAGGGTTTTGGAGATGGAGGAGATGATAAGAGATATTAGAGGTTAATGACGGTTATGAGGTGACTTAAGAGGCCTTTGAAAGAGGGTGATTATTGCATCAAAAAAGGCACTTTTCCAGGTGTCAGTAGGAGTCTAATAATTGCTAAGGTTTAGGAGAGAAGTTCCGTTATTCCTTAGAATTCTAATTACATGAAACTGGTTCAATTGGCTTCCAACGGATAGAATTTTTGGATGATTGGAATTTCTAGGACTCTTGCTCGTGATTGAAAATTAAATTTTCTAATTGTGCAAAGTATAAAAACATACCTGACTTTTCTCATGAGTACATACTGATGAACCAGGTTCTTTATTTGACACTTCTCTTGATCATGCCTCTATGTCATAATAGAAAATTTATACGAGATTAGTGATTTACATAACCACATGTCACAGGAGTATACTTATTTAAAAGTATTTAGTTGAGTAGGAATTAGTCTAATATTCACAGATTTAAGAACTACTAACCAAAAAAATTCATTTTTTTCATTTTTTTCATTGTGCATTATGAACATGACCTCTCAGGTGATCTTAATCATCCCTAATTTCAACCTATTCCTTTCAAAGTTTTCTCTACTTAGTGCCTTGGTGAAGATGTCAGCTATTATCAGTGGCACAGAATTCTATAGAAATTAGCCTCTTTTCATAGTCGTCCCTTAAGAAGTAGTGTCTAACATATATGTGCTTAGTCCTCTCATGATGAACAGGGTTCTTTGTCATACTGATAGCACTAGTCTTATCACAAAATATAGGTATGCATCCCACTTCAATTCAAAAATCTACCAATTGTTTCTTGATCTATTGTAACTGAGCACAACATGAGGTGGCAACAACATACTCAGCTTCAGCAGTAGAGATGGCAACTGAATTTTGCTTTTTGGTAGCCCATGATAGAAGACAAGATCCTAGAAAGTGTGCCATACCTGAAGTGCTCTTCATGTCTACTATGTAACCTGCATAATCAGCATCAACATATCCAATTAAGTCAAAATTACTACCTTTTGGATACCACAAGCACAGTGTGTCCATTTAGATATCTCAATATTCTTTTGACTGCAGTTAAGTGTGACTCCTTTGGATTTGCTTGGAAAGGAGCACAAAGTCCTACACTGAAAACAATGTCAGATCTACTGGCAGTAAGATACAAAAGTGAACCAATCATACCCCTGTACAACTTTTGATCAACTGATGAACCAGGTTCATCAGCATCTAACTTTGTGGCAGTTGCAATAGGAGTATCTATTTCTTTGGATTCTTCCATTTTAAATTTCTTGATCAGTTCTTTTGTGTACTTCTGTTGATGAATCATGGTACCGTTTGGACTTTGTTTGATTTGCAACCCTAAGAAGAAATTGAGTTCTCCCATCATACTCATTTCAAATTCACTGCCCATTAGTTTTGCAAAATCATTGCTCAACCTCTATGTAGTGGCCACAAAAATTATGTCATCGACACAAATTTGAACAACTAGAAGATCTTTACCCCTTTCCTTTAGGAACAAAGTACTATCAATTTTGCCTCTTTTGTACCCATGCTCCAGAAGGAATTTTGACAATCTTTCATACCAAGCTCTTGGGGCTTGCTTTAGGCCATAAAAAGCCTTGTCTAGTTTGTATACATGATCAGGACATTCTTTGCTTTCGAATCCAGGAGGTTGCTTCACAAACACTTCTTCTTTGAGATAGCCATTTAGGAAGGCACTTTTCACATCCATTTGATAAAGAGTGAATTCCATATGTGCTGCAAAGGCTATGAGAAGTCTTATTTCTTCAAGTGTGGCAACTGGAGAAAAATTCTCATCATAGTTAATGCCTTCCTCTTGACTATAAACTTGAACCACCAGCCTTGCGTTTTTTCTTGTAACTGTTCCATCTTCATCCAGCTTATTTCTGAAAACTCATTTTGTCCCAATAACTGACATGTCCTTAGGTTTTGGAACCAAGTGCCAAACTTTACTTATTTCAAACTGATTGAGTTCTTCTTACATAGCATTTATCCAGTCAGCATCTTGTAGAGCTTCACTCACATTCTTAGGTTCAATCAGGGACAAAAAGGCATCAAATGCACATAGATTTTTCAGTTGTGATCTGGTCTTGACTCCAGATGTGGGATCATTGATTGTGTAATCAATGGGGTGAGAACCCAGGTACATGTAAGATTTTCCCACTAGATGGTTTCTGCTAGCTTCTGCTTTATTGTTATGCTATAGAGGCACAGGTCCCTTTAGAGAATTTTTTGCATTTTCTCTCAAATTTGTTCCCCCTGTCAGGTTGCCCAGGGTAAAAGGACCTATTCCATCACCTGTTTCTTCCTTGGATGCCTCCTTGACTAGTGTTGTGCCTTCACTCAATTGTCTTACCAATCCAATGGCTTCATCTTCATGTTCATGTCTCTCAGAAGGAGTGTTAGTTTCATCAAAATTAACATGTACACTTTCTTCTACACATAGAGTTCTTTTATTAAATACTTTATAAGCTTTTCTCTGTGAAGAATGTCCCAAGAATAATCCCTCGTCACTTCTGGGATCAAACTTACCAAGGGAATCTTTGCCATTATTGTGCACATAGCACTTGCAACCAAAAGCCTTTAGGTTGGATATATTTGCTTTTCTCCCTTTATAACTCAAAAGGAGTTTTCTCTACCAGTGGTCTTGTCATACACCTTTTTATTATGTAGCATGATGTATTTATTGCCTCTGCCCAAAATCTATGAGGTAGTTTACTGGAAAGTAATATAGTCCTTGCCATATCTTCAAGGGTCCTGTTCTTCCTTTCAACTACCCCATTTTGCTGAGGAGTTCTAGGGGCAGAGAAATTATGATCTATTCAAGTTTCATCACAAAATTCAGCAAACTTTACATTTTCAAATTCAGTTCCATGGTCAGACCTAATGGATGCAAGTTGATTTTCTAATTGTTTATGGATTTTTCTAATAAAGGCTGTGAATGTTTCAAATGCTTCATCTTTAGAAGTCATAAATAACACCCAGATAAATCTAGAGAAATCATCAACTAGTACCATGACATATCTTTTACCACCTTTGCTCATGGTTCTCATTTGACCACAGAGATCCATATGAACCAGTTCCAACATCTTGGACGAGCTTACCATTTTCTTAGTTTTGAAGGATGACCTTACCTGCTTCCCCTTTGCACATGTCTCACAAACTTTGTCTTCCTTGAACTTGATATTAGGTAACCCTATCACCAAGTCCTTGGAGACTAATTTGTTTAATTGATTTAGACTAGCATGACCAAGTCGTTTGTGCCAAAGGAGGGGATCATTTATTATCACACTCAGACAATTGAGTTCATTTTCAGAAAGAGTTGACAAATCTACAATGTAAATAGTTAACTCTTCTTCCTTGCAAAACAATCTTGTCTGTAGTAAGGTTAATCACAAAACATTTTAAGGAGGTGAAAGCTACTAGATTACCTCTGTCACACGAGTTGTGACACACTTATCAGGCTATATTTCAAGCCATCTATCATGTAGACATTCTCAATGGAATGAGAGTCTATCTTTCCTACCTTTCCAAACCCAATGATCTCACCTTTCTTTCCATTTCCAAAGGAGACATTGCCTCCTCTTAGGTTCTCAAGTGAAAGAAACTGGTCCTTGTTACCAGTCATATGTTTTGAGCAGCCACTATCCATGTACCAAATTTGGCTACTTCCTTTCACTTGGACCTGAAAAATGAAATCAGAGGTTAGTCTTAGGAACCCAAACTAGTTTGGGTCCCTTTCTATGGGCAAAAGGATGAATTAGAGTTTTCTTTGCCCACCAAGGCAGTTTGTGTTTTTCTTGAACAAAAGTTTTGTTTCTTTGACTAGCCTTTTCTTTTGCATTATATTCATTTCTGTAATGGCCAATCATGCCACAATGTGTACAGATTTTGTTCTCAGGAAGAGTGAGATACCAGCCTTTTGGATCCCATTTTGGAGCTTGATTCCCGAACCCAAGTCCTCTCTTGTTGTTGTTGTGATGCTCTTGCAGCCAGGAGAGTGCATCATTAGCCTTGTTCCATTTGCATGTTCTGTCGAATTCATGCTTCAGCTTTCCTAATTCTTCTTTAAGGACCTTGATTGATTCATCTTTCTTATACAGCTCATATTTCATTTTTCCTAAATTTTCTTCTAGTGTGAGAAATGATTAATCAGCCTTTTTCTTTCCTGTCCCTATTTTTAGTTTCAATTTTTAGACTTGAGTTCTAGGACCCTGTTTTCCAGTTGAAGAACTGGTTCTTCAACTCAGCATTTAAGTTATTACTCTAATCAGCCCTAAATTCAAGTCTTTGCATTTTTCTTCTAATAGACAGAACATCTTTGTCACTGTTTAGTATTTCAGACTCATCTATGAAGTCCATCAAGAGTTCAGCTAATTTTTTTTTCGACAGGAATTTAACTTTTTCTTTAAGGTGTAAAATACTTACCTCATGTTCATCTTCTGATTTTCTGATGGCCATAAGAGCTTGCTCCTCTTCAGCTTCATTTTTTGAGTCTTCGTCTGACTTATCTCCCCATGCAGCAACCATGGCCTTGGTAGTACCTTTGTTTCTCCTTGGTTGAACCTGTTCCTTCTTCATGCTCCTTCTTTCTGCCCTTTCTTTCTTCCACTCAATCTCTCATTGAGGGCAGTTCTTTATCATGTGATCAGTCTTTCCATATTTAAAGCAACCATCATTTGTCTTCTTCTCAGGAGCCCTAGGTTTGTTGAATGTTGATCCTCTTGAAAATACCTTGCCTCTCATAAGGTACTTCTTGAAGTCTCTGGTTATCATTGCCATTTCATCATCTTCAAGATCTGATCCTTGTGAGATTCTGAGAGCCAGACTTCTTTCTTTCTTTGGAGGATCCATCTTCATTGTTTGCCTTCTCAATTCATAAGCAGTCAAGTTTCCAATCAGTTCATCCAATTTCAGAGTAGCAATATTTTTGGATTCCTGAATGGCAGTGATTTTACTTTCCCAGGAGATTGGAAGAACTCTAGTTAGAATCTTATCTTGTCTTCTTCCAAAATGACCCTTCCAAGAGACTCAAGTTCATTTGTCAATGTATTGATCCTACTGTACATCTCTTGGATAGTTTCACCATCCTTCGTAGTAAAATTCTCATATTGAGAATACAGTAGAGTACCTTTGGACCTCTTCACTTGAGGTATTTCTTCATGAGCCACTTGTAAAGTGTCCCAAATTTCCTTAGCAGTTGTACATCCCTATCCTGTTGTATTCATCAGGGCCAAGTCCACATACTAGCCATTTCTTGGCTTTAGCAGTTTTCTCCCATTTCTTTAGATCATCAACAGTACAATCTGCTCTAGTTTTTGGAACATCCATTCCTTCAGTATTCTTCTTGGTTGTAGCAAGAGGACCATCAGTGATGATGTCCCAAAGTTCATAATCTACACCCATGATGTGGTCTCTCATTCTATTTTTCCACCAAGAATAATAGAGCCCATTGAAGAGAAGAGGCCTTGCAGTAGACTATCCTTCCCAGTTCCTAGGTGATGCACTCATGTTGATCTTTTTCCTAAGGTGCTAACCTCTTCAAGGATAACCCGCTATGATACCAATTGATGTAAATAAACGTCAATACCACACAAGAGGGGGGTGATTTTTGTGGTACCTAATTTTTGTATTAGAAGAACCTGGTTCTTCTAAGTGACCTAACTACTGCAGTTTGCGGAAATATAAAAACTAAAAGTAAAGTGCACAGTAATTTTTACGTGGAAAACACCTGGATCAAAAGGTAAAAAAAACCACGACCTACTACTCAGTATGATTTTCCCAAACTCCACTAATATCAATGAGCCAAAAACAACATTTACAGAACTCTTGTAAACCTAAGGATTAAACTCTAATCCCAGTGTGGTACACAGCCTCAGCTGCTGCGACACTATCAAATTAACTCGAACTTGATGACACAATGTACCTACTACAGTTGCTTCTAGGAAAGCTAAAAGGTACAATATAAAACCTACTATAATTGAACTAGAAATAAACAATCAGATGGAATTGGTTCTTCTTTAGGTTCATGTAGTTGTAGGCGTCCACTCTTGTAACTTGCATATATTGCTTGATAATCAGATTTCGCTCTATAGCTCTCAAATATGCTTTTACTTCTGCTTGTGTGTGTTGCCTGAAAAGAGAAATATCTCAATCATATATTGAGTTAGAAGTTAGAGTTTGATTAAGACTCCACTTCTTATCCGTTCACAATTCGAGTCCTTGCCCAAAGCAAACTCCAACCCTTATCCTAACTTAGGATTAAGTTCTCTTCGCATAAGGAGACTGTCCTCCTTATCCCAATGCAATCTTTTCGATTATGATCAGAAGATATTGATGTGTGGTCTTTGGTGCATTATCTTCCTCACGTGCTCTGCATGTGCCCTTGTTGATTTAGACTATGTGATACAAGATGGACCAGGTCCTTCTATAAGCTCATTTGTCAATCTTCAAAACTTCAACTGCAACTTGGGCCAACATATAGTTTGTAAACAGGCAGGGAATAAGGCAAAGAAATAACCATGTATAAACTGGAATCAATCAGTAGAAGGATTTTATTTAATTAAGGAGCTCAAACTTAAACAGCAATGAATAAAAGAGTATATAAGGAAAGAGATCAAGTAAGCATCTTGGCAAAGTAGGCAATTAGGGGTGAATACACAGGATTTAATTAAGGGAAGAAATTTTGAAATACACGGTTAAAAAAATAAGGTAAGAATCAATTAGTACCTAGTAAATCAAGGAATCAGAGATTTGCAACTATTGGTTCCTGAATAACCAAGTCACGAAGGCTAAGGAAAAGGTTTTACTTAAGAAGAATTAGTAGAAATCAATTAACCCCAAAAAAAATATTTCGATTCGAACACAAGTTGGAAAACCTTTTGAAGAAAGATTTTACCACATATAAAAGGGGTTGTCATGCTAATCAGATGAGTCTAGTATAGAAGAATTCCTACACAGAAGGATTCAAACTCAGTACATGGATCCAAAGTGAGTTTGAGAGAGTCCAGGGCTCAAATAGAACCCCAGTCCAAACACACAAGACCAAACTCGCCAAAAAAACCAAATCCTAGGGTTTTCGACTTGAATCAAATGCAAAGAAGAGAAAGCAAGCAGATACAGTAGTAGGTTTAATGTAAACAGAGTCATGGAATTAATTCGAAACACAATGAGAGTAGAAGAAATAGCAGAGGAAAATATGCTTAAGCAGACACAGCAAGAACACTTAATGGACATGGTAGGAAAATACAAAAGGCGAAGCATATCAAGTCATAGTGGAAGGTAAGTAATAGAACATAGCATGTGAAAACATAGCATAGAAACATGGTATAAGGAAGAACAAAATACAGCAAACATAGTAGAATAACACGTGTAAAAAAAACATAACAAAATGGTAGAGACAAACATAAACGAGAAAGGGAGAAGAAAAATCGGAAAACACATAAGCATTTTCAAAAACCCTAAATCAGAAAGAAATAACTTTGAAAGAAAAAGAATTTTATAAAGAAAAGTTAGGGAACCTTTTAAAACTCAAAGTAAATCATGAATACACACATATCTGAAGTGGATCAGAGAAAAACATCGAACGGCTAAGGTTTCAGGTGAACCGTAGAATGAGAAAGGCTTCGAAAAAGTCCGATCTATGTCGGATAAGATTGGAAATATGTTCATGAGGCTAAGATATGCTGGATCCAGGTCGAAGATGGCCGGAAACCTCAAGTCGACAAAGATCTGGGTGGAGACCTTTGAGGTCTAGCCTCAATCCTTCGAATACCAAGCACACAAGAGCAATAGGAGGTGAGTATGATGGTTTCACAGCCTGAGAAGCCATGAAAGCTGGCGAGAATCGAAGTGATTAGGGTTATCTTTGATGGAGACGACTAGGGTTTGCAGAGAGAATGGGAGAGGAATGGAATTCAAGAGCGGCGGGTAGAGGAAAATGAATTCATTTGGGAAGGTCTGGTAAATTAAAAAGGAAAGGGTGTATTTGGGTCGTTGATCTTTTAGATCAATGGCTGTGATTAGAAAGGGGAGTCTAGTCAGGTAATTTAATTGGGTCAGGGGTTGGGTTGATTTCAGGAATTTGGCCGGTTACAATTGGGTTTAAATCAAGTCAATTGGGGCTACTATTATAATAAAATTTGGCTAGCATTTAAATATCCATTTTCACTTTTTTATTTTATAAGAATAGTGAAAAAGATTTTAAAAACAAATTAAAAATGCTAAACTAACTAATAATGTATAAATATTAATCTAGAAATACTGAAAATAATTTTATAATTATAAAATGCAGTCAATTGTAAAATAGGCTATAATTGTAATTATATGCAATTTAGCTTTAAAAATATCAAATAAATGTGTAAAAATATACAAAATTTATTTAAACTATATTTTAGTATAAATATGAGAGAAAAAGAAATTATTCACCAAAATAGTAATTTTGGGAATAATTTTTGAATTTTGTAATATTAAAATAGACAATAAATTAATTTTAAAAAATCTTTAAAATTTTGGAAAAATACCAAAACATTTGGGTATGTTTATATATGCATACATATGTTATATTGAAAGTATTTTGAGTATATAAAAATATCTGAGAAAAAATGAGTATCAACACGTGCCTAATATTTGCATGAGGGTAATACTTGCCTCCATGTTCGCATGAGGCTAATCCCTGCCTCCCTATCTTGCATGAGGCTAATCCTTGTCTTCATACCTGCATGAGGCCAATCCTTGCCCCTATATGTGCATGAGGCTAATGCTTGCCTCCATATTTGCATGAGGCTAATCATTGCCTCTATATTTGTATGAGGCTAATCCATACCTCCATATTTGCATGAAGATAATCCCTGCCTCCACACTTTCATGACACTAATCCCTGCCTCCACACATGTATGAGGCTAATCCTTGCCTCTTTTTCTACATGAGGCTATTCCATGTCTCCACACCTGCATGAGGCTAATCCTTTCCTCCCAATTTTGCATGAGGTTAATCCTTACCTCCATACTTGCATGAAGCTAATATGTGCCTCCCGATTTGCATGAGGTTAATCCTTGCATCCATGTCTGCATGAGGCTAATACATGCCTCCATACCTGCATGAGGCTGACCTTGCCTCCATATGTGCATGAGGCTAATCCTTGCCTCTATATTTGCATGAGGCTAATTCTTGCCACTATATTTGCATGAGGCTAATGCTTACCTCCATACCTGCATGAGGCTTATCCCTACCTCCATACCTACACGAGGCTAATCCCTGCCTCCATATCTGGATGAGGCTAATCCATGCCTCCATGTCTGCATGAGGCTAATCTCTACCTCTATACTTGCATGAGGCTAATCCCTGACTCCATATCTGCATCAGGCTAATCCCTGACTCCACACATGTATGAGGCTAATACTTGCCTCCCTATCCTACATGAGGTTAATCCTTGCCTCCATACTTGGATGAGAATAATCCTTGCCTCCCTATTTCCATGAGGATAATCCTTGCCTCTATGTTTGTATGAGGCTAATCCCTGCCTCCCTACCTTGCATGAGGCTAATCCTTGCCTTCATACCTGCATGAGGCTAATCCTTGCCTTCATACCTGCATGAGGCTAATCCTTGCCTCCATATTTGCACAAGGGTAATCCTTGCCTCTATACCTGCATGAGGCTAATTCTTGCCTCCATATTTTCTTGAGGTTAATCGTTTCCTCCATATTTGCATTAGGATAATCCTTGCCTCCATATTTACATGAGGCTAATCCCTTCCTCCATACCTGCATGAGGCTAATCCTGCCTTCATACTTGCATGAGGCTAATCTTGCCTCCATGTCCTGAGGCTAATCTATGCCTCCATACCTATACAAGGATAATACTTGCCTCTCTATCTTACATGAGGCTAATCCTTGCCTCATTAATTGCCTGAGGCTAATCCCTGCCTCCCTATTTGCATGAGGCTAATCCTTGCCTCCTTGTCCGCACGAGGCTAATCCCTGCCACCCTATCCTGCACGAGGCTAGTCCTTGAATCCATACTTGCATGAGGCTAATCCTTGCCTCCATATTTGCATGAGGCTAATCCTTGCCTCCATACCTGCATGAGGCTAATTTTTGCCTCCCTATTTGCATTAAGCTAATCCTTGCCTCTATATTTGCATGAGGCTAATCCTTGCCTCCATATTTGCATGAGGCTAATCCGTGCCTCCATATTTGAATGAGGTTATTCACTGTCTCCATACCTGCATGAGGATAATCTTTGCCTTTATTTGCATGAGGCTAATCCTTGCCTCCATACCTACATGAGGCCAATCCATGCTTACATACCGGCACGAGGATAATCTTTACCTCCATATATGCGTAAGGCTAAACCTTGCCTCCATACTTGCATGAGGCTAATCCCTGCCTCCCTATTTTCATGAGGCTAATCCTTGCCTCCATTTCTGCGTGAGGCTAATACCTGCCTCCATATATGCATGAGGTTAATCTCTGCCTCTACATTTGCATGGGACTTAACATTGTCCTTTTTTACACAAATATTTCTCTATTTTTTATTTGCTTTTTGATCGGGCTAAGCTCTGCCCTCCATTTCAATAGACTAATCCTTGTCTTGTTAACATCATGTTATTGCATATAATTGCCTGAAATATCGCCAATCTAACCAAAGGTGTCATAGTCTAAAAGTCATCATCCTCATATCCGGAAGACACCATGCCATGTCTTGAGGATCCCTCAAATTTGCATATGATTATTCAAAGGCGCCATGGTTCGAAGGCTCCATTGTCATTTCCCGAGAGCATCATTTCATGGTCTGTGAATCCATCACCATAATTCATGGCCCAGGACATAATGGTTTAAGGATGTCATATTTAACCATCCAAAGACAACCTTCATGGTCCAAAAGGGAATCTGTATCATGTTTAAATTTTCGCAAATACATATTCGTAGCATCTTTTTTCTATAGGTAACCAGTTAGTAGCAAGAGCGATCTAGCTCCAGTTCCTTCAACTATCCCTAACCTTAAATAGCTCACCATGATCGCTTCCGCATCTCGTGTCCGTTCTTGCGACGACTTCATCAGTATATTCCACCGATGAATCCGGTACTACATATGGCCTGATTCCCATAATATCAGGGATATGTAGGAAACTCAAAGATCGGATTCCACCCTCTGCCTTTAAAGCATCATTCCCAATCAAAATTGGTCATCATTTCTTTACCCGAAAACTCTTTCATCGTTCCCGGGTAAAGGGGGGCAATTGTTGATACCAAATTTTTTTCTATATATTTTCAATACACATATATAATTTCAAAATAGCATATATTCATATATAACATGCATAAGCTTTTTATATTTTCTTCTATAATTTTAAAGGCTTTAAATTAATTTATTTCCTCCCTTTTTACTTATAAAATTTCCAATAATTATCCTTCAAATTGTTGTTGTATTAATTAGCCATCTAAATTCTATATTTATGCCAAAATATTTCTTAAATATTTTTAGTATATTTTTTATAATTGTATTTACATTTTCAAAGCCAATTTGCATATATTTGCAATATTAGCCTTATTAATGCATAATTACGTTATTATTGCATAAAAGGGTCTTTTATATTTTAAAAATATTAAACAACTATTTTAATCATATTTAGTACAAATTTTATTTTTTAGAAATTATTTATCATTTATTATAAGTTATATAGTGTTAAAATGTATATTTAAAATTTAGCCTATTTTATTTCAATTTCAGCTTAAATCATAGCCCAATCCAATCCCAATACCCATCCCAATTTCTAATTAAAATACCAGGCCCACACCCCAAATACTCGATCCGGCCCCCACACCCTTTAATCCCAGCCAATAATCACAAAGATCAACGGCTACCATTTGCCCTTTCCTAATTAAACCAAACTATACCCCCCTCCCCCCTCCCCCCACAAAGATCAGGCGCTACTTGGGAGGCAACCATGTGTTTTTCTTCTTTTTTTTCTTTTATTTTCTTTGTAGTATATGATTAATTTTTGGGCTAACTAGTTGTAAGATGTTACAGAGTTGTGTTGATGCAGTGCAAGACATAGTGGAACAAATGCACAGGTCTCTGAAGTTTCTAGTTCATCCACACTACATTCTGTGCGTACCGCACTGGCGAGGGTGAAATTCAACCCTCTCTGAATTTGCCAGTGTCACCACACTACATTTTGTGCAGTTCGCACTAGACCTCTGCGGCCGCATTCCATTATGTGCGGACCACCGAGCATGCCTTCTCAAGACTGAACAAAATAGTACAGTGTGGACCGTGGTGCATTTTGTGCGGTCCACACTAGTTAGTCAGAATATGCCGGGGCTTTTCTATAAATAGACCCTCAGGGCTCCTGTTACTTTTTTCGCAAATTTGAATCTCAGAAATTTTTATTACTATTCATCACCCTCACTTGCTCGTACTTAATTGTTGAAACTTATTTGCTTCACTTCATCTCATTATCTGATACCATAATTTTCCTTTTACTTGTTTAAATTATTTAATTTCATTTTATTTTCATTTTTCTTAGCTTTTAGTTCTTCTCCCTCCCGTATTTTCTTAAGTGCTAGGCTAGGTTAGTTTAAATTTTGATTCATGTGGTCTTTTTTAGTTTAATGAATTGGGCATTCACTTAGGTACACTAATTAGGTGGAAAATTGGACTTTAAGGCAACAATTAATGAACCCTAACTTACTGTCGATTCTGGGCACTTAGTGCAGACCGCAGTCATTTCTGTGCGGTTTGGGGTGCCGCAGTGCGTTCCGTGGAACTATTTTGTGCGGACCGCACTTGTGAACTTATGGGAAACTGAACCTTGGGCAGTACTATCGCACTACATTTTGTGCGGACCGCACTGGCCCCCGTGCGGCCGCACTTCCATTTTGTGTCGTCTGCATTGTCAAGATACAGAGGGTGGGTATTCTGAACCCCCCCATATGCGCACTGCATGGCCATTTTGTGCGGTCCGCACTGGGTGGTTTCTGAGAACTGTCTGCAACTTTGTCATGTCTATTCAGTAACATTGCTTCTTAACTGATTTCATTGATACTACAAAGTCATTTCAATTGTGTTGCATACAATGGTTAAACATCGAGGAAAATGCTCAAAACAACCTGGTAGAGGTGAATCCTCCCAGGGGAGCAAGGACAAGAAGATGATTAGACTCACTCCCCAAGATAGACTCAACATAAAAAAGATGAGAAAGGCAATAAAAGCAGCTGATAGAGCCTGTGATCAGTGGGGGAGTGAGTATGTGCCCTCCCAAGACATTTTCTCAGATTCCGTGCCAGAATATGTTGAAGCCTGGTCGGGGAGATTCAGATTGACAGATACTACTCCACCATCACCCATTGCCCAAGCACCAACACACGTTTCTTCTGGGTCATATGAGGGCTCAGCAGCGGGTAGCGGAGAATATTCCACCTCCATCACGATTTCATTATCTGGGGAGTGTGCAGACAGAGGTGAGGAGGAAGTGGAGGGAGATGAGGAGGTAGCTGAAGGAGGTGAGCCTCAGGTGGGAGGCATTTCCAGAACTAGAATGCCAGATGTTTGGGAAGATAGGTTCATAAGCGTGGTGGCTTACCAAAAGTTTCGGGAGTGGTGGCCGGTGAGAAAGTTGATCCCGGAGAGGAGTTTCATTGACAAAGACTTGCTACCTCGCAACCCAACCATGCAGAGAAAATTTATGACTAGAGTGGGTTGGGAGCACTTCCTATATGAGTGAGTGACACCAATGAACACTTGGTCAAAGAATTTTACAGTAATGTAGCCCACATCAAAAAGGGCTTCAAAGTGACCAAGGTTCAGAATTTGAAAGTGTTGTTTGATGGGAAGACAATCAATGATTACATGGGCTTCAACGAGGAGGGTGAAACCTTGTACATGGCGAAGTTGGAAATGGGTGAAGAGGTTCGTCCATATTTAGAACAATACTTGGCAATCCCAGGTACCACCCCAGACTGGTTGACTGCTAGAGTCTGTATTTTGAGACGGAGTCTAAATTTTTAGGCACGGGGGTGGGAGACTTTTGTTTGCATCCAGTAGGACCCTACCACTCATGAAAACACCCTACCTCTCTACCAGGCTATGTTAGTGGCTTCTATCATGGAAGGGTACCCTATCAACATAGGGAATCTGATGTCCATTATCATTACTATCGTGGGTACGGAGCATGACCAAAACTATCCTTTCCCCAGTTTCCTCACTGAGTATTTTCGGGACCTAGAAGTGGACAAAATTCCCTACAACATCAAAGTCAAGGAAAAGGCCTCGTTTTCCTGGTATAGCATGTAGGGGATGACAACCCCAAGAGCAAGAACTACAAAGGTACAGCGACTGCTCCTACTGGCTAGTCTAAGGAACCAGTTGTGGTAGTAGCTTCTATTAAGCCTACCTCCACATCTAAATATATCCCTCCTGGTCCATCCATATCAGTAGGCCCGGATATTCTATCCTCTTGTCCATCCCATTACTGCCCACTGACTACACCAGGCACTTCTGAGTATCAACAACTGGATGCAGACTACCTCATCCAAGTTGTCCATCTTGACTACTACTATAGAGGATCAATCAGCACCTCTGGTCTCACAGGTTCCCCAGTCGATCGAGGATACTTTCAAAGAGATATTAGAAAACCAGAAGAAAATCCTTGACACTCGGGAGGTACTGCCCAAGGCAGGTGATTCGCACAGCAAGGCTCTCAAGGAGCTTGCTAAGGAGAATAAGAAATTGAGGAAGACACGGGTCTCCAAGGAGTCCGTAAGGAAGATGTGTGCAGATATTGACAGACTGAAGGAAGATTAGCTGCCTTTAGACTTATTGCTCGAGGACCTAGTACCAGTAGCTCATCCACAGGCGGAGCAGTGTGGAGGCCTCCGAAGAAGAAGAGGACGATTCCTAGAGCTAATGATGCGATCATCCCATTGGCGGACCCACCTGAGAATTCCTCCAGTCAGCCACAGGATATACCAGTTGTAGAGCCTGTCCTGGCCCAGGTCCTACTACTAGAACAACAGGCCACCGAGAACCGGTCTGAGGTTCCTGGGCACATAGAGGAGCCACTGACCATACATGACCCTATACAGACAAACGGCCATTAGGGAGTCTTCTATATCCTTTTTTCTCTTATCTTTTAATGCTTTATTTAGACTAGTTAGCATTGGGGACAATGCCAGCTTTCATTTGAGTGGGTAGGCCCTACTTTTTATTCGGATGATTACATATATATATTTGACACATTTTTATGATTTCTTGATTTTTTTTCTCTTTGGTCTATATGTAATTTTGATATTCCATTACATTTATCACACTTTTACTTTATTTTGGGTCTGTATAAAAATGATACATTGTACATATCCATCCCTTCTATTGTATATACGACAAATCCCCCCTTATATATATTTATTTTACTTTCCGCAAATTTTACTTTTCGTAACTTCTTATTTATGTTCGTAGTTTTTTGTTTTGTTTTGGACGTTTTCAATAAGCCTTTGGTTTTCTTAATTCTATGGTTCTTTCTAAAGGTGGAGTGTTGTGTGAACCGGGTGGCTCTTCCCAATGATGAATGGCGTGACAACCCTCTTAAGGGTTTGAGTCCATTTTTCTTTTTGTTTTTAGTAGTTAGTAGTTAAAGGTGCCTCAAGGAAAGCTTCACTTGGATTCCTTTTATCTCATGGTCAAAAACAAATTGTTGTGTTTAGGATGGTAAAACTCATGATCTTGAGACTATTGTGTTGATCGATAATCATCAAGTGATTTTTCGGGACCATTGTGTGCTCAAATCGTATCTAAGGTCATTGTGGGCCCCTGACTCTATGTATTTAGGAAATCCTGTAGCTTGTGTGGTGAGTAATTGCAATTGCAAGTCCAAGTCCTGAGCCATTGTTCTAGAGCTTGCCCTGAATGTTTATTGAGGCTAAATCCTAAGTGAATTTTTATTTGAGACGTGATTATAGGCTCTCCTTGATCCAAATGATAGCTTGAACAATTCCATATCCTACCAATGATAAGATCCCTAGTCAACTCTTTTGAGCCTTAGACCTTTTTCTTTCAAGAACCATGATACAAGCCTATACCTATTCTAAAAGATACCCTCTCTTGGCACCCAATCATTCCTTTAGCACATGCCAAGAGTATAAGTTTGGGGGGGGGGGGGGGAGAGACGAGGATTGTAACAAAATTTTAAAAGGGCATAATAATGAAGAAAATAAAAGCCAATGAAAAAGAAAGAAAATCAAAAAGACAAAAGAATATTCAAAATGAAAAAGAATAAAAAGGGATTCAAGAAAAGCAAAGAATGAAAGGTGTGAAAAGTTGAAAAAATGAGAAAAGGTTTGAAATGCATAAGAAAGAAGGATAGTGTGTCTCTCTAACTCTTTAGAAAGAAGTGAAATGACTTAAAGAGTCAAGTGAATTGTGCCAAATGAATCAAAATAAATGCTTAAGGGAAGATGGAACTCACTTGGCCAAAAACATGTCCTACCCTGAACCAAAAGCCTTCACAATATCTCCTCAAAAGCCCTATATGATCTTGAGTTGAATGAAGCTTACATTAGTGGATATTCACATAAGGGGCAAGCATATGGTACTTAAAGCCGGATATGTGACATTTTCTTGACAAAGATGAGCGAATTTCCATTAACCTCGTTTTGTATGCCAATATTATAAAGGTGAGGTTTGCTTAGGGAGAGTTGAGGATGTGTGACTTTGTGTTCCACAATGACTTAAGTAATGGAAAGAGTTACTTGATGTGTTGAGTCAACTCTTGATGCTCTTGTGTCGCACTTAATCCATGGTGTTTCGAAAGGAAAATTTCGTTAATGAGTCATTTGTATTAAAGGCAATTGTTAGTCCCAACTGATGCTAGCTGAGGTTGCTCTAGGATAGCCGAAAATTTCTTGGATTTTCCCCTTAAGGGGTGGGTCTTATTTTGTTTGCTCGAGGACAAGCAAAATTTTAAGCTTGGAGGAGGTGATAACTAGGGATTTTGACGCATTTTTTATACTCCTTCTTGCATACACTTTGATTGAAAATTCATACAAAATAATCCCAAAAGACTCACAAGTTATGCTTGATTGCAAGTTTGATCAACAAAGTGACAAGATGTCAAAGATCAGCTCGAAAGGAGTGAAACTTGCACAAGTACCAAAGACAAAACAAACTCAGGCAAAACATGCCTAGTGCAGCCTCACTACACTTTGTGCGGTCCGCACTAGGAGGTTCAGAGACTTGGAATTTCAAGCTAAAAGGCAATGGGCCACACTGATTTAGTGTGATCCGCACTGGAGTCCATGCGGCTGCACTACTGTTCTGTGCGGTCTGCAGAGCCAAGGTTAAAAGAAGATGCAAAATGGAGCTTTGAAGCATGTGTGGTCTGCACTCAATTTTGTGAGGACCGCACTAGAAGTCACCGCGGCCGCAATCCATTATGTGTTGTCCGCACTAACCTCGCATGGGAATTTTTATCCAGATTTTCTAGCTTAGTATAAATAATCCTTTTTCCATAATTAGAGTATCAGATGTATTTGAACAACGGCTGCACTCGTGGGAACAATTGTTGTATCCATTTTGGGCAATTGTACTCACTTTTCATCATTGAATCTTTGTATTTAATTTATCAATTAATTAATATGTGTTTATCCTCATCTATTTCTCTGTTTTCTCTCTTTAATTATTAGTAGCTAGATGGGTAATTGATGGGTGTTGTAAATTAGGGCTAGATTGACTACGGGTGTTTGGTATTTGGGTCAATTTCATGGTTTATTTATGAATTAGTGGTTGCAAAAACTAGTTTGTGTTTAGTTGACTTGGGATCTTCTTGAGAAAGAGAGCCTAAGTCTATGAAATTAATCCATCAAGGAATTGGGATGTACTCAAGAGATTGATAGTCCCAATTAAAGGGTTAAACCTCGAGAGACTAATAGCCGACTTGAGCCCTAGTTGCTTCCTCAAATTTTCCTACCCAGTTAGTCTTGAGAAAGTCAATTTGGTAAAATCGCTATCTCGACCGAGAGGTGTGAGAGTGGGTAAAATCTTGCAATGCTTATATCATACTCCCCAAATATGTTAATTGTGTCATAGATACAATTACCTGTCAATTTGCCACCTAGATGAAAGTCACTACCCTAGTGTCTTTTAAACCATTAGATAGAACTTGCAACTGTAACTCTTAGTTTAATCTAGGTGCAATTATAATTTGTAGTTTGATAATAGTACAATTATAAAGAAAACCCCAAAAATGAATAGAAGTACAATTTGGAGCATATACGCAATCTCAAACTAAATAGATACTCGACTACAAATCTAGCTCTCTGTGGATATAGATCCCGACCCAAAATTGAGTAAAAGCTATTAGACCGTCTCTTGATACTTATTTGTAGTGTGGAGTTGGAAGTGGTCAGTACTTTGGCACTTGAGTCTATTGGAGGCTTGGGAAGTCATTTGGGCCTAGTTCGGGCTCCCTATAGTTAACTTCTTTTTTTCTTCTTTATTTGTTTATGTAATTATTTCAACTGGTCTGTAATAACTATTTGTAAACAACATTGGGGTGATTAGTGAAAAAGGGGTGGATAGTTACATATCTGGGGGTAATTTGGGTAGATACCATGTTTATAGGATGATGTTAATACACTTGCTATGTTTGCTTTACCACACTAGAAACCATGTCTATAGGATTTAAACGGATTCAACAATAGAAACCATATCTATAGGTTTAAAATCAGCTTCATAATAGATACCATGCTTATAGAGTGTAAAGTGATTGAGTTGAATTCTGCTACTACGTGTATTTACGTTTGTCTCGCTAAAATCATGCCTATAAGTTCTAACATCAGCTCTTAATAATTAGATATCATGCGTATAGGAATAAAAATCAAAATTCCTTCCTATATAATCTAAAATCAATTTAGTTAAACAAATCAGTCTAATTCATGTTAGTTCCTTTTGAATTGGCTTAAATCAATTATCTGTTTCTTTGAACGAATTTTCAAACACTGCCTTAATCTATCACTAGAAAGCATGTCCATAGGATCTCATGTATCCGTTTAAAACTATTCGATGTTTTACTACATAAATATAGTTATCATGCTCTTATGTCATCACTGTTTTGTGTTCACGCAAGCCTATAGTGCGATTTTAAATTCTGCAATTCTGAAACTGTATTTTTCTACTTAAAAATGTCTAGATTTAATAGAGTTGAATCAGTAGGCAGGTGAAATAAGATCTCTCACACATTATCCTAGTTCAACACTATATAGCCCCTGCTCACCTAGATATCTTATTCTAGGATTTTCTCGTAAGTACTTGAATGTTTTTTGAAGACGTGCACGTGTTATGCTTCAGGAGGTAACTATGAGCCTATAACTTTTTTGTTTAAATGCAGTCCTACTTGTTCTTGAATGATGCTTAGACTTTTATCCTTTTAAAACCTTAGGGAAGTCTAGAATTGTCCAAAAGAACAAGGGTCCTAAAATACCTCTAGGGCCACAAGGAAGGGACGGGTAGTGCACGCATAGGATATTGTCAAGGTTGTTAGAATGCTTTAGGCAATGACTAAGATGAGGCACTTGGTAAAAAGAGAAATGATGACTACGCGTTAATGTCATGTGTAGCCCCTCATTGAGGAGTCTTTACCGAGCATTGCGTGTGGTGATCCTATAGGATAACCAACCTAGGACCCCTTTCTCCTATTCCCATTGTTTAAACTTTACTCTTTTATATCCAACTTGCTCAAATTCTGTCTTATTGTTATAAGAGTCAAACAACATCCAACATGCTTTTATTGACAAATTATGTGTTTCAACTTCTTATTTCTTAAAGGACTAATTCATAAGTATAAGTTCGGCCGGGACCCACTATTGTGGATCGAGAGGGGTACCTAATAAATTCCCCTCAAGGTTATTTCGAGCCCTTACCCTAAATCTCTAGTAATGCAAACTACTCTAGAGTTAATTACTCTAGGTGACCTAACGCACCATAATCCGTTAGGTGGCGACTCTTCAAATACCCAAATCCCTAAAGGAAAAGAGTTATTACCCCCATGAATGTCAAAACACGGACTTTCTCTGCGGAGGAGAAAAAGGGGGAGCGACAATAGGCAACCGCACGTTTGGTATGCAGTGCACCTGAACAATCAAAGTTTCTACTATGTATTTGAATGGTTGTAGGTTTCATCCTAACTTAACCAACTCTTTTCTCTTTTTCCTTCTTTTTCACTAATGCCCTTCTGAGTCACTATTGATTTTCTCACTTGATTCCCGTCCTCTTTATTATTTACTCGTGCTCTCATTATTCTTCTTATTTCTCCACTCTTTTTCCACTCAATTTTTCTCTTTCCTCTTTTCATTTTATGGTTAAGATCGAATCCTATGGGAATTGCCTACGTATCATGACACCGCATGAATCAGATCATTACGTAGTTCAGGGGATAAATATGAAATAAAAGAAAGAAATATTTGGTTTTCAAATTTTCATAAAATAAAAACATTCTGATTTTCCTCTATTACAACGACTCCATTAGACATACTTAAACAAAAATAAAAACCAAAACAAGACTCATAGTGGAAAATCAGACTTCAAAAAAAAACTAAAAATACAGGCTCAAAAAATAAAATCAGAAATACATAAGTGCCTTAACTACTTCTCCAGGGGCCCACGGGACATCAGTCTATTTCACCGTGGGCCTACGCGCCATATCTTCTTAGAGGCGATATAGACATTCCATTATCTAAAGGACAAAAATCATAACTCCAGCTAAGAGCATGGACCTAGTCATGTCCTCGCATTCGTTGCACTGCATCACAATATAGTCAGCAATTCTTCTAAGCCCTTCCCATAAGACACCCTTCTCTTGTAGCAGACATCCAATTTCGTCCAATACTTATATGACCGCATGATTTTGCTCTTGCAACTGTTGCAGGTTCTCTTCTAGTTGTGACATCAACGCATAGCAGTGTTCTCTTTCTGCTTTGGAGTTATTTGCTTGCTTTTTCATTTCGCTCTCGAGGGTATTGATCTTTTTCACCAATATCATGATCCCTTCGTCGTATTTTTCCTTCAACTGTTGAATGAAACTTATGCGTTCCTCCACATTCTTAGCCAACTACGCCTGGGCCTTTGCTAGTTCCTCCTCAGTCTTTTCCAAATCAGCCCCATAGTCACATACTTTTTGCCTAAGGTTATTTATAAGTTTCTCATCTTTTCCACTTCTGATAAGGTTATCAGCTATTATTTTCATCTTCTAGATTTGGGCTCGGAGGGCTTCATTTTCTTGAGCTAACCTTTTCTTTTCACCCTCATCCGCAGCAGCTTGCAACCCATTTTCAAATTTAAGATCTATGACTTAGTTTTCCAACTTGCGTATGGTGGCCATGTATTCATTTTCATTGGTCAGCCAATGCTATTGTTCTTGTGATGCTTCAACAAATTCTTGGAGATGAGGTCTTTTAGCTGGTCTTCCAAACTCAATACTCCTTTTATACTAGGCAAGGTAACCGCGCGAGACTTCGCCTTTGGATAGTGTTTGTCGTCAAGTATTGGCACTCACTCTAGATCTGGCAAACCACTGCTTCATGAAATTGTCCATCAGAGCAGATCTCAACTGCATGAATGCTAAGGTCTTCATCCTTGGGGAATATTTGACATCTTCCTAGCTGTCTCAAAACCCAGTATGGAGCATAAGGTTGGATACTTCTGAGACCCATTAGGAGGAAGTGAGTACCAGTGGCAAGCATGTATATCATCTCATTAACAGGAAGCCAACCCAAAGTCCATTCTATTTGGTCTGCAGTTACGGAACAAAGGCGGGATATCCAATCCCCGACCCCTTCTGGCATCTTGAACCTACTGACCCTTGTATCAAACTCCTCTATGCAGCTCTTCCATGTAGATCTATAATTTACCGAGGGCGATGACACAAATACTCAATTATCCACATTTGTAGTAACAAATTTCGTCCATAAAAAAATCTACTCCAGCTTTACAAGCTGTGGGAGCTCGGAATATTTCAGACACTATCATAGGTGCAAGGGTGCTCATGGCATTAGTAATCAAAGTAATGACGACTCCAGCTACCCGTACATCAATATTCCCATCCTTCCCGGGAAACAATAGAAGACCCAAGAATTCCACCATAAAAGTGAAACATATATGCTCCTCCCATTTTGGTCGGTTCCCTTTACTACATATTCTGCTTTCTAAGTTAAGACCCTTATTTGTCTGTACCGCTGGTTAGGGGTGTACATAGGCCGGGTTAGTTCGGAATTTACAATTACCAAACCAAACCAATTGTGTCGGGTTATTAAATCTAAAGACCGAACCAATAAAACTAGGGTTTTTCAATATCGATTTTTCTCGGGTTTTCAGGTTATTCGGGCTTGTTCGGATTTTTTTCCGGTAAAATCTTCATAGAACAAACCATATAACGTATGCTCAAAATGTTTCTTTAATCCTAATAAGATACAACTATATAAAGTATTTTCCAAAAAAATGATACAAAATATGAGATATGTCATGACTCATGACATTATCCTAAAATATTCAATAATAAAGACAATAAAATTATGTAATATAAATATTGCTAATTAAAAAGCCATAATAAAAATAAACATAATCTAAAAGCACTAAGTCATGCTAAACTAGATAGACTAATTAATAAGGAAGTATTAATTATATGACTAAAAGCTAAAGAAAAATAAAAATAGGTTATGTATTTTTATCTAAATTATTACAAAACAAAAAATAGACATTTAATACATTCTCGTTCGTAATATTGAACTGAATGTCTTTTGTTAGCATTAGTATTGATTGTTAGCATTATTTAATTTACTAATATTTATGGCTATAAAACTTATTGAAGCATTCAAAAGTTATAAATCCAACCTTGAAATAATATTGTAAAAGATAAAATTATGAAATTTTTTAAGAACTATTTATAAATTACATTAAAATAAGTATATTTATATAATAAATATATCTAAAATTTCTATATATGTAATTTCGGGTTGGTTTGGTTTCGGTTTGACTTTCTTTAATTAAAACCAAACCAAACCAATTATGGTCGGGTTTTTTTTCCAATACCAAACCAAGTTAAACTAAACCATAGTCAGATTTTTTTCGGTTTGACTCGGATTATCGGGTTGGTGCGTTTTGTCGATTTCCTTTGTACACCCCTACCGCTGGTATATGAAGTACAGTGTGGAAAACCTTCCACCAAATCTGCATATTGGACCTTCCTGCTTATTTTTAGCAAATCTAGAAACTTGTGTAGGGTGACGGCCCTTAGAGTGACCAGGTATTTATGTTTTAGACCCTCGGTATTCCCAGCATAACCCGATATCTCCTCCAAAGTAAGTGTGAGTTTGAAGTCCGAGAAATGCAGAACGTTGTGAGCTAGATCCCGAAATGTAACCAGTGCTTTTATTATGTCTCCCCTAGGCATGATCTTAGTTAATCCGGTGTGCCCCCAAGTAATGGTTGACTGTGTCTCATCCTTGCCCGCCTAAATCTTCCACCACATGTGTAGTTCCAACGGAATATTGGTCATAACCTTAATTGGTAAATTTCGACACGTGCTCATTCTGCACGTTTAGATTAAAGTGATTAGTTGAAAGACAAAATGAATCTTATTTTGAAAACGGATAAAAAGGATTTATTTTGTAAAAATAAAATAAATCAGGGCTAATTTTTTGAATACGGCCCTTCATCACTTCAAAATGGAAGATTTTAGGGTTGTGTTCGCTAAATGGCCAAAATTTACAAAGAAACCGTCGGTGGTTATTCTTGCAATAATAGCCTTCTAGCGTCCTGTTGGGACACTCGGCTATTTTGACAAAAACAACATCACCCACTTTATTTATGACAAAAATGACGACACTTCATATTTTTTCCAAAATATCAAAAGCGGGGTTGGACCCGACGAGGGTTGTCTACGTATCCCACATCCTGTGAGAATCAAACTCGCGTAGTTTGGCCAGTTTTGATGGAATGGAAAAAAATACAAACACTTTGAAGTAACTTTTCACCTCCTCCTTTTTTCAAAATTTTGACAGAGTTTCGGGATTTGGATACCAGATTTTGGGAAATGGATAAAATTCTCTCTCATACCTCGAACTTGGTTTTTCTTTGATTTTTCCTACCTAATCCAGAAGCCTGTCAACATGCAAGTTGAAATAAATGAATGCACAGGTAGCAGATAAAAAATGCATCAGGTCGGTCTTTTATTTTTGGGTACACCTATCCTAGACGGACCCAACCCCCGTGTTGAGTCCCCAAAGTCAAATGCACATGATGCAAACAAGCGTTCCTACTAAGGATCCAGCATGAGGCTGAGTTATTCTAGGTTTAAAACCTGGGTGGTTTATTCTAGACTTGGTGTACCTAAGCGGACAACTCGAGCTGAAGGGGGCTACATACTGAGAACCAAAAGACCATCGACTTTGTATCTTGTCCAAACCTGTTTCTAAATTAGGTATGACACTAATAGAAAAAGAAATCATGCCAGCATGCACTTCCCTACAGATGACAAGAGAAGGATTTCGCAGCAGTTTATATACAGTTCAAATAATATCGAAGCGGTGAAAAGAGACATTTAGCACATAGGCCTAAACATGTAATACAAATCAAATAATAAATAAAATCCAATTATAAAAGCTATTCTAATCTTGAATTCTGAACCCTGAACCAGATATTTTGGGTTCTTATCCCCAGCAGAGTCACCAAAGATGTCACATGTCACGACCCCAACCCGGTTGTGATGGCGCCCAGCATATTGCTAGGCAAGCCCGGCCAATCGCACTATTCCCGAGCTATAAGCTCAAATACTTAATTCAAATTAATTAATAACGAGAGAAAAATCTTAAATTTAGCAGTTATAAATAAAACAGCCCAACAACCAGTAATAGCAACCTCCCACAGACCTAGGGGTCATGAGTGTAGAGCCTCTACCAGAATAGAGCAAGAACACCAAAATAGTATCATAATCTTTGTACGCGAAAATGTCAAATACAAGTAGTGGAGGAGTCGGGTCCTGCGGACGCTAGGCAGCTACCTCGACAAGCTCTAGAAAGATACACTGAAACTCCGCTATGCGATCAACTCAGCCCTGAGGTACCTGGATCTGCACACAAGGTGCTGGGAGTAGAGTGAGTACTTCCAACTCAGGGAGTAATAACAATAAATAGCAAATGACAGTACAAAATCCAGTAAAAATCACTATACAGTTCTATTACTGGTAGTAAAGACTAGTGGGATACCAAGCAGGGGAAAAATCAGATATATACTTCCCTTTCCGTTCGACCAGATAGTAACATCGCTGCGGCGCGCAACCCGATCCAATATCATATATATATATACGTATACTATTTCGGCGCGCAACCCGATCCAATATAATATATAAGATGTTGCGGCGCACAGCCCGATACAATAAATATAGTCGACTGCGCTCGCTGGGGGTGTGTACAGACTCCGGAGGGGCTCCTTCATCCCAAGCGGTATAATACTGCGGAGTGCAGTCCGATCCATATATCCCTGCGGTGTGCAGTCCGATCCATATATCCCTGCGGCGTGCAGTCCGATCCATATAATATACTACTGCGATGTGCAGTCCGATCCATATAATATACTACTGCGGAGTGTAGTCCGACCCATATAATATACTACTAAGGCGTGCAGTCCGATCCATTTAATATACTACTGCGGCATGCAGTCTGATACATATTCATGTCTATGTAAACACTGCTGCGGCGTGCAGCCCGACCCTATGTATATATATATCAATTAGCCTCACTACGTGGTAGTGGAACTCAGTCAGTCATTATAGACTTGGCCTCTCAGGCCCACTCAGCCAAGACAGGGTATTCAACCGTAGGTATTGCTCATTCAGGGTGCAAGTTGCAAAGTCCGATTTATTTCATGATTTACAGTCAAACTTAGGACAACTGGTATGTGTCCAATGGGTAAAGTGAGCTCAATCAGCTCAAAATACTCCCTAGGAGTTCTACAGATCGGCACAAGGCCCCAAACATGGCAACTAGCCCAAATTATGCGAGTACAAGCTCAATCTCAGTGAAGAAATACAGTAAGTCATCAATCGGGATGGACCAAGTCTGAATCCTCAGCAAATACATCACCACGCTCAACACAAGACACGTGTTTAATCTCAACATAGCACCGTGTAGTGCAAATTAAACCCTCGGTATATCATTCATAACAATTACTCACATCAAACCAGCAGAAATCCTATCTCACCTTGTGCTTTCCTCGCAAATCGACCTCCTCAAGTGTGGAATCTGATCAAAACCAAAAGGATTATGTTATAATAACCTACTGGGACATAACCCAATAGAAAGAACTCGAAAAACACCTAAAAACACGAAGTTGGAAAAATCCGAGCCCCTGACCCACTTCTCGAAAAATTACAAAATTCACATCATCGGAATACTCATCTCGCCACGAGTCCATACATATCAAATTTACAAGAATCGGAGTCCATTTGCCCCTCAAATCCTCATTTTAAGCACACTTGGGTTTCAAGCCCTAACCACCATTTTTAACTTCAAAAACCTTGAATTCTTTGTGTTCAATCCATGTTTTTACACTATAATGACGTATTCTAGGTCCAAAAATCCATACCTGATGTTTTCCCCCAAAATCCTCTTCAAAATTGCTCCCAAATCTGCCTTAGCCCGAGGTCCAAATGTTCTTCTCTTTTTTTTCAAACTTGCAAAATCACTGTTCATTAAACCCTGGCCGATTTCCCCTTACGCGATCAACTGACCGCTCCTAACGTCTTCGCTTAAGCAGCCACACGACCGCCTATGTGGTCCAACTAAATTCCCTGGGCCTGCTTCTGTGGCCAAACGTCCACCTCAGCGGTAACCGCCAATGCGGTCAAATTTCCGCTTCCGTGATCCCAACCTTTTCCTCAAGATCCTCTTTTGCGGCTCATCCTCCACTTCTGCAATCACCGGTTAAGCGGCTCCCCTCCCACAGAAGAGGAAATACAAGAAGCCATCTGCTATTTCATGCAACTAAACTCCCAATACCTCTGATCAACCATCCGGAAATACCCCGAGGCCCCCGAGACCCCAACCAAAACCACCAACCTATTCCAAAACATCATATGTACATGTTCCAATCATAAAAACACAACCAATAACCCAAAATCATTAATTCACGACAGATTCAAGCTTAAGTTAAACTAAAACTTTCAAAACTCACATTCGATCAAAAACCCAACCAAACGACGTTTGATTGACCTGAACATTCGCAGACATATCCAAAATCACCAAATGAAGCTACATCAACTCTCGGAATTCCATTTCGGGCCCCAGATCAAAATCTCACCTATCAATCAGAATTTGCCGAAATTAAAACTTAGCCAATTCAAGCCTAATTCTACACGGGACCTCCAAATTCAGTACTGACTCCCAAGTCATAAATCACCACCCGAAACTAGCCAATTCATCGGAAATCCATTCAGATCCCTATAACTCATAAGTCAACATCCAGTTGACTTTTCCAAACTAGCCTTCTCTTAAAGAGACTAATTGTCTCAATTCCAACCAAAATCTGACCGAAACACTTCAAACTCCACAAACACATGTGATGAAACATAAAGAAGCATAAAACGGGGAAAACGGGGCACTAACACATGTGACGACAAGTTTGGTCGTAACATCCTCCCCAACTAAAACAAAAGCGCGTCCTCGAGCGGGTCAAGAAACATATCTGGAGCCTCAAACAAATGAGGATATCTGCTCTGCATCTCCTGCTCGGTCTCCCAAGTGGCCTCCTCTACGGGCCGACCTCTCTACTGCACCTTCACCGAAGCTATGTCCATTGATCTCAACTTTCGAACCTGACGACCCAAAATAGCCACTGGCTCCACATCATAGGTCAATTCCTCATTTAACTGCATCATGGTGAAGTCTAATACATGGGACGGGTCCCCAACGTACTTTCTGAGCATAGAAACATGGAACACTAGGTGAACCCCCGACATGCTGGGTGGCAAAGCGAGCATATAGGCCACCTCCCCAATTCTCCTAAGTATCTCAAAAGGTCCATTGAACCGCAGACTCAGCTTCCCTTTCTTTCCAAACCTCATCACGCCTTTCATAGGCGAAACCTTCAGCAAAACCTTCTCGCCCACCATATAAGATACATCCCAAACATTCCGGTCCGGATAACTCTTCTGACGCAACTTAGCCGTGTGAAGTCTCTCTTGGATAACTTTTACTTTCTCTAAGGAATCCTAAACTAGCTCTGTTCCCAATAGTCTAGCCTCGCCAGGTTCAAACCAGCCAACTGGAGATCTAAACCATCTCCTATATAAAGCCTCATATGGCGCCATCTAAATGCTGGACTGGTAACTATTACTATAAGCAAACTCTGCAAGCGGCAAGAACTCAGCCCAAGAACCCCCAATATCAATAACACAGGCACGCAGCATGTCCTCTAATATCTGAATAGTATGCTCGAACTGTCCATCCATCTGAGGATGAAAAGCTGTGCTCATCTGAATCTGAGTGCCTAACTCTTGATGAAAAGTCCTCCAGAACTGGGAAGAAAACTAAGTACCTCTGTCTGAGACAAAAGAAACTTGAACCCCATGCAACCTCACAATCTCACGGATGAAAACCTCTGCTAACCGCTCTAAAGAATAAGTGGTACACACCAGAATGAAGTGCAAAGACTTGGTCAGCCTATCCACAATCACCCAAATAGAATCAAAGTTCCTCGAGGTACGAGGAAGACCACTCACAAAGTCCATCGTAATCCTCTCCCATTTCCACTCGGGAATATCCATTTCCCGAAGTACACCACCGAGTCTCTGATGTTCATACTTGACCTGCTGACAATTGAGACACCTAGCCACATAACTCACAATGTCCTTTTTCATTCTCCTCCACAAATAATGTTGTCTCAAGTCGTGGTACATATTCACGGCACCCGGGTGAATAGAATATCACGAACTTTGGGCCTCCTCTAATACCAAATCTCGGAGCCCATCCACATTGGGCACGCAAATCCGGCCATGCATCCGCAATACACCATCACTATCAATATTTACATCTCTGGCATCATCGTTTGGACCATGTCCTTCAGGATAAGCAAATGCGGTTCATCATACTGGTGCTCTCTGAAGACCGCGAAACCACACAGGCCAACACCCGACTGGGTTCAGAAATATCCAATCTCACCATTAAAATTAGCCAAATCCTTAACATCAACTGCAAGGGGCCTCTCCCCAACTGGAATGTATGCCAAGCTACCCATACTCACCGCCTTCTGGCTCAAAGCATCGGCCACTACATTGGCCTTTCCCTGATAATACAATATGGTAATATCAGAATCCTTATGTAACTCAAGCTACCTCCGCAGTCTCAAATTGAGGTCCTTCTGCTTAAACAAGTGCTGAAGACTGCGATTATCCATGAAAACCTCACAGGACACGCCATATAGATAGTGTCACCAAATCTTCAAAGCATGAACTATAGCAGCCAAATCCAAGTCATGAACATGGTAATTTTTCTCATGAGGCTTAAGCTGACGCGAAGCATACGCAATGACTCTACCCTCCTACATCAAAACACATCCGATCCCAACTCTCGAAGCATCATAAAATACCGAATAAGAGCATGAAACCGATGGAAATACAAGGACCGGAGATGTAGTCAACACTGAGTTGAGCCTTTAGAAGCTTTCCTCGCACTCATCTAACAACACAAGTGGTGCATTCTTCTGCATCAACTTCGTCAAAGGCGAAGCAATAGATGAAAATCCCTAAACGAACCTGCGATAATAACCCGCCAGATCGAGAAAACTCTGAATCTCAGTAGCTAAGGACGGTCTGGGCCAACTCTGCACCACCTCAATCTTCTTTGGGTCAACCTGAATACCATCACTGGACACCACGTGTCCTTGAAAAGCCACGGAACTGAGCCAGAACCCACTCTTGGAGAACTTTGCATAAAGCTTCTCCACTCTCAACCTCTACAATACCACCCTCAAGTGTTGTGAGTGCTCCTCCTGGCTACGCGAGTACACCAAAATATCATCAATAAACATGATCAAAAAAGAATCCAGATACGCCGAAATACACTGTTCATCAAGTAAATGAATGCGGCTAGGGCATTAGTCAGCCCAAATGACATATCCAGAAACTCATAATGCCCATATCTCGTCCGAAAAGCTGTCTACATGATATCATAATCTCTAATCTTCAGCTGGTGATAGCCTGAACAGAGATCAATCTTAGAGAATACCTTTTCCCTCTGAAGCTGGTCAAAAAAATCCTCAATACGAGGTAATGGATACTTGTTCTTCACTTTCACTTTGTTCAATTATTTGTAATCAATGCACATTCTCATTGTGCCATCTTTCTTCTTCACAAATAACACTGGTGCTCCGAACAGTGACACACTCGGGCGAATGAACCCCTTATCTAGGAGTTTCTGCAGCTGCTCCTTCAGCCCCTTTAACTCTGTTGGTGCCATACGATAGAGAGGAATAGAAATGGGCTAAGTGCCCGGCACAAAATCAATGCCGAAGTCAATATCTCTGTCAAGCGGCATGGCCAGTAGGTCTGCTGGAAATACATCAGGAAATTCCCTCACCACGGGGACCGAATCAAGACTAGGAGCCTCAGATCCAACATCCCTCACAAACACTAGATATGATAAACATCCCTTCCCAACCATCCGCTGGGCCTTTATGAAAGAGATTACCCTGTTGGGTACATAATCAGTCTTATGACGCCACGTGATCCTCGGAATACCCAGCATAACCAAACGTGACTGTCTTGGCGTGACAGTCTAAAATAGCATGGCACGGTGATAGCCAGTCCATGCCCGGAATAACATCAAAATCTACCATGGTCAATAGCAGCAAGTCAACTCGGGTCTCCAGACCCCCAATAATAACAAGACAGGCCGATACACGTGATCCACAATAACAGTATCACCCACCGGGGTAGATACGTGCACAGGTAATGAAAGACACCCTCAGTTAGTCCCCAAATGATGAGCAAAGTAAGAAGATACATACGAATATGTGGATCCAGAATCAAATAAAACTGATGCATCCCTGTGGCAGACTGAGATAATACCTATAATAATAGCATCTGAAGCAACAGCATCTGACCTATCCTAAAGACATAACAACGGGCCTGACCATCACCGGATTGGCCTCCCCCTCTAGGGCGACCTCTAACTGTCTGACCCTCACCCATAACTGACTGGGCAGGTGCTGCAGACACTGGGCCAGAAGACGAGGGCTGACCCCTCTGCTGAGATGAACTAGAAGGACGACGGGGACACTCCCTCCGTATATGCCCAAACTCGCCAAGCTCATGACAACTCCCTAGCGCTGAGGGCTAGGACTGAAGGGAACCCCTCGCACCAGTATGGCTGGCGGAAGAACTTGGCCGAGATGAACCCTGAATAGATGGGGCATGAGACGAACTCTGCGCTGGAAGTGCGCTCCGAGTTGGCTGACCCTGCTGGGAGCCCTGATAACCCCGACCAGAAGATGAACCATGGTACTCTGACCAAGCTGGCTGTGGAGCCCTAAAAGAACGACCCCTACTCTGCTGAGACTGGCTTCTAGATGGAGCACCACTGGAACCACCTGATTCTCGAGGCCTCTTGGCCTCCCTCTCATCTCTCTCCTGACAGTGAGCCATCTCAATATTGCGGGCTATATCCACCGCCTCCTCAAAGGTGTGACTCAAGACCCTCTCAAGAGTCACAAATAAATGGATGGGAGAAATGAGCCCATCCACAAATCGTCTGATCCTCTCCTGATCCATATGAACCATCCACGGAGCATACCGTGCTAACTCTGCAAATCTCATCTCATGCTGCATCACTAACATATCCCCTTGATGAAGACACTCAAACTGCCTGCATAACTCCTCCCTCTAAGATCGAGGCACCCACTTCTCCAGAAAGATAGTGGAGAACTCTTGCCAAGACAATGGCGCTCCACCTGGCGGCCTAAGCTGTTCATAAGCCTCCCACCAGGTAAAGGTTGCTCCTGAGAACTAAAAAGTGTAAAAGACACTCCACTAGTCTCCAAGATCCCTGTTGTCCTAAGCATGCATCAACACTTGTAGAGAAACCCCTGGGCATCCTCGCTCGGAACACTGCTAAAACTAGGAGGTGAAAGCCTGTTGAACCTCTCCAGACAACGCTTCTCGCCATCTGGCATCACTGGCACCCCATCACCCTGAACTGGAACCACCGGCTGAACAGGGCCAACTGGCTGAACTGGTGGTGCTTCTGGGGTCTGCAAACCCGGTGCACCCTGTTTGGGGTGCAAGCTGTGGGGGTCTAATGACCACCCTTGGTCTAAGATGTAGCTGCGCTAGTAGCCGAGACTTCCTGAGCCAAGCCAGTGCAACCCGATAAAATCTGAGCCGGGGCCTCCTGAAGACCCGGAATCACAATGGGCACTGCTGGTGCCTGAGCAGGCGCTGCTGGAACCTCTGCAGCTGGAGGCTGATCCTGAATGAGGGCAACAGGTGGGTCAACAGGTAATGCCCCTACTACTCTACCTTGGTAACGACTACGACCGCGTCCGCGGCCTCTAGTGGGTGGCAATGGTGGTCATCTGCCACGTCCGCTCGCACGCGTTCTCGCCATCTGCGAGAGAATAGATTGAAGAAGTTTAGTTCTCAGATCAACAAGTGGCACGACAAGAATTTCAAGAATATGAAGTTTTTCCTAAAGGTTCTGCAGCCTCTCGAGGATAAGTACAGACGTCTCGTACCGATCCACGAGACTCTACTAAACCAGCTCAAGACTCATAGGCCTAGTAATCTAGGCTCTGATACCAATTTTTCACGACCCCAACCCGGTCGTGACGGCGCCCAGCATATGTGTAGGCAAGCGCGACCAATCGCACTAACGTCCCGAGCTACAAGCTGAAATCCTTAATTCAAATTCATAAATAACGCGAGAAAAAATCCGAAATTTAGCAGTTATAAATAAATATCCCAACAACCAGTAATGGAAACCTCCCACAGATCTGGGGGTCATGAGTCTAGAGCCTCTACTAGAATAGCGAAATAACACCAAAATAGTATTATAATCTGAGTATGAGGAAATGTTAAATACAAAAATAGTGGAGGAGTCGGGTCCTGCACAAGCCATGAAGCTACCTTGACAAGCTCCGGAAAGATACTCTGAAACTCCGCTACGCGATCAACTCGGCCCTGAGGTACTTGGATCTGCACACAAGGTGCAGGGAGTAGAGTGAGTACATTCAGCTTAGTGAGTAATAACAAAAAATAACAACTGCCAGTAGGAAATCCACTAAAAATCACTATACAGTTCTATTACTGGTAGTAAAGACTAGTGGATAAGTACCAAGCAGGGAAAGAATCAGATACATACTTCCCTTTCCGTTTGACCAGTTACTAACACTGGTGCGGCGCGCAACCCGATCTAACACCATAACTATATATACGTATACTGTTGCGGCGCCCCGACCAATCCAATATAATATATAAGATGCTGCGACGCGCAGTCCAATCCTATCAATATAGTCGATTGCGCTCACTGGGGGTGTGTACAGACTCCGGAGGGGCTCCTTCATCCCAAGCGCAATAATACTGCGGCGTGCAGTCCGATCTATATATCACTATAGCGTGCAGTCCGATCCATATAATATACAACTACGACGTGCAGTCCGATCCATATAATATACTACTACGGCGTGCAGTCCAACCCATATAATATACTACTGCGGCGTGACAATCCGATCCATATAATATACTACTGCGGTGTGCAGTTCGATCCCTATACATGTGTATGTATACACTGCTGCGGCGTGCATCCGAACCGATGTATATATATATCAATTAGCCTCACTACGGGGTCCTTGACCCCACTCATTCATTATACACTTGGCCTCTCGTGCCCACTCAGCTAAGACAGGATATTAAACCCTAGGTATTGCTCATCCAGGGTGCAAGTTGCAAAGTCCGGTTTATTTCATGATTTACAGTTACAGTTAGGACAGCTGGTATGTGTCCAATGGGTAAAGTGAGGTCAATCAGCTCAGCATACTCCCTAGGAGTTCCAAAGATTGGCACAAGGCCCCAAACATGGCAACTAGCCCAAATTATGTGAGTACAAACTCAATCTTAGTCAAGAAATATAGTAAGTCATCAATCGAGATAGACCAAGTCTGAATCCCTAGCAAATACATCACCACACTCAACACAAGATGCGTGTCTCATCTCAACATAGTACCGTATAGTGCAAATACGGTATTTCATTCATAACCATTACTCACCTCGAACCGACCAAAATCCTAGCTCGCCTTGCGCTTTCCTCTCAAATCGACATCCTCGAGTGTGGAATCTAATCAAAACCACAAGGAATATGTAATAATAAGCTAATGGGACATAACCCAATAGAAAGAACTCGAAAACACCCAAAAACACGAAGTTGGCAAAACCAGAGCCCGGCCCCACTTCTCGAAAAATTACAAAATTCACATCAAAGGAATCCTCGTCTCGCAACGAGTCCATACATATCAAATTTTCAAGAATCGGAATCCATTTGGCCCCTCAAATCCACACTTTAAACACACTTGGGTTTCATGCCGTAACCACCATTTCTAACTTCAAAAACCTTGAATTCTTTGTGTTCAATCCATGTTTTTACATAATGACGTATTCTAGTTCTAAGAATCCATACCTGATGCTTTCCCCCAAAATCCTCTTCAAAATTGCTCCCAACTTTGCCTCACTGAGGTCCAAATGTGCTTCTTTTTTTTTTCAAACTTGCGAAATCAATGTTCATTAAGCCCTGCACGATTTCCGATCGATTGACCGTTTCTTCGGTCTTCTCTTAAGCAGCCACACAACCGCCTATGCGGTCCAACTAAATTCCCAGGGCCTGCTTCTGCGGCCAAACGTCCGCCTCAGCGGTTACCGCCTATGCGGTTAAATCTCTGCTTCCGCGATCCCAGCCTTTTCCTCAATATCTACTTTTGCGGCTCATCCTCCGCTTCTGTGGTCACCGCTTAAGCGGCTCGCGTTTCGCAGAAATGGAAATACCAGAAGTCATCTGCTATTTCATGCAACAAAACTCCCAAAACCTCTGATCAACCATCCGGAAATACCCCGAGCCCCCCGAGACCCCAACCAAAACCACCAACCTATTCCAAAACATCATACGAACATGTTACATTCATAAAAACACAACCAATAGCCCAAAAATCATCAATTCACGACGAATTCAAGCCTAAGTTAAACTAAAACTTCTGAAACTCACATTCGATCAAAAACCCGGCCAAACGACATCTGATTGACCTGAAACATTGCAGACATATCCAAATCACCTAAAAAAGTATAGCAACTCTCAAAATTCCATTCCGACCCCCTGATAAAAATCTCACCTATCAACCGGAATTTGCGGAAATTCAAACTTAGCCAATTCAAGCCTAATTCTACACCGGACCTCCAAATTCAGTTCCGATTTCACTCCCAAGTCATAAATCACTACCCAAAACTATCTGAATCATCACAAATCCATTCCGAGCCTTATAACGCATAAGTCAACATCTAGTTGACTTTTCCAAACTAGCCTTCTCTTAAAAAGACTAATTGTCTCAATTCCAAACAAACTCTGACCGAAAAACTTCAAACTCCACAAACAAATGTGAAGAATTATAAATAAGCATAAAAAGGGGAAAATTGGGCGATAACACATGTCACGACGGGTCGAGTCGTCACATCACACCTCTTTTTTCTACTACCGAAAGCGATATAGGGAATTTTTTTAATTAAAGTGACAAAATCAAAATGGGATTATTTACTTAAGTTCAGAGTCGCCACTTGGGATAATTTATGGTGTCCCAAGTCACCGTTTAAAATTCTTAATCGAGGAAGTTTAACTCTGTTTTAGTCCGCGAAACACATAAATCCGGATAAGGAATTATGTTAACCCGGGAGAAGGTGTTAGGCATTCCCGAGTTCCCCGGTTTAAGCACGGTTGCTCAACTACTATTATTGGCCTAATTACCTGATAAATTACATATTTTATACCTATTTTGCATTTTATTCCTTTAACCGCTTTAATTATTTTGAAGAAATCACGACTGTCATACACTTATTTGGTACATACTGTGAATCATGTACGGGAATTATACGCTCAAATTATACTTTTAATAAATAGTGTAAGGCGGTCGATGTCAAATATAATAACCCAACAAGGTTGGGGTCCAATCCCACAGGGAATAAATGTGAAAAGGATTGTTTAGTGTGTTGCTAGACTCAAGTTCGATCTCTATTCGGTTAATTATAACAAGAAAGAGTGGTGTGTGGTGACAAGAGTATGTATGATTGTTTGAGTTTGATTAACAACTAATTTTAACAATTAATTATTAAACAATTGTATAAAAGCAACTAAGGTTGTGTCCCCTTTAATGCAGTGTAATGTCAACAGGTGTCAATATGATATATTTCTAATGGGAGATCCTTTAGATGTACAAATGATGTCTAAGATACTACCCAATATTTTCTAATGAATGAGTAGTATTTCTTCTTTATGATTTTCCCAAATATAAAAGAGTTGATATTAAGAACCATCAAGAAATGCCAATTAAAATCCACTTATTCCTAAGTGACTTTATCAAATAAGGTTTAAAGCCTTGAGTCATTGATATTTACTTCTACCAAACTCTAACCCACTTTCCCAAGCAAAGCAAGAATTTAATGGCTTCATATCCTTGATCTACCCTTCCGCTTGTGCTGTAAGAACAACAAATCTACATGAGTATTAGAATCTAAGCAATTAGTATTGACATACGCCGAAATTCTCCGGCGCATCAGGGAACCGTACCCACGATCTACAACTTATTTAATTTATTAACAGAATGAAATAGTGGCAGGATTACATAAATGTACCCTCAGATTTGGAAATTATGTATCACAACTACGTCACGAAAACCTTATGCGTAGCTATGATAATGTAACTATAAATGCGCCTAAAGCAAACTACGAATGTTCAAAATATTTTCTACTTTAGTTTTGATATTAATATGAGGGCCATTGATTATGGGGTTCATTTGTGAATGGAACACCTCAATTTACTTAAAAAAATTGCAGTCAACTAAAGCGAACTACGAGTGTTCATTTTTAAAACTAATTAGGTATCACAACTACGCCACTGGAATCGTGCCCGTAGATGTGCTGATTTAATTGTGTGCCTAAAGCGAACTACAGGAATCATGTTTAGACTAAGTTAAATTTCAATCTAATTTGCTAATGGTGAATATGCTTTGGATAATATGCTATGTTTTTAATTGTCTTGAGAGGAAATGGGCCAGCAACAGACCCAATTTGTTATGTACAAAATGTCTGTAAGAGAAGAATAGAAATTGGGCTCAAACTTGAGCCCAGAAGTGAGGGCAAAAAGCAAGCGGTCTCAACGACTTGGACTGGGTCAATAACAGGCCGAACTTTTACAACTTTTCCTTCAATATCATAAATTCATTTTTTATAGTCTTAGGCAGAAAGTTTAATAAATATTAAGAATAGAATTCTAATTAGAGTGAATGTCTATCTTGTAGAGAGTTTTACTTTGAGGCTAAGTTATTTTTCCTCCTATAAATAGAGGGGTCTTACCCCATTGTAAACCACCCCAAAATTCAATAAGAATTTTCTCTCTCTTTCTCTGCAATATTGCTCTTATTCTTTATATTTTATAACACTTTATCAGCACGAAGCTCTACTATCTCAAGAATCTCTTTTAGAAAATTAAGGTATTTTTTTTCTCCTCCTAATTTTGTTTTAATTATGTCTGACATTATGAAAAGAAAGTTCGTTGCCCTTGAAATTTCGGGCAAGAACTACATGACATGGGTGTTGGATGCTGAAATCCATTTGGATGCAATGGGTCTTGGAGACGCCATTAAAGATAGAAATAATGCATCCACCCAAGACTGTGCTAAGGCCTTGATTTACTTGCGCCATCACCTTGATGAAGGTTTGAAAATTGAATATCTCACAGTCAAAGATCCACTTATCTTGTGGAATGGCTTAAAGGAGAGATATGACAACTTAAAGTTGGTCACTCTGCCACAAGCACGATATGATTGGGCTCATCTGAGGCTCCAAGACTTTAAGTCTGTTTCTGAATATAATTTTGCAATGTTTAGAATTACTTCTAAATTGAAACTCTGTGGAGATACTACAACTGATTATGATATGCTTGAAAAAACGTTTACAACGTTTCATGCCTCCAATATGGTTCTGCAACAACAGTACAGAGAGAAAGGTTTCAAAAAGTACTCTGAGCTGATTTCTCTTCTCCTTGTGGCTGAGCGAAACAATGACCTGCTCATGAGAAATCACGAAAATCGACCCACTGGGTCTACACTATTGCCTGAAGTAGATAAGGTGTATTCCCATTATGCTAAGCGTGGAAAAGGCTATGGCTTTAATCATGGTCGTGGTCGTGGTCGGGGTCATGGCCGTGGACGTGGACAAGGAACAAATTTTCCTGGTGTTAGTCACCCCCCAAAGAGATATAACCACCAAAAGCGGAAATGGAATTATGAGAATCCAAAAGCAAATAGTTCAGAAACTATATGTTATCGTTGCGGTGGAAAAGGGCACTCGGCAAAAATTTGCCGTGTACCAAGACATTTGGTTGAGCTTTATCAAGCATCTCTAAAGAGTAAAGGCCCTGAAACCAATTTTGTCTCTGACAATAATTTTGACATCACCCACTTGGATGTGGCAGACTTCTTTGAGCACCCTGAGGGGAAAATAGATCACTTGATCGGTGATGGATCCATGGTTAAAGAAGATTGAGCAGTTTGATATTTTTATTTTTACTTATTCGTAGTAGTTAATGAATAAACAATTATCATAGTTTACATAATTTATCTATTATTGTGATATGGTTCAAATTTTATATAACTTTAGATTACACATTCATCTTATGCTTTATTTGTAATGATTTTTCAGTAAGTTAATCGATTAACATAACAGATAATCGATTAACCAATATATTCTATTAAACTGGACCTTTTTCCGCAAGGCATGTTAGTCGACTATCCGATTTAGTTAATCGACTAACCTAATGACCATTACCTAAGTTAATCGATTATCACTTTAGTTAATCGATTAACCTTATGTCCGTTGCCTGTTCATCGACTAGTTTTTTTTAAAACATTGAAACAGGTTAGTCGATTATCTATTTGGTTAATCAACTAACCTCAGCAGATTTTGAAAATATTGTTTAAATACTAATATTTTTCGTATATTTCTTTTGTATGTCAAACCATGGGAAGCAAATATGGATATCTCACAAAGCAAACTTGGATCAACGTCCAATTGTAAAAATATTTGTTTAATTGATTCATGTACCACACATACGATATTCAAAGAGAAGAAACATTTCTCTCATTTAAGTATGTGTAAGGCAGATGTTACTACAATTTCTGGTAGTAGTAAATTGATTGAAGGCTCCGGAAGAGCAACTATAACTCTGCCTAAAGGAACAATATTTATCATAGAGAATGCAATGTTCTCTTCCAAGTCCAAGAGGAACTTGTTGGGTTTTAAAGATATCCGTCAAAATGGATATCATATTGAGACAATGATGAGAATAATCTTGAATACCTCATCATTACAAAGAATGTCTCTGGCCAAAAGAGGGTTATTGAGAAGTTCCCATCTTTATCTTGTGGCCTGTATTGGACAAAAATTAGTGCAATTGAGGCACATTCCACAGTAAACCAAAAGGTTACTGATTCCAATACTTTTGTACTTTGGCATGATCGATTGGGACATCCTGGATCAATTATGATGAGACGGATTATAGAAAACTCATATGGGCATCCATTAAAGAATTTAAAAATTCTTTTAAATAATGAATTTTCTTGCACTTCTTGTTATCAAGGCAAGTTAATTATTAGACCATCACCAACAAAGGTTGGAACTGAGTCACCTACGTTTTTGGAACGTATACAAGGGGATATTTGTGGACCTATTCACCCACCTAGTGGGTCCTTTAGATATTTTATGGTCTTATAGACGCATCCTCTAGATGGTCTCATGTGTGCCTATTGTCATCACGCAACCTTGCGTTTGCAAAAATAATGGCACAAATAATTCGATTACGAGCAAAATTTCCTGATAATCCAATTAAGTCTATTAGACTAGATAATGCTGCTGAGTTTTCATCCAAGCATTTAATGATTATTGCTTATCAATTGGGATAAAAGTGGAACATCCTGTAGCTCATGTTCACACTCAAAATGGTCTTGCAGAATCTTTAATTAAATGTCTGCAGTTGATTGCAAGACCATTACTCATGAAAATGAGGCTGCCCACTTCGGTTTGTCACGCCATTTTGCATGCAGCAATGCTAGTTCGTCTCAGACCGACGAATTATCACAAATATTCCCTGTTCCAATTAGTTTTGGGTCATGAACCTAATATATCCCATTTAAGAATTTTTGGATGCGCAGTATATGTGCCTGTAGCACCGTCATACCGCACCAAAATGGGTCCGCAAAGAAGGTTAGGAATATATGTTGGGTTTGAATCGCCCTCCATTATTCGCTACCTCGAAACATTGACAGAGGATTTGTTCACTGCACGATTTGCAGACTGTCGATTCGATGAGACACTTTTCCCAAAATTAGGGGGAGAAGTTGGTGAAACCAAACGGGAAATTTTGTGGAAAAATCCATCATTATCTCATCTTGATCCACATACCTCTATTTGTGAAAAAGAGGTGCAAAATATTATCCATTTGCAAAGAATAGCAAATCAAATGCCTGACACATTCACGGACTTGAAAAGGATAACAAAATCTCACATCCCCGCAGAGAATGTTCCAATACGTATTGATGTCCCTATTGGACAATCTTCTAGTGTCATATCTAATGAGTCGAAAGCACGCCTAAAACTTGGCAGGCCATTAGGTTCCAAAGATCGAAATCCTAGAAAAAGGAAAGCAAATGATCAAAATGATACTACGAAAGAATCTCATGAGGAAATTCACGATTTAATAAATTCTGAGATTCATGAAGAATCCATTGAGCCCGAGACTTTAGGAAAATAAGGAACTATCAATAAATCCAATCGATATTGAGACAAATTTTAATCGAGTGGATATAGTGGTGGATTATGTCTTTGCATATAATGTTGCATCTAGCATTATGCAAGAAAGTGAGAATCTTGAACCTCAATCTGTTGGAGAATGTCGACAAAGACTTGATTGGCCAAAATGGCAAGAAGCAATCCAATCAGAATTGAATTCACTTGCAAAACGTGAAGTTTTTGGGCCTATAGTTGAAACACCTAATGGTGTTAAGCCTGTTGGCTATAGATGGGTCTTTATACGCAAGAGAAATGAGAAAAAAAAGGTACAAAGATATAAGGCACGCCTTGTTGCACAAGGATTTTCTCAAAGGCCTGGTGTCGATTATGAAGAGACATATTCACCCGTAATGGATGCTATAACTTTCCGTTATCTCATTAGTTTTGCTGTCCTTGAAAAGCTTGACATGCATTTAATGGATGTGGTTACTGCCTATCTTTATGGTTCACTTGATAATGAGATATACATGAAAATTTCCGATGGATTCAAAATGCCAAACACACATAATTCAAAGTCCCGGGAAATGTTTTCAATCAAATTGCAAAGATCTTTGTATGGTCTAAAGCAATCAGGACGAATGTGGTATAATCGTCTTAGTGAGTATTTATTAAAGGAAGGCTATATAAATGATGCCATTTGCCCATGTGTTTTTATAAAGAAAACAACATCGGAATTTGTTGTACTTGCCGTATATGTCGATGACATAAACCTTATTGGAACTCCCATAGAACTCCAAAAGGCAATTGATTATTTAAAGAAGGAATTCGAGATGAAAGATCTCGGAAAGACAAAATTATGTCTTGGTTTGCAAATTGAATATTTGGCAAACGGAATTTTTGTTCATCAATCTGCCTATATAGAAAAGGTATTGAAATGGTTTTACATGGATGGAGCATATCCTTTAAGTACTCCGATGGTTGTTCAATCACTTGATGTGAATAAGGATCCATTCCGACCGCAAGAAAAGAATGAAGAGCTACTTGGTCCTGAAGTACCATATCTTAGTGCAATTGGCGCACTAATGTATCTTGCAAATACTACAAGGCCTGACATAACTTTTTCAGTTAATGTCTTAGCAAGATATAGCTCTGCTCCCACAAGGAGACATTGGAATGGAATCAAACATATATTGCGGTATCTAAAAGGGACTACCGATATGGGCTTATTTTATAGCAATAATTGCAGTCCTGATCTTGTTTGTTATGCTGATGCTTGATATTTATCTGACCCACACAAGGCTTGATCTCAAACAGGTTATGTGTTTATCTGTGGAGGCACTGCCATATCTTGGCGATCGACTAAGCAATCAATTGTGGCTACTTCATCTAATCATGCTGAGATAATCGCTATTCATGAAGCAAGTCGAGAGTGTGTGTGGTTGAGGTCTATAATACATCATATTCAAGACAAATGTGGTTTGAAATGTGACAAACTACCCACGATTTTGTATGAAGACAATGCAGCATGCATAGCCCAATTGAAGGGAGGATTCATAAAAGGAGACAGAACAAAGCATATTTCACCAAAGTTATTTTTCACACATGATCTTCAAAAGAATGGTGATATCAATGTGCAACAGATTCGTTCAAGTGATAATATGGCTGATTTGTTCACAAAAGCTCTACCAACGTCAATATTCAAGAAGCTGGTACACAAGATTGGAATGCGAAGGCTCAAGGATGTGAATTGATGCTCTTTTCCGGGGGAGTTAATGCACGTTGCACTCTTTTTCCCTTACAAGGTTTTGTCCACTGGGTTTTCCTTGCAAGGTTTTTAACGAGGCAACCAATAGGCGCATTACTAAATATGTGTACTCTTTTTCCTTTTCTAGAATTTCTTTTTTTCCATTGGATTTTATTTTAGTTATGGTTTTTAATGAGGCACATTACTTATTGAGTAGACATTCAAGCGGGAGTGTTAAGAATAAAATTCTAATTAGAGTGAATGTCTATCTTGTAGAGAGTTTTACTTTGAGGCTAAGTTATTTTTCCTCCTATAAATAGAGGGGTCTTACCCCATTGTAAACCACCCCAAAATTCAATAAAAATTTTCTCTCTCTTTCTCTGCAATATTGCTCTTATTCTTTATATTTTATAACAATAAACCATTTGATCACATTTTTAGAAAAACAAAATAAATGCTGGCATTTTTGGACCCTGAATTTGGGCCCAGCACGTGGAGAAGGGGTCCAGAACCCACCATGGGTGATCTTGACCAGGCTACTCATTTAGGTCCACGCTTGGCTCAATCGCTACTGATGCCTACTGACTCTATTACTTGATAATAATTACATAAATCATAGAAATAAAATACTGAATAATCAATAACCAAGAGTAATTAATTAATTTATATAAATGGGATAGTTAGAAATAAATTTACAAGACTCAAATAACAACCCAGTAGTCCTAGTGTCTAAATAACTATCATTGAAAGCTTCACAAACTATTCCCATTTTCTGCTAAAGCAACGTACTTCGGCCCATGTGATTTGTTATTCAAAATAGTGCTTGCATTTGCAAGGATAGCTATAGAGCTAGCTTGCAAATCTGCATCCGACTTATAACTCTTCATGATTTCAACACACAAGGAAAAATTAGAGGAAATACATGTCAAACTTCTTTCAATTCCATTTCAGAGAACTGATTCAAGAATTTACATTGACAAACAACAAAGGTCCACAACCATTCAAAAACCCTAGAATTTAATAAGTCATACTTACAAGTTCATATTATTAATCTTAAATCAAACTCTTTCTACCATTCAAACTACCGCAAACTTCACTCAAGAATAGCATAACCACACCATTAACTAAACATACTAATATTCAGTAATCAAACATAAGTATAACATCCTCTTTTCACTTGCATTAATTCAACATAGAATAAGGTAGGTAGGGTTTACATACCTAAATTCAGAAATATATATAAGTAGTATATATTGTATATGTATATATTGTGTTGTAATTAGTAATTAGTATATATTGTATATAAGTAGTATATATTGTATATAATGTATATAAAAGAATGTTGTAATTAGTATATTGTGTTGTATGTTATATATTGTATGTTATATAAATATTCAAGGATTGATATCGAAGTAAAGACAAAGAAATATTGAGAAAAAATATATTTAAGGATATGATAAAGAGCATATTAATTACAATCCACGCAGTATTAATCCATGCATAATTACTTTAAACCAAACGAACTCACACAGTATTGCATATATAACTTAAACCATAAGTCTATCAGTGTAAAAAAAATAATTATACTATTAATATACGTAATTTAAAATGTAATAGTATGCTATTTAATTATTATTTCTATCATCAGGATACTAATTCTTACTATTAATATACTAATTATTATTTCTATCATCAGCAAGCTCGATGGACAACTCTCAGTGAAGCTTGGTCAAGTTCCGAGGCAGCATGCTCTATCGTTTTTTTCATTGATGCTGGGGCACGAGTAAAGGAGCTGGATTTTTGGAAATCGCAGCAGTCAACATGGAAAATCGCAGCAGACAGCATGCTTCAATGCAGGCATGCTTCAGTATTAATTATAATTTCCATGGGAACAACAGTGAGACCATACCTTTTTGGAATTTCAATATTCCAACTGGTTGTAAGATGCATTCGGATGAATTTCAGTAACTTGCCGTTACTGAAATTTAAAAAAAAAATTAAAAAGTATCCGTTGGAACAGCCAGAACCGGACCGGAACAGCCAGAACCGGACCGAAATCGCCAAAACCGGTCCAGAACAGCCAGCCGGTCCCGGGTCTGGCGGTTCCGGTTCTGACGGTTCCGGATATTATTACCGGCCCGTCACGGGTCCCTGGAACCGGTAGAATCGGAACCGCCGGAACCGGCCCATCGAAACCGGTAGAACCGGCAAGGACGCGGTTCCGGTCCGGTTCCGATTCAAAACCGCCACACAATACGGCCTTAACGTAAACCCATAACTATATATTGTGACCCCATATTGCACGAGAATTGAAAGGTTAATGTTGTTGAACATTAAGCTATTTACCCAGAGAAACATGAACAAATATCATGTTAAGATTAATACACTTTTTCCTCTTTATTTTTCTCCTTTTTTCCTTTCTTTTTTTCTCCTTTCATTAATTTCAAGCCCCAAACCTCATTCCCCACCTTTAATCGTTTCCAAACCCATTCACAATACTCCATTTTCTCCGTAATCAGTCATTCCAAATTCAGCATCTTTTTCTCCTTAATCCCCACTTGATCTCATATCTCTCTTTCATGCTCCATAAGAGTGTTCACAGTCCGATTTGCGTCAATTTTTTTCTTAAAATTACTAAACCAATTAAGTTAATTTTTAAATATTAAAATCAAACTAATTAAGTCACTTTTTATCACTTCGGTTAATTTTAATATTTTTTTTATTTGGATTTATCAGTATTTTCTTAAATATAAGAGGTACAAACTAATTGCACATTAAAAATTTATAATTATTAAAATATCTTGATAATAATTGAATTACATAATACTATATAATTACTAAAGACGAGCTTTTTTAAACATTAATATATTTTTGGACTCAATAAAAAAAAATTACTACTCAAACTAGAATAGAAAGACAAGAAAAAAACTAAATTACTATCAATACAAAGAACTAGACTATAAGCCAAAAGTGCAACATTTTTTTACAAAATATAAAATATATAGGCGAAATACATAAAACACTGCTTTAAGTTGTCTCCACCGATCATTTGAATACCTTCATTTGACATATGACCAGACAGAAACTTCTATTTGACACTGGTATATCTCGTGAACACTTGAGTTCAACAACCTCGTATGAGAGTTGCACTCGCTGATGACATATCAATCTAAAAAATTATTGAATGACATGTATATTTCTTGAATATATTATAGTTTATATTAAAAATTACTTGTAATTCTTTAATTTAAAAAGGAAGAGAAAGACTTTCCTTTCTCCCTCCCAGAGTCCCACACGTTGTATCTCCTTTCAATTGCTTTGCTATATTAAAATCCTCTTTGCTTTCACTACTGCTCTTAATTTCTTTGCTGCTTTTCCTTTCTACAATGGCCTCATAATTTGTTGCTCTTCGAAGCCCCAACCCTTATGCTGCCGGCTGTCAAAGCCCCCTTCACTCTTTTTCTTCTTTTCAAAACCAAATCAAAAATCGTACCAACCCACTTGATTGATATATTATCATCGCAAAGAACCAATTGTCAGATCTAATTATGATGAAATTGAAAGGTTTTAGATGAGTTTTTTTCCTCCAGATTTTGGGTCAATAAGAGAGATTGAAGAAAGTGAAAATTTCTGTGGTGGTGTAACAATGGAGATACATTAATTTTTGATTTGTAATGTTGTTTAGTGGTTGACATTGATTGTGGTGGTGATGAAAGTTGTGTCCTTGATATATATTTTTTTCTAGCATGGAGTGGAAGGTGGAGAAGATAGCTTGAGGCATATAATGGTGGAGGAAAATCGGAGAAGAAAGAGGTATGAATTAGGTGGGTCCATATTGATTTTAGATAGAAAAAAAGAAGATATTGTTAAGAATAGAATTCTAATTAGAGTGAATGTCTATCTTGTAGATAGTCTTATTTTGAGGCAGTCATTTTTCCTCCTATAAATAGAGGGGTTTTACCCCATTGTAAATCATCCAAAAATATCAATAAGAATTTCCTCTCTCTACTTTGCTCTACAATACTCTTCTTCTTTTATTGTTTTATAACACGCTATCAGCACGAGACTCTAATCAATTGAGTAGAAGCTTTGGGATTAAGCATAACGATTGTCAATTGTTTTATGAACTTCCTTCATGATTAAATTCTAGATTTAAGGTAAGTATTTAACTTTTTTCTTTCAAATTCTTGATATTCTATAATTTGATTTTAAATACAAGCAAAGACGATAAATTTTGATTGCAACTCTAATGGAGTTTGTAAGAAATTATAACCACGTGAAGTGGTAAAATTTCTATGTCTTGCCATGATTAAATTCACGTATGATTGTGGGCAAAGAATTGAAAATTCGTCCCATTGATTTTGCTTCATTCTCATTTCTTTTAGAGAATGTGATAGCAGTATATGATGTTGGAAACACGTTCTCAAGACTTTATACTAAAACGTGTGTTCTTATGTGTAGGTTTTGATGAATGACAAACAAGCGCAAATTGATACGTGACGAAGTTCAAGTACAAGCGCACAATTGGTGCATAACGAGATTCAAGCACAAGACAAAGTTTTATAGTTTAAATGAGTCGTTCTTAATTGTGTTCTTGATTCTACAACTTGACTCATGACATGGCTTCTCTCGTAAAACTATTTTTACAAAATCATGCATATTTACTTCAGTCAAAATGATTTTTAATCATGCCTCTAAAATCTGGACTAAGATAATCGATTATGTACTTATGATAATCGATTATGTTAAGCCAAGACTGAATGACAATCGATTGTGAACTAATGACAATCGATTGTGTTAAGGCAGTGAGCATCAGGTTTTTCAAACCTGCATGACAATTGATTGTGAACCTTATGACAATCGATTGTGATGAGGCAGTGTCCATCAAAGTTTTTCAAAACTCAGAATAATCGATTGTGAAGCTAATGACAATCGATTGTGAAGAGACAGTGTCTATCAGATTTTTCAAAGTCACAAAATAATCGATTGTGATCTTATGACAATCGATTGTGTTGAGGCAGTGACTTCCAGACTTTTTCAAAATTATTAAATAATCGATTGTGAGTATATAACAATCGATTGTCACGAGGCAGTGTCTAAAATGATTTTCAAAGTCTGATAAATAATCGATTGTTAACATTGCACAATCGATTGTGAAGCTGACCGTTGTCGTAAAGTTTTCAAATACCGTCAGGTAATCGATTGTTGATTCTGTACAATCGATTGTTGATATTAAAATCTGGAAAAGATTTTTTTAACGTTGCTGAATAATCGATTGTTGATTTTGTACAATCGATTGTTGAAATTAAAATCTGGAAAGGATTTTTAAACGTTGCTGAATAATCGATTATTGATTTGGTATAATCGATTGTTTTACGTAAAATCTGGAAATGATTTTTTGAACGTTGCCAATAATCGATTGTTCATCTTGGACAATCGATTGTTAAGCGTAAAATCTGGGATTGATTTTTGGAACGATTGGCAAACAATCGATTGTAGCTTCCTGACAATCGATTGTCACAGAGTAAAATCAGCAACTCTTAATTGGCAATTAGGCAACGGTAATGCCAAGTTTTTCAACTATAAATACAGCTTCATTTCAGCGTTTTAAACACAACAATACACAACAACTGATCATTCTATTGCCATAAGCTTGCATACTATTGTTTATCATTTTATATTCATTTCATAAAGGTTTTGAGAGCCAAAGTCTTGTCCAAAGTTGTTGTAATCTTGAGCTTACTTCTTTTACTCATATCTACTCATTAAGGAGTGTTTTGTTTGAGTGTTTAGTGTTTTGTACACTTGTAAGAGAATTGTGATTCTCTTGTTGTAAGGAACTTGTGTTTCCTTGGTTGAAGTCTTGGAGTGTTGTATCTCCGAGCAAAGGTGTTAAGGCTTGTGTCCTTAAGTTGTAAAGGTTTGTTGAGCACCCGTAAGCTTGACAAGTTAGTGGAAAATCTCGAGAGAGTCTCTCGGGGACTGGACTAGCCACGTGTTGTGGTGAGCCAGAATACATCGGTGCGTTCTTTCCTTTTGTTTATTTAACGCACTTAATTATTTCCTGCAAATTTTAATTTCCGCAAGTTTACGCTAAATTTTATTATAACGTTATTCACTCCCCCCCCCCCCAGCATTAAGCGTATTGTCTAACAATTGGTATCAGAGCCCAACTCTCTGAAGACTTAACAGTTTGAGAGAACCATCCATGGCTTCTACTCGTGACTCTTTTGCAGGAATTGATGAAGGACAATGCTCCACACGACCACCTCTATTCAACGGTACAAACTACACGTACTGGAAGGAGAGGATGAAAATTTTCGTTCAAGCAAACAACTTTCATCTCTGGAAGGTGATAACGAAGGGAAATCAAATTCCAACCAAAAAGGTTGAAAACGAATGGGTTCCCAAGTCCGAAGAAGAATATGACGCGGATGATATCCGAAAGGTTCAAAATAATGCTAAAGCAATTAATTTATTATATTGTGCTGTAAATGCTGACGATTACAGGAAAATATCGTGTTGCACAACGGCAAAGGAAATGTGGGACAAGCTGGAAATTACGTACGAAAGTACGGACCAGGTAAGGGAAGCTAAAATTGATTTCCTAACCCATGCTTATGAATTATTTCACATGAAGGAAGGTGAAAAGGTGGATGAAATGTTCGAACGATTTTCAATAATCGTAAATGACCTACATGCCCTCAAGAAGACATTCACGGACAAAGAACTGGTTCGAAAAATTCTTAGAAGTCTCACTCCGGCATGGCGATCAAAGGCCGACGCAATTCAAGAATCCATTGGCGTCTCAAATGTCACAATCGACGCATTAAGAGGTAACCTTAAGACTTATGAATCCACAATACTTAACCCTCTTGTTGATGATCAAAGGAGGCAAAGAATAGCGCTTAAGGCAAGCACAAGCCAACCTCAAGTTGATGAGGACGGAGACAACGAGTTTGGACTCGTTATCAAAAGATTTCAAAAGTCCATGCGAAAGGAGTATGAACGAAAGGGCAAAAAGCAAGGCGAGCAAATAAAGTGCTATGAATGCGGTGAAACCGGGCACATCAAATCAAATTGCCCAAACATCAAAAAGGAGAAAAAACCTTTTAAGAAGCAACGTGCATACATTTCTTGGGGAGGAGACTCCGGAGATGAGTCAAGCGAAGAAGAAGAAGACGAAGCCGCAAACCTTTGTCTTATGGCACAAGAAGACAAGCAAGATGAGGTATGTCAAATCTCTTCTAAAAACTTCTTTACTCTTGAAAAAATGCGAACTGCTTTTGATGAGCTATATACTGAATTTATTAAAGCTTCAAAAACTGTCAAGTGCATAAAAGAAAATGCTTCTCTAAAAGAAAAAGATTTTCAAAAACAGCTTTCTTTAAAAGAAAAGGATTTAGAAAAACTGGTTTTAGAAAATGAGAAGCTGAAAGAGGAAAACAAGTTTTTCGGAAAAAGAAGCGCTGACAAGCCCGAAAGTTCTATTAAAAATTGCTCTTCTTGCATGCATCTCGAAAATGAGGTAGATAGACTTAAAGGTACCTTAGATAAGTTTAATTCTTCCCACAAAAACTTGAATGAGGTCCTTGTTAATTTGAAATCAACCAAGCATGGCATAGGCTTTAAGAATGAGCAAGAAAAGGTTGACGCCAAACCCCAACCACCTAAGGCTCAACCTAGGATTAATAAAACAAATGCTTATCGTAGAAATAACAATCCTAGAACAAATATGCATGCTAGACCAAATTTTGAACATTTTAGAAGACCTAGACATGACTTACCACCTAGAAATGACTACCCTAGAAATGATACATATTCTAGGCCAAACACTAGAAGGAGTTTTGAACCTCTTAGAACATCTAGACATGACCATTACTCTAGAAACGCTGCTCATTTTAGAACTAATAGTAGGAGAAATGGTTCTCATGAAATGTGCAATAGAAATAGAGTAATTCATTTTCGTCCATCAAGTTACTATGAACCTAGAAGGATGCATAACCCCAATGTGACTTGTCATTATTGTAGACGCATTGGTCATATTGCCCCTGCATGCTTTACACGACATAGACATATCACTCAATCGCATCATTATGATATGCCTAACCCTCAAGGACCCAAAATGGCATGGGTACCTAAAACGCATTAATTTGTTTTGTAGGTGTGTTTGAAGGGATCAAGCGTACTATGGTACCTTGATAGTGGATGCTCCAAACATATGACGGGAGACGAATCCAAATTCCTTCAACTAGAACACAAAGAAGGAGGAAGTGTTATTTTTGGTGACAACAATAAAGGAAAGATTATCGGCTTCGGATCGGTCGGTAAGGATGAAAATTCCTCTATTAAGCATATATTACATGTGAAAGGTTTAAAGCATAATCTCTTGAGCATAAGTCAATTATGTGACAAGGGAAATCTTGCCCTATTTGATTCGGATGAATGCTTAGTGTTTAGACGTAGTGATTTTAAAATTATCCTTCGTGGTTTTAGAGTGGATAATATTTACATGGTTGATCTTGCTAATTCCTCACCCGAATATGTGGATTGTTTTATGAGCAAAGAGGATGATACTTGGCTATGGCATCGTAGAGTTGCTCATATAAACATGCATCTTTTGAACAAATTGATTTCACAAAACTTAGTTATTGGTCTTCCCAAATTGAAAATTGAAAATGACTCTATTTGTGATTCTTGTCAAAAAGGGAAGCAAACAAAAGCATCTTTCAAATCGAAAAATATTGTTTCAACTTCTAGACCATTGCAATTGCTTCACATGGATTTATTTGGACCATCTCGCATTGAAAGTCTAGGAAGAAATCGTTATGCTTTTGTGATTGTTGATGATTATTCTCGATTTACTTGGACTTTATTTCTTGCCAATAAAAGTGATGCTTTTCAGAATTTTAAATATTTTCTTAAGCGTATTCAAAATGAGAAGGAAACAACCGTCACTTCAATTAGAAGTGATCATGGGGGAGAGTTTGATCACAATCTCTTTGCGGACTTTTGTGACGAACTCGGTAACGAGCATACCTTTTCCGCTCCACGTACACCACAACAAAATGGGGTGGTGGAAAGGAAAAATAGGTGTCTCGAAGAGATGGCTAGAACCATGCTCGAAGAGGCTAAGATTCCCAAACATTTTTGGGCGGATGCCGTGAGTACCGCATGCTACATCTTAAATAGAGTAGTCATTAGGCCAATACTCATGAAGACCCCTTATGAACTCTACAAGGGAAGGAAACCAAATATCTCTCATTTAGAGTATTCGGTTGTAAATGTTTTATTCATAACAATGGCAAAGATCAATTGGGAGAATTTGATGCTAAGTTCGATGAGGGAATTTTCATTGGTTATTCCTCACGTAGCAAAGCATATAGGGTTTTTGATAAAAGAACCGAAACTATGGAGGAATCCCCTCATGTTGTATTTGCCGAAAATAATGCTCGCTTGGCGAGAAAGGATTCCGGTTTTGATCTTGCAGGTATCTTAGATAGCTTGAAAGACAAAATACAAGAGGAAACGCCTAAAGAAAATCAAGACGATTTTTTGAAACAACCAACGGAGGAAGCGCCACAATTGGAAAATGAAACGAAAACGCCTAACGAGTGGAGGACAATCAAAGATCACCCTCTCGAACGGGTAATTGGCGACGTCGGAGAAAAGGTAAGTAGCCGAAACTCCCTTAAGAACACTTTAGGACATACTGCTTTTGTGTCTCAAATTGAACCAACAACCATCTCCGAAGCAATTGGGGATGAATTTTGGACCTTGGCAATGCAAGAGTAGCTTAACCAATTCAAACGGAATGACGTTTGGGATTTGGTGCCAAGACCCGAAAATCATACCATAATTGGTACGAAATGGGTTTTTCGAAACAAACTAGATGAAAATGGTGTAATCACTAGAAAAAAAGCTAGGCTTGTAGCAAAAGGCTATAATCAAGAAGAAGGTATTGACTATGAAGAAACATATGCTCCTGTAGCTAGACTAGAAGCTATTCGTCTATTGCTCGCTTTTGCCTCCTCTATGAATTTCAATTTATATCAAATGGATGTGAAAAGTGCTTTTCTAAATGGTGTTATACAAGAAGAAGTTTATGTTGAACAACCCCCCGGTTTTGAAGATTTTAAATCTCCCGATCAAGTTTTCAAACTTAAAAAGGCTCTCTATGGTTTAAAACAAGCTCCCCGAGCTTGGTATGAAAGATTGAGTAAATTTCTATTGGAAAATGATTTCATTAGGGGGAAAGTTGACACCACCCTTTTTGTTAAGCATAAAAATAGTTATATTTTATTAGTTCAAATATATGTGGATGATATCATATTTGGTGCTACTAACAATGTCTTATGCAAGGAATTTTCCGACTTAATGACAAGCGAATTTGAAATGTCTATGATGGGTGAGTTAACATTCTTTCTGGGATTACAAGTAAAGCAAATGAAAGAAGGTACGTTCATTTGCCAAGCCAAATATTGCAAAGAATTGATGAAACGATTTGAAATGAACAATGCAAAAGCAATGGCGACTCCCATGAGCATATCGGATCATCTAGACAAAGATGAGAAAGGTAAGGAAGTCGACACTAAGAAGTATCGAGGTATGATTGGCTCTCTTCTCTATCTTACTGCTAGTCGTCCGGACATCATGTTTAGCGTGTGCTTATGCGCCCGTTATCAATCGTGTCCGAAGGAGTCTCACCTTACTGCGGTAAAACGGATTTTGAAGTACCTTGTTGGTACTACAAATGTGGGTCTATGGTACCCCAAAGGTTCTTCATGCCAACTCGTTGGCTATTCCGACTCCGGCTTTGCTGGATGCAAATTGGACGCAAGAGCACTAGTGGCACTTGCCATTTGCTCGGTAGCTCTCTCGTTTCTTGGTTTAGCAAGAAACAAGTAAGTGTTGCGTTGTCCACAACCGAGGCTGAATATGTAGCCGCGGGGAGTTGTTGCGCTCAAATCCTATGGATGAAACAACAACTCTTGGACTATGGCCTAAGTCTTGATCATATCCCTCTTAGATGTGATAATACTAGTGTCATATGCTTGACGAAGAACCCCGTTCTTCACTCGCGAACAAAACACATTGAAATTAGACATCATTTTATAAGAGATCACGTTCTCAAGGGCGATGTCGAAATCGAATTTGTTGAAACCAAAGACCAATTGGCCGACATCTTTACTAAGCCCTTAGAGAAAGAGTCCTTCTTCCGAATTTGTAGTGAACTCGGGATTCTTGACTCCACGTTGATCTAAGTCATGCATTGCATCTTTTTATCTTACATGATTTCTAACTTGAGCGTCGGAGACGTCTAACGAATTTTTGCAGGTATAGCCCTAAAAGTAGGGGGAATTATAAAGCATGACGCGCAATAATCAAGTCTTCTTCAGAAAAATCGGTTTCTGTCGTCTAATAATCGATTATCTCGTATCAATAATCGATTGTACTGCTATTACTTGAGTTATTGTGCTCTCTTTAGATAATCACGTTTTTTTCTTTCCAATAAATAAACAAGTTTTATTTACATCTTTGGCATCTTCTTATATTATTTTTGCTAATGGCAAAAGGGGGAAGATAATGTGTATGCACTCTCAATGCACTCTCAATATTTATAAGCTTAAATTGAGGGGGAATTCTTATATTGAGGGGGAACAAACTGCATACTTGTTGATGCATATAACTGGAATCGTCATTATAAATTGTTCAATTTGCATATCCCGCTTAAAGTTTGCCATTATCAAAAAGGGGGAAATTGTTGGAAACACGTTCTCAAGACTTTATACTAAAACGTGTGTTCTTATGTGTAGGTTTTGATGAATGACAAACAAGCGCAAATTGATACGTGACGAAGTTCAAGTACAAGCGCACAATTGGTGCATAACGAGATTCAAGAACAAGACAAAGTTTTATAGTTTAAATGAGTCGTTCTTAATTGTGTTCTTGATTCTACAACTTGACTCATGACATGGCTTCTCTCGTAAAACTATTTTTACAAAATCATGCATATTTACTTCAGTCAAAATGATTTTTAATCATGCCTCTAAAATCTGGACTAAGATAATCGATTATGTACTTATGATAATCGATTATGTTAAGCCAAGACTGAATGACAATCGATTGTGAACTAATGACAATCGATTGTGTTAAGGCAGTGAGCATCAGGTTTTTCAAACCTGCATGACAATCGATTGTGAACCTTATGACAATCGATTGTGATGAGGCAGTATCCATCATAGTTTTTCAAAACTCAGAATAATCGATTGTGAAGCTAATGACAATCGATTGTGAAGAGACAGTGTCTATCAGATTTTTCAAAGTCACAAAATAATCGATTGTGAACTTATGACAATCGATTGTGTTGAGGCAGTGACTTCCAGACTTTTTCAAAATTATTAAATAATCGATTGTGAGTATATAACAATCGATTGTCACGGGACAGTGTCTAAAATGATTTTCAAAGTCTGATAAATAATCGATTGTTAACATTGCACAATCGATTGTGAAGCTGACCGTTGTCGTAAAGTTTTCAAATACCGTCAGGTAATCGATTGTTGATTCTGTACAATCGATTGTTGATATTAAAATCTGGAAAAGATTTTTTTAACGTTGCTGAATAATCGATTGTTGATTTTGTACAATCGATTGTTGAAATTAAAATCTGGAAAGGATTTTTAAACGTTGCTGAATAATCGATTATTGATTTGGTATAATCGATTGTTTTACGTAAAATCTGGAAATGATTTTTTGAACGTTGCCAATAATCGATTGTTCATCTTGGACAATCGATTGCTAAGCGTAAAATCTTGGATTGATTTTTGGAACGATTGGCAAACAATCGATTGTAGCTTCCTGACAATCGATTGTCACAGAGTAAAATCAGCAACTCTTAATTGGCAATTAGGCAACGGTAATGCCAAGTTTTTCAACTATAAATACAGCTTCATTTCAGTGTTTTAAACACAACAATACACAACAACTGATCATTCTATTGCTATAAGCTTGCATACTATTGTTTATCATTTTATATTCATTTCATAAAGGTTTTGAGAGCCAAAGTCTTGTCCAAAGTTGTTGTAATCTTGAGCTTACTTCTTTTACTCATATCTACTCATTAAGGAGTGTTTTGTTTGAGTGTTTAGTGTTTTGTACACTTGTAAGAGAATTGTGATTCTCTTGTTGTAAGGAACTTGTGTTTCCTTGGTTGAAGTCTTGGAGTGTTGTATCTCCGAGCAAAGGTGTTAAGGCTTGTGTCCTTAAGTTGTAAAGGTTTGTTGAGCACCCATAAGCTTGACAAGTTAGTGAAAAATCTCGAGAGAGTCTCTCGGGGACTGGACTAGCCACGTGTTGTGGTGAACGAGAATACATCGGTGCATTCTTTCCCTTTGTTTATTTAACGCACTTAATTATTTCCTGCAAATTTTAATTTCCGCAAGTTTACGCTAAATTTTATTATAATGCTATTCACCCCCCCCTCTAGCGTTAAGCGTATTGTCCAACATATGATACGTCTGAAAGAAGACAAAATTATTACCGTGAAGGTATCAATGGATGTGGACGTGACAATAGACGAAATTATAATCGTCATCATTGTGACAATGAGAATAATACGAATTCTCAAAATAATCCTTCACTCTGTGAAAGTAATATTTGTCATCAATTTGACAATATGAGATTTTATAAAGCACATATAGATGATTATGGTCCATTCATGATGTGAGTTTGATAACATCTAATTTATGAATACATATTCATTCTTGGAAGAATATGAACGTGCTAGTGGTAGTGAATATACCACACTCGCCTCTAGAAGGAGGTTTGAGATGATATAAGAAAATAATGTCATTATTATTGCATGAATGGTCATTGATTACGTACCTATTGTACGCCAAAATATTTTGGTAATGTGATTATTAAAGGACAATAATGATGCAAGAAACATATCTTGCATATAATTTTGACCATGGCCATAATGGTACAACTTTCTCTTTAAAAGAAATATTCACTATATGGATATTGATTAATATGTGATAGTACCAAATTAATTGAGAACTCTGCAAGAGCCAATTTTACTATTTTGGAGAAACACAATTGATTACCAATAAGGTATTGTGTTGTAGTAAGTCTCAAAGAAACTTATTTAGTTTCTAAAGTATATGCGAAAGCGGTTGATTATATTGAAACAATAAATAAAGGAAAGATTTGATATCTTCTATTACTACAACTTGTAGCGGAATAATCTATATAAGAAAAGTTACCCGCTTTATTCTCCAGTTTGCACTACACAAACAAAAGAATGCCACAATAAAGTGAATGTTTATTGATATAAAAACCCATATCATAATAAATATGGAGTTTATTGATAATTGCACATGTCATGGTGTAAACATGAACTTATCAATATTTATTCAGTTGGCATAACCATTTTAGTCATATCAATTTAAATATGATGTGCAAAAATAATAAAAAATTTACATTGGTAAATATTAAAGAACTAGAAAGTTCTTTACGGATTCTCTTATATTGCTTGTTCTCATTAATTAATTGACCAACTAAAGTCGGGATTGAATCCCATGAATTCTGAATATATCAAAGGTGAATATGGGCACATTCACCTGCCATGTATACCACATAAGATGCATTTATGATATGGTTACATGTGCGATCATTATTAACCTACAACATCGTGTTTTGCGAGGTTGCTCAATAATTCAATTTAGAGCACAATTTCCAGATTTTCTATTCAAGATAGTTTATCTTGATAAGTTAGTGTACATCACAACGGGTTTAGCAAGATAATTTATTGAGTGCCTCCACTTAATAGCTAAACTATTGCTTATAAGAACAAAGTATCTATATCAGTTTGATTATATTCTCCCCTCACAAATAGTTTAGGTTCAGGAACCAAATAATTTCATCTTATTATTATTGATGTGTGGTGTATATTTTCATTAACACTATAATGCACAAAGATGGATTTCCAAAGTTAATGAAGCAAGTTAGTTTTTCTAATATGAGGGGGAGACAAGATACAACAGTTGAGAAAAAGGTACATGGAATGAATTATTATTTATACATATAGATCCTCGAATAGGATAATATGAACTTGAAGTTCATAAAAGGATAATTCATTTGCAATATATTGCAAAGCATGCCATACGCATTTGTTGACCCAAAGAAAGTAGCTATATTCTCATTGCAAATGCTCATATTAAGTCCTAGAAGGACAAAGTCTATGGTAAGCTTAAAGCGTATAGACAAATCGGTTTCAAATAAACTTCTTGCTAAAGAAGATGAGCAAATGATCAAAGTGATCATAATAAAGGAGGCAAGTGATCTAAAAGGTCACATGACATAACACTTCATAAAATCTTATGAGATTCAGGTACCTGAATATATGAATGAAGAGATCTCTATGTTATGTCTTTATGAAAATTTATTGGAACCGATATAAAATGTTCGTCGACAACATCTATGATAGTGCTAAATATTAATGAGGATCTTAAGTTGTCGAATACAGACAAAAATATTGGCCAAATAGAAGAGATGCAATTCGAATAGAATTGGTTTCATATGAAAGACATATAATTTTGTCTATGTTGTTCAAACACTTGAAAGTATAAAGTCAATGCGCACATGCCATGAAAACTTGATATGCATCTAAAGTCTATAATATGGCTTATATAACTTAACTTATATGACAATCCATGAAGATTTAAGTTGCTTGAATCATCTACAATTCTTGATCTTGAGGTACCACTTCCTCAGTGCAATTTATGTACAAATATATCTTGCTATAACTCTAAGCATGATAATGTTATAACGAGGATACCTTTATGGAGATATTGAAGAGTCATTCCACGATACTTGTGAAGACGTTATATATCTATCACGAGTTGTGGTTTTAATGTGCAAATATTCATTATAGTTAATATGACTGATTTATTTATCAAATCTCTACCAACGATCTCTTTAAGATAGCGCACAAAATTGAAATGTGAAGGCTCAAAGATGTGAATTGATGCTCTCATCAGGGGGAGTTAATGCGTGTTGCACTCTTTTTTCCTTACAAGGTTTTCTCCCATTGGGTTTTCCTTGCAAGGTTTTTAACGAGGCAACCAAAAGGCATATTATTAAATATGTGTACTCTTTTTCCTTTTCTAGAATTTTTTCTCATTGAATTTTATTTTAGTTAAGGTTTTAATGAGGTACATTACTTATTGAGTAGATATTCAAGGGAGAGTGTTAAGAATAGAATTCTAATTAGAGTGAATGTCTATCTTGTAGAGAGTTTTGAGGATAAGTCATTTTTCATCCTATAAATAGAGGGGCCTTACCCCATTGTAAATCATCCCAAAATATCAATCTCTCTCTACTTTGCTCTACAATACTCTTCTCCTTTTATTGTTTTATAACAGATACCTAATTTTAAAGAGATTCACGCGCTCATATCTTAGTGTAACATACAAATTTTATCATGTTAGTGTAAAGGGTTTAAGAAATACAGTTGTTTAAGAAATACAGTTCTTCCAAGCAGAGGTGTCTGTCTGGTTATATACCAAGTTAAGATTTTCAAATGATTGTTGGGAACAACTTAAAATGACACTTTATATATTTCGCCAAATATATACTAATAAGTTTTATATAAGTATTTTAATATTCAATTCAATTTGATTTTTTAATTAATTTTCAAAATTTATAACCAAACTAAATAAAAAAAGTGTCCATTTTTCAATCAATTCAACTCTGTATTTGGTTTGAATTTTCGCGAACGCCAAATGGTCTAGAAACCATTTTAAGAAGATTTTGCTTTAAAACGATGACTTAAAATATTTTCAAATATTAAGCAATTGAACGTACAAAAAAAGCATTAGAAAGTCACCATCTTTGTTTTTAAAGACAGAACTGAGACTCGCTTGGAATTACAAAGCACTTGTAAACCATCCTGAACTTATATGTAGAACTTAATGTCGTAAGACTTACACCTAAATCATTAGGGCTTACAACCAATATCAAACGGCTCACTTAATAGAACTTTATACAATTATGTGCAACTAATCTTATAAATTTTTAAATTTTCTTAAAAAATTATTGCCTACTCAAAATACTTTTTTCTAATCATAAATTATCAAGGTAAAAGTACTTTATGCCATAATTAAAATATAAATTATTTTACTAAAACTGCTATAATAATTAATTTTAATTAAATCTTTCATTTGAAAGTATTTATTTATTTATTTTCATTCTATCTTAATTATATAATGGTCCATAATTGTTTTGACAAGATACAATATTTATTAATATAATAGCTCAATATTAGATAGTACCTATTTTCAAATAATTAATTATTATGATATAGTGTATGATAAATTATGTATCATTTTATTAACTATAAATCATATTAAATAAAAGTATATTAAAAAATTAAATTTGTTATGAAATAGAAGATTCTTACACTTCTATTTAAGGTGAATGTCTTTAATGTATTTAATTGGAGAGATTTTAGAGTTCTATTAGTGGTAGCTAAATCTTCATCTCCCCTATAAATAGAGGTGCCCCCTACCATTGTAAATCATCCCTTGAGACCCCTCTCAACACAATAAGAAGAACTCTCTCTACTCTTCTCTCTATTGCTATTGTTCTTGCTCTATTGTTCTTGTCTTTTGCTTTAGTTTATAACACGTTATCAGCACGAGACTCTACCGTCTCAAGTACCATTCTCGAAAATCCAAGGTATTTTCCCTCTTCCTAATTTAATTTTCGAGTATGTCTGACATTATGAAAAGAAAGTTCGTTGCCCTTGAAATTTCGGGCAAGAACTATATGACATGGGTGTTGGATGCTGAAATCCACCTAGATGCTATGGGTCTCGGAGACACCCTCAAAGATAAAGAAAAAGCATCCACCCAAGATTGTGCGAAGGCCTTGATTTTCTTGCGCCACCACCTTGACGAAGGTTTGAAGATTGAATATCTCACCGTCAAGGATCCACTCGTTTTGTGGAACGGCTTAAAGGAGAGATATGACAACCTGAAGTTGGTCACTCTGCCACAAGCACGATATGATTGGGCCCATCTGAGGCTACAGGACTTTAAGTCCGTTTCTGAATATAATTCTGCTATGTTCAGAATTACTTCTAAACTGAAGCTATGTGGAGATAACATCTCCGATTACGATATGCTTGAGAAAACGTTTACAATGTTTCATGCCTCCAATATGGTACTGCAGCAACAGTACCGAGAGAAAGGCTTTACGAAGTACTCTGAACTGATTTCTCTCTTACTAGTGGCTGAGCGAAATAATGATCTGCTCATGAGAAATCACGAAAATAGACCAACTGGGTCTACACCACTGCCTGAAGCAGATATGGTGCACTCGCATTATGCCAAACATAAAAGGGACCATGATCACGGTCATAAACGGGGTCAAAGCCAAGGATGTGGACAAGGAAGAAATTCCAAAGAAGTCCGTCACCCCCCAAAGAGAGATAACCACCGAAAGCAGAAACGGGGTCCAGAAGATCCTAAGGCAAATAGTTCAGAAACTATATGTTATCGTTGCGGTGGAAATGGGCACTGGTCTAGGACTTGCCGTATACCAAGACACTTGGTTGACCTTTATCAGGCATCTCGAAAGAGAAAAGACCCTGAAACAAATTTTGTCTATGACGACAATGAGGATATCACCCACCTGGATGTGGCAGACTTCTTTGAGCAACCCGATGGAAAAATAGACCACCTAATCGGCGATGGATCCGTGATGAAAGAAGATGGAGTTATTTGATTTTGTTCTACTTAGTTGTATTAGTTAGTGAATAAACTAATAGTCATTAGCATTAGCTCGTATTAGTTAGTTCATAAAGCAATGTTAGCAGTAGTTCTTTAGAATATCTTCAATATGTTCAAATATCAATAAAACTTTTATTTTCCAGTGGGGGTAATCGACTAGCCTGAAAAACTAGTCGATTATCAACTATTTTCGCATTAAAGTTGAAAAACAATTGATCAACAATCGATTGTCTTTGGCTAACAATCGATTGTCTTGAAACAGTGTGTTCTGAAATTTTTCAAAAATAGCCAACAATCGATTGTCTTTGTCTAACAATCGATTGTCTTGAAACAGTGAGGTCTGGAATTTTTCAAAAATCACCCACAATCGATTGTCTATATCTAACAATCGATTGTCGTTAGACAGTGTAATCTGGAACTTTTCAAAAATCATCCACAATCGATTGTCTATGTTTAACAATCGATTGTCTTAAACAGTGTGATCTGAAGTTTTTCAAAAATAACAAATAATCGATTGTGCGTGTTTAACAATCAATTGTCTATGTTCCAACAATCGATTGTGTGTTTAATAATCGATTGTCTTATGAAAAACGCTGAAATTTTCAAACTGCATAGTAATTGATTATGGACAACATATCTGATTTTGTTAGTCAACTGTTAGTAGCAGATTTTGAAAATATTATGTGACACAAAAGAATTGAACTTGTTTATTCCTATGTTCGTGTATTTCTTTTGTATGTTAAACTATGGGATAGCAAATATGGATATCTCACAAAGCGAACTTGGACCAACGTCCAATTGTAAAAGTATTTGCCTAGTTGATTCATGTACTACACATACAATACTCAAAGAAAAGAAGAGTAATTGTGTAAGGCAAACATTACTACAATCTATGGAAGTAGTAAATTGATTGAAGGCTCCGGAAGAGCAATTGTAACTCTGCCCAAAGGCATGACGTTAATCATAGAGAATGCAATGTTCTCCTCCAAGTCTAAGAAGGACTTGTTGAGTTTTAATGATATCAATCAAAGTGTTCTCCTCCAAGTCTAAAAGGAACTTGTTGAGTTTTAAAGATATCATTCAAAATGGATATCATATTGAGACAATAGATGAGAATAATCTTGAATTCTTCATGAAAACGAGGCTGCCCATTTCGGTTTGAGTTCACGCCATTTTGCATGCAGCAATGCTACTTTGTCGGCTGCCCGCTTCGGCTTAGGGTCACGCCATTTCGCATGCAGCAATGCTAATTCGTCTCAGGCCGACGAATTACCACAAGTATTCTCCGTTGCAATTGGTTTTGGGTCATGAACCCGATATATCCCATTTAAGGATATTTGGATGTGCCGTATATGTGCCTGTAGCACCGCCATCCCGCACCAAAATGGGTGCGCAAAGAAGGTTAGAAATATATGTTGGATTTGATTCGCCCTCCATCATTCACTACCTTGAAACATTGACAGGCGACCTGTTTACTGCACGATTTGCAGACTGTCGATTTGATGAAAAATTTTTCCCAAAATTAGGGGGAGAAGTTGGTGAAACCAAACGGGAAATTTTGTGGAAAAATGAATCATTATCTCATCTTGATCCACATACCTCTATTTGAAAGAAAGAGGTACAAAAGATTATCCATTTGCAAAGAATAGCAAATCAAATGCCTGACGCATTTACGGACTTGAAAAGGATAACGAAATCCCACATTCACGCGGAAAATGTTCCGATCCGTATTGAAGTCCCTATTGGACAAATATCTAGTGTCATATCCAATGAGTCAAATGCACGCCAGAAGCGTGGCAGATAGGTTCCAAAGATCGAAATCCTAGAAAGAGGAAAAAGAACGATCTAAATGACACTATGAAAGAATCACATGAGGACGCTCATGATTTGATTAATTCCGAGATTCACGAAGAATCTATTGAGCCTGAGACTCTTGAAAATACGGAATGCAAGAATGTGAGGATCTCGAACCTCAGTCTGTGGTAGTACAAAATTAATTGAGAGCTCTCGAAGAGCCAATTATTACTATGTTGGAGAAACACAATTGAGTATTGTGCTGTAGTAAGTCTCAAAGAAACTTATTCAGTTTCCAAAGTACACGCGAAAGCGATTGATTATATTGAGACTATAAATAAAGGAAGGCTTTGATTCTCCTATTACTACAACTTGTAGCGGGGTAATTTGTATATGAAAAGCTACCCGCTTTGTTCTCCAGTTTGTACTACACAAACGAAAGAATGCCACAATAAAGTGGATATCTATTGGTATAAAACCCATGTCATAATAAACCCGAAGTTTATCGATAAGTGCACATGTCATGGTGTAAATTTGAAGTTTACCAATATTGATAATTTATTCAGTTGGCATTCATGTTAGCCATCTCATTTTAAGTATGATGTGCAAATTCACATAGGTGAATATTAAAGAACTAGAAAGTTCTTTACGAATACTCTTGTATCACTTGTTCTCATTAATGAACGGACCAACTAAAGAGTTCGGATTGAAGCCCATAAATTCTGGAAATATGAAAGGTGAGTATGGGCCCATTCACCTGCCTTGTATACCACATATGATGCATCTATGATATGGTTACATGCGCCATTGTTATTAACCCGCAGCCTGGCAGTGCTTGCGAGGTAAATCGCTCAGTAATCTAACTTCGAGCATAGTTTCCAGATTCTCTACTCAAGACAGTTCATCTTGATAAGTTGGTTTATATTAAAGTTGGTTTAGCAAGATAATTATTGAGTGCTTCCACTTAATAGCTAAACTGTTTCTTATGAGAACTAAGTTATATATATATATCAGTTTGATATAAGTTGTATACGAGAGTATATTCTCCCCTCACAAGTGGTTCAGGGTCAGGAACCAAATAATTTCATCTTATTATTAAGGTGCTGTGTATATTGACATAATGCACAAAGATGATTTTCCAAAGTTGAGGAAACATGTTAGCTTTACTAACATGAGGGGGAGACATGATAAACACTTGAGAAAGTGTTACATGGGATGAATTTTCATTTGTATATGTATATCCCCGAATATCATGATATGAACCTGTAGTTCATAAAAGGGAAATGAAATTGCAACATATTGCAAAGCATGCTTTACGCATTTGCTGACTCAAAGAAAGCAACTAAATGGAAGAGATACAATTCAAGAAGAATTGGTTCCATATGAAAGACATGTAGCTTTGAACCTGTAGTTCATATGCTTGGAACTATAAAGTCAAAGGTATGTATAATCAATTTTCGATACCTTATTTGTTTAGCATGACATGAAACTTTGATATGCAGCTAAAGTCTATTATGTGACTTACATGACTTAACTTGAAAGATTTAAGTTGCTTGAAGCATATGCAATTCTTGGTCCTGAAGTACCACATCCTAAGTACAATTTGTGTACATATGAATCTTGCTATAACTATAAGCATGATGGCATTGAGAATGCATCTATGGAGATATTGAAGAGTTATTCCACGACATTATATGAAGATGTTCATATCTAACAAGAATGATGATTTCAAAGATGCGGAAAATTTATTCAAGTCAACATGGTTGATTTATTCATCAAGCATCTACCAAAGATCGTTTTGAAGATGATGCACAAGATTGGAATGCAAATGCTCAAAGATATAAATTGATGTACTCATTAGGGGGAGTCAATGCGCGTTGCACTCTTTTTCCCTTACAAGGTTTTGTCCCACTGAGTTTTCCTTGCAAGGTTTTTAACGAGGCAACCAATAGGCGCATATTCAAACATGTGTACTCTTTTTCCTTACTTTAATTTTTCCCATTGGGTTTTGGTTTTAAGGTTTTATGAGGCACATCATTGAATAGACATTCAAGGGGGAGTGTTATGAAATAGAAGATTCTTACACTTCTATTTAAGGTGAATGTCTTTAATGTATTTAATTAGAGAGATTTTAGAGTTCTATTAGTGGTAGCTAAATCTTCCTCTCCCCTATAAATAGAGGTGCCCCCTACCATTGTAAATCATCCCTTCAGACCCCTCTCAACACAATAAGAAGAACTTTCTCTACTCTTCTCTCTATTGCTATTGTTCTTGCTCTATTGTTCTTGTCTTTTGCTTTAGTTTATAACAAAATTATAATTTTAAAATTTTTTTAAGATTCAATACTCCTTAATAATACATAATGTAAGATTTCATATAGAATACGTTACTTTTGATAACATATTATAATATTTGTCATGCTTTTCCTAATATTAATATTTGAATTACAATTTATAAATATTTTAAATAAATTATTAATTATTATAATTCAGTAGTTTTTAATATAATTTTTTATTTTATACAACCTTAAAATTTTTGAGATTAGTAAAATTTAAAAATCCATTAAACTTATAGCCTGTTTAAACAAGCTGCAAAAAACTTATGTTGGGAAGTACTTTTTTTCAAAAGTATACTTTTGGTTTTTGTAAGAAGCAATTTATACTTGACTAATTAATTTTGAAAAGCAGCACTGAGCCGAGGATTGAAACTATACTGGGTAGTTGCTGTTGTTGTAATTTTAAAAAGCAGCAATTAATATTTGGCCTAACTATCAAAAACTCATTTTAAATGTATTTTTTCTCAAAACTTCTCTTCAAAAGCAATATTTTTCCCTTCAAGAAACTTGGCCAAATAGCTCAAACTTGGCCAAACAGGCTATTAAAATCCCTATGTTAGGGCGTGCTCCTCCTTTTAAAACTTTGGTCACCATCATCAGAACAAAAATCAATTTCACCCACAACCACAACTGGTTGTGTCCAAAGGTGTCCTAAGATTAATCTGTGTCATCGTTTGATTTTTGGTGACTTTAAACGATGTAATAGTTGCAAACATAGATCTACTTAAAACAGTTAGAATATGCGCCACATATAAAATAAATCAGTAAAACTACAATTAGTAAGCATTATGTGATTCAGTTGCAATATAAGTATCATCACTTGAATAAACATCAGCCCAAGTGTTGGAATAAAAATTATTGCTTCATCACCATCATCAACAACAAATTATTTTATAGAATATAATTAAAGAGAAAGATCATTCAGTAATGGCAATATTAAGCTAATGGTTCGATTCTGCCAGCAATTTCCTAACAAATATCAGAAGAGGGAGCTTAGTTATCGTCATTATAACCCCAAATTTCAAAATAAAAATCAATTAAAAAATTAATTATTTTTAATTATAAATAATAAAAAGGTTGGTTGAAAATAAAATTATAAAGAAGATCACTCAGTTCAGCGGGGTATTCGACACGCAAACTAACTCCAAAAAAGAGAAAGCCTGCAATCCGGTCTGTTGAGCTTGAATATTATGGAGTCGTCATCGTGATCTTTTCTCAAAAAAAAGTTGGGGGATAAAATGAGTACATCTAAAAATAAGGGTAAACACAGAAAAATAGAGAAATCTGAGGAAGAAAGTGCTCAGTGGTGGCTAGTTTTTATTGGTTCGATTCTGCCAGCAATTTTCCTCAGCTTTAATCAGAAGAGGGAGCTTGGAATCCTCATAGCAAATCTATCCTCCTCATAAAAAACTTTGTTTTTATAAAACAAAATCTAAAATACTATAAAATAAAAAAGATGTAAGAAGCGAACGCTCAGGGAAGAAGGAGATCGACATGCAAAGGCATAAAGCCCCTGGCAATCCGGTCTGTTGAGCTTGATCTTTTACAGAGTCATCGTTGCGACTTTTCCTTTTACATCAAAGAGTTATAAATAGAATAAAGCATAAATATAATAAACAGAAATTAATGAAAATTGCAGAATTTTGCTTCTTCGAATTTTAAAGAGAGAAAAGAGGTGTTTGTTGCTGTGCACTGTGTGTTAGGTGTTGTAGGCGCTGAGTGTGAATTTATAGAGGTTCTGCTAGGGTTTTTCGGTTAAGATGGGGAAGGCCTGCGGCTAACCTGTATTGCATTGACAGATTCATCCCTGGATAGATTGAATCCTATTTTTTCTGTGGGCTGAACTTGTGAGTCCAATAAGCTTTTATGGGCCATGAATTTGAAACTCTTTCCCCCCGGTGCAGATTTTTCCGTTGTAGAGCCATTAGTAAGCAAATATTTATATAAACAATAGTACTTTTGTTTTATCTCATATGTAGCACATTCATTTACATATATAGCATATCTAAAAATTAAAACATCACCAGTCTTTATTTTTTAAAACTGACCCATGATTCAAGGGATGATGTATTAGAGATTAAACGCTCCTATATTCCACCAAATTTTCAAAATTATAGTGATTATCTCTCGACTAATTTCTCCATCGCCACCAACCCAAAATCTCACTCTTTTCTTTCTTCTCTCACCAGGTAAGGCAAAATTTTACCCAAAACTCTTTCCTCTTCCCTTCTTATCGTAAACTGCAAATTACATGGCAAAGAATAAGGTGAAATTCGTTAAGATTGTTGATTCTATCGGTACAACCTCTGAAATCGTTAACGAATAGAAGAATAAAATAATTTAATAAATATAAGGTGTATATAGCAGCTTTCTTTGTTTACTAATGTATTAATATACATGGTATAATTTTATGGAGTTATAATATTTTATATATCTTGTATAATATTTTACAACAACAACAACAACAATTACTACCCAGTAAAATTCCACATAGTGTGGTCTGGGGATGGTAATGTGTACGCAGACCTTACCCCTGCCTCGATAGGGGCAAGGAGATTATTTCAGATAGACCCCCGGCTCAGAAAGACGAAAATAAAGTAAGAAAAAAACAGGATGAGAGAAATCATTAGTAACTCCAGTTAAAATCGTAATAATAACATAAATATAAAAATCAAAAGATGAATGACATGCAATAACTGTAACTATAATCTAAGGCACGGGGCTAAGACAAACAATAAGAACAGTATGGGCCCAACATAAACTGCAAGTCATCTAAGACCATCCCTAATCCAACCCCGCCTTACCCCCGAAATGAAGTAAGGAAAGCTTTACTGTCTCTATCCTACAACCCTAATGCTTGACCTCCAGGCCTTCTTATCAAGGGCCATGTCCTCGAAAATGTGCAGTCGTGTCATGTCCTACCTGATCACATCTCCTCAATACTTCTTAGGTCTCCCTATACCTCTTCTCGTACCCACCACGACCAACCGCTCACACCTCATTACCGGTGCATCGAGGCTTCTCCTCTCCGCATACCCGAACCATCTGAGCCTCACTTCCCGCATCTTGTCATTCATAGGGGCGACGCCCACCTTCTTCCGAATATCTTCATTCCTAATCTTGTCTATCCTAGTGTGCCCGCACATCCACCTCAACATCCGCATCTCTGCTACTTTTATCCTCTGGAAATGGGAGTTTTAACCGGTCAACACTCTGCATCATACAACATGGCCGGTCTAACTACAGCTTTATAAGACTTACCTTTGAGTATCGGTGGCACTTTCTTGTCACACAAGACTCCAGATGCAAGCCTCCATTTCATCCAGTCCGCCCAAATATGGTGAGTGGCGTCCTCGTCCTTCTCTCTGTGCCCCTAAATCATCGACCCAAGGTATTTGAAGTTATCTCTCTTGGGGATGACATGTGGCCCATGCCTCATGTCCCCGCCTACATCTCTCGACTCGGCGCTAAACTTAAATTCTAGGCACTCTGTCTTAGACCTGCTCAATTTGAAATGCTTACGCTCGAGAGTTTGTCTCCAAACCTCTAATCTCTCGTTAACACCGGCCCTTGTCTCTCGCATAATATTTTCTTTAGATAACTACAATGTATTATAATGGTATTAAGTTATAACATTATATATAACTAGTATAATGATATTTCGAGATATACCAAGGGCACCACGGTGCACTACCCGCTATTTTGTTTAGAAAAAGAAGATATATTATAATGATATTAAGGTATAACATTATTATATAACTAGTATAATAATATTTCGAGAAATACAAATGTAATAATATACCTTTGATCTTTTTAATAAGAAAGTACTCTTTGGTCTAATAATGATATAAAATTACATTATTTATAATATATATATATATATATATATATATATATATATATATATATATATATATATATATATATATATATATATATATATACCTCAAATATATATTATATTTTTCATGGAACATATATCTTTTATTTTTTTAAAATATAAAGATGTATACTTAATAGCATCCTAGGAAGCTCAATTCTACTCAAGGACAAGGATGAAATTCCAAAATAGCCAGATTTACAATCGGTCATTCAAAAATAATAGCCACATTTCATGTAAAGATAAATATGAATGAAAACACTGTTCAAAATTCGAAAAATACTCCAGTATATTATACTAGAGTTACAGCAAAGTATATTGGAACTCTAGCATATTATACTGGAGTTTGGAGTTCCAGTATACTTTGCTGGAACTCCGGTATAATATACTGAAGTTCCAGCAAAATATACTGGAACTCCAGTATATTATACTGGAGCCAGCAAAGTATACCGGTTCAGTATAATATGCTAAAAGTTCATGCACATGTGCACCGAACTCCAGTATTGTCACGACCCGAATTTTCCACCATCGGGAGTCGTGATGGTGCCACTATCGAAGCTAGGCTAGCCAATAATTAACTATTTCCTTGAGATCATTCGCAACAATAGAAATAAAACGGAAACAATTAAATAGGCGGAAGTCTTTAAAACCTAGATAACAGAAAATAAATGCGGAAGTTTCAAAAATATATCGCTACCCAGGTGTGTCACTAAATCACGAACTACTATAGATTAAATGAAAGTCTGAATGAAATACATTAGTGTTTGTCTCGAATACAAAGAAAATCAAACTAATAACAGAGAAAGGGACTCCGGCATGCGGACGTCAGCTAAGCTACCTCGCAAGTCCCTTGGCTGAAGACACTCCCAATAAATACTGCTGTTGTGGCCCAAAAACTGCTCCAGGATCTGTGCAAAAAGATGTCAGAGTGTAGCATCAGCACAACCAGCCCCATGTGCTGGTAAGTGCTCAACCTAACCCCAGCGACATAGTGACAAGGCTAGACTAGACCTACCGAAAATAACTTGTATAGATATATATGCAATAATAGGAAAATATACGGAATTTAAACAGTTAGGAGGGAGGGGAGCATGCTGTGGGGATGTAGTAATTCAGGTATAGAATCAACAAATGAGGAAAAAAGAATTTGACGAAAACATTTGTAATCACGGAACTTTTTACCCGCGCAACTTTAAAAAAGTACTATATTTTAAAAAATATTTACTTATTTTTATTTTATTAGAATTTAGCCTATTTTTCACTTTTAGTCTAATAGTAGAACATAAAATTCAAAAATACAAATATATTTTCAGTTTTATCTTTTATCTTTCTATTTAAGTCAATTACTAGTATTCTAATAGTATTTTGCTATTTATTTTTATTTTTTGTTAATGTAGTGAATTTTAGTTTTAACTTATTATATTTTTAATTAGAAGAATTTATTTTTATCTCATTTTAAGAGGTCTAGCCCATAAAATTTGAGCCCAAAAATAATGGAGCCCAATTCTAGCAACCCTAATTCTTCTTCTTCACCTTCATACATATAGTATAAGAATAAATGACCAAGACACTAAAAAAAACCCTAGAAAACCTTCGGCCGCCATCCCTCACCCGTCTCACCCGTCTTCAACCTTAAGATCTCAACCTTAATACAACAATGAAACCTAAAATAAGAAAACTCTAGCTTCCATTAAAAGACTAGCTGAACCCTAGCCCCAAAACTCCTTCAACCGCCAGCCCCACCTCATATCCACCATCAACCCAAGTCAGCCGCCACACCAGGCGAACCAGCGCCCTCCATGCCCAGCTGACTCATCGACCACTCGTCCTCCATCGCTAGCTAGTCCACGACCAGCAGCAACTCGCCGGAAAGCAGCAGCAACCAACGTCACTCTCAACCAGCTCCACTGGCGCTGCTGCTGTCCCTCTCCCCTCGCCACTCTGTGTCTTCTCCCTAAAAAAACGAACTCTGGACAGTCGGAATTCTCTTTGCAAAATAAGCGAAATGTTTCTGAGTTATTTTTCGATTTGCAAACAATTTTCTTCCATGATTTTGAAGTTTAATTTCTGGGTTGTTTGGAGCATCATTTCTGCTGCTGAAGTCCGTTAGGTTGAATTCATTTTGGTGCTCGTTTGTGATATATGTTCGGAGCCGAGTGTCAAATTTTCGAGCTCGTCAAGTTTCGGTCGCAATGTTTCGCTATTTCAGTCCGTGTAACTGCAGGAATTTTATTAATTGAAAGAAATTTCAGGTTCGTCGCGTTCGTGTTCCCGTCGGCATCTTTGCGTTGCTCAACTGTTTCTCCGGCCAAGACTATAATCCAAGTTCAGAAACTGTTTTGGTTTCATTCGAGGTTTATTCTCTCCTTGGTTTTTTTTTTTAGTAATTTTCTAATGCTATCTCACATGATTTGTTTGTCCTTTCTGGCTTTAATTAGTCTCCACATATGAATGCATGTTGCAGTATGTTTCTTGATTGAGATTTGGTCTGGTTGTTGTTTTATTAAATTAATGGTTGAATTGGATTTGTGGTGTTAACATGCCAAATAAAAATGTGATTACTAAGTAAGAATTCCATTTTGATCTTATTAACCTTGAAATAGTGAATGGGGGTCAAATCTTGATAATGAAAATTGAGCTTAACTTACTGGTTATTTTGTTCTATAGGTTTAATCACTAGTAGCATGTTTAGTCCGGTCGCACGTGGGTAGGCAAGTTTTAGGATTTTCCATTTGCTTTTGGTTTCGAGGCGAGAGGTCCGCCCTTAGTTAAATTTATCCGAGGAATGCTCCGACGGACTTGTGTATATTTTATTTCGGGGAATGCCCCAAAGTATTTTGTAATTGGAAGCCGAAAGGGAACTCATAGTACTTTATTTCTTATTTTATATTTATTTTTATTCACTTAAATGGGGTCGACCTCGAGCCTCTTGTGTGTTTATTTTATTTCTGTGTGTTTTACCTCAATCGAATATTTTAATAGCCGACTTGATCATGTACGCAACCGTGAACTTCATAGGACTTGGGGAATGCCTAACACCTTCTCCCCGAGTCAAATGAACCCCCTTACCCGAATCTCTGGTGCGGACTTAGTTTTGAGTCCAAGTGTTTTAAAAGGAAAATATTTTTTTTAAGAAGTGGTGGCTTGGCAGAGTGAAATCAAATGCCAGGTGGCGAATCTAAGTTAATCCTTTTGAAACACAAATTTTTGTCACTTTCAAAATTGAAAACCCTTTTCAAGATTTTGCTAAAATCCTTTTATTTATTTAAGAGGGATTAGTGTGAAGTTTTTTTGTTAAAAAGGGGTTGTGACATCTCCGGCGACTCTGCTGGGAAGTTGCGGGTTCGAGCTAGTACTTGTTCTTGTTGGCTTTTAGGATTCTCGGTTGAGGTTTTTTAAGTGTTTTAATTGTTTTATTTGATTTTTATTTTGTTTATGTTGTTTTATTTGCTAGTTGGTTATTTTTTTACGTATTTTTTCTTTATGTGTTTACTGCTTTATAACTATCATCATTTGCATATCCCCGAGTTCTTTTTTCTGCAACAAGTCTTCCGGAGTACGTTTGAGGTACAAGGCCTTTTTGTGAGCCACCCGTATCTTTAGGGGGTGGCGTGGGAGGGTGGCGTGGGCGGACAACTAGAACACCCACCATCGGCACGTGCCGCCCCCAATTGCCTTATCTAGTGAACCCCAAACTTAGGTCAGCCTTTAGGACATTTTTATTTGCATCATGTCATTTAGACCTAGTAGTGCTTGGTCCCAGGCACCGTGTCCCTTTGTAGGAAGCTTATTCAAATTTTGTCAAAAATGGACCGTGGCCCAAAAAGACATTCAATCATCCCTATGTGATACATGTTGCGTCTTTGAGGGTAAAAAGGTCATTTGGTGGACCGATGTTTGGAAAGAAAGATGAAAAATGAAGCAAGTAGGGCCACTCTTATTTTTTATTTCATAGTTTTCCAAAAAATCAAAAAGTAAAAAATGAAAAATTAAAAAATATTTTGCAACTTTCCATTATTTACCAAAATTCAGAAACAATTGAAAAAAGAAAATTCAAAAAGATTTTACACTTTTCCATTATTTTTCAAAAAAAAATTCAAAAAATAAAAATAGAAAATCCAAAACGATTTTGCACTTCTCCATTATTTCCCAAAAAAAATGGAAAAAAAATCCAAAAAGAGGTTGCATTTTCCATTTTTTTTTTCAAAAAGACAAAAATAGTTTCTTCAAATTAGATGCATGTTTTTTTTAATTCTATATCATATTTAATCTTTCTTAACTACGCGAACCTGATTCTCGTCTTTCGAGGCAGATACGTAGGTAACCCACATAAGGTCCAGTCTTCCTAGTCTTAGGTTCTTGGCTTTGCGGGGTATTAGTCAAATCTTGCATGTCTAGCCACTTTAGGCCACATCGATTATTTTTGCAAATGGTGTCATTTTCGTAAAAAATGGTTCAATTACCCATGTCTTAGGGTCCACAACTAGGTGCCATAGTACTTTAAGGTCCTTCCTTTTTGATTTTGTATTTTTAGCCATATTTGGCCATATAGGCCATTTTTGCAAAATGAGCCATTTTCGGAAAGTACTTTTTTAAGGCCATGATTGTTGAAATTTTAGAGTCAATGAGTCATGCAATCTATAAATGGATTATTTTTCATGCATTAGGGGGTCAATTTTATCAAGTTTGCAGTAATAGCCACTTTCAGTCACTCAAGTCATTTTGCAAAACATAACTAAATCGCGTCCTGCATCTGTCCACTAAGAGGAGTCGTGGCATCACATGTGTCTTCATTCACTAACTCTATTTGATCTTATTTTTCCCATTCAGGTATGGATACAAATACCCCAGGACCATTCTAGTCAAGACCATTGTATGCACGAGCTGCTTGAGGAAACTTCTTAATCTTTTTAGTATATCTTATGTTGTCTTTTAATTTTAGTCTTGTACGGTAGGATTGAGTCTGTCAGTCTAGTTAAGATTGTCGAGTCTTTTGTTATAGTACTTCCTATTTTATATTTGAAAAACCAAAAAAGGTTATACATGAAAAATCCCAAAAAGATTTTGATTTCTTAGATTATTTTATCCATTATTTTTTTTCAAGAACTACGCTTGATTTGATTCATGATGTACATGATACGTAGGCAACCTATATAGGGTTTGATCGAAGTATTAAAAAGAAAAAATTTTAAAAAAAAGAATGAAATTGTGGGATTTAAGAAATTAGTGGAAAGGAAAGAATGCTAATCAAAAAAAAGGAAGGAAAGAAAAAGAAAAACCAAGGAAGGTTAAAGAGAAAAAAGAAGAGGAAAAGGAGCAAGAATAGTGAAATTGGGATGATGCCAAATGACCTTGTGACGATCAAAGCCATTCTAAAACTGTTAATTGTGAATAGAGGGCACTGCACACAATGTGTTATTTATATATGATAAATGCTCCAAGGCTAATATGTTGGCTTTGTTTTGTTCCTCTTTGTTACTTCCATCTATATTATAATAGTGGGTGGTTAGTTTGTGGCTATTTGGTGATTCATCCATACAGCACGAGAAAGCACAACGCAGTCATGGCTAGTAAAGAAACTGACACTGGGATCGTTGACTCGCCGGGGGAGATTGTTGAATCGGAGTCTGAATTGAAAGAGGAGGGCCGAAGGTTGAAACATCAGATTGGGGAAATGTATCAGGCCTGGAGTAAGGGGCACCCTCCACCCTTAGTCCCTACCGATTATACAGAAAACCATGCCTTTATTCCACCATTGTCCCAAGTCCAGATTCCCAATAAAGTTGATATTTCCCCTCAACATGCACCAAAACTTACTCCTCTTCACAATTACCCTGGCACTTTCTCCCAAACTTCTCATGCTCAACCATCCAAACCAACCTCATACCCCGCTCCTACCTCGACTCCTATTTTTGTAGCTCTTCCACTAGCTACTCTTCCTCGATCCTCCAGTGAGACTGTGTCCAAAGTCACTGATGCCCAAGGAAAGAAACCCAAGGAAAGTTTTAGGGAGTTTTAGTTCAGATGGAACGAACAAGTTGCTGGGATCAGTCCTCTGATTGATAGAAAAGATGTTGTCGAGCCCATCCAACGACAAAATCCAGTGGGCATTCTTGCTAAATGCTTTCAACCTCAATACCGACCCCATGAACATCCTCATTCTCCAGATAACACTCCCCAATTCTACTTTCCTCCAAAAAATCCCCAAAATCACACCTCACCTACCCAATACTCTTTCCACAATGCACCGCTACATGCTCCACACCCACAAAACCCACAACGACTTGCACCGCCTCCACAAATAGCTTACCCACCTCTACAAGCATATAGACCCCCTATCCGAAAGCCGTTCCAACTAAGGATGGAGTACAAAATGAAAAGGCAACAGCAAAGAGAAGAGTCGTTCACTCCTATTGGAGAATCATATGCCAGTCTATTCCAAAGGCTAAGGCAATTGGACATGTTGACGCCAATTCAGATAAAAGTACCAAAACACTTTCCAAAGAATTTTGATTTTTTCAAAGGTGCGCATATTGTTCTAATGCCCCGGGGCACGACATAGAAAAGTGTTGGCATCAGAAAAGAGTAGTCCAGAGGCTTATTGATGCAGGTGATTGTTGATATCAAATTTTTCCCATGTATTTTTGTACCAAAAATCTTTTCAAAATAGCTTGTGAATGCATGTATAAGCATCCACAACAGGTTGGTATTTTTCTATATTTTTTCAAGTACTTTAAAACCAATTTACAACTTCTTTTGTAGCAAAATTCCAATATTTAGTATCAAATATTGTTATTATAATAAATAATTTATTTTATTCTCTCATCTACATAAAAATATAATTTATGTAATTTTTACAGAATTTTTACAAAGCCATTTGGAATTTTTGAACTAAAATTTCATCAAATTGTAATTTTAGCCTATTTCTCAATTTGATAAGTATTTCAAGTACAAAATCGTTCATAATATTTTTAATTAATTCCTAAATATAATTTATTATCTCAATATTTTTATTGGATTTTATAAAATTGTTACTATTTTTTATAAAATTAAATGGGGAAAATGGCTATTTAAAATGAAGCCCTTTAATTTTGCAATTCTAGCCCAAACTGAAACTCAAAATAAACCCCAATTTATCCCCAATTGACCCGACCCAAACCCACTTAAAACTAACCCGCCCCCAGATCTTTTAATCCTTGACGTTGATCACACAGATCAGCGGCCCACACTTCACTTACTATAATTAAATCCTTAAAACCCCTAACCCTAAACTCATTCTTCCAAACTCACCGCCTCTGAATCCCTAAAGCTCTCAAACCCTAAACCATCTCCGGCTGTCTCACCGGCGTTCATGGTCGCCCAAGACCTGAAACTCCTTCATCCGTTCACTCTTCACTTCTGCTAGTCCTTGGGTTCGAAGACCGAAGCTGTATATCAAGGGTGGTTGGACCAGAGGTCCTCCGATGGGTTTTTGCAGTCGTGTCTGGTCTTTCTACGACAAGTCTTAAGGCTCTGATTCCTTTGCCGATTCCGACGAGTCCGTTCCAAGTTTTTCTCGTCATTTCAAGACTTTTCTATGAAAACCTTAACTTCTTGAGGTTTTTCTCTGTGTTTATTTTTATGATTCTCTCTGAGTCCTAGTGATTTTCTAAAAGTTTCAAAGTTTCCTCATCTCTTTTTCGCATATTTGTATTTTCAAGCAATTCGTCCTTTTAAACCTAGGGTTTTCTATGACTTTCCATGATTTCTCTGGTTTCATTACTCTATTTGCTACTGTGTGTTCTTTTATATGACTTTGTTGTGATTTTTAAGCATTTTCTACCATGACTCTAGAGTGTTTTTCTTTACTGTTTACTTTCTAGGGTTTTCAGTTCATGTATTTCTATGCTTTCTCTGCTGTTTGTTCATCTTCATCTGTTATATTCTTACTCCCCGATATGCAGTGGAAACCCTAGCTCAAAGGGTCCTTTCCATTGTCTCCTTGTGAAACCCTAGCCACCTCTGGTTGCTTCCTTGTATTTTCCACATGTTATTCTAATTGCTTCCAGTTTTGTATGTTCAAATCTATGCCTCTTTTATATTGTCACACTTCCCCTTTTCTGAAGCCCTAATTGATTTTGTATAGCTGTTTGATTCTATAATTGATCCCTATTTTCTGACTAAGTGCAAATGGCTGGTCTTGAATCCTTGATTTCCTAGGTGATTATTGCCTTGTGTGTTTTACCCGTGTGATTTTCAAATTCTTTATATGAAGCTACCCTATATTATGTGATTAGTACCTGATTTTTCTTTTACAAAATAGACCAAAGCTTATTTATTTCCAGCCGGTTCCTTAATTAAAGGGAACCTTCTCCTTAATTGTGTATGATTGGTACTGCTTAATATTTTCTTGCCTTAAGTGTTACATCTCTTTCAAACTATAAATAGGCCTTCACTTCTTCTCACTAACATATACACGAGTTCCCTCTACTCTTACTCACTAAAAACTTTCTGCTTATCTCTTTCTTTTCTGTTACTGGCTCTCTCTTGCTAAGGATTAGCTGGCTGAAAGCCAAGGCTAATTACAAGGATTCTCTTTGCTTTGTTACTCAAGTTTGCACTGGTAGGCTCCTAATTTGAATTATCTATTTGTTTTCCCCTCTTCTTTGTCTGTTATGTTATTTCAACTTAAGCTCTTGTATGTTCAATCCCTTCCCCTTGTCCCCTTGTCTGTTTGTCTATTTCAGTATTTCATTGGAGTGATAGCATGTTTAATTCTCTCCCCCTTCCCCTAGGCTGTCATGATGTTTCAGTTTAAGCTTTAGCCTGTTTTATCTCCCTTTCCCGGCTACCTCACCTATTTTGTGTACCTCAGTTAAGCTTTATGATAATTCCCTTCCCCTTGTCCCCTTGACTGTTTGTGCCCAAATCTTGCAGGATAATCCTTTACCCTGCTCCTTGTTTGCTTATACCTTTAGTTCAAACTACAGCATGTTAATCCCTATTCCTTTTCCCTTTGGTTGCTTACATTCAGTGTTTTATTAAGTCTAGCATGTTAAATACTTTCCGTTGCTTGTGTATTGTTCATTATTGTGCTCCTGCATCCCTTTGATCTACTCTTGTCTGTTAAGTGATTTTATATGATTCACCTCTCCTTTTGGTTCTTGTTTATATGTGAGTTGTCTGGATAAGGGTGGCACTTTATTGCTATTTCTAATATAGAACTAAGGCTGTGAACAATCTTTACTCAAAGCAATCCCATCCCCCATCCCCTATCCTATGTGTTTGAGCCTTGACAAATGCCTGTTGGTGTCCTAATCACCATTCAGATCCTTGTCTGACTTGTTTACAAGTCTGCTCTTGTTTGTTAACCCTTGTAAGAAGTCTGGGGTGTGCCAGTCTCACTCAATAGGCTGGGTATGACCACTTCATACGATGGTCTTCCTCGAATCTATCACCTTTACATTTAATCTTAGTTCTTTTAGTTCTACCCCTCTGGTAAGCCATGCTTAGGGACCTCGGAGTCTCCTCTGAACTCGGATGCCTTAGTGCTGGTAATTCCATACTTGCACTATTCCATCTAGAGTGTAAGCAATGCTTGGGTTTCTTTGAAAGACCTTGGAACTTTGTAACACTCTAAGAAGAGAAAATCCTCGGATCTTGGAAGCCCGAATTTGGTAAAAGGCATATTTTTGGACATTAAAGTTGCTTCGAGATTCCTCGGGCCTGTTATAGCTGCTGATATATTTTAATTTCTTGTTTCTTTTAATGTTCTTTTCTTCCCGACCTGGATTTGTAATAATTTGTAATGAAAGAACTCGGGGGGTATAGTGAAAAGGGTTATTAGAGGGATTTACTTTCTTGCATTCATTAGAAACCATGCCTATTGGTTTTCATCACTTGTTAGTACAGATACCATGTCTACAGGTTTCTCATCATCATATAAAAAGCATGCCTATAAGGATTTACTTTTTTTTGCATCCTAGAAATCATAAGTATAGGTTTACTATTTATTGCATCAGTTAGAAACCATGTTTTAGGACTTTACTTTGTCACATCCATGCCATGCCCTTACCATGTCTATTTTGCACTACTACATTAACACCATATAGATGTCATGACTATAGGTTCCTGCTATTACACCAACTTCATATAGAATCATGCTTATAATTTCACATTTTTTATCTCGCATAGAAAGCATGTCTATAGGAACTATATAAACGCTAGGCAAAATAGTAGGTCGTCTAGAAACAGTAACTAAAGGGTTAACAAGTATGTTATAAGTCCAGACTCGTCCAATGTTTCAAACGTTTTGGTTTAACTTGTCCTAAATTTGTTTACTCTGAAACGGGCCCAAGTCAGCCCCTTTTTGTAGTGCCCTGAATCTATAAAACTGTTTTAAAGACTGAATCTGTGCTTCCAATTGTTTGTCTGTTTGAGTTTAAATGCTCCAGGATCTTTTAATCTTCTTTTCTCACGTCTCTCTTTTACTTATATCAGTACGACTAACTCATAAAGCCTTTCCTAAACTTGTCTGCGATTTCAAGTCTTTTATTTAAAGCAGACCTTTATCTGAAGCTTCGTTTTCTTTTAAACTAACTGATTTTAAGTTCTGTCAACTCCTAAAACTGGCTCGGGGAGCACGAATCAGATTTTTTATCCAACTCTTATGTATTAGACTAATCTTTCCTCTCTTCTAACCTCTTTCAAAAGACCAAATCAGTAATTGAAGTCATGCTAAACTATTTGCCGTATGTTACGGGGTTTAATTGTGCCTTTAACCGTTTAGTTGCGTACCTCTTATATGCTACTTGTTTTTTACTGTCGCTCTAGTGTTTTTACCTTTGAAAACTTCATATATATACCCTATCTCTCTCCTCCCCCTTCTTAGGATTGGAAGTCTTAATACCCCATGACTGACAGGTTGGGACGGGTATTAGTATGCAATAAATAAATGATACCAACGCGTTTAAATACCTTAACGAGGTGGGAAGGGTAGAATATGGAGATAATGACGATGCGATAATATCATAGAGCAATCCCTCTTTGGGAATATGTGCGGGATATTGTATCGAATGATCCATATTATAGTTAAACCTTGGACCCTTCTTTTCATTTGCTTTATTTAAATGCTTTCTTCTAGTAATGCTTTTCAAACTAGTCCTCTTTCATTTCAAATTTATGTCCCTGTTTTTAGCTTTTAAGTTATGTGAATACATGTGCACCTTATTTGTCTACTTGTGTCATCTTCTGTAAAAGTCACAATTAGCACGACCGGGAACCACATTTGTTGATCTTGAGGGGTGCCCAACACCTTCCCCTCGAGATAATCTCAAGCCCTTACTCGAATTTGGTTTTCTTTCAAAATACCCTCTCATATTTAAAAGTGTCCTACTGCACTATAATCATTAGGTGGCGACTCTTCAAATTCCATAACCCAATTCCCAAACGGGAATGAGAGTTGTTTTGCCCATAATGTCATAAAACCCGATTTCGCCTTTGAAAAAGGGAGCGTCGATTGCATGGCAACTTTGCTGGGGAATTTCTTTTAGGATTTTACCATTACGTGTTTTGTGACTTTATCGCTTTCTTTATTTATTGCTTTAATTATTTCTTTTCACAATTACTAACTTGTTTCTTCGTGTCTTTCTTTTTCTTTAACTGTTTTACTGCTTTATTGAATTTACTTCATTTCAATTCTGTCTTTAATTTCGAGCATTCATTATTGCATGAACGTGAAAATACATGTACTTATTTCCTTATTGTAATTGCATCCTTCAACATCATCATCCACTCGTGCCAAACAAATCCTATAACAACGCTTATAATGAGTGGCTGCGCTCTTCCATATTATAAAACCCCTAAATTTGTTAATGTCATATTTGCGGTAAAACCAGTTGATCAACAGTGTAATTGACGGTTTCGTGCCTTTCCCTCTTGAGTTGTCCGCTCAAGGGTACCTTGCCTAGCACTTCAAAAGTATAAACCTTACACTATTTAAATGTTCATGCATCATGGTCAAACTTAGACGAGTCATCTATGCTGTCCGCATAATGACTCATTAGGATAGACTAAACCAAAGTCCATTGGGTTCATCGAAACCCAAACGGACAATCACGTTATGTGCATTGATTTGGAGAGTTAAATACCTTTGCTAATTATTGATTTAAATAGCCGATTCCGGTGGGGTTGAGGGCCTAACGCTCTATTTTGCAGGAAAATCAGGCACGAGGTCCCCAAATTCGGTATGGTATCAAACATTCATCCAAAATTGCTAAGTTGGTGGGATGATTCGCATGGTTGTGATCGGGTTCTTGTCTGCAAGCACTTAGGAAATCTTCCTTCACTTATGGAAGTTACGCCAGATAACAAGACCGTGGAAGCTACTACTATGTTTTGGGATAATGAACGGTCCGTCTTCCGCTTTGAGGGTATTGAAATGATGCCGCTATTGGAAGAAATTGGAGGTCCAGCCAGAATTCCTTGGGATAGCCCGGGGTTGCTTATGCCGGAAAACCGCAAAGGTAGCGGGTTCTTGAAAATTATGGGGCTCAAGAAGAATCCTAATCTAACCAGTCTGAAGGACTCCTACATATCGTTCGACTTCATGTATGAAAGGTTCGGACATAGAAAATAATACCGCAATCACATGGACAAGTTCGCCCTCACCTTTTTGGGGCACATACATAGGAGGGATTTTGTGTTCATATTCTATTTTCTGGGAATGATAGTTTTTCCAATGAAGAAGGCTAGAATCCATACAAGACTAGCTGCGGTAACCAAAATCGTAATAGAAGGTATCGACGGACAGACATTTAGCAAAGCACCCATGATCCTCGCCGAACTGTACCGAGCCTTAGAAAAATGTCAACAAGGGGCACCGCACATTGAAGGATGCAATTTTCTACTACAACTCTGGCTCATCGAGCATCTTCAGAAGAGAGGCTACAGACAAGAAATCGTGCGACGAGATTGGGATGACCATATTGCTTTCCATCATCCAAAATGTATGTACTTCATGTCAGACATGTTTGCTCACCCAGAAGAAGCCAGTGGATGGGTGGAACTATTAGGGAATCTGAGGGAAGAACATGTACAATAGATGTACGAGTGGTTTCCAACTGGAGAGTTTATCATTAGGTCTATTGGTGCACCATTTGTTGTACTCATCGGCTTAAGAGGAACTTACCCTTATGTCCCTCTCCGAGTCATGAGGCAAGTGTGAAGAAAGCAAATTATACCAAGGGTTGAAAAGATGAGTCACTATATGGCTGATTTCCAGGATGACGATAGCCCACACAGGTGTCGGGCTCAACATATGTGGCACTCCAAAATCATTTTGGAAAAGGAATCTATGTAGCCAGACATGTATCAGGCAGGGCATGCGCCACTTTATCCGGTGTGGTTAGAGGATGATTACATTGGCTTGGGAAAAACGGGTTTCGTCCATGGTCATAGGGTTATTGATGAGGAGGCCGCAGCAAAGGTCTAGTATAATCAATTGCACAAGCGGATGAGAGAGTGTGAAAGTGAACATCGGGAAATGCTAGAGGCTCAAGATAAGGTAATCAATAAATGGAAGGACATGACTATCCATACAAGCAACCATATGGTGTACTTGGAGCAGGGTTTAGTGGAGCTGGAAGACAAGTTTTTGTAAAGGATCAATGACTGTTAGGAAATGGAAGGTAACGAAGGTGGGCACTTGGCTCGAGCTTACTTGTTGCTAGGACTGCGCGAGCTGATGAAACTGTACGAGGGAGGCAAAGATACCAAATCTGGGGAAGGTCCTTGTGGGGCCAAGTAGTTAGGATTTTACTACTTTCCTGATGAAATAAGGCCCTTGTCCATTAGTGACAATTTTATTCTTTATTTCAGTATGTTTTGACTCGTTCTATTTTCTATCGATAAAATGAGGCATTTGGTATTACGAGTTCTCCAAATCATATTTGTCACTAGGCCTACCTCGGTCACAACGAGGCACCCAAATAGGAAACGACTTACATTTTCGCAACAACGTGTTTAATTACTGTAATGTTTTCTTTCTCAGAATCTGCACTAACTTTTTACCTTTTTGTTTTTCTTTTATTTTTTATCCCCCTCCCTAAAGGTTAGTTCGTACATTCTGGCACCATCAGCATACTCAACAAGATCAAAGGGTCCTCCTCCACCTCCGAGTCCTCCCAGAAATAGGAACAAAGGAAAGATGGGAGATAATGAAACAAGGAAGAAAATTGAAGGAACTTCTCCGGGTACCCCGAACACCAAAGAAACTGTTGCTCACTTGGAGCAAACTTTGCTAAGGTTCCGAGAGGAACTAGACCAGGTTCGGAGTTTGGCTAGCTTGTCCATCTCCCTTTCTGCTGCAGATGTCAACAATCAAGTCCCTGCACCTCTACAAAAGATTCCAATCCAGGTTCACAACAATGCTCTATCGCTCATCCCTGAGCCCTATATGCTCCAAACCACCAGGATACCCCTATCTTTGTCGATGCTGTGCCATTCTAGGCACAGCCCATATCAGATGTGTCAGAATTAGATTCACTTATTCAGAACTTGGCTGCTGAACTCAAGAAACTCACTAGCAGGGTTCATGGCGTGGAAGGTAACAAGGGTGTGGAAGGTCTGAATTATGAAGATATGTGTGTTCATCCTAATATCAAACTCCCGAAGGGGTACAAACCTCCTAAGTTCGAGATGTTTGATGGTACGAGTGATCCCAGGGTTCACCTCAGGACGTATTGTGACATATTAGTGGGAGTTGGTAAAGATGAAAAGATCCGCTTGAAGCTATTCATGAGGAGTTTGAAAGGTGACACTTTATCTTGGTACATCAGCCAAGATGCGAAGAAGTGGACGAGTTGGGTAAGCATGGCGTCTGATTTCATGGATCGTTTCAGGTTCAACACTGAGAATGCGCCAAACGTGTTCTACATTCAAAATTTGAAGAAGGAGCCTACTGAAACCTTTCGCGAGTATGCCACTCGTTAAAGGTCGGAAGCTGCTAAAGTCAGGCCGACTTTGGAAGAAGAACAAATGAACAGACTTTTCGTTTGTTCTCAAGACCCACAGTACTACGAGAGATTGATGTTGATAGAGTGGAAGAAGTTCGCTGATAACATCAAACTGGGAGAAAGAATTGAAGAGGGGGTCAAAAATGGTATGGTTACTAACCTTGAGGCACTGCAGGCCACCAACAAAGCCTTGCAATCTGGCAGTATGTAGAAGAAAAAGGATGTAAACTCCGTAATGGCTGCGCAAAGAAACTTCTCTCCCATGAAATATCAACCCTATCCTCTAACTCCACTCACATACCAACCCTCTCCAAATTACCAGGCACATTCACCTACCTACCAAAACCCACATCCCGTCTACCAAACATCTCCATCACCTACATATCAGCCCACCTCGCCAGTATATTCCCAACCAGCACATGTATAACAAGCTTACAACTCCAAACCTCCTAACTATCCATCACTACCCACCCGCCAAAACTTCCCACGACCAAGACCAAACTTTGACCGCAAACCACCCAGACAGTACACCGCTATTGCTGAACCCATTGACCAACTTTATGAGAAGCTGAAAGCCGCTGGATATGTTACACCCATCCCAGCCATAACCCCAGAAAACCCCTCCCAATGGATCAACCCAAATAAAACCTGCGCATACCATTCGGGGATGAAGGGCCATACCATCGATGAGTGCTGCTTGTTGAAAGACAACATTCAAACCTTAATTGACAACAAGGTCATCGAGGCTAATGAGCCTACTCCCAATATTTGTAACAACCCTGTACCAGACCACAAAGGTGGGGGCATCCACATGATTAAGATCGAAGACGACTAGAACCCCGAAGGGTCGTTTTGTTTGATATCTGAGGGAGACAAGCCCAAGAAACCAGCAGTCACTCTTAATCTTATTTTTGTGCAAATTCATCCATCTGAGGATAACGTGGTGAATGTATCTGTACCATTTGAGTTTGAGGCACCTTCTGCGAAAGTGCCAAGGCCAATTGAGGTTGAGTTCAGGACTCCAAAAAAGCCCGCACCGGTTGAAGTTGCTATTTTACCTCCAAAAGTTCCCATTCCGGTCACCGTGTCAGACATAACCCCATTTCAATCAAACGCCACACCCTGGGACTGCACAGCCGAGGCGAGAAGGAAAGGAAAAGCGTGCACTGGTGAAGCAATCATCGCGCAAGGTATGACCAGAACAGGCAGGGTATACACACTGGAGCACCTAGCTGAGTCCAGCAAGCAGGCCTCTGGACATCCCATTGAAACTGGACCTGATGATATCTCGAGGAAGGTACACACTAAGGAATATTCAGTTGTTGAATAGCAAAATAAGACTCCGGTGCAGATTTCCATATTAGCATTGCTGCATAGTTCCGAGGTGCATATGAACGCCTTGATGAAGATATTGAGCGAGGCTTGTGCCCCGAGCAACATAACATGAGGAGAAATGGAAAACATGATTGGGCAGGTAGGAAAGTCACAAAATCACTTTCCACGAGGATGAATTGCCACCTGAAGGGCTCAGTCACAACAAAGCACTACACATCACTATGCAATGTGAGGATCATTTTATCACCAGAATCTTAGTCGATGGAGGTTCCAGTCTTAACATCTATTCATTGATCGCCCTCAAGAAGTTAGGCAAAGGATTGCTCGAGATAAAATATGGGGCTATTAATGTTAAGGCTTTTGATGGTTCTTAGAGGTCTACTCTCGGGGAGATTAGCCTGTGTTTGCAAATGGGGCCTACTCGGTTTGATGTCGACTTCCAAGTTATCGAATGCCATCATCTTGCAATTTACTGCTAGGACGACCCTGGATCCACGCCGCTGGGGTTGTGGTATCAACATTACATCAGGTTGTGAAGTTTGAATGGAACCATTAAGAAGTAATCATCTATGGTGACGGTAGCAACCCCATATACAGTCGCCAGACCATTCCAATGATTGGAGGCAGAAGAAGAATAGGCGGAGAAACATATCATCATATCGAGCGGGTCAACGCAGTGGAAAAGGACAAATGGTGGAGCAACAAGGTCGAGAGAGTTCTGAATTGGAGTGGGTATGAACCAGGGAAAGGGCTTGGTAAGAATCTTCAAGGAATCACCAAACCTATCCGGTTGAATAAACATGGTACTACCTTCGGATTGGAGTACGAGTACAGTTGGCAAGAATTCAAAAAGTGGTCACCACCATGGCGTGGCCCGTATTACCCACTGGAGCGCCCCATATCGCAGTTGGAGTAGACATTTCAGCAAGCCAACACTCTCTACGGGTCAGAAGAAGACGAGGCTCTTGCGGCAATGAAGAACCTGTTTCTAGAGGACATTGACTGTTGTGTGATTTTTGAAGAGGAGGGGGAGGAAGGACCTTCCTTTCAGGCTATGAACCGAGGGGAGGGCCTCACCAACTGGTCAGTCAGGACCACCATCGCCTGGAAACCTTTGGGGTAGCAAGGCTGAACAAGCATCATGCATCTTTGTTTTAGTTGTTTTCTTTATTTTCCTCATTTGTCTTTACTTTCCGAAAGAGCTTTGGTGTTTTGAACATTTACGAATTTAATCAAAAGCATTTTTCAATTTATCAAATATCTCACTATTCATTACTTTCTCTGCTATTTACTTTATTTTCAAACAACATTACTATTACGTATCTTGATGATGAACCAACAACTGTAACTTGCAATGAGGCTATGCAACAAACGGACATAGACTCAGAGGAGGATGATGTACCAGAAGAAGTTGTCAGAGAGGCCGAGAATTTTTAAAATAGACCTAAGTCCAACTTGGATGAAACCGAAGTCGTCAATTTGGGAGATACAAAGAATGTCAAAGAGACGCGCATCAGTGTGCACTTATCACAGATAGAGAAAGAGGAATATACAGAGTTCTTGAGGGAATATGAGGATATCTTCGCATGGTCTTACGACGATATGACTAGCCTCAGCACATCCATCGTTGCTCACAAGTTGCCGACAGATCCTGCATGTCTGCCGGTAAAACAGAAGCTCAGAAAATTCAAGCCAGATATGAGTTTAAAAATCAAAGAAGAGGTCACCAAGCAGGTCAAATCAAGAGTTCTTTGAGTGGTAGAGTATCCAACTTGGTTAGCTAAAATTGTGCCAGTACCGAAGAAGGATGGGAAAGTCAGAGTCTGTGTCGACTACCGGGATCTCAACTAGGCCATTCCCAAAGACGATTTCCCCTTGCCAAACATACACATTCTAATCGACAACTGCGCCAAGCATTAGTTGCAGTCATTCGTCGATTGCTTTGCGGGGTATCATCAGATATGGATGGATAAAGAAGATGCAGAGAAAATGGCGTTTATCACGCCTTCGGGAATGTGTTGCTATAGAATGATGTCGTTCGGTTGAAGAATGCGGGATCTACTTACTTGAGGGCCATGACTACCCTTTTTCATGACATGATACATAAGGAGATTGAGGTATATGTGGACGACGTCATCATTAAGTCCAAGAAGGCTGTAGATCACATGGAGGACCTCCGAAAGTTTTTCAACAGACTAATGAGGTGTAACTTGAAACTGAATCCCGCCAAGTGTGCATTTGGGGTCGATGCGGGAAAGTTATTGGGTTTCATCATGAGTCACCGAGGAATAGAGCTGGATCCATCAAAGGTCAAATCTATTCAGGAGTTCCCACCGCCGAAGAGCAAGAAAGAGGTGATGAGTTTCCTAGGGAGTCTCAAATATATCAGACGGTTCATAGCTCAGTCTACCGTCATCTACGAACCTATCTTCAAGATGCTAAAAAAGGATGTCGCTACCAAATGGACCGATGAATGTCAAAAGGCTTTCGATAGGATCAAGGAATACTTGTCTACGCCTCCTGTTCTGGTTCCACCTGATCCTAGGAGGTCTTTATTGCTCCATCTTGCAGTTTTGGATGAAGCATTTAGTTGCGTTTTGGGACAACACAATGAGACGGGGAGAAAGGAGCAAGCTATTTACTACCTCAACAAGAAATTTTCCCCGTACGAGGCTCGGTATTCTTTGCTAGAACGCACCTGTTGTGCTTTGACTTGGATAGCTCAGAAGTTGAGGCATTATTTATGTGCTTACACTACCAACCTTATATCAAGAATGGATCCACTAAAGTATATTTTTCAGAATCCCATGCCCACTGGCAAGCTCGCCAAGTGGCAAATCTTGTTGAGTGAATTTGACATTGTCTATGTCACCCAGAAGGCAGTTAAAGGACAGGCTCTGGCAGATCATCTCGTAGAAAGTCCCGTGGAAGGGGAGTACGAACCATTGAAGACGTATTTTCCCAATGAGGAAGTAGCTTTCATAGGAGAGGATATTGCACAATCCTATGACGGCTGGAGGATGTATTTCGATGGAGCCGCAAATTTCAAAGGAGTTGGTATCTCCGCAAACCTGGTATCAAAACCGGCTAGCATTACCCATTATCTGCCAAGCTCAGGTTCCCGTGCACTAATAACATGGCCAAGTATGAAGCTTGCATCTTGGGGCTTAAACTGGCCATTGATATGAACATTCAGGAGCTGCTAATGATTGGGGATTCAGACTTACTCATACACCAGGTTCCAGAAGAATGGGCAACTAAGAATTCCAAGATACTGCCATAGTTTCACCACATACAGGAGTTGAGAAAAAGGTTCAGAAAAACGAAATTCAAGCATGTTCCAAGAATATAGAATGAGTTTGTAGATGTGCTTGCCACTTTATCATCCATGATTCAGCATCCAGACACAAATTTCATCAACTCTATCCAGGTCAGGATTCAGAATCAACCGCCTTATTGTGCTCATGTTGAGGAAGAAGCCAACGGAAAGCCCTGGTTCCACAACATCAAAGAGTACTTGACAATAGGAGAATATCCAGAGCTTGCTAATACTACTCAGAAGCGCATGTTTCGAAGGTTGTCCAACAATTTCTTTCACAGCGGAGGAATCCTGTATCGGAGGACTCCCGATTTGAGACTATTAAGGTGTGTCGATGCAACAGAAGCAACCAAGTTACTGGAAGAACTGCACTCAGGGACTTGTGGACCGCACATGAACGGCTTTGTTCTTGCAAAGAAGATACTCAGGGCAGGATATTTATGGATGACCATGGAAACAGACTGCATTCAGTATGTCCGAAAGTGTCACTGCTGTCAGATACATACGGATATGATAAAGGCACCACCAAACAAGCTCATCGCAACGAGCTCACCATGGCCATTCACCGCTTGGGGGATGGATGTCGTTGGGCCAATCGAGCCTGCCGCATCAAACAGAAACATGTTCATTCTAGTGGCAATTGACTATTTTACTAAATGGGTTGAAGCAGCATCATACAAAGCAGTAACCAAGAAAGTCGTGGAAGACTTTGTCCGAGATCGGGTTGTCTGCCGGTTCAGTGTTCCAGAATTGATCATCACTGATAATGGTTCCAATCTCAAAAGTGACTTGATGAAAGCGATATGTGAAACTCTCAAGATTAGACACAGAAATTCTACGGCTTATATACCTCAGGTGAATGGAGTTGTGGAAGCAGCAAACAAGAACATCAAGAAAATACTAAGGAAAATGATCGAACGACATAAGCAGTGGCATGAGAAGTTTTCATTCGCTTTATTGGGTTACCGCACTACAGTCCGCACATCAACCGGGGCATAAGGCTATTCTCTGCCTTTTAAGACTAAGCTATGTCTCCATCTTGCATTGCATAAGGCTATTCTCTGCCTTCCACGGCTAAGCTCTGCCTCCATCCTGTATAAGGCTATCTTCTGCCTTTTGAGACTAAGCTCTGTCTCCATCTTGTATTGCATAAGGCTATTCTCTGCCTTCCAGGGCTAAGCTCTGCCTCCATCCTGCATAAGGCTATCTTCTGCCTTTCGAGGTTAAGCTCTACCTCCATCTTGCATAAGGCTATCCTCTACCTTCCGAGATTAAGCTCTGTCTCCATCTTGTATTGTATCAGGCTATCTTACGCCTTTCGAGGTTAAGCTCTACCTCCATCTTTTTGCATTTTGGCTGAAATATCGCCACCCTGTTTCATTTTGGCTGAAAGACCGCTACCCTCTGCATTCATTCGGCTAAAATATTGCTACCTCTTCATGGGCTGAAATATCGCCAACTTATTCAAAAGAATCATAGTTCAGAGGCACCATCCGCATAGCCCGAGAACACCATTTCATGGCCTGCGAATCTTTACTTTCATGCTCCTCATAGCCCGGACGCCATAGTCTGAGGGCGCCATCCTAATCGCTCGAAGACAGCATTCATGGTCCAATGGGAACTTGCATTACATTTAAATTATGCAATATACACGCGCATCATTAATTTGCAGGTATACCAGCTGACAAGGCTGTCTCGGCAGGAATGCTCCCGCTCCAGTTCTCCGCGGCTTGTCCGATCCGCGAACCCTTTCCAAATCTCAAACCCCCTTTGCGTCCGCCTTTTCAAATTTTCATTAGCATATTCCGTTAATGGCTCCTGAGCTACATACGGTCTAATTCCTGTAAAACCAGGGATATGTAGGCAGCTCAGAAACCAAAGTGCGGTCGAAATTCTCGCATTATTGTCATTTCCGGTCAAAATTGGCCATCTCATCTTTACCCAATAACTCTTTTATCCTCCTCGGGTAAAGAGGGGCAGCTGTTGATACCCAATTTTTCCCATTTATTTTTCTACCCAAAACATTTTCAAAATAGCTTGTGAATGCATATATAAGCATCCACAAAAGGTTCGTATTTTTCTATATTTTTTCAAGTACTTTAAAACCAATTTACAACTTATTTTGTACCAAAAAAATTCAATATTTAGTATCAAATCCTGTTATTCTAATAAATATTTTATTTTATTCTCTCATCTACATAAAAATATAATTTATGTAATTTTTACAGAATTTTTACAAAGCCATTAGATATTTTTAAACTAAAATTCCATTAAATTGCAGTTTTAGCCATTTTCTCAATTTAATAAGTATTTCAAGTATAAAATCATTCCTAATATTTTTAATTAATTCCTAACCATATTTTATTATCTTAGTATTTTTATTGAATTTTTATAAAATTGTTTACTATTTTTTATAAAATTAACTGGGGAAAACATCTATTTAAAATGAAGCCCTTTAATTTTGCAATTCTAGCCCAAATTGAAACTCAAATAAACACCAATTTAACCCCAATTAACCTGAACCAAACCCACTTAATACTAACCCGCCCCAGCTCTTTTAATCATGGCCGTTGATCACACAGATCAACGGCCCACACTTCACTTACCATAATGAAATCCTTAACACCCCTAACCATAAACTCATTCTTCCAAACCCGCCGCCTTTGAATCCCTAAAGCTCTCAAATCACTCTCAAACCCTAAACCATCTCCGGTTGTCTCACCGGCATTCATGGCCGCCCAAGACCTGAAACTCCTTCACCCGTTCACTCTTCACCTCTCATTGTCCTTGGATTTGAAGATCGAAGCTGTATTTCAAGGGTGGTTGGACCAGAGGTCCTACGATAGGTTTTTGCAGCCGTATCTGGTCTTTTTATGTCATGTCTTAAGGCTCTCAGCCATTTGCCGATTTCGACGAGTCCGTTCCAAGCTTTTCTCGCCATTTCAAGACTTTTCTGTGAAAACCCTCACTTCTCGAGGTTTTTCTCTGTGTGTATTTTTATGATTCTCTCTAAGTCCTAGTGATTTTCTAAAAGTTTCAAAGTTTCCCCATCTCTTCTTCGCCTATTTGTGTTTTCAAGTTGTTCGTCCTTTTAAACCTAGGGTTTTGTATAACTTTCCATGATTTCTCTGGTTTCGTTGCTCTATTTTCTATTGTGTGTTCTTTTCTATGTCTTTGCTATGATTTTTAAGCATTTTCTACCATGACTCTAGGGTGTTTTGCTTTACTGATTACTTTCTAGGGTTTTCAGTTCATGTATTCTATGCTTTCTTCGTGTTGTCTGCTATTTGTTCATCTTCATCTGTTATATTCTTACTCCCCGATATGCAGTGGAAACTCTAGCTCAAAGGGTCCTTTCCATTGTCTCCTTGTGAAACCCTAGCCGCCTCTAGCTGCTTCCACATATTTTGCCACGTGCTATTCTAATTGCTTCCAGTTTTATATGTACAAATCTATGCCTCTTTTATATTCTCACACTTCTTCTTTTCAGAAACCCTAATTGATTTCGTATAGCTGTTTGATCTTTAATTGATCCCTATTTTCTGACTAAGTGCAAATCGCTTGTATCTTGACTCCTTGATTTCTTGGGTGATTACTTGCCTTGTGTGTTTTACCCGTGTGATTTTCAAATTCTATATATGAATATACCCTATATTATGTGATTAGTACCTGATTTATCTTTTCCAAAATAGACCAAAGCTTATTTATTTCCAGCCGGTTCCTTAATTAAAGGGAACCTTCTCCTTAATTGTGTATGATTGGTACTGCTGAATATTGCCTTGACTTAAGTGTTACATCTCTTTCAAACTATAAATAGGCCTTCACCTCTTCTCACTAACATATACACGACTTCCCTCTACTCTTACTCACTAAAAACTTTCTGCTTTTCTCTTTCTTCTCTGTTACCTGCTCTCTCTTGCTAAGGATTAGCCGGCTGAAAGCCAAGGCTAATTACAAGGATTCTTTTTGCTTTGTTACTCAAGTTTGTACTGGTAGGCTCCTAATTTGAATTATCTGTTTTTTCCCCTCTTCTTTGTCTGTTATGTTATTTCAACTTAAGCTCTTGTATGTTCAATCCCTTCCCCTTGTCCCCTTGTCTTTTTGTTTGTTTCAGTATTTCATTTGAGTGCTAGCATGTTTCCCCTAGGTTGTCATGCTGTTTCAGTTTAAGCTTTAACATGTTTTATCCCCCTTTCCCAGCTACCTCAGTTAAGCTTTATGATAATTTCCTTCCCCTTGTCCCATTGTCTATTTGTGCTCAAATCTTGCAGGATAATCCTTAACCCTGCTCCTTGTCTGCTTATTCCTTTAGTTCAAACTACAACATGTTAATCCCTATTCCCTTTCCCTTTGGTTGCTTACATTCAGTGTTTTATTAAGTCCAGCATGTTTAATACTTTCCTTTGCTTGTGTATTGTTCATTATTGTGCTCCTGAATCCCTTCAATCTAATCTTGTCTGTTAAGTGCTTTTATATGATTCCCCTCTCCCTTTGGTCCTTGTTTTTATGTGAGTTGTTTTGGATAAGGGTGGCACTTCATTGCCATTTCTAATCTAGAACTAAGGTTGTCAATAGTCTTCACTCAGAGCAATCATATCCCCCATCCACGATCCTATGTGTTTGAGCCTTGACAAAGGCCTGTTGGTGTCCTAATCATCATTTAGACCCTTGTCTGACTTGTTTACAAGTCTGCTCTTGTTTGTTAACCCTTGTAAGAAGTCTGGGGTGTGCCAGTCTCACTCAATAGGCTGGCTATGACCACTTCATACGATGGTCTTCCTCTAATCTATCACCTTTACATTTATTCTTAGTTCTTTAACTTCTACCCCCCTGTGGTTAGCCATGCTTAGGGACCTCGGAGTCTCCTCTGAACTTGGATGCCTTAGGGATGGTAATTCCAAACTTGCACTATTCCAATTAGAGTGTAAGCAATGACTGGGTTTCTTTGAAAGCCCTTGGATCTTTGTAACACTCTAAGAAGAGAAAAGCCTCGGATCTTTGGAGCTCAAATTTGGTAAAAGGCATATTGTTGGACATTAAAGTTGCTTCGAGATTCCTCGGGCTTGTTATAGTTGCTGATGTATTTTAATTTATTGTTTCTTTTAATGTTCTTTTCCTTCCCGACCCATATTTGTTATAATTTGTAATAAAAGAACTCTGAGGGTATAGTGAAAAGGAACATGGGAGGGATTTACTTTCTTGCATTCATTATAAACCATGCCTATAGGTTTGCATCACTTATTAGTACATATACCATGTCTATAGGTTTCTCATCTTCATATTGAAAGCATGCCTATAAGGATTTACTTTTCTTGCATCTTAGAAAACATGACTACAGGTTTACTATTTCTTGCATCAGTTAGAAACCATGTTTTGGGACTTTACTTTGTTACATCCATGCCATGCCGTTACCATGTCTATTTTGCACTACTGCATTAAAACCATATAGATGTCGTGACAATAGGTTCCTGCTATTACATCAACTTCATATAGAAATCATGCTTATAATTTCGCATTTTTTATCTCGCCTAGAAAGCATGCCTATAGGATAAACGCTAGGCAAAACAATAGGTCGTCTAAAAACAGTAACTAAAAGGTTAACAAGTATGTTATAACTCCAAACTCATCCAATGTTTCAAACGTTTTGGTTCAACTTGTCCTAAATCTGTTTACTCTGAAACGGGCCCAAGTCAGTCCGTTTTCGTAATGCCCTGAATCTATAAAACCGTTTTGACGATAGAATCTGTGCTTCCAATTTTTTGTCTGTTTGCGTTTAAATTCTCCAGGATCTTTTAAACTTCTTTTCTCATATCTCTCTTTTACTTAAATCAGTACGGCTAACTCATAAGGCCTTTTCTAAACTTGTCTGCGATTTCAAGTTTTTTTTGTTTAAATCAGACCTTTCTATGACGCTTCGTTTTCTTTTAAACTAACAAATTTTAAGTCATGTCAACTCCAAAACTGGGCCCGGGGAGCTCGAAGCAGATTTTTTATTCAACTCTTATGTATTAAACTAATCTGTCCGCTCTTCTAACCTCTTTCAAAAGACCAAATCAGTAATTGAAGTCATGCTAAGCTATTTACTGTATGTTATGGGGTTTAATTGTGCCTTTAACCGTTTACTTGCGTACCTCTTATATGATACTTGTTTTTGACTGTCGCTCTAGTGTTTTTACCTTTGACAACTCCATATATATACCATATCTCTATCCTCCCCCTTCTTAGTATTAGAAGTCCTAATACCCCAGGACTGACAGGTTGGTACGGGTATTAGCATGCAATAAGTAAACGATACCAACGCGTTTAAATACCTTAACGGGGTGGAAGGGTAGAATATGGAGATGATGACGCTGCGATAATATCATAGAGCAATCCATATTTGGTAATATGTGCGGGATATTGCATCGAATGATCCATATTATAGTTAAACATATGACCCTTCTTTTCATTTGCTTTATTTAAATGCTTTCTTCTAGTAATGCTTTTCAAACTAGTCTTCTTTTATATCAAACTTATGTCCCTTTTTTTTGCTTTTAAGTTATGTGAATACATTTGCACCTTATTTTTCTACTTGTGTCATCTTCTGTTAAAGTCACAATTAGCACGGCCGGGAACCACATTTGTGGATATTGAGGGGTTCCTAACACCTTCCCCTCGAGATAATCTCAACCCGAACTTTGGTTTTATTTCAAAATACTCCTCTCATCTTTAATAGTGTTCCAATGTACTATAATCATTAGGTGGCGACTCTTTAAATTCCATAACCCAATTTCCAAACGGGAATGAGAGTTGTTTTTTCCATAATATCGTAAAACCCGATTTTTCCTTTGAAAAAGGGAGCGTCGACAGTGATATTACCGTGCAAAATCCAAATGCAGCAGATACTAGCCAAAATCTATTGCCCGTTCATAATGAGACGCATGTGGTGGGCATGACAAGGAATATGAGAAGCCTACCGCATAGTTTTCAACGCTATCAACCTCGGTTTCTGAGGTTGATCTTAAGAGCGAGTTGGAAAAAGGGACGCAAAAGTTATTTGCTGAGGTCAACGTGATGGAGATTTGTTGAGGTTTTGATACTATTGATGTGCAATCTAGTGGCTAAGATGTCGAGCCAGGCAATTGGAAATACACGCCTTTCTTGGCTAGCCAGGGAGGAGTTTTGGTGGTTTATTTTGTTGTCATTTCTGTTTGTCTAGGTTATTTCAGGGTTGTAATCCGGACATTGTCTTGTGGTTCAAACTCTTCTTCTTTTTGCTTAGTTCGTTTTATTGTAGTAACTCGTCTAGTGTTATCTAGGATTGTTCTAGGGTTGTAACCCATGTCTATTTTGCTTGTTTTGTTCAAACCCCGTTCACCATCCGTCTAATGCAATCTCTTGTTTTCTGTTAGTTCTAGTCACTTTTGTTTAGGTCATTTTTCCATTTGTAGTTCTGTTCATGTTGACTCTAGTGACATGACATGCGCACATAATGCTCAATTTGATCTTGAAAGTTAGTCTAATCATGAAGCAATGGCACAATTTTTAATATGATAAAATGATGTGTTTGAAGAAACAATTAAAGATTCACGCATTCTGAGATGACTTGAACATTAAATTGAGTGAAACTGAGGCAGTAAGTCTGGGAATTCAAGAGGGTGATAAGAGCATACAATAAGAAAATGTCTATCAAGCAGTTTGAGGAAAATTAATCAGTGCGGAAATGCATTCTTCCACATCAAAATAAGGTTGAGTCAAGTCTGCTTCAAATGGGAAAGGGTCATTCATTGGAACAAAGGTATTGCCATTGGAACTTTTGGTTTGTGTTTGTGATTTATTTGCTTATCTTTAATATCACATTTGTACTTGACATTTTTAAAGATTGGTATGACGAAGGTATTTTATTCTACTACCCAAACACTTTTATCCTTTGCTACACATTTTGAGCCTTAATTTTTTTTTGTACCCCTCTTTTGGAATCAAAAATAGAGTTAGGAACTAGAAAAGAAAAAGGAAAAAAGGAAAAAACGAAGGACAAAAGAAAAAGAAGAAAAAAAAGAAAAGAAAAACAAGAGAAAAAAAGAAAAAGAAAAAAACAGGAGAAAAGAAAATGGAAAAAGAAAAAAAAAAGAAAAAGAACAGGAAAAAAACAACTTTGTCTTTTGAACTACGTTCGACCTGATTCTTGTCACCACAAGATACGTAGGCAGCCTCACGTTTTGGTCACACGAGATAAATATTTCATAATTCCCCGAAATCAATACTGGGGCAGATTTTCTTAGAAACCCCATAAAAAGAGAGAGAAAATAATCCCCCAAACTCCGTGAAACTGGGGCAGAAGTTCTAATTTTGCCGAAAGGCCTGATGCCAAAAGTTGTAATTTTAAACCCTTTCATATTAAATTATTTTGAGCCTTCATGCCACCCTTTCTTTCTAAGCCTATCCAAAAGCCTACAATACGGTCCAAATAAAGACCTTCTGACCAATCATTGAGGATGCCAAATCAAGTGGGTGGTGAAAGTATGATCTTCTTGAATCATGGGTAATACTTTGTTCTCAACACAAAGAGAGAAAATGATAAAATGAGAGTCTTATCGGTGAAAACCCTGTGGGCACCGTAAGGCAATGGTGAGTTGAGAAAAGAACAAAATGAGAGGCTTGATGGTGAAAACCCTTTAGGACACTACAAGTCGATTGAGGATTGTGGATCAGACTGGACAATTGAAGCGCTGAAGCCCAGTTTCACAATGAAGAGGTACAACAAGAGTTAAATATTAGACTTGCTTGAGAGTTGGGGCCACCTAATCCAAAATGCATGTCATGGTCAGTAGAGATGACCTTCAAATCAGCTTAGTTTCTTCTTTGTTATTTTTCCTAGGTAATAATTTTTTCTTGTTAGATACCATATTTTATCATTTTCCCTTTATTTTGTTCCTCTTGTCTTGTTTGAATCCCTTTCAAGTCTATTTCATCGAAACAAGTGAGAAATGACTTAAATTTGCCACCAGCTTTCCAATTGCACAAAGCTGAGTCTGGCAAGCACATCAAACTGGCATAAGATACAAGAGAACAGTGTGTGCACTGAGTTGGTGATGATAGATGCTCTTTAGGATTGACGTAAAATGCAAAGATTGGATGAATGTCAGAACACTAGTGCAATGCATCGGGCATAAGGTATTGGACTTGAACGAATCAGGAATATTTCTTTGTGATAATGTTTGAAAGAAAATGGGTAGTCGACGACATGCAAGGTCTTCCAAGTTGAAATCAATATTATCTTGGCAAGTGCAGAAGTAGCCGCCTTCAAGGTCAAGGCCACAAACTAACCACCATGTTTTAAACTCACAAGTTTTTTTCGTCTGAAACAGGAATGAAGGCTATGTTCATATCAAAGCTTGAAATTTTCAGGTGTAATGTCCCAATTCTGCTTGCGCAAAGGCTATTGAGAAGATCACATATTACCCCTAGGAGAAGCACTTCCTAGTCTGGCCCTTTCAAGTTATATTTTGCTTAGGAGACGCACTTCCTAAATTGAAATGTTACCCCTAGGAGACGCACTTCCTAGTTTTGGTTCATTGAAGTTTCACCCTTAGGATACACACTTCCTAGCCTGGGCATTTCAAGTTACATTTTATTTTAGGAGACGCACTTCCTAAATTGAGATTTTACTCCTAGGAGATGCACTTTATAGGCTGGTTATTTCAAGTTATATTATTATTTTTAGGAGACGCAGTTCCTAAAGTTAGTCAATCAAATTCATCCCTAGGAGACGCACATCCTAGTTGGAGTCATCGAAGTTTTACCCGTTAGGAGACGCACTTCCTAGTAGGGGTCTTTTAGATTATACTTGTTAGGAGACACACATCCTAGCTTTGGTATTCAAATTCATTTCTAGGAGACGCACTTCCTAGTTGTATTCATTGAAGTTTCACCCCTAGGAGACACACTTCCTAGTCTGGGTCATTCAGGTTATATTTTCATTTTTAGGAGACGCACTTCCTGGTTTGAGTCGTTGAGATTCTACCACTAGGAGACGTAATTCCTAGTTTGCTCCGTCTAAGTTTATTCCTATGAGACGCGCTTCCTAGCTTGAGTCATTGAAATTTTACCCCCTTGGAGACGCACTTCCTAGTCTGGGTCCTTCAGGTTATATTTGTTTTAGGAGAAGCAATTCCTAAATTAATACTTTACCCCTAGGAAATGCACTTCCTAGTTTGGGTCATGTAAGTTCATTCCTAGGAGACGCACTTCCTAGTTGGAGTAATTAAAGTTTCATCCCTAGGAGATGCATTTCCTAGTTTGGGTATTGCAGGATATACTGTGTTTTAGGAGACGCACATCCAAAATTCAAAATTTTACCCCTAGGAGACGCACTTCATAGTTTGGGTCATGTAAGTTCATTCCTAGGAGACGCACTTTGTAGTTTGAGTAATTGAAGTTTCACCCCTAGGAGATGCACTTCCTAGTTTGAGTCTTGCAGGATATATTGTGTTTTAAGAGACGCACTTCCTAAATTTAAATTTTACCCCTAGGAGATGCACTTCCTAGTTTGGATCATGTAAGTTCATTCCTAGGAGACGCACTTCCTAGTTTAAGTTATTCAAGTTTTACCCCTAGGAGACGCACTTCCTAGTTTTGGTTCATTCAAGTTACACGCCTAGGAGACGCACTTCCTAGTTGGAGTTATTCAAGTTTTACCATTAGGAGGCGCACTTCCTAGTTTGTGTTATTCAAGTTTTACCCCTAGGAGAAACACTTCCTAATTTTTGGTTCATTCAGGTTTCATCCTCAGGAGACGCACTTCCTAGTTTGGGTCATTCAGATTTTATTCTTAGTAGATGCACTTGCTAGTCAAATATTCTTGGTTTTACTCATAGAATACACACATCCTAGTCGAGTCTTTAGCTTACTCTCATCATTGCATCAATAGCATAAGTGGTTTACAGTTTTCTAACAACTCACAAATCTTACTATGCAAACTGGGGCAGAAACTTTTGTTGCTTTGTTGTTTTGATTGTAGGCGCCCACCTGGAAAATGAGGGAAGACATTTCAGATTTCATTTCAGAGTCATTTCAAATTTCAAGTCAGTAGCAGATACCTACCTAGATAACAAGGGAGGTCATTTTAGGATTCAATTCAAGTTACAAGTAGCAGAAAAAGAAAAAAAGAGAAAAAGAAATAGTTAATCCAAAATGCAAAAGCCGAGACAAGAGGTGGATTGATCAAGACATGACTAAAATCACAAGCATGGTGTGACCAATTCTGATCCGAAAGGTTGAAGAAGAATGAACTATCACCTGCAGCTAGTGAGCATCAAGGTTCAGATCTGAAGTCTGCATGAAGAACTATTCAAGACCCAAGATCAAGCTTCAGAAGGCTTATAGATAAGAATCATGTAACTCATAGCTGACAGGCTTAGTTAGTCTTTTCATAATAACAGAGCCACGGACTGGAACCTCGACGGCACCTCGACCGGCTCTGAATCGCGGTACACTCCATCATCTCATTCACTTCTAAACTACACGTAGCTTGATTCCTTTATAGCCAAGGATATGTAGGCAGCTCAAATACCAGAGCTCGGTCACAATCTTTCTAGTCATCTTTATTTGCTTTCAAACAAGTGTCGGGTCATAAATCAATTACGTTGCTTATATTTCTTTGCTTCGAAAACTCTTCGTGTTTACGAGCAAATAGGGGAAGTTGTAATCACGTAATTTTTGACCCGCGCAACTTTTAAAAAGCAGTATTTTTAAAAAATATTTACTTATTTTTATTTTATTAGAATTTAGCCTATTTTTCACTTTTAGTCTAATAGTAGAACATAAAATTCAAAAATACAAAAATATTTTCAGTTTTATCTTTTATCTTTCTATTTAAGTAAATTACTAGTATTCTAATAGTATTTTGTAATTTATTTTTATTTTTCATTAACGTAGTGAATTTTAGTTTTAACTTATTATATTTTTAATTAGAAGAATTTATTTCCATCTCATTTTAGGAGGTCTAGCCCATAGAATTTGAGCCCAAAGATAATGGAGCCCAATCCTAGCAACCCTAACTCTTCTTCTTCACCTTAATACATACAGTATAAGACTAAATGACCAAGACACTAAAAAAACCCTAGAAAACCTTCAGCTGCCATCCCTCACCCCATCTTCAACCTTGGCGTTGGGGGATGGGACTGAAGGGAATCCCTCGCACTAGAGTAGCTGGCTAAAGAACTAGGCCGAGATGAACCCTGAGCAGATGGGGCATGAGACGAACTCTGTGCTGGAAGTACACGCAGAGATGGTTGGCCCTGCTGAGAGCCCTGATAGCCCCGACCAGAAGATGAACCACGGTACTCTGACCGAGCTAACTGCGGAGGCCTAAAAGAACGACCCCTGCTCTGCTGAAACTAGTCCGGAATCACAATAGGCACTGCTGGTGCCTGAGCAGGTGCTACTGGAACCTCTACAGCTGGAGGCTGATACTGAATGGGGGCAACTGGTGGGTCGACTGGTGCTGCCCCTGCTGCTCTGCCTCGACCATGACCACAGTCGCGTCCTCGGCCTCTAGTGGGTGACAATGGTGGTCGTCTGCCTTGCCCGGTAGCACGCGTTCTCTCCATCTGATAGAGAATAGAATACAGAAGTATAGTTATCTGATCAACAAACTCGCACGACAAGAATTTCAAGAACATGAAGTTTTTCCTAAAGGTTCTGCAGCCTCTCGAGGATAAGTAGAGACGTCTCCATACCGATCCACGTGACTCTACTAAACCGGCTCATGACTCTTGAGGCCTGGTAACCTAGGCTCTGATACCAACTTGTCACGACCCAAACCCCTATTGTGAAGGGGCCTAACACCTTGTTAGGCAAGCCCGACCATTTTAACATTCCAAGCCAATTCATTAACTTAAATACCATTTTTAGCTTAAAATTCTCAGTTTGATAACAATAGACATACTGTGGAAAATGTAATCAACAGTAATAACAACCCAAAGGATCCGGCGTCACAAGTCAAAGCCTCTAGATACAAGAGAACAGTATCCTAAAAAAGGAAAATCTAGATGCAGAAATAAAAGATGGATAAGAGGAGAAATCAGGTCATGCGGACGCCAGCAGCTACCTCGATATCTCCAAAATCGAACTAGGCAACAGCATATAAGCACAGTTAAGCCTCAGGGATCCATGTATCTACACAAAAGGTGCAGGGAGTAGAGTGAGTACTTGCAACTCAGAGAAATCTGGTAAGAACACGACACAGTTCTAATATCAACAGTAACGACAGTGAATAATGCTAAACAGGGGAAAGAATCTGATAAATACTTCTCTTTCCATCCGACTAGTTACTAACATTGCTGCGGCGCACAGCCGATTCAATACAATATATATAATGCCGCGCCGCGCAACCCGATGCAGTATAATATATATAATGTTGCGGTGCGCAGCCCGATCCAATATAATATATATAATGCTTTGACGCGTAGCTCGATCCAATATAATATATATAATGCTACAGCGCGCAGCCCGATCCAATAATATAGTCGACTGCACTCATTAGGGGTGTGTTCAGACTCCGGAGAGGCTCCTTCAGCCCAAGCGCTATAATACTGCGGCGTGCAGTCCGATCCATATAATATATATAATCCTGCAACGTGTAGCCCGTTCCAATATAATATGTAATGTTGCGGCGTGTAGCCCGATCCAATATAATATATATAATGTTGTGGCATGCAGCTCGATCCAATATAATATATCTAATGATGCGGCGTGTAGCCCAATCCAATATAATATATATAATACCCACACTACAGGGTCCTTGACCCCTCTCAGTCAATATAGACTTGGCCACTCGGTCCCACTCAGCTAAGACGGGGTATTCAACCCTAGGTATTTCCCATTTAGGGTACAAGTTTCTACGTCCAGTTTATTTCATGATTTACAGTCAAGTCGGGACAGATGGAATGTGTTCAATAGGTAAAGTGAGGTCAATCAGCTCAACATTCTCCTAGGAGTTCTACATATCGGAACAAGGCCCCAAACATGGCAACTAACCCAAAATATACGGGTACAAGCTCAGTCTCAGTCAAAAAGTACATTAAGTCATCAATCAGGATGGACCAAGTCCGACAGAAACATCACCACGCTCATCATACGATGCGTGTTTTATCTCAACATAGCATCGCATAGTGCAAATACGCGGTTTCAAACCCTCAGTATATCATTCATAACCATTACTCACCTTGAACCGGCCAAAATCCTAGTTCGCCTTGTGTTTTCCTTGCAAATTGACCTCCTCGAGTGCGAATCTGACCAAAACCACAAGGAATATATATAATAGGCTAATGGGACATAGCCCACTAGAAAGAACTCTAAAAACACCCAAAACACGAAGTTGACAAAACCCGAGCCCCGGACCCACTTCTCAAAAAATACGATCACATCAATGGATTCCTCATCTCACCACGAGTCCGTACATATAAAGTTCATCAAAATCAGAGTTCAAATGAACCATCAAATCCCCAATTTACATAGTAAAAACCAAGCCCTAATTTCTTCAATTTTATGCCCAAATTCAGAAAATTAATGGATGATTCTTTGATTAAATGACGTATCTAGGCCACGAGTCTTACCTCCAATCACTTTCAGTCGAAATCCCCTTCAAAATCTACCAACAAGCTCTCAAGGTGGTGCAAAAATGGTGGAAAAATGAACCCAAGTCGCGGATGAACTGTTATAAAAATAGGTATGTCTGCCCAGTTATTACTCTATGCGATCGCATCACGTCCATTGCGATCGCATAACATAAATTTCCACCTTCCCAAAATAACACTATGCGATCGCATAGCACCCCTGCGATCGCATAGAACACACCTCTGCCAGGGACCCCAGGCCCAACAACCCTATGCGATCGCATCCTTCGTTGTGCGAACACACAACTCTAACACCCAGACCTATGCGATTGCATGACCTTTAGTGCGAATGCATAACACAAAAATAGGTCGTCTCCCCGCCTCCTATGCGATCGCAATGCCACCTATGCGATCACATAGAGGAAACTTTCTGCAACATTTTTCTGCTGAATTCAGCAGCTTCCAACATTCAAACACTCTACGATAAACAACTCGAAACCACCCCGTGACCCTCGGGACATCAACCATAAGCACCAACATACCCCAAAACAACATAAAAATTTTTCCAATCATAAAAAGTGCCCAACAACACAAAAATAATCAATTCACGACGGATTCAAGCCTAAGTCAAACTAAAACTTTTGAATCACACATTCTATCAAAAACCCAACCAAACGACTTCCAAATGACCTGAAATTTTGCACATATATCTAAAATCACCTAAAGAAGCTACAACAATTCTCAGAATTCCATTCTGAACCCCAGATCAAAATCTCATCTATCAACCGGAATTCGCCAAAATTCAAACTTCGCCAATTCAAGCCTAATTCTACACCGAACCTCCAAATTCAGTTCCAATTTTGCTCCCAAGTCATAAATCACCACCCGAAACTAGCCGATTTGTCGAAAATCCATTCCCAGCCCTATAACTCATAAATCAACATCCTGTTGACTTTTCCAAACTGGCCTTCTCTTCAAGAGACTAATTGTCTCAATTTCAACCAAACTCTTTCTGAATCTCTTAAAACTCTATAAACACATATGATGAAACATATAGAAGTATAAAATGGAAAAGACGGGGCGGTAACTAACGCGACAACGGGTCGGGTCTTCACAATAGATATATTTATCAAGTTTGGCACAATAAGAAGATGTTACAAATGTTTGTTTAATTGTGTTATTTTTACTTGGCATATTTTGAAGATTGGAATGATGAAGGAATTTTGTTCTGCTATCTAAGCACCTTATCCTTCATTACCCCTCTTGAGCCTCATTTATTTTCTTTCATACCCCTATTTTGGAATCAGTAACAAGGATCAGAAATGCAAGCGTGAAAGATAAGTAAAGGAAAAAGAGAAAAGAAGAATAATGAAAAGAAGAATAAAAAAGAAAAAAAAGGAAAAGAAAAATGAAAAAAGAGAAGCAAAAAAAAAAACAGAACAATAAAAAGTGAAAAAGAAGAAAGAAAAAGAAAAGAAGAGAAAAAAGTAGAATAAGAAAAAAAAACACAACAAGGTAAATTCTATGACATGAACTATGTTTGACTTGATTCCTAAAGGGTACGTAGGCAGCCTCTCTCTGAGGTTTAGTCATACCAAAATAAAAATCCAAAAGTCCCCAAGCAAGAAATTAGGGCAGAAGTTGTGGTTGTTGTAAGAAATTTGATTCCAAAAGTTGTAATTTTAACCCATTTCGAAACTGTCTTGAGCCTTTTATACCCTTTCTTTCTAAGCACGTCCAAAGACCAGATTACGGTCCAAAAAAAGACCTTCTGATCAGCTTTTGATAAATGCCAAGTTAAGCAGGTAAAGATGATTCATGTCCGGGGCAACACTTTGGTCCAAGCAGAAAAAGTCATAATTGAGAGTCTTATTGGTGAAAACCCACATGGGCACTGTAAGGTGACGAGAGATGAGAGAAATCAAAATAAGAGAGTCTTGTTGCTGAAAACCTTCACAGGCACCGTACGGAGACGTGAGTTAAGAGAATTTGAAATGAGAGAGTCTTATTGGTGAAAACCCTCACAGGCACCATGAGGTGAAAGTAAGTTTAAGAAGTGAACAAATGGGAAAGGTTTGTTGGTGTAAAACTATTTTGAGGCATCGCAAGATGAACAAAGTCAAGGTTTAGGTATAGTAATCACGTGATGGAAATGATGGAAATTCTGGGGCAACAAAGTATGGTCAATGAAAGCTGGTTAGTTGGACGGATTGGGCCGATTAGTCAGAAATGCATGTCATGACCATCGGTACCAGCTGTTCCGGTCAGATAAGTTTCTTTTCCTATCTCTTTTAGCCGTCATACGGTTTTGGATTCTTCTTATCCTTAACTCGTAAAATCATTGCATTTCATTTTTATTTTGGGGGGTTTTATCTATCTAAGATGTTTTAATGTTAGTCTTGTTCAAAGAAAGTGAGAAAGGATTTCAAAGCTCACTACCAGCTTCTTAAAACTTCAAAGCACAATGTGGCCAGAGCCTGTCAAAAACAACATGATGTAAGGTGGAATATAGGGAATCACCGGAAGTTTTATCGGTGAAATGATTGGGAAATGCCATGGCAAATGCAAAGGTTCAGATAAAGGTGTCAGAAGTGTGAAAAACCAGCATGGGTATAGAACACTTGAGTCGTCAAAAGTCAGGGGGTTGAAAGTCGGGAAGAAAGTCAAGCGAGTCATGGCCAGTTTGAGGAAACCAGACAAAACAAAGCAATGCAGTGGAAGGATTTTCATCAAGAATGTCGTCAACTAACCACCATTTTAAACTGACAAAATTTTCTTTGATTGAAATAGGGGAAGAAAGTCGGTTGTTCGGAGGAACTCTCCTTAAGGGAAAATACAAGCAGTAATCATGTTTGACCGTAAAATGTGGTGTGATTAAAATAATAGATAATCATGAATAGCATAGGGGGATGTAAGTTGGTTCCAAAGTTTTCATATCTAGGATAAAATTTAAAGTAGGAATGGGCAGTACCTTCCTGGATAATAGGATGTAGTTTAAAAACCCTTATAGATAACATGATGTAGTGAGAGTAATACCTTTAGAAAATATAACTTAAGTCTGTAATTGTTAGGAGTTGTCAGGACCTCCCTGGATAATTGGACTTAACTTTCAAACTCTTAGTAATAGTTGGTATAATGATTCACTTAACACTCAACCATGCACCCAGCTTCCAAACTGGGTAGGAAATTTTCTTTGTTTGCCTGTTTTGTTGAAGTCAGGAGCCCGGCTGGAGAACAGAGTCATACAATTCAAAATTCAGCAGTCAGGAGCTCACTTGGAGAACAAAGGCATACAATTCAAGTTTCACCAGTCAGGAGCGCGACTGGAGAACAGTTGTATATATTCAAGTTTTGAAGTCGGGATCCCGCCCGTACAACAGAGGAATACATTTTCAAGTTTTTAAGTCGGGAGCCCGCCCGGAGAACAGAGGAATACATTTCAAGTTTCCAAATCAGGAGCCCGCCTGGATAACAGAGGTATTACAATTCAAGTTTTAGTTTTTAAATTCTTATTAATCTCCAGTAACATGTACTGTAACGAACCGTCCAGTCATTTTGAGAAATTAAGCTCCGTTCAGTGGTATAAGGTCTGGAACCACTTCGTAATATGTGTACAGACTAGCGTGCATGGTGGAATTTGGCTTTCAAATGGTTTAGAGTCAAATTTAGAGAAAGAAACTATGATTTGGAAGTTAGAATGGTGAAAAATCTACCGGAACTAAATTTTTGCGTAAACGACCCTAGAACGGGTTATGGGTGATCTCAACAGCTTTGTACGGTTATTTTGGACTTAGGCGCATGTCCGGATTCACATTTGGAGGTCCGTAGAGTAAATTGAGGCATTTCGGCGGAAGTTGAAGTTCAAAAATAAACAAGTCTGAGCCATAGTTGACTTTTGGGATATCGAGGTCAGAATGCAATTCTGAGAGTTAGAATAGCTCCGTTATGTCATTTTGGACTTGTCTACAAAATTTGGTGTCATTCTAGTTGAATTTATAGGTTTCGGCAGGGGTTTCGTTATTTGAAGATTTAGAAGTTCATAAACTTGATTTTTGGTTTGATTCATCATTTCGATATTGAGTTATATGATATGGAACTTCGAGTGAGTCATGTTAGGTTATATGACTGGTGTGTGTGATTGGTTGAGGTCACTGGGGCTTAGGGTGTGTTTTGGATGCTCAACGGGGAAGTTTTTGGAGTTGGAAGAAAATTGCAGCCACTCTTCTGATATTTTCGCTTATGCGGTTTAGGAACCGCAGAAGAGGCCTAGATCACCACAGAAGCGATTTGGGCATATTCTTCAGAGACCACAGAAGCAGTCTAGCTTCTGCAAAGGCAGTTCTTGTGGGAGCAAAAGCGAAACTGTGATTTAAGTGAGGAGTCACAGAAACGGCTCGTGGTCCCCATGTACGGGACCACAAAATCGGTCCCTTGTCCACAGAAGCAGAAAGCACTATTCTGAAAAAGGGAAAATTTGAGGGTTTATTTCAAAAGTTAGAGAAATCAAAATTTAGCTCGGGAGAAGGTGATTTTGGGTGGATTTTGAAGAGGAGAACACCAGGTAATGTTTCCTTAACCTCATTATCAATATCTAGCTAAATACACCATTAGAATTCGAATTCAAGGTCAAAATTGGGGAAAATTGGATGAAACTTCTTAGACTTAATTATTGTGTTTTGAGTGGGCATTTAACCTCCGATTTGGGAGATTTTTATATGGGTAGACTCGTGAGAGTACGAGATTTTTGAAAATGTTAAATTCATCCAGTTCCGAGATGTTGGCCTGAGGGGCATTTTGGTTATTTTACCTAATTTCGCACTTTAGTTTTGAATTTAATTGTAGAATCAGTCGCTTGAGATGTTATTTACAACGTGTGATTTAATTGAATAGATTTGGGCCATTTGGAGTCAAGTAATCATGGCAAGAACGCGGTTGACAGTTGATTTTAGCCGGTTTGAGGTAAGTATCTTGCCTAACTTTGTGTGGGGGACTTTCCCTTAGAATTTAGGTCTTCTCTATTGATTGTATTCCGTGTACACGAGGTGACGAGTGCGTGCTCAGATTTATTTGTGGTAAATTTTCCTTTTTAGGCTCTTAGACCCTTAAAATCCCTGAGTGTGAAGATGATATTGATACGATTGAGTTCTTTGTTATTAGTTTCCCCTCTACACGTCTTACTTGATATTTGTTTGCCTTTGTTTTTTTATTATTCTTGCTATTTAATTGACTTTTACGTGTTTAACTGAAGATAATTACCCTTCTATAGTCATGTTATTCGTCCTAACTGCTCGCCTTTAATTGAAAAACATAAATGTTATATCTCATTTAATTAATCGGTCTTCATTGGAAAGAAGATACATATCTTATGATTAGTTGATATTTCCTAAAATTGTAATTATTTGATTCATGTTAATTTCCTTATTGTTTGGACACTCCTTGATTGTAAGTTCATCTGTGACTTCGTGCAAATATATTATATATCCAACTGTTGTGGTACCGGTGTAGCTATTACGCACTTATTATGTCTTGTTATGTCGTTGAGGCTATTGTGTTTCTCCTTGGTGTTAAATGATCTTATTCGGTATTGTTGATTCCCTTGCTGTGACATCATTGTTTCAATTGTTGATTCCCTTGTCGGGACGTTATTGTTTCTATTATTGATTCCCTTGCCGGGATGTTATTGTTTCTGTTGCTGATTCCCTTGCCGAGACGTTATTGTTTCTGTTGTTGACTCTCTTGTCGGGATATTGCTATTCTATTGTTTGGGTTGTACATTTATGTTGATTGTGTTGTAGTGCGGGATACAATGAGATCCCCAGCACATATATTGAGGATACCAGGAGATGACACCAGGATATCCCCAGCACATACATTGGGGATACCAGGAGATCCCCAGCACATATATTGAAGGATACCAGGAGATCCTCCGGATACCAGGAGATCCGCAGCACATATATTGAGGCTAACAGGAGATCCTTGGGATACAAAGAGATCCTCAGCATATATATTGAGGATACCAAGAGATCCCTAGTACATCTGTTGAGGATACCAAGAGATCCTCAGGATACCAAGATATCCCTAGTATATATATTGAGGATACCAGGAGATCCTCGGGATACCAAGAGATCCCCACTACATATATTGAGGATACCAAGAGATCCTCGGGATACCAAGAGATCCCTAGTACAGCTATTGAGGATACCAAGAGATCCTCCGGATACCAAGAGATCCCTAGCACACATAGCTATGTTTGAGACTACAGGACGAGATCCTGGTTGACCCCCGTTAAACTCATTGTGTTATGAACTGATATTTTCATTGATTCTATCTGGGTGCGAATAATTCAGATGCTGATCGTTCCATTTTTTATATTTACTAGTTGGTAGAATTCTTGTTAAATACACTTGCACAAGCATACACGTAGTTGGGCACTCCTATTAGAAATGAATTCTTTCTGATTTGGCTAGGGGTGAAGATACACAATCCTTTACCCATTAAATATGTGAAAATGGCCCTAGTTGACTAGTTAATTGTCAGCATGACCGTGAGATTGATGGGGCATAAGATGCCAAGTGTTAGATTTCAGATGCTGGGTTTTCACGAGTTGTGGCTGGTCCGAGAGTTTTGGTAAAATTGTGAAAGAGTTGAAAGGACCTTATGTAAGCATCATTGTAGAATAATGAGCTAGTGACTTGTTTGTACTCGCTGTGTTGTGATCTTAAGATTCGAATTTGGATTTTGCTATCGGTTGCATCATTTGTTACTTTCCCATTTTTACCGGTTGCCTTTTTTCCGTATTTTGAACCGTAGCATTTATAGTAGTTCATAAAGTCTATACATAATTATATATTGTTTCCATTATTTCTATGATTATATTATTTATTGACCGATAGGTGTCTTGACTATTCCTCGTCACTACTCCACCGATGTTAGTGTTGATACTTACTAGGCACTGCTGTGGTGTGCACATGCTACTCTTCTGTGCACTTTTGTTGTGCAGATACAGGTTTCCCCCATGCAGTTCTGTCAGCCTTGGAGGGTGGCGTATCGGTAGAGATGTCAAGGTAGGTCTGCTGCATTCGCAGACCGAGGAGTCCCTTTCCAACTTTATGTACTAAGTATAGTTTTTTCAGTATTTCTCCTTGTATAGGTATTCTTATGTCAGAGCCTCTTATGTATCCTTAGCTTATGATTTGTGAGATTCCGGATTTGGGGAACTTTGATTAGCTATGAGTTGAAAACTTATTTATGTTTCACCAGCTCAGTTTTTTTTATTTTCTTCCACAGTTTGGTTTATATTCCGCATTGTTAGGCTTACCTAGTCATAGAGACTAGGTGTGATCACGACATGTTCACGGAGGGAGAACTGGGATCGTGACATGTGCCCAGTTTCCAAACTGGGGTAGAAAGGTTTCTTTGTTTTGTCTATTTTGTGAAGTCAAGAACCCGCCTGGGTAATAGAGGAATACATTTCAAGTTTCAAAGTTGAGAGCCTGCCCGTACAACAGAGGAATTCATTTTCATGTTTTGAAGTTAGGAGCCCGTCTGGAGAACAGAGGTATTGCAATTCAAGTTTTAGTTTTCAATTCTTAATGATATCCGGTAACGTGGAGGCTGGGCGAGAAAGTTTTCTTTGTTTTGTTTATTTTTGTGAAGTCAGGGGCCCAGCTAGATATCAGAGGAATACCTTTCAAGTCAGCAGTTAGGAGCATGCCCGGATAACAGAGGATACATTCAAGTTCAAGGTCAGCAATCGGGAGCTCGCCCGTATAACAGAGGAATACATTCAAGTTTAGTAGAGGGATCCATTCAAGTCTGAAATAGGGAGACTGCCCGTATAATAGAGGAATACATTCAAGTTCACCAGTTTGAAAGAAAGGAAAAACATCCCGGTTTACAATTCAAAGCGGCAATAATGAATTTCACCGAGAGAACACAAGACAACAAAGCAACAAGAAATACAAGATCATGTTTGAAGATATAGAGAGGACTTTTGTAATTCATAGAGTATATCTAGTTTAGATTCTTTATTTTTGACATGGTTTAATAAGGGAGGTCAGCAAGCAGTAGAAATAACGACAACAGTAAAATCACAGCTCCTGATAGTCTCAGCTACCAAATAATCCAGAACTACACTGACCTGATTCCTTTTTAACCAAGGATATGTAGGCAACCTCCAAAGCAGATTGCGGTCAACTCTTTCAAAAATGGTTCATACGGAATATTTTAACGGGTAAAAATCACTCGTATTTGCTCACTTATCTTTGCCCGAAAACTCTTCATGTCAAAGAGGGGCAGCTGTGAGCATGTGATTTTTGCCCTACATGAATTATTCCTAGAAATTCAAACAAAATGATTTCTTTCATTATTTTGCAATTTTGTGAATTTTTTATTATTTTCTATTAATTATTTGCATTTTATTGTGCATTTTTATTAGTGAAAAATATAAAAATATTTAGAATTTGCAGTCAAGGTTTAATCTTGCATTCTAGTATTAATAAGTCGTTAAAATTGCCTAAAAATTGAGAAAATAACAAAAAAGAGCCCTTTTGCATTTATTGTTTTAATTTGTCTTAGTTTACATTTAAATTAGGAATTAAGGTAATTGGGAATTAATTAATATAATTTTAGAGTTAATTTGTTTTTATTTTATTTTTAATTTATCACTTAACAAATCAGAAAAGGAAAAATCAGAAAAAAGAAATAAAAAGAGAAAACAAAAAAGAAAATAAATAAAAGAAATAGGGTTGTTTTAAGGAAAGACCAAAATTAGGCTGATCTTATATAAATATTCCTAACCCAAAACCAAATAAAACCCGTCCAATGTACGGCCCAAACCCCTTCCTACCCGGTCCGTCTCCAACATAACCAAAACGACCCCGTCTTGTGCCCAATCGATCCTGGCCATCGAGGATTCATCATCTAATGCCCAGGAATTAGGGCCTACTTAACATAAAATAGTCGGATTCCCCTTACCCTCCCCCCTCCCCCGTATCGTCTCTCTCAACTCACCCATTTTACAGACCCTGTAATGCCGTCGTGCTCCGCTACCGGAAATCGCCTCACGACGGAGGCCCTTCTCCAAACCACCCCAAATTCACACCACAACTTCTCCTCGTTCCCCTCTTTCCAAATCCATGACAAATTCCCTCGAATCTTACCTAAACTTGTCAAATCTTGAATCGAAGTTCTCCGGCCAAAACCCAACTTCATCCAAATCTCCCCAAATTCACACCACAAAATCCTCTCACCACCCTCTTCCTAAACCCTCAACCAGTTTCTCTCAAATTTGATCGGAATCTCTAGAATATCAGTTTGAAATTTCTGTTCAAAACCCTAGTTTTCCCAAACTTCGCCAAATTGATGTTGAAACACGTTCTCAAGGCACTAAACTAAACGTGTGTTCATATTTGTAGGTTTTGATAAATGACAAACGACGCGCAATTGACATATGACGAGGTCCAAGCACAAGCGCGCAATTGACACATAACGAGGTTCAAGCACAAGACGAACAAAGATCATGATCAAGCAAAGAAATAAAGTTATACATGAGCCGTTCTTTAATTGTGATCTTGATACGACAATTGACTCAAGACTTGGCTTCTCTCGTAAAATCATTTTTATCAAATCATGCATATTTAATTTAAAGCAAAATGATTTTCAAACATTTTATTTTAGCCAAAGTGATTATTAAACATGCCTCTCAGATTATGTACTTTATGATAATCGATTATGTTAAGATAATGTACACCAGATTTACAAAGCTGAACAATAATCGATTATGTACCTTATGATAATCGATTATGTTAAGACAGTGTACATTAGATTTTTCAAAGCTACAAGATAATCGATTATGTACCTTATAATAACCGATTATGTTGAGGCAGTGTCCATCAGATGTTTCAAAGCTACAAGATAATCGATTATGTACCCTATGATAATCGATTATGTTGAGGCAGTGTCCATCAGATTTTTCAAAGCTATAAAATAATCGATTATGCACATTATGATAATCAATTATGTTGAGGCAGTGTCTATCAAATTTTACAAGACTGTAAAATAATCGATTATGTACTTTATGATAATCGATTATGTTAAGACAGCATAGTCCGAAGTTTTCAAAATATAAAAGATAATCGATTATCCTTATAGCATAATCTATTATGCAAATGACCGTTGCCAAAGTATTTTTAAACTCTGAAAGATAATCGATTATACACAATCTGATAATCGATTATGCTAAGTACAATCTGAATATGATTTTTTGAACGTTGTCAGGTAATCGATTATACGATTTGGATAATCGGTTATTCTGCTTAAAATCTGGGAATGATTTTTGAACGATTGGAAAATAATCGATTATGCAAATCAGATAATCGATTATCTTAGCACAAAATCAGCAATTCTTGATTGGCAATTAGGCAACGGTTGTGGGGGTTTTGAACACTATAAATACAACTCAAAATCAGTCTTCTAAGTACAACAACTGATCATATTCTTGCTAAAGCTTGCATACTCTCATATTCATCATTTTCTATTCATTTCATAAGTTTTTGAGAGCCAAACTCTTGACGAAAGTTGTTGTGTTCTTGAGCGTATTTATTTTACTCATATCTACTCTTAAAGAGAGTCTTGTCTTGAGTGCTAAGTGTTTGTATACACTTGAAGGGAAGTGTTAATCCCTTGTGGTTGTAAGAAGGAATGTTTTCATTCCTTCAGTTGAAGTCTTGAAGTGTGGTATCTTCGAGCAAAGGTTGTTGAGTGTGGTATCTTCGAGCAAAGGTTGTTGAGGCTTGTGTGACTCAAGTTCTCAGTTTGTAACGGTTTCTTAAGCACCCGTAAGTTTAACGAAGTTAGTGGAATCTCGAGAGAGTCTCTCGGGGGACTGGACTAGCCACAGGTTGTGGTGAACCAGGATAATTTCGGTGCGTTCGTTCCTTATTATTTACTTACCGCACTTATTTCAATCCTGTAATTTTTAATTCTGCAAGTTTATATTGTTTTTTTATTATAACGCTATTCACCCCCCCCCCTCTAGCGTTAAGCGTATATTCTAACAATTGCTATCAGAGCCCAACTCTCTGAAAGACTTAACCGTTTGAGAGAAACAATCCATGGCTTCTACTCGTGACTTTAATGCAGGAATAGGTGAAGGACAATGCTCCACCAGACCACCACTATTCGATGGCACAAACTATACGTACTGGAAGGAGAGGATGAGAATATTCATCCAATCGAATAATTTTCATCTATGGAAGGTTATAACGAAGGGAGAACAAATTCCAACTAAAAAGGTTGAAAATGAATGGGTTCCAAAATCCGAAGATGAATACGATGCGGATGATATCCAAAAAGTGCAGAACAACGCTAGAGCCATCAACTTATTATATTGTGTTGTAATGCTGATGATTACAGAAAAATATCATGTTGCACAACGGCTAAGCAAATGTGGGATAAGCTGGAAATCACGTACGAAGGTACGGACCAGGTAAGAGAAGCTAAAATTGATTTTCTAACCCATGCATATGAACTGTTTCACATGAAGGAAAGCGAGAGGATTGATGACATGTTCGAACGATTTTCAAAAATCGTCAATGACCTACATGCTCGTAAGAAGACCTTCACGGATAAGGAACTTGTCCGAAATATTCTCCGAAGTCTCACTTCGGAATGGCGCTACAAGGCCGACGCGATTCAAGAGTCTATCGGCGTTTCAAATATCACCATCGACGGACTAAGAGGTAATCATAAAACCTATGAATCTACTATACTTAACCCTCCGTTTAATGATCAAAGGAAACAAAGAATCGCCCTCAAGGCAAGCACGGCTCAACCTCAAAATGATGAGGACTCAAACAACAGAGACGAATCAAGCGACGATGAAGAAGACGAAACCACAAATCCATGTCTTATGGCACACGAAGACAATCAAGAAGAGGTATGTCAAATTTCTTCAAAAAATTTCTATTCTCTTGAGGAAATGCAAAACGCTTTTGATGAACTGTATAGTGAATTCATTAAAGCTTCCAAAACTGTTAGAGACGTAAAGAAAAATTCCTCTTTGAAAGAAAAAGATTTTGAAAAACAACTCTCTTTGAAAGAAAAAGATTTGGAAAAATTGATTTTGGAAAATGAGAAGTTGAAAGAAGAAAACAAATTTTTCGGCAAGAGAAGCGCCGACAAACCCGAGAGTTCTAGTAAAAATTGTATTTCTTGCATGCATCTAAAAGATGAAGTAGAAAGACTTATGGGCACCCTAGATAAGTTCAATTCTTCTCATAAAAATTTGAATGATGTTCTTGTCAATTTGAAATCGACCAAACATGGCATAGGTTTCAAAAACGAGCCTAAAGAAAAAGTTGAAGCCATCCCCCAACAACCCAAGGCTCAACCTAGGATAAATAAAATAAACATTCATCCTAGAAATAACCATCCTATAATCAATATGCATCCTAGACCAAACACTAGAAGAAACTTTGAACATTTTAGAACGTCTAGAAATGGCCTTCAACAATCGCAACCTAGACATACTCGACCTAGAAACAATTATTCTAGAAACGCTGCATATCCTAGAACAAATAGTAGGAGAAATGATTTTCAAGGATTACGCAATAGCCATATTGTCAAAAATAGAGCAAACGATTTTCGTACCTCCAACTACTACCAACCTAGAAGAATGCATAATCCTAATGTCATTTGTCATTATTGCAGTCGAATAGGACATATTGCTCCTGCTTGTTTTACTAGACACAGACACTTAACTGCATGTCAAGCACAACAGCATTTTACACCTAACTCTCAAGGACCCAAAACAGCTTGGGTACCAAAAACTCATTAATTTGTCTTGTAGGTATGTTTGAAGGGATCAAGTGTACTTTGGTACCTTGATAGTGGATGCTCCAAACACATGACCGGAGACGCATCCAAGTTCCTTCAACTAGAACACAAGGAAGGAGGAAACGTTATTTTTGGAGATAACAACAAGGGAAAAAATATCGGCATTGGCTCAGTCGGTAAGAATGAATCTTCTTCCATTAAGCATATATTGCTAGTTAAAGGTCTAAAACATAATCTCTTGAGCATAAGTCAATTATGTGACAAGGGAAATCTTTTTTTGTTTGATTCGAAAGAAGGCTTAGTTTTTCGTCGTAGTGATTTTAAAATTATTCTTCGTGGTTTTAGAATTGATAACATCTATATGGTTGATCTTGAAAGCTCTTCATCAGAGTATGTGAACTGTCTTATGAGTAAAGAAGATGATATGTGGTTATGGCATCGTAGAGTAGCTCATATCAACATGCATCTTGTAAACAAATTGGTTTCACAAAATTTAGTTATTGGTCTTCCAAATTTGAAATTTGAAAATGACACTATTTGTGATTCTTGTCAAAAAGGGAAGCAAACAAAAGCATCTTTTAAATCTAAGAATATTGTTTCAACTACAAGACCTTTGCAACTTCTTCACATGGATCTCTTTGGACCATCTCGCATTGAAAGTCTTGGTAGAAATCGTTATGCTTTTGTTATTGTTGATGATTATTTTAGATTTACATGGACACTATTTCTTGCTCACAAAAGTGAGGCTTTTCAAAATTTTAAATGTTTTCTTAAACGTGTTCAAAATGAAAAGAACACAACCGTCACTTCCATAAGAAGTGATCATGGGGGAGAGTTCGATCACAATCTCTTCGCGGACTTTTGTGACGAACTCGGTATTGAGCACACCTTCTCTGCTCCACGTACACCACAACAAAATGGAGTGGTGGAACGGAAAAATAGGTGTCTCGAAGAGATGGCTAGAACCATGCTCGATGAGGCTAAGATTCCCAAACAATTTTGGGCGGATGCCGTGATTACTGCATGCTACGTTTTAAACAGAGTAGTCATAAGGCCAATACTCATGAAAACTCCCTATGAACTCTATATGGGAAGGAAACCTAATCTCTCCCATCTTAGAGTATTCGGTTGTAAATGCTTTATTCATAACAACAGAAAAGATAATTTGGGAAAATTTGATGCCAAATTGGGTGAAGGAATTTTTCTTGGTTATTCATCACGTAGCAAAGCATATAGAGTATTCAATAATAGAACCGAAACTGTTGAGGAATCCCCTCATATTGTGTTTTCCAAAAATAATGCTCGCTTGGCGAGAAAGGATTCTGGTTTTGATCTTGCAGGTATTTTAAACACGATAAGTCCTCAAGACAAAGCACAAGAGGAAAATCCAAAGGAAATTCAAGATGAAATCTTGGAACAATCATCGGAGGAAGCGCCACCACTGGAGAAAGAAACGAAACTGCCCAACGCGTGGAGGACAATCAAAGACCATCCTCTCGACAAGGTAATTGGCGACATTGAACAAAAGGTAAGTACTCGAAACAATCTTAAAAACACCTTAGGACATACTGCTTTCGTTTCTCAAATTGAACCCTCAACCATTTCCGAAGCAATTGGGGATGAGCATTGGACCTTGGCAATGCAAGAGGAGCTTAACCAATTCAAACGAAATGACGTTTGGGAATTGGTGCCAAGACCCGACAATCATACCATAATTGGTACGAAATGGGTTTTTCGAAATAAATTAGATGAAAATGGTGTAATCACTAGAAACAAAGCTAGGCTTGTAGCAAAAGGTTACAATCAAGAAGAAGGAATTGACTATGAAGAAACGTATGCACCCGTAGCAAGGTTAGAAGCTATTCGTTTATTACTTGCTTTTGCCTCTTCTATGAATTTCATTTATATCAAATGGATGTGAAGAGTGCTTTTCTAAATGGTTTTATTCAAGAAGAAGTTTATGTTGAACAACCCCCGTGCTTTGAAGATTTTAAATCCCCCGATCATGTTTTCAAACTTAAGAAAGCCCTTTATGGTCTTAAACAAGCTCCCCGAGCTTGGTATGAATGATTGAGCAAATTTCTTTTGGACAATGAGTTCATTAGGGGGAAAGTGACACCACACTATTTATTAAGCATAAAAACAATAATATTTTATTAGTTCAAATCTATGTGGATGATATTATTTTTGGTGCTACTAACAATGCTTTGTGCAAGGAATTTTCTGATTTAATGACAAGCGAATTTGAGATGTTTATGATGGGTGAGCTAACCTTCTTCTTGGGGTTGCAAGTGAAACAAATGAATGAAGGAACTTTCATTTGTCAATCTAAATATTGCAAAGAGTTGATAAAACGATTTGAAATGAGCAACGCCAAAGCAATGGCAACTCCAATGAGCACATCCGATCATCTTGACAAAGATGAGAAAGGAAAGGAAGTCGACACCAAGAAGTATCGAGGTATGATCGGATCCCTTCTTTATCTTACTGCTAGTAGACCGGACATAATGTTTAGCGTATGTTTATGCGCTCGATATCAATCATGTCCGAAGGAGCCGCACCTAACTGCGGTTAAGCGGATAATGAAGTATCTTGTTGGTACTATAAATGTGGGACTATGGTATCCCAAAGGTTCTTCATGCCAACTTGTTGGCTATTCCGACTCCGATTTTGCGGGTTGCAAATTGGACCGCAAGAGCACTAGTGGCACTTGCCATTTGCTCAGTAGCTCTCTTGTCTCTTGGTTTAGTAAGAAACAGGTAAGTGTTGCGTTGTCCACAACCGAGGCTGAATATGTAGCCGCGGGGAGTTGTTGTGCTCAAATCCTTTGGATGAAACAACAACTCTCGGACTATGGACTAAGTATCGATCATATCCCTCTTAGATGTGATAATACTAGCGCCATAAGCTTGACGAAGAACCCCGTTCTTCATTCAAGAACAAAACACATTGAAATTAGGCACCACTTTATAAGAGATCACGTTCTCAAAGGCGATGTCGAAATTGAGTTTGTTGAAACCAAATCTCAATTGGCCGACATTTTCACAAAGCCTTTAGAGAAAGAGTCCTTTTTCCGAATTCGTAGTGAACTCGGGATTCTTGACTCCACGTTGATCTAAGTCATGCATTGCATTTTTTTCTTTTCATTACTAACTTGAGCGTCGGAGGCACCTAATTCTGTTTTGCAGGTATCGCCCCAAAGACAGGGGGAATTATAAAGCACTGGTGCAAAATAATCGATCTCTTTTAAGAATAATCGATTTCTCTTAAGTACATAATCGATTATCAAGTATCAATAATCGATTATGTTGACATTATATTTACTTATTTTTTTTGCTAATGTCAAAAGGGGGAAGAATAAGGGCTATGCACTTAATATTTATTGGCATAAATTGAGGGGCAATTCATATGTTGAGGGGGAACTAATTGCATATCTATATACCTGTCTTGGATCGTCATTATGAATTATCTAATATGCATATCCCGATATTGGTTTGCCATTATCCAAAACGGGGAAATTGTTGAAACACGTTCTCAAGGCACTAAACTAAACGTGTTTTCATATTTGTAGGCTTTGATAAATGACAAACGACGCGCAATTGACATATGACGAGGTCCAAGCACAAGCGCGCAATTGACACATAACGAGGTTCAAGCACAAGACGAACAAAGATCATGATCAAGCAAAGAAATAAAGTTATACATGAGTCGTTCTTTAATTGTGATCTTGATCCGACAATTGACTCAAGACTTAGCTTCTCTCGTAAAATCATTTTTATCAAATCATGCATATTTAATTTAAAGCAAAATGATTTTCAAACATTTTATTTTAGCCAAAATGATTTTTAAACATGCCTCTCAAATCTGGACAAAGATAATCGATTATGTACTTTATGATAATCGATTATGTTAAGACAATGTACACCAGATTTACAAAGCTGAACAATAATCGATTATGTACCTTATGATAATCGATTATGTTAAGACAGTATACATTAGATTTTTCAAAGCTACAAATAATCGATTATGTACCTTATGATAATCGATTATGTTGAGGCAGTGTCCATCAGATGTTTCAAAGCTACAAGATAATCGATTATGTACCTTATGATAATCGATTATGTTGAGGCAGTGTCCATCAGATTTTTCAAAGCTATAAAATAATCGATTATGCATATTATGATAATCGATTATGTTGAGGCAGTGTCTATCAAATTTTACAAGACTGTAAAATAATCGATTATGTACTTTATGATAATCGATTATGTTAAGACAGTATAGTCCGAAGTTTCAAAATATAAAAGATAATAGATTATCCTTATAGCATAATCGATTATGCAAATGACCGTTGCCAAAGTATTTTTAAACTCTGAAAGATAATCGATTATACACAATCTGATAATCGATTATGCTAAGTAAAATCTGAATATGATTTTTTGAACGTTGTCAGGTAGTCGATTATATGATTTGGATAATCGATTATTCTGCTTAAAATCTGGGAATGATTTTTGAACGATTGGAAAATAATCGATTATGCAAATCAGATAATCGATTATCTTAGCACAAAATCAGCAATTCTTGATTGGCAATTAGGCAACGGTTGTGGGGGTTTTGAACACTATAAATACAACTCAAAATCGGTCTTCTAAGTACAACAACTGATCATATTCTTGCTAAAGCTTGCATACTCTCATATTCATCATTTTCTATTCATTTCATAAGTTTTTGAGAGCCAAACTCTTGACGAAAGTTGTTGTGTTATTGAGCGTATTTATTTTACTCATATCTACTTTTAAAGAGAGTCTTGTCTTGAGTGCTAAGTGTTTGTATACACTTGAAGGGAAGTGTTAATCCCTTGTGGTTGTAAGAAGGAACGTTTTCATTCCTTCTGTTGAAGTCTTGAAGTGTGGTATCTTCGAGCAAAGGTCGTTGAGGCTTGTGTGACTCAAGTTCTCAGTTTGTAGCGGTTTCTTATGCACCCGTAAGCTTAACGAAGTTAGTGGAATCTCGAGAGAGTCTCTCGGGGGACTGGACTAGCCACAGGTTGTGGTGAACCAGGATAATTTCGGTGCGTTCGTTCCTTATTATTTACTTACCGCACTTATTTCAATCATGTATTTTTAATTCTGCAAGTTTATATTATTTTTTATTATAACGCTATTCACCCCCCCCCCCTCTAGCGTTAAGCGTATATTCTAACAATTGATACTATGTGGCCTCCTTATCTCCCTTATAACGAATCCCTCACCGGTATCACTCGATTATCGCAGGGGATGGTTGAATTTTGAATTTGAGAAGCGGCTTTATTATGGAAATTACATCAGTGAGTTTTTCTTTTAACTTTGTGTTTTCTCCTATGTCTATTGTACTTCAAGATTAATTAATTAGTCCTCCTCTTTTGTTATAATTTCAAGTAATTAATCTAGGTTTTGTCTGTACTTCCGAGTCAATAATCTGCTATGCTTTGATGATAAATGCAGTAGCATGAGTTTTTTTGTTATGTTTCTCTAAAGCTTGTTTTCCAGTGTTAATCCGTAATTAGTAGTCTAGGTTTGGGCTCTGATTAGATCAAGGTTGATTTGTTTACTTTCTTGGATTCTCTTATTAGTTTAAGTTTGATAAGTATTTTGGTTTCCTACTTATTTCATTATGGTTAACTGATTAGTTGGTTTTATTGTTAATAGTAATAGGTAATAACTCAATAATCAGTTTAGATTTAGGAGTTTGGCTTGAACCTGGTCCTAGTTAAATCAGTTACGGAATAGTTGTTTAACCATAGTAAGTTGAAACTAGGGGTTGGGTGTAATTGATATAGGTCAGTAATTTTAGACTAATAGAAGGGTAGTTTAGATATTCTTCCAATAGATAATAATACTAAAATTACCTAGAACCTTCCAGAGTAGGGCTTTAGTTTAGATTTCAGTAAAGTTAGTGTGGTAACTTGAGTAACAAGTCATAAAACAAAGGATACTATAAGTAAAACTGAAAATAAGTGAGGGACTCAGGGCTAAAAATTGAAATCTGAAGGTTTCCCCTCATTTTGCTTATAAAAAGGCATGACTAGTGCTTTAAGTCACAAGTTTGGTGCCCAAAAATTCCCCCCAAAAATCCTTTCTGCAGATCATAGCCTAAAATTTGAATTTCAAATCAATAGAAATTCAAAATTCCTCTTTTAGATTTTAGATTCAGCTAAAATAAAAAAATAGAAATACAGGAGAAAATAAAAAAAACACTGCTACATTGTATTTTATAGATTAATTCGGAGTTTTATGCATTGATCTTCATCTCTTCTGATTGCTGAAGCTTCTCTAAAGTATTCTAGTTTAATTTCTTTTTGGGTTCATTGAGCTGTTTCGGTCATCTGATTGGGTGCTGGAATTCTATAAGTTATTCCTGATTTTTGAGGAATTGTTTTTGGGTCAAAATTTATTCCAATTGTTGCGGTTGTGATCTCTGTTAAACATCTGCTGCTGCTGATCTTCTTCTCTTCTCACGTTTATTCTAATCTCAGGTACACGACTGTAACTTTGGCAATTATAAGCTGAAAACATGAAGCATGAATATATGTGAAGAATTAAAGCCTAATTTCTGATGTAGCTCTTTTCCTGATTGGTGTAGTAAAATATTTCATTCACTGATGTTATGTAGATCTCTGATGGTGTTGTATAACCGGACTAATTTAGGATTGTAGAGTAAATTTTGATGCTAGATTATGTTAGTTCACACTTTGGCATCCAATGTCTGATTTCTGTAGTAAAAGCTAGGCTGTATTGGGTTGATGAAATATTAGGTTTATGTTCGTTCATTCGAACTATTAGATTTGTGTTTATGTGCATTGAAATAATTGTTGGTGATTAGTTAACTCCTAAAGTTTAAAAATCAGCATTGGTTATAACAAAAATTAAAGTCAGCAATTCATGATCCTATAGGCACAAAATAATAGTTGATTCTGCAGATTTAGTTTGTTCATGTTCAATTAAACTGCAACTAACAGAAGTTCATTCATGGGAAACGAATCAGTTCAAATAGCCGTCGTCTTTTTCTAGAGTTCATAACGTGACTAAATTGGTTTGGGATAGAATAATTGAAGTTCATATACTTTTGATTATTAATTGTGTATCTAGCCCAAAAGGTGTTAACCAGCCCTGAAATTAAAGGGACAGTGGGCTTTTGGGGATTTGTCGTAGGCCTAGGAAGTTCAACCTTGTGAATGAAACCTGGGCCTGCATTTGAACATATGTGAAGTCCATTTAAGGACATGCTGAGAATGTGTTATCTCGCTTATTAATGTGGTTGAGTTTAAACGATATTAAAATTGGACCTTAAGGTTTTGGGCCTTTCAATTAATTACGGCCCTTTTAAAGATAATATTAAATAGAAAATCGTAGTTGCTTGAGCTTTGCCTTTAAATAATAAATGAGGTGAGACCCGCTAAACAAAATGCATAAATTACTGGACCCTCTTTATATGTTCATATTAAAATAAATAGAATTCAGGACAGGCCGCTTAGCAAATTTCACGACCCTCCCCAAAAATAATAATTGTTAGTCTTTAGGCGCACTTTTAATAATTTACCTACTTAAACTCGGGTGAGCTTTTGTATGACCCAAATCAAATCCCAAGAATGTTGAACAAAATGTGTTCAGGATTGCTGGTGCATTTCATGTGGCATGATCCAAAAACACATTTTAAACGATGTTCAACTTTCTTTAAAATATTAAATAAAAGCGGTTAAAAGTTAAAATCGGCACATAGGTTCATCATATAATAAAATTAGATAAATAAGCTAAACATGACAGTTGAGCAATCGCGTTAGAACCACGGAACCAGAAAATGCCTAACACCTTCTCCCGGGTTAACAGAATTCCTTACTCGGATTTATTCACGGACTATTAACAGAGTCATATTTTCCTCGATTCGGGATTCAAGAGGTGACTTGGGACACCATAAATCTCCCAAGTGACGACTCTGATTTTTAATAATAAATCTCGTTTCAATTGTCCTTTAAGTGGAAAAACTCCTTTATGCCCTTGCGGGGTGTGGGTAAAAGGAGGTGTGACACCACTGACAAGATTTTTTTGCAAGGAAAAAGAGTAAACAATACATACATTGTAGATTTGTCCATACTTTTAGAAAATGAACTCACTTGCTTAAGTGTGTTGGACAAGGATCCCCTCCTTTGGCACAAGAGACTTGGAGATGCAAGTCTGAGTCAACTCAACAAATTAGTCTCCAAGGATCTAGTGATAGGGTTACCTAACATCAAGTTCAAGTAAGATAAAGTTTGTGAGGCTTGCGCAAGGGGGAAGGAGGTAAGATCCTCTTTTAAATGCAAGAAAATGGTAAGAACCACCAGAACGATGGAACTGGTCCATATGGATCTCTTTGGCCCAATGAGAACATTAAATAGATGTGGTAAAATATATGTGATGGTGCTTGTTGATAATTACTCTAGGTTTACTTGGACATTATTTATAACATCTAAAGATGAAGCATTTGACATGTTTACTTCTTTTGTTAGAAAAACTCAGAAACAGCTAGGTAATCAACTTGCATCAATTAGGTCTGGTCATGGAACTAAATTTGAAAATGTAAGTTTGCTGAATTTTGGCATGCTACATCATAAATAGTTGCAGGACTAGACCTCTTGTTAGGAAGATTCCCTATAAGTCACTTAAAGGGAGAAAGCTAAATATTTCCCATCTTAGGACATTTATATACAAGTGCTTTGTGCATAATAATGGCAAAGATTCCCTAGGTAAGTATGATCCCAGAAGTGATGAGGGAGTACTCTTGGGATATTTTTTACATAATAAAGCTTATAAGATATACAGTAAAAGAACGATGCGTGTTAAAAAAATATATATGTTTTTTGAAAACAAACATTCTTTCTGAGAGGTAGGAACAAGATAATGAAGAGATTGGGCTGATAAGAAATTCAAATGGTGAAACCATAGTCCAACCTGAAGATGCATCACAGGAAGGAACAGGTTATGGAGCATGTCCTTCCACATGGGTAACATGACATGGGGAACTGATTAGAGAGACTTCGAGGGAACCTGTCAATGATCATATTCTGTCACAACCCCAATCTTGGTCGTGATGGCGCAGAACAGAATTGTTACGCAAGCCCCAAATCAACACTCACATCCCAAACACAAAACCCATTACCGAGTAGCAACATGAATTTAACATTTTGTCAAGTCTATTAACCGAATAATTTAAATAGAAACAGTATGAAACACTGACATAACCAACATCTCCGATAGGATAACAAATCAACAAGTTCTCATGTAATACAGAGATCTAGAATGCGAAAAGATAAAAGGGATAAGGGGAGGAGTCGGGTTCTGCGGACGTCAGGTAGCTACCTCGACAACTCCTGAAGGCTCTGGAAATAGCAAACAACTCGACTAAGCTCCCGATGCTCCTGAATCTATACACATGGTGCATAGAGTAAAGTGAGTACTTTCAACCCAGTGGTAATAGACATACATAATGGCTGAAAGTAAGAAATCTCGAAGATACCATAATGTAAAGCTAAAACTAACAATTTAGCATAAATAACATTGAAATGGCAGCAAAACCGAATCAGACAAATCAGAAAACATCAAAGCATAAATGCAATGCAATGCACATGACCGCTGCGGCATACAGCCCGATCCATTTGGGTACCCACGCTCATTGTGGGAAACAGACTCTGGAGGGGCTCGTACAGCCCAATCGCAATATCATCGTAACATCGCTGCAGCATGCATCCTGATCCACATTCACTCCAGAATATGCATGTGAGTTATAAAACAAAGTAATATTTTAGTTCTAAGTTCCAATTATTAGGAAATTATCGTTTAAGTCTTTAAAATCTTAGGAATGTAACCAAGTTCGTTTAAGTCTTTGAAATCTTAGGAATGTGACCAAGTATTTCGAAACAGTGTTTTAAACTCAGGACTGAAATCATATCGCATGTTGAATATCATAAAAGCAGTGATAATAATCCCCAGGGACTCAAATAGTCGGCAAACAGCCCAAATATATTAGTCTATAGTCTGAAGCACAGCTTGGACACCACCCGAGGCGGATTAAGACAAAATCCCAATTACAAACGACCCCGCACTCATCATGGAGTGCGTGTCTCACCTCAATATTGTTAGAAAATACGCTTAACGCTAGAGGGGGGGGTGAATAGCGTTATAATAAAATTTAGCGTAAACTTGCGAAAATTAAAATTTGCAGGAAATAAATAAGTGCGTTAAATAAACAAAAAGGAAAGAACGCACCGATATATTCTGGTTCACCACAACACGTGGCTAGTCCAGTCCCCGAGAGACTCTCTCGAGATTTTCCACTAACTTGTTAAGCTTACGGGTGCTCAACAAACCTTTACAACTTAAGGACACAAGCCTTAACACCTTTGCTCGGAGATAAAACACTCCAAGACTTCAACCAAGGAAACACAAGTTCCTTACAACAAGAGAATCACAATTCTAATACAAGTGTATAAAACACTAAACACTCAAACAAAATACTCCTTAATGAGTAGATATGAGTAAAAGAAGTAAGCTCTAGATCACAACAACTTTGGACAAGAATATGGCTCTCAAAAGCTTTATGAAATTGAATATAAAATGATAAACAAAAGTATGAAAGCTTATAGCAATGTAATGATCAGTTGTAGTATGTTGTTGTGTTTAAAACACTGAAATGAAGTTGTATTTATAGTTGAAAACTTGGCATTACCGTTGCCAAATTGCCAATTAAGAGTTGCTGATTTTACTCACTGACAATCGATTGTCAAACCCCAACAATCGATTGTCTGCCAGTCAGATCAAAATTCAATCCCAGATTTTACGCTTGATAATCGATTACTTACAATCCATAATCGATTACTGGCAACGTTCAAAAATTCCTTTCCAGATTTTACCACAAACAATCGATTGTCCAGAATCAACAATCGATTACTCAGCAACGTTCAAAAAATCTTTTCCGGATTTTAATCAAAACAATCGATTATACAAAATCAATAATCGATTACCCAATAACGTTCAAAAAATCTTTTCCGGATTTTAATCAAAACAATCGATTATACAGAATCAATAATCGATTACCTGACGGTATTTGAAAACTTTACGACAAAGGTCAGCTTCACAATCGATTGCACAAAGTATATACATGACAATTCAAGACAAGCAATTTATAATGACGATTCAAGACAAGTATATACATGCAACAAGTATGCAATTTGTTCCCCCTCAATTTGAGAATTCCCCCTCAATTTAAGCTTATAATTTGAGAGTGCATCATACCCGTTATCTTTCCCCTTTTGCCATTAGCAAAAATAACATAATAATAAGATGCCAAAGATGAAATAAACCTTGTTTATTTATTGGAAAGAAAAAATTACAGCAACAGGGAAGACAATACAACATATAAAAACAAACTTAAAAAAAATAATTGTTCATTCATCATCTTCCGCCTCATCATCCGGCGCTGCTTCATATGGAAGAAGACCCGCATATGGATAATGAACGTGGTCAAAATATCCATGGATCTCGTGAGTTAATTGACCGAAAGAAGAGGTCAATGAATTAATTTGGTCGGAAATGAATTGGAGGGAAGGCTCTTGAGGCGGAGGAGCACGACGGGTTGGAGGAGGAGCAGGCGCTACATGATCACCGTCATGATGAAAGGAGGATTTCGAAATTTCCCACTTTTTGGTACTCTTTTTGAGAGGACCATTTCTAGTGACGAATCCGGTGGCTTCAAGAAAGTTCATGATGAGGAGAGCATAAGGAAGAGGCCTATCATCTCCGATAGCGTCACGCATGTGAATTTTGATAAGCCGACACCAATTGATGTTAGCTCCGGTAACTATGGCATGCATGAGCTCGGTGTCCTCTTGGGAAATGGTAGTATGGTTATGCTTATGAGGCTTGAGGACTCGGGTGATGAAATAGAAAATCAACCGATAATTGGGATCCATTCCCGTAATTGTAGGACGACGGGAAGAAAGATTTGGATCATAAGAAGTAAGACCGATTTGGTGTAAGAGGGCTGTTTCATCAAAAAGGGCTCCGGCCTCTCCGGTGTACCGAAAAATGTCTTCACCATTATGAGGAAGACGGGCAATGGTATGAAGATTTTCATCGGAAAGAAGAATTTGAATACCATTAATGGTTGTGACAAGCTCACCATCATCATCCTCATGGAGGTTGGAATAAAATGCTTGAACCAATGTAGTATTGATTTAAGGATGGGTAAGGAGTAAAAAGTCAAGAAGTTGAGAATTTTTGAGCATATTTGCAGCAGGCCCAAATGATTCAAGATACTTGTGGATTGAAAAGCGGGGTGGAAGAATGTCACGCTTTTCAAATTTGGTTAAGAATCGAGTAAGCTCGATGTCGGAATTAAAATATAGAACGGACCATCTTGATAGGGATAGTTCGGACGAGAAGGGGCAGCAGAGGCGGATGCGCCGTGCCTAGAAGAACGGGAACGTTTTGGGTGACGGCCCGACATTTTTAATGAAAGCTGCTGGATTTTGCAAAGGATTAGAGGGAATTTGATATTTTGAAAGCTAAAATTGATGCTTGAGTGAATGAATATGAACATATATGAAGCCTATTTATAGAGGGGAGAGTGGCTTATCATTTATGGAAGAAATCTGCTGAGAATTTAAAGCCAAATCAGTCAGAAACGGTAAAATAAATTCACTGACCGTTAGACAATCGATTGTTGAGATGCAATAATCGATTGTTGAAGAGTTATTGACCTGTCTTGGAACTGACACAAATCGATTGAGGAGCCAAACGGTAACAAAAGTTTAAATTTCTGACATGAAATAATCGATTGTAAAATGTGGAATAATCGATTGTTTTGGAAAAGCATTGCTGAATGGCTGAGACAGAAATTGATTATGCAATTTAAGGAATCAATTATTAAACAAAACTGCATAATGAACATAAACCATAAACAATCGATTAGTGATACTGCTAATCGATTTTCAGCACAGTAAAATAATCGATTATTGCTTGGAACAATCGATTGTTCTGTGCCAAAACTTTATAATTTCCCCTATCTTTTAGGGCGATACCTGCAAAATAGAATTAAACGTCTCCGACGCTCAAGTCAGTAATTTGTAAAGAAGTAATAACTTAAACTAGTGTTGCCAAGTGAGAACGTGAGCTCTGAAGAAGTGTGTCCTAAAGTGTTCTTAAGAGAGTTTCGGGTACTTACCTTTCCTCCGACGTCTCCAATTACCTGTTCAAGAGGGTGATCTTTGATCGTCCTCCACTCATTTGGCACTTTTGTTTCTTTTTCCAATCGTGGCGCTTCTTCCGTTGGTTGTTCCTCAGTTTCATCTTTATTTTCCTTGGGTGGTTCCTCTTGTATTTTGTCTTTCAAGCTATCTAAGATACCTGCAAGATCAAAACCGGAATCCTTTCTCGCCAAGCGAGCATTATTTTCAGAAAATACAACATGAGGGGATTCCTCCACAATTTGGGTTCTTTTATTAAAGACCCTATATGCTTTACTACGTGAGAAATATCCAATGAAAATACCTTCATCCGACTTAGCATCAAATTTACCCAATTGGTCTTTGCCATTGTTATGAACAAAACATTTGCAACCAAAAACTCTAAAATAGGGAATATTTGGTTTTCTACCCTTATAAAGTTCATAGGGGGTTTTCATGAGTATCGGCCGAATTACTACTCTATTTAGAACATAGCAAGCGGTACTCACGGCGTCCGCCCAAAAATGTTTGGGTATCTTAGCTTCGTCGAGCATGGTTCTAGCCATCTCTTCGAGACACCTATTTTTCCTTTCCACCACCCCATTTTGTTGTGGTGTACGTGGAGCGGAAAAGGTATGCTCGATTCCGAGTTCGTCACAAAAGTCCGCAAAGAGATTGTGAACAAACTCTCCACCATGATCACTTCTAATTGAAGTGACGGTTGTTTCTTTCTCATTTTGAACATGCTTAAGAAAATATTTAAAATTTTGAAAAGCATCACTTTTATTGGCAAGAAATAAAATCCAAGTAAATCTCGAGTAATCATCAACAATCACAAAAGCATATCTATTTCTTCCTAGACTTTCAATGCGAGAAGGACCAAATAAATCCATATGAAGCAATTGCAATGGTCTAGAAGTTGAAACAATGTTTTTAGATTTGAAAGATGCTTTTGTTTGCTTCCCTTTTGACACGAGTCACAAATAGAGTCATTTTCAAATTTTAAAATGGGAAGACCAACAACTAAGTTTTGAGAAATCAATTTGTTCAAAAGATGCATATTGATATGTGCTACTCTACGATGCCATAGCCAAGTATCATCCTCTTTACTCATTAGACAATCAACATAATCGGGTGAGGAATTAGCAAGATCAACCATATAAATATTATCCACTATAAAACCACGGAGGATAATTTTGAAATCACTACGTCTGAACACTAAGCATTCATCCGAATCAAATAAAGCAAGATTTCCCTTGTCACACAATTTGCTTATGCTCAAGAGATTATGCTTTAATCCTTTAACAAGTAATATATGCTTAATAGAGGAATTTTCATCCTTACCGACCGAGCCGATGCTGATGATCTTTCCTTTATTGTTATCACCGAAGATAACACTTCCTCCTTCTTTGTGCTCTAATTGAAGGAATTTGGATTCATCTCCCGTCATATGCTTGGAGCATCCACTATCAAGGTACCATAGTACACTTGATCCCTTCAAGCACACCTACAAAACAAATTAATGCTCTTTAGGTACCCATGCCATCTTGGGTCCTTGGGGGTTAGGCATATTATAATGATGCGATTGAGTAATATGTCTATGACGTGTAAAGCATGCAGGAGCAATATGACCAATACGTCTACAATAATGACAAGTCACATTTGGGTTATGCATCCTTCTAGGTTCATAGTAACTAGACGGATGAAAATTTCTTACTCTATTTTGAACACTATGACTATTTCGCATTTCATGAGAGTTATTTCTCCTACTATGAGCTCTAGGATGGGCAGCATTTCTAGAGTGATTGTTTCTAGGTTGAAGGCCATTTCTAGGTCTTCTCAAAGGTTCAACATTTGGCCTAAAATATGCATCATTTCTAGGGTAACTATTTCTTGGTGGTAAGTCATTTCTAGGTCTCCTAAAATGTTCAACATTTTGTCTAGCATGCATATTGGTTCTAGGATTGCTATTTCTAGGATAAGCATTTGTTTTATTAGTCCTAGGTTGAGCCTTAGGTGGTTGGGGTTTGGCTTCAAACTTTTCTTTAACCTCATTCTTAAATCCTATGCCATGCTTGGTTGATTTCAAATTAACAAGGACCTCATTCAAATTCTTGTGGGAAGAATTAAACTTATCTAAGGTACCTTTGAGTCTATCTACCTCATTTTTGAGATGCAAGCAAGAAGAACAATTTTTAGTAGAACTTTCGGGCTTATCGGCGCTTCTTTTTCCAAAAAACTTGTTTTCCTCTTTCAGCTTTTCATTTTCTAAAACCAGTTTTTCTAAATCCTTTTCTTTCAAAGAAAGCTGTTTTTGAAAATCCTTTTCTTTTAATGAAGCATTTTCTTTTATGCCCTTAACAGTTTTTGAAGCCTTAATAAACTTAGCATATAATTCATCAAAAGCAGTTCGCATTTCTTCAAGAGTAAAGAAGTTTTTAGACGAAATTTGACATACCTCATCTTTGTTGTCTTCTTGTGCCATAAGGCAAAGATTTGCTGCTTCATCTTCTTCTCCTTCGCTTGACTCATCTCCGGAATTGCCTCCCCAAGAAATGTATGCACGTTGCTTTTTAAAAGGTTTCTTCTCCTTTTTGATGTTTGGGCAATTTGATTTGATGTGCCCGGTTTCACCACATTCATAGCACTTGATTTGTTCGCCTTGCTTTTTGCCCTTGCGTTCATACTCCTTGCGCATGAACTTTTGAAATCTTTTGATAACGAGTCCAAACTCGTTGTCTCCTTCCTCATCAATTTGCGGTTGGCTTGTGCTCGCCTTTAGAGCTATTCTTTGCCTCCTTTGATCATCAACAAAAGGGTTAAGAATAGTAGATTCATAGGTCTTAAGGTTACCTCTTAGTGCGTCGATGGTGACGTTTGAAACGCCAATGGATTCTTGAATTGCATCGGCCTTTGATCTCCATGCCGGTGTGAGACTTCTAAGAATTTTTCGAACGAGCTCTCTATCCGTGAATGTTTTCTTGAGAGCATGTAGGTCATTTACGATTATTGAAAATCGCTCAAACATTTCGTCCACCTTTTCACCTTCCTTCATGTGAAATAATTCATAAGAATGGGTTAGGAAATCAATTTTTGCTTCCCTTACCTGGTCCGTACCTTCGTACGTAACTTCTAGCTTGTCCCACATCTCCTTTGCCGTTGTGCAACACGATATTTTCCTGTAATCGTCAGCATTAACAGCACAATATAATAAATTAATTGCTTTAGCATTATTTTGAACCTTTCGGATGTCATCCGCGTCATACTCATCCTCGGACTTGGGAACACATTCGTTTTCCACCTTCTTTGTTGGAATTTGGTTTCTCTTCATTATCACCTTCCAAAGGTGAAAGCTGTTGGACTGAATGAAGATCTTCATCCTCTCCTTCCAGTACGTGTAATTTGTACCGTTGAATAGAGGTGGTCGTGTGGAGCACTGTCCTTCATCAATTCCTGCAAAAGAGTCACGAGTAGAAGCCATGGATGGTTCTCTCAAACTGTTAAGTCTTCAGAGAGTATGGCTCTGATACCAATTGTTAGAAAATACGCTTAACGCTAGAGGGGGTGAATAGCGTTATAATAAAATTTAGCGTAAACTTGCGGAAATTAAAATTTGCAGGAAATAAATAAGTGCGTTAAATAAACAAAAAGGAAAGAACGCACCGATATATTCTGGTTCACCACAACACGTGGCTAGTCCAGTCCCCGAGAGACTCTCTCGAGATTTTCCACTAACTTGTTAAGCTTACGGGTGCTCAACAAACCTTTACAACTTAAGGACACAAGCTTTAACACCTTTGCTCGGAGATACAACACTCCAAGACTTCAACCAAGGAAACACAAGTTCCTTACAACAAGAGAATCACAATTCTCTTACAAGTGTATAAAACACTAAACACTCAAACAAAATACTCCTTAATGAGTAGATATGAGTAAAAGAAGTAAGCTCTAGATCACAACAACTTTGGAGAAGAATATGGCTCTCAAAAGCTTTATGAAATTGAATAAAAAATGATAAACAAAAGTATGCAAGCTTATAGCAATGTAATGATCAGTTGTAGTATGTTGTTGTGTTTAAAACACTGAAATGAAGCTGTATTTATAGTTGAAAAACTTGGCATTATCGTTGCCTAATTGCCAATTAAGAGTTGCTGATTTTACTCACTGACAATCGATTGTCAAACCCCAACAATCGATTGTCTGCCAATCAGATCAAAATTCAATCCCAGATTTTACGCTTGATAATCGATTACTTACAATCCATAATCGATTACTGGCAACGTTCAAAAAATCCTTTCCAGATTTTACCACAAACAATCGATTGTCCAGAATCAACAATCGATTACTCAGCAACGTTCAAAAAATCTTTTCCGGATTTTAATCAAAACAATCGATTATACAAAATCAATAATCGATTACCCAATAACGTTCAAAAAATCTTTTCCGGATTTTAATCAAAACAATCGATTATACAGAATCAATAATCGATTACCTGACGGTATTTGAAAACTTTACGACAACGGTCAGCTTCACTATCGATTGCACAAAATCAACAATCGATTACTTATCAGTTTTTGAAAAATATTTTAGACACTGTCTCTTTGACAATCGATTGTCCAATGTAACAATCGATTATTTAATAAATTTGAAAAACACTGGAAGACACTGTCTCAACATAATAGATTACCATTAGTTCATAATCGATTATTCTGAGTTTTGAAAAACTTTGATGGACACTGCCTCAGTCACAATCGATTGTCATTAGTTCACAATCGATTGTCATGCAGGTTTGAAAAACCTGATGCTCACTGTCTTACTCACAATCGATTGTCATTAGTTCACAATCGATTGTCATGCAGTCTTGGCTTAAAATAATCGATTATCATAAGTACATAATCGATTATCTTAGTCCAGATTTTTAAGGCATGTCTAAAAATTATTTTGACTACTGTAAATATGCATGATTTAAAATCATTTGACATTAAATTAAATATGCATGATTTTGGAAAATAGTTTTATGAGAGAAGCCATGTTACGAGTCAAGTTGTAGGATCAAGATCACAATTAAGAATGACTCAATTAAACTATAAAACTTTGTCTTGAGCTTGAATCTCGTTGTATATCAATTGTGCGCTTGTTTCTTGAACTTCGTCATATATCAATTTTCGCTTCGTTTGTCATTCATCAAAACCTATACAAAAGAACATACGTTTTAGTATATTGCATTGAGAACGTGTTTCCAACAAATATAGCGTCACAGTGTGATTAATCGGGATTTCAAACCCTCAGGTTATCATCTACATCTATTACTCACCTCGAACCGGTAAAATCTCTAGCATGCGACGCCTCTGCCCCTAAAACCATCCTTCATGCGTGTCGAATCTAACCAAAAGTAGATCGAATGCATCATACTATGCCAAGGGAACAATACCCAATCGAAAATAGTCAAAATATAGCAAAAATTCGAAACGAGCAAAACCCGAGCCCCGGGCCCGCTTCTCAAAAAATTACAAAACTCACATTACAGGATTTCTCGTCTCGCCACAAGTCCATGCATACCAAGAAATCCCAAATCCGAGCTCAAATGACCTATCAAATTCTAATTTGAAATATCAAACTCAAGCCCTAGCTTTACCCCTTTTTAAAGAATTTCAACCAATTTCCATGTTAAATCTAACATAGTCTCGTGTTTGAGGCCAAGGAACTTACCTCTAATTGTTCTCTCTTGAATCCTTCTTCAAAATTGCCTCAAAGCTCTCAAAGCTTGCTCAAAAGTGGAGGAAAATAAAGCTGAGCTCGCAGAGGAAAGAAAACCTTTAAACCCTTCTTCCAACAGTCCTTTCCGCTTCTGCTGTCCCGCTATCACTTATGCGGAACCGCTTCTGCAGCCAAAAATCCACTTATGAGGTTCTTCACTTAATTTCCCACCACGCATTTGCGACACAGAAACACGCTTCTGTGGATCCCTAAGTCCGCTTCTGCGGTCAATATTCCACTCATGCGAACCCGCTAACGCGGACCATGTTCCGCTTCTGAAGAACTCCTCAACCCCTTCCAAACTCACATCTGCGCTCCTTCACTCGCTTCCGCGGTCCATTTCCGCATAAGCGGAAATACCAGCTGACAGCAAAACAAACCTGAAGCCAACTTCAAAACTGCTCGTTTTAACACTCGATCATACCTCGAGGCCCCCTGGACCTCAACCAAAAGAACATACATGATCTAATACATTATTCAAACTTTCTCAAACCTTAAAAACACTATCGTTGACATCAAAATCCTAAAATATCATCAAATCAAGGCCTAAGTTTCTTGAAAACTTCCGAATTGCACATTCGATCAAAAACCCGACCTAAACACCTCCGAATGACCTAAAACTTTGCACACACATCAAAAATCAGATCTCAAAGCTATAGAAACTCTCGGAATTCCATTCTGACCCTCGGATCAAAATCTCACCTATCAACCGGAATTCGCCAAAAATACGAACTTCATCAATTCAAGACTAATTCTACAATGGACCTTCAAATTCAATTCCGATCACGCTCCTAGGTCACAAATCATTTCCTGAAGCTGACCAAATCACCAGAAATCACATCCGATCCTTATAACTCATTAGTCAACATCCGATTGACTTTTCCAACTTAAGCCTTCCTTGAAGAGACTATGTCTCATTTCTTATCAAAACCATTCTAAATCAACTCTCACACACCACATACCAAAAATGAAATATGAAGAAGAAATAAATGGAGGAAATAGAGTAGTAACGCATGAGACGACAGGTCGGGTCATCACATATTCCTCAGTAATAAAACCAGGAAGCAATATCCAAAGAAATTGACACTCCTATTGCAACATTCATGAAATTAGATATAGATGAACCCGGTTCATCTGTTGATCAAAAGTTGTATAGGGGATTATTTGGTTCTCTTTTATATCTCACTACTTACAACCTGACATTATGTGCAGTGTAGGTCTTTGTGCTTGATTTCAGACAAATCCAAAGGAGTCCCACTTGACTAATGTAAAGTGAATATTTAGATACTTGAAAGGCACCACTGACCTTTGCCTTTGTTATCCAAAAGGTAGTAATTTTAACCTAGTGGGATATGCTGATTATGCATGTTTCCTGGTGGATAGGAAGAGAACCTCAAGTATGTCACACATACCTGGTTCATGTCTGTGATGACCCGACCCGTTGTCTCATATGTTTCCGTCCTGATTTCACCATTATATGCTTCTTCATGTTTCATTATTTTTGTTGGTGAGTTAGAAGTAATTCGGATAGAGTTTGGTAAGAAATGAGACAATTAGTCTCTTTAAGGAGAGTTTGGTTTGGAATAGTCAATCGAATATTGAATTATAAGTTAGAGGACTCGGAATAGGTTTACGATGACGTGATTACTTTCGGGGTATGATTTAGGAGCGCAATCGGAAGTGATTTTGGAAGCTCGTTGTGGAAGTTATCCCATTTTGGCGAAGTTAGGATTTTGGCGAAATCCAGTTGGTAAGCGAGATTTTGATCCGAGGGTCAGAAAGGAATTTCGAGAGTTTTAGTAGCTTCGTTAGATGATTTATGATAAGTGTGCAAAATTTAAGTTGAATCGGAGGTATTTAGGTCGGGTTTTTGATCGAAGGTGAATTTCAAAAGGATTTGATAAACTCAGGCTTAAATTTGGTGAAGTTTGATTGTTTTGGTGTTAACGTTGGTGTTTTAATGATTCGAGCAAGGTTCAATAAGGTAATTTCTAGTTTTGGTTAGCCCGGCCACCCAAATAACACCCTTGAACCCCCGAGCCTTCCTCAGTCCAAATCTATGACCCTTGTTCCTCTCTTCGAATCTTAGATCAAAGAGTCGACCCCAAAACCCTAATTCAACCAATCACTACCAAACTCACACCACGAAACCCATGGACTCCTTTATCTCTAAGACATCATTGGTTTCCCTCGAATCCCTTTTGAATCTATCGAATCACAAATCGAAGATAAAAACCTGAGTTGACAAATCCCTAAAAAGCTGACATAGATCTATGATTAAGGCCGAAATGGACCTCGACCATGTGTTTTCATTTGAGAACACATAATCGAGGCTCATTTCGGTCCAAATAAAAAAGGACGAGGAATAATTTCTAGTTTTGGTTTGCCCGGTCATATAGGTACTTTTCTTTCTCCTTTACTCTTTTGGTTTGTTGTCGATATTTTTTCGTGTCATTGTAATTCATCGGTTGTCGATTATTTTCTTCCTCCTTATATGGACGCTTTTCTTGGTCCAAATATTCTGTGGTTTATTAACATATGTTATGAACTATGAGTCGATTCAATAAGTTTTGTCCATTGGTCTTTTTCTGTTAAGTTAAGTCATGCTTTAAAGTGTTAGTGTGTATGCTTGTTTTCTCTAATTTTAATTTGATCTTTTGTTTTTGTTCGGATTAGACGTTTGTCCATAGTCCATTGGTGTATGTAAAATCCATGATGATTTCCAGGGGTTTCCTTAATGTTAATCTCATTACATTTATTTCATTTTGGTTGATGTTTGATCCCCTGTACTACTCAAGGTTGAGTCTTAAGTCAGTAAATAACTGTTGCTTCCCTGAATTCTTGATCCATTTTCTTTCCTCCTCTGTTTGTATCCATGAACATTTCAGACTGATTCTGATAGGTTTTGAATTGTTTGTTTGATGATTAGTTTAGTTAGTTGATTAGGAGGATTGGCTATAGCTTATAGAGGGTAATTACAGTGAATCACAATAACATTAGGGGGTAGTTTGTGAATTCCAAAGTTGAAATGGTCTAGTAAGTTAGTCGGTCAGTCGGATTACTAGTGAGATATTAAACTAATTCTATTAACTAATGTTAAAAGGGGATCGGTTAGTGGAGGGACAACTTTTAATCACCTTTTGCTAATTGGAAATTAGAGATAGTAGATTAATAATGAAAAAAGCTAAAAGGTTTTACATAGTAGAAGAATACAGAAAGCTGGAAAGTAAAAAAGAGGCATGGGTAATGATAAAAGTTGTTTTTACAACTGTAAAAGAAAAAGAAGGGCTGGAAAAGAGGGTCTGCTTTGGGGTATAAATGAGAGGATTTGGGACAGACTTTGGAGGACGGGAACTGGCAGTAAGAGCTTAGATTAAAAAACACATAGAAAAGTCCAAAAAGATCATAAGAGAGCTTAGAAAAACTTCAAGAGTCAGTTTTGGAGAGAGGTTTTGGGAATCAACTTTCAAGAGCCTTTTTGAGAATATTATTTCACTGATCCTGCTGATTACTCTTTCAATTTTTGGGTTTGAATTCAGTTCCTCGACTCATTTTGTTTCGAGTCTGTTTGGTTTGAGACAGTTGGGGATCATTGATTGTTTGACTTCAGTCCCTTGGGTTCATTTTCGAGTTTTGGTATTCTGTTGGAGTTGTCTATTAGCTTGGTTTGGTTGTCAAACTGTTTTGGGTGCTGAACTGGATTGGTTGTTTGCTGTTGGAATTTACTGGTGCACTGCTATTGTTGCTGTGTTATCTACTGCTGCTGATTTGCTCCTTTCTTCTTGTATTTTCAATACCAGGTACACATTCTGGATCATCCATGTATCTTATCCTGTCAAACAATGAAATGAAATCATGTATCCAGAGCCATGCTCGTTTGGATGCATATAGTTGTAATTGATCATCTGGTGAGTAGTATACGTATTCTGTTTATCTAATTTGTATTATATTAAGAACGGTATAATTAGAACCTTTTATGAACTACTTAAACCATTTGACCATAATGGAACTGATTGGGATTGTTGTAATTTGAGATTGTTTAGCTGTAGTTTCAGTATAGGTAGTACCATGCCTAGTATAGCATTTATGCCTATTTAAAAAGAAGAAGCAGAAACAGTTGAATTTTCACCGAGTTTGAAACCAAGTCTAAAGCTAAACTTGTGGTGTAATGCCAGAGAATTCATCATAGATTTAATGCTTGATATATGGATTTTTGAACTATTTAATCAGTTCTTGTGAGCACATGATTTTTGCCCTATATGAAATACTCCTATAAAATCCAAAGAAATTAGTTTTTACTAATTATTTGACATTTCAGGAATTTTTGTAGGATTTTTGCATTTCTTGCATTGTTTATGTTTTATTTAAATCATGAAAAATACCAAAATATCAAGCATGGTATTTAGATTTTATTTTTACTAATTGGATTTTGTTAAAAAAGAAAGAGAAGAAGATAAAAAAGAAAAGAAAAAGAATAAAAGAAGTTAATTGAAGGGAAGAGTTTTAATTTGGTTTTGGGCCATTTTAAACACCCTAATTTGGGCCAAATTTTTGTTCCACCCAGCTGGCCCAAATCTAAAAACTACCCAAACCCGTCCAAACCGCCTAGGCCCAAAAAATGGATCCGACCCGCTAAGCCCAATTCCCTCATTAAAATCCCTAAAATCTAGAACCCTCCAAAAGGGAGAACTCGCCAAAAAATCGGTCTCTTCCTTGAGCTAGAGACACGCGGAATACGTGACCCCTTCCCCATTTTTCATCGTCTTCGGCACATAAAAATACACCCACGCCATCGCCATTTGCGGACATCTTCTTCTTGTCATAAAAACATACGGAATACCATTCTTTGGGGGGGAGGGGGGCTTCGATTCGTCTTCTCCTTTGTAAATCAACAACCAGAGAGCTCACTTTCTTCTTCAATCTTATCTTCCACCACAAAATCCATGACAACCATCATTGTTCCTCCATGAAAACCAACCCGAAATTTCCATTAGCATCGACTTCCATGTTCAACCAACAGAGCACCACCATAAACGAGCTCGGACTTACCCAGAAAATGACCTCAAAGTAGCTCCGAAAATGAGTTGAAAAGCTGTCCCAAAATCAGTGTTAAACCCCACCAAATCAGCTGCAAAACTCCACTAAAACCAGCTCAAGTGAAGCTCCAAAACATAGCTAGAACAATCCTAAAAGGGAACTCAAAACTGACCTCAAATCAGCCCCAAAATGGCTGTGTTACTGCTGGAAAATCATTCGTAGAACAAAAGAAGTTAATTGAAGACAAGAGTTTTAATTTGGTTTTGGGCCATTTTAAATCACCCCAATTTTGGCCCAAATTTTTGTTCCACCCAGCTGGCCCAAATCTAAAAACTACCCAAAACCGTCCAAACCACCTGGGCCCAAAAAATTGACTCGACCCCCTAAGCCCAATCCCCTCATTAAAATCCCTAAAATATAGAACCTTCCAAAAGCGAGAACATGCCAAAAAATTGGACCCTTACTTGAGCTAGAGACACGCGTAATACATGACCTCTTCCCCATTTTCCATCTTCTTCAGCACATAAAAATATACATGTCATCCCCAATTGCGGGCAGCTTCCTCTTGACATAAAAACAGACGGAATACCTATTTTTTATGGGGGGAGGGGGGGGGGGTTTCGATTCATCTTCACCTTCGTAAATCAACAACCAGAAAGCTCACTTTCTTCTTCAATCTTATCTTCCACCACAAAATCCATGACAACCATACTTGTTCCTCCATGAAAACCACCCGAAATTTCCATTAGCATCGACTTCCATATTTAACCATCAGAGCACCACCATAAACAGCTCGAACTTGATAAGTCAAATGGTAGTAGTACAACATTCTTTGGTTCATGTTAAGTCAAATGGTAGTAGCAGTAGTAGCACAACATTCTTTGGTTACACTTGTTGGCAGTGAGTTGGGATTAACGAACAATAGGATTGTACAGTGTTTAACAAGAGAATCGAAATTGAATCTTATTGCTTTTAGTCTTACTCTGATTTTGGGTCATAGTGTATATTTAAATTCAATAAGAATTGGGTTGGATTCGAGCATAGAATACCGAGCATTACACCTTTGTGGTTTATTGGTGAGTTGTTTCTTTTTTATGTTTTGGATTGTGATATTGACTTTGTATGTGGCTTGCAAAAACTAGTTCGATCTTGAATTGTTAATATTATCAAATTGTTAAATGATACTCGCGTTGCTGCAGTTTCCACTGGGTTGGCTAGTTGATATTTTCTGATTTATCGTGGTTACTATATATCCAATATGTTTATTTATCAAGATTTCTATTGCATATCATGTTCGGTCATTGGAGCCTTCATGGATTCAATTGTTTTATGCTTCTGACTTGGGTTAACATACACGCTTGGATTAATGCCAACTTATTTTTGCATATTAATTTTGAGAGTAGCTGACAGAACATTTGTAGTTTGCTTTAAATTGAATACAATTTTTTTAAAATAAATATGATATGAGCCTCGCGCAATAAAAATACAAAATTGCAGGGCTCTCAATAAAAGCTAAAAATATTTAGAAAACCTGGGAAGAGCCGTTTAGCGAATTTCACGGCCCTCCTAAAAGATTTCAACGCGTTAGACTCTATTAGGCGCGACTTTAATAAATTACATTCCTAAATATGGGTGGGCATTTTATGCGACCCAAATCCAAATCCTAAAACTTTGAATAGAGCGTGTCTAGGATTGCGGGTTCATTTGATGCGGCACAATTCAAAAACACACTTTAAACGGCGTTCACTTTCTCTTATATAATACATATTACATAAAAGCGGTTAAAGATAAAATTGGCACATAGGCATTTCATGTATTAAAATCAAATTGTAGCCATTCATAACAATTTAAGCGACCATCTTGAACCACGGGATCCGAGGGTGCCTAACACCTTCCCTCGGGTCAACAGAATTCCTTATTCAGAATTTCTGGTTCGCGGACTCCAATTGGGAAGTCAAACATTTTCCTCGGATTGGGATCAAGCTAAGCTGGTGAATTGGGACACCAAAAGCCAAAACTTTCCCAAGTGGTGACTCTGAATAAATAAATATTCTCGATCCGAATAATGTCACTTTAAATGAAAAAACTCACTTATACATTATCCTTCGGGGTAGGTGTGTAAAAAGGAGGTGTGACAGCTCTGGCAACTCTGCTGGGGAAAAGAACCCTGAATGTTTTGTTCAGGGTTCAGAATTAGAGCTTAGAATAATTGTTGTGTTTAGCTTTATCTGATTCTGTTACATGATATGTGCTTAATGTGCTAATTAATTGCTTCTACCGCTTTGATATTATGTGAACTATATATAAACTGTGCCGAACCAAATCTCTTCTCTAAGTCTTCTGAATTGTGAAGAAAGGTGTACGGTGTTCGACTTCTTTTCTGTCTAGTGTCAAATCCCAATTTAGAACAAGGTTTGGATAAGTCGCAAAGCCGGCAGAGCTTCTGTATTCCCGGATTCCCGCCTCTCCCTCGACTCGAGTTGTCTGTTCGGGTAAGCCAGGTCTAGAACAAACACCTACGTTTTAAATCTAGAATAACCCAGCCTCATGCCAGATCCCTAGTAGGAACGCTTATTTGCATCATATGCATATTTTGACTTAGGGGACACAACATAGGGGTTGGGTCCGTCTACGACTAGCAACCTGAAATGAAGAAATCATCCTGATGCATCCTACTTGTTTTCTGTGTATTCATTTGCTCGGGCTTGCATGTTGGCTGGCTTTTATATCTCGGGGATGTAAGAAAATGAGAAAAAGAGAAAAATAGCAAGTCGGAGAGTTAACTGATTAGTTTAGAAAACCCAATTCCCAAGTGTTGTCGAAACTCTGCCAAAATTTTGAGAAAATGAAAAAAGGGAGGGAGGTTTTACTTTTGTTTTACTAAAAATAAAAATCAAAGAAAAAAAAGTCTTTATTTTTTGAAAGTTGTTTCTTAAAAGTCCCTATTTTGAAAATTAAGAGGCAATATCCAAAATCCAAAAATACTTTCTTTCTTCCTTAGAAAAAGGTAAAACAAATTAAATTTCACAATCTTACCGATGGTTTGATTCTCGCTGGATGTGAGATACGTAGGCAGCCCTCATCGGGTCCAACCTCCCTTTTGTAAAAATAGCCCAAAAATATCAAAATTTTAATTTCGTCATGAATAAGTCGGGTGATGCCATTCTTGTCAAAAATAAGCCGAATGTCCCCAAAAGGGCACCGGAAGGCTGTTTTTGCAAGAACAGCCACCCTCAGTCATTTTTTAAATGACTTACAGGCACAACCTTAAAATCTTCCTCCCAGAAGTGCTGAAAGACCGTATATACGAAACCAACTCCCTGTTTTTCTAAACAAAGAAATTTTGGAAGAATAGCCATTTTTCCTTTTAGGTCAAATAAATCATTGAAATACTTCTTAGATATCTTTGTAAATAGAATATAAAATAAAATACACAAATTTTGAAAAGAAAATTTTGAAGTATTTCTTTCAAAAACAAAAATAAAATTATAAATCAAATTAAAAATATTTTCCTTAAAGCATTTCTTTCAAAATTCCACAAAAAGAGTTAGCTTATTTACCTTATTTGCACGAACTACGCTCGGTCTGATTCGTGCGGGGTCGCGATACGTAGGCAATCCTAATCGGATTGGACCGTAACTATAAGAGGAAAACAAAAGAGAGGGAAGGAAATAAAGGAAAATCAAAAGAAACAAAGAGCTAAAAAAATCAAAGAAAACCCATGGCAAAAGAAAAGGGAGAAGCAAAAAATGGGGAAAACATAGGGAAAAGCAAAAAAAAATGAAAAAAAAAAACAAGCAAGGAAAACATAAGAAAAGACGGGATGACACATGCAGTCGTTGATGTGTGATTACCTATTTGTCTCAAAACTAATTGTTCGCTTCTATAATTTTCAGAGCCCAGGTTTATAGAAACAGGTGGTTGGTTTTGTGGTAAACTGGCTTCGCACCACTACTTTACCAGATCTGAAGGTAGTACAGACAGAAATAACCCTGCCAACAATCCCTATTTCGGAAGATAGCCCACTCTCGGGCGTCCCAGCCTCAGAGTCCGCATTGGCCGAAGAAAATAGAATCTTACGTCTGAGGGTAATGGAGATGTGGGACGCATGGACAAATGGAAAAGAACCACCGAGCGTCATCCCTGGATTTTCCGAGTTGTTCCCAAATCCAACCAGTACCCATGACATTCCAATCAATCACCCGAACATCACATTGGGACATCCTACTATATCTGCTCACTATGTAGGAGGCACTTCTGAGGTTCGCCCCTAAGTATTCATGCTCGAGATGGCTCCCAACATTTTTACGGCTCCACTATGCTCTGCCAGAGTACAACCTTCATTTCCAAAGCCTTCTTCTCACCCTTGGGTGTTCACTTTCCAGAATCCTGTCTTTCAGGAAGATCCGCCATACCCCGCATATGCTTACCCCCATCTACCATCATATGAGATTACACTGGGGCAGGATAAAACTCCAAAAGCTCCTGAACAAGATGAAATGGTAAGAAGAATGAGGAGCCTCGAGCAGAGCTTTAAAAGTATGCAAGGCTTAATGTGCAGAAGAGTGTCTCCTATACTGATCTATGCATGTTCCCTCACGTGCACCTGCCCATGGGATTCAAAACACCAAAGTTTGAGAAATATGATGGGCATGGCGATCCCATTGCACACCTTAAAAAGTATTGTAACCAATTGCGTGAAGCTGGCGGAAAAGAAGAGTTGTTAATGGCTTACTTCAGAGAAAGCTTGGTGGGCATAGCTTCAGAGTGGTATATGGATCAGGACACATCTCGATGGCACATTTGGGATGATCTTGCCAGAGATTTTGTTCGACAATTTCAATACAACATTGACATCGCACCAGACCGGAATTCTTTGTCAAACTTGAAGAAGAAACCCTCAGAAAGCTTCAGAGAATATGCTATTAAATGGCGCGGGCAAGCATCAAGGGTGAAGCCTCCCATGGATGAAATAGAAATGGTCACTGTCTTCCTCCAGGCTCAGGAACCATATTACTTCCAAAACATGATATCGGCCATGGGCAAGCCTTTTGCAGAGGCCATCAAAATTGGTGACATGGTAGAACACGGTTTGAAAACGGGTAGAATCTTGAGTTAGTCAACCATCAAAGCAACCTCCCAAGCCATTCAAGGCGGGTCTGAAGGAATTTCAAAGAATATAACAAGAGAAGAAACAACCATGGTAGCATCAGAGGGAAGAAGATACCGGGCCAGAAGAACCCCTCAACACTACTATCCTAACTCCGATATGGTCTATGATCAACCACCTTATGCAGTTATGAATGCTCAACCTTTCGCTCGACCGCAACCACAGGCTAACAGAAATCAACCTCCATTCCGAAGAAACCAGCCTCCTCACCAGAACCACTATAATCCTCGACTTCCCCAGAATAACTTTCGTCCTCGGGAACCACCTAGGAGACCCAACTATACACCAATCGGTGAACCCTACTCCACTTTGTTCCCTAAGCTTGTCCAGATGAATTTGTTGTAACCCATAGCCCCAAACGGGAAAAACCCAGAATCACCATCATATCAGCGGGGAGTCAGGTGTGCATACCATTCAGGGGTAGAAGGGCACGATAGAAATGACTGTTGGACTCTGAAACAAGCGGTGGAGAATTTGATACAACAAGGGAAAATTGTGTTGAAGGATGAGGATGTCCCAAATGTGACCCATAGTCCGCTGCCCGCTCACAACAACGGGCCGTTAATTTGGATGATTTGTGAGGACAAAGAATTTGATCGGGCTGAATGAGCCAGTGGTTATTGGACGCATACCACAGAAGACAAAGTATAGCAAAGAGGAAGATGATGGGGGGTTTTTACAGCTGAAAAGAGTGAGGGAATACGTGAGGCAATGAGGAAATGCTGCGCAAAACCCACATGGTCCAGCCAGGAGAAGGCACTAGCACTGCCGAGTTGTTATACATGGGACCAAGCGCCAAGCTTCAAAACTGGAAGGCTACGCCATTCCTGGTCAGGCGGGAGTCCTAGTAGACTTGTCCTGCCACTTTTTCTGCATCGCGAGTGATTCCAGGGTGTGACTCGGATTTTTTTTTTAGTTTCCTGTCTTTAAAATCCTGAATTTCTAACCTTGTTATCTTTACAAATTCCAAGAAATGAAATCAATATTTCATCGTTTCATTTTTTTATTTTTTCAGATTTTTGCTATGTTTTCTCTTTTATTTTTCTTCAATCCTAATAATGCAGTTTTAAATAGCATGACATGCTCGCGGTCTTCATGCCCAGATCCCATGAACTCTGTCAGACTTCGAAATGATGAATCAAAAGTTGAAATACAAAGAAGTTAAATTCGAGAAAATAAAAGAGAAGAATCGAAAAAACAGAGGAAAATTGGTTCGTGGTTCAGAAAAGGTCCGGCACTGAAGCAGAGTTCGAAAACATTGAGTGGGTCTAGACTCATGTGGAACGTTAACCTTAATTGAAATGGATGACTGCAGTTTGTCACTGGTAGTTGTACCAACAAAGGATGGCACGCGCCTATGAAATTTGAAGTAGGGCAACTGGTGTTAAGGCGCATTGTTCCTCCCTACCAGAAAGTAAAAGGAAGATTGCGCCTAATCGGAAGGATCCATACACCATTGGAAATACTGCCAAAAGGAGCATTGTATCTGGGTGACATCAGAAAGAAATAACCCCGAAGCAGTTGTGAACGCGGATGCAGTAAAAAGGTATTATGTCTAAACCTGCTCCGGTGATGTCTTTGCGCAGTTGAGATGACGATGACTTTCATTCCCGCTATCCAAACACTGCCAATCCCTCGCAAACTCTTTGAACCAGTTACCTTTCTTTGATTGCCCTCTTTGGAACCCGGAAGTGCTATTGAAAAAAAAAAAGAAGGAAGAGGAAAAGAAACGAAAAGGAAAGAAAAGAAAAAGAAAAAGAAAAAGAAAAGAAAAATAGAAAGAAAAGAAATCGAAAAGAAAAGAAACAAAAACAAAAAACAAACCGAAACAAAAACAAAAACAAATATTTTTTCTGAACTACGTCTGACTTGATTCCGAAAGGATACGTAGGCAGCCTCTCCCTGAGGTTCAGTCACACCAAATAAAATCCAAAGTTCTCAAAAAGTGAAACTGGGGCAGATGATATAATGCTTCGGCCATGAAGCCGTCGAAATGGTTCCAGAGTTGTAATTCCGCCCAAAATCATTTTTACCCCAAAGACCCTGTCCAAGTCCTTCCGATCAATTGGCAAAGACTGAAAATGAAATAGGTTATTGATGGAGTCTGATACAAGTAAAATTGAGAGAAATAAAATAAGAGAGTCTTATCGGTGAAAAACTTCGGCACCATAATGTTACGGGGGTAGAGAAATCAAATGAGAGAGTCCGCTTAGCGAAAACTCGCAAAGAGCGCTATTGGGTGACGGTGAGAAGAGAAATGAGAAAGGTCGAATGGGCGAAAACCCGCAAAGGGCATTGTCGGCCGGAAAAAGGTCATTTCACCACTAAAAGAGTCCTGGCAAGGTTCCCTGGTTTTGAAATGTTGAAATGCGGTTCACGAGAAGCTGGAAAGTATTTGTGGGTCGGACTTCCAGTCCAAGAAGCATGTCATGTTTATTTGGATCCAGCATGCACCCCAGATAAGTCCTTCTTTTCCCCCGGAAGGGACGCTTCTATTTAAACTCATATGCTTGCATTTTGCATACTTTTCTTTGAATCCCTTTCGATTTAATTCTGATGCCGTAATAATTACAAAGAAAAGGTGGCAGGACCGGTGTCACAGGGCTCCGCCCGGCAAGAGTAAAAGAAAATACTCAGCCTTAGTGGTGTGCCAGTCCAATTTTGACTGACCATGGTGGTTGATTGCCTCCAAAGTGAAAGACATTAAAAAAGAAAGAAAGCCAAAGGAAAAGGTCTGGAAAGCAGAATAAAGTAAAAGGACAGAGCCCACACGGGCGAGTTATCATGAAACCCTAACACTGAACTCGGGCAGTGTAAAAGACAGTCGCCCTCAAAGCCAACAAGTAGAAAGTTCTCAATGGAAATGGGGCCAGGATCAAGCGAGGGAGATGATCAAGGCCACAAAACCAACCACCGTTTCAACTAACAAATTGTTCTTTGTTGAAAACAGGTCTTATTCAAAACAGGCATGCAAGAAGCAGGTGCAGCCCAAAAAGAAATGAAATGCGCAAGTGTTGAAATAGCTCTGCAGCAGGAAAAACGACCAAAAGGGAAGTTTTCTCAAACATTCTTTCATGCATTCTGATAAATAAAAGGAATAACATCTAAAAAGAAAACCCGGAGAAAAGAAAGAAGAAAAGGAATAGAAAATCAAAATCCCAAAAGGAAAATAAATCATGGTAGCTTAGAAGAACTCACTCCTTGAAATATCTTGGCCAAAAACCCGACGATCTCGTGGCCAAAAAATCGTGGAGCGTTTTCTCCAAATCCTGGCCAAAAAATTGAGGATTCCCGTCCAAAAAACCGCGGAGCTTTTTCTATCTGCCAAAAAACCACGAAGCTTTTTCTATCCAAATCCCGACCAAAAAACCGAGGATCTCCCTGGCGTAACCCAAGGAGCTTGTTCTTTCCAAGTCCCTGCCAAAAACTGAGGATCTCCCTGGTATAACCCAAGGAGATTTTTCTTTTCAAATCCCGGAATAACCCGTGGATCTCCCTGACATAACCCAAGGAGACTTTTTCTTTTCAAATCCCAGCATAACCCGTGGACCTTTTCCTTCATAACCCGATATTTTTTCCGACATAACCCGTGGACCTTTTCCGGCAAATCCTTCCTGTCATAACACGTGGACCTTTTTCGGCAAAACCGATGACTATCCCTAGCATAACCTAGGGAGCTTTTTCTTTTCGTCCCGGCATAACCCGGTGACCATGTTTATTTTCCGGCATAACTCGGTCATTTCTTAGCATAACCTGGATTCATTCACAAGACACACAATCCTAATCTGATCACATAGATATGTGTCACAACTAACTCACGAAATATTCCTTGCAAAAACTGGGGCAGAAAATTTCGTTCGTTTGTTTGTTTTGGTATCTTAAGCAGGTTGACCTCAAAACACAGGATTCGAGATGACCAAAAGAATAAGTCTCAATCCAGAATAAAAAAAAAAGAAAAGAACAAAAGAAGTGAGATTGAAGTGTTAAAGTGAAGAAGGGTGCGGACTGCTCAAGATATGATTGAAGTCACGAGCTTCGCTTGTCCCGCATTTATCCAAAGCTAAAGAATGCACCAGCGGTAATAGCGGACGAGCATCAAGATTCAGATCAGAGTCTGCCTCAAGAACCAGCCAAGACTCAAGATCAAGCTTCAAGAGATTTAGAGAGGAATCTTGTAACTCGTAGTGGATAGGATTAGCTAGCTTAGCTTTCGATTTTCCTTTTTGGTGTAATAAGAAGGTCAGCAAGCAGTAGCAATAGCAACAGCGGTGAAATCACGGCTCCTAATAGTCCCCAGCTACCAAACACTCCTGAACTACATTGACCTGATTCCTTTTTAGCCAAGGATATGTAGGCAACCTTCGAAGTAGGGTGCGGTCAAACCTTTCAAAAATGACTCACACGAAATATTCAAACGGGCAAAAATCTCTCGTTTCCACTCACTTATCTTTGCGCGAAAACTCTCCATGTCTCCGAGCAAAGAGGGGCAGCTCTGAGCACGTGATTTTTGTCATATATGAAATACTCCTATAAAATCCAAAGAAAATAGTTTTTGTTAATTATTTGACATTTCAGGAATTTTTGTAGGATTTTGCATTTCTTGCATGTTTATGTTTCATTTAAATCATGAAAAATACCAAAATATCATGCATGACATTTAGGTTTTATTTTTACTAATTGGATTTTGTTAAAAAGAAAGAGAAGAAGATAAAAAAGAAAAGAAAAAGAATAAAAGAAGTTAATTTAAGACAAGAGTTTTAATTTGGTTTTGGGTCATTTTAAACACCCCAATTTTGGCCCAAATTTTTGTTCCACCCAGCTGGCCCAAATCTAAAAACTACCCAAACCCTTCCAAACCACCTAGGCCCAAAAAAATTGACCCGACCCACTAAGCCCAATCCCCTCATTAAAATCCCTAAAATCAAGAACCTTCCAAAGAGAACATGCCAAAAAATTGGACCCTTCCTTGAGTTAAGAGACACGCGGAATACGTGATCCCCTCCTCATTTTCCATCTTCTTCGGCACATAAAAATACACACGCCATCCCCAATTGCGGGCAACTTCTTTTTGACATAAAAACAGATGGAATACCTTTTTTTGGGGGGGCGGGGGCTTCGATTTGTCTTTTCCTTCGTAAATCAACAACCAGAAAGCTCACTTTCTTCTTCAATCTTATCTTCCACCACAAAATCCATGACAACCATACTTGTTCCTCCATGAAAACCACCCGAAATTTCCATTAGCATCGACTTCCATATTTAACCATCAGAGCACCACCATAAACAGCTCGAACTTGATAAGTCAAATGGTAGTAGTACAACATTCTTTGGTTCATGTTAAGTCAAATGGTAGTAGCACAACATTCTTTGGTTACACTTGTTGGCAGTGAGTTGGGATTAACGAACAATAGGATTGTACAGTGTTTAACAAGAGAATTGAAATTGAATCTTATTGCTTTTAGTCTTACTCTGATTTTGGGTCATAGTGTATATTTAAATTCAATAAGAATTGGGTTGGATTCGAGCATAGAATACCGAGCATTACACCTTTGTGGTTTAATTGGTGAGTTGTTTCTTTTTTATGTTTTGGATTGTGATATTGACTTTGTATGTGGCTTGCAAAAACTAGTTCGATCTTGAATTGTTAATATTCTCAAATTGTTAAATGATACTCGCATTGCTGCAGTTTCCAGTGGGTTGGCTAGTTGATATTTTCTGATTTATCGTGGTTACTATATATCCAATATGTTTATTTATCAAGATTTCTATTGCATATCATGTTCGGTCATTGGAGCCTTCATGGATTCAATTATTTTATGCTTCTGACTTGGGTTAACATATTATTGGACGCTTGGATTAATGCCAACTTATTTTTGCATATTAATTTTGAGAGTAGCTGACAGAATATTTGTAGTTTTCTTTAAATTGAATACAATCCTGCTAAAATAAACATGAGATGAGTCTCGCCCACTAAAAATACGAAATTGCGAGGCCTTCAATAAAAGCTAAAAGTATTTAGAAAAATCGGGAAGGGTCGTTTTGCGAATTTCACGGCCCTCCCAAAAGATTACAACGCGTTAGACTCTATTAGGCGCGACTTTAATAAATTACATTCCTAAATATGGGTGGGCATGTTATGCGACCCAAATCCAAATCCTAAAACGTTGAATAGAGTGTGCCTAGGATTGCGAGTTCATTTGATGCGGCGCTACCCGAAAACACACTTTAAACGGCGTTCACTTTCTCTTAATTAAATATATATTAAATAAAAGCAGTTAAAGATAAAATTGACACATAGGCACTTCATGTATTAAAATCAGATTTTAGCCATTCATAACAATATAAGCGATCGTGCTAGAACCACGGGATCCGAGGGTGCCTAACACCTTCCCTCGGGTCAACAGAATTTCTTATTTAGAATTTCTGGTTCGCAACTCCAATTGGGAAATAGAACATTTTCCTCGGATTGGGATTCAAGCTAAGCTGGTGACCTGGGACACCAAAGCCAAACCTTTCCCAAGTGGCGACTCTGAATAAATAAATAATCCCGATCCGAATAATGTCACTTTAAATGAAAAAACTCTCTTATACATTATCCCGTTGTTTGGTCACACTTTAATCTGCTTCTTCATCTTTAATAAGTGTTTAAGGATTAATCAGTAGCTAAACATCTAAAAATGTTAAGCCTTACACTGGTATTCGGTCAATCAGCTTGAAATAAATTTTAATAGGCATTTGGTAGGATTTAATCGAGGCTGCATTTAACCACCAGCTTGTTTGCAGGCCGTTAGGCCTGAATGTATTAACAGGCGGCCCGGGTCTTGTTTCGGTGCAGTATTTATTTGGACCTTGGCCACGGGCTGTGAAGAACAATTCTCTTGATACGGGCTCGAGTGCAGTTTCCTTTTTGTGTTCGCTCTAATCCAATAATTAACAAGTTAGGATTTTTGTTTTCTTTATCTTAGAAACACATTAACTAGACAATCCTAATTTACTTCAGGATCGCCTTTTTAATAATAAATAAGACGTCGCCAGCATAAATTACAGGGCCCTCATTTTAATGTATATATTAAAATACTTAGATTTCGGGACGAGCCGTTTAGCAAATTTCACGGCCTTTCCCAAAAATAATAACGCGTTAGATTCTTTAGGCGCGATTTAATAAAATTACTTTCTTAAACTTGGGTCTGCATTTCATGTGACCCAAATCCAAATTCTAAAATATTGTATAAAAAATGTGTCGAGGATCCGTGTGCATTTCATGTGATGTGATCCGAAAACACGTTTTTAACGACGTTCACTTTCTTAAAAGTTTTTAATTAAAGCGGTAAAAAATCTTTAAAATTTCACTATAGGATAACATGTATTAAAATCATATATTTAGCCATTTATAATAGTTTAAGCGACCGTGCTACAACCACGGGATCCGGGGGTGCCTAACATCTTTCCTCGGGTCAACAGAATTCCTTACTAAGAATTTCTTGTTTGAAGACTTCACTTTGAAAGTCGAGTATTTTCCTCAGATTGGGATTTAAGATAAACCTGTGACTTGGGACACCAAAAGCCAAACCTTTCCCAAGTGGAGACTCTGATAAATAAATAATCTCATTTTGAATAATGTCACTTAAATTGGAAAAAATCCCTTATGTATTCATCCCTCGGGGTAGGAGCGTAAAAAGGAGGTGTGATAGTTGCTTATGTCGTTTCCGCATCTATGCAAAAGGGACCGCATAAGCAGTTCTGCAAATGCAGCGTTTGGGTTGCATAAGCAGATTTGGGTCTGGGAACCCTTTCCGCAGAATCGGTCGTGGATCTGCAAATGCGATGACCGCAAAAGCGGTCCAGGGATTTTAAGTGAGACCGCATAAACGGTCTTTTGGTCGCATGTGCAGGGGCCGCAGGAGCGAAAATCGACCTGGATTTAATGAATGGTGTTTCACGAATTTGAAAGAGAAGGAAAAATATTTTCGACTTCAGCTTAGGCGATTTTGAAGAGAATTCGAAGGAGTTTCATCAGGTAAGAACTATTAGACTCGAATTATGTTTATATAGTGTAAAATCATGGATTAATCACTGAAATTCAAGAGATTAAATGTTATAAATAGAGGTTAGGGCTTGAAACTTAAGAGAGCTTAAATTGATGATTTAAGTGGTCAAATGGACTCCGATTCTTGTGAATTTGATATGTATAGACTCGTGCGAGATAAGGATCGTTTGATGTAAAGTTTTTTGGATTTCAAGAAGTGGGCCCGGAACTCCGATTTTGCTAATTTCATGATTTTGATATTTTTCGACTCTTTTCGATTAAGTTATATTCCCTTAGCCTATTGTAATGTATTCGTTGTGATTTTGGCCAGATACGATGCACGAGGAGGTCGATTTGAGAGGAAAGGGAATTCCGGGCTAGTCTTTGGCCAGCTAGAAGTGAGTAATGCTCTTAAATGTTGTTCTGAGGGTTTGGAACCCCGCACTTTCACATCGTAGTGCTATATTGAGGTGTGACACGCACTCCATGACGAGTGTGGGGTCGGTTACTATTGGGGATTGTGTCTTGGTCCATCCCGAGGGAGATTTATATTATATTGGTGATTGATACATGTACTTTACTGATATTATTTGGGCTTGTTGCCATGTTTGGGGCCTTGTGCTGACCTGTAGAATCTTTCAGGGATTGATATTACGGTTTTAGCATACATTGCATATCATTTGATTACAGTCCACGATTTAAACAGTGATTTTGCAAACTCAGTCATATTACTAAGTTTTGAAAACTCAAATGATGTTATAAATGATATTTCGGGCTGAGGACTACTGTTTTATAAATGGCCAAGGGGCTTATGATGTTTTCTGGTCTGATTATGGGTTGCTCGAGCTGCACGCCGCAGCAGTGATTTGAAACAATGGTAACAATGACACTGTGTGATGTGAATTGAAACATTATGGGTGGCTCGCGTTGCACGCTGCTTTAGTGATTGATGTAAATGGGCCGGGTAACAATGATTGACCAGGACTTGATTGATTCCACAAGATGGCTTGTTATTGCTCTTGGGTTGTAGGATCCCCTCCGGAGTCTGTACACACCCCCAGTGAGCGTCGTCGATAATAAATAATTATGGGCGGCTCAGGCTGCACGCCGCAGTGGGTATTGGATTGTACCATCATATGCATTGCATTGCATTCATGCATTTGCACCTTTATTTGTTGTTCAGCTGTAAGTTTCACGTATTATTGTATCTTTGGATTTTAGCTTACCTTGTGTATTTTTGTGTTTTCTTATCTTCGAACTGTATTTATTTGTATTATTCACTATGTCAGAGTACTCACTTTACTCCCTGCACGTCGTGTGCAGATTCAGGGCAGCCTCAGGCTGAGTAGATCCAGCAGTTTAGCAGATACAGCTTTCCGGGAGTGTCAAGGTAGCTGCCCAATGTTCGCAGCCATTGATCTTCCCCCTTTTATCCTATCCTTTTATTTCCGCAATATCAAACTTTATACATAGTATGTATTAGGATGACATTCTGTATTCTAGAGGCTCAAATTCGTGACACTGGATCCTAGTGGGTCTATGTCATGTATTTCTGTTGAATTCTTCAGTATTTTGATCTTGTCTTAGTTGATACTTCATTCCGCTGTTTTGATAAATCGGGTTAAGTGTGGATAATGGTTGGGCTTGCCTAGTAGTGTACTGGGCGCCATCACAGGCGGGTTGGGGTCGTGACAATGCCTTGTGTCATGGGATACTAAAAACTAAAATTCAGTGGCCTTATCTACTGCTGAAGCTGAGTATATTGCTACTGCTTCATGATTGTGCTCAATTGTTGTGGATCAAGCAATAGCTAATGGATTTTGGTATTGAAGTTGGTTGCATCCCTATTTTTGTGATAATACCAGTGCTATTAGTATGACTAAGAATCCGGTTCATCATAAAGAACTAAGCACATAGATGTTAGACACCATTTTTTGAAGGACGACTATAAGAAAGGCTTGATCACAGTGGATTTTTGTGCTACTGACAAGAAAATTGTTGACATCTTCACAAAAGGCTTAAGTAGATATCACTTTGGGAGGAATAGGTTGCAATTAGGGGTGATTAAGATCATCTAAAAGGACAAGTTCAAGGTTAAATGAAAAATACTGCAAAAAATGTTGAAAAAAATATATATTTGGTTAGAAAGTCTGTAAATTGTGTATAGTTAGATTAAATCTTGCTCAGTATCATACTTTCCATAGTATACTCTTATTCCATGTATTAAATTGGCTCGTTAATCTCTAATGATATTTTCTCTATTTTGGAAAATTTAGACTTACACAAGAGAATTTTGAAGAACCTGGTTCATCAAGATAACATGGTATATTTTCTACACTCTGCATAAATTTGAAATAACTATATATGGATCATGAACAAAGTCCTACCAAATACCAAAGTTCTTTTGAACTTATCCGTTACAAGTGAACCAGTTATATTCAAGACTACTGTGTTGAAACACGTTCTCAATACATACTAAACGTGTGCTCATATTTGTAGGTTTTGATAAATGACAAACGACGCGCAATTGACATATGACGAGGTCCAAGCACAAGCGCGCAATTGACACATAACGAGGTTCAAGCACAAGACGAACAAAGATCATGATCAAGCAAAGAAATAAAGTTATACATGAGTCGTTCTTTAATTGTGATCTTGATCCGACAATTGACTCAAGACTTGGCTTCTCTTAAAATCATTTTCATCAACTCATGCTTATTTAATTTAAAGCAAAATGATTTTCAAACATTTTATTTTAGCCAAAATAATTTTTAAACATGCCTCTCAAATCTGGACAAAGATAATCGATTATGTACTTTATGATAATCGATTATGTTAAGACAATGTACACCAGATTTACAAAGCTGAACAATAATCGATTATGTACCTTATGATAATCGATTATGTTAAGGCAGTGTACATTAGATTTTTCAAAGCTACAAGATAATCGATTATGTACCTTATGATAATCGATTATGTTGAGGCAGTGTCCATCAGATGTTTCAAAGCTACAAGATAATCGATTATGTACCTTATGATAATCGTTTATGTTGAGGCAGTGTCCATCAGATTTTTCAAAGCTATAAAATAATCGATTATGCACATTATGATAATCGATTATGTTGAGGCAGTGTCTATCAAATTTTACAAGACTGTAAAATAATCGATTATGTACTTTATGATAATCGATTATGTTAAGACAGTGTAGTCCGAAGTTTTCAAAATATAAAAGATAATCGATTATCCTTATAGCATAATCGATTATGCAAATGACCGTTGCCAAAGTATTTTTAAACTCTGAAAGATAATCGATTATACACAATCTGATAATTGATTATGCTAAGTAAAATCTGCATATGATTTTTTGAACGTTGTCAGGTAATCGATTATACACAATCTGATAATTGATTATGCTTAAGTAAAATCTGAATATAATTTTTTGAACGTTGTCAGGTAATCGATTATACGATTTGGATAATCGATTATTCTGCTTAAAATCTGGAAATGATTTTTGAACGATTGGAAAATAATCGATTATGCAAATCAGATAATTGATTATCTTAGCACAAAATCAGCAATTCTTGATTGGCAATTAGGCAACGGTTGTGGGGGTTTTGAACACTATAAATACAACTCAAAATCAGTCTTCTAAGTACAACAACTGATCATATTCTTGCTAAAGCTTGCATACTCTCATATACATCATTTTATATTCATTTCATAAGTTTTTGAGAGCCAAACTCTTGAGGAAAGTTGTTGTGTTCTTGAGCGTATTTATTTTACTCATATCTACTCTTAAAGAGAGTCTTGTCTTGAGTGCTAAGTGTTTGTATACACTTGAAGGGAAGTGGTAATCCCTTGTGGTTGTAAGAAGGAACGTTTTCATTCCTTCGGTTGAAGTCTTGAAGTGTGGTATCTTCGAGCAAAGGTTGTTGAGGCTTGTGCGACTCAAGTTCTCAGTTTGTAATGGTTTGTTAAGCACCCGTAAGCTTAACGAAGTTAGTGGAATCTCGAGAGAGTCTCTCGGGGACTGGACTAGCCACAGGTTGTGGTGAACCAGGATAATTTCGGTGCGTTCATTCCTTATTATTTACTTACCGCACTTATTTCAATCCTGCAATTTTTAATTCCGCAAGTTTATATTGTTTTTTATTATAACGCTATTCACACCCCCCCCCCCCTCTAGCGTTAAGCGTATATTCTAACAATTGGTATCAGAGCCCAACTCTCTGAAAGACTTAACCGTTTGAGAGAAACAATCCATGGCTTCTACTCGTGACTTTAATGTAGGAATAGGTGAAGGACAATGCTCCACCAGACCACCACTATTCGATGGCACAAACTATACGTACTGGAAGGAGAGGATGAGAATATTCATCCAATCGAATAATTTTCATCTATGGAAGGTTATAACGAAGGGAGAACAAATTCCAACCAAAAAGGTTGAAAATGAATGGTTCCAAAATCCGAACATGAATACGATGCGGATGATATCCGAAAAGTGCAGAACAACGCTAGAGCCATCAACTTATTATATTGTGCTGTAAATGCTGATGATTACAGAAAAATATCATATTGCACAACGGCTAAGCAAATGTTGGATAAGCTGGAAATCACGTACGAAGGTACGGACCAGGTAAGAGAAGCTAAAATTGATTTTCTAACACATATGAACTGTTTCACATGAAGGAAAGCGAGAGGATCGATGACATGTTCGAACGATTTTCTAAAATCGTCAATGACCTACATGCTCTTAAGAAGACCTTCACGGATAAGGAACTTGTCCGAAATATTCTCCGAAGTCTCACTCCGGAATGGCGCTCCAAGGCCGACGCGATTCAAGAGTCTATCGGCGTTTCAAATGTCACCATCGACGGACTAAGAGGTAATCTTAAAACCTATGAATCTACTATACTTAACCCTCCGTTTAATGATCAAAGGAAATAAAGAAACGCCCTCAAGGCAAGCACGGCTCAACCTCAAAATGATGAGGACTCAAACAACGGAGATAACGAGTTCGGACTCGTTATTAAGAGGTTTCAAAAGTTCATGCGAAAAGAGTATGAACGAAAAGGCAAACAACAAGGAGATCAAGTAAAGTGCTATGGATGCGGAGAAATCGGGCACATTAAATCAAATTGCCCAAATGTCAAAAAGGAGAAGAAACCCTTCAAGAAACAACGAGCATACATATCTTGGGGAGGTGACTCCGGAGACGAATCAAGCGACGATGAAGAAGACGAAACCGCAAATCTATGTCTCATGGCACACGAAGACAATCAAGAAGAGGTATGTCAAATTTCTTCAAAAAATTTCTATTCTCTTGAGGAAATGCAAAACGCTTTTGATGAACTGTATAGTGAATTCATTCAAGCTTCCAAAACTGTTAGAGACGTAAAGAAAAATTCCTCTTTGAAAGAAAAAGATTTTGAAAAACAACTCTCTTTGAAAGAAAAAGATTTGGAAAAATTGATTTTGGAAAATGAGAAGTTGAAAGAAGAAAACAAATTTTTCAGCAAGAGAAGCGCCGACAAACCCGAGAGTTCTAGTAAAAATTGTATTTCTTGCATGCATCTAAAAGATGAAGTAGAAAGACTTAAGGGAACCCTAGATAAGTTCAATTCTTCTCATAAAAATCTGAATGATGTTCTTGTCAATTTGAAATCGACCAAACATGGCATAGGTTTCAAAAACGAGCCTAAAGAAAAAGTTGAAGCCATCCCCCAACAACCCAAGGCTCAACCTAGGATAAATAAAATAAACATTCATCCTAGAAATAACCATCCTAGAATCAATATGCATCCTAGACCAAACACTAGAAGAAACTTTGAACATTTTAGAACGCCTAGAAATGGCCTTCAACAATCGCAACCTAGACATACTCGACCTAGAAACAATTATTCTAGAAACGTTGCATATCCTAGAACAAACAGTAGGAGAAATGATTTTCAAGGATTGCGCAATAGCCATATTGTCAAAAATAGAGCAAACGATTTTCGTACCTCCAACTACTACCAACCTAGAAGAATGCATAATCCTAATGTCATTTGTCATTATTGTAGTCGAATAGGACATATTGCTCCTGCTTGTTTTACTAGACACAGACACTTAACTGCATGTCAAGCACAACAGCATTTTACACCTAACTCTCAAGGACCCAAAACAGCTTGGGTACCAAAAACTCATTAATTTGTCTTGTAGGTATGTTTGAAGGGATCAAGTGTACTTTGGTACCTTGATAGTGGATGCTCCAAACACATGACCGGAGACGCATCCAAGTTCCTTCAACTAGAACACAAGGAAGGAGGAAACGTTATTTTTGGAGATAACAACAAGGGAAAAATTATCGGCATTGGCTCGGCCGGTAAGAATGAATCTTCTTCCATTAAGCATATATTGCTAGTTAAAGGTCTAAAACATAATCTCTTGAGCATAAGTCAATTATGTGACAAGGGAAATCTTGTTTTGTTTGATTCGGAAGAATGCTTAGTTTTTCGTCGTAGTGATTTTAAAATTATTCTTCGTGGTTTTAGAATTGATAACATCTATATGGTTGATCTTGAAAACTCATCATCAGAGTATGTGAATTATCTTATGAGTAAAGAAGATGATATGTGGTTATGGCATCGTAGAGTAGCTCATATCAACGCATCTTTTAAACAAATTGGTTTCACAAAATTTAGTTATTGGTCTTCCAAATTTGAAATTTGAAAATGACACTATTTGTGATTCTTGTCAAAAAGGGAAGCAAACAAAAGCATCTTATAAATCTAAGAATATTGTTTCAACTACAAGACCTTTGCAACTTCTTCAGATGGATCTCTTTGGACCATCTCGCATTGAAAGTCTTGGTAGAAATCGTTATGCTTTTGTTATTGTTGATGTTATTCTAGATTTACATGGACACTATTTCTTGCTCACAAAAGTGAGGCTTTTCAAAATTTTAAATGTTTTCTTAAACGTGTTCAAAATGAAAAGAACACAACCGTCACTTCCATAAGAAGTGATCATGGGGGAGAGTTCGATCACAATCTCTTCGCGGACTTTTGTGAAGAACTCGGTATTGAGCACACCTTCTCTGCTCCATGTACACCACAACAAAATGGAGTGGTGAAACGGAAAAATAGGTGTCTCGAAGAGATGGCTAGAACCATGCTCGATGAGGCTAAGATTCCCAAACAATTTTGGGCGGATGCCGTGAGTACCGCATGCTACGTTTTAAACAGAGTAGTCATAAGGCCAATACTCATGAAAACTCCCTATGAACTCAATAAGGGAAGGAAACCTAATCTCTCCCATCTTAGAGTATTCGGTTGTAAATGCTTTATTCATAACAACGGAAAAGATAATTTGGGAAAATTTGATGCCAAATCGGATGAAGGAATTTTTCTTGGTTATTCATCACATAGCAAAGCATATAGAGTATTCAATAATAGAACCGAAACTGTTGAGGAATCCCCTCATATTGTGTTTTCCGAAAATAATGCTCGCTTGGCGAGAAAGGATTCTGGTTTTGATCTTGCAGCCATTTTAAACACAATAAGTCCTCAAGACAAAGTACAAGAGGAAAATCCAAAGGAAATTCAAGATGAAATCTTGAAACAATTATCGGAGGAAGCGCCACCACTGGTGAAAGAAACGAAACTGCCTAATGCGTGGAGGACAATAAAAGACCATCCTCTCGAAAAGGTAATTGGCGACATTGAACAAAAGGTAAGTACTCGAAACACTCTTAAGAACACCTTAGGAAACACTTCTTAAGAGATCACGTTTTCAATTGGTCAACATCTTCACAAAGCTCTTAGAGAAAGAATTCTTAATTCTTGACTCCACATTGATCCAAGTCATGCATTTCATTATTCTTTTAAAAAAATTTACTAACTTGAGCGTCGGAGGCGCCTAATTCTCTTTTGCAGGAATCGCCCTAAAGGCAGGGGGAATTATAAGGCGATGGTGTAGAATAATCGATTTCTCTAAAGTCGATAATCGATTATCACTTCTATTTGTCTTATGCTTACTATGCCGGAAAATCGATTAGCAAGTATCACTAATCGATTATTTACGTTTTATGTTTATTATGCCGGAAAATTAACATTATCGATTATGCAACACTACAATCGATTATCTAACAGTTTTTGCTTTGCAGGTTTTTGGATGGTAAATATAAAAATCGATTATCAATTTTTATAATCGATTTTGTTGACATTATTTTTCAGGTGTTAATTGTGACAATAATCGATTTTTTAAAATTGTATAATCGATTACCGTCTCGGCTATTCATTACTGCACTTCCTAAAATAATCGATTATCTCAAAAGTATAATCGATTATTTCCCGAGTCAGAAAATCACTATGCACTCTGTGTCAGAATAATCGATTACCATAATTCAATAATCGATTATCCTCAGTTAGTATTTCAAAATTGTTACCGTTTCTGACCGTTTTGTCTCTTAAATTTCTGCAGATTTTCATCTTCAATGCAATGCCATCCTTCTCATTATAAATAGGTGCTATAAGTCTTCAATTTCTTCACTCAAACATCAAACTTATCTCCCAAACTCTCAAAATTTCTCAAATTTCTTTCAAAGGCTATTACTACTTATTCAAAATGTCGGGCAGAAACTCCAAACGTGCTCGTGCCGGCAAAATTGTTGCCTCCTCTTCCGCCATTCGTCCACCAGTTTATTGTTATAAAGATGGCTCCTTCTTACGATTCAAAAGTGAAGAACAACTTATGCGCTTCGCTGAAAAGTTTGAAAATCGAGAAATCCTCCCTCCTCGATTTTACACTAATCGATTTCTTAGTCAAAGCGCCCCTCCATCCACAGCAAATATGCTCCTACAAAGCCAACTCCTTGATTTCCTATACCTTCACACCCCTTATATTCATCCTTCCTTAATTCAGGCCTTCTATTCAAATCTCGAGAAAGACGAAGATGATGAACTCTTCTCGACCGTCAATGGAATTCACATCCCTGTATCTGAGGCAAATATTCAAGCCATCACTAAACTTCCGCGCAATGGGGAAGACATTTTACGCTATACTAGGGAAGAAGGCGCTCTGTTTGATGAACAACTTCTTTTTACTCAAGTCGGCATCGGTGAATTTTTTCCAACTCCGGACCATCGTCATCCCACCATCACAAACATGCTCCCCGAATACCGTTTAATTTTTTATTTCATCACCCGCGTTCTAAAACCGCGGAAATTCAATCATACAACTATATCTCATGAGGATTCAAAACTCATGCATGCCATCATCACCGGAGCTCGCATCAATTGGTGCAAGTTCGTCAAGACTCATATGTATGATGCTATTGGGGAAGATAAGCCTCTCCCTTATGCTTTTGTCGTTATGACCCTTCTTGTTGCATCCGGTGTCGACACTTCCGTCGGCCCTCACAAAAAGGCGACGAAACATTGGGAAATACAAGAATCTTCATTTCCCAATATCGGTGAGCATCCACCTCCTCCTCCAACTCAGCGACGTCGTCCTCCGGCCCCGTCCGATGTATCCCTCAATACCATTTCCGAGCAAATTGCGTCTCTGTCCACCTCCATGACTCGCATCGATATGAATGTCACTCGTCTCTCCCATGAACTTCATGGATACTTTGACCATGTCAATTATCCATATGCCCAAATTGTCCTTCGGGAAGATGTACCGGATGCCGAGCCGGAAATTAATAATGATAATGAATAATTTCTTTCTTTTTCTAGCTTGTTGTTCTATGTTTCATTGTCTCTTTTTATGTACTCGAATTTTTGGTTAATCAATAAACAAGTTATTTACTAATGTTTTTTTTTGCTAATGTCAAAAGGGGGAAGAATAAGGACTATGCACTTAATATTTATTGGCATAAATTGAGGGGGAATTCATATGTTGAGGGGAAACTAATTGCATATCTATATACTTGTCTTGGATCGTCATTATGAATTATCTAATATGCATATCCCGATATTGGTTTGACATTATCAAAAAGGAGGAAATTGTTGAAACACGTTCTCAATACATACTAAACGTGTGTTCATATTTGTAGGTTTTGATAAATGACAAACGAAAGCAATTGACATATGACGAGGTCCAAGCACAAGCGCGCAATTGACACATAACGAGGTTCAAGCACAAGACGAACAAAGATCATGATCAAGCAAAGAAATAAAGTTATACATGAGTCGTTCTTTAATTGTGATCTTGATCCGACAATTGACTTAAGACTTGGCTTCTCTCCTAAAATTATTTTTATCAAATCATGCATATTTAATTTAAAGTAAATGATTTTCAAACATTTTATTTTAGCCAAAATGATTTTTAAACATGCCTCTCAAATCTGGACAAAGATAATCGATTATGTACTTTATGATAATCGATTATGTTAAGACAATGTACACCAGATTTACAAAGCTGAACAATAATCGATTATGTACCTTATGATAATCGATTATGTTAAAGCAGTGTACATTAGATTTTTCAAAGCTACAAGATAATCGATTATGTACCTTATGATAATCGATTATGTTGAGGCAGTGTCCATCAGATGTTTCAAAGCTACAAGATAATCGATTATGTACCTTATGATAATCGATTATGTTGAAGCAGTGTCCATCAGATTTTTCAAAGCTATAAAATAATCGATTATGTACATTATGATAATCGATTATGTTGAGGCAGTGTCTATCAAATTTTACAAGACTATAAAATAATCGATTATGTACTTTATGATAATCGATTATGTTAAGACAGTGTAGTCCGAAGTTTTCAAAATATAAAAGATAATCGATTATCCTTATAGCATAATCGATTATGCAAATGACCGTTGCCAAAGTATTTTTAAACTCTGAAAGATAATCGATTATACACAATCTGATAATCGATTATGCTAAGTAAAATCTGCATATGATTTTTTGAACGTTGTCAGGTAATCGATTATACACAATCTGATAATCGATTATGCTAAGTAAAATCTAAATATGATTTTTTGAACGTTGTCAGGTAATCGATTATACGATTTGGATAATCGATTATTCTGCTTAAAATCCGGGAATGATTTTTGAACGATTGGAAAATAATCGATTATGCAAATCAGATAATCGATTATCTTAGCACAAAATCAGCAATTCTTGATTGGCAATTAGGCAACGGTTGTGGGGGTTTTGAACACTATAAATACAACTCAAAATCAGTCTTCTAAGTACAACAACTGATCATACTCTTGCTAAAGCTTGCATACTCTCATATACATCATTTTATATTCATTTCATAAGTTTTTGAGAGCCAAACTCTTGAGGAAAGTTGTTGTGTTCTTGAGCGTATTTATTTTACTCATATCTACTCTTAAAGAGAGTCTTGTCTTGAGTGCTAAGTGTTTGTATACACTTGAAGGGAAGTGGTAATCCCTTGTGGTTGTAAGAAGGAACGTTTTCATTCCTTCGGTTGAAGTCTTGAAGTGTGGTATCTTCGAGCAAAGGTTGTTGAGGCTTGTGTGACTCAAGTTCTCAGTTTGTAACGGTTTGTTAAGCACCCGTAAGCTTAACGAAGTTAGTGGAATCTCGAGAGAGTCTCTCGGGGACTGGACTAGCCACAGGTTGTGGTGAACCAGGATAATTTCGGTGTGTTCGTTCCTTATTATTTACTTACCGCACTTATTTCAATCCTGCAATTTTTAATTTCGCAAGTTTATATTGTTTTTTATTATAACGGTATTCACCCCCCCCCCTAGCGTTAAGCGTATATTCTAACATACTGACCGTATTACACTACCTAGATTCTTTAAAGTCTGCTACTCAGGGGGAATAAAGTGGTTCTTCCGAAATTGAACATGTATTTTCTAATTCTAAAGTTTCTCCTGAGACAATTTCTTAAGTTGCTGCATATTTCGAAAATAGATTTGTAGGATCTATTGCAGGTGTTGAGACTACAGAATCTGGAGAACTTGGTTGTAAAAATGAAAAATAAAAAAAGAGAGCAATGGTGCTAGGAGTACTTTGAGGGGAAAAGGGACAAGAGTGGCTGATTCTTCACCCACACCTGTGAGTTTAACCAAAGACGCAAGTACAATGGTTGTTTGGGGAGATGAACTCGGTTCATCAGTAGAGGAAAACCTCACAGACCTGCTGAAGAAAGTGACTGAATAATAGCTTCTTGATAGAGTTATCAATGACACCAAAACTCATACCATTCCCTATGGCTTCATTCTCAAAATTGTGCTTGCACATTTCAATGTACCTATGAAAATGTGGGAGGTTAGTACAAGCATGGATCATTTTTGGGTTAATACTCTTCTTGCTTGCGATTATAAAGTAAATGTCACTCCTAAAAATCTAGTTTATCCAAAAAGGTACCAGTGAATAGCAAGGTCAGAGCCGTGGTGCAAGAAAGTAGAGCAAAGGATACTGAGATTGAAAGGCTGAAGAAGGGGTTGGTTGAGATATAAACTAAGAGAGATGCTCTCAGAACTTAGCTGGCAAGAGAAAAAGAGAAAAATGATGGCATTCTTCAAGGTATGATGAAACTTCTCCAAGTCAGAAACCAATCATGTAGTTCTTCCCATCCTTAAGCCTTCTAGTATATGGTAGATCAACTAGTGATCCAATTCGGGACTTTTTGTTTCTTTTGCTCATTTTTTTCAAGATTTTTACTTATTTTTATGCTTTGTGGTAGAATATTATCAATCATCAATGAAATTAAGTATTTTTTATCTAACTATTTGTTCATATTTCTTTGATGGTTAAAATTTTTAGCTTGATCTATGATGATTAATCCATGATTGCATTTGAAGTAGCCCATTGTCCATGAGTAAGCTTTCAAATTTGGTTATCTCACATTTTTTATGCAACTTTTCGATGATGCCAAAAGGGGGAAAAAGTTGTGCTTTAAACAAGTGATGTTTACACTTTGAACGGTGATGTTTATAACCTAATGTACCTGGTCCTTGATGATAAGTGATAAAAAAGAAAAATATCTCTAACATTGTGTTGATATTGAGCTGAGTAGAAACAGGGCCTAAGCTTATGAAAAGCACATATTTTGTCATCATCAAAAAGGGGGAATTTGTTAGCCCAAGTAAAGGTTAGTTCTGAAGATTGACAAAGGAACTCAGGATGAATCAGGTACATCACTCAGGTGCACAAAAACAGGTAGATTCGAGCATGTGGGTTGAACGTGATGGAGATAAGCTTAACTTGGTGTATTTAATATCTCCTGATCGAAAAGGTTGCATAATTGATAAGGAGAAGGAGTCCTTAATCAAATAGAAAATAATTCTTGATAGGGAAGGAGTTAGAAGTTGAAATCAACTAGAACTCTTCCACCAAGGAAGAGTTGCACCAGAACTCTTGTTATTTCTTCATCTACTAACTCTATGAAATTACAGGATGTTCTCACATTACAAGTGTTCCACAAAAGCGCAGAAGTTAAACTTGAACTGAGAGAAAATAGCAAGGCTTTTTGCAAGCAGTTTTTGTGTGATTCAAGTGCGAAAACCTGAAGCTACATGAACCAGATTGAAGAACCAGCTCCATAAAGAGTTTTATGTATCTTTCTTTATTTCTAGTTCAATTGTAGTAGGTGTTTTCATATTGTACTTTTCAGCTTTATCTAGCAATTGTAGTAGGTACATTGAGTATTCAAGTTAGAGTTAACTTGTAGTTATCGCAACAGTTAGAGGCTGGTTGCCACAACGGGATTAAAGGTAATCCTTAGGTTTACAAAGAGTTTTGTAAATGTTGTTTTGGCTCAGTGATTTAGTGAAGTGTTGAGAAAAATCCTACTGAGTAGTAGGTCGTGGTTTTTTCACCTTTTGAGATGAGTGTTTTCCACGTAAAATCTTTGTATTCTTTATTTTCTGTATTTATTATTCTGCAACAGTAGTAGTTGGAACACGTAGAAGAACCAGGTCCTTCTTAAGCAGTTAAAGCAAAAAATAGGTACTACACAAATTACCCCCTCTTGTGTGGTATTGACATATCAAACATCACATACATCATCTATACAAAATTAAAAGTGATACAAACACAAATTAAGATTCCAAGGGGTTGTCAAGTTTAGTTGCAAGAAAATGAAAGGTTATTAAAGCTTTGTTGAAACTGGCTTGTTTAATTACCTGTTATACCTATTATGGTGCATAATGTAGCATCCTGTCAAGGAAAACTATTTTGTGCTAAATTCTACCAGCTTATTTTATGTCAATGCGTTAAGGCGATAGTATACTCTCATGCCTCAGAAATAGTCAAAGTTATAGTTGACATGCCTTTACTTATTAAATATATGTTGAAGTTTGGATATTGTTATGTATAAGTAGCTATTCTGAATGGAACAAACTTATCCTACTTTAGAATCTTATTACGAGAAGTCAAAAATTAGATGTGTAGATGAAAATGAGTGACAAAAGTGTGATTGAACCTATGTTATGCATCAATTGCATACCAAATGTAACACCCCGCACATTTGAATTAGGTATGAATAAGTTAAATAAGTAGTAAGGTTATATTTTGGATATATGAAGTCCTATCGGGATGATTATGAATGAAAATAATTATTTCAAAATCAAGATGGAAAGTAAGATGTATAAGATTCAACAAAATCGACTAAGATTGCATAAGGTTCATCTTCTAGTAGGTTTTAGTCCAAATGTATAAGGAATTTTGGAAATCTCAAAGCATGAAAGTTGTAGGCCTTTGAAATAGCTTTCAATGATATGTTGTGGAGCCCTAAACGCTATGCCTGTTTTACAGAATAGTGTGTCACCACCGTGGTCCCGCCGCATTTTTACCGCGACCGCGATGGTGGGGCAGTGTCCCAGCAATTTACCGCGGTCACGCCTAGTGGGATGCAGTATCCGACTTGAGAAGTTATTTTTTTAGCTATATTTCGTACCCAACAGCCCCAAGCATAAAACCTTTCTCTAGAAGGAAAAGCTCTCAAAAACCTAACTCCTTAAGGGTCCCTCCACTACCCAATGTAAGTTCTAATGGTTATTCTAAGTTAATTTCGATTTCCCAACATCTGATTAACATGGTTAAATCCTCCATATCATTATACATTCGATGGGGACACCATTGTTGAGAGAAGGAACCCTATAACTCGTATTCAACAAGATTGAACGTCAAAAAGGTAATATCTTCACCCTTTAATTGATTCTATCATTAAATTAATGGTTATAGATTATAGTTCATGATATATGAGTTGATGGGTTTGATAGAAAAGCATGAACGGTTATAGGTTTGGGTAGTTGATTATTGATTATTGGTTAAGGGTGTTGTTTACCTTATGGGTAATAAAGAATAATGTTAATTATAACCATTTGAGACTTTAGAATTTATTTAGGAGCAAGATAATAGGTTATCGGGTATAGAAACACCATTAATAAGGACTATGAAGCTTTATGCCACGAAGTGTTTGAGAAAATACCTAAGTGATCAAAACATGAGTATTATTACCAATATGTAATCAACTTTGACTTGTATTGATATAGATTGAAGTTGAAAGGGTTGGTGAACGTTGTATTATGCTCAAGAGTCGGAAGTTAAGGTATGTGAGGCTAACTCTCTATGTTTGGAAATTTTAATGATTCTCTCTACACTGCGTTTCTTTTACGACGTATCAATTGCCTCAGAAATATAGTTAAGCCTAGTTCCTTGAATAGTTGTAGAACTTCTATTCTCTAGCTTCGTAACTCATTCATGACTTTCATTCTAAATGTTTTTTAGCTCAGTTCGTATTCAGTATAGAGTTGGGCCTGATGTCCCTAAGTCTTAGTATAGCTTACTCAGCATGTCATAAACAGTTGAAGTTTCAGTGTTCATAAATAGTTCCAGAATACATGCCTTATTCCAGTCCTATTCAGTATTTCAGTATTATGTAACTCGGTATGACTCAACATTCCGGTATTATGTAACTCGGTATGATTCAGTATTCCAGTATAATGTAAATCAGTGTGATCCAGTATTCCAGTATCTTATAACTCAGCGTGATTCAGTATTTCAATATTATGTATTGCAGTATGATTCTCAACTCCTAATTTAAGTCCCTGAATGTCGAACACCTGTATTTGAGCCTGAGGATGCAATTTATGCTTTATGAATCTTTAGGCCTAAGGCTGCAGTTTATGCTTTATGCATTTTGGACATGAGGTCGCAGTAATGTATACGTATACTTGGGCCAGAGGCTGCAGTTTGTGCACCTATATATATTGGGCCTGAGGTTACAGTTTAATATTCAGATAATTATGTAGTTCATCATTCAGAAGAGGGGGTGTTCATATCCTTACTTCCTTTTAGTTCAATTATCAGTTTAGTTATCAATTATCAGACCAGTTATCAGTTATTAGTTATCACTTCATTTATCAGTTATCATTTTCGTGATCAATTATCAATTCTCAGTTATCATCTTAGTTTCAGTTTCAGCATTTATAATTATTTTTTCAGTTTCTTTTCATACTAGTACAATTCAAATGTACTGACGTCCCTTTTAGACGGGGCCTGCATCTCACGATACAAGTAATGATTTACAGGTTGATGATTCAGAGCTCTAGGATCCTCGTACCAGCTGTTTGGTAATCCCCAGTTCTTTTGGGTCATTATCATTACTATAGTCTTCAGTATTTTCAGAGAGTCAGTATTTTCAGTACAGATTAGAGGCTTCATAGACTAGAATAACAGTTAGACAGAGTCTCAAGTTTTTCATGTTATGCTATATTTGCTACAAATACATTTTAAAAATTGTATTAGTATTTCTGTACTTGACTTATATCATTCACACTTTCAGTATATCAGCATGTGTTAGTTTATCTTCCGCATTCAGTATGTTACGATATCACATGTTGATTCAGTCGGCCAGTTGGTTTCGGTCATATATAGTAAGGCACCGAGTGTTGTGTTACGTCCAGAATCAGGTTCAGGCGTGACAAAGCTTGGTATCAGAGAACTATGTTCAAGAGTCCTAGGGAGTCTATGAAGTCGTGTCCGGTGGAGTTTCCTTTATATGTTTGGGCCGACCACTCATATAAATGGTTAACTACCAAGACATCCAGGATTGTCTCACTTCTTTCTACTCTAGATCGTGCCATGAATATTATAAAAAAAGGTGACCTTCTCTTCCTATCTAATTCCAAACGTATTGGATTCCCAAGCGACGCGCAGGAGAAACGTAAGGTCCTAGAGAGGATAATTTCCCATTGGAGTATAATCATGGAGTACAGGTTGGTAAATATGAGACTTTAGAGGATGTAAAAAGGGGGATGCAATGGATAGTGTTCCATATTAGAGCATAACCTTATCAGAAAGTACAATCGCAGTTATCATGTCTTATGGTTATCAATTTACCTCAATTGCCAAATATACAGTCTTTGATTTAGCAAGTTTATGGTTATTCAGTATACCAGCATTCAGTTATATGTTTACCAGATATCCAATTGTCAATGTATCAAAATTCTATAGACTTGTGAGTATACAGTGATGCATATGGATGCTCAAATAGAATGTAAGTAACAGTAATTATAGCAAAATCTTTGCATGTTTTAGGTATTAAGACCCAAGACTCACTGGATGGTGCATAAAGTGATTTATCAGATATATATATGGCAGTGTATCCGTATGTCAGAGCCCACGGTATATCAGGTTAAGAGTTCAACCGCAGCGGGCGTAGAATTGATCACTATAGTTTTGGACAGAAAAGAGCCTAAGGGAAATATAGCTAAGAATAATATGATGTGCTAAATTAGAACCAAGAGCAGGCGACATTGAATTTTAGGGAATGATTTTAAATTATTTAAAGTTATCAAATCAGAACTAGAAAGTACTATGTTAGAGAATTTATATACGAAGTGGCTATTATTGTGAGATAAAAGATATGACAGTCTCCCTTGATGTGACTATGTGTTTAGGTTGGAGTTTTATAGTCTAAAGTGATTTTGAAGTGTATAGAAAGTTTGGGGTTAGATATTCTAATTCTGTTTAAGACAGATGAACTTCTCCTAAGTGTGATCCATGTGCATAGTTCAAAAAGAATAATAGTGCACAGCAAAAGAATATGGTCAGATGATGAGAGAATTTAGGAGTAACCTTATGATTCATTTTAGTTATTCAAAGCAGAGCAAGAAAACCGAATGCTAGGAGGTGGCTAGTAAAAGAATAGTAAATAAGTTTTGAGTAAATACATTGAATTAGCAGTTTCAACAAAGCTAGTAGAGGTAAGATTTTATTCATTTAGCCAGGTTAACACTAGTGAGTGGATGACAGTTTGAAATATTGAACATGTGTTAGAACCCAAAGATATTAAGTTAAACCCGAAGTACAGTGACTGTGAAAAAAAATCAGCTAGCAGTGAGAGAGCAAGCTATAGAAAAATAGCATTTAGGAATTATCAAAATGTGGTTTCTCCAAGACTAACAGTGTGAGCATAGTTATATTAAGATTGTCTATGATAGTTGTGAATACATTAGGATTCCATTATATCAACAATTTAGTTATCCTAGCTAGGAAGTACGTTGGAAGATGCGTCGTCGTTGACGTAGAGTGCAAAGAATTGCATAAAATAAGGAGAGTTATTTGAATCTAACAAAAAGAGAAGTGTCCACATGTATAAGATCTTTGGTCTAAGTGGTGATGTGAAAATTTTCAGTAAGTCAAGTTAGAGATTTGAAAACCGAATAGTTAACATGGAATATGAAAAAAAATCAGTTCGGTAATGAGGGAGTTGTATAATTACTTCAAAGAATATGTCTAGCGTGTGTAAGAAACACAAAGTGAGTATAATGATCACCAAACTTAGTTATAAATGATGAAGTGATCACAGAAAGCTAAAAGATCATGCCCAGTTATGTATCACGAGGGTAGTGCCATTGCATAAGACTCTAATCTTCGGAGTATAGACTTAGCTTACAACAACTCTATAAGTGTTTTCGGGAAACTCTTAAGAAGATAATCAAGTGTAGGAAGTATAACTCATCATTAAGGTAGATAAGAGAACTGTGGTGAAAGAAATTCACTGCTTAGACCAGCTAGGAGTTCAAATTGCATACTCCAAAGATAGTAAAGTTGATGTCTAGAATATGACTTATTCCCCCTTAGTAGCCGAAGGGAAGGAGAGCCAATTTGATGATCCCTACGTGTTGCAATTAAAAGAGGAGATTCACAAGTATAAGACGATGGCTTTTGAATAAGGGGGAGATGATAGTACTTTGAGGTACTAGGAAAGATTGTGTGTCCCAGACATAAATGGACTTAAAAATGGAATATCATGTTAAAAGTCCATAACTTTAGCTATTCTTTCCATCCAGGTTCCCAAATATGCATCATGACCAAGGAGATATATTGGTTCAACGACATGAAAAAGAATGTCGTAAACTTTATATCCAGGCAGAGCATTTTATTTAAACAGTTGAGGATATGTCTTTGATGTTAAAAGTAATTGGGACGATCACATATCTTTCATTGACCTTGCTAATAACAACACCTACCCTTTTTGTACCAAGATGGAGCAAAACTCTGTATGGGAGAAGGTGTAGATCGCCAATTAGTTGGTTCAAGTTGGTGATTAGTTGTTTCTGATAGTTTCGCCTATGAAAGGTATTATGAGATTTGGGAAGAAGGGAAAACATAGTGCCTACTATATTGGGCTACATAGAATCTTGCGAAGGATTGGTCAATTATCTTATGAGTTGGAGTTGCCACCAAAATTAGTGGTGGTACAACCAGTATTTCACGTGTAATGTTGTACCATTCAAGTTTCCAACACTCTAATACTCATGTCAGTTCATTAGTCAGATACTCATGCCAGTTCAACACTCAGATACTCATGTCAGTTCAGTACTCAGATACTCATGCCAGTTCAGTACTCAGATACTCATGTCAGTTCAATACTTAGATATTCAAGTTCGTTCAACACTCAACTACTCATGTCAGTCCAATACTTAGATATTCATGCCAGCTTAGTACTCTGATATTGATGTTAGTTCAATTCTCAAATATTCGTGCCAGTTCAATATTCAGATATCCATGTTAGTTCAGTATTCATGTATTTATGGCAGATCAATATTTAGTCAATGCAGTTCCGTTTAGTATCTCAACAGTTCAGTAATCATGTATTCATTATGTTTAGTATGCAAGTATTAATGAAAGTTCATAGTTGCACAAGATCCGTTTAAGGTCCGGAGTTAGCAGAAGTTACAGTCAGGATGATCATTCGAGGACGAATGATCCCAAGGGGAAGATAATATAATACCCTGCACATTTCGATTATGTATGAATGAGTTAAAGGAGTATTAAGGTTATATTTTGAACATATGAAGTCCTATCGGGATGATTATGGGTGAAAATAGTTATTACAAAATCAAGATGGAAGGTGAGGTGCATAAGATTCGACAAAATCGACTAAGTTTACATAAGGTCCGTCTTCCAGCAGGTTTTAATACAAATGTTTAAGGAATTTTGGAAATCTCAAATCATGAAAGTTGTAGGTCTTTGAAATAGATTTTCAATGATATGAAGCCCAAACAAAACTCTATGTAAAAGTTATGCCCATTTTTACAGAATGGCATGTAACCACCGCGGTCCTACCGCATTTTTATCGTGACCGCGGTGGTGAGGTAGTGTCCCAATGATTTACCTCGGTCACACCTACTGGAACGCGGTGGCCGACTTGAGAAGTCATTTTTTTAGCTATATTTCATCCCCACAGCCCCAAAACATAAAAACTTGTTCTAAAAGGGAAAGCTCTCAAAAACCTAACTCCTTAAGGGTCCCTCCACCACCCAATGTAAATTCTAATGGTGATTCTAAGTTAATTTCGATTTTCCACCATCCTATTAACATGGGTAAATCCTCCATATCATTAGACATTCGATGGAGACACCATTGTTGAGAGAAGGAACCCTAGAACTCGTACTCAAGAAGATTGAACGTCAAAAAGGTAATATCTTCACCCTTTAATTTATTTTATCATTAAATTAATGGTTATAGACTCTAGTTCATGAGATATGAGTTGATGGATTTGATAGAAGAGCATGAACTGTTATAAGTTTGGGTTGTTGATTATTGATTATTGGTTAAGGGTGTTGTTTACCTTATGGGTGATAAAGAATAATATTAATTATAATCATTTAAGACTTTAGAATTTATTTAGGAGCATGAGAATGGGTTATTGGGTGTAGAAATACCATTAATAAGGATTATGAAGCTTTATGCCACCAAGCATTTGAGAGAATGCCTAAGTGACCAAAACATGAGTATTATTGTTAATATGGAATCACTTTGACTTGTATTGATATAGATTGAAGTTGAAAGGGTTGGCAAATGTTGTATTATGTTCAAGAGAAGGAAGTTAAGGTATGTGAGGCTAACTTTCTATGTTTGGGAATTTTAATGATTCTCCCTATACTGCATTTCTTTTACAATGTATCAATTACCTCAGAAATATAGTTAAACCTAGTTCCTTGAATAGTTGTAGAACTTCTATTCTCTAGCGTCATAACTTGTTCATGACTTTCATTATACACGTTGTGAGTTCGTATTCAATATAGAGTTGGGCTTGATGTCCCTAAATCTCAGTCAAGCTTACTCAGCATGTCATAAACCGTTGAAGTTTCAGTGTTCATAACTAGTTCAAGAATACATGTCTCATTCTAATCCTATTCACTATTCCAGTATTATGTAATTCAGTATGATTAACTATTCCAGTATTATGTAACTCAATATGATTCTGTATTCCAGTATAATGTAGCTTAGTGTGATCCAGTATTCCAGTATCTTGTAACTCAGCGTGATTCAGTATTACTATTATGTATTGCGTTATGATTCTCAATTCCTAATTTTATATCCCTGAATGTCGAACACCTGTATTTGGGCCTGAGGCTACAGTTTATGCTTTATGCATCTTTGGGCCTAAGCCCACAGTTTATGCTTTATACGTTTGGACCTGAGGTCGCAGTTATGTATACGTTTTCTTGGGCCTGAGGCCGCAATTTGTGCATATATATATATGGTCCAGAGGTTGCAGTTTAATATTCAGATAAACATGTTTTTCATCATTCAGAAGAGGGAGAGTTCATATCCTTACTTCCTTTTAGCTCAATAATCAGTTATCAGTCCAGTTATCAGTTATTAGTTATCACTTTATTTATCAGTTACCATTTCACTGATCAATTATCAATTTTCAGTTACCAGCTTAGTTTCAGTTTCAGCATTTATGATTCTTTCTTTCAGCTGCTTTACATACCGGTGCAATTCAAATGTATTGACGTCCCTTTTGCCCGGGTCTGCATCTCACGATACAGGTAATGCTTTACAAGTCGATGATTCAGAGTGCTAGGATCCTTGTACCAGTTGTTTGGTAATCCCCAATTCTTTCAGGGCATTATTATTACTATAGTCTTTGGTATTTTCAGACAGTCAGCGTTTTCAGTAAGATTAGTAGGAGCTTCATAGAATAGAGTAACAGTTAGACATAGTCTCAAGTTTTTCATGTTAAGTTATATTTGCTACAGATACATTTCAATAATTATACTAGTATTTCCGTACTTGATTTATATCATTCAGACTTTCACTATATCAACATGTGTTAGTTTATCATCTGCATTCAGCATATTATGATATCACATGTTGATTCAGCCCGCTAGTTGATTCGCTCGGTCACATGTAGTCAGGCACCGAATTTCGTGTTACGTCTAGGCCTAGGTTCGAAGAGTGGTACCAAAATTGATATGATATTGCCTCACTAGATCTGATGTAATGTTTTACCTATACCACCTTCTTAACTATCTATAAATCAAAGTGGTGTCATTTTACTAAACTAAAAAAAGAAAATAAAATATGTTACACAAGCACATTTCAACAGTCTAAAACTAAGATCTTTTCACTAACTAAAACCTCAAAAATAATGATTCTTTAAATGCTCAAAAACTGATTATTGTGATCATAAGAAACTAAATAAAATATTACAAGTTGAAACTAACATAAAACCTCAATCAAAAAAGCAAAAATAAAACCAGAGGCAACACCTAAAACTAAAATCTCATATAGAACCGGTGTTTATAAGCTCTATTAAACCGAATACAAAAGGACACAAACTTTTCACATGAAACATGATTTCTTTTCAAATGATCAAAAGAGAAATATGTTTTCAAATATAATACAAAATCATTAGACAATATGAGAAAATTGAAGATTAAAGAATGAAGGTTAACAATGAGCAAACAAGCAGTCGCGGAGGAGAGGAGTCGTTGTCGTCGAGGTCGTGAAGTCGGCATCTCTGTAGGTAGTCGTGAGTTACAGCAACAACCAAACAATTATGATAATGTTAGATAGAAATCTAGGGTTAGAAAATTAAAATAAGGGAAAGGGGACAAGCTGCTGTTGCAACTCATGAGCCTTAGGGACTAAGGCCTAAGGGAATTACGGGGCTTGGTGTGTTGGACTTAGGCTTATTGGGTTGAAAAATAGAAATAGATGTGAGCTTAGACTTACATATTTCGGTATACTAAAATATCAAAAATTCAATATTGAGTATCATATTAAAATATTAAAAATTTAAGAAACCTATATTGAATAATACTAAAATATCGGATAAACCGATATCGAAATATCAAATTAATTCGGTCCAATTCGGAATTTAATTTTTCTAAATTTATGCTCACCCCTAATAGTTATGATAATTTTTACTAGGATATGAAATTTTATGATAACTCAACAGGTTTTTCTTTTTTTGTATAGGTAATTACTCCTTTTCTTCTTCTTCTTTTTGTTTTTTGGGTCATAATAGTATTTTATGAGTGAAGATATTTTAAAGGGATTTTTACCTATACATCCCATATACCAAACCTTACTACCATTATTGTGCATGGTTTGTTTATTACACTCATATCCCATATTTTTGTTACATAATATGTACCAAACTAAATTTCCATCCTAAATTAAGACTACACAATTAATACAAAATCAGAATCTTAATAAATTTAGACCAAAAATAACGCCCCACATTAAGGTTGGGAATTAATGATTGATTTTCTACCATTTAAAGTCTAGATCATGTAAGGTAACATATTTAATGTATTATATATCTCTTCTAAACCAAAAATAATTGTGATTTTCGTCCATATTGTCCAGCTTCTTCTCTTCTTTCTTTTCTTCATCTTTTAATCCTTCTTCTCTTCTTTCTGTTTTTTCATCTTTTCTTGTTTTTGTTTCTGCACATTGGTAGCTCTATTATCAATATGGAAACCCTATTTTTGGGGGGCTTTTTTACATTTCTATATCACATAAGAAATTTTTTATAGTCAATATTTTTTTAATATAAATTATTGTTTAATTATAATATAAATATAATATTTTATAGATAATCTTAAAAATAATATAACTTTATTTGTAATTTTTTTGAAGAAATTTTGTAGGTCAAGAGAAAATTTTGTAATCAATATTTTTTTTCAACATAGATTGTTGTTTAATTGTAGTATTAGTAATTTTGTAGATACCCTTAAAAACAATACAACTTTATACAGTACTAAAATTGATTTTGTAGTTTATTTCTAGAAATTTTGTATATGAATAGAAAATTTTGTTGTCAACATTTTTTTTCAACATAGATCGTAGTTTAATATATTCTTGTTTGGTGTAGGAAAAAAAAAACAAAAAAAGTTGTAGATGTTGAAGTTATTTCCAGAGAGTTTTAAAAATGTAGATAATTGTAGTTAAATTTAGTTAAATGTAGTTATGAAGTATTTCCGGAGAGTTTTAAAAATGTAGATAATTGTAGTTAAATGTAGTTAAATGTAGTTATGAAGTATTTCCAGAGAGTTTTAAAATGTAGATAATTGTAGTTAAATGTAGTTAAATGTAGTTATGAAGTATTTACATAGAGTTTTAAAAATGTAGATAATTGTAGTTAATAGTAGTGAACGTTTATATGCCGTTTGTTTGTAGCTGATTTGTAGTTAACTGATTGTTGCTAACATAGTTAATTTATTGACACCTTATTATTTTCTTTTTGATCTTGAATTGTAGGTGAGAGCTTCACAACATATTTTAGTTATTCCAGATTATCGGAACGAATATAACAAATAAATACGAAACGAAAAAATTTACTGGAAACACTTCATATAACCTTAACTACATTTAACTACATTTGACTATATTATAAAAACTCACTGGAAACACTGCATATAACCTTAAGGTAATTAAGGTTATTTAATGATGTTTCCAGTGAGTTTTAAAAATGTAGTCAAATGTAGGTAAATGTAGTTAAGGTTATACGAAATGTTTCCAATGAGTTTTTAAAATGTAGTCAAATGTAGGCAAATGTAGGTAAATGTAGTTAAGGTTATATGCAGTGTTTCCAGTGTGTTTTTAAAATGTAATCAAATTTTTGTAGTTGTATGAACTTTGTAATTAATTGTAGTTACTTGTAGGTACATATAGACGATTACAAGGCTCGTGCACTTGACAAGTTTACAACTTCTTCAAGCAAGAACAATAATAAAAAATAGAAAAATAATAAAAATAGATCAAAACAAGAATGAAAAATAAATTTGATTACAAATAACTGATAATCTGAAAAATACAATGAAAAAAACAAGATTACAACAGACACTCCTGATATTAGAACATCTTCGAATAAAAATAAAGAATGCATTTTTGAAACCCGACGTCGAACTTTGAGTATATAAACTCCATCTTCAAAAATTCAAAATCTTCTTTCGACTTTTTTTTTATTTTTTGAATTATTAAAATCAATATTTTCTATTTTACTTTCTAAATTATTTAAAAATATTATTGTGAATAACTGGAGTAAACTAATTAAAAGAAAATTATGAAAAGTGAGAGGCTTAACCCTTTAGCAAACTGGAATAAACTAATTAAAAGGAATAACTGGAATGAACTAATTATTTACTTTCTATTCGAAGTTTGTTACAGTAAGGTGCAAGTTGAGATCTTCCATTATAAATGTGTAAAAAAAATATATGAAAAGATCTTGTTCCACAAATTAAACCTTTAATTGTTCCACAAATCAAGCAAATAATTAATGAGTTGATTATTAACCTTAAATATAATTTTGGTACATAAATTGAAAGGTGGTATACTTAAATGTAATAAACACAAACCTTAAACATGAGTGGTTATAAGGTTTGGTATATGGGATGTATATGTAAAAATCCCTATTTTAAAATGGGTATTGATGGTGATTGTTTTTAATTAAGCCAATCACCAATATTTTCACCTCCTGAGATGTTGGGGGGTTTGGCGAGACCCATACCATGTCTTTTCCAACAAAAAACAGTATAAGTACAATAGAGGGAGACATAGAATAAACTACCGAAAAATAAAAAGGACTGACCAAAGTCATTCTTCGAACGAACATGAGAGGATTACAACAAAAAAATGTGATTTTTACCTATCTATGCCATATGTGAAACCTTATTACCAAAAATGTTCATAATTTGTTGTTTACCCTATAGTCCACACTTTTTCTACAAAATATATATCAATCCAATGATAGGTAGATTTTTTCATAAATAGCGCGCTAAAAATAAGGTACCAGATCTGCGTATTGAATTTTGAAACGGAAGGAGATCTTATTGTTGCGTAATTCTCTCCTTCCTCAACAGAAACAGATCTATATACTCTCACTCTACTACAATTCTCAAAAGACGCAAGCTACTGAAGCTTCAGTAATCAAATTGGTTCTACCAATTCTAAAATGCAATACAAATTGTAGAATATAAAATTGTTCGTCGTCGACATCAGTACTCAAATTATCGAAACTATATATGTTCTTCGTCTTTTTCTCTATCAACTACACGAAATCATGTCAAAAATCCCAAAGCTGAAAAATCTATTCTTCCATATACTTTCCACCATTGATAGCCATTAAAAAGCTTGAAAGCTTTTGAATTCAAATTCGGGTTTCAAAAATCATTATAGGATTGATTGTTGTTGTAAATAATTCGGAATATGTTTAGGAGTTTATATCTAAATTTTGAGGGGTTTTGGTGAAGATTAGACTTGTTTTATACTGAATTTCAGATTGAAACTCGTCGCATATTTCCAAAATTGTAGTTAAATTGTAGATAAATTATAGAATTATATATACATTGTAGATATATTGTAGATAAATTGTAGATTGGTAAGACTAAAACTTCTACAAGTCTTCTACAATTATGTCGAAAATGTCAATTATGCTATAATCGAAATCGGAATTGTGATATTAAAATTCAATGTATTCAGTTTGTAGATATCATTTCGAAAATCCCAAAGTTGAAAAAATCTATTCTTCCATATATTTTCCACCATTGATAGCCATTAAAAAGCTTGAAAGCTTTTGAAATTCGGGTTTTCAAAAATCATTATTTGTTTAGATTGAGTGTTGTTGTAAATGATGCGGAATATGTTTAGGAGTTTATATCTCAATTTTGAGGAATTTTGGTGAAGATTAGACTTGGTTTTGACTGAATTTCATATTGAAACTCGTCGAAGAAGAAGACATATTTCCAGAATTGTAGTTAAATTGTAGATAAATTGTAGTATTGTAGATAAATTGTAGATATATTGTAGATAAATTATAAATTGGGAAGATTAAAACTTCTACAAGTTTTTTACAACTATGTCGAAAATGCCAATTATGCTACAATTATAATGGGAATTGGAATATTAAATTTAATGTATTCAGTTTGTAGATATCTTGTAGATAAAATTTCTACAAATAAACTACAAATCAGTTTAAGTATTGTATAAAATTGTATTGTTTTTAAGAGTATTTACAATGTCTGTTCTGGAGACACCTTCAGTGTGTCTAATCTGGTTGTAGAGATCGGCTTGCTTTGCTAGGGCATAAGCATCGGTTCCATCTGGAAGTAGACAGGGATCATCGCCATGTATAATGTAGTCAATCTTATGCTCATTAAACAGACGGTTCATAAAATCCTCAGTAATTACATAAGGAACATTGGGAATTACTTCATCCACCCATTTCAGCCCACTAACAAGGGCAAGTCTACAAAAGATCTTAAAATTAGATGTCATATATAGGTCGGGTAAAACTGAAACAGTTGAATTGATGAAACAAAATAGCATCACATAATGGACACATAAATAAGTGGCACTAAATTCTTTGTCAAGTAATTGAAGTGAATGCTATTTTAAATTCTAAGAACTTAAAGACATTTATATCTTTACACACAGACAACATGTAAGAGCCAATAGGCATAAATTAAAGGAAGACACTTCTCTTTAAAAATCCGCTTTACATAAAAAATTTGCTTAGGCTCATCAAGAATAGCAAGGGAGTGTGGGGGTGGGAGGAGAGAGAGGCGGGTAAACAAAAAAAAATGAATATAAGCTCCTAAAAAAATGGCGCTTAGAATAAATGAAGCAATAATTATACCCTTCATTTGAATTATGGTATATAAATGGTAATTTGGTATGCTTAAATATAATAAATACAAATCTTAAACATTGAGGGTAATAAGGTTTCATATATGGTATAGAGATGTAAAAATCCCCAAAAAAGTTATACATCTTTCCTCTCATGTTATAATAAAAGAAAATTAACTTACGAAGAAATTATATTTTTCATAACTAATTCTAAAACTAGGTAGTTGCCACTTGTCTAGTAGAAAATGGCCCTTTACATTCTTTGGAAGCTGGTGGAATATATAGAAAAACCCATTGTTTCCACTAGAGGCTGCATTCTTGGCTAGCATGTCGGCTACTAGGTTGGCTTTGCTATAGCAGTGGGTAACATGAATATGGCTTTGACTAATGCTCCGAGAAGTGTCTTCAATGATCTTCTTAAGCCTGAGATTGTTTCTGTCTCTCATTGTGAGCATTTTGGCTATTATTTGTGAGTCAATCTCCAAATAGAAGTCGTTATGGCATTCCTAAGTACACCAGTGTACTCCCTTTTCTTGGGAAGAATGACACAGTTACCCACAAAAATAAAACTGTTTACCCTTATTTACCCATTTATTTTCCTACTCATCAAACTAATTATATTTCCTACCCATAGTAGTTTTTTTGAAGAGTTTTTCTTTCTTCTCCAATTCATTTTTATTTCTATGTTTATTTTCTTTTTCCCTTTTTTCTTTCTTTTCTCCCTTTTTCTCGTTTTCTTCTTATTTTCTTCTTTTCCCCCTTTTAATTTCATTTAACTTTTTTTTATATTCTCTTCATAATCTAATTTCATTTACTGTTTTCACTATTTTTTTATACAATAAGAAAAAAACTCATATTTTAAATATTTGTTCACCTTTTTCAATATAACTAGTACAATATATCTTTATTCTTTCTCGTTTTCTAAATTCAATTATCAAACTGAAATAATATCAGTTGTCACTTGATCTAATTCATTGAGTACCACACTACTGCTGCGAAGCACCAAAAATTACATAATTAGATTCTAAGAATCAACACGTGATTACCATGCAAACCTTGATCACCTTCCCTACAAATATCATTACACACTCTACACATTGACAATAATACAATCAGCTATAGAGCAAAAAAACATAATATACGACAACCAAATCTCCATATATACTAGTTAGAATAAAAATAATAATAAAATATTAAAAAATATAATAAAAGTATAAGTAGAAAAAACGACTTTTAGTACCATATGATACCAATATGCTATATATGTATACCAACAGAGCATATGATTGCTCTAGAATATTGCTACAACTACCTGCAACTATACTACTGTACCAAAATATTGAAGAACGCAATAAAAATATAAGAAAATTACATGCTCATATTGCAAGCTAAATATTCGCAAAACAACTTGCTCATTCCATATACTAATAGGATATATAGTTGTATGAGGTCGTTCCAACAATTACCTATGACTTCAATAATAACATAAATTCAATGATAATAATATAATAAAAATGAAGCAGAGAAGAAAGAATCTGTATTGAATGATCCTTGATAGGATAATGAGCCGAACAGAGCTTGAAGGATCGAACTATGGCTAACTTGAGAGCAATATGCTATATATTATAATGTATAGAATTGTAGAGAAGAAAATTAGATTCCCTTGATGGTGGTAAAAATATGTCTATTTATAGGGCTAAATCTAACTAACCATTCTCCTTGAATTATGGGTCCATTATGAGCATTTATTCAATCCATCCATTACTTTTTAGAAGACTTGTAACAATTGTGTAATTGCTGGAATTCTGTAACTGATGAATTAATTCCGTAATTGATGAGTTAATTCCGTAACTGATAAGTTAATTCCTTAACTAATGAGTCAATCTCGTGCCTGTTGAGTCAATCCTGTACCTGTTGAGTCAATCCCGTGCATGTTGAGTCAATCTCGTGCATGTTGAGTCAATCCCGTGTTTGTGTATATTATGTAGTCCCCCAAGTGTTTGAGTGTTGAAGTAAGAAACCTTGAGCACTTGTTAGTTTCTTTCAACTGGTCCTTTTTCCTGAAAAGGAAAACATACTGTACTCGGGGGTGAGATTATAGATGAAGACTGCTTAAACCGTTTGTATTTCTATCAGAATAATTGTAAACCTGGGCCAGGAATTTTAGTGAATTCTATTTTGCATTACAGGTCGTGACTCATTATTTAGTACGGGTTAGAGATTTGCCTAGCATCTAAAATCGTTAGTAAAATCTTAATAATTCAAAAGTAAAATTTAACATAGTGATACTTGACCGTGGGTATTTTATTATAAGTAGTCTCTTCAAATGAACATCATTCCAGTGTGAAGGTAGAATTCCATCCATTGTCTCCAATTCATATGCTCATTTTCGTGCAATATCACAAACTCTATAGGGTCCTTCCTATGTTGGAATTTGTTTTCCCAAATTGGCAGCCTTTGTAGAGTGAAAATCCTTTTTAAGCACGAAGTCCCCAATTTTGAAGAATCTAAGGCGTGCTCTTCAGTTGTAATATCGTTCTATAACTTATTTTTGTGCTGCCATTCATATTAGTGTTGCTTCTCTTCTTCCCTTGAGTAAATCAAGATTGACCCGCATCTCTTCACTATTGGATTCATTCTTTGCTTGTACAAACCACGTGCTTGGTTCTCCTATCTCTACTGGAATCAAAGCCTCAGCACCATAAACCAGTGAAAATGGCATTTCTCTTGTGCTCGTTTTTGTAGTTATACGATAAACCCATAAAACCCCAGGTAATACCTCAGGCCAGTTACATTTTAATTCTGGTAACCGCTTCTTCAAATTGTTGATAATGACCATATTTGTCGATTTCACTTGTCCATTACCTACTGGATGGTATGGTGTAGACGTTATCCTTTTGATTTGCCAACTTTGAAAAAAATTTGTGATTTGAGCTCCTATAAATTGTGGACCGTTATCACACACGATCTTTTTTGGTACTCCAAATCGGCATATTATGTTCCTCCAAATGAAGTCCTTAACTACTTCCTCTCATGCATGTTTCAATGCTCCTGCCTCCACCTATTTAGTGAAAGAATCAGTAAGTACGAGCAGAAACTTTACATGTCCTTTAGCTTGTGGTAATGAACCCACGATATCCATTCCCCATTTCATGAATGGCCATGGTGCTATGACTGGATGCAATAACTCTGTTGGTCTATGCATGTTGTTACCATACCTTTGGCATCACATTTAGCCATGAAACTTTGTGCTTCTTCTTCCATTTTAGACCAATAACAATATGGCCTAATTAAAGTTCTTACCAGTTACCTTCCTCCTGCGTGATTTTCGCAAAGTCCCTCTAGTATTTCTCTCATTACGTACTCTGTTTGAGAAGGTCCAAGGAATCTTGCTAAGGGACCACCGAATATTTTCTGGCAAAGATTCTCTTGTATTAAACAGTACCGAGTAGCCTTTTTCGAAGTGTGTGTGCTTTTATTTTATCCTCGGGGACGATACCATATTGCAAAAAAGCAACAATTGTGTTCCTCCAATCCCAATTAAGTTATTAAATTTACCTCATTCTTATCAGGTTCGAGAACGGAATGAAATAAATGTATAACTGAAGCATTTGCATCGTTTTCCACGTCAGCTGCAGACGCGAAATTGGCTAAAGCATCTGCTTCAACATTTTCATTTCTTTGTATTTGTACAACTTTCCAAGTTTAAAATTGCTTTATCAATTCTCATACTTTTTCTAAGTACTATTGCATCCTTGCCTCCCTGCTGTGTAAGTCCCCCAGCATTTGATTAACCACGAGCTGCGAATCACTTTTAATTATAATTTGGGTTATGCTAAGTTCTCGTGCCAATTTCAGACCAGCAATCACAAATTCATACTCTGCCTAATTGTTAGTTATATAATGACATTCAATAGTTTGTCTAATGGTTTGGTCGGTAGGTGGTACCAGAAAAATTCCTAGACATGCGCCTTTTACATTGGATGAACCGCCAGTAAATAAAATCCAAGTCTTGGGGTTTGCACCATCAAAAACTTGTAACTTTTTCCGCTTCTAACTGGATTCCGTGGCTAAAATCAGCCACGAAATCAGCTAATACTTGAGATTTTATAGCATTTCTAGGTTGGTAAGTGATTTCGTATTCACTTAATTCAATAGCCCATTAGGCTAATCTCCCTGAAAATTCATGCTTATGCAATATATTACGTAATGGGTAAGCAGTTACTACAACAATGAGATGACATAGAAAATATGATCTTAACTTTCTAGATGCCATGATTAAAGCACGATCTAGTTTTTCTAATTGCGGATACCGTGCCTCTTCATCTAACAAAGATTTACTAACATAATATATTGGGGATTGTTTACCTTGGTCCTCTCGGACCAAAACAACACTTACCGCAACTTCTAAGATAGCAAGATAGATAAGCAACCTTTCTCCCGTCTTTGGTTTTGTAAGTAATGGCGGATTTAATAAATATGTTTTCAAATTCCTAAGTGCTTGTTGGCATTCTTCATTCCACTCAAAATGATTTTGCTTCTTAAGAGCTAAAAAAATTGAAAACACTTCTCTGATGATTAAGAAATGAACCTTCCCAAGGCTACAATTCTTCCAGTTAGTCTTTGGATGTCAAGACCCAAAATTCACAAAGTGTCATGGTGGCGTCGGACACTGCTGTTAGGCAAGCCAACTCAAATACTAAATTAAGTCTCAATTTAACACTTTTGAAACACAGAGTTTTTCCTTCATTATTTAGAAATTTTTAAGGAATATAGTTCCAAATCAAATTTAAAAGTTAAGCAATTAATACAATACTTTAGACCATCCTAGAAGCCGGTGTCACAAATATATGAGCATCTACTGATAAGAGAAATAAAATACAATATCTGTCTGGAATACAATGGATGGAAAGTAAATACAGTACACTGGAAGGGACTACCCTAGCTGCGGCCGTCTCGAATGATACAACTCACCTAGTCCCAAAATCATCCGCGCTGCTATGCCTAATAGACCACTGGAGTCACATATACTTGTGCAACCAAATGAACAACAAGTGTAATATGAGTACAAAAATAACGCGTACCCAATGAGTATCCCGCCTAATCCCGAAGAGGTAGAGACGAGATGGTAAATTTTGACACTTACTAATGGTCCAATAATACTATACTAAAACATGAGAAATTCACGGATTTATATAGCATGTTCTAGTTCACAAACTGTAAAATAGGTAAACACCTTTAATAATTAGCAAAGGATTTTCATGATTTCTTTTCTTTTATCTTCAGCAATTTATGTCGAGCCAAAAGGCAATATTAACATCAAGTAATTCAAGTAAGCAATATAAACATGCGCATATCATGCCGAGGCGACGACCCAATCCAACAGAAATATAAATTGTGCATTGTCAAGGGTCGAACAGTCCGAACCAATAGATGCATCTATTTTCCCTGCTCGCGAATCATCCATGCGACATGGTTAACATAAAGTAAACAAATACCCTGCTCGTGAATCATCCATGCGATGCAGGCACACACGGGAATACATGTTCAAATAGTCAATTAAGAATTATCGGAGAATATTTTATCAGATAAAAGCCAAATCCTCTTTTAATAATTTGAGAAAATGAAGTTTAAACCTTTTTGAAATTCGCTTCTAGTTCAATTGGATTTTAATCAATTCAATTGCCAATAAGATAGCAAATATCACAAGTATAACATGTTTTTGGGGTCCTAGACTACCAACACAATAGCATATAGTAGCTACGCACGGACTCTCGTTACCTCGTGCGTACATAGCCTCCACAAATAGAAGCATATAATCAATTTAACTCACCTATGGGGTAAATTCCCCCTTACGAGATTAGAAAGGGGACTCACCTCGCTCCGAAGATTCACAACCAGCATTTTGCGTTCTTCCGAAGGCTCAAACCAACGCACACTGCTCCAAAACTAGCCAATGGTCATACAAATCCATTAATATATGCTCATTTATACTTTACTACCCAATTTACAAGAATTCCTAACCCCGAACGAAAAGTTGAAAAAATGCCTTCGGGCCCACGTGCCCGGAATCCAAAACTTTTCGAAGATAAACTTTGCCCATGACCTTAGGAACTCAAATATATAATTTTCTCTTAATTTCATATCCAAAATCGTGGCTAAATTCCAAGAATACAATATTTCTAGGTCTTTTTCTAACCCTCAATTTTCTACCCATTTACATTTTAAAATCCATACATAAACAATGTATTTAACTCATAATAGGTGGGATATCATACCTTATCATTGATGATTAAAATCCCTCTCTTGAAGCTTCCCAAAAATCGCCCAAGCCATGAAAAATGAGTGAAATGAACCCCAGATAATGATTTAAAACAAGCCAACTGCCCAGCTTTTTTCGCTTCCACGGTCCCGCTTCTGCGGACTGCTTGCCGCTTTTGCGGCTCCCATCAACTCCAGGCCTTCCGCTTTTGTGGTTTCGCATCAGCGGATCAAGGGCCGCTCCTACGTTTCTGGCTGCCCTTGCCCCGTCCGCTTCTGCGGCTTCTTCCTCGCTTCTGTGGGGCTGCTTCTGCGGTCCCATTTCCGCAAAAGCGGAAATACCAAATACCAGGTGCTCAGTTTTTCCAAAAATCCAAATTTTGATCCGCTAACCACCCGGAATCCACCCGAGGCCCCCGGGACCTCAACCAATCATACCACCCAATCCCAAAACACATTACGGACTTTCTCGAGGCCTCAAATCACATCAAACAATGCTAAAACCATGAATTACACCTCGATTCAAGCTTTATGAACTTAGAACTTTCCAACTTCTACTTCCGGTGTTTAAACCTATCAAATCAAGTCCGATTGACTTCAAATTTAACACACAAGTCATATTTGAAATTACAAAGCTATTCTAATTTCCGAAATCATATTCCGACCCCGATATAAAAAAGTCCACTCCCGTTCAAACTTCTCAAAAACCTTCAAATTTCTATTTTTAGCCAAATGGCTTCAAAATGACCTACGGACCTCCGACTTCACTTCCGATCGCGCTCCCAATTCCAAAATTACCATATGGAGCTACTCCCAGTCTCGGAATCCCAAAGGGACATCGATAACACTGAAATGCACTTCAAGCCAAAATTAAAAATTTCTCCCGAAATGCTAACTTCCACAATAGGTGCCAAAACGCTCTCGGGTTATCCAAAACCCGAACCGGGCATATGCACAAGTCTGAAATCATCATACAAACCTTGTTGGAACCTTCAAATCCTGATTCCGATGTCGTTTACTCAAAAAATCCAATCCTAGTTCATTCTTTCAACTTTAAGCTCCCGAAATGAGAATTCTCTTCCCAATCAACTCCAACATTCCCGAAATTTAATTTCAACCACGCGTACAAGTCAAAATACCTTAAATGAAACTGCTCATGGTCTCAGACTGCTAAACAATACGCTAGGGCTCAAAACGAACGGTCGGGTCGTTACATTGGGCTTCTTTTTTACTTGTCAGCACATCAGGGATTTCCTCTATAGCTTTAATCTGCGCGGGATTTACTTCAATTCCTCGGTTAGAAATAAGATAACCCAAAAACTTACCTGATGCAACTCCAAACTCGCATTTTTCGAGGTTCAGCTTCATGTTAAATTTTTGAAAAATTTGAAATGTATCAGATAAATTAGATATATAATCCTTAGAATGCTGAGGTTTTACAATCATATCATTTATATACACCTCCACGATTTTTCTCAAATATTCTTGAAACATTTTGGTGACTAGCCGTTGATAAGTTGCTCCAGCATTCTTGAGACCAAAGGGCATTACTTTATAACATTAAGTCCGCCTGTCTATTATAAAAGAAGTTTTCTCCTCATCTTAGGGTCCATTTTGATTTGATTATAATCTGAATATGCATCTAAAAAACTTAATAGTTCATGCCCTATAGCATCATCGATTAGTTGATCTATATGTGGTAGAGGGAAAGAATCTTTTGGACAAGCTTTATTAAGGTCTGTATAATCTACACAGACTTGCCACTTACCATTCTTTTCAGGCACCGCATGGTATTAGCTAATCAGTTAGGATATATTACCTTGCGGATAGACCCAATTTTTAATAACTTCTAAACCTCGCGGTATTATCTCCTTGCTTTCTCTTCTTTTATTTGATCGATGTGAATGATGGGTCTTCATTTAAGTTGTGAGTCATTACCTCCGGTGGTATACCTATCATATCAGCATGGGACCAAGCAAAACAGTCCACATTATCTTCTACAAATTCAATTATCATACCTCTCATATTCGGGTTCAAATTTGCTCCAACATAAACTTTTCGCTCGGACCATCGCTCAAACAATGTTACAGCTTCCAATTCTTCAATTTTTGCTTTAATATTTTTATTTTCTTCTGGCTCTTGAATTGTGTCAGGTCTCGAGTCTATGTATGTTTGTTCCTTCTTAATTGAGGTTTGAACTGTGATATCCTCAACTGCTTTCTATGATTGCTATTTCTCTTCATTCACCGTGCTCACATCTATCATAGAATTAATTATCCTAGTTGCATGCTGATCTCCACGAATTTGGCAAATTCCCCAAGGTGATAGAAATTTAATAACATGATCCAAAGTTGATGGGACAACATCCATTTCATGGATCCACGTTCTCCCTAGGATCATTATAAGCCATTTCCATATCTACCACTTGAAATTTAGTTTTTTTAACAACACCTTCAGCAAAAGTTGTTAGTATTACCTCTCCTTACGTTATTACACTGGAATTATCAAATCCAGACTAGATATGCGCCTTTGGTATCATTTTTTCTTCAGCTTGAATTTCACGTAATACCCTCAGTAGGATAATATTTACAGAACATCCTGGTTCAATCAAAACCCATTTAACATTAGTTTCATATACAATTAGAGATATTACCAGTGCGTCACTATGTGGAGATAATACACCATCCGCATCTGCATCATCGAAGGTTATACTTTCTTCCTCCAAGACTTGTCATACCCACTTCCCGTGGGTAATACTGACGTTAGAAACTTTATTATATGTTGTGTACGTTACATCATTGTTATCTTCTCCCCTCTTATGACATTAACAGTTCTTTTGGGAGATGGTGGTTTTGGGGGCACCTGCCTATTTTTCATGTAAGCCTCCTTGCCTTTCACTGAACTACTCAGTAAGATACCCTTGTTTCAACAAGTGATCAACTTAAACTTGTAAAAAATTGAAATCAGAGGTTTTATGGTCGTGATCATCATGAAACTCTCACCAATGATCATGGTTACGCTGATTTGGATTTGACTTCATCTCTTTTTGCCATCGAATCTTATCTCCCATGCTTCTCAAAACTGCTACGAGCTCAGAGGTACTGATGTTGAAATTATAACCACCGAATCTTGTCTTTAAACTTTTGTCATCATCTCGTGACTCATGATTGGTTCGCTCATTCCTAAATCCTAATGAGGAACTTGACTCATTGTTTTTAGATTTGTGATCGTACCTATGATTATTTCTCCTTGACCGTGACTCTTTTCCCCCAGGTCCCATATAAGGCTCGTATCTATTTTTATCGGACATTCTTTCATTTTTTACACGTCTCAAACTTACCTTTTCCTCTTTTAGAATCGTGGAACAGTGTCCCCTTCAATCCGCAACTTCGTGTTGTACCTGTTATAAACATTATTCCATGTTGTAGCAGTGAATTCTTGAAGGCTTTCCTTGAGTATCCTTGAGGCCTCCTAGCTTCTTTCGTTCAAATTACTTGTGAAGGCTATAGGTGTCCAGTTGTCAGGTACACGCGGTAAAGTCATTCTTTCACGTTGAAATCTATCCACGAAATCTCGAAGTAGTTCTGAATCTCCTTGCTCGATTTTGATGATATCCGCCATTATTTTTTCTACCTTTTGAGGTCCTGAATGTGCTTTGATGAAAGAATATGCAAGTTCAACAAAAGAATTTATAGAATTTTTGGGTAAGAGAGAATACAAAGTTAGCGCCCCTTTGGTGAGTGTTTCACCAAATTTTTTTACTAATACCGATTCGATCTCTTGTTTGGTCAGATCATTACCCTTAACGCCATTTGTGAATGTTGTCACGTGGTCTCGTGGATCTGTTGTTCCATTATACTATGGGATATCATGCATTTAAACTTCTTTGGAATTGGAAGGATGGCAGCACTTGGCTTCCAAGGTTGTTGTGAATATTTATCCATATCCACTCCTTTTATTACAGACGGAACTCCGGGTATTTGCTTTATGCGGTCATTTTGATCCTTGAGCTGTCTCTACGGGATTAGTAACAAATTTTGCAAATGAGAATTAGCTGAATTACATGGTTATCCCTCCTGTGATTCACTGTGGGTTCCTCCATTTCCTGAATTAACAAGCCCATAACGAGGATTCTCCAATATGTTGTTATTAGGTGTAGGTGTAGGTGGTGCAACAAGTAACTGACTAACTAGAGCCTGAACAACTTTGTTGACATATGCAGCAATTGCTTTTTGTAAACCCTCATTTACCCCTTCAAAATTCTCAGATTGTTACTGTCCACAAGCATAAGACTCTGGAGTGCCTTCTCGAGATTGTCGTGGTGAACCACGTGGAGAAGGGACCAGGTGAACGTTTTGTAAATCTTCTTGAGCTTGTTGGTTTTGATTTACCTAATTTCCTTGAGTGTTATTATTGTTGTTTGCCATAGTCGATGGAAATAGATTATCAGAATCTCGGTAACAGAACTAATTTGTATAACCAAAAAACTAGAAATTTAGAAGAACACGGGTTACTGATAATCAGAAGAGAATATAAAGAAAATACTTTTGAGAACAAGATAATCAGAAAACAAATAAATCAAAATATATACCAGTAATATTTCGTATGTTACAAATGTTCAACATCCTCCTTTTTATAGTAATTTTGGAGGTATGTGCCTTACCCTTTCATAATAAGGCTATTATGAGCGATTAATGACATTAAATGAAACGTTACACAATCATTACATTAAACAAATATTCTCTAACGTTTTTAGTATTTAATACGCATTAAATACTGTATCTGGTCTTTCATAGGCTACCGGATTCATTCCCTTAATTCCCTTTGATCTTTGTGTTTTAAATGTCTTGAATAGGTACGGGCTCTGCATCACTTGAGTAATTGCCATGCCTCTTCCACTACCTTTGCCCGCATCTATTGTTGTTCCTGTCTCTGGGCTAACTTTAATTCTTTGACTGTTTGACTGATCCACTTGTCATGACACGTCATCTCCAATATGTAAGCTCGATTTTTCCTAATACATATAGTCCCTCCACTTTCCATTTATTCATCACTTCAATATTTGGAAAGTAGATTCTCATTAAAAAGGGAATTTCTATCATTATTAATGCTATGACAAGATTGACGCTTCAATTGTCTTTTCCATTTAATGTTCTGTGCACGTGTCATTCCCTTATTGACTCTATAGTTTTGTAGCCCTTTTCAAGGCTTTTTTATGGCTTCACTATTCACGAGGTGCCAGTTACCTTGGATTGCCATCATTACATTTTTTCCTTTGACGGTTGTTCTCTAATATAAATAGAACTTCTATTCTTGTATTCTTTCACATAAAGTTTTATTGAACACTTTATTTTTCTCAATAATGTTTACTTCTTCTTCATCGTGTCTTCTTCAAACCCTAACCCTAGAAAAGCTCCTATTTTAGATAGCTTCCCCAATGCCCCTGTTAGACATAAGAGGGGCAGGGGTGGTAGACTTTGCAGTTTAGGGTCCACCCATGGTAGTTCTGGTTCTTTTGTGCCTTCCTCTAGTTCTTGTCTTGTTTTTAGAACTAGAGGTTCTTTTACTCAAAGATCGTCTTCTAAGGGTAAGGAACCCTCTGAAACACTACAAGAACCCTTGGTAGAAGAGATAGTCCCTAATGACTTATCTTTCCACCAGGACAGACAATCACTTCAACTCAAAATTTTTAGCTTAGATCATGTTGATATCTACCCCACCATGATTACAGAGGTTTTATCTTCCATGGTTCGCAAAGGTTGCCATTGGAGAAATGCTTTTCCCATCACAATTCCCAATCCTAATTAAAGAATTTCCTCTTACAAGACTGGACTTTCTTTCGTTTATACTTACCCCTTTACTCTTGGATTTAAACTAGCTATTGATTCAGTTATTCTAGATTTTTGCCGTTTCTTCAAAGTTTGTTTAGCACAGATTGGTCCTCTTGTTTGGAGAGTAGTAGATTGTTTAAGACATTTGTCTAACAAGGCAGGTGTTGATTTTTCCTTCCTCCACCTTATTCATCTCTACTCCCTGATGCTTTTTCGCAATGGTGTTTTTACCTTAGTAGCGAGGAGCGAAAGGGTTTTGTAAGACCTGAAGATGATAAGGGTCGCGGCTGGTACGCCTGATTTGTTGTTGTCTCCACCGTTGGTTTGGTGGGTAAAGAAAACATTCTCTTCGCTGAGAAGTGCAACTTTGCACGTAAGTCTTCTATCTCTCTTGTACCTCTTTTCTTAAAATATAAAATCTTCTCTAATTCTACTCCCTTCTCTTTTGTAGAAACCATGGGAGTTGTGGATACCGTCCCTAATTTTCGTGGTTGGGTAGATAAGTTGTTGAAGACCGCGCCTATGGAGGCTAGGTCTTGGAAATTTATTTCCAATCAGTACGGTTGGAAAGTGAAACGCATGGTAAGAGTTTTTTTTTGTTTTTCCGTATGTAAAATCTTCCTTTTATTGCCTTAATTTTCACCCCTCTTTTTGTCAAGATTTGCAATTTGAGGCGTTTCTGATGAAGCAGTTGCAGCCTCTCGATCCTCTTCAAGAGCTCAAATTACATTAGGAAGAGCTCGGGATATACTGGTGAAGAGGAAAACCATGGAAAACGACTCCGAGGAGGAGGAAGAAGGTGAAGGTGGCTCTTTAGTAACGAGGCCAAGAGCTAGGAGACGTATTATATCTGATGAAGAAATTGAAGGTTCTTCTCGTGCCTCTCCTACTGAGCCTGTCCATCTCGTCTCTGATGATGATGTTACCCCTCAGGATACTCGTGAGTCTATCAACCGACCTTTTGTCAGTGGTTTTGAGAGTGGCGAGTTAGGGCTCGTGTTAGATGAACTTCCCCTTTCTTCCTTTTCAACTCTTGTAACATCAACTCCTCCTCCTCCTTTGCCTGAAGTTTCTCCCTTACCCACTCCATCTGCTTTTATTCCTTTACCTGCTCCATCTGCTCCTATTCCCTCTTCTGTTGTTTTCACTTCTTCTACTGCTCCTCCCTCAGTAGTTCCCCCTTCTATTGTTCATCATACAGAAGTTGAGACGTCTTCTTCATTAAGTGTCGAAATATAAAAGGGCCCTCTCTTATAAAACTCATGGTTAAACTATCTAGTCATGAGATTAACTGAAGCATTTTTAAGAACAAAATACAAACTATTCTCTAAGTCCTTGAAAATGGGCCAAACGGGCCCTAGGGGACCAAAAGGGCTGGTCCCTAGTGCACCAAAAAGTCCACGGTGGGCCCGTCTTACCAAATAGCTCGCGAGTGTGGGACCGTTTAGCCCGGGACCGGCAAAAAGTCCTAGGCCGGTTCAACCGGGTCAAACGGGCCCAACAACTATTCTTTTTCTAAAATAAATTTCAAAAAAGGGCAACGGTCAGAAATTTAAAATGTAGTCGTTGAGCTGCAATTTTAGCCGTTTGGCACTTTCAACCATTTGGCTCCCAAACTTTTAATAATTATACTTTTTCCCTATTCTCACCTATAAATACCCCGTCAGTCTTTCATGTTTACTCACAAATTCATCAATCTCTCTCAGTCTCTCTCTAACTTTATTCTATAATTGCTTACTTTATTATTACAATTTCGTGAAAAATTGTGAAGTTGGTGAATTGAAGTATTCAAGCCTTCAAGTCTTCAACGATATTTAATTTTCAAGAAGTTGTTCGTCAATTCGGTAAACTCATTCCAACTTTTAAGTTTTAATATTATAGTTTTGTTTGTTTTTGTTAGTATAATTATAGTTAACATGGACTTTTCTTTAAAAAAAATATTTGGTGGTAAGGGTAAGGGAAAATATAAAATTGGTGAATCTAGTCGCCAAGCTACTACTCTTCCCCCGGCTCCCCAACCCAGACCTGTTACCCATCCTCCTCCACCTGTTTTTCTTGATAGTGATAACCCTTGTTTTTAATTTTTCGATAGTCGATTTTGCCATGATGTTGCACCATGTTAACAATTAAATGAAGAACATAGGAATGCACTTTATCCCAATCAAACTATCTTTGAAAATGATGAGAAAATGATGATTTATATGAAATGCAACCAGATTTAGATGATACACCTACTAGCCCTGTTAATAACCAAACTGATGCCCCGCTTGACCCTCATGTAGTAACCCCTACTTTTAACATACAACCTTCTAAACGGCCTGAAATATCTCTTGTTTGGCACTTTTTTACTCAACTAAGAGAACAAAATAAGGCTAAGAGTAAAACTTGTCTTTGATGGCTCATAAATATACTGGAGATCGTAGCGGTATGGGTACTTTGACTAGACATATATTGAAACACCCTAGAGATAAAGCTAGATATTTACAAATGAAAGTTGTGCAAGAGGGGACAAGTGCAAATACTACGGTTAACCCTAGTACATGGTAAGATCTAGTTCAACCGGGAATTAACACTGTTACTGGTGGCATTTTATATTATGATCCAAATAAAGATCGTGAAGAATTGGCAAAAATAATTAATGTTATGTGCTTACCCTATAGTTTTCCTTCTAACCCTCATTTTGTGTATTATATTAGAAGAGTTTTTAATCTTACTTGTAAAGGATGGCCTCACGCAACCGTAATAAATATAAACATGAATATGAATAATATATGCGCTATTTATTTACTCATATAGATTGTCGCATTTCTATTACTACTGATATTGGTAGAAGTGATAATGACTGTGATTATCTAACTGTTACAAGTCATTGGATAGATGAGGACTAGATAATGCAAAAGCGCATTATTGCTTATATAATAATAATTCATGCCACACAGGTAAGTTTATTGCTAATACAGTTGCAGATATTTGTAGATATTTTTGCATTAGAGATAAAATAATGTCGGTTTTAATGGATAATGCTTCTAGTAACACTAATGCTATAAACTTGCTTACAACTATGCTAAATTCTGCATTTAGGAATATTTTTCACGTTAGATGTATTTGTCATATTTACCATTTAATCGTCGGTGATGGTATAAAAGTTTTAAATGTAGAAATTGAAAAGGTTAAAATGGCTCTTAATTGACCTTTTTATTCAAACCGTAGAAGTAGACTTAGAGACTATTTAAAAGCAGGTGATCAATTTGGCCTTAGAGAAAGAAAGGCTCATAAACCTTGTCCGACTAGATGGAATTACATGTATGAAAATTTAACTGTTGCATATGAATATAGAAACCCAATAAGCGCAATGTATAATGCTCGTGTAGGTAATGATGATGATGATGATGATGATGGTGATGGTGATGATGATGATGTGATGATGATGATGATGATGATGAGCACCTTACAAATAAAGATTGGACTAATGTTAAAATGCTTGTAGACTTTTTAGAATAATTTTATGTTGCTACAAATGAATTATCTGGTTAATATTATCCTACTATTTCTAACTGTTTAGTTTATATTGCAGCACTTGCAGATTTATTTACTCAATTTTCAGAGGGTGGGGTAACTTATCAATGCTAACTTATAACCGGAGATAGACTAAGCTTATGAATAAATGCTAGCGGAACTTGCGCATGATGCTGCTTCACCCAGAAGCGATGATGCACAAGCTTCTTTTCCACCACCACCAGCGGAAATTCCTCCGAACCTTGAAGGATTTATGAGATTTGTTAGAGATAATATATATACTAATATGTATCTTATGTTTTGGCATATCTTCCTTAGTTTTTTTTCTTTTAATTGTGGTATTAGTACCTTGTTGTGCTCAATCCATTGGGGAGAGGAAGACTAAGAAAGATATTGTCATTTTTTGTTAATGTCGTAATAATAAAAATTATAAGACATTCCCTTGAATATTTCTTTGCAATTTATTTTGTATTTAAATTTGATATATATATATATATATATATATATATATATATATATATATATATATATATATATATATATATATATTACAAAAAAATACCTTAGATAAAAAAAATTTAAAAATATAGCCCGGAAAGAAAAAGCCCGTTTAGGCCCGTGGGCCCCCTATTTAGTCCGAGGCCATGTGAGCTTTTTAGGCCCACGGTGAGCCGGGTTTTGAACCGTTTGACGCGGAGCCGCTAAAGCCCGACCCGTCAAAGCACGAGACCGTTTGACCCGGGCCACTCAGGCCACGAAGGATACAGCCTTACCAACAAAACACACAAAAAATTAAAAGAAAAAGAATTTCAACTAGCAATCCCCTCTCTTCCCTCCCCTCCCCCAAAAAAAACCCAAATAAATTGTCCAAATCAATAGAAATTTCCAGAAAAGAACAAAAACCAAAAATTATCTAATCCATCCCATTAATAACGTGGGTCCAGCATAGCAAAAACAAGAATGACCCAGTGACACGTATAAACCACCCAAATTTATGTTATATAATTTCTTTTCCTTGTTTTTGCAATTTGGCACCAGATTTTTGGGTATAACGAAAAAAAAAAATACCTACCACTGGCCACCAGAACAGAGCATAGACTCTCCTTTTGTTTTGTTCAGTTCTTCCTCTTAGCCAGCCGGCCATTAGCTCGCTCTTCGCTAATTACAAAGAATTCATGATCTGATTTTCTCAAGTCTCAGAAATGGTGTGTGCAGGTAGGATACTGTGTTTATCTTGCTCAACGACGCCGTTTTGTCCTTCCACTTCCAGATATCTCCATAGAAGGAACCTTAGAAATAATACTAATAATATTAAATGGCGATCCATGGCCTCCGATGCTGATGCTTCTGCATTTACTACTTCTTTTGATTCTGAATCCTCCGATAAAACTGGCCCCGGGTAATTCATCTTCTTATTTCAGGAATCGGTTTATTGTGAATATTATTGATGCTTTGACGGGACTTATGAGTAACTATAGAAAGTTATAAGGGAAGAAACTGATAGTTTTGGAGATTTGGGGGATTAATTTTGACAGGTTTTGTATAATAGAAGGGCCAGAGACAGTAGAGGACTTTGCCAAAATGGAGTTGCAAGAAATTCGAGACAATATTAGAAGTCGGAGAAACAAGATATTTTTGCATATGGAGGAGGTCTGTTTTTCTCCCTCTGTTATTTATTAATATATTTATTTGTTCAATTTAATGTTTCAAATAATTGCTCTATATTAGAAATTATAGTCTATAGAACATAGCAAACATTTTCTGTGGTAATTATTCTCTTTGGATGATAGTGGTGTTCAATACAGCTTGCGCACACCTTTTGTATCATAATTATTGATCGGACGTAATTCATATTATTGACTGGAGAAATAGAAGGTCAGCATAATGTTTATAATTGACATAAAGGGTAACCCGGTGCACTAAGCTCTTATGTGCAGGGTCTGAGAAGCCGGACCACAAGGTTCTATTGTACATCTCTATTATAATTGACATAATAGAAAGGAAATTTTTTTTAGACATCCGGTGTTTGCATAAAACTGATGAATGGAAGACGTGTCAATAATATAAACTTTTATCAATTAATTACGACTAAGGTTAAATTACTTGATTTGGTACCAGTATTTTTCAAATAGATTTTGATGATGTGGGAGACATGTCAGTGCACGACAGTTATGACCTTGGGAAATTGACATGTATAGCAGATAAGCTGGTTTGTTGATTAACTCTCATTTTCACTTTTGCCTAAGTATTGGAGTATCATCTTATTAACTTTTGCTGATATGAAACATAATATGCCTTAGAGTTTTGTCCTCATATTTCTTGTTATAGTTGAAGTACCTAGGGATTTGATTGCTATAGTTGCATAATTAGATGTTCATAGTCTTCCAGTGTCGAAGTTGTTATTCCTCGTATCTTCAAACTGAGCAGGTACGGCGGCTAAGAATACAACAAAGGCTAAAAAGTGCTGAGCTTGGGATACTAACGGATGAACAAGAAAATGAGCTTCCTAATTTCCCATCATTTATTCCCTTTTTGCCTCCCCTTGTAAGTATTCTTGGATGTTGCAGAATGTTTATGTAGTGATTAGACTCTTATAATAACCTAAAGTTCCAGTTCTCATAAAGTAAGGAGATCCTTTCTTTTTCTTTTGCATCGAAGGCTATGCAGTATTTTGAATGACATTTTTATATTTTTTTGTTGGCAGACATCAGCAAATCTTAAGCAATATTATGCTACTTGTTTCTCACTCATTGCCGGAATTATGCTTTTTGGTGGACTTCTAGCGCCTACTGTAAGTTTTTCTTTTAATATTTTTATATCGTTTGGCCAATTGACTTTAGGTGAAACTGTGATTAATTTCTGAGAAATCCTCAGATGTTAACAATCAGTTCAAACTCCTATATATGCCTTGTGAGGCCTACTATTCTTAACATCTAAAGCCTGCTCATTTATTGCTATAGTTGGAGCTGAAATTGGGTTTAGGAGGCACATCATATGCTGATTTCATCCAAAGCATGCATCTACCAATGCAACTGAGGTACGTTCATGGTATAGTCAACTTTTTTTGTGTAAGGTAAAGTACTTTATTGATAATTAGTACCAAGAAGGTACTTCAAAAGTAAAAAGATATCAACAAGTTCATTGCTATAGTTACAGCATTTTAGACTCCAAAAACTCCAAGAGAAGAGTTCGATTTTCCAGTAGTCCACTCCTACACCATAAATATAGCATCTGTAAATTTTTTAATATTTTAAAAAAGATAAATCCAATTTCTTTCCTTCAAAGCGTCTGTTATTTCTATCCAACCATAGTGTCCAAATGATGCATATTGGGGCAGTCTTCCAAGTCTTTCTTCCTCTTTTCAATCCTGTCCTTTTCAGTAAGATAGTAGGCTTCATATCCTGAGGCATCACCCAACTGACTCCAAAATGCTAATCATACATGACTATATCGGCCAGGAGAATTCACAGTGAAGTAGAAGATGATTGTTTGTCTCCAATGAGGCTTCACATAAAAGCATTTAATGCAAAGAGATAGGTCTCTTTTTTTGAAGAGCAGCTTGATTTAGACAAGCCTCTTTTGCAACTATCCATCCAAAACAGGCTGCTTTAGGGGGTGCACTTGTTCTTCAAAGCATTTTCTTGAGCCATTGAATTACCAGTTCTCTCCTTGCTGCTGTAGAAGGGTGTAGTAAGTCTTCGTTACCATTATCAGCAAAAAAAAGATGTAGTAACTCTTCACTGCGAGTATTCATTCTTGTTAGCTAGCCAAACTTGTGAGTCCTTTCTATTAACATCAAGGGAAATAGGTTGCAGAAAAATAAAAATAAAAATGAGTAATTTCACCTAGCTTCCAGTCATTAGAAGAGAATAGCTTCTGAATTGTATCAGCCATCATATGTCTGTAAAGCAATCAGCCACCATGACTTCTTTGTTCAAGCACATGTTCAATAAGGTGGGAAAGATATTCAGCGGTCTACCATTGTCATGCCATTTATCCTTCCAAAATTTAATGCTTCTCCCATTTCCTAGCTTAAGTGTGGCATTCTTTTGAAAGTCCAACCATAGAGTCCACATGATGCATATTGAGGCAGTCTTTCAAGCCTTCGTGTTCTACCTCTTTTCAATTCCCCGTCCTTTCCAGCAACATAATATGTTTCTCCTATGATATTGTGTGTTTGCTTTGCGATGAAGTATATTCACTTCTCTCACACCAACAACAATGGCTTCATAACACTTAGGTTCACCAAAACAAAAGGTCCAAAACCATAGGTAAAAAGTTTATGTTCTAACTGCTAGTAATCCGTATAGGTATGTGTTGTTGAATTTAAGTCACCTAAGTTAAGTCACGTAATACAGGATGCTAAAATGGCAATTTAAAAGATACTTATTTTGTGTAAAACTATGTCATAGTATTCCTGTTGGTTTAGCAGATTAGCCAAGGTACCTACTTTATAAGCACAACTTTAAATTGCTAGCATTCTTTTTTTTTTGAACAAGGTAACAATTATATTCTTCAGAACCCAAACGGGCCTGGTATCTAATATTTACAAACAATCCCTGAGAATCTTACAGAGAATCAAAAAGGTCTAGTAGTGATTCTACATCACCTATCAACTATTCTTTACACCAAAAATGAAAAAGAGAAATACAAGAACTCTTGATTTTCTGTGTTGAACTGCGCTTGCCTTCAAAACATCTTGCATTCATCTCCTTCCAAACTGTCCACCATATGCAGGCTGGAACCATCTTCCACCATTCCTTGTGACAAGTTCTTCCCCTAATGCTGTTCCAGCTGCATATCAGGCCAATGGTGTCTTTGGGCATTATCCAAACAATACCATCTAATGCTATAAAAAGCTCAAAGTTGTCTAGTAATAACACAATGTAAGAAAAGATGCTCATTGGTTTCATCTTGCTGTTGACATAGAAAGCATGTAGAGCTGGTCTGAATACCTCTTCTTTGGAGAATTTCTTGAGTGAGGCAAGCTTTTCTTACCACTAACCATGAAAAACAAATAACTTGGAATGGTGCTTTGATCTTCCAAATCTTTTTCCAAGGCCAAGGATAGTTGGGGTGTCCTTTGGATGATATATAGTTGTATGCAGCCTTGGCCGTAAATTTAGAGTCCTTGCCTCCTTTCCATGTAAGAGAATCCTCCGCCTCACTTAATCCTGCAAAACCTTCTAGCATTTTGAGAATCTCAGTAGCTCTAGTGACTTCCCAGTAATTGAGAAGCCTTCTGAAAATTAGGTTCCAGCCCTGGGAGCTCCAAGTTTCTTCTACTGCGGCATTAGGCGAAGTGGTGAGATTGAACAGATCAAGAAAAAGATCTTTCAATGCTCCATGACCGATCCGATCTTCATGCCAAAATGATATCATCCTCTCATTTCGTATCCTAAAACTTATGTTGTAAATTCCTCCCATAGATTCCTGATGGCTTTCCAATTGCCAACTCCATAAGGAGTTCTCACTGGTTTGGTGCTCCAGTGTCCTGATTGCTCGTACTTGCAGCTGACAACTTGTCTCCATAAGGCTTGCTTCTCAGTGTTGGATCTCCATAACCATTTCATTAAGAGACTCTTGTTCTGCAAATTTAAGTTTCTAATGCCCAGACCACCAACTCTCTTGCTAGAGATGAGAGTGTTCCAGTTAACAAGATGGGAGCCTTTGGATTCCCTGTTGCCTTCCCAAATAAAGTTCCTTCTCAATTGGTCAATTCTTCTCCTTATTTTGACTGGGATAGGAAATAAGGACATGATGTAGGTGGGTGGGGAGTCCAGGACATAGCTCACTAAAATGATCCTCCCCCCTAGGGATAAGTATTGTGCTTTCCACCTTGTAAGTCTCTTTTCACATTTATCTAGTACCCCTTCTGTTCTTGGAGCCCAAAGATAGTCCCAAATACTTAGTTGGTAAATTTCCTACTTCACAACCCAAAATGGCAGCTAGAATTGGACTGTTTGGATTTGCATTTATAGGCACCAACATGCTCTTTCTCCGGTTAACATGAAGTTCCGAGATACCTTCAAAGACTGTGAGAACCAGCCTCAAATGCATTAGCTAAGTAGGTTCAGCATCACAAAGAACCAGAGCATCATCTGCATACAATAGATGCGAAATCTCCATGCTATTAATTCTGCTCTAAACTTCAAATCCCTTCAAGCAACCACTGCTAGTAGAGGCTCTCATCATGCTACTCAACCCTTCCATGGCTAAAATAAAGAGTAAAGGAGATAGAGGGTCTCCTTGTCTTAAACCCCTCGTTGAAGAGAAGAAGCCTTCAGGAGATCCAAGACAGAAAACTTCACTGTACTGATACAAAAAAAGATCCATTTAAGCCATTTATTCCCAAAACCCATAACTTTCAGAATATTGATCAGGTACCTCCAATTAACATGATCAAATGCCTTTTCGATATCTACTTTGCATAGGATCCCTGATTTCTTCTCCTTCTGTCTACTATCAACACATTCATTAGCTATGAGGGCAGCATCCATGATCTGTCTTCCCTTGATAAAAGCCATTTGATGCTTGTTCACAATTTTATCTACCACCTTCTTATGTCTTTCTGCTAGTCTTGGAAATTATCTTGTAGATGCCCCAAATCTTGGTCTGAAATCTCTTAATTCCTTGGCTCCACTCTTCTTGGGTATAAGCGCCACGTAGGTGGCATTTAGACTCTTCTCAAAAATTCCCAGAGAGTGAAAATTGGCCATAGTTTGTAGGATGTCGACCTTCAAAAAATCCCAGCATGTAATGAAAAACCCCATCGTAAAACCATCAGGACCTGGCGCTTCGTCTATGGCACATAGCTTTAAACTATGAAGAACTTCTTGTTCCTCAAAAGGTCTCTCCAGCTAACTTTGTTCCTCGTCTGTATTTGAAGCAAAATTCTGAGAAGTAAAATTAGGCCTCCAAGCTTCTGTCTCGGAGTATAGTTGTTGATAAAAGGAGATGATTTCTCCTTTAATTTCTACTGGATCAGAGACTTCAATCCCATTAATCTCCAACTTGTCTATGGTGTTGAATCTCCTATGTGCATTGGCCATCTTGTGAAATAATTTTGTGTTCTTATCACCCTGCTTTAACTAGAGAATTCTAGATTTTTGCCTCCAAGAGTATTCTTCATATTTGGATATTTCCTCAAAATCCAAAGCAATGTTGGCTTTTTGTATCAGTTCGTCATCAGTGAGGTTTCTTTGTTCCTGCAAAACATCAAGAATGGTTAGTTGGTTCAAAAGCTCTGACTTCCTCTTTGCAAGATCCCCAAAGTTAGCGGTATTCCACTCCTTTAGTTTAGCTTTCAGGAGTTTCAGCTTTGTTGCTAAAATAAAGTCTGGGTGTCCTTGCACCGCAAAAGATAACCACCAAGCTTTAACCAGATCCTTGAACCCGTCAACCTCCAACCACCAATTTGCAAATTTAAAGTATGATGGTTTCCTTTGTTCCCAATCGCCACAAGTTAGCTTAATAGGACAATGATCAGAAGTGATTCTTGGCAGAGTAGACTGTCTAATATTCCTAATGTTTTCATCCCATTCAATGGAAAAAAGAAATCTGTCAATTCTCGAAGCAGTCCCCTGATTGTTCCCTTTGTTCCAAGTGAAGGAACCCCCAAAAAGTGGTGGATCTACTAACTGTAGATCATTGATTACGTCAGAGAAATCTCTCATAGCTCTGGTGAGACGGTGATTGTTGCTTCTTTCATTTGAGTGTCTGGTTGTCTTGAAGTCCCCACAGACCACCCATGGCCCATTACAAAGTCCCCTTGAGGCTGCCAACTCCCACCATAAGTCTTGCCTCTCAATTCTGGAAGTTGAGGCATATACCCCTGTGATGAACCATGAGAAATTGTGGTATGTTGTCAATTTACAAGAGATACTCTGGCTTCCAGAAATAATCAACTCCCCTTCTAATACCATTTTATCCCACATGATAAGAATTCCCCCACTAGTACCAATGGCTTCAAGATTTACAAAATCCACCCATTTATTCCCCATAAATGTCTGGCGACACGAGATATGTCACCTTCTATCTTTGTTTCTTGAAGAACTACTACATCACACCTCCATTCATTAAGAGTTGTTTTAATAGGTCCCATTTTCTCCCCATCATTCAATCCCCACACGTTCCATGATAGTATGTTGATCTTCATTAATCAACTTTGATGGTGCCTCTCCCCCGACCCTAGCTTGCCCATCTTTATATTTAATGCCTGATTTTAACCTCTCTAATTGCTTCTGACCTTTTGGTTTAATTGCAGTATTGATATCATCCGTCTTCTTATGTCTTCTACTGTTAATCTTCATGAATAAAGACATGGCATCCCCTTCACACCCTTCAAAATCAACCCCGAATTGCTTAATTTGAGAATATTCATATGCACCCACAGTGAAGCTTCTTCTTCTGCCCTTTGAATTTGCATGTCAATTGGAATTGCTTCTTCATCAATACATGCAGAAGGGTCCCCAAAAATAACCAATTGTTTGCTACCATCATCTGCATGCAAAGAATCCCCTTCTTTAATGAGTTGATCTCCCTGGACAGACTGCAAGATTAGAGGAACCTGAGCCAAGAGGTCCTAGTCCTCTTCGATGCTCAGAGTAGAGAAATTAGAAGGAAAAGAAAAACTGAGTTCCAAAAGCATAGGATCATAGTGGTCTTCTTTCATCTCTTTTGTCTGCTCCTTCGAAGACAGAAACATCGATGTTTCCAGAGATGGCAATTGAGGTCCAGAAATGTGACTCTTGCCTGTTAAGTTATTAATAATAGGCCCATTAGAGTCTTTAGAGGTTGGGCCATTAGAATCCTCATCAGTTGGGCCTTTAGAGATAGCCACATGTGTTCCTCAAATTCTTGGATTTGCATCTGCAATAAAGGGTCATAAGAATTAGGACCCACACTATTTAATTCCTCAACTTGGGCTATTAGGGTTAGGCCTTTGCACCTAGAATCAGTTGATAGATATGTCAAAATTGGGCCCACGCGATTTATTTCTTTGTGGCCCAGAACTTCTTTTTGTTTAAAGGAGTCAGCATCCACCTCACGTGAGTTAGATAGTTGAGTAAAATTTGAAAAAATTTCCCCTTCAATCGATGTGCCCACGTGACCTAGGTACTGTTGCGCCGAATAAGTCCCATCTTCTAGGCTACCCCTATTAACTAGTGGACCTTCTCTCCTCCCATCTACACTGGCAATCGGAGTTGCCATCACTGTCGCCGGAATTTCGCACCATACGGGAATTTTGTATAGATACTCATCGATGTCCACTTGTATAAATCTCGGAACCTTACTTCCGTCTCCCTTTACTTTGATTCTAGCCCAGTGTAAATGGTTTTTTAGTGTTGTCTCCTTCTGTTCCAATCCAACCACCACATTGATCACCTATTGCTTTGAGAACTTTCTCTAACCCGAGGTTAATAGGAAGACCCAGGAGCCTAATCCAAACCCAATTACGCTCCACTTCTTCAGGCCAACAATCAGTAGTAGGTTTCCACCATTCAAGGATCACTTTGGTCTTCTTCCAGTGCCATTCACCCTTAAGAACATGTTCGGCATCCTTCGATGAGGGTAGTTCAAACAAGAACTGGGAATGGTTCATCTCGTACACATTCACTAGGTAGATTTCCATGTGTTACAAGCCTATCTCCTAATATCATTCAAAGTTGGAGTCTCCTTCGCAGGAGTCAGAACTTTACCAACTATGCATCTTCTCAGCACATCTTTATCCGATAATTCTGAACCCCCAGGGATGATGACTTTGGAATTGTTGGATTTGATCGGAGAAGATTTCGTCCCTTCTGATGGCCATCTACTGGTTCTGATTACTTTGTTGTAGGACAACTCCCGCTGTGGATTCTGACAATATTTACATTCTTCTCTTCTTCTGGAACATTTATGAACCTTTGTATCTTTTGAGCTATTATTCCCCACCCTGCCTTTAATGTAACTTCTGGTGTAATAATGACAGACCTACTCTGCCCCTGTATAGCAATGAAACTGATGTACCTTCCATGTTCATTGTATTTAAGAGTGCAATAAAATTCTGCATAGTGATCTTTCATATTCCACCAACTTATTGCCCTGACATGCTCTTTTGAGGCCACATTAAATACCTCCACGATCCACTTCATGACTTTAAGGCTTACCGTTGCTTTCCTCATCAGGTTCCTGCTACGCTCAACCCATTCAAACCAAACTTCAGACCTAGAACAATTTTTTGTAATGTCAAAAGATTTAAAACCAGCATGATAATAAATCCACTCGCTATCCATACTAATAGAATAACTCGATTGGAGTTTGAAACAATAATCACAGTAGTTTGGGGTGAATTCCGGTGAAGAATCACACCGGAAAAGGTTATTCTTCAGTCCTAGAAAGTAGGACAGAGAAGTGTCTCGGTAAAGGTGCCTGGGAGCATTTTTTATCATAAATTACTAGCATTCTTGATCCTTTTTTTTTTGGCAAATTTGCGACCCTTTTCACAACCACAGTTACACTACAGAGACTTTTTTTCTTTTAGTAAGGAGTTGTAATAGCGTGTGGAAGCACTTATGATATATGAAGATAATATGTATGATAGAAATTACGTGCTTGTTGAGTTTTTCCTAAAATAACTTTCAACGAAAAATAGGAAGAGGCAGTTTTTTATTGGAAAATTTCTTCCTCCACTCTAAAAGAAAGACTCAAAAATCTTCAAAAAGTAAAGCTATACAAACATGTTAGCACACACTTTTTTCTCCCAAAACTTTTCTCAAAGAAAAATTTCCAAAAATTGTCCAGATAAAATTTCACAGGAGCACATTAAATGCTTCTCAAACTTTTGATGTGTAATTGACTAATTATTGGATAGATGTGGAACATGATGATTTGTTAATCACTCTGAAACAGAAAGTGATACTAAGTCAACAAACTCTACTATCAAAATTTCAGTTATTGGGTTATATATTATATATTTGAAAGATCTAATTCTTTGATAGGGTAATGCTATGTGGGTCTATCTGTTTGCAACAACTTCATAGTTACTTTAATGTACTTTGCAGTCAGGTTGATCCAATTGTGGCATCATTCTCTGGGGGTGCGGTTGGGGTGATCTCTGCATTGATGGTTGTTGAAATCAATAATGTGAAACAGCAGGAGCATAAGAGATGCAAGTACTGTCTCGGAACTGGTATGTAATTGGTTAATATAATTCGAAACTTAAAAAGTCTATTATTTTGAAAATTGGTTCAACCTATTAGAAGTAGTTCTACAACATTTTGAGGAGATCATGATGTTGTCATACTCAAGTCCTATGCTCCTGGTGACTTATCTTTTTTCTTTTTAAATACTTTTTCAAGTTATTTGTAATTGAGTTCTTCAAACAGTTCAGCCCACAGAAAGTGCTGCGACTTTCTTGCTACCATTAATCGCCACTAATTGGGAAAATGCAAAGTTAGGGTTTCTGGAAGTAACTTTGTTTTAACTCTTTGGATTCTGGAAGGAATATCTTTGTGCATTCAACTGGCAAGCAATTAGAATGCAGGTGATTCTTATGATTATTGCTTCTGCTGGACAATGTATATGCAGGATACCTTGCTTGTGCTCGATGTTCTAGCACTGGAGCTCTTGTTCTTATCGAGCCTGTTTCAACATTTAATGGAGTGGACAAGCCTCTATCACCACCTAATACAGAAAGGTGTCCCAACTGTTCAGGCGCAGGAAAGGTAAGTGTAACACAATATTTTGAATTTGTTGGCACTCTCTGCAGTAAAAAAATCATTTAGACTGGGTTAACCGAACTTCTCTACTTTCCTGCCCAATCCTCAACTAACTTGGTCCTCCAATTCAATATGATATGGATATCTATGCAGAATGTCATAAAATTTTAATATTGTGATACAGGAGGGTAAGGGGTTGGGGACAGTTCTAAACAATTGACATCACCGTCAGATTAGATTATAAATTGACCTTGGTTAATTTATCAGCGCTCAAGTTTTTATGCCTTGAAAATGGAAAGAAAACATGACCTGGGCCACTCTTGATTGGCCCTTCGTGGACAATGGGAACATCACTTCTCTACTAACTAGCCAATGTTCATGTGTAGATCTCCTATCAATATTTGCAACAGTTAACATTTTTTTTTTTGGTTTTGCTGGATGTATCATTCTTTAGATTTTCAGCTCTAGTAAGTTTATCGAGTTACATGAAATTAAGATGAGTTTCCATTTTTGGCAGGTCATGTGTCCAACGTGTCTTTGTACTGGGATGGCTATGGCAAGCGAACATGATCCACGTATTGATCCCTTCGATTAAATAGCAGATAGATTTCCGTACTTGGACTTTTCAACTTTGAAGCTGTAAAGTTTACATCATCAGTAAACGAACTACACCTATTTAACAAGAGTCAGTTTATGAGAAAATCCTAGTTATCGTAAGGACGAATGATGCTAAACCTCAAAATACATGATTTGCTTTTTATGCAAGTCTACTCACCATCTCCACTAATTTAGGGTTTGAAAATTTATATATACAAGTATCTTCCAGATCTTACTCATTCCACCCCTCCCCTCAAGACAAGAAGTAAAACTCTTAACAATGCTCCAAAAAACTTCTGAGATAAGCAAATAACAGCACAGCACTCTAATAACCCGTAGGCATGGAACCTTGATTCCCTGCCAACCTGCTGATGATGGTGCTACCAACGATGACACTGCTGTAGTCTCAGGAAAAGGAATTTTCTCTTCAAGTCTCAATCTCATTTACAGCGATTTATATTCCTCAATCAGTCGGGACGCATGGAGACGGGATGTAGGAACCATAGTGCATCCTAGACTTTGAAGATATGCGATCTGCCACAAGGTAACAAAGCAACTGAATGAGCTACCCCGAGCTCAAAGAATGTCCTTAGTTACAGGCACTATTACTGTGTACTGTCTATAGTTAAAACTCGTGGCCATTATAAAATCTGAAGCAGCAGATTATTGCGTGATTATGATGTTTTACCAAGTATTTAATCTATAAGATCAAACCGAAACAAGTGAACTCCAGCCTTCAAGTCTTATCAATTATAAATTCCTAAAAAAGTCCAAAGAGATGGTTCGTATGCCCAAGATATAAGATGATTATATAGAACTAGCAACAATATGTGGCGCATAAGTACTTTTAAACAGTACGTAGCAAAGATATTTAAACTGTGCCACATTATTTGATACACACATATAGCTGGCCTGCAAAGTCCACATTTGCCCACTAGGTGTTAAAAGATAACACACAGCACTGCTTACGGATCTTCAGATAAAGTTCATCTATTTATCTCTTATGAAAATGTGGTTAAAGTCGGTTAAACGTGCAACTCCTTTATTTTTCCAGTAAATGCAAAGAGTAGAACACAGAACAAGGGAACAACAAATTATGCTTACCTGTTTGGGAGTTGGTTCTGATGAACCCATTGCACTTTCAATTCGCAGTTTCTGAAAGTACTCCTACAACAGAAAAGGTCCAATTAATAAGTAAAGAAGAAGAACAGGACGAATTGCATACTAAACTTTCTTCTTTTTTCACTCCCGACCTTCTTTAGATGCTATCTCAGTCTCCTACAAATAACTTCATATGTGAAAGTGTACAAAGAATAGGGAAAGGCTCATAAACAGGGAAAAAAAGGAAAGGGATGAATTGTTGATTGTGTCATCCATCCGCATTGTGCTTATGAAATCAGAGTAACTCTCGAACTTAACTACTATTTCATATGCCTGAAGCACTATAATAGCAGAATGACCATAATCTAAGAGGTAATGTGCAAATATGTCCACCACAAATTTCCAGGTCCCGGCATGGCCTTTCACTTGTTCATGTATTTGATACTTGTATGAGAACTAAAAAGATATAGGGTTTAGGATGATACCTGTTTCTCTCTCATCAAGTAAGCACGCTTCTCAGCAGGAATTTTCTCCCAGTTCAACACCTAACCGAACAAGAAATATTTGATCATTATGATTAAAATGAATCAGTGTTATTAAAGGCGAAAGCGCAAAAACACTCTAAGGTCTGTTGGGCTTTAAGCACAAATAGAGCGTGGGATTTAATGAAGAAAGGCGCAACCGGAGAAAAAGCTACAAATATGTAGTTATTTATGCGTACTCCAAGACTAATATCTATATGCATGAATACCAAATATATGGACAAAGAAATTGAAGAAAATTTACGATAGCGTGAAATATCAATTGTTTAGTATCGCCTCTTCCGGATTACACTTATTAGCAAGGAAAAGTATGCCTTAGAGCTTTGATGACAATACTGAAGCGTCCGCTAAGCGAGGCGAAGCACTCAACATGCTTTGAGTCTCACTTCAGGGCTTAAGCGAGCCTTTGATAAAACAGGAATGAATAGTAATTGTTGGGGTTCTTTAGAATAAATTTATGGTTGAAGTACTTAAAAACTACGGATAGAGATGCTAACTTACAGATTCAGCATAATGTAGAGCTTCCTCACCAGTTAATGAAGACTTTAAGGCACGTAAAACATCCTGGAAAATCATCATAAGACATGTCAGGACATTCATCACGTTGAAATAAATTTCACAGTATTAGAGGTATGACTTAATAATAAATATTCTTTAACTAGTAATGGCCTGCTTCACTTCCTGAAATTCTATCCTTACTAAACCATGCCTAGCCTAACTACAAGTCAGTTTTAGCTTCTTCCTTTTCTGCACCAATAGCACTTGACGAAGAACAAGCATGCATGAGTAAGGTGCTAGTGCAGCTGTGCTTTCGTCTAGGATTGTCATCTTAGGCGTGGAATGTGATGATAGAACCCTTAAGGTGGCAGATACTTAAGTTTCTCTGAAGAAGAGGTTTTGTTTTAAGGTGGCAGATATTCTTTTTCATATGTTTATTGATTTTTCTGAAAGAGATTTGATAAGAGGAGAAATGGAGAGTTTGGTACCAAAGGAAACAGAAAACATCATGCTTCTGGGGACTGGAGGTACCAGTTTTTCTTTATCCTTCCAATAGCCCACCTCCAGCCCCAGCGACTAGTAGATGGCAAAGGATGGAAGAAGGATGGAGGCACAAGGTGGCTACTGATGTCGAAGACGGGAAGAATTTGGTGGAGAAGAGGTACAACTGGTGGTGGGATTCCTAAAATATGAAATAGACCATGAGCTAGCTTTCCTTTGGCATTTAGGTCACTTTGGTGCTAGCACCAGATATAAGCTTTGGGCAAGGGCATGTGCTGCCCAAAAATAAAAATAAAATAAATATTAGGGAATGAATTACCATAATGTTGAGTCATGTAATTAATTTATCAGAACTAATGCATTCAAATTGAGATGAAGAAATGGGAGAAAACCAGGGCCAAGACCTTGTGAGTGCTCTTCTTGACTCTAAGGCGCTCATCAATGACAAAACCTACCTGAAGATACCAAAAACAGCTACATTAAGATCCAACCTTTTGTCAAAAACAAACTGTTTTTAAAACTTCAATCTGGCATGATCTCGCCATCCAGAAGCAGGTTTTTGCCTGTTTTGGCTAAAGGATACATTGAATACATGAAGTTAAACGTTAATTGCTCTGCTTAACTAAGAAATATACCCCAATCATAAAGAAAATAAAACAGAAACAAACTTTTACCTTCTTAAGCAACCTCTGTGGTTCCTGAAATGCAGGCTTTTTGGCCCATTGATGGAACAAATGAGATACAACTGCTTGGTCTTCCGCATTAAATCTGGGTAGATGAGTTCAGAAAGTTAATCAAAGTTACGCTCAAAAGGATGGAAACAGGAGTATCCTATATCTCTTTGTCAAATCATAAGTGTCCTAATTTACGCGTATTAAGACAAAATAATTCCATGCTACATTTCTCTTTTTTTATGACGATCCGGGCCATCTTGTGCCCAGCTCGATATTCCGCCGAGTACCTGCTACCTCCCATAAACACATGTGGTGTGTACCGAGTAGCTCTATCCACCAAAATTTAGACAGATGGGAAGAAATCACCTAGTATTTTTTGCTTCTACCGGGATTTGTAACTCCGTGTTATCTAACAAACTCATGTCACCTTTTACATAATATGCTATTGAAAATATTGCAGGCTCTATTTGTTATAAATAAAACATATTGTAGGCTCTATTTTACTAACCAAGAAGTACGATCAAAGTTATAATGAGCTGTTATGTCATGAGTAAACCTCGAACACTCGTTTATTTAAATAAAAACCAGAGATTGAGCCCCCTGTCAAGCTGATTTATTACATGAGTCAAGCTTGTGAAAGATCGACTTCACTTGTTTACTGTTCACAAAGCTCAGGTAACCGGGAACTTTTATATATAATTTTTTTTAGAAATTCCCATTTACCATGTATTTAGCATGTAATGCTAATCTGGCTTCCATTCAAAATTTTCTTTATTGGCTCATTAAAGAAAACTCTACATCAACCAACTACACAAACGAGCCTGAGTTCGAGCTAGTAGAAACTTGCCTGAGCGAAGTCGCCTCATCAAAGCTCAGTCCAATTCAGCCCACTTACAGCTCTAAGTATGATAATCAATTTGGGAAAGGGGAACTAAACTAATATTTATTCTATCCAGCAAAGTAATTAAATGATGAAAACCTTTTCAGGAAGCTTTTGGAATTGTACAGCTCCATTGTGTCAATTGACTCTTTGGACATTCCGTCAACCGGATCAATGAGAGGATCATCTAGCGTTATTTTATGATCAAGGGATTCCACCTTTTCAGCTGAACCACTCTGAGGAGTTTCCTCCTGGAGCTTTAGGTGATTGGTCAGCTCTTCCTATTAGAAAAGACTGTTAGCAAGAAGGTATTTGTTTGACCAGAAAAAACATGAAATGTTATACAATGACAGGTGATCTACTTTACTCATAAGAAAAATGGCAAAAGTAAGGTAGTGATTAAAAAACCATTCCCTCCAGTTGTCTTTATTTACTGTCTATTTAGATATCAAATAGTAAGCAAGTGAAACAAACAAAATCATCTCTAAATAGGTGACAGAAATGGTAAGTTGCAATCTCTGCTGAAAGTCAAGGGTCATCTTGCCCACGAAATAATATAGTGGATTGGATAAGTCACCATAGACTAGGTGGTGTTTGTTTTGGAGAAAATGTTTGTTGAGTTGTGTTTGCCAAAAAAAGTACCGACAATTTTTGACGATCTCCAAACTCAGCTTTTCAACTTTTTTAAGAACTCAAAAGTTCTAAAAACTAGTTTTTGAGGTTTAAAGATTTCAAACCTGAGTTTGACATTCTTCAGGAAAACTTTAATTATTTCAGAAAAACAACTCCAACAACCAAATTTTGAAAAAACTCAAGCAAACTCAGATTTTGGAAACTTCAAACAAACGACCACATAAAAGGTTTCATGAGCATTGAGGCAACTTATTTTAGTCAATAATAATCTTATGTGGATGCTTATTTATCAATAAAGAACTTAATCAGACTACAAAATTTCGTCGAAAAGAATAGGAACTTTTTCAGCTTCCAGCGCATACAACAACAACAACAACAACCCAGTATAATCCCACTTAGTGGGGTCTGGGGAGGGTAGTATGTACGCAGACCTTACCCATACCCTTGGGTAGAGAGGCTGTTTCCAAATAGACCCCCAGCATCCTTCCCTCCAAGAACTTCCCAACTTGCTCTTGGGGAGATCTCACTCACAACCTCTCGATTGGAAGTGGGGGTTGCTTGCCATCAGAGCAACCCCTCTTGTCAAAAGCAATTGACAAGAGGTATTTTACTTCAATCTTTTGGGATAATAGCCAAAAAAATGAGTTTATTAACTTGCAAATTAGAAGCTTAGGTGGATTAATTAAGAGTTGATTCATTAATCTCACTTCCTCGGATGTTTCATAGACATAAAAAATAATTGAGCTGGACTTTTAAAAAAATGGTATTTGAAGTTGAAAAAGAGTTTTTGGTTTCATTTGTGTCTAGACATGAACTTCACTTGGAAAATTGAAGAGTGAAAACCAGTATTTCACTTTAGACCTTGAAACTAGTTTCAGTATCAAAACCTGAAGTTCAACAACAACAACTACCCAGTTATCCCACCAGGTGGGGTATGGGGAGGGTAATATGTAGACGAGTCTTACCCCTGCCCGTAAGGGCAGAGAGGCTGTTTCCAAACGACCCTCGGCGTGTAGGATAAAAAGAGGGAAAGCTGCCTTACAAAAACAAAGGTAAAATTAGAAACACAAGCAAAACAAAACAAAATAATAAAGCATAGGTGCTCCTGCAATAATAATGTAAGTACTCATGAAAACATAAGCAACATAAATACAGTCGCATGCAATAATGCAATAATAACAAACAGTAACTACCATATTAACAACCATATGGAGACATAAGCTAAAACACTAATCACCTATGGGTAACCCTACTATCCCACACCCAACCCCGAGAGATGCGAACGAAGGACTCTAGGAGCCCCTAGCCTACAATCCTGATTCTAGACCTCCAAACGCCCCTATCAAGGGTCATGCCCTCGGTAACCTGCAATCTGGTCATGTCCTGCCTAATCACCTCTCCCCAATGCTTCTTAGGCCTCCCTCTCCCTCGCCGACCACCAACAATCTCCAGCCGCTCGCAGCTCCTCACCGGGGCATCGAGGGCCCTCCTCCGAACATGCCCGAACCACCTCAGTCGCGCTTCTCGCATCTTCTCGTCCACCGGGGCCACCCCTACCTTCTGTCGAATAACTTTATTCTTGATCTTATCCAGCCTGGTGTGCCCACACATCCACCTAAGCATCCTCATCTCCGCAACCTTCATTCTCTGAACATGCGAGTTCTTCACGGGCCAGCACTCCGCCCCATATAACATCGCAGGCCTAACCACGGCTCTGTAGAATTTTCCCTTGAGTTTGTGTGGAATTTTCTTGTCACACAGGACCCCTGAAGCGAGCCTCCACTTTGACCACCCCGCTCCAATCCGATGGGTGACGTCCCCGTCAATCTCTCCGTCCCCCTGAATCACAGACCCAAGGTATCTAACACTGTCCCTCTTGGCGATGGCCTGATAACCAAGCATCACTTCCCCGCCTACCCCACTCGGCCCGTCGCCAAACTTGCACTCCAGATATTCTGTCTTAGATCTGCTTATTTTGAAACCCTTAGACTCGAGGGTCTGTCTCCATATCTCCAACCTTTCACTAACACCGGCCCTCGTCTCGTCTATCAATATTACATCATCAACAAAGAGCATACACCAAGGCACATCCCCTTGGATATGTCGGGTTAGAGCATCCATCACTAAGGCGAACAACAGGGGGCTCAGCGCCGATCCTTGATGGAGCCCCATTACCACAGGGAAATGGCCTGATTCGCCCCCCACCGTCCTAACCCTAGTCTTAGCTCCATTGTACATGTCCTTGATTACTCTGATATAGGCTTCTGGAACACTCTTCGCCTCCAAGCACCTCCATAGCACCTCCCTCGGGACCTTGTCATACGCCTTCTCCAAGTCGATAAGCACCATATGAAAGTCCTTCTTCTTATCCCTGAATTGTTCCGCCATCCGCCTGACTAGGTGAATCGCCTCTGTGGTAGAGCGACCCGGCATGAAACCGAACTGGTTCTCAGATATAGTTGTCGCCTCCCTCACCCGCGCCTCAATCACCCTCTCCCAAACCTTCATCGTGTGACTTATCAATTTGATGCCCCTATAGTTGTTGCAGCACTGGATATCCCCTTTGTTCTTGTACAAGGGCACCACTGTACTCTACCTCCACTCATCCGGCATCCTTTTAGTCCTGAAGATCGCATTGAACAGCCTAGAGAGCCATTCCCCTCCAGCTCTACCCATGCACTTCCAGAACTCCACCGGGATCTCGTCAGGCCCAGTCGCTCGACCCCTACTCATCCTACGCAACGCCCCTAAGACCTCCTCCACCCTAATGCGCCTGCAGTACCCAAGGTCTCTATGACGCTCTGAATGCCCCAACTCCCCTAGCTCTATGCTCCTATCCCCCTCCTCGTTAAGAAGATCCCGAAAGTGCGCCTGCCACCTCTGTTTGATTTGCGATTCCCCCGTCAGAACTCTACCATCCTCGGCCTTGATACACCTGACTTCAGTATTTTCAAATACTCATGACCAAACTGATATGCAATATTAAAGACGAGCACCCTAACCAGAGGGAATCTGCTCTGACCCACCACCCTGGTAGGAATTGCCGGATTTGGAGTTACTGTCCTTCCCTCTAATGTTGGCGACAAACTATGTGAACTGAATTGCCAAGGCTTTCAAACCAACACTGAGAAAGCTCAATCAATAAAGAGCGGTATTTCAAAATACTGAAATAGTATTTATGCCCACACAGGCACTTTTCAAAAATCTACTTCAAAATGCTTTTCATGATCCACAACTTGTAATGCTATCGATGTATTTTGCTACCAAGTTATGTCTCACATTTACAGAGAGTAACAGTAAGATGATGTGCAATCGTGCTCTATAACAAAACTCTCATATTTTCTGTGTAAAATCATTGGCTAAAAAAATTCATTGAATGAGTTATAACTAGTGTTTTAAAAGGCATGGGTGCGAGGCGCAGCGAGGCATTTTACTTGATACGGGGCTAGGCGCAAGCCTCGAGGCGCCGGGCGTAAGCCCCCTGGATCTTTAATTTTTAATATTTTATAAACTAATATAATAAACTAAATATTAAAAGAAGGTAAAACTACATAATTTCAAGAAAATATAAAGTAAGTGGAAATGTATATAGAACTGCTTCATCTTAAAGTGCTAATCAGAAGCTGCAATTGACTAAAAAACTAATAAGAATTGCTTCATCTAAAAAACTAATCATTGAAAAGATTGAGTAGAAATTTATAAACTAACTTGAAAGAGCAAAAGAACTTGAAAAGAAAGAAAAGCGAAGGAGGAAACTACAATCAAATCGTCAAACAAGAGGAAGTGATGAAGGCTGATGGTTTTTTGCTTTGTAGTTTGCAAATTGATCATTTTCTCCCTTATCCATAATAACATTTAGGGCTGAGAATAAAAATCTTCTGATTTTTAGATCTTTTAATCTTTTAGAATTTAAAAACAAGCTGACTTTTGTGTTTTCCGCTCTGGTGCGTTTTTAATACGCCCCACCTCGGGCTTCACTCCAGAAATGCCTTTTAAAACACTTATTAGACCAACAGGATGGAGGCCTTCAAATCATTGCCTAGATTTGGAGGAATTACATTTTGAAGAGTCATGCAAACTATAGAAATATGCTCCTGAAAGTAGACTCACAGGTCATAATGGTTAGTGGAGGAAATTTGTCTGACCTATTCAACTAACTAATTTACCAAAAAGCTTGTTTCTTCAACCTTCAGTTATCCTTTTCGTTCACAGATCCAAGAATTCTTAAGGCTTGTAGGCAGTGAAAGAGCAGGGCAAGAATTGAACACATCTGCTTGTTTTGACAGTTTCAGTACAAAAATCTCATCCTCAACCTAACAATATTGGGCAACTTAACCAAACAGCTTTACATAATGATTCCTCACCCTGGGTACCATGGCTATTTTCTCATTAACAAAATCTTTACTAACTTACAAGAAATGGAACAAACAACTAGCATTAGAGCACCAAGCAAGTCAGCAAACCCGACGGATTGAGAAAAGTTGCAGAGTGTTCGGCCACAAAGAACATTTATAACAGACATATTTTAACCGAGACACATCTTACCTGGGTCTCTTGAAGATGACGAGGAATTTCTCTCAGAAAACGTGAAGGTTGAAGAACCTGAAAGCAAGTGTGTCTAGACTTGAGAAAGAAACAATGAAGACATATGTCAACCAGAGCAAGCTGTTCATCACACCTGCCAATTTGAATCCATAATTACATACAAAATGAAGAGCTTTTTCCGAGCACGAGTCATTGCCACATATAGTAAGCGTCTCTCCTCCTAAAGTTGCAGAACAAAAAAATTCTGTTAGAAGCGGATAAAAAGATATCTTTATTATAAAAGGGACAAATTAATCTAATGGTTCAAATTTCAAAAACATAAATACCTCAATTGAGTTACTCCTTTCATTTGTGATGCCATTAAATTCATGTAACAAGGGAATATCTGATTCATTTGCCTGACCAATCGATGCAACCATTAGCTCCAGATTATCCCGTTCCAGATAATAATGGTGTTATAGAGAATAAAAGATCTCCTATGAATAAAAGGGTGGGAAGGGAGGAGGAGGGTCCACTATCCCTCTCCTTGCTCGTCCAATTAATACAATGTAACATTTGATATATGTAGAATATAATAAATAAATAAATAAATAAATAAAAACTGAAAGCATGGATCTCATATCATACCTTCACTATGAAAACTGTATCCCACTCTAAGCCTTTTGACTACAAAATAAAACAGAAGATATGAAAAAGGAAATCCAATCTATTCAAAATATGGAAATTGTAAATAAGTAGCAGGAAGCAAAGTGAAAGAGCACATTGCTAGAGGATTCAGCAACCTGATGAATTGTCGTGAGAGTAACAGAGTCTTTGTTATCATGTCTCCTTGTACGAAAATTTTCATTCTCCCGTTCAGATATATGATCGATAAAAGCTTTCAGTATGTTCGCGCAACCTTGTCCTTCTGTATTGCACTCAGTTTCTCCTTTTATGGGGTTGTTATGAGTTTTTAGAAAATCAGACACATCATCCAATAGATATTGAAGAACCTGCAGCATTAAACAAACAGCTTCAAATGTATATGCTTATTTCACTTGCTGCAACAGTTTTTATACAGGGGAAAACTAATGAAAAGGAATCAAACAGAAAAGAAGAGAAGATTAGGTTCATCCAGTCGAAGTCATACATTAGCAATGAAGGAACTAAAAAGAACAAGACCACAAAGGAACATATTACACTTACAGATCTAACATCATGATCTTCATTAAGTAACTTCCCTCCATCATTATCATGAACTGCCCGTTGTTCAAGAAGGTACTTCTACAGAATAGAAGTCACATGTGAAGAGATTAAGGTGCTTATAGTATAAAAGCTGTAGTCTGAAAAAAAACTTTCATCAGCTTGAAAGAAATAAAGTTGACAGAAGCTGCAGGTACCGCTATGATGTGAGATTCTCATAGAGATTTTAAACTCCTAATCATATACACCGTCCTTTTCTATTTATGTGGCGTAGCTTGACCGGGAACAAAGCTTAAGAAAGAAAGGAAGACTTTTGAGACTTGTGGTCTTAAACAGCCATAACATTTGTGTTGTTATAAAAGCTTGTCATTAAGAGTAAAATGAGAAGTCTAAGTTAAATTATTTGCAAATTTAGAAAGTTGTATTCTTTTTGGAACGGGCTAAAAAGGAAATGCTGCCACATAAATGGGGCAGAGGGAGTATATCATTCTTTTTTTCCGTCTAAATATAACAGTTTAGAGTTTGCGCTTTTATAATACAAGGACCAACCTGGGGTATCATGTTAGCCACTGAAGTAATGACAGCTGAAATCGACTCTTCCTGCAAGTATAACAAGTAATATTACCCAAATATTTTTTTTTGATAGGGTAAAATTGTATTAATCAAAAGGGAGAGAACTCCCGTATACAGGAGGTATACCAAAAAGTACAGAATTTATATCAGAATATGATTCTCTATAAAAGATGCCCAATCTTCTATACTAGTAGGGGCTATATGAGTGCACCAAAAAGCGATCAAAGATAAAAGACCATTCTTAAGATGTGAAAAAGGAGACTCAATCCCATCCCTTCAAAAGCTCTCCTATTTCACTCCCCCGAACTATCCACATGAGAGCTAACGGGTGAACTTCCACGCCTTTTGCTTTCTTCTACAGAAACCAGCCCATCTATATAACATTTCCTTTACAGAACTTGGCATCACCTATTGAACACCAAAAAGATTCAGGATTACCCTCCACAAAGCCGAGGACACAAGGCAATGCAACAAAAGATGATCAACTTCTTCCCCTGAGTTTTTACACATGTAGCACCAACTAACAAGTGTAATTCCTCTCTTTCGCAGATTTTCAGCAGTCAAAATCACTCCCCTCGCCGCTAGCCATGCAAAAAAGCACACCTTCGTGGGCGCCTTAGGAATCCAGATCGAGAAGTATGGAAAAGTGGCCTCCTCTCTCACCAACATGCTATGGTAAAAGGACTTTACGATGAACAAACCATCGCCACGCAAACCCATCTGCAAGAATCACAAGATGGCTGGGGCGTGTCTTGCCCATATACCAGTGTCAACAAATCTTGAAGCTTCGCAATTTTCCAATCTTGCATGTTCTTTCTAAATGAGAGGTCCCGTACTACCCCCCCCCCCCCCCCGCATGCTCCTTACGTATCTGTTGAACCATCAATTCTTTCTGGTTTGAAACTCTGAAGACGTGTGAAAGGAGACCCTCCGAGTATCCTTTCCATACCACCTATGATTCCAAAAGTTGATTCTCCTTCAATCTCCCACCCTGTAAGTGATGTTGCCAGTGAAGGCTTCCCAATTCTTCATGATGCTCCTCCATATGCCACACCAGAAAGGTACTGTGATTGTCGTGGTCCTCCAACTCCCTCCTGTGGAATCGTACTTTTCTACTATGACCTTACTCCATAAAGCATGCTCTTCTACCTCGAATCTCCACAGCCACTTCCCCAACAAAGCTCTATTGAATACCCTAAGATCTTTTACTCTAAGTCCACCCCACTTCTTTGAGGAAGTGACTGTCTGTCAATTCACCAGATGAAACTTTCTAGTTCCATTCGCCGCATCCTAAAGAAAATTCCTTTGAAACCGCTCCAGTTTTTCTGTGATGCTTACGGGGGCTTGCAACAAAGACAAGTAATAGGTGGGCATACTCGATAAAGTGCTTTTAGTAAGCACTTCCTTACCACCTTTAGACAAGTACCGTTTCTGCCAGCCTGGTAATCTTTTTTCAACCCTTTCGATCACTGGATTCCATGCCGTAGTATCCTTATGAGAAGCACCCAATGGGAGACCCAGGTAAGTAGTGGGAAGAGAGCCCACCATACATCTGAGAACATAAGACAAAGCATCAATGTTAGCAACCTCACCCACCAGAAATATCTCACACTTGCCGAGGTTGATTTTGAGTCCTGATACTAACTGAAACCACGGTAACACCTGCTTCAGGTAGGTCAACTGATCCATATCGGCGTCACAGAAAACCAGGGTGTCATCCGCAAAGAGCAAGTGAGAGACTCTTCAGGCACTGAGCACCCCAATCGGAGCTGAAAATCCTATCAAGAAGCCACTGCCCGCCGCACGATCCATCATTTTACTCAGAGCATCCATCACTAGAATGAATAGCATAGAGGATAGGAGTCACCTTGCCTAAGACCCCAGGAGCTACCAAAGAAATCACACGGGATACCATTAACCAAGACAGAGAATCTGACTAAATACAGAACTTGATCCATCCCCTCCATCTTGCCCCAAACCCCATCCGCATCATAATGAAATCCAGGAACTCCTAATTGACATGGTCGAAAGCCTTCTCAAGGTCCAACTTGCATAGTAAGCCGAGTTCTCTATTTTTCCTTCGGGAGTCTATAAGTTCATTTGCCACCAAAGCAGTATCCAGGATTTACCTACCTTTCACAAACGCATTCTGGGAGGACGAAATAGATACGTCAAGAACCTTCTTGAGTCTGTTGGAAAGCAATTTAAAAATAATCTTGTAGATGCTCCCTACAAGACTAATAGGCATGTAATCTCTGATACAAGATGCACCTTCTTTCTTAGGCACAATAGTAATAAAAGAAGCATTGATGCTTCTCTTGAAAACACCATTCACATGGAAGTATTCAATGGCTTCCATCAACTCCCCCTTGATGGTGTCCCAACGGAGATGGAAAAAGGCCAAGGAGAAACCATCAAGCCCGGGGGCCTTATCACCAGCACAACTCGACACAGCCTTGTGCGCCTCCTCTTCGAAAGCCTTTTTCTAGCCACTCATTGTCTCCATCCCCTATGTGGTTGAACTTTATTCCCCCCAAAGTTGGCCTCCAACTTTCTCTTTGTATAAGTTTTTATAAAACCCCAGTATCGCCCCATTTACCTCCTCCTCTCCCTCAATCCTCACCCCAACCACAACTAAGGTGTAATAACCCGAAGTATTTTGATTTTGTTATTAATTATGGGATTGAAGAATTAATTTTTTACATATATATATATATATATATATATATATATATATATATATATATATATATATATATATATATATATATATATATATATATATATATATATATATATATATATATTATTGGGCCTAAGCTAGTGGAAGAGAATGTATAATAGTATATAAGATAATGTGTTAAATAAGTGGGTAGTGGGCTAATTACACCTTATAAATTGAGAATTTGGAAATAGGTGACTTTAACTATTTGTGTAATAATAAGCAATTGGGCCAAGCCCATCCCTGACGTGAGGTTTAAGAGGTTATAAGTATATTAGGGCTTATATTTGACAATAGTAAAAATATAAACTCTAAAGAGGCATCACAAGTCGTAACTAATTGAGGAGCATATAGTAGACAAACTAATATAAAGTGGTTTTGAAACATTGATGCAATTGGAAGAGACAAAGTATTGCTGTTAAGTTGACTAACTTCTCCGTGTGAAGATTGTGAAGGAGCCTAAGTGATTAGGTAAATTTATCTGTATTCTAATCCTTTAGTGGCATATTTAATTAAATAGGAGTAACAAAGTTATTAATGTATAGTTTGATAATGATTAAGAGAATGATGAAAAGAAATAGTTATAATGAGGGGTGACATTTAACTATGAGATATAAGATTTAGGAATTTGAAAATAAGATTTTTTTATACAGATTTGCTTCAGTAACGAATTTGTATCAGTTTATACATCAAAATATAAAAGCAAATGGAGACCTATAGTTTCTTTCCGATTAAGTACTACCAAATTACTTAGCAGAGAATCAATGGTCCTATTTCAACAACAACAACAACAACAACCCAGTAATGTCCCACAAGGTGGGGTCTGGGGAGGGTAATATGTAGACGAGCCTTACCCCTACCCGAAAGGGTAGAGAGGCTGTTTCCAGTCGACCCTCGGCTCAGTGAAGGAGAGGAAAAACAAAAATAAAAACAAAAACCAAAAGAGCATTAGTGAGTCCAGCAGAAATAGCATAAATAATTATCTAAACATAAGAACCATAAATAAAATAGCATGCAATAATATCAGACAGTAACTACCATAAATAACTAACATAAGGGAGACACAATCAAATACATAAATCCTCTATGGATAGCCCTGCCAAGCCTCACCCCACCCCGGGTGAGGAGTACGAAAAACTCTAGGGGCCCCTATCCTACAACCCTGATACTAGACCTCCAGACTTTCCTATCAAGGGCCATGTCCTCAGAAACCCGCATTCTAGCCATGTCATACCTAATCACCTCTCCCCAATACATCTTAGGCCTCCCTCTGCCACGCCGTGCGCCGACCATCGCCAGCCGCTCACAACTCCTCACCGGGGCATCAAGACTTCTCCTCCGTATATGCCCGAACCACCTCAGCCTCGCTTCTCGCATCTTCTCATCAACCGGGGCCACCCCCACCTTCTCTCGAATAACTTCATTCTTAATCTTATCTAACCTGGTGAGCCCGTACATCCACCTGAGCATCCCATCTCCGCAACCTTCATCCTCTGAACATGAGAGTTCTTCACTGGCCAGCACTCCGCCCCATACAACATGGCCGGTCTATCCACAGCTTTATAAAATTTCCCCTTGAGTTTCTGTGAAACTTTCTTGTCAGACAGGACTCCTGATGCAAGCCTCCACTTTGACCACCCCGCTCCTATACGATGAGTGACGTCTCCGTCAATCTCTCTGTCCCCCTGAATTACCGACCCAAGATATCTGACGCTGTCCCTCTTGGCGATGACCTGAGATCCAATCATCACATCCCTTCCAACTTCGCTCGGCTCGGCGCTAAACTTGCACTCCAGGTATTCTGTCTTAGATCTGCTTATTTTGAAACCATTAGACTCGAGAGCCTGTCTCCATACCTCTAATCTCTCATTAACACCGTCCCTCGTCTCGTCTATCAAGACTATGTCATCCGCAAATAGCATACACCAAGGCACATACCCTTGAATATGTCGAGTAAGAGCATCCATCACCAAGGCAAACAAGAGAGGCCTAAGCGCCGATCCTTGATGGAGCCCCATAACCACTGGAAAATGGTCTGAGTCGCCACCCACCGTCCTAACCCTAGTCTTAGCTCCATCGTACATGTCCCTAATGACTCTGATGTAGGCTTCTGGCACGCTAATGGTCCTATTTCAGAGGAATGAAAAAACGAAAATTAATTAAAGGTGATAGGGATGGTCCAATTATGTTGGTTATTCACGAAGTTAATACATAGATTGATTTTGTTACAAGTAGGTAGTTGAAGAAGTTGAACGAACTGCTCGAGGTGACGCGTTTGGTATTCCTGCACGTGTACTATGAGTAGTAATCTTACCACAATTTGCGTTTTCATAACTTGCATGGTTTATATATGATTTTGAAAATAAATATATTACCAATGCTTTGAAATTTGCATGTGGGACAAGTCCTTTACTTGATATGATACCGAACAATTTACTTGAGATGTTTATCGATTAATCAAAATATTTTCACCGTTACTACATATGATTTACTGTTACTTGAGATGTTACAGTTATTTGAAGTATTCTCACTATTGCTAGATATGTTTTACTGTTACTTGATTCATAATTACTGCTACCGAAATAAAATTATAAGATTTGATAAGGAACGATATGCCCTTTATTATTTTGAAAATGCTTTTGTACGAGTATTTACTATTTACAAGAAAGAGTATAAATGGGAGGAAACTTTGAAGGATCCCGTAGCTAACGGCGGGTTCGTTAGACCTGGTGCACCTTGTATCTACAGATTACCGATTATCGATAGCCCTCGCTAGTGGAAAGGTAGAACTAGATTACAGTTACAGTTTTTCCCTCGAGTGGGGACCTACAATTATATTTGACTCCTTTTACGAAGGGGTCCACACAGTGATATATCGTTTCTTGGAAACCTCCTAAACATAAAGACTAGCTATTAGATAGTGTTTACCGAATTTATTACCGATTTGTTAAATTGATTTATGTTACAAGAAATACATGAATAGATTGATTATATTTATCGTTTTAGAAAGGCATTCTTATATATTTTCTGATTAATATACTAGCATGTTTTCTGACTTGTCCCCGTTAAAAACGGTTGTGGTTAAGTGTTATTACTCACTAAGCTAGCGACTCACTTCACTCTATTTTCTTTACCGCTATTTTTTTTTAACAGAGACAACAGTTGACGAAGGAGAGGATTTCGTTAATTAGAGCGCACAGGTTGATAGTCATTGGTGAGCCTCGCACTTGTTCGCGTTGGCATATATTTTATTTATTTTTATAAATCTTTTCTTGAAACTCTTAGAGTCGCTCCATAGTCATTCTTTTAGTGTCATGAGTATTCTTCGTTATTATAGACTTATGATGAGTATCACACTTTCTTATCAAATTTGGAGATAACTTAGAATTTCTGGTTGTTAGTGGGTTGATTATTATTAGTGGAGACTTATTTTGGTTAATTGCTAAGTTGTTGGTTGGTTGGTTTGATATTAGGATGGTTGGTTGTTGATTTTGAGACAGAAAATTATTTTTGGATAGTCCAAAAATAGGAGAAGTTCTGTCCGATTTTCTATTAAATACCGATGAGGCTTACTTGAGGGCATTAGCTCTTGAGTGCCGGTCATGATTCAAATTGGGTCATGATAAAGTTGGTATCAGAGCGTAGGCTTTAAGTTCCGGGTCATGGAGCATTGTTTAGTAGAGTCTTGCTCATGGGTATGTAGGCGCCCATACCTATGATCTTGAGACTACTAAGCATTTAGGATGATTTCCCTTCTTTCATTCATCATGTGTTAAGCTGAAACGAATTTATTTTTACGATATCCCTTTCGCAAATGGCTAGGACACGAGTATGTTACTCTGCTGGATGACACCTTAGACTTGAAAATTTTGAATAAAATATATGTGATTCAGAGTATCCTTGAGTACGTGAAATGTTATATGTATTGGTTCTTTCTAAGAATTCACAAGAGATTAATTTTGGGGTAACTGTAGCTAGAAAAGAACTCATGAAAAAATTAAGAAAATAGAGAAATAATCAAATTTTTAGACGTTGAGACTTCAAGTGAATAGTTAAGTGACCTGCGTATCTGTTTGTTCCTTCCTAAAAGTGATTTATTCAACAGTTGATATCGTAGATACAGTTACTCGTTGTGAGTATGATAAGATAAGTAAAGAATTGAATGAGAAAGCAAAAAGTGTAATAGTTTAACCACGTCAAGGATGTTGTACCTAGTGGTGAAAGTCAATTTGAATAAGGTATTTATATCAACTTAATGCCTCTCGAAGTAATTTTATTTAATTTTTTTCAAAAATTATTCGTTAAAGCTTAAAGAGGATCCAATATGGAGATATATTTTTTCCAATAGTGGGGAGAAAATTTTGTTTTTGTAATTCACTGCCAACTAAGATATGTATTTTAATGAAAGAAAATATGTGATTTATATAAATATGATGATGTCAGGATTAAAAAGTCAGGCGCAAAATAATATTTTGCGGCTAGACTAAGGGGTCTTCATTTACCTTTTAAAGTGGACTTATTTGGGCTTAAGTGCAGCCCTTGCTGCAAATCATGGGAGCAACTGGTAAATGTATTTGCTAGGGCACTGAATAAAGTTAAGTAGTTAGTAAAATAGCCTACTGTGTTAGTCATGATGGGTCCTTTGAAGCCTATATATGATTCATTGTAGAATGAGAACCAAGCAAAGCTTGATGATTGTAACTGAAGAATGCAACAGTGGTTATCAAGAACAAAGAAATGCTAGAACACTGAAAATGCTAAAATAACAAGAAGAAAATAATGAAAGGGGAACATAGATCATTTTAGTGTTCTTGGTTGGGTTACCATGTACATCGAGGAAGTTATAGTCCCAATTTGAGTGAAGGTGATATTCTACGAAAGATCGTGAGCTCTAGGTCTGTGCATAATATCCTATTCAGTAATGTGTTTAAAAGATAGTGTAATTGTACGAAATGCCTACATCATCACATGTGAAGATTAACATTACATGAAGTATTTACGTAGAGGCATATGGACATGTTCCAATCGTTGTCGTACGCGAGAGTACTATATAGGAGTGTTTGGATGTGTTCTAGCACTGTCGTATATAAAATTAGTGGATTTGTTCCACTACAGAACAATGGTTATGATGCTTGGATGTGCTCCAAATTGAGGCGCAAGAAAATATGAGTTTCAGTCCCAACATCAGTAAAATAGGTATTACCTACTGAGTTATTCATGATCAATTACTTTGGACCGAGTTTGTTCATAATAGTAGTTTTACTACTTCGATATGCAAATCTTATAATTTTAGGCGTTTGAATGTGAGTGTCTTGCTCTATCTGGTTGGTTGAATACGGTTAGTCACAGTTGTTGGATCCAGATTTGGTTTAACAAGCCTTGGATGATGTTGCACTAAATCTCAGAGTGATTTCGAACATTATAGACTAGGCAAAACTCCTATTTTATAGATGATATTGCGATTTGGAGTACATGAAAGGGAAAAATAAACTCTTTTAGAAGATTTTATCATAAAGGATTATGAGATTTTGAATGAGATTGGATTAGTGGCATATAGACTTGTCGTGTCCTTAAGATTTTCAACGATACACCTTGTGTTTTATGTGTTTATAACGAGAGTGATATAAAATTCAGCCCAAGGAAGTGGAACTAGAAAAAAAGGGGGTTTGAGAGTTAGTCAATTCTTTTGAATGTTGAAAATCTATGTGAATTGTAAGGTGATCTAAGGATTCGATTTTTCCTGAGAGTGACATTCAATATTTGAAGTTGTGGATACAACTCGATGTTATGAGTTTGATTTGGAGATGAAAAGAATTGGACGCAGAAGTTATAAAGTGTAAGGTAACAATATCTTAAACACCTCTAGACTGTTAGGCTGTATGTGAAATATTTTGAGAAAGAAGCTTATATGGTTCTAAGCTTAATGCCTTTTGAAGTGATTTGGTATTACTAGTGATATCGTTTATGGTAATATTGTAAGTATAATTATGGCATGATTATTCTAATTTAAGTGCATTGAGAATGACCTTGATGGAGGAATTATGTGATGTAAACGGTACAACATATCCTACTTGGGGCCCGTTAATGAATTCCGATCTGTGAGAGAAAGTAAGAATTAAGAATAATGCTAATGCACCAATATAGTAGAAGGGTGAGTATGAAACTTAGCGAATAGTGGCATGAATAGCTATTAAAATAAGGGTAAGACGTACAATATGGAGACTGTCGTGCACCATATACAAAAGAGAGATACAATTCGAAGAGTTGAAGTACTTGAAAAGAATTAGCACAAATGTTATCGAATCTAGTGTTCTGTTCTGGTAATTGTCATAATATTGTATCTTGTACTACATGAGTTGCGAAAGTTTGAATATTGGCAAAGCGATGCGATAACTACAAAAAGTATAATTTTAACCAAGTGGGGTTGCTTACTATTGTTGATTGTGCTTATCAGACATATGGGATTACAGTTAGGACACAGGGATAGTCGCAAATTTGTTATGGATTGTAATGTTTGACATATAAGAGAAGCTGGGTATTGATTGATTAGTTTTGTCATATTTAGTACTCCTTGGGTGCCATACGTGGTGACGATCCTAGTTGGAAGATTATATTTATGGATAGAGTATATAGAGGGGATGTGGCATTTGTTCGAGGAAGGGACACCGTAGTCATTCTACTAGTGTTGCCAGCGTCTGATTTTAATATTATTACGTACACGGACTGATTGGTGCCGTGCTATGTGATGCACTATTGTTAAGTAAAGGATATTAGATTTGGTGTTCCTTATGGTCTTAAAACAACATGGAAAGGTATTCACGATTTCATGAGCGAGAAAATTCCTTATGCGAGGTTCTATATAAGACGGGTAAAAAGTATTTAACATACCTAGTTATAATTTAAGACACGAGAGTAGAAAAAATTCCCTTCTTAATTTTCTTTACCTTCAAGTGCACACTAAGTGCTGCTAAAGAGTAGTTATAATTTGATAAGTGTTGCTAAAGAAAAAACTCCCTTCTTAATTTTCTTTACCTTCAAGCTTCTATCATCCCACATTAGAAGAATGCTCCCGGCACTTCCCACTGCTGGAACCCAGTCATATTTTACCCAACTACCTCCCCAAACACTCCTCGAAATCACATTCGACAAAACCTCCATTTTTGTCTCCTGAAAACAAACTAGGTTAGCACCCCACTCTCTAACTCCCACTTTGATGATGGCCCTTTTGTTTGGGTCATTTATCCCCCTCAGATTCTATGAAAAATCTTAACTTTCATAAGTAACAATATCCCCCATTTTCCCACCCCTCCTAGCCGAGCTCCCTGTCACACACCAGGCCCCTTCTCTGGTACACCACTACATCCCTTAAATTAGTTTGCTTAACACCTTGACCCAACTCCCTCCTTGCAACATTATAGAAAGATTGTTGCTTAATCTCCTTCAACGGTTCTAATACCCTATCCTCCTTCCCTTCAAAAGAAACACCTAAAAACTTCCCAAAGTTTAATAGTTTATCCTCCATCTAGAAAGACATATCCCGTCCTCCAATCCGTGACGAAATTGAACAGGCGTCTTCAATATGTACCTTTTCCTTGCTCCTACCGGAGGAATACAAGATCATAGCATTATTAGCAATAGGAACTTTAGGTGCCGGAAGGGTCTCACCATTTCCTTGAAAGGCACCAACCTCTGAGATTAACACCCCGCTGCTATAGGAATGTCCAGAAATACCAGCAGCATGGCGGGGAAGGAACAGAGCATGGAATCCTTGGCGGTATATTAACAGGAATTATTGTTTCGACGGTAACATCAATTGGGGCATGCGCAATAATCTCCCCAGAAGGAGCTTGAAGGGTAACCTTAGCACAGCTAAGCACTGGAGATGATGAAGGGGCGATGGAGTTGGGTCCATCAGACGCGGGAGGCCGTAAAATAATACCTCCAGCTTTAGCCAATGCGGCCCCTGAAGCAGAGGGGAGCAGGGCACTAGAGCTCGGAGAAGAAATATCACTGTGAGAAGCACCATTGGCAGTAAAGAAGGAGCGATTGTTCCCATCTGCTGAGAAGCCTTATCCGACGCAGCTTGAAATAATTTGGGCCCCTCAGGATCAATTCTAATAGAATTGGGGAAAGTTGTTGGGCTCACGTGAGGAGGCATAGGCCTATACTTGCTGAAACTTGCCCGGTCATGTGATGATTAAAAGAGGACCGCATCACTAACCCAGTGGCATTCACGTCTTTTCATTCTGATAAAATTTTATCTTCTTCTCCCAAATTTAAACCCCTCTCTTCTCGATCTAACTTCTGGTTCCTACTTAGCCCACTAATCCAGTGAGCCCTCCCGTTTCATCAGAGACTGATTTTCCCTTCCCTCTCTTCTATTTGGCCTACCATTTTCTTCCACTATCATAGGCATAAAGATAGGGCGAAATTCAGGGCTCAACCAAACCCTATAACTCAATAACCATCTTCCACCACAGTGGAGACAGGGATTCCTCCCCCTTTCCTCACCACAATCCTCACTCGCGAGAGATCGTTTAGGCTGCCAGTGACATCAATAAAGCCCCCACAGATTTTTCCAATCTTCTGAATAGGTCAAGACGCCAAAGATGCATTGGGAGACCAACCATGTTAACCACCAATGTGTCGCCAATGAAACGAGGGTCAAGACAACCATCGTGCTCCACCCATCTGTCTAGCTTTAAGAAGTTCTCATCGAACCACATGTTTCCTCTAACAAGAATTCTGAAGCTTGAGACACGTCAACAAATCGAAAGAGATATTGTGTATCCCCTAGTTGCGATATTTTCAGCCAGTCCTTGACGTTCCATGCCTCTGCTGCCCATTTCCTAACGGCCTCTGGAGAACCAACCCATTTTGAGAAACACCCAATAAACAAGATTCCAAGAAACCTTTGCGCCTGAGACAGCGAGAAGTGCGGGTCCTGCCCCACGTCAAGCCTTCGATGGCATCTTCCCCCAAGAGGCAGCTTTGATGAAAGACATGTTTTCCAGTTTTCTAGATTCTAGGGAGAAGGTAGGAGCTTCTCTCTGTAGAATCCATCATATTCTAAGAGCAGCTGCCCCAAAACCCTCTCTTAGAGGCTGCTTGAAAAAGAAGAAAGAGATCTGGCCGAAAAAACTTCAAAAGGTAGTATATCAGTAATCACAGTGGGTGAAAACATCATATAGGAAGGGAAGAAAGATTTCCGGTGCTGAGCAAAGGTAAACAGTCGCCGGAATCTGGGGTATATTCTCCGAAAAATAGAAAAAGTCACCGAAATTTGGTAAAATTAAGATGGGTAGGCTCGGAAAAGCCTCTAGAGAAGGTTGTCTGAAAAAAAAATTGAAAAGATGCTGGATTTCACCGGAAAAAACAACGCTGTTGGCCGCGCGTGAGGGTTTGGCTGCCGGAGAAACTACCGGGGTTTGGTTGCGGGAAGCTTGGCTCTCGATGGGGGTGATGGAGTCCAAGCAAGAAGAAGAGAGAGAAGAGCATCGGGGAAAGTGCTTGGGAGTATTCTGAGAGTATTTTATCTTCCTGAATAATCACAGTTTTCTTATGTTGTTAAGATGAGTTTTCCCTAAAGGATTTGCAGTTGAGTGAATTTATCAAGCTTGCAGTCTTGTACGAGGGCAGAGCTAATCAGGCAAGTCATTTTTGTACCTTTTACCCAAATATTAGGTCTGGCCAAACCACATATGACCCGTAAAGTATGAGATATTTCGCTACACACACAGATAAATTATCATTTACATCCAATACTTTGTCCAAGAAAGTTTATCCCTAGTAATGAGCAAAAGCTCAGCACCAAATTGCACAAATGAAACCCTATATCATGTAAACTCACATCAGCTCCATCATCAAATAATTAATCAATGCCCTTGAAAATGCCTTTTCAGTTGTCCAGACAGATAATCAATTTTGGCAATCCAGCACACATGATAATTCAGACAGAAATAAGTAAAGCTTCACATGATTTACGCCTACATAGAACAGAATTGTCCATAAGATTCAAAGATTTACCCGGTTGACGAGTTTCGAGATCATGTCTATCATGAGCAACACCTTCCGTCCTTGGGTGAGTTGACTCCTGCAAATCAATAGACACAAATTAAGAATCTCATTTGAGACTAAATACAGTCAGACTAATTCACAGTAAATAGAAATGAAATGAGCAACTAGGTATTTCAGGGCTAGTTGCTTGTGCTGAATTCAATATCAGGACATATCAGAGGACCAAACGCTTTTTCTTTGTTTCCAGAAGACAAGAAAAAAGAAACAGAATAAGTGTAGGGATGTGAAGCAGAATACAAATATTCAGATAGTTTTTTTTTCTTATTTGCACCGGGTGTCCGAATCTCTATGAGCCCCGACTAATCCCGGGGGTGCACAGGCCCTCGGCAAGGAGTTTTCCGCAAGTGCACCACGGTTAATTCAGGTTTTATCCAGTCTGATGGCCCTCAGAAATTGTTTGCACCTAGTGGGTTTCGAACTTGAGACCTTGAAAGGGAGCATACCCCAAGGCTCAAGTCAATTACCACCAGGCCAACCCCTGAAGGTTAAATATTCAGATAGTATTTGAGACCACATAGATAGATACATAATATTGTCCGATGAAGAAGTAGTCAAAAAGTGTACTGCCTAGGTCATAAATATTACAGCTAATAAGATCATAAATCTATCATTGCCGCTTTACAGCAAGGAGTTTAGAACAAACCTCTTGAATGTCCCAGATACTTTAGCACTGAATATGTCTCGTGCTGCTGAAATGAAACTACTTTTCCTTATGGTAGAAACTTTATCAATGTGTTCAATTACCTAGGAGAGAAAATGTCAAAAGAAGCTTTAATAAATAGACATTGAACAGCCATAGTGCCCACAAGTGAAGCAAAATAGATAGGTTGGACAACCTTCTTTCTTTCTTCTTTTTCTGAAGGCAATAGGGCCTTGAATACTCTTCGAAATGAACCATCATCAGAACCAGGCAAAGTTGTTTTAAGCATAGAAATGATGGCCCTGACCACCTATGCATGAAAAAACGGGGTGAATGACTATTTATAATTAAAAGCAAATGCACCAATCGGCAGTGATGGGAGGTGTGAGATACCTTTTTCCTATAGAAGGCCACACCATGAACATTGAATTGGATTTTTCTATTACGAAATGCCTCCTGAAAGATTTTTCCTGACACCTGTTGCACAACTTGAAGCCACAGGAAGAAATTATTCAGCCAAAAACCCGCAAAAAACTATTAAACAAGTTTAGTTTATCGAAAGGCCAAGCTTGACCTGCCTCCGGAATAGAACTGCTATGTCGCCGAAAGAGGATTTGTCAGTTGTGCTACTAGAAGTAATTTCTAATATTTTATCAACAACAAACGAACATTGTGCATCCTCATTGCAGCATTCTTTGATAGTTATCTGTGACGTATCATATGTAAAAAAGATACCCCAATAGAAGATGTTTATCTTTTTAAACATGCTAAAATGATTTACCTTAGACCCAACAGGATTATCAGTAAGAACACGCTTTGATTGGCACCTTTTCGAATTATTTTGTATGAGACATGATGCAGCTTCAACAATGCAACGTGTGGACCGGTAATTTTTACTTAGTCTGACCTGAATAGAGATTGATATACATAACAAGGAGACTATCAGAATCGTGTTTGAAGTTTTATATAGACAAAAGGCCTAAAAAGACAAACTGTAAAAAGTTTGCCAAACCTCTTTGTGCAAAGGAAAATCTTTCCGCAATGAATCAAATCCAGAGGCATCAGCACCACTAAAACCAAAAATGGACTGCAAAATGATATTGAAAACTCTGAGCAGCGAGGTACTTGAAAGGGAAAAGGAGTAAAGAACTTGTCGCAGCAAGCTGATAAGAAAGTGTTTAACTGGGTAAAGCAAGAAAAGACTAGCTTCACCTGATCTTCGTCACCAACAATAGTTATGCGTTTATGCGATGCAAGGGTACGTAAAAGTCCATATTGCATGGCACTTGTGTCTTGAAACTCATCAATCACTATTGCTTTCCATAATTCCTGGCACTCTTCAAAAACTTCATTTGAACAAAACCAAAATCAAACAGATTCAGACAACTGGGATATCACAATGCACTAGGTTTCAGTCTATTATGAAACACTTATGTCAACCTTCTGGAAAATCAGTCAAGAGCTTGACAGAACAACTGATCAGGTCATGGTAATCCAAAGCATTGCATGATTTTAATATATCGTTGTAGTTTTGAAGAACTGCAGCCTGATTAATTTTCCAAAATCAGAATAAGGAAACATGAATGATAAAATACCAAAAGCCCTGATTATCGGCTTACTCCAGTTTCATTGCCAAATTTGTAGTCTTCAGGCGTCCGTCCTGCAGCCTTAGCCTGTATTTCAGAAAAGGTGATTTAAGTGCAAGTATAACAACCATTAAATATGCAAAAACACTGTCCGAATTGAATATGAACGGAAAAGCAATACAGAGGAGAGAGTTTCAGTTTTACACATAACAGTTATTTATTAATATGCCAAGACAAAGAAGATAAAATACAACAACAACAACACCCAGTATAGTCCCACAAAGTGGGGTCTGGGGAGGGTAATATGTAGACGAGCCTTACCCCTACCCGAAAGGGCAGAGAGGCTGTTTCCAATAAAGAAGATAAAATACATGGTCTTAATATGGTTTATGCATATTCAGATAGTCCACTTATATGTTATAGACATAAACTCTTTTCCAATTCAGCATATCCAAATGTTGTCACTCTTACAGAGGAGAGTCAGCAGACACTGCATTCTCTACTGGAAAGAATGGCTACACTTCATGTCCTCGGCATAAGTGTGAAACATTAAAGGATTGTTCCACTTACACTTCAGATAAAACAAGTCAAAGTTTTGTTATATGAAGTTGACTAATGTAAACTTTAAAAAAGCAAGATTTGATGCTCAAACATAATTGGAACACTATCTTTAATCCAGAAACTACTTACTTGAGTTACAAATTTTAACCATTTCTTTGATTTCTCCTTAAAATGTTGAGGAGAATTCATGTCATTAAGCTGGTGAAGCTCGCCACGAGGTTCCTTTTTCATATCATCCAGTAAGCGAACTGCTTCAATGACAGCTCTTCTCTGCTGCCCATGTCCATATATGAGAAACTCAGGTGTTCGGCCTAACCTATTAATAAATTAACGTGTCTATTTAGACAATTTTTCACCGTAAGAAACTGATACATTCTGATGAACTACCTTCTACGTTACAGATACAGATAGGTATGAAGGTGAAGGAGAAATTGGATAAAGTGCATGAGTTGTGGAGAGAGAGAGCTTCCAACCAATACTTTAAAAGGCTAAGATGAAGGCCCTCATATGCTACCTATTGAGAGTGAGAGAGAGAGAGCGCTTCCAACCAATAGTTTAAAAGGCTAAGATGAAGGCCCTCATATGCCTTGAGCAAAAAGTTTAAGCTTTTTGAATTTTTCGTCTTTTTAACTTCTAAATAATACATTATTATAGAGAGAGAGAGAGAGAGCTAACATTGAGGTGGTATTGAAATTAACTGAGACTTAAAAAGCTCATGTCGTTGATAATTAATTTAGATCCTAATCTTCCGATCCAATTAGCAGGAATACAGTCTGATTTAAGTATATAGCGCTATTTGGCCATTTAAATCAGTTAGCCTACTAACATCTGAAAAAATACAAGAAATCCTGAACCTAAGATCTTTTCACATGCTCTCCCTTTCTCTCCAGTCACCCCTTTCAGCCACCATATGGGGCTTCTGTCGTTATTGCTATTGCGACTAATCTTTCCCACCATGGTTTATCCATCACAAGGAAGAGGGATAACACTAGACATCAATGTCTTTGTCATGAAATAATAAAAATAAGTATAAATTTAACTCCAATTCTTCTCCTTCTCTCCTAAGAGAAACCTCAAGGAAAGCAGACTTCCAATAAAGCACACGCCTTAGACACAAAATGAGTTGAACGTGCGCCACAAACCTAAGGTGGACCCCTCATCCACAAAGGCACATACATTTTTGACTAAAGCCTTTCCCTGGACGCATCAGGGCAATTTCTCTTTGCCTTGCTCGCGCACCTTGAAAACACCTTTAAGAACATTCTTTAAACAGCAAAGACAAATGCTAATTTCATGAAAAACCTGCGCAAAGTTGCCCCCAATCCCAACATAAACCTTTCTACCATAATAGCATTATCTAAGCATAACTAATAGCAGTATTTAGCAACATAAGCATGAAATTTGACAAACCAACATTTTGCTTCAGCAAATATCATGATTAGGATCATGTAAAAATTTTGAGTAATACACATAACTAAGGAAAACTAGATTCTGACGCCAACTATAACAACTTGAAAGTCTAATCAATTGTTCAAAATGAAGCAGGGCTAAAATGATTTGACTGCTGAAGTTAACATACTACTAGTCCGTTGAGTGGCAACTATAGTATACCAGGTAAAATGATTCGACCCACTGATATTAACTTACTGCACATCTTACTGCAGGACAACCACTCCTGAACCATGCAAAAGAAAAAAGCCATAGCTCATTCTGCACTAGTCTATAATATCAATAAAGAGACATGAATTGCGGAATTCACTAGCAATAACTTGATTTTAGTATATGATAAACTAACTCGATAATTTTCATAGCCCACATTACCCTGTACTTTCCTGTTTATTAGGATATTACTCAATCAATTAACGATAATAAATCTAAAACAGTGGCAGAAACTGTGTTTCAGAAAGAGTTCAATTATGGAACTCTCCGTTAAATTTTCTATTCTGCCATGTTTTCAGAAAAAGTTAAGCAAGAGATTACTTCTTTCATTGTTCAACTGCTTAGATATTTAGGAACCAAGTCAAGATGTCCATACTTCTCAGCATGTGTGCGGCATAGCTGCAAAGAAAACGAGTGAAACGTGCTGATTGTGAGCTCTTTTGCTGCTGTCTTCCCAGCAACTCTTCCAATTCTCTCCCTCATTTCAGAAGCCGCCGCTGTCGTAAAAGTCATAGCAAGAATGTTTGACGGACCAATACCCTATAACAAAAAGGAAAAGGAAAAGGGAGGAAGAAAAGTTAGTCAGTAAATACTTGACCAGATCCCTCGCTTGCCAGACATGGTATTGACAAAAGTATGACAATATAATATCACTTATAGTCATCGTACTACCTTGTGCAGTAGCATCAGGACTCGCCCAACCATCGTAGATGTCTGACATCCAAATAGAAGAGATCAAACAAATATTGATGAAGACATACAAATTTCATTTTTAAACAATGAGGAAGTACAGACCTTGCCACTTCCTGGTCCAGCGACAATGATTAAAGGAATTGAAATGTCACTACAAGCGGCTTCCTGTTGTCTGTCATTTAGGGACTCTACATACTTTATATAATCCTCAGGCATGTTCCTGATATCTGTTGCCTCTAGCGTGCTCTCAGCATCTGCAGCCTTGGAACTTTTTGGCTCCTCTATTTCACATTCTTGATTACCAGTTGAATTCAGAGCGCACTCAAGTTTAAGTGTTTCATCTGAGCTGACAAGATTTAAATCATCAGGTTCGCTGCTCTTTGATATCTCTGCTTCACTTTCTTGATTGTATTCATGACCTGAACTGTCACTAGAAACAACGGGATTGAAGTTATCCTCCTCATCCAAGTTGTTTATGTGTTGGTTTCCAATTGGCTCATTGTTGAACCTCTTCATTTCAGGCTTTCCTTTTGACTTTTGCTCACATAAAGCATCAATTTCGTCCAAAATGTGTTCATCAAAATCATCATCTAGAACAGTAGATGACACACTCAACCCACAAAATCCAGGTTGCCTCGCTGGAGTTTTATACATATCTAACCCATCCATGGTCTCCACTTGAGCACTATCTACATTTTCACTTAGTCTAGCTTTGACTGATCCACTTCTATCACCAGAAAACGTGAAAGTTTCAACTGACTGAAATGGTGTCCCTCGCTTGGTTCTTCCATTGACGTTTTTATCAAGTTCACTGACTAGTGAGCCCTTTACACTGGTACAACCACTGAGCTTTCTGTTAGAATCCTTCTCGGAAATGGGTGATGGAGTGTTCATCCGAATCTCAGTAAGAGGAAACCTTTCATCACCATCAATCCGATGCAAGGATTCAGTTCTCTGAGACTTCCCAACTCTAGGACAACAATAACCACCATGATTATCAGATACATCAAAACACTAAAATAAATAAGAAAGATTATGAAAAACATCATAAGTGCTCTCGAAGCGTGTAATGAACAATAAATAAACATACAAGAAAAAGAAAACAATTTCCAGATCAACTTAAATTGTTGGTACCTTTATTTTCCAAGGAGAAATGATTTACCACCATTTTCAAAATTAGAAGGAATCGATGCATTGGAATTGAGTGAGTAATGAAGGATCTATTAAATGATTTCATAACTAAGGAGAAGAATAGGACTCTTTATCAATAGCATAACATCTCGATTGGAAATGGAACTTAGATCACGACCTGAATATACTTGTGAGGTGGAATTTTGTCGGCTAGCAAATTACTAGGGGGAAACTAACTTTTCTCCAATTGAGATGTTGTGGATTCTAATGCACACTAAATTGTGATCCTAGCTTAAAAAGGAGAGCTACATCATTAGAGCATACAGTTGGATGTAGTGTGCGCCGGTTTTCAACACCGCCTATCAACATGCAAAGAGCTAATTACGGGCTTAGCTTGCGGGAAGATAACCAGAGAAAAACTTGCCTTTTTTCTTGGTTCCCCTTTCTGATTGGAACCCTAACAAATAAGGATAGCTAATGTGTCTATCTACAGGTGGAAAAATTATCAAGAATAACCAAAACTCAATTTGAAATTAAAGAGAGAAAAGCGTACTTATTCAGGGGTTGAAGGGAAATGGTGGAGGAATCATTGAGTGGCCTTTTGCGAGCAAGAAGTGCCTTAGCAGCTCTGAACTTTGAAGAAATTCGAGCTTTCTGTTCCGCCGTCAATCCGCCTCCACTAGTCACCACGTTCTCCTTGTTGTTTACTTCTTCACTCATTTTTCTACCTCTGGGTGTGTGTGTCTCTCTCGCGTGGAAGAAGCAAGGGGAATCTTGAACGTTTTTCTCGACTGTGTTGCGCTGTTATTTTCCCTCCGATAATCAGAATGGATGATTTTTCAAATTATGGGCTGATGACCGAGCCTTTAGGCGACAAATTTAAAAATAGCCACATTTACAACTGATCGTTGAAAAATAGTCAAGTTTTCAAGGTCATCGAAATTTAGCCACTTTTTATGTAAAAATAAATTTGAGCAAAAATACTATTCAAAATTCGGAAAATACGCCGCCATATTATATGGGAATTCCAGCATAAGTATGCTTGAAATCCTGCATATTATATGGGAGTTCCAACATGAGTATACCTGAACTCCCGCATATTATACGGGAGTTCCACGATAACTATGTTGGAACTCCCGTATAATATGTGGGAGTTCAAGTATAATTATGCTGGAACTTCCGCATAATATACGGGAGTTCCAGCAAGTATAAATGTCCAGTATAATATACTGAAGTTTGGAACACTAGTGCTCCAGTCTCCCGTATATTATACAAGAGTTAGCAAAGTATACCGGTCCAGCATAATATGCTGGAGTTTCGTACACAAATACACAAGAACTCTCATATATTATACGGGACCGGTCTTTGTTACAGCAAAATAGTGACTATTTTACATTGACTTAGTAACGCTGTCTTTTTTTGATTGATCAGTGCGAAAACTGGCTATACCATGTTATTTTGACACAGCCTTTAGTGCTCAATTCTTTTGCATTATCGGTGGTTTTCTTTTGGGCCTGTCATGCGTAATTGTATAGAAATGACACTAGGTAGCCACTTCTAAGTATGCTATTTAAATATATTCATAGTTTATAATGTATTTAAAGATTAGCCAATTTACTCAAACTTCAGCATACTAATGTGTCCTGAAGTTAGAAAATTATATCTAAAGATTCAAATCTCATGTCCTGATTTTAAAATTAGCAGTTCAAAATTCAAGACACTTATTAGTCCTGAATTTTAAATTAGCAATTCAGAAATTTAGGACATTTATAACCTGTCTGGCCAAGTTTCTCCAAGTTGAATAGTATTTTTTTCTAAAGAAGTATATTTATTTTTTTTCAAAATTGAAGTGTTTGGCCAGCTTTTAGAAGAAAAAAATGCTTTTGAGTATAAACATAAGTAGTTTTGGAGGAGCAAAAAAAAGTAACTTATTTCCAAAAATATTTTTTTTAGAAAGCACTTTTGAGAAAAATACACTTAGAAATACTTTTTTAATTCTTGGTCAAATATTAATTGATGCTTAGAAGTGCTTTTCAAATTAATTATTCTACATAAAATGATTCTCACCAGAAGTACTCTGAAGAAAAATATTTTTTTAAAAACATACTTCTCAAAATAAGCTGATTCTTCCAGCTTGGCCAAATAGGCTATTAAGTCCTGAATTTTAAATTATCAGCTCAAAAATTTAGGATACTAAGTGGGCGTTTGGACATAAGAATGGTTAAATTTTGAAAAAAATAATTTTTTTCTTCAAGTGAAAGTGGTATTTGAAAATTAGAGTTGTGTTTGGACATTAATATAATTTTGGATTATTTTTAAATTTTCGTGAGTAATCTGAAGTGAAAATTTTGAACATCAACTTTTTGGAGTTTTTAAAATTTTTGAGAAATTCTGAAATTCATCTTCAAGTGAAAATTGAAAAAATATATGGCCAATTTGATTTCGAAAAAAATTATAGCCAATCAAATCCTAAGTCCTGAATTTTAAAATAGCAACTCAAAAATTCAGGATATCTTACTATTAAACAACTAAATAAATTGATTGAGAAAACTTCTAAAGTTAGAAAGCAAGTGCATGCTCTAGTTTTTTGCTCCTCCCTCGCATCTCTTAGGAGGCTCCAAGTTCCAATATTTATAGATCTTGTGAGTATGCACATGAAAGCCTAATATACGTGATTTTCCATAAGTCTTTCTTCTTATTGAATAAACTACATGACTTTAGTTTTTTGCCACACGGTATAACACAGTGTTTTTGGCTTAGCAATTCTGCTTGCATTCCTTGTAAGCTTCCTTGTCTTTTGATTTCTTCTCCTTTTTAATTTGTTTTTTTTCTTTTCTTTTTAATTTTTCTTCTTCTTATTTTATGGTATTTTTTGCAAATAAAATATAAATTTTAGTACTTAAATTTAAAGTAAAACTTATTTATGCGTGATATTTTATTTCTATCAACTTCTCTTTTCTATTTGATAGGATTTATTCATGTTTGGGAATTTAGTGATTTTCCTCGATTTCTGCTAGTGGTTTTGTTTCTTCTTTCTATTAGTTTTTTGTCTATTTTTTTGGTTATTTTTTGATTCAATTGGTTCAATATTTATATCGTAGTCAAATACATACACTTAATTTTGATATTATTGTTATTCAGTCTAACACTAACCTAAATTATCATATATGTGCTTTATAGGTAACTAAAGCTATTGGGATCGATGTCGACAGTAAATAATTGAGAAATCTGGATTTTATAATTATTTTTATGTTTTAATTATTTCATAGGTCATTAAGCTGGTTGTTATCATATGGTATCAGATGCATCTCCAATATTGGTATCATTTATGTAACCAATTTTGTCTTTTTTACAACAACAACAACAACCACCTAGTATAATTTCACAATTGGAGTCTGGGAGAGTAGGATGTACGCAGCCTTACACCTATCCTGGAAGGGCAGAGAGATTGTTTTCGATAGACCCTAGGATAAAGAAGGTGAGAGAAGCTCTGATAGCAAGGAATGACAAGACAAACAATTAGAAAACTAAATCGAAGATAGCAATAGAGAATATAAAAAGGGTACCGGTAACAATTAATAGCAAAATAACATATTTAGAAAATTAATTCCAAGGTAGCAAACGGGAATATGAACAAAGTACTACTAGCAAATTACTGAATTACTGATGTCAAGAAAAAACGGAACGAGACATGTGAATTTAGCAAAATAAGGAAAAAAGGTACCGTACTAGCGTTAATACTATCGAGCTAGAGAAGACAAAGAGAACACATGACTACCTACTAACCTTCTATCTTAATCTTCAACATTAACACCCTTCTATCTAGGGCCATGTCCTCGGTTAGCTCAAGATGCGTGTAATGACTCGGGCCCACATTGTGTATATATTGTCCACATTGGGTCTCACCAGCACGGTTTTGTTCTCCCACAGTCCCACTAGGGAAAAGGCCTATGCATATGTAAGTCCAAGTCTTACTAATATAGCACAGGACTCTCCCTCTCTTTTCCAATGTGGGATTCCTACGAGCTATAGTCCCAATGCACTCACCCCACCAACAGGAAACAACGTCCTCTTTGCGGGTACCCACCTATTGTACTAGGTAAGAGTCGTCTTTGATACCAACTATAATGACTCGGGCCCACACTGTGCATATATTGTTCGTTTTGGGTCTCACCCGCACATTTTTGTTCTCCCCCGGTCCCGCTAGGGAAAAGGCCTATGCACATGTAAGTTCAAGTTTTACTAATATAGCCTATGACTCTCCCTCTCTTTTCCGATATGGGATTCCTGCGAGCTACAGTCCCCACTGCACTGATGTAATGACTCGGTCGTTCGTTCTGAAAGTTATAGCCTTTTTCCCCCATCTATTCTTACTTATGTGTTGTCCAACTGTGTTGAGTAGTATCGAGTTGGTAGGTTTAAGTTCGGAGTAGTTTTGAAGTGAAATGAATAATTAGTCTCTTAGTTAGAAAGCTGAGTTAGAAAAGTCAATCGGAAGTTGACTTATAAGTAAACAAATTCGGATTTGGATTTTTATGATTCGATTAGCTTAGTTGGGTGATTTTAGACTTAGGAGTGTGTATGAAATATAATTTGAAGGTTCACGGTAGAATTAAGCTTGAGTTGGCGGAAGTTGAAAGTTTAGGAACTCTTGGGCTTGAATTAGAGATTGATTTGGTATTTTGGTGTTGTTTTAGGTGTTCTGGAGGTCCAACTAAGTTCGGGAAGTGATATATGACTTGTTAAAATATTTTATTAATTTCTTATAATCGATTTAGTAGTAATATTTTAGGAAATAGGCTTGCATTGTAACACGATAGTCGTCATCACGACCATGGTTAGATTTTGGATCGTGACAAGGTGGTATCAGAGCCTAGGTTACATAGGTCTTACGAGTCATGATCGAGTTTAGTAGTCTTGTGTTTTGTACATATACGTTTATACTTATCTTCGAGAGGCTGCATAACCTTTAGAAAAACTTTACCTTCTTGAATTCTTATCGTGCAATATTGATTCAACTTGAAGTGTAACTCTTTGAATTCCTTTCATACATTCGTATGCGCACATGAGTGCTCGGTATCAGTAATTGTGATTCCCTGGATGAGGTGCAAGATATGATTTATATATGTTGATGTTGGTCCAGTCTGGAGGACTTGAGTCTGGGTTTTGACTGTAGATTGAGCACTGAGGTGTTGATTGTGTGAGCACGTGCTTATATGTCTGTTGGTGTCCTTATTAGCCGGATTTGTGATTTGATGTCTATGTGGCGAGTATGATTTGACTGCGAGATTGTGTTCATATTGATCGAATGTGATGAGAAGGGTTTACTTGAGATGTAACAAGGACTAATGGGTGTTTGATTTGTAACTTGATATAGCTTGTTGCGGCTCTGTCTGGTAAGAGGTTTATTACTAGTGTTTGATTGTTTGGGGCAGCTGATGTGATTAGAAATCATCGTTGTGAGTGTTTGAATTATGTGGTATATCATGTGATTTCAAATATGTTTTAGACTCGTTCGAGGACGAACGTTCAGGGGGGAACATGTAATGACCCGGTCGTTCGTTCTGAGAGTTATAGCCCACTTTCCCTCATCTATGCTTATTTGAGTTGTATCGAGTTGGTAGGTTTGGGTTCTGAATAGTTTTGGAGTGAAATGAACTCTTAGTCACTTAGTTAGAAATCTAAGTTAGAAAAGTCAATCGGAAGTTGACTTATGATTAAGCAAATTTGGATTTGGATTTTTATGATTTGATTAGCCTCGTTGGGTAATTTTAGACTTAGGAGTGTGTTCGGATATAATTTAGAGGTCCATGGTAAAATTAAGCTTGAATTGGTGAAAATTGAAAGTTTAAAAATCTTAAGCTTGAATTCGAGGTTGATTTGGTATTTTGGTATTGTTTTGGGTGTTCTGGAGGTTCGATTAAGTTCGGGTAGTGATATATGACTTGTTGAAATATTTTATTAATTTCTTATAATCGATTTAGTATTAATATTTTAGGAAATAGGCTTGCCTTGTAACAAGATAGGCGTCATACCTCTTCCTAAGACTTATTTGGCCTACCTCTACCTCTTCTCTCACCTCTCAAGGCCAACCCCTTACATCTCCTGACATGGGCATATGTGCTTCTCCTCTTAACATGCTTGAACCATCTCAATCCTACCTCACGCATCTTTACCTCCACAATGGACACTCCCACCTTGTCCCGAATAACTTCATTCCTAATTCTATCCAACCAAGTATGCCCACACTTCCATCTCAACATCTTCATTTTCACTGCTTTCATCTGCTGGACATGAGAGTTTTTGACTAGCCAACACTCTGCACCATATACCATCGTCGGTCTAACCACTACATTCTTTTAATTATGGTTATTTTCGCGTATGATGAACTCCAAAATAATTTTTTTTTAATTTTTTATAAGAACTCATAGTAATAATCCTAACAACTTGGCAACTTTTGTTTAGTTTCCCTTAAACTTTACTTGGACTTTAATACCCCTTTGAACTTGAAATTTATCATTCATGATCCCCCTAGATGTTGATGTGGCAAGAGCATGAATACACTTTTTTTTAGGTGCGTGAGAGGGAAGATCAAAAAATTAGTTTTCAAGTGGAGTATTTTTTAAATATTAATGCCACGTAATCAAATAGAATGATTTGTTTGTTCCAATTATATTTTTTGTTGTTTCTTCTTAGTGTACATTGCATATTTTATCCCAATTATATTTATTTAGATACAATGAATATATGTATCAACTTTGTATTTTTTATTTTTTTTCAGTTCCAAATCTACAAAAGTAAGTCAAAATTTTATTTATTTAGTCAAATAAAAAGGAGATTTAGCCAAAGCAATAAAGTTTAAATGGTGTATTTTCTATAAAAAGTAAAAAATACATATTTATTTTCATTCAATGTCTATTTACTTAAACGATGCATTTTTCTTTTTCTAGTCAAATTTACAGATATTTTATCGGAATTTACTATTTTTTAGCTAAATTATGGAGTTCAAACAACATATTTCCAAATTTTTTTCGATGCAATAATAATATGTGCTAACTATGTATTTCTTTTTTTTTTCTCATGACAAAACATGAATAGTAACTTTCCTTACAGAATTAGCACGAAAAAAATAATTTAAATAATTGGTGGACCTAAGAAGATAAATATATATATTTTATTATAAAAATACCACATGAAAAAAAATTCATATGTCAGCACGTGTGTTACCCTCCTATAAATTATCTGTGTCCCGGGAGGAACGAGGCTATAAAATTGCCAAGTTTTGGGAGGGGGGGGGGGGGGTGTTAAAGACTGCACAATATTTAAACAGAACTAAATAAAAGTTACCAAATTTATGGGGTTCCAAACTATTTTGCCTATTTTTTTGAAGTTGTGCTACGATTAATAAATGGTCACTAAAGTTAGTTTTTTGTCTATCAAGTATATAACTTTATTTCGTACACAAAAATTACAGTACTATCTCTAGTCTAACAAAAACTTAGTGGTTGAAAAATATATGAAATTTACCCTAGTTGCAACACCTATACACACACAGTCTATCGCTTCTGTTTAATTGTATCGGCCTATCACATATAATTAGAGTATATTTGACTGTGACGATCAAAAGGGTTATCACCTGTTTTCTTATTCATTATGTGCTTTCGAGACCTTGAAAATCTTATTTTTAGTCGCCTCGATTTACGCGCGCAGTCCAGGCGCGTAGCCGGAAAGCTTATATGTTAAATCCTGTAAACGTTGCTAAAATGTGGCTTTAAAATAATGAAAGTTAACTTTCATCAATATTTTGGGTAAACGGACTCGAACCTGTAATTTGACCATCCCAGAGGGTCCGTAGAAAAATATAGGACTCGGGCATATGCCCGGAATCGAATTATGAGGTCCCGAACCCGAGAAATGAATTTTTAAAAGAAAATTATTTTTCTAAAATTTATATGGAAATTTGAAATGAAAAGGATTAGAAAGTATTGGTATCGGACCCGTATTTTTGTTCCGGCGCCCAGTACATGTCTTATATGTAATTTAAGATGTTTTTTGAAATTTGATTGAAATTGGACGTCATTTGACGTGTTTCGGACCTAAATACCTAAAAAAAAAATAAAAGTTTATGAAGTTTGATGAAAAGTGATGATTTTGAGGTTTGATTCCTGTTTATGATGGTATTTTGGCGATTGATCGCACGGTTAAGTTCGTATGAGATTGCTGAGTTAGTGTGTGTGTTTGGTTAGGAGCCCCGAGGGCTCGGGAGTGCTTCAGAGATTGTTCGGGGTATTTTGAACTTAGTAAAATGTTGCAGAAAAATCTGGTATTTTTGCTCAGTGATCTTCTCCTTCGCGATTGCACTGTGTTTCTCACGTTTTCGAAGCATCAGCTTCACCCTTCATCGCGTTCACATAATTCTTTCGCGTTCGCATAGAGTTGTTAAACTTTGAGGGCCCATACCTCTTTTCTTCATCACGTTCGCGATAGCTGGATCACATTCGCGCAGGGTCCCAACTTTACTTCACCGTGTTAGCGTGATGGTCAACGCGTTCGCGTAGGCCAATTCTTTGGACCCCCAGTGCTTCCTCTTCGCGTTCGCAGCCCTTCCCTGATAATGCGTAGCTTACCATCTCCCTTTCTTCGCGAACGCGACACCACTGTCGCAAACGCATAGAACAAAAATGCCCAGTAATTTTTTTTTAAAAGTTTCAGAACAACAGCTTGGTATTTATTCAATTTTCTCACGAACTCTCTTCTTTCCCAAGCTCTAGGAATCCATTGAAGTCCCTATTCTCCAAGACCACCTGGGTAAGTAATTTTACACTTATTTCTTTTATTTTTCTTCATAATTAGTGCATTCCTAAGCTTAAATCACATAGATTATGGCGGAAATTGGGGAAATTGGGCAGAATCATGGTTTTCGATTTTGTTTGATTTAGACCTCGTTTTGGGGTCGAATTTGAGAACAAATTGTATATTCGGGCTCGTGGGAATGTGTGATACGAAATTGGTTCGAACCTCGGGTTTTGACCAAGGGGTCAGGGGTCGATTTTTGGAATTTTGGGAAGAAAGCTTAGAAATGTATATTTAGGCATTGAGTTTGATTTGTTTAATTTATATTAATGTTATAAAGTCGTTATTTTACAGATTCGATTGAGTTGGAGCCGAATCCGAGAGGAAAAGCGATTGTTGAGGATTGAATTGACTGTGGGAGTTCGCCGTAAGTGTTTGGTCTAACTTTGGCTTGGGGGATAATAGTAGAGTCTTATTTTCTAATTGTTAGTTGTCGAGTACAGTGTATAGGCATAGTGACGAGTATCTATACAGTGGTATCTAGAATGACCATGTGTCCTTATATTGTGATTTACCTTGAATTGTTGAGATTCTTCCATGCTTATTTGATGATTTCTATATACTGTAAATAACATGAGAAAGAGATTATGATTAATAAACCCCATGTAGCATCGGCTCAAGTTGTGTTACAGATTGAGAAGGTATATGAGATGAAATGATTATATGGAGCGATGGCTCGAATGATAAGTGAATTATAAAGTGAGAAGTGTAAGAAAGAGGAAGATTTAATGGTTATTCCCTCGCCAGGACGTTTTATTGGTTTTGTTGGTTTCTTTCTCCCTTGTCGGGATTTAGTTGTGCTATTATATTCATTTGCAGGGATTCCTTTCACTAGTTGTGCTCCCTTACCCCTTATTTGTGGTTGTTGTCTGTGTGAGGTTTTATTATAAATAATATGGGTCAGGTTGCATGCCGGAACAACACTAAATAATATGGGTCGGGTTGCACACCGCAACAATACTAATTATGGATTGGATTGTACGCCGCTACAGTATAGCTATGTGATTGGATCGGGTTGCGTGTCGCAACAAATTATAGCTTAAGTGTGTTTAAGCCGGATAAGTTGTATGTTAGTTGTTCTACCTTTACTATTTAGATTCCGTGATATAATTGTTACCTCCCCGCGGCATGATCCCCCTCCCGTTATAAATTGCTTGTTTTCTGTTTATTTTCCGCAATATATTTCATAACTGCACAGGTTTATTTGGTAGACTGGTCTAGCCTCATCACTACTTCGTCAGGGTTAGGCCACGCACTTACCAGCACATGGGGTCGGTTGTGCAGATGCTACACTCTTTGCATCTTTTTGCACATATCACAGTGTCGGAGAAGCAGCTTTTGGATAGCAGTAGAGGATTTGGGAGTTGACTTCATTCCACAGACCCTGAGGTAGCCTTGCTGATGTTCGTAAGCCCGGAGTCTCTATCTCTATTTTAGTTTGCTATCTTTGTACCGAAACAAATAGATTCATATTTTATTCATCATTATATTTAGTATGCGCCATCACGACGCTCGATGGTGGAAAATCCGGTTTGTGACATTGACCAAGATTTTAGGAGGCTAAAATTATTTTTTTCCTCCAAAAACGTACTTTAAAATTTTTTTAGGTCGTTTGGCCAATACAGTGTCACGACCCAAAATTTCAACCCGGTCGTGATGGCGCCCAATACACTACTAGGCAAGCCCGACCATTATTCAACACTTAACCCAATTTATCAAAAAAGCGGAAAGAATATCAATTAAGTCAAGATTAAAGTACTGAAGAATTTAACAAAATACACAATATAATCTCACTAGGACCCGGTGTCACGAATTTGAGCCTCTAGAATACAGAATATCATCCTAATACATGGCATATCCAAAGTGTGATAATACAGAAATAAAAGATAGGATAGTAAGGAGAAGATCAATGGCTGCGAACGTCATGCAGCTACCTTGATACTCCCAGAAGCTGAATCTGCTGATCAACTGGATCTACTGAGCCTGAGACTGCCCTGGATCTGCACACAACGTATAGCGAGTAAAATGAGTACTCCGCCCCTGTGAGTAATAAAGATAAATACAGCCCGAAGATAAGAAAATTCAGTAAATACACAAAGTAAGCTAAAATCCAAATATACAATAACACATGGAACTGAACAGCTAAACAACAGTTTAAATATAAATACATGAATGCAATGCAATGTATATGATGGTACATTCCAGTATCCACTGCGGCGTGCAGCCCGAGCCATCCATATTTATTTATCGTCGACGGCTCTCAATGGAGGTGTGTACAGACTCCGGAGGGGCTCCTACAACCCAAGATCAATATCCTGGTCAGTTATTGTTACCTGACCAGTCAACCATTGTTACCTGACCAATTTATATCATACATGTAGAAAATCATTCTATCCATGATATGTGTGCTTTGGTTGTATTAGCATGATTTTCAGGTATAGGTTTTGATGAATGACAAACAATGAAGTCGATGAATGACAAACAATGAAATCAAGTGTCGAACAAAGTTATTATATGACAAACAATCAAGATTGAATGCCGAGAAGCATATTGATGACGGAATTGCATAGACAAGCCAAAGACGAGCTCAAAAGTTCAAGACCGAAGACCCAAGGTGTAGGTCGTTAGGTAGAACAAATGTAAGAGCAACGTTTAAAGTTATCTCGTCTTCTGGCTCAACATAGGTCATCATAAATATGCATAAAATCATTTATCAAATCATATTTCAAATAATTCAAACAACATGGTTTCAAACATTTTCATTTTATCCAAAATGAATTTTAAACATGTCTTTCAAAGCTGGACAGAAATAATCGATTATGTATATGTTGATAATCGATTATGTTAAGACAGTGTAAACCGGAATTTCCAAAACAGCACAATAATTGATTATCATGTATAGCATAATCGATTATCTTGTATCCGTTGCCAAGTGTTTGAACACTGTGACAAAATAATCGATTATGCATATCAGAATAATCGATTATCCTGCATAAAAATCAGCTTCCAGATTTTGTAACGGTAAGCTGATAATCGATTATCCAAATTTGATAATCGATTATCTTGGCATAAAATCAGCATAATTGATTGCCAATTAAGCAACGGACATACTACTTCTACCACCTATAAATAGAGGTCTTTTGAGCTGAATTGAAATATACAACACCTCTCATTATTCATATACATATTGATATTATTTGTGCATCATTATAGAGATTTTGTTGAGCCATTTGAGAGACAACTTTGAGTTGTTCATAGAGCTAATCTTGTATCTCTTTCTCTACTCTTTTTAGAGAGTTCTTGTTGTAAAAGAGAAAGGTGTTTGAGAAGACCATATCTTCTCATTGATTATCGGGTTTGCTAAGTACTCTCAATCTTAGTGTGTGAAGTCTTGTGGTGCGGTATCCACGAGCAAGGTGAAGTCTTGAGGTGCGGTATCCTCGAGCAACTTGAAGTCTTGTAGAGTGTACATCTACGAGCAAGTGTAACGGTTTGCTAGGCACCCGTAAGCTTAACGGAGTTAGTGGAATCTCGAGAGAGTCTCTCGGGGACTGGACTAACCACAAGTTGTGGTGAACCAGGATAAATTCGGTGTGTTCTTTCCTTGCTATTTTAATTACCGAATTTATTTTACTCCTGCAATTTTAATTCCGCAATATTTATCAATATTCTCGTGCCGCACTATTCACCCCCCCTCTAGTGACGGGCATAAATCCTAACATTACAGTGCCATTATTACCACAGTTCCAAGTATATCATACAAAGTCATTGTTACCACTGTTTCAAATATATCACGTAGTGTCATTGTTACCACTATTTGAAAACACTTTATAATCAGTCCAGAAAATAATATTTAAGCCCCTTGGGCATTTACAGAACAGAAGTTCCCAGTCCGAAATGCATTTAAAATGTCATTTAAGTTTTCAACATTTGGAATTATGGCTGAGTTTGCAAAATAACCTTTAAAATCTTGGACTGAAATTAAATGATATGAAAATCATGCTAAGCAGTATTATCAATTTTCTAAGGATTTTACAAGTCAGCACAAGGCTCCAAACATGGCATCAAGCCTAGTAATATCAATAAAGCATGTGTATCAGTCACCAGTATAGTATAAACATCACACGAAATGGACCAAGTCACAATTCCCAATAGTATCTGACCCCGCACTCAACATGGAGTGCGTGTCACCGCCTCAATATAGTGTTACGTTGTGAAAGTCCGGGGTTTCAAACCCTCATAACAACATTTACATCTATTACTCAACTCTAGCCTGCCAAGCATTACTCCGCAAAGCCCTTTCCTCTGGTCTCGAGCTCCTCGCGCGTCAAATCTCGTCAAAACCATAACGAATATTACAATATGCTAAGGGAATATAACCCAATCGAAAAGACTTGAAAAATGTCAAAAATCACGAAATTGGCAAAACCCAAGGCTCGGGCTCACATTTCGAAAATCAGAAAATTTTACATCAATACGGCCCTTATCTCTCCACGAGTCTATACGTACCAAATTCATAAAAATTGGAGTTCATTTGACCCCTCAAATCACCATTTAATTCTCTTAAGTTTCAAGCCCTAAACCACCATTTTTGTCTATAAATTACTTGAGTTTTTAGCTCTAATCCATGTATTTAACTTGGAAATAAGTAGAAACAACTCACCTTTGATGCTTGATGAAATCCCCCTTGAAGTTCTCTCCAAAATCATCCAAACCAAATGAAATAAATGAAAGAAATGAACCAAATTCGTGTATAAAAGAATGTGCCCGTGCTTCGTCGAGTTGTACCTTGCACTTGTGTTATACAAGTTGTACATCCTATTAAAATTGTCCCTTGTCCGACACATTCTGTTTAAACACCCACAACATCTTGTATAAATATCTAAATGATAATCGGTTTATAGATTTAGATACTAGACTCAAAGATCTTTAATTCGATAGGTTGTACACCATATAACTCTTTATATATCCCAAGATATGAGCTTCTAAATTGCATCAGTAAATTCTGTCAAAATTGCTCCACCAACCGTATTCAATCAATCATAACTTCAACTACAGATGTCCAAATTGCGATTTCCTTAGCTTTATGGAAACTAGATATGAAGGAATACAACTTTTGTTTTTGAATCATTTCAAATTCCTTGTAGATAAAAAGAGATAGGCCTCCGAAGTACGCTCCACGATTCTGTCCAAAGACCCGCTGCGGCAAATTTCAGCAGTTTTTTCTTTTCTTCTTGGCCCGAATTTCATTCGTTAACCTTCCAAAATCCACCTGAGGCCCTCGGGACCTTAACCAATTGTATCAAAATGTCCCAAAATATCATTCAAACTTGTCCCAACCTTTAGAACACCCAAAATAACATCAAATCATCATCGGATTCAAAGCCTATGAATCTCAAGAACTTCCAAATTCCACATCCGATGCCGAAACACGTCAAAACTATCCGAATGACCTCAAATTTTGCAGACAAGTACAAAACGACATAACGAAGTTACATCAACTCTCGGAATTCTATTCCGATACTCGGATCAAAATCTCACATATCAACCGGAATTCGCCAAAATACTAACTTTGCCAATTCAAGCTTGATTCTACACCGGTCATCACAAAAATATTCGGGGCACATTCCTTAGTCACAAATCACCTAACGAAGCTATTCGAATCATAAAATTAACATTTTGAACGCTCTAACACATAAGTTAATATATGGTTGACCAACTTAAGCTTCCTTAAATGAGACTAAGTGTCTCAAACCTTACCAAAATCATTCCGGAATTGCTTCAAATTTTGCACAAAAGTCACATTAGATATTATGGACTTCACATTCCGACGCTGATATCAAAATTTCCTCTTTCGGTCGAATTTTCTCAAAAACCTTCGAATTTCTATATTTAGCCAAATGATTTCAAAATGACCTCCGGACATCCGAATTCACTTCCGATCGCGCTTCCAACTCCAGAATCACCATACGAAGCTATTCCCTGACTCGGAATCCAAACGGATATCTATAATACTGAAATGTCTTTCACCCAAATTTATAAAATTCTTCTAAAATACTAACTTCCACAATATAAGCCAAAATGCTCACGGGTTATCCAAAACCAAATCCGGACATGCGTCCAAGTCTGAAATCATCATACGAACATGATGGAACTTTCAGATCCCGATTCCGAGATTGTTTACTCAAAATTTCAATCTTATCCATTTTCTTCAACTTAAGGCTACCGCAATGAAAAGTTTCTTTCCAATTTGACTCCGAATTTCTCGAAATTCAACTCTGTCCATACACACAAGTCAATATACCTGAAATGAAATGACTTCCAACTGCTGAACGATGTGCTAGAGCTCAAAATGACCGACCGGGTCGTTACATTCTCCCCCACTTAAATAGACGTTCGTCCTCAAACGTTCCAAGAACATTTCTTAAGTTATCTGAAATCACTGTTTAACACCTCGTGCACCTGCCCGTGCTACCACAACTCATATGGACACATTAGTTTGATCAACTCTACATATATCCTCTTTTATCCATACAATAAGCTTAGAACCCAATTCCAACACCTGAAATTCTCTGCCAGACCTTTTCCCTGTATATAAACATTGTATCAACTACCACACGTGGTACCACAACACGACTGTGTACCTTTGTTGAATTAGCACTATGCATCGCATAATTCACCATCTAACCATAATGACACTCCATGAAACTTAATAGCCAAATTCCACGACTCTGATGCTCCCAATGCATATGATGATATGCCTATACATTTTGTTATAATGCTGACGATCCAACCACAATGAAGGAGATGTACAAAAATTTCTAACCAATTTCAGAGTTAACCCAACACTAATTCCCTCCTTTTTGACTAAAATCATCATCTCATTACTACCCAAATACTGGTAACTGCCCTGTAATATACCTCGCATAATCCTACTGAAATGGTCCCCGATACCAATAGTCTCGCCTCACCTAGTACGAGCTGCTCAGACAATCAATCACCACAGACAATGACCAATGGTCTCAGATGATGCAAAAATGCGCCAATAGGCTATAACGCGAACAAGATACGTAAGTTTGGAAATGATTCAGGAATGGACTGGCCAACTCACAAAACTAATATGCACTTTTCCCCAGAGAATAGGAATTTATCAAGTCGTTTCACAACACACATGGCACAATCACAATATTACATGAATTGACAAACACGGAAGAACATATGATATTCCAACACCCTTTCTTGAGGAGCGCTATGTTGAAATGAACACATCTGACTCACATGAAGCCCATAATCCTATTTAGATCCATTCACCCACTTCAGGTCGATTCTGCTCGGACTGAACTAGGCTGATAGCCTATACCGGACCCGTAATAAGTCATTTCTTCTCATAACATGCAAGAACTACCACCATAGACGGGACAACACCCTACAATCCAAATCCAAATGAACCGAACTACTTCATATAGATCTTAGATATTCTTCCAACATTTCAACTTTCTTATGTCCCCAAAATTTGACTAACTCCCATATTTTTCAAATATTTCGGCAGAGTCTCCCTTGTAATTGAGCTTATCCACCTGTCAGAGTAACACCAAAACAACTCCTAACAATATGTCCATAACCCCACAAATACCACAAGTATATCAATAACACTAATCTCCGCATTACAAGCCCGACATTATCACAATGATATCTTGACATGAAACACATCATTTGTATGATCATAACCACATTTCTAGTCTTAATAGTTATTCATAAGTAATTCCATCATTATCAATAAATCTCATATTAACCACCACCTCATTTCAAATTTTCACAATACCGACAACAGAATGTGAGGCATGAAGACCTCATTATTGCTTACTCAGATTAATTAGTCACATTTAACGCCACCTGGGAACTCATCTCATAAGCTAAATCTCAATGTTTACAGTACGAAAATGGCTAAATATGAACATAAAATATACAAGAATTATCAATTCAACCTAACTAGCATGACTCCCTTTTAATATTATTGTACGAATTAAACTTTAGAAAAGGAAACTTTAAACTCATAAATATTTACCACAAGGACCTCATCCTTACATAACCTCCACCGCGGCTTGCAGCCCGGTTTAAATATTTCACATTGTGCAAACTACAGTTTTCAATTTCAATTATTTCTTCTTCTCAATAAATTTCATAAACATTTTTTATAGCACATAACGGACCCTCATACCGGTAGGGCATATAATTGATAAAAAAGTTGGAATTATTCTGAAACACATTAAACCCATTGTAGTGAATAATAAACATTAGTTTAACCTTACCCCAAAATCACTGGAGCCCAATTTCTAACATCCATAATTCTTTTCAAGACTCGAATCTCACATATACACACCGTATAAGTCCGAACAAACTGTGTCGAGCCATAACAGTAACCCTAGATATAATCGCATAACATACTACACAACTCGTATACTCGCAACACCATTCTCGATCACCATAACCACTCAAACCAACCAAGTACTGGTAGGAACCCCACATTAAACAGAACCTCGCTCTAAAACCTTTGTACCCCATCAATTATGAAGAAATATACATGAATTCACATTACACAACATGTTCCCTATACCGGTAGAAAGTATCTGGTTTAAACCATGGTAGAAGCCATCAAGAACACTTGGAAATCCAAGAACACTTGGAAATCCATTTTCTCCTAATCAAGGTATCAGGACTAAATTCCTCTAATTCAACCAGGCCACACATGTCATCAAAGTCAAGAATATTTCCATATTACTACAACTAGTTCAACAAAACTTCTTCATAAGCTTAGGTAACACAGACCTTAAAATACATCAATTTCACTTCTAAGATCATCTTCATTCTCGTGACAATCAACTCAACTTTATTAATTTGAGTCAAATTCAAATCTCAACACATACACCTTGTTAGTAGAAAAGAAACTCTCTACTCAACATTATAAGGAACACAACAACAACAACAACAACCCAGTATAATCCCACATAGTGGGGTCTGGAGAGGGCAGTATGTACGCAGACCTTACCTATACCCTGGGGTACAGAGGCTGTTTCCAAATAGACCCCCGACATCCTTCCCTCCAAGAACTTCCCACCTTGCTCTTGGGGAGACTCGAACTCACAACCTCTCGGTTGGAAGTGGGGGTTGCTTGCCATCAGAGCAACCCCTCTTGTCATTATAAGGAACACACCTACGTAGATTATTTCGCATAATATAACCCACCTGTTTTGCCTCCAATTAACATTTTTGTATACCTTCCTCCATTATACTATACACATTACCCAATCACTTAGCCTTCCTGAGTTTATACTCACACTGTAACATGAAATTTACTTCACTCCAAACAGAAGAATTGAAAAGATTCTTCACGCCTATAACTCGGAGCTACACCTCTAATCACATTGGAAACCATACACTTAATAGTTCACCTATCATCCAACAGATCTTCATCGACACTTTCAAGTCATATAGAAACGTCTCGCAGTACTAACATACACATCACATAGCTACCCAGCCGTTATTTCCACTAATATGGGCACTATTAGACATATAAGCTCAAAAAACTTACTCACACAATTAGCAACTCGGTGCTCAAGCCGTAGGAAAAGATCCGGCCTCAAGTCCTTCAGACTGGCCCAACATTAACTAATAAAGATCATGTCTCGCCCCTCAATCAGGGAATCACATGCCATCAAGGCACATCTGATACTGAATGCTCATGCGCACATGCGAACACGTGGAAGGAATTTCAAGAGTTACTTTTCAAGCTGAATCAAGAACGTACGATAAGAATTTAAGAATGTGAAGTTTTCCTAAAGTTTCTGCAGCCTCTCGAGGATAAGTACAAACGTCTCCGTACCAATCCGCACGACTCTACTAGACCGGCTCATGAATCGCGAGACCAAGTAACCTAGGCTCTGATACCCACTTGTCATGACCTAAAATCCCAACCCGGTCGTGATGGCGCCCAGTACATTACTAGGAAAGCCCGACCATTATTCAACACTTAACCCAATTTATCAAAAATAGCGGAAAGAATATCAATTAAGTCAAGATTAAAGTACTGAAGAATTTAATAAAATACACAATATAATCTCACTAGGACCCGATGTCACGAATTTGAGCCTCTACAATACAGAATATCATCCTAATACATGGTATATCCAAAGTGTGATAATCTATAAATAAAATATAGGGTAGGAGGGAGAAGATCAATGGTTGCGAACGCCGTACAGCTACCTTGATATTTCCAAAAGCTGAATCTGCTGATCAACTGGATCTACTAAGCCTGAGACTGCCCTGGATCTGCACACAAGGTGCAGGGAGTAAAGTGAGTACTCCGACCCAGTGAGTAATAAAGATAAATATAGCCCGAAGATAAGAAAATCCAGTAAATACAAAAAAAAAGCTAAAATCAAAATATACAACAACATATGGAGCTGAGCAGCTAAACAACAATATAAATACAAATACATGAATGCAATGCAATGTATATGATGGTACATTCCAGTATCCACTACGGCGTGTAGCCCGAGCCATCCATATTTATTTATTGTCGACGGCGCTCAGTGGGGGTATGTACAGACTCCGGAGGGGCTCCTACAGCCCAAGCAGAAAATCTTGGTCAGTCATTGTTGCCTGACCGGTCAGCCATTGTTACCTGACTAATTTATATCATACAATGCCATTATTACCACTGTTCCAAGTATATCATATAGTGCCATTGTTACCACTGTTTCCAGTCACTTTATAATCAGTCCAGAAAATAATATAATAAGCCCCTTGGGCATTTACAAAACAGAAGTTCCTAGCCCGAAATGCATTTAAAATGTCATTTAAGTTTTCAACACTTAGAATTATGGTTGAGTTTGCAAAACAACATTTAAAACCTTGGATTGAAATTAAATGATATGCAAATCATGCTAAGCAACAATATCAATCCTCGAAGGATTTTACAAGTCGACACAAGGCCCCAAACATGGAATCAAGCCCAGTAATTTCAATAAAGTATGTGTATTAGTCACCAGTATATTATAGACAACACACGGAATGGACCAAGTCACAATCCCCAATAGTATCCGACCCCACACTCGCCATGGAGTGCATGTCACGCCTCAATATAGTGTTACGATGTGAAATTCCGGGGTTTCAAACCCTCAGAATAAAATTTATATCTATTACTCACCTCTATCCTGCCAAACACTACTCCGCGAAGCCCTTTCCTCTCGTATCGAGCTCCTCGCGCGTCGAATATGACCAAAACCACAACGAATACATTACAATAGCTAAGGGAATATAACCCAATCGAAAAGACTCGAAAAATATCGAAAATCACGAAATGGGCAAAACCCGAGCCCCGGCCAACGTCTCGAAATTCAAAAATTTTTACATCAATACGACCCTTATCTCGCCACGAGTCTATACATACCAATTTCACAAAAATTGGAGTTCATTTGACCCCTCAAATCACCATCTATTTCTCTTAAGTTTCAAGCCCTAAACCACCATTTTTGTCCATAAATTACTTGAGTTTTCAGCTCTAATCCATGTATTTAACTTGGAAATAAGTAGAAACAACTCACCTTTGATGCTTGATGAAATCCCCCTTGAAATTATCTCCAAAATCATCCAAACCAAATGAAATAAATGAAAAAAAATGAACCAAATTCGTGTATAAAAGAATATGCCCGTGCTTCATCGAGTTGTACCTTGCACTTGTGCTATACAAGTTGTACATCCTATTAAAATTGTTCCTTAACGGACATCTTCTGTTTAAATACCTATAACGTCTTGTATTAATATCCAAATGACAAATGGTTTGAAGATTTTGAAATTAAACTCAATGATATTTAATTCGATAGGTTGTAAACCATATAACTCTTTATATATCCCAAGATATGAGCTTCTAAATTGCATCAGTAAATTTTGTCGAAATTGCCCTACCAGCCATTTTCAATCAATCATAACTTCAACTACAGATGTCCAAATTGCGATCTCTTTAGCTTTCAGGAAAATAGACACGAGGACTACAACTTTTGTTTTTTGAATCATTTCAAAATTCCTTATAAATACAAAGATATAGGCATCCGAAGTACGCTCCACGATTTTGTCCAAAGACGCGCTGCTGCAAATTTCTGCAGTTTTTTTCTTTTCTTTTTGGTCCGAATTTCATTTCGTTAACCTTCCAAAATGCACCCGAGGCCCTCGGGACCTTGACCAATTGTATCAACATGTCGCAGAATATCATTCAAACCTTTCCTAACCTTCGGAACACCCAAAATAATATCAAAACATCAAATCATCATCGCATTCAAGCCTATGAATTTCAAGAACTTCCAAATTCCACATCTGATGCCGAAACACGTCAAAACTAGTCCGAATGACCTCAAATTTTGCAGACAAGTCCAAAACTACATAAAAAATCTACAACAACTCTCGGAATTTCATTCCGATACCCAGATCAAAATCTTACCTATCAACCGAAATTCACCAAAATACTAACTTTGCCAATTCAACCTTAATTTTTACAGCGGTCATCACAAAAATATTTCGGACACATTCCTAAGTTCCAAATCACCTCACAAAGCTATCTGAACATAAAATTTACATTTCGAGCGCTCTAACAATATCCAGTTGACTTTTTCAACTTAAGCTTCCTTAAATAGGACTAAGTGTCTCAAACCTTACCAAAATCATCCCGGAATTACTTTAAATTTTGCATACAAGTCACACTTAACATTTTAAATTTGTCCCAACTTTCGGAATCGCATTCCAAGCCCGATATCAAAACTTCTTCTTCCGGTCTAATTTTCTCAAAAATCTTCAAATTTCTATATTTAGCCAAATGATTTCAAGATGACCTCCGGACATCCGAATTCACTTCCGATCGTGCTCTCAACTCCAGAATCACCATACAGAGCTATTCCCTGACTCGAAATTCAAACTGACATCTATAATACTGAAATGTCTTTTCAACCCAAATTTATGAAATTCTTCTAAAATACTAACTTCCACAATATACGCCAAAATGCTCACGGGTTATCCAAAACCAAATCCGGATATACGTCCATGTTCGAAATCATCACACAAACCTGATGGAACTTTCAGATCCCGATTCCGAGGTCGTTTATTCAAAATTTCAATCTTAGACATTTTCTTCAACTTAAGGCTACCGCAATGAAAATTTTCCTTCCAATTTGACTCCGAATTTCTCGAAATTCAACTCCGACCATACGCACAAGTCAATATACCTGAAATAAAGCTATTCATGACTTTCAACTGCTGAACGATGCGCTAGAGTTCAAAACGACCGATTGGATCGTTACATACAAAGAAGTAGGGGTATAGAAAGAAAATCGATAAACTTCACCAACCCGATAATCTGAGACCGAGAAAAAAACCTGACTATGGGTTGGTTTGACTTGGTTTGGTGTTGGAAAAAAAACTCGACCATAATTAATTTGGTTTGGTTTTAACTAAAGAAAGTCATACCGAAACCAAACCAACCCGACATTACACATATAGCAATTTTAGATATATTTAATATATAAATATACTTATTGTAATGTAATTTATAAATATTTCTTAAAAAATTTCATAATTTTATCTTTTAAGGTATTATTTCAAAGTTTGATTTAAAACTTTTGAATGCTCCAATAAGTTTTATAGCCATTAATATTAGTAAATTAAATAATGCTAGCAATCAATACTAATGCTAACAAAAGACATTCAATTCAATATTACGAACGACAATGTATTAAATATTTATTTTTTATTTTTTAATAATTTAGATATACATAACCTATTTTTATTTTTCTTTAGCTTTTAGGCATATAATTAATACTCCCTCATTAGTCTATCTAGTTTAGCATGAATTACTGCTTTTAGATTATGTTTATTTTTATTATGACTTTTTAATTAGCAATATTTATAGTACATAATTTTATTATGTTTTGTTGTTGAATTTTTAGGATAATGTCATGAGTCATGACATATCTCATATTTTATATTATTTTCTTGAAAAATACTTTATATAGTTGTATCTTACTAGGGTTAAAGAAATATTTTGAGCATACATTATATAATTTGTTCTACGAAGATTCTACAGGGATAAAATTTGAAAAAATCCGAATAACCTGAAAACCTGAAAAAACCCGAGAAAAACCGATATTGAAAAACCCGAATTTATTGGTTTGGTTTGGTCTTTAGATTTAATAACCCGACAAAATTGGTTTGATTTGGTAAATTGTAAAATCCGAACCAACCCGGTCTATGTACACCCCTACAGAGAAGTACTTTTGGCCAGCAACAGAAACAACTTTCTGCTTTTGGGAGGAAGAAGAAAATTCTAACTTTTTCCAAGAAGCAAAAGCAGAAGTGAAAAATTAATTTATTAAAGACAAAACTCTCACCATAAATTTTTATTTTCCAAATTATCTCTTACTAATTTAAGTTTTTTCTTTTTATTTTTTCTAGTTTCTATCACTCTTTTAAAATTAAAGATATTATATACATGAACCATATTGTAACTTTCTAAATTCTTTACTGACTTTTTCTGTTTTGATTTTTTTATGTAGTGTCTTGTAACTTTCCAAATTATCTTCTTCTTTTTTCACACTAAAGCAAATTATCTATATCCTTCTCTGGATTATCAATTCTCTTCCTACAAACAATGATCTATAATTTCTTCTGTTATATGCTATTAGGTCCTGTTAACACAATTATCAAACCTAATTTGTGAAAATTACCTATAAATAGGTAATAAATTCACAATTGCATCGCATTATCTATTTTATATTATTATTAAAAGAAGAAGAAAAAACATCAATCATTAAGCCAAGTGGCAACCTGACAATAGGCCACTTGGAAATTTAGGACAAAATTAGTAAGGTTAGGTAATACTAGTTAGTATTTTTTGAATTTAAATTTAAAAAAAAATTAAATTATACATTATGTGTTATTGATAATTAGTTACTCTTTTTGAATTTGAATTTAAACATACTTAATTATTTTTTTAGCAAAAAAATATTTTTATATATTTAAAATTATTCTATTTTACGCTCAATGCCATCTTTCAAGTTTGACACTTAGAATCATCTAGTTACAATTATCATGGCTATACATAATTTCATCCGACGACATTCTTCTACCGATAAGAAATTCAATTATATGCTAATGAAGACATTACTACAGAGATTGAAGAAGGAGTTGGGCCTTTTAGAAATGCAAGGCCTTCTACTGAGATGGAGGCGTTGTGTGATAGACGTAGAGATGAATTGTTGAGGAATATTATCATGTGCGAGTGACTTTACTTATTATTTCATGATAGCTTATCAATATATAGTAATTTGTGGAATAGACTTCTAATTCATACTGAATGATGTATTTTGATTATTCAAATTATCATGTAATAATAAGTAATTATACTAGATAATAATATATGCTTTAATATAACTATATATATAAAATTGATTTAAATCTTTAATATATTTGTTTACTTCATGTTGTATATTTTAATTAAATAAAATAAAAAATAATAAAAGTCTCTTACGATAAAATTTGAGTTCATTTTTCTCTTTAAAAGAATTATAAGACCTTGGTTCTATCCTTTTTGGTAACTTGTCACTCAAAAGTACTTTGAGAAAGATTGTCCAAACAGAACTTATTTACCAAATAATGTAAAAATTACTTCTTAAATGAATTGGCCAAACGCAAACTGTTATTTTTTCCAAAAGAACTTTTGAAAAAAGGTACTTTTCAAAATAAGTAGGCAGCTTGGTCAAACATGCTCTTAATCTACTTATAAATATAGTGTAAATAACTTTAAAAACGGAAAAGGTCTAAAAATATCCCTAACCCATGGTATATAGCTCACTTATGTCATCCGTTAGTAAACTGGGCAAAAAAAATCCTCCCCGTTAGCAAAATGGGCCACTAATGCCTTCAACCTAACGGCTCATTCCTATTAGCACTTTGTATCCTACATGGCATTCACATAATCCATGACATGGTAGCCACATAAGCGGGCCATTTTATAAACACGCTCCAGTTCCAAATAAGCGGATTCCAAATATCAACGCGAAGGCAGAAGACCCCCATTTCCAAACAAAAACCTAAGTTTCTCCATGCTTGTTATTCCATGGTGATTTGAGAGGTGAGGGGATGACAAAATTGAGGAAGGTTTAACAACACAAATTGAAGATCAACTGAAGATATTCGGGTAATTTTCCCTTTTATTTATTGGGTCTCTGTCTTGAACTTCAATTTTTTTTTGTTTGTAATTTTCTAGGGTTTTTTCATGCTCTGGTATTTATGATCTTGGCTTCTAGTGTATAGTGTTTGCATAGGAGTCTATTTTTTTGTTTGTTATCTTTGTTGTTTTCTTATGTGGTGTCAATTTGTGTCCCACATGTATATCATTTTTAGTTGCAAATGTCCTTTTCACATATTTATCATAGTGTGGTAAAGGTTGGGTTGTTAAAATCGACAGAATCATGTGCATTTCTTCTTAAATATAGTGTTTTTTTGCTTTCAACAGTGGTTTGAAATCGATAAAACATGTGCTTTATCTCTTAAAGTGTGTGCTTTATTCTTTCCACTATATTATATGCAGTAATTTATTGTATGCTCAATATTTTATTATCAAAGTTATTAAATTATTCATGTGATTCCTCTATGTTTTCTTCTGTGTCTTTATTATAGATATTTCAATACGGGGGACCACAAAGAGCCAATTTCAGGTCAATATCAATATGAATTAGGTATTGATTGTGAATCTGATAGTGATAAAAATTCAGATTGTGGTACAGATGCTAGTGAATATAATTTTAAAGAATTAGAGTTACTTAGGATGCAAAAGGATAAAGAAGTTAATGATAAGCTCAGTCACTACAAAGAGCTTGATAAGTCTATGACATTTAAGGACTTGGAAGATGCCAAAAAGTCATGAACTTTTATGCTATTGCAAATTCCAAACTTTTAAAGCTTAGAAAAAGTGATAAAATAAGAGTAAGGTATATATGTGTAGTAGGCTACTCTCTTGCATGTCTCATCTCTGAAGATAAGAAGGATCCCGGCTTTAAGATAAAAACATTAAAAACAAAGCACAACTGTGAATATACATTTGAGAATCCTAGAGCTAAAACAACAACTTTAGCTGAATAATTCAAGAGTATGGTGCAGAATAACTCCAAGTACAAGATAAAGGATATGAAACTAGATTTGAAAAAGCAATTTTCATTAAATGTACATAACTCCATATTGAAAAGGGCTAAGAGGATGGCACTTCAGCAATTGCAAGGAAGCTTTTTATATGACTATGATAGATTACAAACATATACAAATGAGATTAGGGAGGGCAACTCCGGTAGTGATGTGGTTATCAATTTATCAAAAGATGCCATGACTGAAGGTAAAAGAAGATTTTTTAGAATGTACAAATGCTTCAATGCAAAGAAGTTGGGGTTAAAACAAGGGTTGGGACCATTTATTGAACTAGATGGGACTTTCTTAAAGGGTCATTGCAAGGGGCAATTATTGGTGGCTGCTGCTCAAGATTGCCAGAATCATTTCTATCCATTGGCTTGGGCTGTAGTTGATAAGGAAAACACCTTGACATGTACATGGTTTCTAGAGCCGCTGAAGCACTCATTGAATCTTAAAGATGGAACCATTATTACCTTTATGTCTGATATGCAAAAGGTACAACTTATGATTTTGTTTAATTGACTATTCCTGTTATTTTAAAGTTACTATAGAGTTAATTCTATTTAGATTTACATGTGCATGGTCTGTTGGAAGCAGTAAGAACTGTCCGCTCGCTCTCAAATCATAGGTTTTGTGTAAGGCATATTGAAGCCAACTAGAGTAAGAGGATCAGAATTTCAGGAGAGATGAAGAAATACCTATTGTGGTCTGCTTGGAGCACTTATGAGGAGGACTTTAAAGATCAACTGAAGAATCTTTGTGAATTGTCTTTGATGCTGTCAAGGAGTTGCTTCGGTATCCACCACAGAATTGGTGTAGGTCCTGATAAGAAAATATGTGATAAAATATAATTCTGTCGATTTCACATGATTCTGTCGATAAAATATGATTCTGTCGATTAAGAAGGAATGCACATGATTCTGTCAATTTCAACAACCTAACCTTTACAACACTATGATAAAATATGTGAAAAGAACACTTGCAACCAAAAACGATGTACACCTAGGACACAAATTGACACAACATAAGGAAACAACAAAGATAACAAATAAAAAAAATAGACCCACATGCAAACACTATACACTAGAAGCCAGGATCTGAAATACCAGAGCATGACAAAACCCTAGAAAATTACAAAAAATAAAAAATAAAAATTGAAGTTCGAGACAGAGACCCAATAAATAAAAGGAAAAATTATCCGATTATCTTCGGATGATCTTCCATTTGTGTTGTTAAACTTTGCTCGATTTTGTCATCCCCTCGCCTCTCAAATCACCATGGAAGAACATACATGGAGGAACTTAGGTTTTTGTTTGGAAATGGGGGTCTTATGCCTTCGCGTTATATTTGGAATCCGCTTATTTGAAACTGGAACGGATCTATAAAATGGCCCGCTTATATGGCTGCTATGTCATGGCTTGTGTGGATGCCATGTAGGATATAAAGTGTTTATAAGAATGAGGCGTTAGGTTGAAGTCATTAGTGGCCCATTTTGCTAATGGGAACGATTTTTTTGGTTCAATTTACTAACGAAGGACATAAATGAGCTATATATCATATGAATATTTTTGGACCTTTTCCCTTTTATAAAAACTAACTACAATAATTATTAATACGATGAATTAAAAAAGAAATTTAAAGGGAAAAAGTTGGAAGTCTGGACAAGATTGATCAGTGACGGTTGAGGCTGCGGGATTAATCGACGGCGGCCAAACCCAAAGGAGTGCTTTATGGAAGCGCTAAGAGCCTCATACGCAGACGATTCTTCCGACTCCGACTCTGAGTCCAGTCCCACCCCTCCACAGCCGTCAGCTTCTACATCCATTACTGAAGAGACAATAGTGGCCCCTCTGCCTCCACCTCCTATTTCACTCCTTCAGCCTCCCAACTCTCTTGGTAACTTTTCTTTTGCATTACTATCAAAGTTTGCTTAAAAGCAGGAAAAAAACTGATACAAGACGTGTGTTTGCCAATTTATGCTCACTAAGTGTTTGATGTTTTGCTTGTCAAGTTCCTTTGAACTCCTTGTCAAGCAGTCAAGTCAATCGCGTTAGAAGCTTCCCTCACGTTGAAGGCAATTATGCTTTACATGTCTACATCCCCGGTAATTTCATCTACTTTCCGAATCTAGGAAGCATTTCAGCTTCCTCTAAATTTATTTTTGTGAATTGGGCAAAGAGCAGAATAACTTAATAGTGCAATTTTCATTCATCTCTTTTTGGCGTATTGTTATTGATTAGTCTATTGGTAGGTTGATATACACCTATTTTCTTAATTTTTCTTTACATTATAGTTTATGTACCACCTACAACAAGGAAGGAGCTGGCCCGTTTTCTAAAGAAGGTCACAGCACTTCTACCTAGTCTACATGCTGTTGACGTTGATCTACCATTGAGTGGTTTGTTGAAAGATGAGGCCTTGCTTGAACAAGTGGTGTTGGGTAGAGAGTTTCACATTAGTTTGGGGAGAACTGTCCCAATCCGTGTGCATCAGATCAATTCAATGGTCTCCATGCTACGCCAGAAGCTTCAGTTTCAGAGGAGGTTAGGAGGCATTAGTGAAGCCATTCATGCTATGCTCTAGTTTTATTTTGGGTAAAACCTGTAGTTTTTTTGGTAACCGTTGTCTAATAACGGACATAGGTATTTGATAGATTTTAACAAATGGGAGATCTTTGTCAATGATGATTCAACACGCACATTCATGTCACTGGAGGTTGTAGCAGGAGGCTTAGCCCAGGTATGGAAAATGACATTTCTGTAGTAGTTGTTGTTAGAAAAATGTTTTACAGTTTCTAGCCGAGCACCCGAGAATGCTTGAAGTCACAAGTTTGCTCCTTGTGTAGAAGTTTGTTGCTGGTACATCTTTTAGGCTCCTTATTATACGATAGATATCGAGGCACATGCTTGTGTGTGCAAAATTCAAATTTAGAGTTGATGAAAGGTAACATAACTTGAGAAAAAGTGTGTCTCAGTAGAATGGAAAAAGACTACCCAACTGACCAGCATAACCCTTCTCTTTCCCAACTGAATCCTTTTCTTTCCTTGTTACTGAGGTTGTTATAAGGATATCTAAGAGAAAAAAACTACAACCGGCTTCATAATTTCAGTTGGATCAACTAACTTGCTTTCATGCATTTAATGGTGTAGATAAATAGTCCATGAGTGCGTTCTGAATTATATGACCTGTATGATTATTTTTTGTTTTCATTAAGATATATCAATGTGGTTGAAAGCTGCCTCTATGGTCAACTGTGATACTAGGACAGGTAATTTTGAACTCATGGCTACTCTAAGTAATGATAAACTAGAAGTACAGTCATATAACAAAGGAAGGTTATTTCCCTCTGACTGGGCAATTGTATTGAAGTTGCTGCTTATTTGTATTGTCCAGCCCTCCTCTTCTCAGTTCCCACTGCCGCAGCCATCTGCTACATAGGCTTATCTGTATATGATCTTTTTCTCTTAGGGCCAGTATATCCATAAACTTCTCTTTCACTGATGGGGTTTCGAATAGATTTTATGAGAATGTTCACAACTGATATTGTTTGTTGTTTCACGAACATTGATTAACTGAAACTAGAAGTAACATCTATGGAAAATTTAGCCTATATGAAAATGTTAAAAGTAGATTAAGGGGATTATTTTTTATGACCGAGACGTCCATTTGGGGCCAACCTTAGGACCAATCGAAGCCTTCGAAACTCTGGGATAGTGGGCCCACCCCTCTACCTTCTCCACTTAAACACCAGGCTTAGTTTGCATGGTGCAGGGCAATAACACCTAGAATTTTAAGAGATGACAATATTATTAAATCTCGGCACAAACTTGATGAAGCTTCAAGGTTTTGTCCTTTCCATTTAAGAACGTGCTTTAAGTGAATCTGGAGAAACTGAAGATATATTGATTCAACCAGAAATGCGCAGTAACAGAAAGAATGAAGAAGTAAAGGTGTCAACCATCAGTTAGAAGATTTAGTTGAGCTAAGGCATGCATAGTATTTTTGTAGAATAAAGCTATTCAAAACAACATCAATAATATGGAAAGCAAAATGAAGAGTGCCTATACTCGTGTCAATTGCAACGTTATTAACAAAAAGTTTCTCTAACTTATGGATTTATAGTAGAGATTCAGAAAAGAAATGGATGATAAAGTTTCTTTTTACTAATGGATTTATGGCTGAGATTGAGATAAGAAATGGATGATGTCTTTATGGCAGCCAATTATAATTGGTCGGCCCTCAAGTTTAGGAAGGAGGATGACAAATGGTTGATGTCTTTATAAAAGTCATAATAATAGGTTGACCAACAAGTTTGGGAGGACAATACATTAACTTTTTGATAAGGTGGAACAATACATTAACTTTTGACATTTTATTGGATTTTAACCAAAACAAGGAGCAAAGGGATGCAATCCCAGGTTATGGAGTGAATGGATACATAAAACTATAAATAAACTAGTGAAGAGTGTGCTAAATATGTATTGTTGGCTGAAAGAGGAGAGAGTTTTCAGTAGACTGATCTGCTGGACTAGTTAGATTCTCTGAAATTTTAATGTAAAATAAGTCCTGCCTTTTTTTGTGTGCATGGTACTGCTTTTGAATAAAACTTTACCTTATAAGAAAAAACTATAAATAAACTAGGGGTTTCCCTAAAACCAATGGTTGCAGTAGCGGAGGGCAAGCCTAGCTCTATGAAGTAAACTCCTTGTGGAAGCATTATTTATTTCCTTCAACCCAAAAAGCTGCATTGTGGGGTTGTTAGAGGTTTTCCTGCTTTAGTTTTGGTCAATTAATGCTCTACTGTTGTGAGCTTCTAGCTGGTGTTTGCTTGTTCTGGATGTTCATCTTTCGATGTCTTCAATTGTGGAACAATGAGTTTGAACTAAGCTGTCTACTATTTTTCCCTCTGAGATCATTCATGTCAAGTTAGATAAGAGCTTATTGTTCTTCCTCGTCCTCCTATCTCTTGCTAATATAGTTCTTTGAGGCAAGCGGAGGAAACTTACTTTATCTTGTGCGCCTCAGATAAGAAAGCAAATCCAAGCTGTTAATGAAGTCTACAAACTTCACAATCTTCCGGAATTTTACAAGGTCTGGCCACATCTATGTTTATTTTCAGCGCCACTTTCACCTTTAGCCAGTGTAACTGATTCTTCCCATGATAGGGGAAATTACAATTTTTTTGGATTTTGATGGCAGGATCCACGCCCTCACATCTCAGTAACTTGGGCATTGGGAGATATCAGGGACACCTTGAAGAGAATGGTGGAAGAAGAGATGACGAAATACAAACTAGTTTCGACTTCAGCCCAGAAGTGTATATTCACAAGCAAATTCAATGGCATTTTGTGCAAAATAGGCAATAAGATGCATGAAATCTGCAAGTTTCAGGAGGAATAGCCGTCATTCATAGAGTGCAGGACTAACGCCTCAAGTTCTGTTGTGAATTTTGATTGCAGCAAGTGCTACTATGCATCATCAACCGCATTCGAACCCTGCAATCACTGTTATCATTGACTGTGAACTTGGATATTATATCTAACTAAAAGATCACATAAAACTGCAGCAAATAGCTCTTTGTTCCTTGAGGAAATTAGCTTGGACATGCATCATCAACAACCATAGCAACATGCCCAGTGTAATCCCACAAATGGGTAGCTTGGACATGCATCGAATACTGATTTGATATGTTGTTCTTAAACTGGAATAGGCTTTAAAAAAATCACCCATGTGTTTTCCACATTTCCAGTAATTGACTTAATGTTAATTGTAAACCACTTTCCTGAGGAAGCTGTCTTCATTGCAAAGCAACAAAAAGAAAGATTCCTAACTAACCTTCCCAGTTGAAGCCACTATGCACTTCCCAGAAGGCTAATGACAAAAACTTGTTACTAATAAGTACATTGGAACTAGAGGAAAGGCTGGGATTGTTGATAGGTTTGTCGTTTTAATAAAGATAACAAGATGAAAGGCTCATCGGAATCAGGAATCTCTGTCCAATCTGTGCGGAAAGAAGATAACAAGTCCAGAATATCAATGATGTAGTAACTTTTAAAAATGTTCGATTTGTCTAATTCTTGGACGCAGCTAGAGTGAGCCTGCACTATCACATATATCTCCAATCTAACTTTTGGGTATAGACGTGGCCTTAGTGTCAATTGTAGCTACTTTTAGAGCAACGTTGAGGGTCGAAGTCATTTAAGCTCGTTATCAGTAATAAGCTCCCTGACTATGATTGTAGAAATTAATGTTGTCAGCAATTTCCTTCGCCAACTGGTCCAAGTTTAGTCAAATTGTCGCACAAAAAGAAATATAGCACCTTTACTAACCTTCCATATATATGGTATTCGATGTAGCTTCTTATCTCTAAGTCGTCCAGAAAAGCGTAGATGATTGTCCTCTATTCTTTAATTATCTTTTTTAATTTTATCAGAGACGTAGCAATTACAATAAATTAGGCAAAAGCAAACTAAGACGCACATGAGGTATGAATTTATACGTAGATAATACGTAATAACTTGTAGTAGTTAATTTTCTTTTCATGTTTAACGAACATACAGGATTATGGCTTTGTAAAAAGAAAGATAAACAAAAACTAGGACTTGACATGGATATTTCTATGTTGTTACCTATTTCAGAAAATAAAATGATCTAAACCCCTAATTACATCAAGCCAGAAGGAATTCATATCTAACTGATCGATAGAGTAATAAAAGGTTGTATCAATATCGGAAATGGAACATGCATGGGAGTAGTGATCAAACTGATGACAAAGTTGATCATAGTCATCAACACCAATATTTTCGTCTATTTCCGGGTTGCTCTCAAAGATAACTGTGTTTTCCACGTTAATATCTGATTGATCGTGAAGTGAACTGACGTTGTAACAATTCAGGTACGTTTGTGAGAAATTCACAACATCCATCACTTCACATGTTATAGTGCTGCTGCAGGGCGAAGAAACATCAGGTGATAGTAAACTGGTGGTGACAGGTCTTTCGTCAGCTTTGATCATATTTGTCTTGTCATTTCCTTGGGCTTTCTTCACTACCCTTTTATTGCTTGTTGCCCTACTACTCTTTTTAACTCCCAAATGCTTCTTTAAGTGTGTGTGGAACAAGTTTTTAACTTCGTTGTCTGTTCTTCCCGGCAATCTTGCAGCTATGGCTGACCATCTGTATATACAGAAACAAGGAAATTCTCTTAGATACTTCTACTTACCATTAAGATATTAAGAAATTTAACATGCTCTGTTGTTTCATAAATTAATTCTCACCTATTTCCAAGTTCCTGATACATTTTGACGACTATTTCGACTTCTTCCATGCTAAAGGATCCTCTTTTAACATGAGGACTAAGATAGTTCACCCATCGGAGTCTACAACTTTTCCCCGTTCTTGAAAGCCCTGCAAATTCGAAACCGGAGAAGGAATCATTAAAAAGTATATATTGATATAAATGAGATTTGAAATGAATCAATTATGGTTTTGGTGGTAAGACCTGCAAATTTGGGCATTTGACTCCAATTCCAAATGCCATATTTCATGATATAAGATTTCAGTTTTTGGTCTTCTTCAGGAGACCATGCCCCCTTCTTTATCTGCTGCTGCTGTTCTGGTGGTACTCTTGGCATGATTGCAGAGAAGTAGGACTCCAATTCAGTGCTTAAAATTGTTTCAACCTTATTTATTTATATTGGAATTTGCCATCCGCTGTATGATTTTTTAATCAAACCCTTCCTTCCAAGAAAGTGTCTTTGCAACTTCACAGTATGTTTCGTACTCCTTACTCGGGTTGGGTGAGGCTTGGCAAGGCTATCCATAGATGATTTGTATATTGAATTGTGTCCCCCTTATGGTAGTTATTTATGGTAGTTATTATATGATATTATTGCATGCTTTTTTATTTATAGCTCTTATGTTTAGATAATTATTTACGCTATTTCTGCTGAAGTTACTAATGCTCTTTTGTTTTTGTTTTTGTTTTTGTTGTTCCTTTCCTTCACTGAGCCGAGGGTCGATTGGAAACAGCCTCTCTGCCCTTTCGGGTAGGGGTAAGGACCGTCTACATATTACCCTCCCCAGACCCCAATTTGTGGGACTATACTGGGTAGTTGTTGTTGTTGTTGATGGTATTTTTCCTATTTTTATTCTCCTAGTGAAGTATTTTTTATACTGCCAGGCGTTAGTGCACAAAAATCAAACCCTTAAGAGAAAAAGTGCAAAGCCTAACATATGTATTTATTCAAAATGTACAGCGAATTTGAGGATTCTGAATTCTGGTATTTAACTCTCATTATGTCATATAATCTGAAAAAGGGAGGGAGTATTAATTCGCAAAGTCACAAATAAAACCATGAAATTTTTGCCAAATTAGTTATAAAAGTCCATGATTGTATGTGATCAAAGTTGCATGTTCGTAAAACAATACTTAAACTTTATTGTTAGTTAATATTGGTTAGATTATCTTTTTAGTACTGGAAGTAACCATATGACGCGCATGGTTATACGGAAAACTACAACTTTTCACGTCTAATGCGAACAAAATGGAAGAAGTTAAGATAATGAGATTAACAAGAGTTGATGTCACTCCAATCCGAGATGAATAAGATTACTCTATTCCTAATTAGAGTCTTAAATTTTGAGAATGAAAATAATAAGTACTTATACAAATTTAAATTAGTCGGGTCTCAAAACAAATAAAAAAACAAGAGCTAATTCAATTATATGATGTAAGCTGGTAATATGTATATGACAAATATACAATAATAAAAATAACCGAATATCACATGGAAAAACAAAATGTTAATTGAAATAAAGAAAGACCGAGACTTTCGGATTACTTATGATTTTTTAACGTTAAAGACCACGAGGTAAATGATTTAAAAAAATAAAGACGACCTAGTCACTATTTAATTTGGGATTTGACCACTTTACTAGCTAATCAAATAATCAATCACCATATCTATGTAATTTGTCTCGCAATTTTATTATAAGGGATAATACTCCATCCGTTCACTTTTACTTGTTCATTATAAAATTTGCACACCTCTTAAGAAATAATTTTAAAGTGCATATTTAACATGATACACATATTAATTGATTCTTATTTTTAATGGATTTAAGAAAATTATTTGAAATGAGTAATTAATACTGTGAGTATAACAGGAAAAAAAACATTGAGGGTGTTTGCCTAAGCTTGTAAGTTGGTCAAACTAGATTATAAGCATTTTTCGGTTTATCTACCTGTTTGGTAAAATTAAACATGCTTATAAGTTATAAATAAGGCACACGCCATAAGCTGGTCACCCCCAACTTATGAATTTTTAACTTATAAGCATTTTAAGTTTGACCAAGATTTTTACTCTTTTGTCCTTAAAATATTTCTTTTTAGAACAAAACTCCTACATCTATACTCACTGCCTCAAGTATTTAACCGCCCCCCCAAGTCTGCAATTCTCATGAATTTTTAAGAAAAACAAATTCTCTATACCTTTGCATACTTATATTTATGTGACTGTGTATTAATATTTGAATTATATGTAATAAATGAGGATACATCAAATTTTGGGTGTATTGTTTTTTAAGTGTTGTGGTGACGAAGACAATGTTTGTTTCTCTTTAAATAATTTGTCCTATTTATGTTTAGTTTTACTGAACAATTTTGTCAATTTATCAATTATTATAACTTATGATTATATGCTTATCATAAAATAAATTATATTTATCATAAAAATTATCTTATTTAAGTACAGTTGTATGTAAAATAAATGACAAATAAAATATTTTGTATTTGAATCGATTAGGAATTTAAAATTTTGAAGAAATTACACCCTTAGAAGTGTAAACAGTTCTAAGGTTATTTAAGCCATTTTATCAGAAAAAGAGCTTATAAGCACTTTTTTTTATCAAATACTACAACAACTTATTATCAATTTCAACATTTGTACCTAAACACATAACTGCTTAATTATTAAATCAGTTGCAACACTTAAAAGTGCTTTTCAGGACCTAATGCTTATCTGCTATTTTAGATCAGCTAATCCAAAAAGGCCCATTATCTTATCTTGATATGCTAAAAGTGACAAGTAAATGTGTAAATTTATTTTTGGAATAATGCACAAGTTAAAGTTGTCTATGCTTAAGAATTTGGGATCAACTTTAATTGCTAGAGTTAATGTTAGGTCATACAATTAATTTTGTTATTGTGGATTAGTAATCCAGCTAAATCATTTTGAACGATATCGCTTATCCAGTTCGTATAAGAGCTAACACAAGATAAAATGAACATGTCATGACCCGGATTTTCCGTTATCGAAAGTCGTGATGACGCCTACTCGTAGAAGCTAGGCAAGCCACGAACTTCAAAAAATTCAATCTCTTTCATTTTGAACCCTTTTTAACCAATTCAATTAACAGGTAATAAACATGTAAATAATAGCGAAAAATTAAATTAAGTGGAAGACTTATACTAATATAATACAAAAATAAACACAAAGATGCCAACATATGTATCTACTCAGAAACCGTGTCACAACATTCACAGACTGCCTATGAATACTACATATAGATGTCTGAAAAAGGAAATACAGTATGTCTCGGATACAAATAAAAATAGAACATATAAGTAGATAGAAGAGATGCCTGGCCTGCGGACACCTGCAGGACTACCTCGGAGTCTCTAGATGGACTGAAGGCTACCTCCCCAAGTGCTACTATCCCATTGCTGCTCTGGTATCTGCACAGAGTGCAGAGTGTAGCATCAGCACAACCGGCCCATGTGCTGGTAAGTGCGTGGCCTAACCCCAGCGAGGTAGTGACGAGGCTAGGACCAGACTTCAGATAAACCTGTGAAATTATATAATATATGGCGGAAAACAAACAAAAATAAGCAGTTTAAATGGGAGGGGGTACATGCTTCGGGGAACATATCAAATCCAGCAAAAACATAAGAGAAATATTAGAGGACAATTCAAAATCTACAACAAAACAATAATAATACTGTTGCAGCGCTGCAACCCGATCCCTTATCATTTAACACTGTTGCGACGTGCAACCCGATCCATCTATATAACTGTTGTGGCGTGCAACCCGATCCAATATAATATTTGTTGCGTTGTACAACCCGATCCAACATAACATTGTTGTGACGTGCAATCCGATCCATATATAATAATGTTTCGGCGCGCAACCCGTTCCAAATATACAGTCAACAATAATCATAATAACAGTCCCGACAAGGGATCAGTAACGAACCACACTATCCCGGCAAGGGAATCAACAACATAAATAAGTACATCCCGGCAAGGAAGAAACAACTATAACCAATCTTAACTCAACTCCTACTCATCTCAATTAACACCAATACTCAATCATAAGCAATTTCTACAAAATAAACTAAGTCCTTGCTCAATATCGAGAATCATCAATTAGAGCATCCGTAGTATCATTTAAGAACACAACAAATAAAAATGTAAGATTCATGGTCAATTTTCGACGCTAATGCATAGATACTCATCACCATGCCTATACGTCGTACACAACAAGAAACAAATAGCAAATAGAACACAACTCCTAATCCCTCAAGCTAAGGATAGACCGAACACTTACCTCGAACTTCCACGGCCAACACAAGCCTCAAACACCACTTTTCCTTTCGAATTCGGCTCCAAATCAATCGTATCTATACATAATCAACTTAATAACAGCAATAAATGCTAAACAATCAAATTTAAATGCTTAATTATGTCTTTCTAATCATTCTTCCAAAAAATCCAAAAATTTTCCCCTAGCCCGCTTGGTCAAACACTAGGTTCGAACCAAAACCCTATCATTCATTCACCTACGAGCCCGAATATATGATTATTTCCAGAATTTGACCCTAAAACGAGGTTTAAATCACAATTAATCAAAATTTCCTAACTCTACCCAAATTCTTAATTTTCTACCCTCAGTTACATGTTTTAGGCCTAGAAATATAGTGGGGGTTAATAGAAATTGAAGAAAATGAGTAGAAGGTTACATACCTATGAATTGGTGGTGAAATCCCCTTCCAAAAATCGCCCAATTTGGAGTTAAGATGAAGAAGTTATGAGTTTTTGAGTTTTTGGTGTAATCCCGCAATGGCTACTCTTCTGGTCTTTTAAATTAACGGGGCGAATTTACTCATTGCTTTCGCGACAGGTCCATCGCATTTGCGATAGGTCCATCGCATTTGCGATGAGGTAGGCCTACTAGACCTTCGCGTTCGCGAAAGACGGCTCGCGTTCAAGGAGAAGAAACTCCTTGAGCCTCGCGTTCGCGTGCAATGGATCGCGTTCGCGTAGGTCAAATTCCCCGCCCTCTACCCAGAATCAATTAGCCTTCACGTTCGCAAAGGGAAGGCCCACCAAGGCTTCGTGTACGTGAGCTGGGTTATGCATTCCCGTAGAAGGAATTTCCGTCAGCAAAAATTAACGCATCGCGTTTGCGAGGGTCCTCCCGCAAACGCGAAGAAGGACATATCAAAATACCCACAGCTGAAAATCTGCAACTTTTATATCCAAAACCTTCCGTAATACACCCGAGCCCTCGGGGCTCCTAACCAAATATACGTACTTACTCAATAGTATCATACGAACTTATCCATGCGATCAAATCGCCAAAATAACCTAAATAATAACGAATTAAACCTGTAAATTAAAGAAATATTTCAAAACTCCATAAACCTCAAATTTTGCAAATTAGGTCCGAATCACGCTAAATGACATCCATGTTCACCAAATTTCACAGGATCATCTGAAATCATATATAAGAGCTGTACCGAGTGCCGGAATCAAAATATAGGCACGATACCAACGTGTTCAAATCAAAATTCATTTCAAATTCCTTTAAACAATTTTAGATAATAACTTTCTTCAAAAATTTATTTCTCCGGTTGAGATCTCAGAATTTGATTCCGGGCATACGCCCAAGTCTCATATTTTCCTACGGACCCTCTGGGACCGTCAAATTACGGGTCCGAGTCCGTTTTTCTAAAACGTTGAACAAAGTCAAATTTATTCATTTTATAGTTAAAATTTATCATTTTTCATAGATTTTTATATATAAACTTTCTGGCGACGCGCCCGAACTGCGCACATAAATCGAGATAATGCTAAATGAGGTTTTCAAGGCCTCGGAAATATGAAAATTCAATTTAAAAGTAACTGATGACCTTTTGGGTCATCACATTCTCCACCTCTAAAGCAACCGTTCGTCCTCGAACGGACATAAGAAGGAACTAGCTGAGTTGGAAAAAAGATAGGGATAACAGCTCCGCATATCGGATTCGGAATCCTAGGTCGATGCCTCAGAAGGCTGACCTCTCCACTAAACAATAACAGAAGGAAAACTCTTCGACCTCAACTGACGAACTTGCCGGTCTAGAACAGCCACGGGCTCTTCCTCATAAGATAAGTCCTTGTCCAACTGGACAATAGTAAAATCTAACACGTGGGATGGATCACTGTAGATACCTCTGCAGCATGGACACATGAAACACTAGATAGACGACTGATAAGCTCGGTCGTAATGCAAGTCTATAAGCCACCTCTCCCACTCGATCAAGAATCTCAAACGGGAAAATAAACATAGGGCTAAGCTTGCCCTTCTTCCCAAATCTCATCACGCCCTTCATAGGCGACACTTGAAGCAATACCCGCTTACCGACTTATGAAATCCAAAACTCTAACCTTGCGGTCGGCATAATACTTTTTCCTAGACTGAGCTGTACGAAGCCTATCCTGAATGATCCTGACCTTGTCCAAGGCATCCTGAACCAGATCCATACCCAATAACCGAGCCTCTCCCGACTCAAACCATCCAATCGGAGACCGCCACCGCCTACCATCTAAAGCCTCATAAGGAGCCATCTGGATACTCGACTGGTAGCTGTTATTGTAGGTAAACTTTGCTAAAGGAAAAAATTGATCCCACGAGCCTCCAAAGTCAATGACACAAGATCAGAGCATATCCTCCAAAATTTGAATAGTCCGCTCGGACTACCGGTCCGCCTGGGGATGAAATGTTGTGCTCAATTCAACCTATGTGCCCAAATCTCGCAGAACTGCTCTCCAGAAATGCGTAAACTGCGTACCTTGGTCCGAAATGATAGACACAGACGCACCATGAAGACGAACAATCTCCTGGATGTAGATCTCAGCTAACCTCTCAGATGAATAGGAGACTGCAGCAGGAGTGAAATACGCTGACTTGGTCAGCCTATCAATAATGACCCATACTACGTCGAACTTCCTTCGAGTCTGCGGGAGTCCAACAATGATTGACCCACTCCCACTTCCACTCAGGAAGCTCAATCCTCTAAAATAAACCACCATGCCTCTGACGCTCATACTTAACCTACTGACAATTCAAACACTGAGCCACATATGCAACGATATCCTTCTTCATTCTCCGCCACCAATAATATGCATAAATCTTGATACATCTTTGCGGAGCCCGGATGAATAGAGTACTGGGAGCTATGAGCCTCCTTTAAAATCAACTCTCGGATCCCATCTACATTAGGCACACAAACTCGACCCTGAAATCTCAAGACTCCTTCATCATCAAAGGTAACCTTTTGGCAGCTCCACGGTGCATCGTTTCTCTAAGGATACACAAATGAGAATCATCATACTGCTGATCTCGGATATGCTCCAATAATGAAGAACGAGCGACTGTGCAAGCTAACACACGACTAGGCTCAGAAACATCCAACCTCACGAACTGATTGGACAAAGCTTGAACATCCAAAGCAAGCGGTCTCTCACTGACCAGAATATAAGAAAGACTGCCCATACTGGCTGACTTCCTAATTAAAGCATCGACCACCACATTGGCCTTTTACGGATCATATAAGATAGTGATATCATAATCTTTCAACAACTCCAACCACATCCTCTACCTTAAATTCAACTCCTTTTGATTGAACAAATATTGAAGACTCTTGTGATCCGTGAACACCTCACATGCTACACCATACAAATAATGCCTCCAAATCTTCAATGCGTGAACAATGGCTGCTAACTCCAAACCATGAACTGGATATCTCTTCTCATGAATCTTCAACTGCCGCGAACCATAGGCAATGACCTTGCCATCCTCCATCAACATTGCACCAAACTCAATACAAGATGCATCACAATAAACTGTATAATGCCCTGAACCTGTAGGCAAAACCAGCACCATTGCCGTAGTCAGAGCATTCTTGAGCTTCTGAAAGCTCGCCTCACACTCGTCCGACCATATGAACTTGGCATCCTTCTGGTTCAACCTGGTCATCGGGGATGCAATAGATGAGAACCCTCCAAGAACCGATGATAGTTTCCTGCTAATCCTAAGAAACCCCGAATCTCTATAGTTGATGCTGGTCTAGGCCAGTTCTTGACTGCCTCAATATTCTTCGGATCAACCTGAATACCCTCTGCTGATATAACATGACCTAGGAATGCAAACTTAACTCAACCAGAACTCACACTTCGAGAAATTAGCATATAGCTGACTATCCTTCAGAGTTTGAAGAACCACTCTGAGATGTTGCTCGTGTTCCTTCTGGATGTAGGAATATATCAAAATATCATCAATGAAGACTATCATGACCGAGTCTAAATAAGGCCTGAATACTCGGTTCATCAAAATCCATAAAAGCTGCTAGGGCATTGGTCAACCCTAATGACATAACCAAGAAATCATAATGCCAATACCAAGTGCGAAAAGCTATCTTAGGGGCATCGTATTCCCTAATCCTCAACTGATGGTAGACATATCTCAAGTCAATCTTCAAGAATACCTTGGCACCCTGAAACTGATCAAACAAATCATCAGTCCTCGGCAATGGATACTTATTCTTGATTGTAACCTTGTTCAACTGCCGGTAATCAATACACATTCTCATCGACCCATCCTTCTTCTTAACAAAAAACACCAACGCACCCCAAGGTGAAATACTGGGTCTAATGAAACCCTTCTCAAGCAAGTCTTGCAACTGCCTCTTCAACTCTTTCAACTCTGTCAGGGCCATACGATAAGACGGGATAGTAATGAGCTGAGTTCCCGGAGCCAAATCAATGCAAAAGTCAATATCCCTATCGGGTGGCATACCTGGAAAGGCTAAAGGGAATACCTCAGGGAGCTGAAGAACAAGGGGCACATAATCAATAGATGGAACCTCAGCACTATAATCATGAACATATGCTAAAGAGGGCAAACACCCCTTCTCGACCATGCGTCGAGCCTTCACATAAGAGATAACACTATAGGTAGAATGACCACGAGTCCCTCTCCACTCTAAATGAGGCAAACCCGGTAAAGCTAAGGTCACAATCTTGGCATGATAATCCAAGATAATGTGGTAAGGTGATAAACAGTCCATCCCCAATATAACATCGAAATCGACCATGTCCAGAAGCAACAAATCTACTCGAATATCGAGACCCCCAATCACAACTGCACAAGAGCGATGGACTCGATCTACCAAATAGAATCACCTATCAGTGTAGATACATAAACAGTAACAGTCAATGAATTACTAAGCATGACCAGATACGGTACAAAATAAGATAACACATACGAGTATGTAGACCTTAGATCAAATAATACTGAAGCATCTCTATCACAAACCAGAACAATACATGTGATAATCGCATTTGAAGCCTCAGCCTCGAGCCTAGATGGAAGAGCATAACATTGGGGCTGGGCCCCGCCCCCTGGACTACATCTCTAGGACTGCCTGCAGCTGGCGGGCCTCCACCCCTATCGACCTGAGTTCCACCTCTAAATCCTCTACCTCCACCTCTAGTAGCTCTACCCCCACCTCTAGCTGGCTGGGCGATCTGTGGAACACCTGGTGCCTGAACCATAGCATGGGAACCCTGCTGCTGTGACTGAGTACCCATCAACCTCGGCCAAGCCCTCCAAATATGACCATACTCACCACACTCATAACATCCACCTGAGTGCTGTGGCTGAGGAAACTGAGACTGACCCAGGCGACATGAATGACCAACTCGAAAACTCTGGAGCGGTGGTGCAATGATAGGAGCTGGTGGTGCACTATAGAGCTACTGATCAGAATACTGCATGTGAGAACCACGGCCACCTGAAGTATTGTGAGAAACCTGAAGTGCTGATTGAAAGGGCCTAGCAGGATGAACTCTACCATACGAATCTCTGCCTCTAGACGAGGCACCACTAAATAAGCCTGAATGATGGGGCCTCTTATACAAACCATGACCACCACTCTGCGACAGAACCATCTCCACTCTCTTGGCTACATTGGCCACCTCCTGGAAGGTAATATCATTTCCACCCTCCCTAGCCATCTGAATACGAATCGACTGAATAAGACCGTCAATAAGCCTCCCCTCTATCTCTCTCTCTCTGTATGAAGTATGACAAGAGCATGCCGATCCAAGTCAATGAATCTGGTCTCATACTGGGTATTAGTCATGGAACCCCGCTGGAGGCGCTCAAACTGCCTTCGATAGGCCTCTCTCTGAGTAATAGGGATAAACTTCTCCAAAAATAGCTGCGTAAACTGCTCCCAAGTCAAAAATGGCGATCCGGATATTCTGGCCAAACAAAAATCCCTCCACCAAGTGTTGGCGAATCCAGATAAGAAAAAAGTAGCAAAATCGACCCCATTGGTCTCAATTATACCCATGTTCCTAAGAACCTCGTGGAAGCTGTCTAGATAATTCTAGGGATTCTCAGTAGATGCACCGCTGAAAGTAGTAAGAGTTAGGTGAACCGATCCAATCTCTACAAATCATCAGCAAACATAGCTGCTCCATCACCGGACTGGGCTAACACACCCGGCTGAACTGCTCCAACTGGCTGAATCACTGGAGTTTGAATCTGGGGAGCTACATGCTCCGGAGTGCGAGTAGCAGGATTTTGGGCTCCTCCTCTAGCCTAAGAGATGGCTGGTGCTACAGGAAGCAACCCTGCCCAGGTGACACTCTCCCTGAGGCCCACTAATCAGACCGTTGTTGGACAATACGCTTTACGCTAGAGGGGGGGGGTGAATAGCGTTTTAAAAAAATTAAGCGTTTTAGTGCGGAATTTAAAAACTTTGCAGAAATTAAAACAAGTGCAGTAGAATAAACTTACACAATGATGTATCCTGGTTGGCCACAAACGTGGTTAGTCCAGTCCCCGAGAGACTCTCTCGAGATTTCCACTAAACTTGTCAAGCTTACGGGTGCTTAACAAACCGTTACAGCTGAGGACACAAGCCTCACCTAGGTGCTCGGGGATCACAATCCCAAAGACTTCAATTGCTCGGGGATACCAATCCCAAAGACTTCAATTGCTCGGGGATAACAATCCCAAAGACTTCAACTGCTCGGGGATAACAATCCCAAAGACTTCAACTGCTCGGGGATAACAATCCCAAAGACTTCAACTGCTCGGGGATAACAATCCCAAAGACTTCAACCGAGGAATCACAAGTTCCTCAACAAACGAGAATCGCAATTCTCTTACAAACACAAAACACACTCACTTTACAAAGCACTCCTTAATGAGTAGATATGAGTAGAAATAGTACGCTCAAGATCACAACAACTTAGCTCAATAGAATGGCTCTTCAAAAAGCTTTATGGATGAATGGAAAATGATGATCAATGTAAGAAAGCTTTTAGCAATGAAAATACTCAAAGTGTATATGTTGTTGTTGTGAAAACACTGAGTTGAAGCTGTATTTATAGGTGAGAAACTCAGTCTTACCGTTGTCTAATTGCCAATTAAGGATTGCTGAAATTACTCAGTGACAATCGATTGTCAAGACTAAACAATCGATTGTTTGCCTATCAGATCAAAAATTCAATCCCAGATTTTACGTCAACAATCGATTACTTCAAATCAATAATCGATTATTTATAACGTTAAGAAATCCTTTCCAATTTTTGGCATAAAACATCGATTGTCCGGAAATCAACAATCGATTATTTTAACAACGTTCAGAAAATCTTTTCCAGATTTTACGCAAAACATCGATTGTTAAATATCAACAATCGATTACCTGACGGTAATTGAAAATATGACAACGGTCAGTTTCAACAATCGATTATCAAATGGGATAATCGATTATTAATTAATTTCAAAACTCTCTGTCTCATATATAATCGATTATCAAAAGCCACAATCGATTATCATTTTATTTAAAATCACTGGGAGACATTTTTCTCATTCTAATCGATTACCATTAGTTCATAATCGATTTTTATGAGTTTTGAAAACTTTGCCTCAGTTAACAATCGATTATCATAAGTACACAATCGATTGTTATGCAGTTTGCAAAAACCTGATGTTAACTGACTTACTCACAATCGATTATCATTAATTCACAATCGATTGTCATGCAGTCTTGGCTTAGAGATACTCGATTATCATAAGAACATAATCGATTATCTTAGCCCAGATTTTTGAGGCATGTTTGGAAAACATTTTAACAAATGTAAATATGTATAGTTTAAAATCATTTGACACTTAATTTAAATATGCATGATTTTGGAAAAATAATTTTAGTAGAGAAGCCATGTTATGAGCCAAGTTGAGGAATCAAGATCACAATTAATATTGACTCAATTATAACATTTCTAAACTTTGTCTTGAGCTTCTTGTAATGCATCCATTTTGTGCTTGTCCTTGAGCATTGCTGTATATCGCTTTTTGCTTTGTTTGACATTCATCAAAACCTACAAAAGAACACACGTTTAGTATATTGCATTTGAAACGTGTTTCCAACAATTTCTCCCTTTTTGATAATGGCAAACATAAGCGGGATATATGCAATAATTATTTTGATGATCCAAGACAAGTGTAAAGTATGCAATTTGATGTTCCCCCTTAATTCATGTTCCCCCTCACTTTAAGCATAAATGAAGTTGAGAGTGATATAGCATACTTCTTGATATCCCGTTTCTTCCCCCTTTTGCCATTAGCAAAAATATAAAAGGGAAGAATATGCAAAAAAAAACATATGAAATAAACAAAAGTTTATTTATTGGAAAATAAAGATAACAAAAGTAATCGATTATTGATTCAGTAATCGATTGTTTGACGGCGATTTTCCTGTAGAATACTTGAGTATTTGCGTCATGCTTTTATGATCCCCTTTTCTTTAGGGTGATACCTGCAAAAAAATGTTAGACACCTCCGACGCTCAAGTTAGAAATTATGTAAGAAATAAAATGCAATGCATGACTTAGATCAATGTGGAGTCAAGGATCCCGAGTTCACTACGAATTCGGAAGAAGGACTCTTTATCTAAGGGCTTTGTAAAGATGTCTGCCAATTGGCTTTTTGTTTCAACAAATTCAATTTCGACATCGCCTTTTAGAACGTGATCTCTAATAAAATGATGTCTAATTTCAATGTGTTTTGTTCGCGAGTGAAGAATGGGGTTCTTCGTCAAGCATATGGCACTAGTATTGTCACATCTAAGAGGAATGTGATCAAGACGTAGGCCATAGTCCAAGAGTTGTTGTTTCATCCATAGGATTTGAGCGCAACAGCTCCCCGCGGCTACATATTCAGCCTCGGTTGTGGACAACGCAGCACTAACTTGCTTCTTACTAAACCAAGAAACTAAAGCGCTACCGAGCAAGTGGCAAGTGCCGCTAGTGCTCTTGCGGTCCAATTTGCATCCAGCAAAATCGGAGTCGGAATAGCCAATAAGTTGGCATGAAGAACCTTTGGGGTACCATAGACCCATATTGGTAGTACCGACAAGATACCTTAGAATCCGCTTTACCGCAGTAAGGTGAGACTCTTTCGGACATGATTGATAACGGGCACAGCCGCACACGCTAAACATGATGTCCGGACGACTAGCAGTAAGATAAAGAAGAGAGCCAATCATACCTCGGTACTTTTTGATGTCGACTTCCTTACCTTTTTCATCTTTGTCGAGATGATCGGATGTGCTCATGGGAGTTGCCATTTCCTTTGCATTGTTCATATCAAAACGTTTAAGCAGTTCTTTGCAATACTTGCTTTGACAAATGAATGTACCTTCCTTCATTTGTTTTACTTGTAATCCCAAAAAGAATTGTAACTCACCCATCATGGACATCTCAAATTCGCTAGTCATTAAGTTTGAAAATTCCTTGCATAGAGCATTGTTAGTGGCACCAAAAATGATATCATCTACATATATTTGAACTAGCAAGATATCATTATTTTCATGCTTGACAAATAAAGTTGTGTCAACTTTTCCACGAATAAAATTATTTTCTAAAAGAAATTTACTCAACCTTTCATACCAAGCTCGAGGAGCTTGTTTTAAACCATAAAGGGCCTTTTTGAGTTTGAAAACATGATTAGGAAAATTAAAGTCTTCAAAACCGGGGGGTTGCTTTACATAAACTTCTTCTTGGATAAAACCATTTAAAAAGGCACTTTTCACATCCATTTGATATAAAATGAAATTCATAGAAGATGCAAAAGCAAGCAACAAACGGATGGCCTCTAATCTAGCTACCGGAGCATATGTCTCATCATAATCAATCCCTTCTTCTTGATTATAGCCTTGAGCTACAAGCCTAGCTTTGTTTCTAGTGATTATGCCATTTTCATCTAATTTATTTCGAAAAACCCATTTCGTACCAATTATGGTATGACCTTCGGGTCTTGGCACCAAATCCCAAACGTTGTTACGTTTGAATTGGTTAAGCTCCTCTTGCATTGCCAAGGTCCAAAATTCATCCCCAATTGCTTCAGAGATGGTTTTGGGTTCAATTTGAGAAACAAAAGCAGTAAGATCTAAGGTATTTCTAAGGGAGCTCCGGGGTACTTACCTTCCCTCCAACGTCGCCTATTACCTGATCGAGAGGATGGTCTTTGACTGTCCTCCATTCTATTTGCTCTTTTGGTTCATTTTCCGGTTGAGGAGCTTCTTCAATTGGTTGTTCCACCGTTTTGTCAATTTCTTTCCTTGGTGGTTCTTCTTGAATTTTGTCCTTTAGACTTTCCAGAATGCCTGAAAGATCAAGACCACAATCCTTTCTCGCCAAGCGAGTATTATCTTCGGAAAATACAATATGAGGAGATTCCTCTACAACTTGGGTTCTTTTATTAAAAACCCTATAAGCTTTACTACGAGAAGAATAGCCAATGAAGATACCTTCATCCGACTTTGCATCAAATTTTCCTAGTTGGTCCTTTCCATTGTTATGCACAAAACATTTACAACCAAAAACACGTAAATGTGAAATGTTAGGTTTTCTACCTTTGTAGAGTTCATATGGGGTTTTTAAGAGTATCGGCCGAATTGCTACTCTATTTAAAACATAGCATGCTGTACTCACGGCGTCTGCCCAAAAGTATTTGGGAATCTTAGCTTCGTCGAGCATGGTTCTAGCCATCTCTTCGAGACTCCTATTTTTCCTTTCCACCACCCCGTTTTGTTGTGGTGTACGTGGAGCGGAAAAGGTATGCTCGATTCCGAGTTCATCACAAAAATCCGTAAAGAGATTGTGATCAAACTCTCCCCCATGATCACTTCTAATGGAAGTGACAGTTGATTCCTTTTCATTTTGAACTCTTTTAAGAAAAAGCTTGAAGCTAAGAAATGCATCACTTTTATGTGCAAGAAATAATGTCCATGTAAATCTAGAGAAATCATCAATAATTACAAAAGCATATCTATTTCTTCCTAGACTTTCGATACGGGATGGTCCGAATAAATCCATATGCAATAGTTGTAAAGGTCTAGAGGTTGAAACAACATTTTTGGATTTAAAAGATGCTCTTGTTTGCTTCCCCTTTTGACAAGAATCACAAATAGTATCACTTTCAAATTTTAAGTTGGGAAGACCAATCACTAGATTTTGAGAAATCAATTTATTTAAAAGATGCATGTTCATATGGGCTACTCTACGATGCCACAACCACACATTATCATCTTTGCTCAACAAACAATCAACATACTCGGATGAGGAGTTTTCAAGATCAACCATGTAAATATTGTCAACTCTAAAACCACGTAGAATAATCTTGAAGTCACTACGTCTAAACACTAAACACTCATCCGAATCAAACAACGCAAGATTTCCCTTGTCACATAATTGACTTATGCTCAAGAGATTATGCTTTAAACCTTTGACAAGTAATATATGCTTTATAGAGGATTTTTCATTCTTACCGACCGATCCGATGCCAATAATTTGTCCTTTATTGTTGTCACCGAATACAACGCTTCCTCCTTCTTTGTGCTCTAGTTGAAGGAATTTGGATTCGTCTCCTGTCATGTGTTTGGAGCATCCACTGTCAAGGTACCATAGTACACTTGATCCCTTCAAGCACACCTACAAAGCAAATTAATATTCTTTAGGTACCCATACCATTTTGGGTCCTTGGGGGTTAGGCAAATAACGACCATAATAATATGAAGAATCTCTATGCTTTGTAAAACACATAGGTGCAATATGACCTATACGATTGCAGTAATGACATACTACGTTCGGGTTGTGTTGATGCCTAGGTTGAGCCAACAAAGTTCTAGGCGAATGAAAAAGATTTACACTAGACATATTGTTCCCATTTCTAGTATAATATCTAGATGGTCTAAAGTTATTAGTGCTAGACTTGTTGAAGGACCTAGTGTCATGTCTAGGTGGTCTAAGCTCGTTCCTAGAGTTATTTCTTGGTTGCCGAAAATTACTATTTGTAGGCTTGTTTGCAAGAATCCTAGATTCGGATCTAGGTTGTCTAAAGATATTAGTTCTACCCTTATTTTCATACATTCTAGCATAATGTCTAGGTGGTCTAAAAGAATTTGTTCTAGGCTTGTTTAATACCTTAGAGTTATTTCTAGGTGGAGTAGTGAAGTTTTTGTTTTTATGCCGTTGATATTTCTTAGGCATTTCTTTTTCAACAACTTTATGAACTTCTTTCCTACGTGTTCCTAATGTTTTCCTAAGTTCTGTGTTTTCTAGTTTTAAGGACTCACAAGCCGTACAAGTAGAGCATTTATCAACACAAGAGGCTTCATGCATAGTCTTGATGACTTTCCTAAGTTCTATACTATCATTTAACAAAAATTGATTTTCATTTGCAAGATTCTCGTTATCACGAGACAGATTTTCAACACCTTTTTGAGCTAAAGAAAGACGTTCTTCAAAGTCCTTGTCTTTTAAAAAGAGTTGTTTTTGAAAATCCTCTTCTTGTAAAGAAAGAGTTCTTTGTAAATCTTTAATAGTCTTAGAAGCATTTACCAACTCATCATGCAGTTTGTTATAAGCAATTTGCATATCGTTAGATGTACTTACCTCGTCTTTTTCGTCTGCCATGAGGCACTGACCAGTTGATTCATCGTTTGTGCTGACCGCTTTTTGAGGCGTGTTTTCGTGCAATTCCTCAAGTTTGTCCCACATTTCCTTAGCAGTTTTATAGTGGGAGATTTTTCGCCAAAGTTCCTGGTTCAAGGCGTTATGTAATATATTCATAGCTTTAGAGTTGTATTCACTTACCTTATCTTTCCCGACTTTTGTCGTCAGTTGATCACTGTGTTTAATCGCTTGCCATAGATACAAATCGTTTGCCATTGTAAAAACTTGCATCCGATATTTCCAGACTGAGTAGTCGTTTTCGTCTAATATTGGAGGCGACATGCTGCATTCTCCTTCACCTATTCCTGCAAAGAAATTTAGAGTAGAAGCCATGGATGGTTCTCTCAAACGGTTAAGTTTTTCAGAGAGTATGGCTCTGATACCAATTGTTGGACAATACGCTTTACGCTAGAGGGGGGGGGGGGTGAATAGCGTTTTAAAAAAATTAAGCGTTTTAGTGCGGAATTTAAAAACTTTGCAGAAATTAAAACAAGTGCAGTAGAATAAACTTACACAATGATGTATCCTGGTTGGCCACAAACGTGGTTAGTCCAGTCCCCGAGAGACTCTCTCGAGATTTCCACTAAACTTGTCAAGCTTACGGGTGCTTAACAAACCGTTACAGCTGAGGACACAAGCCTCACCTAGGTGCTCGGGGATCACAATCCCAAAGACTTCAATTGCTCGGGGATACCAATCCCAAAGACTTCAATTGCTCGGGGATAACAATCCCAAAGACTTCAACTGCTCGGGGATAACAATCCCAAAGACTTCAACTGCTCGGGGATAACAATCCCAAAGACTTCAACTGCTCGGGGATAACAATCCCAAAGACTTCAACCGAGGAATCACAAGTTCCTCAACAAACGAGAATCGCAATTCTCTTACAAACACAAAACACACTCACTTTACAAAGCACTCCTTAATGAGTAGATATGAGTAGAAATAGTACGCTCAAGATCACAACAACTTAGCTCAATAGAATGGCTCTTCAAAAAGCTTTATGGATGAATGGAAAATGATGATCAATGTAAGAAAGCTTTTAGCAATGAAAATACTCAAAGTGTATATGTTGTTGTTGTGAAAACACTGAGTTGAAGCTGTATTTATAGGTGAGAAACTCAGTCTTACCGTTGTCTAATTGCCAATTAAGGATTGCTGAAATTACTCAGTGACAATCGATTGTCAAGACTAAACAATCGATTGTTTGCCTATCAGATCAAAAATTCAATCCCAGATTTTACGTCAACAATCGATTACTTCAAATCAATAATCGATTATTTATAACGTTAAGAAATCCTTTCCAATTTTTGGCATAAAACATCGATTGTCCGGAAATCAACAATCGATTATTTTAACAACGTTCAGAAAATCTTTTCCAGATTTTACGCAAAACATCGATTGTTAAATATCAACAATCGATTACCTGACGGTAATTGAAAATATGACAACGGTCAGTTTCAACAATCGATTATCAAATGGGATAATCGATTATTAATTAATTTCAAAACTCTGTCTCATATATAATCGATTATCAAAAGCCACAATCGATTATCATTTTATTTAAAATTACTGGGAGACATTTTTCTCATTCTAATCGATTACCATTAGTTCATAATCGATTTTTATGAGTTTTGAAAACTTTGCCTCAGTTAACAATCGATTATCATAAGTACACAATCGATTGTTATGCAGTTTGCAAAAACCTGATGTTAACTGACTTACTCACAATCGATTATCATTAATTCACAATCGATTGTCATGCAGTCTTGGCTTAGAGATACTCGATTATCATAAGAACATAATCGATTATCTTAGCCCAGATTTTTGAGGCATGTTTGGAAAACATTTTAACAAATGTAAATATGTATAGTTTAAAATCATTTGACACTTAATTTAAATATGCATGATTTTGGAAAAATAATTTTAGTAGAGAAGCCATGTTATGAGCCAAGTTGAGGAATCAAGATCACAATTAATATTGACTCAATTATAACATTTCTAAACTTTGTCTTGAGCTTCTTGTAATGCATCCATTTTGTGCTTGTCCTTGAGCATTGCTGTATATCGCTTTTTGCTTTGTTTGACATTCATCAAAACCTACAAAAGAACACACGTTTAGTATATTGCATTTGAAACGTGTTTCCAACAACCGTAGCATCCTGAAGAACTGGGGTAGCAATAAAAACCTCTTGGACCTGAGATGGGCCCACCTGAACTTATGGGGCCAGAACCTCCTAATCAAAATCAATCTGAGGCTCTGCCACTGGTGCTGCTGCTCGAGGCTAATCTCTGCCCCTACCTCGGCCTCTAGCACGACCTCGCCCTCTGCCCCACGTGAGAGCTGCTACTGGGGGCTTGGGCTTCTGAGCAGTGGATGAGGAAGCGCGTGTTCTCGCCATCTGCGAAAGAACAAAGTAAAAGTCAATTAGCATAGAGAAACAAAACCACACGACAATAAAGAACAAATGTGAAGTTTTTTTAACTCTGTAGCCTCTGGGGGATAAATACAGACATCTCCGTACCGATCCCTCAGACTCTATTGAGCTTGTTCGTGAATTATGAGTCCTATGTAACTTAGAACTCTGATACCAACTTGTCACGACCCGAATTTCCCGCCCTGGGGAGTCGTGATGGAACCTACTCGTAGAAGTCAGGCGAGTATTAAACAGAAGACTTAGACTAATATAATACCAAAATAAACATGAAGATACCAACCTACGTCTCTACCCAGAAACCGATGTCACAACGTTCATGGACTGTCTATGAATACTACATATAGATGTCTGAAAAAAGAAATACAGTCTGTTTCGGATACAAATGAAAATAGAACATATAAGTAGATAGAAGAGACGCTGGGCCTGCAGATGTCTGCAGGACTACCTCGGAGTCTCTAGATGGACTGAAGGCTGACTCCTCAAGTGATACTGTCCCAATGCTGCTGTGGTATCTTCACAGAGTGCAGAGTGTAGTATCAACACAACCGACTCTATGTGCTGGTAAATACCTGGACTAAACCCGGCGAGGTAGTGACGATGCTAGGACCAGACTCTAGATAAACCTATGCAATTATATAATATATGGCGGAAAATAAACAGGAATAATCAGTTTAAATGGGAGGGGGTACATGCTTCAGGGAACATATCAAATACAGTAGAAATATAAGAGAAATATTATAGGACAGTTCAAAATCTTTAACAAAACAATAACAACACTGTTGGGGTGCGCAATCCGATCCCTTATCATTTAACACTGTTGCGGCGTGCCACTCGATCCATCTATATAACAGTTGCGGCATGCAAACCGATCCAATATAATACTTGTTGCGGCTTGTAACCCTATCCAACATAATATTATTGCGGCGTGCAACCCTATCCATATATAATAATATTGCGGCGCGCTACCCGTTCCAAATATACAATCAACAATAATCATAATAATAGTCCTAGCAAGGGATCACTAACGAACCACACTATCCCGACAAGGGAATGGACAACATAAATAAGTACATCCCGACAAGGGAGAAACATCAATAACCAATCTTAACTCAACTCCTACTCATCTCAATTAACACCAATAATCAATCATAAGTAATTTCCACAAAAATAAATTGAGTCCTTGCTCAATATCGAGAATCGTCAATTAGAGAATCCGTACTATCATTGAAGAACATAATAAGTATCAATTTAAGACTCACAGTCATGCTCGATGCCAACGTATACATACTCATCACCATGCCTATACGTCGTATACAACAAGAAACAAATAGCAAATAGGACACAACCGCTAATCCCTCAAGATAAGGTTAGACCGAACACTTACCTCGAACTTCCACGACCAACTCAAGCCTCAAACACCACTTTTCCTTTCGAATTCAGCTCCAAATCAATCGTATATATACATAGTCGACTTAATAACATCAATAAATGCTAAACAATCCAATTCAAATTCTTAATTATATCTTTCTAATCATTCTTCCCAAACCCGATGCTTTTTGGTCAAAATATGAGGTTCGAACCAAAACCCGATCACCCATTCAGCCACGAGCCTGAATATATGATTAGTACTAGAATTCGACCTTAAAACGTGGTCTAAATCACAATTAATCAAAAAGCCCTAAATCTACCCAAATCCCTAATTTTCTACCATTAGTTACATGTTTTAGGACTAGAAATCTAGTGGGGGTTAACAGAAATTGAAGAAAATGAGTCGAAGATTACATATCTATAAATTGGTGGTGAAACCCCTTTTCAAAAATCTCTCAATTTGGAGTTAAGATGAAGAAGTTATGAGTTTTTGGTGTAATCCCGCAATGGCTACTGTTCTTGTCTTTTAAACTAACAGAGCAAATTTACTCATTGCGTACACGATAGGTCCATCGCGTCCGCAAAAGATGGCTCGTGTTCATGGAGAAGAAATTCGTCTAGCCTCACGTGCGCATGCAATGGATCGCGTAGGTCAAATGCCCCTCCCCCTGCCCAGGCTCAATTAGCCTTCGCGTGGCTAGGTCTACGTTCGCGAAGGGAAGGCCCACAAAAGCTTCGCGTTCGCGACTTGGGTTACGCGTTCGCGTAGAAGGAATTTCCTTTAGAAAAAATTAACACATCGCGTTCGCGAGGGTCCTCCTGCTAACGCGAAGAAGGACATATCAGAATACCAATAGCCGAAAACCTGCAACTTTTCCTTAGTCTAAAACCTTCTGAAACACATCCGAAAACACCCGAGCCCTCGAAGCTCCTAACCAAATATACGTACTAACTCAATAACATACAAACTTACTCGTGCAATAAAAATACAAAAGAACCTCAATAATAACAAATTAAACCTCAAAAGCAAAGAAATATTTCAATACTCCTTAAGCCTCAAATTTTGCAAATTAGGTCTGAATAACGTCAAATGACATCCGTTTTCCACCAAATTTCAGAGGATCGTCTTAAATTATATATATGACATGTGCCAGGCACCGGAACCAAAATACAGACCCGATACCAATATTTTCAAATCAAAATTCATTTCAAATTCCTTTAAACAATTTCAAAAAACAATTTTCTTCAAAAATTTATTTCTCAGGGTTGGGACCTCCGAATTCAATTCAGGGCATACGTCCAAGTCCTACATTCTTCTACAGATCCCCCGGGATTGTCAAATCATAGGTCTATGTCCGTTTACCTAAAACGTTGACCAAAGTCAAATTTATTTATTTTACAGTCAAAATTTATCATTTTTCATAGATTTTCATATATAATCTTTCCGGCCCGGACTGCATACGCATATAGAGGTGACACTAAATAAGGTTTTGAAGGCCTCAAAAATATTAAAATTCAATTTAGAAGCAAGTGATGATCTTTTGGGTTATCAAATAACTTTTAGTGGTCGTTTGATAAGAGGTATTACGTGGGATAAGGTAATGGATTAAATTTATACCATGTTTGGTTCATGGTATAAATTTATGCCATCAACCAAATATGGTATAAATTTAATCTCAGACTTAGTACTGGATATACACCTTATCCCATCTTATCCCATCAAATTTGAAATTATTTTATCCCAACTCCCAAGTGGGATAAATTAGTCCAGGGATTATAATCCTGGGATTATTATTTTGGGATAACTTAGTCCCTTACCAAATGATCCCTTATGGGTTGTTTGGTGAGGTATTAGAAGTTATAGTGATGGTATAAAAATTTAATACCACCTTAATACTTCATTTGGTTAGCAAACGAGGTATAAGTTATCTCAAGATTAAAATTAATACCGGGATAACTTATATCTTATAGAGTGAGGTAATTAGCAGATGTATAACTTATATATTCTTATTACAAATTATGTAATTGTCATATTTAATACAACATACCAAATAATGAATAAAAAATAATTCCAGCATAACTTATCCTAGCATAATTTATAATATAACTTTTCCCGGCATAAGCCGTATTCAAACCAAACAACCCCTTTAGTGTCTTATAAACAACTTATATATTTCACATAAAATATCGAAGACTTGCGAGTAGGGTGTTCAAATCGAACAAACCGTACCAAATCGAAAAGTCAAATCTAATCGAATAAAAAATTAGATTATGTTTGGTTTGATTTGGTTTGGTATTGAGTAAAAAAATGCGAACCAAACCGACATGTAAATACATAGTTTTTATATATACTTTTAAGACTTTATATACAATTTTTAAAAAAAGACATATCTAGAAATACTTGGGACCCTCTTATGAGATGTAATATTTAATAGAACTATGAAGTGCATTCATTTCTTTTACTTTAAATAATGAATTGTATCATCACTTTCTTATCAATTGTTATCGAAATGTGTCAATCTTTTTGTTCTTTCATATTCATATGTCAAGTCTGTTAAATTCTTATATCTTTATCGAATTTGAAATGGTATTTCGATAATTTTAAAATTAAATAGAATATATGTAGGTTTCATATTGGTTTTTTCATTTAATTATTAAATTCGGTTAACCTTGAAAGTGTACATTAACAAAAAAAATTATTGTTAGATGAATAGAAAAATTACTATCATGTGTTACTAATTTTTTTTTCCATAAGAATATATTAATAGATCTTATGTTTGATAGTTTTTTTCAATTTTTACTAAATATATATTCACTTATCAAAAATAAATTTAACAAAGTAACATAAAAAAATATTCATGTAATAAAAAAATTCGAGAAGAAAATCCGACAAAATCGAACCAATCCAAACCAATGTAGTTGGATTGGTTTGATTTTGATAAAAACCAAACCAATCCTGTTAATGTATACCCTTACTTACGAGTATTTGAGCCAATTTTAAGGAATTGAGGAAACTTGCGTTATAGTCGTGAATATTTTTCAGTTAAGTTTCAAGCATCAAGCTGGAGAACTACATTGTAATCTTCCTAGTCTTATCGAGAAATATTTTATTTGTGTAAAGAGAAGAGGAGCTTTATAGTAACAATTATTTTTGTGTGGCCTATAAATTACGGGTTTAAGGTGTAGAATCAAATAATAATGCTTGTATCAGGGTAGGTTACCTACATCACATCCTTTGGGTTATAACCTTTCCGCTGACCATGAGTGAATGCAGAATACTACGTAAACCAAATTGCCTTTTTTTTGTTTATAGTTGTGAAAAGACTTTTTCGTTAGAGTAAAGAATTAATGACTAATACTATGTACAACGAGTATAAAAACAAGAATATATGGTATATATCTATAATGTAAAGATTTTTTAATATTATCAGTATAATGTCATGTAATAACAAGCTAGTTATCGGTAATAATTTTTACATTGCCATGCATAGAATATAAAACTCAAAACACAATGAAGCAACCATGTCAAAAAGTTATACTGTTATATTTCTGATCAACAATTTCTCCCAGACAATAACAGTAAACGAGTAGTCGTTAGGGTGGAAATCCTAGTATGAACATTTTCTTATATATGTATCTATAACTAGGTTAGAATAAATTGATCCATTTCCTTTATTTAATATATATTATATTTCCTTGTCTTTTTTTGTTGTAGAATGAATTTGTTCTAAAGAAAGACTCGCCTATACCAAAGAGGGGCTGGTTCATGATAATGAATGGTGATATCGGTGGGGGCAAGCACAACACTCGTTCCTGCAGCCCTTGTTGCAGCTGAAAGACTCAAAAGGAAGTGGGGCTGCTTCTCATTAACCAATGATAGAGACCCTTCCCTAACAGTTGCTGTTCAATCCGTCCTTGAGAGCGAGAGTAGTCGTAGCAATTCACATTGCCTTTTACGACATTCATTCATAGTGGCCAGGCGGACCGTTCTGAAAATGGAGGACCTTAAGAAATCTAGAAGGAAAAAAATTAATATAGGAACTACAACTAAAAAAGAATAAGAATAAAAAGAATTGTTTAAGTAAGGTAGTCAGCTTCTTCTTTTTCGGTATGCCGCTCCGCGAGCAATGAGTGCCACTCACGATCGGAGCAAAAATAAAGCAAGGGGAATTCTTCTTTTTTTGGGAGAAATCTTTTGATTGCGTATTGAATATAAATCCATGTCTTTCTTGTTCTACTAGCTGAGACCAAATTCTCACATATTCCTTTCGTTGCACGAGATGTTATTAAAAAGCTTACTGTGTTTCTACGAGCAATAGATTGTATTAGTCTGTGTTGTTTTCATCGTGTTTGTGTCTTGCTTTGCTTGGCATGTGATTATTCACTTTTTTCGGCTTACCTTCATTTTTTCAAGGTATTGTTGTCTCTATTAAAACGCATTAACGATGATCTAATCAGGATTTTTTCTTCCATGGAATATATACTTTTGAAAGGCTTTATTGTTCACCATGTAATTGACGAACAATACGTGTTTTGGGTCTTAATTGAACAAAGAAATGGTCATCTCACCATGGTGGTTGTATTTCCTTGTCAACACAGTATGAATTGCTGATTTTACGATGTAGTAATTCGTACCTCGTGGTAACTGACCAGAGAAAAAGACAAGGAATATAACTACTTTCTTTTAAAAAATAAAAGAAGCAGTTGCTTTCATGGTTTGTCGTGATCAGAGTCAACCAAAAAAACAGTTTTTTTATACAATATTATTGTGTTAACAAAGAATTACATCTTTCTACTATCCCAAAATGGTTAAGGGTCAAATATATCCTTATACTATTAAAAATAGGCCATATTTGTCCCCCGTTTAAGTTTCTTATCAAATATGTCTCCACCGTTATACATTAGTGCCATATATATCCCTCAGCTGTTAAAACACCCTCCCATATTTTTTAGTAGCACGTGATATTTTATGATTAGACTAGACGACCCGCCCCATTCCTTTAATTAAACCGCCCCGACCCAATAGTTAATCTTAGACCCATCGTTATTTTTAGTCTATTTTCCTAAAACAAGCCCCATTTCCAATCGTTCCTTTCATCTGCCTCTGAAAAACCTAGGGTTCATCACACCCCATTCAGGAATAAGATCGTTCCACATGCTTTCTCCAACAACAAGAACCAAAGGTAATTACTTTCTTCAAAGAAATGTTTGTTGAAGCTGTTTGATGTATTTTCTTACTTAAATTTGCTGCGAATTAGTCACATATAGCCGTTCTTTAATCATGTTATGGTTTTGAGTATGAGCTTAAATATTTATAGTTGACCGCTTGGTGTATTTTTTATGAGTGGATTTTGTTTGCATGAGTTGCCTAGGTGGGTTTTCCGTTTGTGTTGATTCGAGATAGATTTATTTTTTGATTTTTGTATAGTTTGTGGTGGTGTGCTGAAGCCTTTTTTCTCTGTTCTATTCGGGGCAACACGGGTTGTGCTCTATGAAAACAGAATTTCAATTTTCTATTCGATTCAAAATTCAAATTGAAATATGATACTTTTCTGATATCTGATAATTCTCTATCGGGAACATATATAAATAATATATATCCGTCTAACAATTTCTCTCGGGGGGTTTACATATACTCATAATTGTTGTTATAATTAAAATTGAGAAGGATATTTGTTTGCTTAATGAAAAAAATGGTGACAGAACTCAGATTGTGGGGTCTTAAGTTTGGGGTTTAAGGTATTTTTTGTCGGTATAGTGTTGTTGACCCCAACTGAATAATTTAAAGTTAGTCAGTCTTCACTTTGATGTTCTGTTGTTACCAATTTAATGGATTTCCTAGTCCCCATGTTTGTCTTTCCTTGTGGTCCATTAATTTATTGTCTGATAACATTTTCTATATTTTTTAATAGTCATTTTTAGAGCTTTCAGTTTATCTTATTTCAATCCATCTGTTAACAGTTTTCAGTTTCAGTTTTAGTTATGTTGTTCATTTGTTATCCATTTTCATCATACCATTGTTCAATCATAAGAGTGACCTATTTTATATACTTTTCAGGATATTAAATATGACTTTGGTGGACATAATCTTCCATCATGGTGGGGATTGGATCAGAAAATCCCATGTGTTATATTGAAAGAAGCTTGTTCACTCTTGAAAAGTTATGACTCTGATTTTATTTCCTTTACTGATCTAGTAAATGAGTACACTGGGGAATTGATGTATATAGGTGTTCAACAACTAATTGTAAATGGACCTTCTGTAACTATTTTGAAGTAGTTGATGATTCTGGGATAAGACAATTATTGTCTTTAATATCTGATGAGTTTAAGTGTCTTAACTTCTATGCAGTAGATGAATGTGAATTAACTGTGAATGTTCCTAATATTGTCCATTATTTTGATTCACATCCATCTCTAACAGAAGTTGGTACAGATTGTAGTGAGGTTGAGTGTGAGAGTGACAATGACAATGATGGTGATGAGGTAGGGTATGATTCTGAGGAATTACAAACAAGAAAATTTCAGAAAAATAGAGAAATTGATGTTGGACTGTCAAATTACAAGGAATTGTATAAGGGTATGAGCTTCAAGGACCTACCTGAAGCAAGAAAATGTATTAACTTATATTCCCTGACAAACAAAAAGGATTTAAATCAAGAAAAAAGTGATAAAGAAAGATTAAGGTACACATGTGTTCCTAGTTGCCCTTTTGTTGTTCTTATTTCTGGGGATGGAGACCTTCCAGGTGTTAGGATAAAGACACTTAACCCAAACCATGAGTTTTGATGAAGCATTTGATAATAGTAGGGTTGATCATCATACAATTGCACTTTATTTCAAGAAAAAGTTGCAAGATAACCCTATGTATAAGATTAAAGAAATGAGAGAAGATATCAAAGATGTGTTTAATACAAATGTCAGTTATGGAAAGTGTAAGAGGGCTAAAAGAGAGATTTTAGAGAAACTAGAAGACAGTTTTACAGATGGCTACAATAAACTTGAGGAATATGCTACTGAACTTAGAGAAAGTAATCCAGGGAGCGATGTGATCATTAACTTGTCAAAGGATGCACTTGCTCAAGGTGTAAGAAGATTCTTGAGAATGTATATTTGCTTTCATGCTCTTAAGATGGGTTTTAAGGAAGGTTTGAGATCTTTCATTGGCTTGGATGAGACATTTCTTAAAGGGAAAGCCAAAGGTCAATTGTTAATTGCTGTTGGTTTGGATTGCAATAACCAAACATATCCTCTAGCTTGGGCAATTGTAGACAAGGAAACTAAGAGAACATGGAATTGGTTCTTGGAATTGCTTCAAAGCTCATTGGATCTCAAAGAGGGTGAAAAAATTACTTTCATGTCAGACATGCAGAAGATTGTCTTTCCATTCTACTTTTCTATTTCCTTACTGTTAAGTCTATCTTAATTGTATCTTTTAACTATTCTTATTTGTATCTTTCAGGGATTGATTCAGGCAGTCCATATTGTGCTTCCATATTCAAATCATAGATATTGTGTTAAACAAATTGAAGCAAACTGGTGCAAAAAATGGAGAACAGATGAGTTCAAGAAGTTGTTATGGTGGTGTTCATGGTGCTCATATGAGGAAGACTTCAAGGACCAGTTGAAGAGCATAGGCAAATTGGATATGGAAGCTGCTGAAGCTTTACTCAAATATCCTTCTCAAGCATGGTGTAGAGCCTATTTTGACACAGTGTGTAAGAACCAAAGGGTTGACAATGATTTCGTGAAATCCGTAAATGCATGGATTTTACAAGCTAGACAGAAGCCAATCATAAACATGCTTGAGGATATAAGGATTAAGCTTATGAATCAGTTGAGGGAGAGAGAAGAATCTGATAGATTATGGGTTATATCTTTCAGTTCACATAGTATGAAGTTATAAAATGAGTACCTAAAGATAGCTAATAGATGTTTTGTTAACTCCAATGGTGAATTTGGTTACGAAGTCAGAGAAGATGGAGATACGCACACTGTCAACATGGATATGAAGAGATGCACATGTAGGGGATGGGATCTCACTGAAATTCCATGCCCCCATGCCATTAAAGACATTCAGTACAAGAAGATGGATCATTTGGAGGAAATAAATTGGTGGCATAGCAAAGAAGCATACATGCTTACTTATAAACACAAATTGTAGCCAGTTAGGGGTGAAAAACTTTGGAAAGTTGAAGAATCTCAAGCAATGAAACCACATGAGTTAGTCAAGTTGGCTGGGAGGCCTAAAATCAAGAGAACAAGAGAAAAAGATGAAGCAATCAAGAGGCAAGGTGAATGGAGAGTTTCTAGGAAGAGAAGAGTTATGACGTGCAACAACTGTGGAGAGACAAAGCATAATTCTAGAGCCTTCAGAGTTATGACAAAGCATAGTATTTCACTTTCTTGTTTCGCTTAAATCAGGTTTGTGGTATCAAATTATGCAGCTCTGAATAAAAAAAAATTGAAAGCTTCAAAGATGGTAGGAACTATAAATTTCCAGTAATACAATCAATTTAGTTACATTCCCACTCAATTGAAAGCTTCTGCATTAGATGATTAATACATATAATTCTTTCCTCTGCCCAGATGGTAGGAAACATAATCATTCTAATCCATAACCATTCTAATTAATTGAATGAGAACTAATACAGAGGACTAATATAATAGTATAAATGTCCAAAAGAGAAAAAAACAAGAAGAGAGCTAAAGATAACTTAACTATAACATGCCCAGGTACCCAAGAAGTGAGGTGACGGAACTTCATATATCAACTTCACTTCATTAGCATTGCGGCAACAAATCCCATAAATATTGTCCATGCAGTCATAATGACGATCTTCATATTTAGGACTTTCTCTTCCAACTTACGGGCTTTGTTCGCTTCCGAATTCTTTAAAGCCTTCAAGATATCCACTCTTTCCTTTAATCTATCCCTTTCAAGAATAATCGCATCCAACGTAGACTTCATATTTTTGAGTTTAACATTAGCGGCATCCAATTTGTAATTCATATTGTTAACTGTAATGATTGCTCGATCCGGTAACACATCATCTTGCCATTCACAGTAATCGCACGAGCTTATCTACCGAACACAAAGCATACGACTTCTAATTATGAACCAATAATACAAGGAAAAAATTTAAATTATCGAAAAAATTAGATGGAATCAGAATTAACAAAATAATACATACATCAGGTTTATAGCACCTAAAGAATCTCCTTGCGGGATTAAATGGAGTGGTTGAAGTGAAGTGATTGGCAATTTCCCCACAATGGCACCTCCTCTTTGATGATAACTACTTTCAGACATGACAAAACTTTCTATGGTAGAAAATCTTCACAACCCAGTTTATGTTAAGCGAAGAAGAAAGCAACTGGGAGAGAATGCCTTTCAATGGAGCTGCACTGATAAGAAACCCTAGTTCTTGTCTTTGTGAGGGAGAAGAAAACCTCGATGCAAACGGACGGAACAAATATAATGCTGGGTCTAAGATTAACTATTGGGTCGGGTCGTGTTTAATTAAAGGAATGGGGCGGGTCGTCTGGTTCAATCATAAGATGCCATGTGCTACTAAAAAATATGAAAGGGTGTTTTAACGGCTGAGGAATATGTATGGCACTAATGTATAGCGGTAGTGACATATTTGATAAGAAACTTAAAGGCGGATAAATATAACATATTTTTAATAATATAAGGATATATTTGACCCGTAACCGTTCCCAAAATATATGGTCTTTGAATTTCTGTCCTTATTCAACTCATTACGCTTCTTCGATGAAGACGAAGTTTTGTATTTCTAAATGATTCATCTTTTACATCAGCAATCAGACGTCACTCTTTTCCTTTTTTCTTTTCTTTACAGATGGGCGGCGAAATGATTGTTAGTCGTTAATCTTAGAGGTCGTTTGTTTGATGGATTAGAAAAATAATTTCATGATAGAATTTCCCATAAACTTTTCAACGTTTGCTGGGAATGACTAGAACAGTTTACCTGTAATAAATATTCTATTTGGTTGACGATACTAAGTAGGAGTAATATTTTCATTAGCTTAAGCACGATCTATATATTGTTTTATGCAAGCAAAGGTGAATGTACATTCATTAAAACTGCGAATTCTGCCGAACTCAATACGTAATAACTTAGACAAAGATCTAGTATATATATGTCGGTTAAGAAATGTACTAAAGATGTAAACATTCTTTTGAAACCAATACTCAAATGATCAATGAAATTTTGATATCTTAAAGTTTAATTAATTTTGGATCTGCATCAATATACAAGATAAAATGTAAAATAAGAATACACGTTTAATAGAAGTTTTTCTTTTTTGGCGCTATAATCAGCCAAACATGAAAAAGTGACAATAAAAGTGACAATACTTGTTACGTCCCGAATTTTCCCACTATCGGGAGTCGTGCTAACGCCTACTGTCAAAGTTAGGAAAGCCAACCTTTCAATTCATTTTTACAAAAACCTTAATCTAAAACAATATAAATACTGAAATAATTAATTAAAACCACGCGGAAGACTTTTAGTAACGATAGCAATGATAAAGTGCGGAAATTAATAACATGCCTCTATCCAGTATCTGGTGTCACTACTCACGGACGACTAAAAGAGTACTATAAACAACGGTCTGAACGAAATACATAACACGTCTGTTTTGTTACAATAAAAACAAACTGGAAGAGATAGAGGAGACTCAGGGCCCGCGAACGCCAACGAACTACCTCAGAGTCTCTGGACTGAAGGGTCGCTCCCTAACTACTGCTGCGGTCCGTAAGCCGTGTCCTAAGCTGTGCACAAAAAGGCACAGAAGTGTAGTATCAACACAACCGACCCCATGTGCTGGTAAGTGCCCGGCCTAACCTCGGCGAGGTAGTGACGAGGCTAAACCGGACCTACCACAATCAACCTGTACATATATATGTGCAATAACAAAAAGAGAACAAGAATTTAAACATATAATGGGCAGAGGACATACTGGGGGTGTAACAGTTCAATTATAACTTCAACAAATAGGAAATGAAATTGAATATATAATAATAAATAGAGAAAACCAATGAATCAACAACTGCACGGCACCACCCTTCGTGCTTTTACTTTCATTTCTCACCAAAACTGTCAAATATAATGCACGGCATCACCCTTCGTGCATTTACTCTCGTTTCTCACCAAGACTGTCAAATATAATGTACGGAATCACCCTTCGTGCTTTTACTCTTAATATACAGTGCACGACATCATCCTTCGTGCTTTTACTCTCAAATACATAGTGCACGACATCACCCTTCGTGCTTTTACTCTCTCCTCTCAATCAATGGTCACAATCAAACGGGAAAGGAATATATAACAAGATAAAATATCCCGGCAAGGGAGAATAACTCAACAATAAATCTCGGCAAAGGAGAATAACTCAACAATAAATCCCGGCAAGGGAATACAACTCAACAATAAGTCCCGGCAAGGGAAAAGTACCATAAATTCCTTTTTTTATCTCATTTGCTTCTCAACTATCGCTTCATAGTTCATTTAGCAAGTAATTAGTACAATTGTTCATTTCTTTCGAAATTTAATAGCAATTATGACTCACGGTCATGCTAGACTCGGGCGCACAGGTGACCGTCACCATACCTATACACCGACTCCACATAGCAGATAACAAATATTAACCTAATCCTATTCCCTCAAGCCAAAGTTAGATCAAACACTTACCTCGAATCCGAAAATAGCAACTCAAGGCTCAACAATCGCCTTTCCTCTAGAATTCGACCCCGAACCAACGATGTCTAACATAAATAGATTCAATATTATAAATAATAGCATAACGATACAATTTCCTAGCTTAGAAATTTATTTCTAATTTTTCTTCCAAAATACCAAAATCCGACACCGGGCCCACATGGTCCAAACTCGAGGTTCGGACCAAATTCCAATTAACCATAACTCCACGAGTCCAAATATATGATTTGTTTTAAGATTTGACCCCAAAATTGATGTTGAATCGCCCAAAATTCTCAAAACCTAACTCTACCCAAAAGCCCTAATTTCTACCATGATTGTATAATTTAGGGCTAAAAAATTAATGATTTGATGAAGAACTAATGGAAGAATGAAGGTGGAATCACTTACCCAAAGATTTATGGTGAAGTAGAGGCTTTAAGTTCGTCAACGGAGAGTGTAGGAGGAGAGCTCGTGTGAGAATTTTTGAAGAATTGCGGAAAAACATTGTTCTGACTAAATTAAATCGCTGAAGGAATTTGGCCTGTGCGATCACATGAACAGGGTTGCGATCGCATAGAGATAGGGAAAGCTGGCCAGTGCGATCGCAGGGAGAAAGATGCGTTCGCGTAGAAGAAAGACGGGGTCTGGCCTTGGTGGGGTCTGAACACTAGGCGATCACGATAAAGGGTATGCGATGGCACTGAAATGACTGGCCAAGCTATACGATCGCAGGTCAGACTATGCGATCACATAGAACAAAATTGGAGGGCTGGCAAGGGACTCTTTACAATCGCAGGGGAGCCTATGCAATCACATAGAAGAAGGGATCTGTGCAAAAATTGCAGAAAAACTGCTAAGTCGAAAGAGCCAAAAACACCCCGAACCACCCCCCAAAACACTCCCGAGCCCTTGGGGCTCCCAACCAACCACACACACTAACTCAATATCATCCTACGTACTTGCTCGAGCGATCAAATCGCCAAAATAACATCAAAATCAAAGAATCGACCTCCAAAATTCATGATTTTTTATTTCAAAGTTCAAAACTTTCAAATTTTCCATTTTTAGTCCGAAACACGTCAAATGACGTCTGTTTTCCACCAAACTTCACAGATAGTCCTTAACGATCATTTAAGACTTGTACCTGGCGTCGGAACCAAAATACGAGCCGTTCATTTTTCCTTAAGCATTTTCAGAAAATAATTTCACAGAAAAGTTCCGTACTGGGGCATGAGACCTCAGATTTCGATTCCGGGAATACGTTGGGTCCCAAATTTCCTTACAAACCTTTAGGTACCGTCACATCACGGGTCCGGGTCCGTTTACCCAAAATGTTGACCAAAGTCAACTATAGCAATATTATTATCAAAATTCGTTGTTTTTAACACAGAATTCAAATATTTACACATAAACATTTTTCGGCTTCGCACCTGGACTACGCACACAAATTGAGGCAACCAATTAAGAGGTTTTCACGACCTCAAAAGCTCAAAGAAAGGGAGAATTACGGTGATGACCTTTTGGGTCGTCTCACCCTCCACCTCTAAAACAACCGTTCATCCTCGAAGGGGCAAAAGAAAGAAGTACCTGAGTCGGGGAATAGATGGGGATAATGGCTCCGCATATGAGAATCAGACTCCCAGGTCAATACCTTAGGAGGCTGACCTCTCCACTGAACACGCACTGAAGGAAGACTCCGCGACCTCAACTTTCAAACTTGCCGGTCTAAAATAGCCACCGGCTCCTCCTCATATGACAGATCCTTGTTCAATTGGACAGTGCTGAAATCTAACACGTGGGTGGGATCCCCGTGATACTTCCGAAGCATGGATACATGAAAAACCGGATGCGCAGCTGACAAGCTAGGCGGGCAATGCAAGTCTATAAGCCACCTTTCCCACACGGTCAAGAATCTCAAATGGGCCAATATACTTAGGACTAAGCTTTCCCTTCTTCATGAACCCCATCACGCTCTTCATAGGCGATACACGGAGCAATACCAGCTCACCAACCATGAAAGCAACATCCATGACCTTACGATCTGCATAACTCTTCTGCCTAGACTGAGCTGACCGAAGCCTCTCCTAAATGATCTTGACCTTATCCAAGGCCTCCTGTATCAAATCTATACCCAATAACCGAGCGTCTCCTGGCTCAAACCATCCGACTGGGGAGCGACACCGCCTACCGTACAACGCCTCATATGGAGCCATCTGAATACTGTACTGATAACTGTTGTTGTAGGAAAACTCCACTAAAGGTAAGAACTGGTCCCACGAGTTTCCAAAATCAATAACGCAGGGTCAGAGCATATCCTCAAGAATCTGAATAATCCTCTCGGACTGACCGTCCATCTGGGGGTGAAATGCTGTACTCAACTGGACCTGGTTGCCTAACTCATGCTGCACCGCTCTCCGAAAATGCAAGGTAAATTGTGGACCTCAATCCGAAATATTGATATGGGCACCCAATGAAGGCGAACGATCTCCCTCATATAAATCTCAGCATACCTCTCGGATGAATAAGTAGTGGAAACTGGAATAAAATGCGCTGACTTGGTTAGCCTATCAACAATAACATATATAGCATCAAACTTCTTCCGAGTCATCGGAAGGCTAGTAACAAAATCCATGGTGATTCTCTCCCACTTCTACTCGGGAAGCTCAATCCTCTGAGATAACCCACCGGGCCTCTAATGCTCGTACTTAACCTGCTGACAATTCAGACAATGAGCCACATATGCAACAATGTCTTTCTCCATTCTACGCCACCAATAATGCTATCTCAAATCCTGATACATCTTCGCAGCGCCCGAGTGAATTAATTACCGAGAACTGTAGGCCTCCGCTAAGATCGACTATCGAATACCATCAACATTGGGCACACAGACTCGCCCGTGAAACCTCCTCGCTGCACCGTGTCTCTCGGGACACACAAATGGGGATCATCAAACTGCCGCTCCCAGATATGGTCCATCAATGACGAACGAGAAACCGTGCAAGCTAACACCATTCTGGGATCAGAAATATCCAATCTCACAAATCTATTGGCCAAGGCCTGAACATCCAAGGCAAGCGGTCTATGGCTGACCGGAATATATGCAAGACTACCCATACTGGCAGACTTTCTACTCAATGCATCGGCCGCAACATTGGCCTTTCTCGGGTGGTATAAAATAGAAACATCTTAATCTTTCAACAAATCCAACCACCTCCGCTGTCTTAAATTCAACTCCTTCTGCTTGAACAAGTACTGAAGGATTTTGTGATCCGTGTACACCTCACACGTCCCACCATACAAATAATGCCTCCAGATCTTCAAGGCATGAAAAATGGCTGCTAGGTCATGAACTGGATAATTCTTCTCATGGATCTTCAACTGCCTCGAAGAATATGCTATGACCGTGCCGTTCTGCATCGTCAGCGCCAAGCCCGATATAGGAAGCATCACAATACATAGTATAAGGCCCGGATCCCGTGGGAAAAACCAATACCAGTGCCGTAGTCAGAGTTGTCTTGAGCTTTTGCAAGCTCGCCTCGCACTCATCTGACCACCTGAATTGGGCACCCTTTTGGGTCAATCTAGTCATCGGGGCTGCGATGGATGAAAACCCCTCCACGAAACGTCTGTAGTAACCAACTAACCCCAAGAAGCTTCGAACCTCTATAGCTGAAGCTGGTTGTGGCCAGTTCTTGACTGCCTCAATCTTCTTGGGGTCCACCTAAATACCCTCTGGTGATACGACATGACCTAGGAATGCAACTGAACTCAACCAAAATTTGCACTTTGAGAACTTAGCGTACAACTGGCTATCCTTCAGAGTCTGAAGAACCACTATGAGGTGTTGCTCATGCTCCTCCTGGCTGCGGGAGTATACCAAGATGTCATCAATGAATACAATCACATATAAATCCAAATAAGACCTAAGCACTTGGTTCTTCAACTCCATGAATGCTGCCAGGGCATTGGTCAACCCAAACGACATGACCAAAAACTCATAATGCCCATACCGAGTACGAAATGCTTTCTTAGGGACATCAAACATCCTAATTCTCAGCTGATGATAACCAGACCTCAAATCTATCTTCGAGAACACCCTGGCACCATGGAGCTGGTCAAACAAATCATCAATCCTCGACAATGGATACTTGTTCTTTATAGTTACCTTGTTCAACTGCCGGTAATCAATGCACATCCTCATCGACCCATCCTTTTTCTTCACAAACAACACTGGTTCACCTCAAGGTGATACACTGGGTCTAATGAAACCCTTATCAAGAAAGTCCTGAAGCTGCTCCTTCAACTCTTTCGACTCTGGAGGGGCCATGCGATACATTAAAAGCAATAAGTCGACACGAGTCTCAGGACCCTCAAATACCACCACACTAGAACGATAAACTCGGTGGACCACTATTGAATCACCAACCGGTGTGGACACATATACAGGAATTCCCAGAGCCTCACTAGGAATGATCAAATAGGGTGCAAAATAGGATGGCACATAAGAATAAGTAGATCCCGGATCAAATAATACTGAAGCACCCTATCATAGACCAGCATAGTATCTGTAATCACACCATCAGATGACTCGGCCTCCGGCCTGGCTGGCAATGCATAACAACGAGGCTGGCCCCCACCTCCTTGAACTGTATCTCTGGGACGATCTGCTGCGGGCTGACCCCTGCCTCTGGCTATCCGAGCTCCACCTCTACGGTCTCTCCCTCCACCTCTATGATCCCTACCCCCGCCTCTAGCTGGCTGGGCGGCCTGTGGATCACATGCTGCCTGAATTGTAGGGCGAGGACCCTGCTGCTAAGAACTACTCGAGGATCTAGGGAAAAATCTGACAACATGAACTAGGTCACCACAACCATAACATGCCCTCGGCGGCTGAGACTGCTGGCCCTATCGACCGGTATGTCCTCCCCTGAAGCTCTGAAGTGGCGGTGAATTGATGGGGGCTGGTGGTGCGCTGAAGGACTGCTGATCCGAATAATGCTGCTGTTGACCACCACCGCCTGGTGTACCATGAGAAACCTGAAGTGGCGATTGGAAATTCCTCGAGGGATGGCCTCTATCATAGAAATCCCTACCTCCAGATGAGGTACCAGTAAATCTACCAGAATGTCGAGGCCTCTTGTCTGAACCCTGACTACCTCCTTGATCCAGTGCCATCTCTACCCGGCGGGCCGCATTGGCCGCCTCTTGAAAGGTAATATCACTACCAACTCCCATAGCCATCTGAAGGCGAATCGGCTGAATCAATCCATCAATGAACCTCCGGACCCTCTATCGATCTGTAGGGAGTATCACTACTGCATAGTGTGCCAAGTTAACAAATCTGTTCTCATACTGTGTAACTGTCATGGAGCCCTGCTGAAGGCGCTCAACCAGTCTGCGAAGGGCCTCCCACTGAGTGACAGGGAGAAACTTCTCCAAAAATAACTCCGCGAACTGATCCCATGTCAAGGTTAGTGACCCTGCTGGTCTAGATAGCCAATAATCCCTCCACCAAGTCTTGGCGGATCCCACTAGCTTGAAAGTGCAAAAATCGACCCCATTGGTCTCTACTATCCCCATAGTCTTGAGGATCTCATGACAACTGAATAGAAAATCCTGGGGATCCTCCGATGAAGCACCGCTGAATGTGGTAGTGAAAAGCTTGGAGAACCGATCAAGTCTCCACAAAGCATTCGAAGACATGACCGTCCCATCTCCGGCCTGAGCTGTAATGCCTGTCTGAGCTGCCACTGCGGGATGAACCAACGGAACCTGAGTCTGGGGAGCTACTTGATCCGGAGTACGTGTAGCAGGAGTCTGAACCCCTCCTCCAGCCTGAGAAGTGGCTGGTGCTACTGGCAGCAATCCCGCTCTAGCGACTGTGTCCATAAAGCCTGCTATGCGGACAAGAGCATCCTGGAGATCCAGGGAAAACATCACTCCTCCTAGGACCTGAACTGGGCCCACTGGAGCTGGTGGGGCTCGAACGTCCTCATCAAAGTCAATATGATACTCCACCTCTGGAACTGATGCCTGGGGCTGAGCTCTGTCTCTGCCACGGCCTCTGGCACGGCCTCGGCCCTTGTCCCTTGTGGGAGCTGCTTCTGGGGGCTTGAGCTATTGCGCGGAGGAAGAAGACACACGTGTTCTCGCCATCTACGAAAGAACAGAGTAGAACGACAATCAATATTTGAGAAACAGAATCGCACGACAAGAGTGAACAAAGTAAAATTTTTCCAAACTCTATAGCCTGTGGGAGATAAATACAGACGTCTCCGTACCGTTCCTTAAGACTTTACCGAGCTTGTTCGTGAGTTGTGAGACCCAAGTAACCTAGTGCTCTGATACCAACTTATCACGATCCAGATTTTTCCACCATCGGGAGTCGTGATGGCGCCTAGTGTCGAAGCTAGGCAAGCCAACCCTTTAAATAATTTTCACAAAAACCATTATCTAAAATAATATAAATACTATTAATTAACACCACGCGGAAGATTTTAGCAACGATAGCAATGATAAAGTGCGAAAATTAATAACATGCCTCTACCCAGTATCTGGTGTCACTACTCACTGACGACTAAAAGAGTACTAAAAACAACAGTCTGAAAGAAATACATAACACGTCTGTTTTGATACAATAAAAACAAACCAGAAGAGATAGAGGAGACTCCGGTCCCGCGAACGCCAGCAAACTACCCCAGAGTCTCTGGAATGAATGATCGCTCCCTAACTACTGCTGCGGTCCGTAAGCTGTGTCCTGGCCTGTGCACAAAAAGGCACAGAAGTGTAGTATTAGCACAACCGACCCCATGTGCTGGTAAGTGCCCAGCCTAACCTCGGCGAGGTAGTGACGAGGCTAAATCGGACTTACCACAATCAACCTGTACAAATATATATGCAATAACATAAAGAGAACAAAAATTTAAACAGATAATGGGGAAGGAACATGCTGGGGGTGTAAAAGTTCAATTATAACTTCAACAAACAGGAAATGGAATTGAATATATAATAATAAATAGAGAAAGCCAGTGAATCAACAACTGCACGACACCACCCTTCGTGCTTTTACTCTCATTTCTCACAAAAACTGTCAAATATAATGCACGGCATCACCCTTCGTGCTTTTACTCTCACTTCTCACCAAGACTATCAAATATAATGCACGATATCACCCTTCGCGCTTTTACTCTCATTATACAGTGCACGACACCGCCCTTCATGCTTTTACTCTCTCTTCCTCACTCAATCAATGGTCACAACCAAATCGGAAAGGAATATATAACAAGACAAAATATCCCGGCAAGGGAGAATAACTCAACAATAAATTCCGGCAAGGTAGAATAACTCAACAATAAATCTCGGCAAGGTAGAATAACTCAACAATAAATCCCGGAAAGGGAATACAACTCAACAATAAGTCCCCGCAAGGGAAGAGTACCAAAAATTTCTTTTTTTAGTTCATTTGCTTCTCAACTATCACTTCATAGTTCATTTAGCAAGTAATTAGCATAATTGTTCACTTCTTTCGAAATTTAGTAGCAATTATGACTCACGGTCATGTTAGACTCAAGCGCATAGGTAACCGTCGCATATATATACACCGACTTTACATAGTACATAGTAAATTTAGAGCTAAAAAATTGTTTTAAGATTCGACCCCAAAATTTATGGCTTACATCTACCTGCCGGGAGGCAAATAGGGCGTTGGACGTTCATTGCAAGCTATTGGAAAACTTGCGATTCACATTGCTTACCTGGAGACAATATTGTGATAGCTTTGGGGGACGTTATTGTGTTTTTGGATTAACCTCTTCCTTATGCTTTTTCTCAATTTCGTAAACATTATTTGGGAACAAAAATTGCGGAATAACCTTAATTTTCGTATTTAATATATTAGTTTCTATGTAAGTGTTTCACACGTAACAACCCAACTAGGAAAAGAAAGATTTTAAAAGAAAAAAGGTAAAGTGATTAAGTACAATACAATAGACACGACTAATAATAAACACTGTTAATTTCTTGCAATATACATCTTATAAAATATCACTTTTTAGTTAATTCATACCATATTGGAGTATGTTTTATTTATCGCTATTGCATTTTAATTATCTATATAAACAAAGTGGGTAAGAAAGACTGGTGTGCATTCATTTAGAGATTGAGCTATAAGAACTTGTGTTTTGTTGTAGCTTTTAACTATAGGAACGAAAAGAAGCTTTTAACCTTTAAATATACGATAAATTCATATAGATAACATGACAACAGACATGTTTGGTGAAAAGCCATTTTGTGTTAAAATATTTTAATATGTATTACTATCATCTTTTGTGGAGTCAAAATAAGAAGAATTTTACTTTCACATATTAATTTGACAATCGATATCTCATCTAGTTGGTTGACATATTTATTTTTGCTAGTGACCTATATTTTTAAAATCGATAAGACAATAGATATGTCTTATAAAATCGATATTTTTGCAGAATTTACATTTTTATTTAGTGATGAAAATTATTAAAAAATCTAGCACTACAATAAATGTTGGAATTGACAACCAATTATTTTGGAAGGAGACCAAATCTCTTATACGCTCTTCCATGTTTGTCATGAATGTTGGATTTATTCTAACTCTTGTATATATTGTTGGTTGAATCTTTTCTATTTGATGCTAGAAGTATGTTTTCTACCAAACGTATATCTACGGTCTTCGCTCTCGTTGATTTTGGAACTACGTGTAACACATGATGAAAATTACCTCCAAATCTCATTACTTTTTACCAAATAATTAGAGGTTGTCAAATATATGAATTTTTAGGAAATATAACTTGTTCTTAGGAGGAATGGGTGGGTATTAGGTTTAAGAACAACTGGATGTATTCATGTATGTTTCTTGCGACTAATAGGATTAGAGGGCCGATGTTGGAATTCCAATTATGAATTCTCCTTCGGAGTTATTGTATTTAATATTTCAACGCTATATTGGTAAACAAATAATATATTCATACTTTTACAATAATAAAACGTCAATAGATAATAGATCATTTATATTATAATCGAACCGTACAACAAAATATTAATCTGAAACTTCACGAAAAAGAAAAGAAAAAGAAAAAGAAAAAGAAAAAGAAAAAGAAAAAGAAGAGTGAGTAGACGGAAATTTATTAATTGATGAATTTTCTTAAATTTAAGAAAGTTAAAACAAATCACCAAGTTAGTTAGTTGTGTACTTTAGCATATTATATGAACAAAAGTTTTCCTCAATAATTTACGCAAATCTATAGTACGAATCACATATCATTTAATTAAGAGTAATGTAGTAAAATATAGTAAATACATACAAAAATGTAAAAAGTAAAATAAAAACTAAGTATATTCCTGATTGAAAAATGTCTAAAATAGATTTTTGAACATTTATCGTAAATATATAGCTAAATAAAAAAACAAAAATTTAAATGCTAATACATTGATATTCAAAAGACTGTGTACTATCCATATAAAGCTAACTATCGAAAATATTGTACGATACTCTCGGAAGGCAAAATCAAGTTACTCAAAAAAAAAAAAAAAATTAAAAATAAAAAAATAAAAAGCTTTTAAAAATTACTACTACACTATTTTCGGAATACCAAAAACAATCGCAAGAGTTGTTTTATACTCCTACTTGAAAAAGTTATCGAAAAAATATTCTTTTTTGCTTATATAATAAGTCCAATTTTTTATTCTTGCAATTGATTAATAACAAAACATATGGGTCGGCTTTCAAAACTTTGTAAAATTGAACGAAATTTTTTATTTTGCTTGTATCTATATACCAATTTGACTTGAACTCTACAATTAATGAGTTACTTTCACGTTTTTGTACATAAATAATGTAAAAAGCCAACTAATATTTAAGATTATTTTGATCTACCAATATTGTATTTATGCTTTTATAATAATATTAATATAGATTTATACCCTTTTTATTTATGTCTTATGGCATAGTCAGTATGGATACAAGCAATAAACTAAACTGAAGGAACTTCTACCCTTTGTTAAGTACAATTTGAGGTAGTCCTGGCTGGTTATTGTGCCAAGTGACCAACTCTGGAACTGGAACCGATAGACCGTTGGATTTTACTTTGGTGGAATATATCTAGAGTCACTTAAAGTTGACACCATTTTATTGTTTGTGTTAAGCACTTATACTATACAAAACTTTTCCAATTAGGTTAACCAAACTTACAAAGTGTGTGTAATACACTCGCGCCTGACATGGCGAATGACAAATAAAAAAAGAATATATATCATTTAGAGTTCAATAAAAAAACTATTTTAAAATCTATTTAGCAAACAAAATAAAATAACATTCTCAAAAAGAAGAAAAAAACTTAATTTGTGTTAGGACCGAAAAAATCAGGTGTCATGCGGAAGCTAGCAAAACAAATCTTGAACGACGATAAATCCAACAACAAAAGAGAAATCTACCAAAAGAGATACAAATATTTAATGTGGTTCGGTAAACTGACCTACTTCCACAACGGACATGAACAATCCACTATATAAAAAGAGAGTACAAAATATTGAGAGAACAACCTCACGAAAAGGCAAATACAAGTGACACACTAACACTTGTCCCATAAAGTTCTCCCCCTAAATATGACTCTCAAGCCCCCTATGCTATATTGTGAATGCTATAGAATGAGAAGGAATGATCCTCAATTTATAGAACTCCAATCCTTTTCCTACAAGAAAAAGGACTAGCCAAATCTAGGAGAATTATAATTTCCTTCTACAAAAGGGAAAACCAAATTAAGGTAATTATATTTTACTTTTCCTTCAGCAAATAGGAAAATCAAATATGGTAAGAAAATTATGGCAAACACCTAACAATTCTCCCCCTGGCCGGAATTTTCTGACAAAATAAACTTGATCCACCTTATTCACATAGCCTTCAACAAGTCGCATCTCCAAATCTCCACCACAAAGTTTGTCTCAACGTGCGTAGCACACCGGTCAAATTTCTCAGAAAAAAATCACGATTATCGTCAAATATGTTGTAGCTAGAACTGAAACCCCCAAGATGAACTTGTCTTGAACCTCGTTCGGAGCGGCTCTCATACCACTTGTTAGGACCACAAACATCAGGTGTCATGCGTAAGCTAGCAAAGAAAATCTTGAACGACAATAAATCCAACAACAAAAGAGAAATCTACCAAAAGAGATACAAATATTTAACGTGGTTCGGTCAACTGACCTACGTCTACAGCGTAGATGAGCAATTCACTATATAAAAAGAGAGTACAAAATATCGAGAGAACAACCTCACGAAGAGGCAAACACAAGTGACACACTAGCATTTGTCCCTTAAAGTTCTCCCCTAAACACGACTTTCAAGCCCCCTATGGCTACATTGTGAATGCTACTGAATGAGAAGGAAGGATCCTCAATTTATAGAACTCAAAACCTTTTCTTACAAGAAAAAGGACTAGCCAAATCTAGGAGAATTATAATTTTCTTCAACAAAAAGGAAAACCAAATTGAGGTAATTATATTGCCTTTTTTCCTTTAACAAATAAGAAAATCAATATGGTAAGAAAATTATGTCAAACATCTAATTGTTTATACCCAATCAGAAAATGACACATCATTAACAAAAGAAAAGACAAAAAAAGACACATTGGTGTTCTTAAAATCATTTTTCTTAGTATTCTTTAATCCAAAATTTCAAGAGAAACTCCTCCAAAATTGTTATAACTTCAACTAAAGATTCCCTACCAAGACTCGAAGACAACCCCAATATTAATCTCTCAATTTTTCCCTTTAAGCTTTATAAAGACCACATTAATGATGTTTCGATTTTGTTTATAAACCATGGAAATTATAACATTTGATTTCTTTGATGGGTGAAAACCATTTAGTGCTGCAAAATTCTGAGCAATAATTCTTACTAAGATAAAGCCTTTTGATATTCATAAACTTGATGAAAAACCAACAAAACGAGAACTGTTAACTACTTAGCAATCATTTATCGGCGCAATTAACTGTCGCTACCACTGGCAGACCCAGTGACATTCTGAACTTGTTCCTAGCGGAACCTCCTCGTCCTCGCTTCGACATTGCGGACGGTGTCCATCTTCACGGCCGTCTCTCTATCCACCTAAAACTGAAAGGTGTTTCGATTTGAAATGAAGAACTCAGACTCATTTCAGTTTTAATCAATTTGGGGGGGGGGGGGGGGGGTGCTGCTGCTGCTGGAGAAGAGTGACGGCTGGAGATGGGTGGGGTGAAGAAGGGTTCGGCGAAGGGGGCTAGAGAGGGCAAAAAAGGGCAAAAAAGTGCTAGACGCGAGACATATATGGGTGGTAATAAGTTAAACTCATATGTTTCGGCATCCCAAAGTTCATCAAACCAGAATGAACTCATATGGAACTGGTCGATTGAGTCAAAGCTGGAACAATATTCGGAAATGCTATGAGAGTAGTCAAACTGATCATGAAGTTGTTGGCAGTTGGAATTATAAGTACCATCATCTTGGTTGCTCTCCAATATAACCGGGCCTAATTTCCATGTCAATATTTGGTTGATCGACAATTTTGTAGTATATTAGCTCTTCCTGGTAATCTTGCAGCAATTTCTGACCATCTAGAGATAATACACAAGGAGTACTTCTATTACATATTCTTTTCCGTTAATTAATATTTCAAATCTTTCAACAAACAAAAAAAGAACTCAAATTAGAACTTGGTCTCACCTATTCCCAAGTTCCTGATAGGTTTTGATGACTGTTTCTCTTTCTTCAATGCTAAAGGATCCTCTCTTTAACATCAGGCCGGAGATAATTCATCCATCTAAATCTACAACTTTTCCCGTTCTTGAAAGTCCTGCAATTATGTATAACCCAAGTATTAACTAAGTACAACATATTAATGAAATTACAATGAATTTACGGTTACAAGTAGATTAATTAGTGCATGCGTACGTAGAAATCAAAAAATGGATTATCAGACCATATTGGAAATTACTTGGAGTGAATCAAACCTGCAAATTTGGGCATATGGCTCCAATTCCAAATGCCATATCTCATGATATAAGATTTCAGTTTTTGGTCTTCCTCTGGAGACCATGCTCCCTTCTTATATCTCTTCCATGTTTGTACTCTCCTGCTGCTGTTGTTGTACACTTGACATGATTGTTGAGAAGTTCAAGTGATCACCTACAACGTCTTTACTATTTGTACGGTTTTTAGCCTTGCTTTGTAAACGTGACTTTATATATATATATATATATATATATATATATATATATATATATATATATATATATATATATATATATATATATATATATGTTTAACTCAAAGTTATCGTGTACTTTGTAAGCATAAAACAGTCAAAATAAATCGAGGGCAAATCATAGCAGATCGTTATAAATCAAAGGACCACGTGAAAGGAACAAATACCGGGTATCTCGAATTGAGGAGAAATATGTAAAGAGCTTTTATTGATAATATTGATTTGGTCTGCCTCTCCATGGAAAGGTTCAGAACCTTACAATGGTGTTCCCTTTTTCTTGGGAATAGTGATGATGAAGAAGAAGAAGCAGCCCCCATTTTTTAGGGTTACTTCTATTAGTATTTATAGCTGTAAGCTGTATGAGCTGACGATGAATGTCTGTGACCACTTTGAGGTTCCGTCCTTATGATGGTGGATGAGCCGTGGCCTTGTTGATTGAACTGGGTAACCATCAGTATCATGACTAATAAGTGGTAACCACTTATTAGCCAAGAATTAGCTTAAGATATAATTAATTTCGCTAATGATCAGGGGGTCAGATTCTGACCCATACAGTTAGTTCCTCTGTTCATTGAGGTCGTGCCTTGATCGATATCGATGAGAGGACTTCACCGAATGCAGTTTCAGTCGAGGCCAAAATGGTCGTGGCCGTTTATACGTGGGACATTACGCCATTGAAATCGATCGCTTAGCCATTTCGTGTCGATGACTTTGGTTGCTTACGCACTAGGGACGGCCGTAGACTTAATATAATGGATCGCATTAGTTGTTTACATATTGGGGATGGCTATAGCCTTAATATTGTGTTCTACCTTAGCCTTTTACGTACTGGAGATGGCCATAGCCTTAATATTGTGGACGCCCTTAGCCGTTTATGTACTGGAGATGACCATAACTCTGCGGGGTGTTGATATTATCTCGACGTCACTGTGTCATCGTTCGGGGGAGGTTGAATCGTCCCCCTTGGCGAAGGCTCTTAGCCTTTGAACATATTTCGGGTGGGATCGAGCCTGATGGAGTTTGAATCTTTGTTTGTTTGAAGGCATAGTCGTCGTTCTTGGAAGACATGTCGTATGTTGCACGGCCGGAGGGGGAGCACACTTGGTATGCGCTTGGCGATTACCAAAGTTTGATGGTGCATAGGGCGTTCCCTCAGCGTTCACATGTCGTTCTAACCGTTTCGAAAGTGAAAAGCCGATTAGAGACTGAAAAGCCGCTTCGTGGAGCTTGTCATAATGATGCATGTTTCTGTGGAACTGAACCGTTTTGCGGTTGGTCATGTAGTTAATGATGGCTATTAGAGTTCGTGAAAGCCACTTTTGTTGCCTTTACATAAGGGTTGAGGTGTTTATTTCTCACATTTTCGTTGTTTGTATGAGTAAGATTTTTGAAAGAGCTCTCTCTCTTGTTAGTTCATTTTCTTCTTTGTTCTTCATTTGTTACAATCCCCATCTTTTTCGTGTAATCTTGCTCTTTTCTCGTTTTTTAACCAACAATGGCAAGCAGTTCTTCCAAAAATATTTGTACGACGAATCTTCCTGTTAACCCTCCGGTGGATGAAGGGTTATCGCCGGTGGTAAGAGGTACAGAACCGGTGGATATCTATGGGGTTTCGTTGATTGAAGAGATTCTATCTCTACCAGGGGGCCCGGCGATTGACTTCACTGCCGATGGTCTAGAAGATCCGGTTGATGAAGCTTCTCTAATGGGAGAAGTTGGAGTGTCCCAACTTTGGGAACAATGGGGGTATTGACGGCTATGCTGACATTGTTCTAGCTAGAAGCGAGGAGAGGGTCCACACGGACTGCAGAGGATATTGCACCTTCTACTCCTATCCCTTGAAGTTTGGATTTAGGCTCCCGCTTCCGATGCTAGTAGTAGATTTTTGCCGATACTATGGGGTATGCCCTGGCCAGCTTACTCCTTTTCTCTATAACTTGCTTGCTATGTTCATCAAGTATGCGGAGTTGGCCGGTAGGGAGGTCACGCTGCAACACGTACTTAGCCTTTACGCCCCCAGAGAACCTGCGACACGATGATTTGGGTGAGCCCTCGTGGGTCGATGGGCCTAGATGCAAAATGGGATGATGTGGTCGACCCTCGCCCTTTCGAGCACTTCTTCTGCATCAGAACCAATCATTTGGTGGCGTCCCTGCCTGGGTTCCCAAAGTCTTGGAACCTTACACATAAGCCTTCTTTAATCGTCGAATTCTTTTTTTATTCTTCCTCATGTCACGTGCTCGTAAGTGTTATCATGTGTTGATTTTGTAGCCGATAGACCGACGCTGGCTCTGCTGTCTGGGATACGTGAGCGGGTTGAGGCCATGCTTCCGCATAAGGCATGAATACGCACGTGGACGTCTATATGGGAGAGGCATGGCCGTAGGCCTGCAACTGTGAGGATTTGACTTTTCCTTTTATTTTCGTTCTTGTTTCCAAGTCTGTTTACCGACTTTGTGTGTTTTTGTGATAAGGGAGGGCACGCCGCGTCAGGGCTCCTCAGCTAGCTTTCCGTCGGCCGGGTGCGACTGCTCGTCTTGCAACACCGGTACCGCGCCAGTACCGAGGGCATCATCGGTTGAATCTTCAGCAGCACCTTCCCTAACACGGACCGTACTTCGGATCGAAGGTCCATCAAGGGTGGTGCTTCCTAGGGCGGAGTCGCCCTCAAATAAGGCGGAGGAGGAAGAGGAAAGGCCATTGGTTAGGTGGAGGGTTGCATTCACACTGGCTCTTCTCATGGTGATCAATTTGGACTTTCCCCTACCGGATGCAGAGAGGAGTGAGGCTTTAGCGCTCGCCCTTGAGGGCACACAAACAGTGGGGGTTGCCCCGGTTGGCACAGTCCATGATGATACTGTCGTTTTGGCAACTCAATTGATTGTTCTAGTCACTGAGATGGGAGGTAGTTCCTCAGCGGCTGCTTTTATTGGAGAATCGAGCGCTCCTTCGGCGGCTGTGGCAGAAGGCAGAAGGGGCACTGCAAGAGGTGAATATGAGTCCGAGTTTGACTTGGACCCAGAAGATGTCCGTTCGTTCCATGAAGGCTTCACCAGCTCAACGGTATGTGCGGAGGGACGGCTTTGCTACATTGAGATTCCCACGGAGCAATAGTTGTTGCTTCAAGGGAACAACTTGGTGCTGCTGTTCGAGGTGTTATGCTCGGAGGCGGACAACACATCATTGAGGGACATTACGGACATTGGATTGATGAACGAGGTGGCCGTGATGGGCCTGAGGGTACGTATGAAGACCTTCTTCTTGCCTTAGTTTATTTTTGCTTTATTCGTTGTCTTTGTTTTGTAGTCTTATCTGTTGGGGGTGGAGGGAATCCGTTGATTCAATGTCCTAGAGGATTCTTTTTGCGGGCATTGGAGAAGTACTACCGCTACCAAGATTGGTGCCGCGAGATGCACGAGCGCCTGAGGAACGATCCCCGTAGCGGGGCCTTGGTCGAGGAGCTGGCGAGGCGAGAGCTCTAGATGCAACAGATGCTTGACAGGATACGTGCCCTCGAGGAGCAACGTCGTCAAAAAGACAAGGAGATCGAGGTTGAAAGGAGGGCTGCAGCTGAGAGGGAGCGCTAGAATCAGGCTATGGCGGCGGAGTTCTCTACGACCTTGAACGGGAAGATGGTCGCTTTAGAGAATGAGGTCGCCGCTTTGAGGCTACAAGCAAAGGATGCCTTATCGAGGGCAGGGGCATTGGAGGCGGCGATCCGCGTCCATGAGAGGGAGCGAACCATGGAGAGAGCTGTCGCGACCTTAAGAGAGGCGGGGCTAAAGGACCGCATTAGTGTCTATGAGCGGGACGCCCAAGCCATGGTGGATCAAATCACGGCCTTGGAAGGAGAGAATCAACACCTAAGGGATTAGGCTAGCTCTTCCAACCAGGCTCGTGAGCTCTGGAACTTTGCCGAGGTCCAACGAGATGTATATAAGAACTTGTGGGTGGCTGGAATCGTGCCCGAAGCTACTTTTGAGGCAGCCCATTAGAGGTCTCGTGAAGATCGTATTGACTGTGGTTTCGACCCAGTGACGTCGGGGGCCGATGATGGTGCTGATGGTGGTGTGGGTGACGCCGAGTGAAAAGCTTTGATGTATTTTTATTTTGTTCGCCATTTGGCATTTGGATATCTTTAGATTTTTCTTTTTTCTTTTCATTGTACTGATCTGCCCTGGCCAAGTGTAAGCGGGCGTTTCCCGCACATGACTTTGTATATATATATATATATAAGCTCACTTTTTGCATTGCTGTTCTTGTGCTTATTTGTGTCTTCCTTTCTTTTCCTTTAGATGTTTCTATTGCATGTGTTTAAAGGGTGATATGCCTTGGAGTAAGACTCTAGTAGGCGTGTTGACATTTGGTTGTTAACGGTCTTGCTTCCTCGACTCGGTGTGGGCGAGTTGTAGCCGTTATTTGGTGATAGTGGCACTTATCCTTAGTCCCAGTTCGGGCGCAATCGAACTACCGGCCGTGATGGTAAAAAACACGGCCTTGTAGTTTGACCGGGGCCGAACTTTACGTGGCCCCAATCGTAGTTCAAGTTGGGAGTACTTTCTTGAGTGGAGAGGGTGGTGGACCTACGCCCCTATTTGCAGTGGGCTGGGTTTTGCCGAGTTTGACTAGAAAGGCATTTGGCTTGAGTCGTTAGATTCAAGGGCGGAGGCATATAGCCTCATGGTTCTAGCGAGTTCGAACTCGTTGGGTTTATTGGTGAAGGTGCGTGGCCTGAGTCTTGGTTCAACTTGTAGTTGAACTTTTTATTTTTGATGATGAAGGCGCATAGCCTGAGTCCCAGTTCAACTTGTAGTTGAACTTTTTGTCTTTGATGGCAAAGGCGTATAGTCTGAGTCCTAGTTCGACTTGTAGTTGAACTTTTTATTTTTTACGGAAAAGGCGCATAGCCTAAGTCCCAGTTAAACTTTTCATTGAAATTTTATTTTTGCTAGAAAAGACGCATAGCCTGAGTCTTAGTTCGACTTGTAGTTGAACTTTTTAATTTTGATGGCGAAGGCGCATAGCCTGAGTCACAGTTCAACTTGTTGTTGAACTTTTTATTTTTGATGGCAAAGGCGCATAGCCCGAGTCTCAGTTCGACTTGTAGTTGAACTTTTTTATATTTGATGGCGAAGGCGCATAGCCTGAGTCTCAGTTCGACCACTAGTTGAACGTTTTATTTTTGATGGCGAAGGCTCATAGCCTGTCTTGGTTCAATCGTAGTTGAACTTGTTCTTTTTGATGGGGAAGGCGCATAGCCTGAGTCCCAGTTCAACTTGTCGTTGAAATTTTCATTTTTGACGCGAAGGCGCATCGCCTGAGTTCCGGTTCAACTTATCGTTGAACTTTTTATTTTTGACGGCAAAGGCTCATAGCCTGTCTTGATTCAACCGTAGTCGAACTTATTAGTGAAGGCACATAACCTTGATTTTGGAGAACCATTGTTCGAGAGCTGAAGCTCGGTTTCGATTCGAGATCTTGGGCAGCTTAAACGCTATCTCCCCAATCGGGGCATGCAAGCTGGCTTGAAGCGACTCTCGATTTGAGATATCTTCATGCCGATTTCCGGCAGGATCTCACATCAGGGATGTGAGAGATGCCTCGCAGAGATCCTTCCTCGGGAGGTGGGGGTGCTGATTCTTCTTCTTGCTTGCACTATCCGTGAGAGGAGAGACATGGGAGTTGGATTTCGATTCAAGATCTTCGAGTTCCCTTTGTCCGATGTACCGCTTTAGCTTGTTTGAGCTGGGCGGTTCTTTGTTGTTTCTATTCTTTTTAGTAAGGGAAGAACTATGCGATTCTGCAATGAAATCCCAACAGATGGCGCCAAATAGTTTAGCTCAAAGTTTCGTGTACTTTGCAAGAGTTTATCGAAACATGCAACTTTACAATTGCCATGGGACGGACTAAGTCTCAAACCCTACCAGCGCACGCTCAAACGCCCGTTACCTAGCATGTGTGTCACCTCATTTACCAAAATAGCATGAAATTTCGAGGATTCATACCCCCAGAACTAGATTTACAATTATTACTTATGTCGAACCGGGAGAAGATCCACTCCACAAAGCTCTTGCCTCTCGACTCGGTCTTAATCGCCCCGAATCTATCCAAAATCAGAATCATATCATCAATACATGCCATAGGATCAAAACCCAAACGAAATTTATCAAATTAGACCCAAAATCCTAAATTTGGTCAAACCCGGCCCTCCGGCCTATGTATCGGAATCCAACAAAAATTGCAAAACTAGAAACTTCTTTCACTCTCGAGTGTATACATACAAAATCATCAAAATCGGACCTCAAATGACCCCTCAAATCCCCAATATAAACTCTCCAATTTCAAGCCCTAATCTCCCAATTTCTACTCAAATCTTCCCACTAATATCATGATTAAACAATGGGATAATCACCATAAATACAAGATACAAGGCCCAAGTAGCTTACCTCACTTAAAACATTTGATTCCCTCTTGAAATCGCTGCTCCCAAGCTCCAACTCGTTCAAAATGGTGAATAAATGGTATAAATTCGCGAAGGCGAACTTATATAATTTCTGCCCATCATTTTTGCATCTTCGGTCTTCAAGTCGCAGTTGCGACGCTGCACCTACAGAAAACCCATCGCAGGTGTGGTCCTCACTTAAATTCTAGGACCCTCTTCAACGGTCAACTTCTTGCTCCTGCGGTCTTGCAGGTGCGGTACGATATTCGCACCTGCGCCTCTTGCCCTCTCCGCTATGGCCGCTTTTGCGGCTGATCCTTCATTTCTGCGTTGCCGAACTTGCGGTTCCCACTCTGCAAGTGTGGTTATGACAACTGAAACACACCAGAAATTCCATCAACACTCAAACCTCAAAAAGCAATTCGTCAACCATCCGAATCCACCCCGAGGCCCTCGGGACCTCAATCAAACATAAGAACAAGCCACATATCACCATTCAAACTTATTCAAACCTTCGAAATATAAAAACGACATCAAAACACCAAATTACCCTTGGATTCAAACCTAAGATTCTCTATACTTTCGAATTTCGCAAACAATGCCGAAACCCATCAAACCTCGTCCGTATGACCTGAAATTTTGCACACACGTAAAAAATGATGCTACAGACATACTCAAATTTTCAGAATTTCCATTCCGACCCCGATATCAAAATTTCCACCACCGACTGAGAAATGTCAAATTTCCAATTTCGTTAATTCAAGCCTAATTCTACCACGGACCCCAATCACATTCCGGATGCTCTCCCAAGTCCAAAATCACCTAACAGAGCTAACCAAATTATAAAAATCCAAATCCGAGATCGACTACTAAAAAGTCAAAACTTAATCAAACCTTTCAAATTTAAAACTAAGAGTCATTCTTCCATATCTATTTTGATTAACTTGGAAATCAAAACTGATAATTTATATAAGTCATAATATATTATACGGGGCTAGTCATGCCCCAAAACTGGCGACCGAGTGCAAATGGTCAAAACGACAGGTTGGGTCGTTACATCCTCCCCCATTTTAACATGCATTCCTCCTCGAATGTGCCCAGAGTTGTTCCGAAAGCCATCAAATTACTGTATAATCTTACAATGAACATACCCGGGGGTGATCACATATCACCCTATCTCATATAGGTCCGCTAGCACAATGTAACTGAAATTTTACAATCCAACCTAGCCCATAAACCTTAGAACCAAATTTCCACTTCCAAAATTATCTATAAGATCATAATCTCTCATCTATACACCAAATAAATCTGAACACGATGTATTAAACCATAACCACAATTTAAGATGGAAATCACATGATATACCACACAACTCATCACTCATAGCGATAACTTGAAATCATAACGGCTGCTCAAAACAACTGATTACCGATAATAAACCTCTTATCAAATAAAGCCTCATTCCAACACTTTCGTATACTGTCAATGATGAATGAAACATGAAGAAAGTCTTAACCATTCCTCAGATCAACCATTCATGAATCTCCCTCTCAATCTGCAAGGACCATATCAAATTTCTAAGTTAAACAACGATATTATCCCTCCAACATGATGAAATCAAACCCGATATTATTCATTCTAGGATGCCAGTGACCTCATCTCATTCAACATGACTACTCTAACGATATGATACGTTGATACAATCTCAAGCCACAACCCGTGCAACCCGCACACCAATAAGCAACGGTCCAAATGTACTCAAATCATGGAAAGTTACTCAAATGAGAGAGCTGTACCGCAAGCTTGCCAGTACCACCACACACGATGCTAAGAACTCATCACACACCGTAGAACCAAAACACATGAATCTAACCCGGAGGATATTACCTCCACATAACTTCGCTGTAATGCGTGACCCTATCCAAACACTGGTCCACAGGAGACATCTCAAGTCACCATGCTAAAAATAACCAACGACGCACAATTTGATGTCTAGTACCAAATATGAATCACCATAACTACAGAGAAGCAAATTACGCAATGCCATACCGGCTCAAAAGTACATATCTAATGCGCAATAAATCATGCAACACCCAATTACCCATCTAACTCAAACTCCCTATAATGTCCAAGTAGAACCATACCATTTGTGCATAAAATCAACGAATCACAACTCCTCGCAACACAGAAAGGTAAATCATAGATCACTCCATAATACGAATAAACTCAATGACAGTCGTACGACACATCCCTCAACAATATCAATTCAGAATCAACAAAGCCGACTCAATCTAGAACACACATCCATATTGGCCTACCAATGAACCCCTTATCAAGGAATTACTAAAGCTGCTCCTTTAACTCCTTTAACTTCAGCGGTGCCATACGATATATTGGTTTAATGGGCTGAGTGGCCGACACCAAATCAATACCAAAATCAATAACCCAGTCCGGGGGCATGCCGGACAACAGAAAGACATCCGAAAAATCCCTCATCCTCGGAACTAAATCAATTGTAGGAGTCTCTACAGTGACATCTTTTACGACAGCCAAATAAGAAAGACAACCCTTCCCAACCATCACTTGGTCTTCAAAAAAGTGAAATCGCTCTACCTGGAACATAATCCGTCAGAGCTCGCCACTCAATCCGTGGCATTCCCAGCATAGCCAATGTCACCGACTCAGTGTAACAATCTTAAATAGCACGACACAGAGATAACCAATCCGTACCAGATATCACATAAAAAATCCACAATACTAAGCAACAAAGGATCCACTTGGTTCTCTGAACCCCCGATAGTCACCACACAAGGTCGATACATACGGTCCACAACCACGGCATATCTTGTTTATGAGAACTCTCGGTCTCCAAATCCATATCGCACACGAATCGCCATATCCGATCCCAACTTCACTTTCCGTACATCTAACACACCTCTAATACTCGATCATTCCACGAGGAATACTCCTATAATATTTGTGTGGCACCAAGAAAACTTGAATATCAGCAGTCGATCAACAAGAGAGTGCTGCAATGCTAATGAAGTTTCCTTAACTCAAACACATTGCCCTTTCTGAAAATGTATGCCCTCATCAAACCACACCAATTAGTAATGTCATTTACCTAGTCATTTGAAAATGTCCATGATGCGTTAGAATTCATGACCTTCCTTTCAGAACTGAATCGTGTTCTTACACATGCAATTCTCAATCCTACACAACATACCACATATACCATGCCATCCCATGATGAATATGTGAACTTCATAATCCATTTCGAGCCACAAGCAACAATATACTCAACTAGCTAAGAACATTCCGTTTGATCCCATCTAGAAGAAAATCACTATACATCATATGCTCCTCAAGACAATAGAAAATATACATCTCTGACCGTTGTAGAAACCATCAAGAACTCTCTGAATCTCATTTGCACAAAACCAAACTGCTAGGACTGAATCCTTTTAACTCAACCAAGTTGCAAGGTAACCAAATATTTCCATGATATACCTATAGAAACTCATCACCTCATGAGAACCCAAAGAACTAGTCATATCCCTTACCATGCCGATCCGACAGCAAGCTACCCTATTTAACCAAGTTCCTTCTTAATTACCTTCAAATTGATACTTATCCCCGCCATAATACCGCAACCCTGAACTCAAATTCACTACACGAGACCCAAACATAAAGCTACACTATCTAAAGGCTCATAAGTCACTAAATACTCTCTTAAATATCCCCAAAAGCCCCACATTGAAAATACTTACCCTAAAGAGACTTCCTATTACTCTAAAGCCGTTACCTTCAGTTTCCTGATGCTGATATGCAGAATCCATAATGATATATGAATGCCACAAGTCTTGTCATACTCAAATGAAAACTTCAGTTTTTAGCCAAATACATATCCTGAAGATATCTAATTATTAAATGTAAATCTTGAATCATTTTAGACCATTCACGTGAGCTATCTACTCAACTCAGGTTTCAATTAAACCGATCAACAAACCTAATGGACTTTGCCCCATTAGTACAACAACACTTAAGAAAGTAACCCCTCCTTCTAAGCAACCGAGTGAAATCCTAATCCATACCCATTATATCCCTTACGACAACAACTAATTCTTCCAACGATTTCTCATATACTTATAAAGCATAGCATACCATTATCCAAATTTCCTTTACTCGATTCATCCTCGATTTAAACCTCTGTAAGACACAATTGATTTGCCAGTGTACCACAAACTTACACTAATTCGACACTTAGCCGCGTAATTAACTTATCAATAGAAGACTCACCCACTTGGCTCAAAGACATAGGTCAAAACACACAAAAACTCGCAGTGCCCATACTCTATTACTGCCATAATACAATAGGGAGATTAAAATAAGTCCTTCATAAGCTCATGCAATACAATCATCTAGTACTTCAAATCATCTGCAATCTCTCATTTACCCTCGTAAGCGTCATGCCCTCTCTCATATGTGATCCAAACTCAAATTGCAATATACATATTACACTAGTAAAAGAGGGCTCCCAACAAACAACATAGGGATCATACAAAACTCAGAACACCCTGCAGGATATGACGCACCAACTTTGCCTCAAACTAGCATCTCTTTATACCCTTCCACCTTCATAAACATCACACAATCACTTAATCTTTCTGAGTCTGATCTCATATCACAACCTGAAATCTACTTTGCTTACCAACTAGACAATATGAAAAGATCGTTCAGCACACCCACAACTCGGGGCTATTTATCAAATCACGATGGAAATCAAGCACTAGATAGTTCTTTCTACCCTCAAGCAAACCTTTCTCGTCATATTCAAATCATATGGGCACATATCATAGTCACATCATACTTATCACGTAGTCATCCGGTCATCACTTCCCCAAATAGGGACACTATCGAACATATAAATCCAAAAGCACGTGTTCCTACGATCAACACCTCTGTGCTCAAATTATAGGAAATAGCCGGACTCAAGTCCTCTAGTATGGCCTAACATCAATACACAAAAATCACATCTTGCCCCTCGATAAAGGAATTACAAGCCGTCGATGCACTGCTAATACCGAGCGCTCATGTGCGCATACGAACGTGTAGAAGGAATTCAAAGGTTTATATTTCAAATTGAATCAATGTCGCTGGATAAGAATTCAAGAATGTGAGGTTTTCCTAAAGCTTCTACAGCCTCCCAAAGATAAGTACAAACATCTCCCTACCAATCCACAAGACTCTACTAACCTGCTCATGACTCATGAGACCTATGTAACCTAGGCTATGATACCAACTTGCCACGACCCTAATCCAACCCAATCATGATGGCGCCTATCATGGAACTAGGCTAGCTGACACAATCTAAAAACCAATCAATATTTTCATTCTTAGGATAAAATCAAAACTATTTAACATTTAACCTTTATAAAGTGTTTAAAATAAAACAATAATGCGGAAACAAAGTACGACATCGGGGTGTCACTAATAATAAGCATCTACTACAACTGTCTGACAACATCTTCCACCGAGTTCTAACAACAGTGAGGAATGCAGGGCTGTGATCGCCAGACAGCTACCTTGCTAACTCCGATGAACCTGCCAGTGAGTAATCAACACACGCCGCCGGGTTCAGAAATACTTGAATCTACACACAAGCTGCAGGGAGTAATGTGAGTACGTCAACTTAGTAAGTAATAAAGGTAAATAAAGTCTGAGTGTAGTGACGAGCATTTAAAAATCATATACATCTCATAACATATAGCCTCAGTGGAAATAACTAGGTTCAAATCAATAGTTAAATTCCGAACATCTCGTAAAAATTATAATTCCAGTGAAAGTTGTTGAAAATATTTTTTCAATATTTTCATTAGAGGCTGAGTATAAAAGAAGAGTGAAAGCAGTAATTTCATAAATACAAGCCCCTCGGGCAAAGAATCACTCTTATATATTTAGCCCCTCGGGCAAGCCACTCATTTACTTGTGACTCAACTCTCACCAATCATCGTTCACACTCAGCACTCACGCTAAGTAGGTATGTTATAATAACTGCTATGACATGCAGCCATCTATAAAAATATAGTCGACTAGGCTTATTGGGGGTGTGCAAACTCCGGAGGGGCTCCTACATCCCAAGTTCTATATCGTCGGCGTGCAACCCGATCCATAATTATATAATCCTCACCAACATGCGTTCAAACTCTCTCAGTTATTAACCTCACAAGCCATTCGGTCATTTTAGTAAAAAATTAGGGAACTCAGTCCATATAACTTTCATATATATAAAAACAGAGTAAGAAACTGAATCAGACAATAAACATATAAAAATCATGTATGAGGATATGCTATCGAATCAAAACAGTGTGAGGATATTAGCGAAATACCCCTGAGGATCCAAACAGTACGGAACAAGGCCCCAAAACATGACATTCAACCAAAGATAACAGAGTCATTTCTATAAAATATTGATATCATATAGAGTTTATCGAAACATGTAACTTTACAGCTGCTAGGAGACGGACAAGTCTCAATCCCTACCGGTGCATGCCCACACGCCCGTCACCTAGCATGTGCGTCACCTCATTTATAAAAATAACTCAAAATTCTGGGGTTTCATACCCTAAAGACTAGATTTACAATTACTATTTACTTCAAACCGGATGAAGATCAACTCCACAATGCTCTTTCCTCTCGACTCACCTCAAATTGCCCTGAATCTATCCAAAATCAAAATCATATCATCATACATGCCAAAGGAACAAAACCCACACAAAAATTTTCAAATTAGACCCAAAATTCCGAATTTTCTCAAACCCGGCCTCTAGCCCACATCTTGGAATCCAACAAAAATTGCAAAACTAGAAACTTATTTCACTCCCGAGTCTATACATGCCAAAATTATCAAAATCGGACCTCAAATAGCCCCTCAAATCCCCAGTTTAAACTCTCCTATTTCGAGCCCTAATCTCCCAGTTTCTTCTCAAATTTTCCCACTAATATCATGATTAAAAAATGGGATAATCACCATAAATGCAAATACAATGCCTAAGTAGCTTACCTCACTAAAAACAATTAATTCGCTATTGAAACCACAGCTCCCAAGCTCCAACTTGTTCAAAAATAGTGATGAAATGGTAGAAATTTGCGAAGGGGAACTCATATAATTTCTGCCCAGCACTTCCGCATCTGCGGTCTTCAAGTCATTTATGCAATTCCGCACTTGCGGAAAATCCATTGCAGGTGTGGTACTCACTTAAATCCCAGGACCCGCTTCTGCGGTCAAATTCTCGTGCCTACAGTCTCGCAGGTGCGATACGATGTTCGAACCTGCGCCTCTTGCCCTCTCCGCTATGGCTGCTTCTGTAGTTGATCCTCTGCTTTTGCGTTGTCGCGCCTGCGGTTCCCACTGCACAGGTGCGGTTATGACTGCTGAAACACACCAGAAATTCCATCAACTCCCAAATCCCATTAACCAGTTTGTCAACTACCGAGTCCATCTTGAGGCCCTCGGAATCTCAACCAAATATACAAACAAGTCACGTATCACCATTCGAACTTATTCATACCTTTGAAACACTAAAATGACATTAAAAATACCAAATTACCCTCGGATTCAAGCCTAAGGATCTCTAAAATTTCGAATTTCGCAAACGATGCCGAAAACCATCAAATCGCGTCCGAATTACCTAAATTTTTTCACACACATCAGAAATGACGCTACGGACCTACTCAAATTTCCCGAATTTCATTCCGACCTCGATATCAATATTTCCACCCCAGACTGAGAAATGTCAAATTTCCAATTCCGCCAATTCAAGCCTAATTATACCACAGACTCCTAAATCACACTCTGAATGTATCCCAAGTCCAAAATAACCTAACGGAGCTAACCAAATTTTAAAAATATATATCCGAGATCGAATACAAAAAAGTCAAAACTTTGTCAAACCTTTCAGATTTAAAGCTTCAAGCTAAGCATCATTTTTCCATATCTGTTCCGATTATCCTGAAAACTAAAACTGATGATTTACATAAGTCATTATACATTATAGAGGGCTAGTCATGCCCGAGAACCGTTGGGTCATTACACCCTAATTTATTTTTAATTTATCTTGTTCACCAATCTATATTGATTTCTATTACTCGGGAATCTAATTTTACCTTCTGGTAGTCACGTTGGGGTCACAAACTTATTTCTTGAAATAAGGATACAACTTTATGACCTATTCTCTTTTGGTTTCTCAAGGCTTGCTACCTCTCGTCCCTTCCTTCACCTAACTATAGACTCTATAATACTGTCATTGTTTTCCTACCGTTGTCATCAATGTATCACACCTTATTCATAATGCTTCTTTATCTCTCTTCACATTTCTCTGCTAATATTTCTATTGATCATTTCTTTTGAAAACTTCAACAAGACTTTTCTTTACTTTTATCTCCCCTTGCATCATCCTTTGGCTCTTCGGGTTTCCAAGCATTCTCGCTCTACCAGGGACGGGAGCCATACTGAGGTAATATTTATCCCTTCAAGGCTTCCAGTGCCTATCTTTGTATAGTACTCATATCTAGTTTTACTATTTTAGAGTGCACCATCTGGGTGTCTCATAAAGACATCTATTAGCACATTTGCAATATCCTTCGAAAATGTAAACTGGCGCAACAATTCATCCATCATTTTGGGTCACTCTAACCCAAGTTGAATCCTGATATCCCATCCTATTCTTATACTACTATAATTAACCCCCATAGGGCATATCTGGAATGAGTGTGACCAATTGTACATACCCATAACTATTGAAGGTAACTCAAAATGCTTATATCTCTCTGCCTGAGTTGAAAATCCCGATAATCTTCATTAATTGGGTACCTCGTACCCCTTTTCACCTTGATTTTATTCCTATATGGAACTTATGTCTACATTTCAATTCTCTTTTTCCCTTTTTATTGTAAAAGTTGATAGGCATTCTTGTCTTAGGGATCCTTATTAAGAAGCTTACACATTTTAGTATACATACGATTTGCTGAATACCTCATTTTCATCCATCATAAGCATGATGTAAAAATTAAGTTCTTCTGAATCAGCTCTTCCACAACTATATCTCTTTCCAACCATCTTTCTAGATGTAGGTATCGTCCTACTATAAGTAAGATATATTTTAGGAAATTGAGTTCTTACAACTGATCTCTACCACATGATCTAGAGAAGGAAGAAAGAGTGATAGCCCTAAATGCCCTGTAGCCTCCTACTTATAAGTATGATGCACGAAACACCCATAAACAAGACTCTACTAAACACGACTTGTAGACTCCCTAGGACAGAACTGCTCCGATACCACTTTTGCCACAACCCAATTTGATGGGCCGTGATGAGCACCCAATACTTTACTAAATCGAATAATAACATAATGTATCTTTTCATGTCATACTATCATAGATAACTGATCAGGAAGGATGCCGTGGGATAAGTATAATATAACATGTGATACCAACTTATACATAAAACATACGGTCTTGTAAGACCAAAATAATCACTCGTATACTGAACATAGGCCGATAAGGCCATTCAATCTTTTGCGTACACAACATCTGTCTACAAACCTATAAGAATACATAATTTTCATAAAGGTTTCGGAAGAGTTTCACCATACCAAACAATACACGTCTAAATCATACTAACCAAACAAGCAACTCCGAAGCAAATGGAGCGCACCAATATCTTTCTCTGAGCTGATAGCCTACTTAGAGGGATCTTGACCTGTCTATCGGAACATACGGGCATGAAATACAGCATCCCTAGGAAAAAGGGATGTCAATACAAATAATGTACTGAGTAGGTAAGGCACATAAATAAGTACATAAAAGACATGGAAGAAATTAGAATAAATGACTCAACCTGTAAATCTGGATAATTCTATAAATCATGAAATAATTATAGTGTCATGTATATGCGTATGAATGTCATGTCTTGCATAGGTACATATTTCATAATATCATCAGGCCTCTGAGGTCATCCCATCATATCATCTTTGCCACTATGGGCAAAATCATCAACATATGCTAGCTGATCCGGTGGTGGTGTGTATATAATGCCATAACCTTTCCCATATTCCACACACACACACACACATACACACACACACACACACACACACACACACACACATATATATATATATATATATATATATATATATATATATATATACACATATAACTCCATCTTGTCATGGTTCAATTTGCATGTATAAATGCATGAAATGCATATGAAATACGTTAATAAAATATCTCGGTACGTCATAAGACCATTATGCCTCTGATTAATATCATGAAATAAATTTTACCAACTTATGTATTTTTGAGACTCATGAACAGATGATAGAATAATATGACACCTGGGGAATCAAGAGCATAAGCATCTCTAGTATTTCTACGAATAGAATCACTAATGGAAGTTGTGCATTGATTCATTCGTGTCATATAGATCATGCCCAAAAAGAAAGAAAGGATAGTCTTAACATACCTGAACTGGTTCTTTGGACAATCCTTTCTAACACACGACAATTACGATGGAACTCATGATGGCAAGATCGTAGTAGGAAAAAATCCGTATGATGTTTTTGAGAAAGACTATACCATTCTTCTTTAGGGCCACGTTGCTAAGATGCTTGATCTTGAATTCTTGAGTTCTTCTGTCCTAAGAGTTTGCTATGAGACCTTTCTATTGATTTACATGTTCAAAAATGTCATGAGCATAGATCTTGGAACATATGATCTTCATAATTTCATATCATTAAGGTGTTCTGATTCCTTAGCTTTGAAGAAAATTCACTACTAGAAAATGCTCCTATTGGAATAGTTATCCCTTCTTTCTTTTTGGCATGATCTATACGACATGAACGAAATGAGCAAATATATAATTTCTATAAATGAATCTATTCATAAAAATACTAGAGATACTTATGTTCTTGATTCTCCATGTGTCCTATTACTCTATCATCTATTCATGGATCTCAAAAATACGTATGTAGATAAAGCCTATTTTATGATATTAATCAGAGGCAAAAATGGTCTTATGACACTCCGAAAGATTTTATTGACATACTTATCATGCATTGCATTCATTTACACTGACCTACAACCAGATGGTGTAATATATATGCATATATATGTAAGTATATGTATATGGGATATGGGAAAAGGTTACGGTGTTATATACGCACCATCACTTGATCAGCTAGTATACGTTGATGATTTACCCGCAGTGGCTGAAATGATATGATGGGATGCCCTCAAAGGCTTGATGATGTTACAAACGCATATACCTATACATGGTATGATATTTCTATGCATATGCATGACATTATAAAAAAAGGAGTTTATTGACAGAGCTATGCAAACGTACATGTCGAGTGTTTTTCTCCATGTTCCTCTCATGTGTATTATTTACTGATTTTTATTCCTTACATACTCAGTATATTATTTGTACTGACGTCCCTTTTGCATGCGGACACTAAATTTCATATCGCAGGCCCTGATAGACAGGTCGAGAGTCCTCCAAATAGGATATCAGCTCAACGGAAGATGTTGGTACGCTCCATTTATTCCATAGTTGCTTGTTGGTCAGTATGAGTTAGACGCATATTGTTTGGTATGGAGGGGCCCTATCCCGAGCTTTGTGATAGGTATGTACTCTTAGAGGCTTGTAGACAGATGTCATATATACGGATACTTGTATGTACTTGTCGGCCTATGTTTTGAGTATATAATAAACTATGACGGCCTTATAGGCCCGCACTTTATATGTATAAGTTTGTATTACCTCATGCTTTACTCCGGTTCATTTACCTATGATAGAATGATATGAAAGATACATTATGTTGGTACTCGGTTGAATAAGGTACGGGGTGCCCGTCGCGGCCCATCGATTTGGGTCGTGAATAAAGTGGTATCGGAGCAGTTCTGTCCTAGATAGTCTACAAGTCGTGTCTAGTAGAATCTTGATTATGGGTATGTTATGCACCACACTTATATGCAGGAGGCTACAGGGAAATTAGGATTATTACTCTTTCTTCTTACTCTAGATCGTGTGGTAGAGCTCAGCTGTAAGAACTCAATTTTTTAACTCTATCTTATTCATAACACGATTATGCCTACATCTAGAAAGACGGTTGGTAAGAAGTTGCATGTGGCTGTGAAAGAGTTGATTAAGATGAACTTGATTTTTCATGATGCTTATGATGAGTAAATGTAAGTATTCAGTAGATCATGCAGGTACTAAGACGTGTAGGCTTCTCAATAACGAGCCTTTAGGCAAAGAATATCTATTCACCCCTAATGGCAATGAAAGATTTAGAAGATAGATACAAGCTTCAACAAGTAAAATGAGCGAGACGAGAAAGGTACAAGGCACCCCGTTAATGAAGATTATCGAAATTTTCAACTCCGATAGAAAAATATAAGCATTTTGAGTTACCCTCAACAGTAACAAAGGTATGTATAATTGGCCACACTCATCTCAGTTATACCCTATCGGGGGGTTAACAAGTGTAGTTTAAGAAAAGGACGGGATATCAGAATCTGGCTGCGGTTTGAGTAACCCACCATTGTGAATTGATTGTTTGCATTAGTTGACATTTCTGAAGGATATTGCAAATGTGCAAGTAGAACTTATAGTTAGACACTCAGATGACGCACTCTAAAATAGTACAACTAGATATGAGTACTATAAAGATAGACACTAGAAGCCTTAAAGGGATAAAAATTATCTTAGTGTGGCTCGCGTCCCTAGTACTCGAGAATGCTAAGCAACTCGAAGAGCCACTCGATGGAGCAAAGAGAAGCTAAAAGCAAAAGAATATCTTGTTCGAGTTTTTAGAATAAAGTAGTAGGCATAAATGTTAGCGAGAAGTAAGAAAAGAGTTAATGAAGCATTATGAGTAAAATATGATACATGGATGACAACAGTACATAAAAAGATAACAATATTATGGTATCTGTAGTCAAGTGAAGGAAGATACGAGAGGTGACAGGCCTTAAGACAACAAAAGGGTGTAGGCCATATGGTAATGTTCTCATTTTGAGAAATACGTTTGCAACTCTAACGCGATTACCAAAAGGAAATGTTAGACCCCAGAGTAATAAGAAACCATCGTAAACTGATAAACAAGATAAATTAACCATGAACTAGGAACTGAGTAATAGTCGGCATCATGGGAATTTCTGAGATCGCGTCCCGACGATAATAAAATGGACGATAGAAGAATACCCTTTAAAGGATATTTAGGAAGATGCTTCCCTAAAGAGAGAGGTGAGTAAAGTTAAGATTAAGGGATCGTATGTGCCAGTTATACTAAGTGTTATCCTCGTGAGTAAAGAATTTTATTATCCTTAGTACAGAAAGATTACCAAAAGGAGAGTAAGGGTTATTGATGATGTGAAAGGATGCCAAAGATGAAGAGGTAAAACATTTGTAGGTAGGTCATCGTAGCCCCAACTCTTAGTACTCCCCAAAAGGGGGGAATATGGAATGATGTGGCATTTTTCCAGAATTAAGTTGCTCTAGTAATTATGGAATAGCAAAGGAAGAAAGCAAAAAAAATGTAAAAGGGATAAGACTGCAATTATCCAAAAGCTACATATATGCTACGATTCCAGAACATTAAACATGACGTAAAGGAGAGGAAGTAGGGTTTATGTTCGAAATATTATTGACAGATAAGGAGCCAGTGCGAAAGGTAAGTTAAGACAAAGGAAATAACCCAAGAAATATTACGCGGAATATTGACACGAGAATGGGACAACGACTAGGTAGCAGTTAATACAGGAAAATCCTAGTTATGGCTAGACAAGGGGTTACACACGAATCAACAAATCATGCAAGATAAGCATAGTAAAACCCAATATAGTAAATTCACCCTGGCAGTAATGTCATTGTAATACTTAAGATATATCAGATAGGAGTCATGGTAGTTTAAGGTATCATATGAATGTTACGGGAATAAAAGAGAGTGTCACTGGGAAGACAGTCGAAATATTAGTTCAGAAGTAACCCTATTAGCACAAAGCTATGGAGATAAGTAACTACGAATAATTATTGGCAAGTAAGGACATCAAAAGGGCCCGTAATAAGCTCACAACTTTATAAGAGTGACGGGGTCTTCCCTAATACTACAATGAAAGACTAGCTGAGAAAGTTAGGAATAAGGCTTCAATCTTAGCTCAGTGACATAAGGAGGGAATGGTCTTACAACAACAGTCTCACAACAGCATGGTATCCACTGCATAAGAAAATGGCACCTACCATGGCTAATAAAAGGGAAGTAAAATCAAAAGGGACATCCAAGACCATATGAGTTGCATGGAATTCCAATATGGGTGGGCACTGAGATAGGCTATGTATGCACACAAAAGAGGGAAGAAACACAAGAAAAAGTAAAAGTTTACGTTCAAATAAAGTTGAGAAGAAATGAAAGGAATTATTCAATCGATGGTCCATAGTTAGTTATGTTATGAATGCACTCAAGATTTTTGGGTATAATCCATGCAGCGTATATGTTGACAATCATACAGCTGTAGAAGACTTCGATATTAGTTAAGAGAAAGATTTGAGTCTAGGTCATAGACAAAGGATTGAATTATTAGAAGATGGTATCATGGATATTCCATAGCCTCCATGAAAGGTTAAAGTAATAACTAATGCCATGAGCCACATATCGGAAGATAGCATAAGCCTACATAAAGTTGATCCGAGGGAAGAGGAAACTAAAGAGTTACACCAACTAATAAAATTATGAGTCTGATAAAAGTATAGACCTCATGATTGAGAACATTGCAGGATCACTCTTAAATATCAGAGGTGCAAGAGAAATAGTACAGTAGCCATATTCTATATGGGCATCAGAAGAATACCAGCCTAATAAAAAGTCAGTGTAAAGCTATCCTCGGATTATGTATGCACAAGAGGAGAAAGTATTATAATAAAGCTTCAAGTTATGGATATATATTATACCTATGTGGAATGAATGTCATAAAAGATATATAATTATGATATAAGATTTTAAGGTAAGTAAGGTAAAGGCGAATAACGTACATGATACTCAAAAGTAGAAGATCATGAATTGTCCATACTTAAGATAAAAGACTAAAAGCATGAGGATCTCGTATTTAGGAATAATAACGGCATCGTCAGTGGAATATCTTCCAGCTTGTGGTCTAGGTATCGAAAAGCCTGACTAAGAGAGTAGAGAAGATGTACAGATGATGTAATGTATCACTTAATGTTTCAAAATGACATAATTGAATCTATGATGCAAACAAGTTGAAAGGTTGCAAGTACTATAAATAGATATGTGTAGGTCGGAAGTTATTGTATGGTGAAACGATAAGATTCTAGAAGATAGGAGTAAGGATAAGAAAGGGCGAGTGAGAAGATAACAAAATTGGGTAAGTCCTCAAGATTAAGACTGTAGAAAATCATTCTATCCATGATATGTGCGCTTTGGTTGTACTAGCATGATTTTCAGGTATAGGTTTTGATGAATGACAAACAATGAAGTCATCTTGTTAAACAATATTATTGTATGACAAACAATGAAGATGCATTAGCAAACAATCAAGATTGAATGCCGAGAAGCATATTGATGAATGGATTGCATAGACAAGCCAAAGACAAGCTCAAAAGTTCAAGACCGAAGACCTAAGGCATAGGTCGTTAGGTAGAACCAATGTAGGAGCAACGTTAAGTTATCTCGTCTTTTGGCTCAACATAGGTCATCATAAATATGCATAAAATCATTTTATCAAATCATATTTATCATAAACATATTTCAAATACTTCAAACAAAATAATTTTAACGTTTTCATTTTAACCAAAATGGTTTTTGAAGTAAGTTGTGAATAATCGATTATGCAAAAGTGATAATCGATTATTCTGGGAAATTCCATTTATTGGAAATTTCCGCAAGAGTCAATAATCGATTATCCTCAAGAGCATAATCGATTATTCTCTATCCGTTGCCAGTTTTTGAACACTGTAACAACATAATCGATTATGCATATCACAATAATCGATTATCCTGCATAAAATCAGCTTCCGATTTTGTAACGGTAAGCTGATAATCGATTATCCAAATCAGATAATCGATTATCTTGGCATAAAATCAGCATAATTGATTGCCAATTAAGCAACAGACATACTACTTCTACCACCTATAAATAGAGGTCTTTTGAGCTGAATTGAAACACACAACACCTCTCATTATTCATATACATATTGACATTATTTGTGCATCATTATGGAGCTTTTGTTGAGCCATTTGAGAGACAACTTTGAGTTGTTCATAGAGCTAATATTGTATCTCTTTATCTACTCTTTTTAGAGAGTTCTTGTTGTAAAAGAGAAAGGTGTTTGAGAAGACCATATCTTCTCATTGATTGTCGGGTTTGCTAAGTACCCTCAATCTTAGTGTGTGAAGTCTTGTGGTGCGGTATCCAAGAGCAAGGTGAAGTCTTGAGGTGAGGTATCCTCGAGCAAGTTGAAGTCTTGTAGAGTGTACATCTACGAGCAAGTGTAACGGTTTGTTAGGCACCCGTAAGCTTAACGGAGTTAGTGGAATCTCGAGAGAGTCTCTCGGGGACTGGACTAACCACTCGTTGTGGTGAACCAGGATAAATTCGGTATGTTCTTTCTTTACTATTTTAATTACCGCATTTACTTTACTCCTGCAATTTTAATTCCGCAATATTTATCAATATTCTCGTGCCGCACTATTCACCCCCCCTTAGTGACGGGCATAAATCCTAACAATTGGTATCAGAGCCTAACTCTCTGAAAGCCTTAACCGGTTGAGAGAACGATATATATTTTTTGTTGAGAATATTGAACGCAGGAAAGATGAGCGAAGGACACTCCACCTATAGGCCTCCACTATTTGACGGAACAAATTACACATATTGGAAAGAGCGGATGAGAATCTTCATCCAATCAAATAACTTTCGCTTGTGGCAAATCATCAAGAATGGTGAACAAATGCCAACAAAGAAAGTTGGGGAAACCACGGTTCTAAAGGAGGAAGATGAATATGATGCCGAGGACGTCAAGAAAGTTGAAAATAACGCAAAGGCCGTCAATTTATTATATTGTGCGGTGAATCAGGATGACTATCGGAAGATTTCTTGCTGCACAACCGCCAAGGAGATGTGGGATAAACTCGAGATCACTTATGAAGGTACGTCTCAAGTCCGAGAATCTAAAGTTGATTTTCTAACACATGAATATGAACTCTTTAAAATGAGGGAGAAAGAACCCATCGGTATTATGTTCGAACGATTCTCAAAAATCGTCAACGATCTTCATGCTCTCGGGAAAGTGTACACGAACAAAGATCTTGTTCGAAAAATCCTACGGAGTCTCACTCCCGAATGGCGTTCCAAAGCCAATGCCATCCAAGAGTCGATAGGAATCACGGATGTCGCAATTGATGGACTAAGAGGTAACCTCAAAACTTATGAAAGCACAATTCTTAATCCCTATCTTAGAAGTAAAAGTTCGAATATTGCCTTCAAACCCTCATCTTCTAAAAGAGTAGAGGTAAGTGATTCGGAAAGCGATGATGATATTATTGTTAGAATATATGCTTAACGCTAGAGGGGGGGGGGATGAATAGCGTTATAATAAAAAAACAATGTAAATTTGCGGAATTAAAAATTGCAGGAATAACGTAAGTGCAGTAATTAAAATGATAAGGAGAGAACACACCAGATTTTATCCTGGTTCACCACAACGTGTGGTTAGTCCAGTCCCCGAGAGACTCTCTCGAGTTTTACACTAACTTCGTTAAACTTACGGGTGCCTAACAAACCGTTACACTTGCTCGTAGATATACATTCCACAAGACTTCAACCCGCTCGAGGATACCGCACCTCAAGACTTCAAACCAAGGAACTACTTTTCCTTCTTACAACAAGGGATTGGAATATCCCTTCAAGTGTGTACAAACACTTAACACTCAAGACAAGACTCTCTTTATAGAGTAGATATGAGTAAAAATAATACGCTCAAGAACACAACAACTCCGTCAAGAGTTTGGCTCTCAAAAACTTATGAAATGAATATAAAATGATTGCAAAGAGAGTATGTAAGCTTTAGCAAGAATGTAATCAGTTGTAGTACTTAGAAGAGTGAATTTGAGTTGTATTTATAGTGCTCAAAACACCCAAGACCGTTGCTTAATTGCCAATCACAAATTGCTGATTTTGTGCTAGGATAATCGATTATCTGATTCTGCATAATCGATTATCTGCCAACGTTCAAAAATCAATCCCAGATTTTAAGCAGAATAATCGATTATCCAAATCGTATAATCGATTACCTAGCAACGTTCAAAAATCAATCCCCGATTTTAAGAAGAATAATCGATTATCCAAATCGTATAATCGATTACCTGACAACGTTCAAAAATCAATCCCCGATTTTATGCTTAACATAATCGATTGTCTGATTGTACATAATCGATTATCTTTTAGTGTTTGAAAATACTTTGGCAACGGTCTTTAATATAATCAATTACCAGAAGAGACATAATCGATTATTTTGCTACTTTGAAAAATCTGATGCTCACTGTCTCAACATAATCGATTAGTCTAAGGCACATAATCGATTATCTTGTAGCTTTGAAAAATCTGGTGAACACTTCCTTAACATAATCGATTATTATAAGGTACATAATTGATTATCTTGTAGCGTTGAAAAATCTGGGGAACACTGCCTTAACATAATCGATTATCATAAGGTACATAATCGATTATCTTACAATTTTGTAAAATCTGGTGTACACTGCCTTAACATAATCGATTATCATAAGGTACATAATCGATTATCTTACAGCTTTGTAAAATCTGGTGTACGTATCTTTAACATAATCGATTATCATAAAGTGCATAATCGATTTTGTTTGTCCAGATTTGAAAGACATGTTTAGAATTCATTTTGGTTAAAATGAAATGTTTGAAAATCATTCTGCTTTAAATTAAAGATGTATGGTTTGATAAAAATGATTTTACGAGAGAAGCCAAGTCTTAAATCAATTGTCGGATCAAGATCACAATTATAGAACGACTCATGTATAACTTTGTTGCTTTACTTAATCTTGATCTTTGTTTCTCTTGAGCTTGGACTTCGGCATATGTCAATGTTCCGTTTACGTCGGTTTGTCATTTATCAAAACCTACAAATATGAACACACGTTTAGTTTAGCGACTTGAGAACGTGTTTCAACAATTTCCCCCTTTTTGATAATGGCAAACCAATATCGGGATATGCATATTAATTAATTCATAATGACGATCCAAGACAAGTATATAGATATGCAACGAGTTCGCCCTCAAGTTATGAATTCCCCCTCAACTTATGCCAATATGTACATATGTGCATAGCCCATATCTTCCCCCTTTTGACATTAGCAAAAAAATAACTAACTCTTTATTGATTATAAAAAAAAACAGAATATTATACAAACTAGAAAAATAAAGAGACAAGACATTATTCATTGTCATCATTGACTTCCGTCTCGACATCTGGTACATCTTCCCGAAGGACAATTTGGGCATATGGATAATTGACGTGATCAAAATAGCCATGGAGCTCGTGAGTCAATCGATTGACATTCATATCAATACGATTTAAGGATGTGGACATGGAGGCAAGTTGCTCGGAAATAGATTGGAGGGATGCATCAGACGGGGCCGGATGACGACGTCTTTGAGGTGGAGGAGGAGGATGCTCACCGATATTGGGAAATAAAGATTCTTGAATTTCCCAATGTTTTGTCGCCTTTTTGTGAGGGCCGACGGAGGTGTCGATACCGGAAGCAACAAGAATGGTCATAACGACAAAAGCATAGGGGAGTGGCTTATCTTCCCCAATTGCATCATATAAGTGAGTCATGACGAACTTGCACCAATTGATGCGAGCCCCGGTGATAATGGCATGCATGAGTTTTGAATCCTCATGAGAAATAGTTCTGTGATTGAATTTTTGCGGTTTTAGAACGCGAGTGATGAAATAAAAAATCAGTCGATATTCCGGGAGCATGTTTGTAATGATTGGACGACGATGGTCCGGAGTTGCAATAAATTCACCGATGCCAATTTGGGTGAAGAGAAGTTGTTCATCAAATAACGCGCCTTCTTCTCTAGTATAGAGAGAAATGTCTTCCCCATTGCGCGGGAGTTTAGTGAGGGCTTGAATATTTGCCTCAGATAGAAGAATTGAAGTTCCATTGACGTTCGAGACAATTTCACCATCTTCGTCCTTCTTGAGATTTGAATAGAAGGCCCGAATTAGAGGAGGGTGAATGTAAGGAGTGTGAAGATATAGGAATTCAAGGAGTTGGCTTTGTATAAGCATATTTGCTGTGGATGGAGGGGCGCTTTGATTAAGGAAACGATCCGTGGAAAATCGAGGAGGAAGGATTTCTCGATTTTCAAATTTTTCCATGAAGTGCATAAGTTCGGCTTCACTATTGAATCGTAAATAAGAACCATCTTTATAACAATGAACTAGTGGACGAGTGACGGAAGAGGAGGCAACATTTTTGCCGGAACGAGATCGTTTGGAAGTTTTGCCCGTCATTTTGAATAAATAGTAATAGCCTTTGAAGAGTTTTGAGAGATTTTTGAGAATTTGGGAGCTAAGATTGATGTTTGAGTGAAGACATTGAAGATATAATGCACCTATTTATAATGTGAAGAATGAAATAGCATTAAAGTGAAGAAATCTGCAAAAATTTAAGGAGCAAACGGTCAGAAACGGTAACTATTTTGAAATACAGACTGAGAATAATCGATTATGGAACTATGGTAATCGATTATTCTAACACAGTGTGCCCAGTGATTTTCTTACTCGGGGGATAATCGATTGTGCTTTTGAGATAATCGATTATTTCAGGAAATGTAGTAACGGACATCCGAGACGGTAATAGGAAAATTGATTACACTGTTTTAAATAATCAATTATTTTCACGCAGTGACTTAACGCCTGAACATAAATGTCAACATAATCGATTAGGGATATGTGATAATCGATTTTTATATTTAACAGCTGAAATCCTGCAAAGCCAAAACTGTTAGATAATCGATTGTAGTGTTGTATAATCGATTATGTCAATTTTCCAGCATAATAAGCATAAAACGTAAATGGGGAATAATCGATTATTGACTTAGAGAAATCGATTATTCTGCACCAATGTCTGATAATTCCCCCTGTCTTTGGGGCGATACCTGCAAAGAAGAATTAGGCGCCTCCGACGCTCAAGTTAGTAATCGTTAAAACATAAAAATGCAATGCATGAATTAGATCAACGTGGAGTCAAGAATCCCGAGTTCACTACGAATTCGGAAGAAGGACTCTTTCTCTAAAGGCTTTGTGAAGATGTCGGCCAATTGATTTTTGGTTTCAACAAATTCAACTTCGACATCGCCCTTGAGAACGTGATCTCTTATAAAGTGATGTCTAATTTCTATGTGTTTCGTTCTTGAGTGAAGAATAGGATTCTTCGTCAAGCTTATGGCACTAGTATTGTCACATCAAAGAGGAACATGATCGATACTAAGGTCATAGTCCGAGAGTTGTTGTTTCATCCAAAGGATTTGAGCGCAACAACTCCCCGCGGCTACATATTCAGCCTCGGTTGTGGACAACGCAACACTAACTTGCTTCTTGCTAAACCAAGAAACTAAGGAGCTACCGAGCAAATGGCAAGTGCCACTAGTGCTCTTGCGGTCCAATTTGCAACCTGCAAAATCGAAATCGGAATAGCCAACAAGTTGGCATGAAGGATCTTTGGGATACCATAGTACCACATTTATTGTTCCAACAAGATACTTCATAATCCGTTTTACCGCAGTTAAATGTGACTCCTTCGGACATGATTGATATCGAGCGCATAAACACACGCTAAACATGATGTCCGGTCTACTAGCAGTAAGATAGAGAAGAGATCCGATCATACCTTGATACTTTTTGGTGTCTACTTCCTTACCTTTCTCATCTTTGTCAAGATGGTCGGATGTACTCATTGGGGTGGCCATTTCTTTGGCGTTGCTCATTTCAAAACGATTTAGCAACTCCTTGCAATATTTGGATTGGCAAATGAAAGTTCCCTCTTTCATTTGTTTCACTTGTAGTCCCAAGAAGAAGTTTAGCTCACACATCATTGACATTTCAAATTCGCTAGTCATTAACTTAGAGAATTCCTCGGATAGAAAATCATTAGTAGCACCAAAAATAATATCATCGACATAAATTTGAACTAATAGAATGTCATTGTTTTTATTTTTGATAAAAAGTGTGGTGTCAACTTTCCCCCTTTCAAACTCATTGTCTAAGAGAAATTTACTTAGACGTTTATACCAAGCTCTAGGAGCTTGTTTAAGACCATATAAAGCTTTCTTAAGCTTGAAGACATGGTCGGGAGATGTAAAATCTTCAAAACCCGGGGGTTGTTCAACATACACTTCCTCTTGAATAAACCCATTGAGGAAGGCACTTTTGACATCCATTTGAAATAATTTGAAATTCATAGATGATGAAAAAGCAAGTAATAAACGAATGGCTTCTAGGCGTGCAACGGGTGCATAGGTTTCTTCATAGTCAATGCCTTCTTCTTGATTATATCCCTTAGCAACTAGCCTAGCTTTGTTTCTAGTGATTATACCATTTTCATCTAATTTATTCCGAAAATCCCATTTCGTACCAATTATGGTGTGATTATCGGGTCTTGGCACCAATTCCCAAACCTCATTACGTTTGAATTGGTTAAGCTCCTCTTGCATTGCCAAGGTCCAATGCTCATCCCCAATTGCTTCAGAAATAGTTTTAGGTTCTATTTGTGAAACAAAAGCCATATGTCCTACAGTATCTTTAAGAAGGTTTCGTGTACTTACCCCTTTCTCGATGTTGCCAATTACCTTGTCAAGGGGATGGTCTTTAGACGTCCTCCAAGCCTTAGGCATCATCGATTCTTCTTCTTGTGGTGGTACTTCTTCCGAAGGTTGTTCCATGACTTCATCTTGAACTTCCTTTGGATCCTCCTTTTGTACCTCGTCTTGAAGATTGATTTTCTTTAAAGCATCTGCAAGATCAACACAAGAATCCTTTCTCGCCAAGCGAGCATCATTTTCACAAAATACTACATGAGGAGATTCCTCAACAGTTTTGGTTCAATTATTAAACACTCTATATGCTTTGCTACGTGATGAGTAACCAAGAAAAATTCCTTCATCAGATTTCGCATCAAATTTTCCCAAGTTATCTTTTCCGTTGTTGTGAATAAAACATTTACAACCGAAGACTCTAAGATGGGAAAGATTTGGTTTCCTTCCCTTATGGAGTTCATAGGGAGTTTTCATGAGTATCGGTCTAATGATAGCTCTGTTTAAAACATAGCTTGCGGTACTCACGGCATCCGCCCAAAAATATTTGGGAATTTCGGCCTCATTGAGCATGGTTCTAGCCATCTCTTCGAGATATCGATTTTTACGTTCTACCACTCCATTTTGTTGTGGTGTACGTGGAGCCGAAAAGGTATGTTCAATACCGAGTTCGTCACAAAAATCTGCGAAGAGATTCTGATCGAACTCCCCCCATGATCACTTCGTATGGAAGTGATGGTTGTGTTCTTTTCATTTTGAACACGTTTAAGAAAACTTTTGAAAGCATGAAAGGCATCACTTTTATTGAGCAAGAAATAACGTCCATGTGAATCTAGAGTAGTCATCAACAATTACAAAAGCATAAAGATTTCCACCAAGACTTTCAACACGAGATGGTCCAAAAAGATCCATGTGAAGAAGTTGTAAGGGTCTAGTGGTTGAAACAACATTTTTGGATTTAAAAGAGGCTTTTGTTTGTTTCCCTTTTTGACATGAATCACAAGTAGAATCTTTTTCAAATTTCATGTTTGGAAGACCAATTACTAATTCTTGTGAAACTAGTTTGTTTAAAAGATTCATATTTACATGAGCTACTCTACGATGCCATAACCACATGTCGTCTTCTTTACTCAAAAGACAATTCACATAACTTGATGAAGAATTTTCAAGATCAACCATATAGATATTATCCATTCTAATACCATGACGAATAATTTTAAAATCACTACGACGGATAACTAAGCATTCTTCGGAGTCAAACAATACAAGATTTCCCTTGTCACATAATTGACCTATGCTCAAGAGATTATGTTTAAGACCTTTAACAAGCAAAAGATGCTTAATGGAGGAGGATTCGTCCTTACCGACCGATCCAATGCCGATAATCTTTCCTTTGTTATTGTCTCCAAAAATGACATTTCCTCCTTCCTTGGGTTTTAGTTGAAGGAATTTTGATGCATCCCCGGCCATATGTTTGGAGCATCCACTATCAAGATACCAAAGTGCACTTGATCCCTTCAAACACACCTACAAAACAAATTAATGAGATTTTGGTACCCAAGCCATTTTGGGTCCTTGTGTGTTAGGTGCAACATATTGGTGTGATTGTCCTGCAGTAAAATGTCTATGTCTAGTGAAGCATGCGGGAGCAATATGTCCAATTTTATTGCAATAATGACAAATGACATTCGGATTGTGCATTCTTCTAGGATGATAGTAATTTGGGGGTCTAAATTTATTCACTCTATTTTTAGGAACATAGTTTTGATGTAGTTTTCGAAAATCTTGTCTAGGTGGTCTATACATGCCAACATTTCTTCTAGCATCCACTCTATTTTTAGGAAAATAGTTTTGATGTGGTTTTCGAAAATCTTGTCTAGGTGGTCTATACATTCCAATATTTCTTCTAGCATTTGTTCTAGGATGAGTTGCAATTCTAGGATTAATATTTCTAGGTTGAGCGATGACATTTATTTTGTAAGTTGAGTCTTAGGTGGTTTAGGAATGGACTCAACTTTTTCTTTTGGCTCGTGTTTGAAGCCTATACCGTGCTTAGTGGATTTCAAATTTACAAGAACTTCATTGAGATTTTTGTGTGAAGAATTGAATTTGTGCAAAGTGCTTCTAAGACTTTCTACTTCTTCCTTTAGAGATTTGCAAGAAGTACAATCCTTATTTAAGCTTTCGGGTTTATCGCCGCTTCTTTTGCCATAAAACTTGTTTTCCTCTTTTAATTTCTCATTTTCAAGAGTAAGTTTTTCAAAATCCTTTTCTTTTGAAGAAAATTGTTTTCTTAAATCTTTTATAGATTTAGAAGCGCTAATAAATTCTTTATACAACTCATCAAATGCATCTTGCATTTCTTCTAAAGTGAAGTAGTTCTTAGAAGTAGTACATACCTCATTTTGCGTTTCTTCGTGTGCCATAAGACACAAGTTTGCGGTCTCGTTTCCTTCTCCATCACTTGATTCATCTCCGGAGTCGCCTCCCCAAGAGATGTATGCTCTTTGTTTCATGAATGGTTTCTTCTCCTTTTTGATGTTTGGACAATTTGATTTGATATGCCCGATTTCTCCGCATCCATAGCACTTCAATTGGTCACCTTGTTGCTTACCTTTTCGTTCATACTTCTTTTGCATGAACTTGTGAAATTTCTTAATAACGAGTCCAAGCTCGACATCTTCATCACTTGACTCCTCATCGTTTTGAGGTTGAGTAGTTGATGCTTTGAGCGCAATCTTTCTTTTCCTTTGATCATCCAAAGGAGAGTTAAGAATAGTTGATTCATAAGTTTTAAGATTACCTTGTAGTCCGTCGATGGTGACGTTTGTGATGCCGATTGATTCCTGGATAGCGTCGGCTTTGGAACGCCATTCCGGAGTGAGGCTTCGTAGAATTTTCTGGACAAGCTCCTTATCCGTGAATGTCTTTTTGAGGGCGTGTAGGTCATTGACGATTTTTGAAAATCGTTCGAACATGTCATCTATCTTCTCGTTTTCCTTCATGCGAAACAGTTCATATTCGTGGGTTAGGAAATCAATTTTAGCTTCCCTTACCTGGTCCGTACCTTCGTAGGTGATTTCTAATTTGTCCCACATTCGCTTGGCAGTGGTGCAAAATGATATTTTTCGATAGTCATCGGGGTTCACTGCACAATACATCATGTTGATTGCCTTTGCGTTGTTCTCTACTTTTCTGATATCATCGGCGTCGTATTCGTCTTCCGTTTTCGGAACGAGTTCTTCTCCAACCTTTTTGGTAGGTTGTAGTTCTCCATTTTTGATAATTTTCCACAATTGGAAGTTGTTTGACTGTATAAAAATCCTCATTCTCTCCTTCCAGTAAGTGTAGTTGGTGCCATCGAAAAGTGGTGGCCTTGTGAAGCATTGTCCTTCACCTAGTCCTTCATAAACACTACGAGTAGAAGCCATGGAAAGTTTCTCTCAAACTGTTAAGTCTTTCAGAGAGTATGGCTCTGATACCAATTGTTAGAATATACGCTTAAAGCTAGAGGGGGGGGGGGGGTGAATAGCGTTATAATAAAAAACAATGTAAATTTGCGGAATTAAAAATTGCAGGAATAATGTAAGTGCAGTAATTAAAATGATAAGGAGAGAACACACCGGATTTTATCCTGGTTCACCACAACGTGTGGTTAGTCCAGTCCCCGAGAGACTCTCTCGAGTTTTACACTAACTTCGTTAAGCTTACGGGTGCCTAACAAACCGTTACACTTGCTCGTAGATATACACTCTACAAGACTTCAACCCGCTCGAGGATACCGCACCTCAAGACTTCAAACCAAGGAACTACTTTTCGTTCTTACAAAAAGGGATTGGAATATCCCTTCAAGTGTGCACAAACACTTAGCACTCAAGACAAGACTCTCTTTATAGAGTAGATATGAGTAAAAACAATACGCTCAAGAACACAACAACTTCGTCAAGAGTTTGGCTCTCAAAAACTTATGAAATGAATATAAAATGATTGCAAAGAGAGTATGTAAGCTTTAGCAAGAATGTAATCAGTTGTAGTACTTAGAAGAGTGAATTTGAGTTGTATTTATATTGCTCAAAACACCCAAGACCGTTGCTTAATTGCCAATCACAAATTGCTGATTTTGTGCTAGGATAATCGATTATCTGATTCTGCATAATCGATTATCTGCCAACGTTCAAAAATCAATCCCAGATTTTAAGCAGAATAATCGATTATCCAAATCGTATAATCGATTACCTGGCAACGTTCAAAAATCAATCCCCGATTTTAAGCAGAATAATCGATTATCCAAATCGTATAATCGATTACCTGACAACGTTCAAAAATCAATCCCCGATTTTATGCTTAACATAATCGATTGTCTGATTGTACATAATCGATTATCTTTCAGTGTTTGAAAATACTTTGGCAACGGTCTTTAATATAATCGATTACCAGAAAAGCCATAATCGATTATTTTGCTACTTTGAAAAATCTGATGCTCACTGTCTCAACATAATCGATTAGTCTAAGGCACATAATCAATTATCTTGTAGCTTTGAAAAATCTGGTGAACACTGCCTTAACATAATCGATTATCATAAGGTACATAATCGATTATCTTGTAGCGTTGAAAAATCTGGTGAACACTGCCTTAACATAATCGATTATCATAAGGTACATAATCGATTATCTTGCAGTTTTGTAAAATCTGGTGTACACTGCCTTAACATAATCGATTATCATAAGGTACATAATCGATTATCTTACAGCTTTGTAAAATCTGGTGTACACTGCTTTAACATAATCGATTATCATAAAGTGCATAATCGATTTTGTTTGTCCAGATTTGAAAGACATGTTTAGAATTCATTTTGGTTAAAATGAAATGTTTGAAAATCATTTTGCTTTAAATTAAAGATGCATGGTTTGATAAAAATGATTTTACGAGAGAAGCCAAGTCTTGAATCAATTGTCGGATCAAGATCACAATTATAGAACGACTCATGTATAACTTTGTTGCTTTACTTAATCTTGATCTTTGTTTCTCTTGAGCTTGGACTTCGGCATATGTCAATGTTCCGTTCACGTCGGTTTGTCATTTATCAAAACCTACAAATATGAACACACGTTTAGTTTAGCGACTTGAGAACGTATTTCAACAATTATTTCCAATGATATAATTGAAAAGTTTTATAAGCTTATGAAGAAGGAAATAAAGAAGGAAGAACCAAGTCCTTCACGCCAAAATTGTGGAAAACTTGGCCACACCTAATCACATTGTCCAAAGTCCAAGGACAAGAAGAAGAACAAACACCAAAGGCGTGTGACATGGGATTCGGACAGCTCGGGCGATGAAACTGCCGCATTATGCCTCATGGCCAACGAGGAAGAAGAGGTAAGTAATTCTAACTCTTATTCTTTTGAAGAATTACAAGAAGCTTTTCAAGAATTATATGATGAATTGAAAAAGTCTTCAAAAATCTCCAAAGAGGCCAAGGCTAAAATTAAAGTTTTAGAAGAGAAAAATAAATTTTTGGAAAATGACAATATTGATCTTAGAAATAAAATTAAGGAGATGAATGAAGCCTCTTCAATTGATCAAAGTTCCAATTATTCTTCTTGTAAGTCTTTGAAAATAGAGAACATAGAAGTTAGGAACACACTAGAAAAACGTAGTGTTGATAATCCTAAAACAATTGAAGAAATTAAGAAGAATATTAGAAAGGATGATAGAAATGAAGTTAGACCACCTAGAAATAATTCTAGAAACTTCACTAATGAGTCTAAAATTAATCATTTTAGACCACCTAGAAATAATTCTAGGATTTTTGTAAATGAGTCTAAAATTAATCATTTTAGACCGCCTAGAAATGACTCTAGGAATTTCAACGCTTCTAGGAATAACGACTTTAGATCACCTAGAATGTTTTTGGCTCAACCAAGACATATGCACAACCCGAATGTTATATGTCATTATTGCAACCGGGTAGGACACATAGCACCCGTATGTTTTGCAAAACATAGAGATTTATCTTTTGACTATGATTATTATTCGCCTAACCCCCAAGGACCCAAAAGTGCCTGGGTACCGAAAACCTATTTTTAGGTACGTTTGTAGGTGTGCTTGAAGACTACAATATCGTAGTAGATGCACCAAGCACGAAACCTTATTGCATCGAGGGGGAATTTCGGTTAGTTATCATATTTTTGATAAAAACATAATAGTTGATATGTGTTAACAATTAATATATCTTTGTTAAACAATTGATATTAATTATTTTTGTTGATTCATGTTTTGATAACTTTTATCTTGAATAACAATTGGTATCAAATTATTTTTGTTAAAAATAATAATTGATTCATGTTTTGATGAATATTATTTTTTGTTTGAATAACAGTTGATATATTCTTGAAAAATAAATGATTCGTGTTTTTTATGCAACTATTGGTTTGTTAAAAATTAACTATTGATATGTTCTTAAGCAATATCATTTGCGAAAAATAACCGTTATTATGGTTGTTATGTTTTTACTAACATTTGCTATTATTTCATGTTGGTATGATTTTTTAAATATCGTCAATGTATATTCCTCATTGTATTTCCTATTTTATTCTTGACACTAACAATTGATATACCCAAAAGGGGGAAGTGTCGAAAGGGGAAAGTAGCCTTTGTATACTCTTCTTTTTGCTAATGCCAAAAGGGGGAAGAGTTTAGGCGATATGCATCAAATAAGGGGGAATGTATCTACGTTATAGTATGCCTTATTTGAGGGGGAATTATCATTAAGGGGAATTGTTTGCATGAATTGTATGTTGAGATATAGCATGAATTTAGGGGGAATCCGATATGCATATCTCCTGTTGTTTGTCATTATCAAAAAGGGGGAAATTGTAGAAAATCATTCTATCCATGATATGTGCGCTTTGGTTGTACTAGCATGATTTTCAGGTATAGGTTTTGATGAATGACAAACAATGAAGTCATCTTGTTAAACAGTGTTATTGTATGACAAACAATGAAGATGCATTAGCAAACAATCAAGATCGAATGCTGAGAAGCATATTGATGAGTGGATTACATAGACAAGCCAAAGATGAGCTCAAAAGTTCAAGACCGAAGACCCAAGGCGTAGGTCGTTAGGTAGAACCAATGTAAGAGCAACGTTAAGTTATCTCGTCTTTTGGCTCAACATAGGTCATCATAAATATGCATAAAATCATTTTATCAAATCATATTTATCATAAACATATTTCATATACTTCAAACAAAATAATTTTAACGTTTTCATTTTAACCAAAATGGTTTTTGAAGTAAGTTGTGAATAATCGATTATGCAAAAGTGATAATCGATTATTCTGGGAAATTCCATTTATTGGAAATTTCCCAAGAGTCAATAATCGATTATCCTCAAGAGCATAATCGATTATTCTCTATCCGTTGCCAGTTTTTGAACACTGTAACAACATAATCGATTATGCATATCACAATAATCGATTATCCTGCATAAAATCAGCTTCCGATTTTATAACGGTAAGCTGATAATCGATTATCTAAATCTGATAATCGATTATCTTGGCATAAAATCAGCATAATTGATTGCCAATTAAGCAACAGACATACTACTTCTACCACCTATAAATAGAGGTCTTTTGAGCTGAATTGAAACACACAACACCTCTCATTATTCATATACATATTGACATTATTTGTGCATCATTATAGAGCTTTTGTTGAGCCATTTGAGAGACAACTTTGAGTTGTTCATAGAGCTAATATTGTATCTCTTTATCTACTCTTTTTAGAGAGTTCTTGTTGTAAAAGAGAAAGGTGTTTGAGAAGACCATATCTTCTCATTGATTGTCGGGTTTGCTAAGTACCCTCAATCTTAGTGTGTGAAGTCTTGTGGTGCGGTATCCACGAGCAAGGTGAAGTCTTGAGGTGAGGTATCCTCGAGCAAGTTGAAGTCTTGTAGAGTGTACATCTACGAGCAAGTGTAACGGTTTATTAGGCACCCGTAAGCTTAACGGAGTTAGTGGAATCTCGAGAGAGTCTCTCGGGGACTGGACTAACCACTCGTTGTGGTGAACCAGGATAAATTCGGTGTGTTCTTTCCTTACTATTTTAATTACCGCATTTACTTTACTCCTGTAATTTTAATTCCGCAATATTTATCAATATTCTCGTGCCGCACTATTCACCCCCCCTCTAGTGACGGGCATAAATCCTAACAAAGACCATGAAAACAAGTAGAGTAGATGGCTTCTTTAAGTTATACAAAGCTCACTACAGCCTGAATGAACTAAAAGGAGTCTAAGACTAGTAGCACTTAGAAGAGATGGAATGCTGCCCTGGTACTAGAATGAGGTGTAATTGTGATAGATAAAGGATGACATTTAGACCTTTAATTGAGTAATGATCTGACAAAGAAAAGAAAGGGATCTCATGAATTGGATAGGATTAAAACACCCACATAAGGTGAATCACATTGGGATGCTGTGAGATACTATAATGAAAGCATGGTATCGCCCCGGGTAGGTTAGTCTAATCACTTCAAATGATCCTTGATGCAACGTGAGCCCTAGTAATTATGCAAGAGATTTCAAGTTATCAGTGGTAGAGTGTAGATCAAGATTGAGGTGAATCAACAATGGACGGATAAGAGTTATAAAATATTGAGATGAGAGTAGGCCGTCATTTTAAAGATGAATAGAAATGAGGAAGCATTGAAGGACTTAGTTTTATGCATACAGGATAATAGTTGTATGCATATAGGATAAGCAATGAGAGTAACCGAAAGTTCTGTAGCAGAATTCAGTAACAAAAAGTTGAAGTAAAAATTTATGGTATAGTATGGCTTACATAGATGTAGTAAAGCCAATGATGCCCAGAGAGACAAATTGACAAAATTTTGCATATGTTCACAAAGTAAAGCCTAGAGATGTGCTAAAAGCTGGAGGAATGAGAAGAGAAGAGTCGCATAGACGCACATACAAAATTAGAGTCATAAAAGCTGCATGATAGAAGGTAGCAATAGTTACAAGATTTGAAGAGTTCCGAGTACAAGTCGTGGTGTGAGAAAGATGCTTAAAGGGAGGGGGGGGGGGGGGGAATGCCCCGGCCTTAGGGATTCATACACAGTACAGTCGCCTAGATAGCAAGAAGAGTACTAAAGTATTCACAAGAACTACATGTAATGAGTATGATAAGTGCATCAGTCAACATTCGAGGACTAATTTTCCAAAGGGGCGAATGATGTTACGCCCCACGTTTTCATACATGGAAGTACGCCTTAAGTAAATTAATATAAAATCAGAAATGAGATGTTATGTCCCGCATTTTTTTGTACATTGATGTTTCATCGTAAGTTAATCGTCGTAAGCTCGAGAATGAGATTATTTTGGAATTTTAAGTATTATGATATTTTAAATAAGTGATGAGTAAATTTGTGAAGGTGAGAGGGGAAGTAAGTGAAAGAAAATAAATTTTTGGCCAAGTTGACATATTAGAATAAAATACGGTCCGAGGTATAATACCCGATATTTATGGATTAGTATCATACAAAGTACCACATGACCATGATGGTGTGTGTGTATATATATATATATATATATATATATATATATTGAAAGGTGTGATAAAAGTGAGTAGAACTTTAAATAAATTGAAATATTCTAAATTACTTGGATAATTAATTAATAGGAAAATTAACAAGTTAATTTTTAATTAGATTGATTAATTAATAAATATTGGATAATGATAAAAGTCCATAATGTGGCAGCCAATGCAAAACTAATCAAATGACTCATGATTCATATGGATTAGGGGTGGCAACATTTATAATTAAAAGACAACACTTCATGTCTTGAAAGACTACACCTAACGTTTCATCTCTAACAAGACATTTCAAACCTTTTCATTTTAGGATATAAGACATTTCATTTTCTAACCTTTTCATCTTTAACAACACACTTCATTTCAAAATAATCTTAATACTAAGATCAGATGCGATTTGGAACCTTAGCAGCCCAATTTCTTCAAAAATTCCTACAAGTTTTCAACAAAAACTTCTTACAACCAAATGATTCCAAGAAAATTATTAGAACCTTATCAATGTAAAATTTTTCTGTTCGAGATGAGTATGGTACAACCTTTACCAAGAATTCTACGAATTTTTTCCTACTCCAGATATGTTAAGGTTATCCCTTCTTTCTTTTTGGCATGATCTATACGACATGAACGAAGCAAGCAAATATATAATTTTCATAAGTGACTCTATTAATAGAAATACTAGAGACACTTATGTTCTTGATTCTCCATGTGTCATATTACTCTACCATCTGTTCATGGGTCTCAAAAATACTTAAGTGGATAAAGTCTATTTCATGATATTAACCAGACACTCTGAAAGATTTTCTTGACATACTTATCATGCATTGCTTTCATTTACACTGACACATGACCAGATGGCGTGATATACGCATATATATGTAAGTGTATGTATATGGGATATGGAAAAATATTACGGCGTTATATACGCACCACCACATGATCAGCTGGTATACGTTGATGATTTGTCCATAGTGGCTAAAAAGATATGATGGGATGCCCTCAGAGGCTTGATGATGTTATGAATGTATATACCTATGCATGGTATGATATTTATACACATATGCATGCCATTGTTAAAAAATAAAATTATTCACAGAGCAATGCAAACGTACATGTCGAGTATTTTACTCCATGTTCCTCTCATGTCTATTATTTACTAATTTTCATTCTTTATATACTCGGTACATTATTTGTACTGACGTCCCTTTTGTCTGGGGACGCTGCGTTTCATGCCTACAGGTCTTGCTAGACATGTCAAGAGTCCTCCAAGTAGGCTATCATCTCAACAGAAGATGTTGGAGCGCTCCATTTACTCCGTAGTTGTTTGTTAGTCAGTATGATTTAGACGCGTGTTATTTAGTATGGCAGGGCCCTATTCCGACCTTTATGTGAAGTATCTACTTGTAGAAGCTAATCGACAGATGTCACATATACAGATACTTGTATGGCCTTGTCGGCCTAGGTTTTGAGTATATAAAGAATCATGCCGGCCTTATGTGACGAACCAAAGGGTCATTACCCATTTTCTCATTCATTCCGTGCTTCTAAGGCCTTAAAAACCTGTCACCCCCTAAATTCGAGGGACATGACCGGCACTTGACGGGGTATCCCCAGTCAAGCGAACCTGGGTGTCTTCCCTATCCCACGTGTTACCCCTCATTCTCATTACTTAATATTCAATCCATTTATAGGATATTAACTCCATTAACCAAATTTTTATACACATGACAATAACAATTTCCATTAGAAACTTCATTCACCATAATAAAGGTGTTTCAATTTTATACAACATTGTCATACATACATATTTATCCTTTAAATTACCATGCTCGTCACTAACCACAACCTGTCTACGGAGCCTATGCATACAATTGAAGAATAATATGGAAATGCCGACAACAAGGCTCCGGTATACCTTATACACATCAAAACAAGATCCCAAAACAGAAAGTGGTATGAGCCACATAGGGCCCCCAATGGGAAGGGGTCTGCCGAATTAGCTGACGGGAAGTGATGACGAGCTACAGTCGGTGGACTGGAGTACCTGCCATGGATTCACCTACAATCATAACGCGAATGTAGCGCCCCCGACAAAAGGGATGTCAGTACATTTGAATTGTACTGGTATGTATGAACAAACTTTGTCCCAAGTAATCTCAAGCCATACACAAGTGGATAACAGTGATAGAAACAACAATCAAATGCACCAGCAAAGGAACAATCAAGCCAAACAAGTCTTCAACATCTAACTTTGTTCCAAGTAAACTCAACCATACACAAGTAAGAAACAACAACTGAAGCAACAATCAAATACACATAGAAGGTACAATAAGCCAAACAAAGGGGCAATTAGTGCACTGGTTATAAACTCTCATGCTGTCTACTTTCACAATTCCACATCAATGATTTCACAATTTTTGTTCAAGTGTATATTTCAATGGTGATTTCGACCAATTTTCCACCCTTATTACCTCGTCCACCCTTATTATCTCGGCCACCCTTATTACCACAACCCGCCACCTTATTACACCGTGATGCGGCGCACAACCCGACCCCGCCGTAGAGTTTCAGTTCAAAACAATCACAACCAAATAACAAATCACAAAGATAAACAACAATAAATTTACAAAAAAGAAGAGCAATAACAATACTTCTCAAGACACAACCACAAAAATGTTACGAGTATTTTTATAGCCAACAGATCCAATTCCATTATATTCAACAGTTCAAAAGCAATTCAAGTCATTGCAATAATTACCCACAAAAAACCAAATATGTTATTACCACAGTTGTTCCAATTGTATCATTTACTATTTCCTTCTATCATTTGTTTTTCAATCTTACCACATAACACTTAATCAAACCAATCAAACACCGAACAAACCAATCACAAGAATTTCACAAACAACCAATGTAGCTATCACATGCCAAATATTCATACACAAAACAAGGCGAATCCACAAAATCAAAGTTAGCCCCACATACCTCGTTTAAGCTTTCCTTAAGTTACTACGACATTTTGAAAATTTAGAAATCCCAATCTATTTGAAACATAGCAAAATTAAACACATATTAGGAAAATATCTATGGTTTCAGCTCATTGGAGCATTTTATCAAACACAAGTTGAGCGTCTTGATTATTAACTCTCTTTTATAAGATTTCCTTCATTACCCAACCCAATATTTACCCATTTGTGTTCATAAATCTTCCCAAAATCCTAATTTGCACATGCATGTATACGTAATACTGTAATACCAAGGATCATACCCCAATAACCCATCTCACAATCTCTACAATACCAACATAACCTAGGTTAGGCACCTATGGCTCCCAATAACCACCCCATGAGTCCTAATGTATATATCTTACATGAATAATCACCATAAAGTAGTTAGAGATGATAGACATACCTTTTGTAGTAAGAATATTAAGACTTCCCACTTGTGGTGTTCTTGATGAATTCAAGAATTTGAAGAAAATTCTAAGGATTTTGAAGATTAATCCTTGTTAGCATAAGTGTTTAGGGGTTAGAAATCACTCAAAGTACTCAAAAAAACTTACCTTGGATCATAGAGATGAAGATTGGGAAGAAATCCCCTTGAGAGAGCAAGCCCTTGGTCCAAAAATGACTTGGGAACTCTCTATACCCGGTTTTTGGGGGGTATTTAGGGACATGACACTAGCGCTCCAGCGCATAACCCGCGCTAGTGAGGCAGAAGGAACCCAATTAGCACGGGCCACGAGCTCCTGCGCTATGGTCGCGCTACTCACCTATACCCAGTAAAATGACCATAACATTTTGTATACTCCTCCAATTGATGCATGGTTTGTTGAGTTGGAAAATAGACTCAAAGGGCTTTAATTTTATAGGTATACCCACACACAACTCTTTATATAGCTGTAGATATGATCCTTCAAAGTGAGGTCATGTGCACACTTATTTACAGATTTTGTCTAATCTGAAAGTTTCCAACTTTGCTTAGACTTAGGCCTCTCATTAGACCCCAATTCACCTCTAATATGAACTATATGATTATTAATATGTATAAATGATACCCATTATAACATAAACCCTCATTAGCACACAAAATGAAATAATTAGCCTACCTTGGCATGATGAAATCTCACTTTACTTGGAAAACTTTTCTTGGGCCTTACATTCTCCCCCCCTTAGGATCATTCGTCCTTGAATGAGGAGTAGTGTCTTCCCCAAATACTCTAAAATCACACATCTCTTTTCTAGCCTACCTCAAGTCCCTAAATTTTCACTAACTCCCAAATTTTTTTCAGAAATTTCGGGAGAGGTTCCTTTGTAACTAGGCCTATCGACCTTCCAGAGAATCACTAAATTCATCTCAACAACACACCCACAACTGTAAATAGAACCACAAAGTATATATCCACAATCCTAATCCCAGTATTACAAGCACTACATTATCATAAAGATACTAGAACATGGACTGCACAGTTTTATATCACAATACCTATATGGTACATTCCAAGTCAAAACTAACTGGTATTCAATCAAGCAAAAAAATATTTTCCTTCCACGGCACATTTAGCCTTCCAGATGACATTATCGACTTACAATCATTGTCATGATACCTTCTAGAAAATAATATCAACTCCCATACATACATAAAAAGGATGACAGGTAAACATCTTGCATGAGGTAACTATTCATTGACTTTACCTTTTAACAATTTCCACTGTACAATTTACATTTCACCGGATATTGCAATTCATGGTAACAACATCAACCCACAACTCCCTCACATAGCACCATACCATCAAGAATGTCATTTTATAGTAAACAAACAATCCATGTGTTTATTGTAGTCCTTACCAGCCATTAACGTAATCACAAAGGTGTTCATCAGCAAGAATATAATTTCATTTCAATCAACACTCCATATGAGGTCAAGCCATCATGGTTCTTGCTAGTAGTGCATCATATAGGATATTACCATGATCATATAGTTCAATCAAGTCAATTCATACCCACATTTTTTATCACTATCTTCTTAGACATAAGCATATGGAAACACAAAGTACACGAGGAACAATTATGGGGAATATCGTACTCCTATTGCAACCTAATGTGTAATACAATCATGTTACCTTTATTATCAACTCACATAACATTTTCAGGGGAACACTCACACTAAACCTTTGATGACCCTTTATAGTTACTCTAAGGCGTGATACCATAAACTGAACATAACATTATCTATCCAATATATATATCTGATCATACTATGAAGCTTTATTCTTGACTTGTTTGAACTGACAATACCCAATGAATCTAATACGATAAGGAACAACAGAGTTCAAGATTAGGTTGGAGTTATTCAGGAATCCATTAATGCGCTGAGTAGAGTACTTTATGATGTCATATACTAAGAGACACAAAATGTTACTACTAACAATACTGACATGGTTAATCACTGTGACTACCTCAATTAATACACAAATGAGGCATATGAGTAAGTAGTACATGGGAAACATGAATCATTAAGGAGGAATACTCAAGTACATGAACTACTCATTTTATAGAGTGTAGGGAAATCCGTCTATCCAGAATAAAAATACTCTGGCACCTTGAATGTGATATGGGTTTCAAAATACATGAAGTTGAATTACACTCTTAACATTACCTGACGCACAAAATCTATGCCAAAAGCCTATAAGGATGGAAAGAATTGAACGCTTATGAGATTACCATATTTTAGACAGCTTAACACTTCTCAGAGATTGATCATATATGAGGGAACTAAAAATACGATCATTTGTCATTCAAATCAACATGTACATGATATGTATAAAATCCAAAGTCATCTAATCGCAACCTTTCACTAGTGGAACCCCATAGCTAGGAAATTTTGATATTGGGACAAAATCATGAATTGGCTAGATGGTTCTAATAGTTAATACGATGCTCCAGAGATAAGGAATACAACACTCCTATATGGCCAAAAAGGCGAGATTCCAAGGGTAGTATAACACCCCGCACATGACAATGACATAGTTAAGGATTTCAGAAGTTGAGGGTGTAAAGAAAAACAAACTTAATGAGACAGCGCACAATAACCACTAAAGGTTTGCAGATGTTCATGATGGGATCTCCATGGGTTTTGACTTGAAGAAGAAAAAAAGGAGGTGTCATAGTGGCACATAGAGGGGCATGTTCTCTCATGGTTATCGTACAAGTGTTAGGTACTAACACAACAAATTCACTAAATAAGGAATACAATTAACACATTGTGGAGACATAAAGAGAAAATAATCATTCTTCATGAGTTGGACATGCTTATGCTATACTAACTTTCAAACTGCAAAACAATTCCACATCACGGGAAACCACAACACTAGAACCAAGTGAGCTACTTACTGCGGGATATCTCAAGTGGACACGAAAATTATGAAGACACAAGATCTTCCTATGATGGGGATGTGAGGATCTCAATTTTTAGAAAAAAACGTTATGCACACAGTGACCATTTCAATTAATAAGTACTTGTAGGATAAGTGTTGACGCATGCTCTCATGTTACTTGATAGTAAGAAGGTCTTCATGATGTTACTTGCAAGAGAGTGGATTGGCTGTTCAAGCCATATAAGCCATACACACAACTGAGTAAAAGAGTGACTCGCGAAGGATTCAAAATCTTGGATACTTTACATGGAACTTGACACCACATTTACAAACTCTATGATGGTGCATGAAATATTTTGTAATTTAGATTCTTTTAAGAACAAGTCTATGCAGGACAAGGAAGTTATAAGGATTTAGAAAAAAGCGTTTACACAATCACCACATTATCAAATAAAAGAATCATGCCATTTTTACGTATATTAGTCCATCGGCTCTCGGGGCCACAATTATCACATCAGACTTGGCACTACGCCATATTTCATAACACAGTCTCTTCTTCCCCGCATTTCACATCATTTCCGCTTATTTCACATCAACATCATAATCTGTTCTATATTCCCTCATGTCACAAGTATCACCAAGTACAATTTCATTTCTACTTCTCGACACATTGTCTATACTCTATTTCTCAAAAACATTTGACTTATTTCAACATCTCTATATACAGAGGACTTCACACAGTTTTATTTAATATATTCTGCTCCAATTTCAATTTAAGGCCTTCGCATTACAATACATGATTCATCTCCCTTGCACCCATTTTAAGTTGTCAATAATATCACATTAATCATATTGGAATGCATCTTTCATAAAAATCGGGTCACAACACCAATTCATGTAAAGTATCAATCACAGCTAGAATCCAACATTTAGTTTTACCACATTTACACAGTCACTTACTTCATTTCCAAACATCTTTATATGTTACCAACAACTAGATGCAATCAATCAAATACCTTTGGTACACATAAGAACATTTTGGAGGGATCAACCATGCCAAATTTTCTCTCAAAATTTGGCATCAAAATATCATTTTAAACTTGACTTGATGTCTAGGCATTTTAGGACATAGTTCACATTCTTTACATATCCTCATTTACCAAGAATAATATATTAAATACATGAAGAAGTACCTCCCACATATATTTTCTAAACAATAATTCGCTTAACATAAGAAAACGAGTACTGCATCTTATATTTTGAACTTACAACATTTACGCGGGCACCATGGAAGCTTAATTTCTAAAAGACGGGATTTTAGCCGTACATACTGATAATATACTACATGATCTGGTGGTACAGTGACATTAGTAGGAACAAGGGTACTCCCCTAACAACAAGTTCTATCAATCCCTCCTCACCTCAACATATTCCTCTAACGAGTCCTTGGGTAATCCACTCGGATTCAATGGTGGGATCAATCCCTCCTTACAAGCTTCAAATTTGCGGATTATGGTATCAAAATTACCAATCTTGAGAATAAAACTTAAAGAGAAAATAACCTCCCTATCTTGATCTATATAGCACGATCAGAATTATCAAAGAAGGGTGAAATTCTTAAATGTCCAAATAGCCTCCAACTTATAGATGTGGTCGACAACATACCGATAAGAAGGACTCTAGAAGACACGGCTCCGAGAAATCCTAGAACACATTAAAACCTTAGGCTCTGATACCAAGTTTGTCACCCCCCAAATTCGAGGGACATGACCGGCACTTGACCGGTATCCCCAGTCAAGCGGACCTGGGTGTGTTTCCTATCCCACGTGTTACCTCTCATTCTAATTACTTAGTAATCAAGCCATTTATAGGATATGAACTCCATTAACCGATTTTTTATTAACATGACAATAACAATTTCCATTAGAAACTTCATTCACCATAATAAAGGTATTCCAATTTTTATACAACATTGCCATACATCAATATTTATCCTTTAAATTACCATGCCCGACACTACCCACAACCTATCTATGGAGCCTCTAAATATAATTGAAGAATAATATGTAAATTCTGGAAACAAGGCTCCGGCTATACCTTATACACGTCAAAAAAAGATCCCAAAAGAGAAGTGGCGTGAGTCACATAGGGCCCCGAATGGAAAGGGGCTCGCCGAATCAGCTGACGAGAAGTGATGAGGAGCTACGGTCGCTGGACTGGAGTACCTGTTATGGATCCACCTACAATCATAAAACGAATGTAGCGCCACGGAAAAAGGAACGTCAGTACATTTGAATTGTACTAGTATGTATGAACAAACTTTGTCCCAAGTAAACTTAGTCCATATACAAGTGGCTAACAGTGAAAGAAACAACATTCAAATGCACCAACAAAGGAACAACCAAGCCAAACAAGTTTTCAACATCTAACTTTGTTCCAAGTAAACTCAACCATACACAAGTAAGAAACAACAACGCAAGAAACAACCAAACACATATAGAAGGTACAATAAGCCAAACAAAGGGGCAATCAGTGCCCCACAGGTTATAAACTCTCCTTTTGTCTCCTTTCACAATTCCACATCAATGATTTCACAATTTTTGTTCAAGTGTATATTTAAATAGTGATTTCGATCACTTTTCCATCCTTATTACCTCGTCCACTTATTACCTCGGCCACCCTTATCACCACAACCCTCCACCTTATTACACAGTGTTGCGGCGCGCAACCAGGCCCCGCCGTATAGTTTCAATTCACAACAATCACAACCAAACAGAAAATCACAAAGATAAACAAAAATCAATTCACAAACAAGAAGAGTAACAACAATAATTATCAAGACACAACCACAACAATGTTATGTGTGTTTTCATTGCCAGCAGTTCCAATTCCAATATATTCAACAGTTCATAAGAAATTCAAGCCATTGCAATAATTACCCACAAAAAGCCAAATATGTTATTATCACAGTTGTACCAATTGCATCATTTACGATTTCCTTTTATCATTTGTTTCTCAACTCTTACCACATAACACTTAATCAAACCAACCAAACACCCAATAAACCAATCACAAGAATTTCACAAACAACCCATGTAGCTATCATATGCCAAATATTCATACACCAAACAAGGCGAATTCACAAAATCAAAGTTAGCCCCACATACCTCGTTTAAGCTTTCCTTAAGTTACTACGACATTTTGAAAATTTAGAAATCCCAATCTACTTGAAACATAGCAAAATTAAACACATATTAGGAAAATATCTATGGTTTCAGCTCATTGGAGCATTTTATTAAACACAAGTTGAGCGTCTTGATTATTAACTCTCTTTTACAAGATTTCCTTCATTACCCAACCCAATCTTTACCTATTTGTGTTCATAAATCTTCCCAAAATCCTAATTTGCACATGCATCTATACGTAATACTGTTATACCAAGGATCATACCCCAATAACCCATCTCACAATCTCTACAATACCAACATAAACTAGGTTAGGCACCTATCGCTCCCAATCACCACCCCATGAGTCCTAATGTATATATATTACATGAATAATCACCATAAAGTAGTTAGAGATGATAGACATACCTTTTGTAGTAAGAATATTAAGACTTCCCACTTGTGGTGTTCTTGATGAACTCAAGAATTTGAAGAAAATTCTAAGGATTTTGAAGATTAATCCTTGTTAGAATTAGTGATTAGGGGTTAGAAATCACTCAAAGTACTCAAAAAAACTTACCTTGGATTGTAGAGATGAAGGTTGGGAAGAAATCCCCTTGAGAGAACAAGCCCTTGGTCCAAAAATGACTTGGGAACTCTCTATGCCCGGTTTTTGGGGGTATTTAGGGACCTGACACTAGCGCTCCAGTGCATAACCCGCACTAGTGAGGAAGAAGGAACCCAATTAGCACGGGCCATGCGCTCCCGCGCTAAGGCGCGCTACTCACCTATACCCAGTAAAATGACCATAACGTTTTGTATTCTCTTCCAAATGATGCATGGTTTGTTGAGTTGGAAAGTAGATTCAAAGGGCTTTAATTTTATAGGTATACCCACACACAAATCCTTATATAGCCGTAGATATGATCCTTCAAAATGAGGTCGTGTGCACACTTATTTACAGATTTTGTCTAATCTGAAATTTTCCAATTTGGCTTAGACTTTGGCCTCTCATAGATCCCAATTCACCTCTAATATGAACTATATGATTGTTAATATATATAATTGCTACCCATTATAACATAAATCCTCATTAGCACACAAAATGAAATAATTATCCTACCTTGGCATGACGAAATCTCAATTTACTTGGAAAAATTTTCCGGGGCCTTACAAAACATCATTTTTAATCGCCTCAATTTGCGTGCATAGTCCGGGCACATAATCGAAAAGCTTATTGGTTAAATTCTGTGAAAGTTGTTAAAAATTTGGCTTTAAAATGAATAAAGTTGACTTTGGTCAACATTTTGGGAAAACAGACCTAGACCCATGATATGACGGTCCCGGAGGGTCCGTAAAAAAATATTACTCGAGATTATGCCCAAAATCGAAATCCGAGGTCTCGAGAAATAAATTTTTGAAAGAAATTATTTTTCTGAAATTGGTATAAAAATTTGTAATGAAAATAAATTAGAAAGAATCGGTATCAGGCCCGTATTTTGGTTCCGGTACCCGATACAGGTCTTATATATGGTTTAAGATGTTCCTGTGAAACTTGGTCGAAATCGGACGTCATTTGACGTGTTTCGGACCTAAATATCTAAAACTGGATGTTTAAGGAGTTTGAATGAGAAATGATGATTTTCAGGTTTGATTCCTCGTTTATGATTTTATCTTGATGATTTGATCGCTCAGTTAAGTTTGTAAGGTACTGTTGAGTTAGTGTGAGTGTTTGGTTAGGAGCTTCGAGGGTTCGGGAGTGATTCATAGGTGGTTCAGGGTGTTTTTGGCCTTAGAAAAGTTGCACAAATTGCTGCTATCAATTGTCCAATTTTTCCTTCTATGCGATCGCATAGGATAGGTCGCGATCACATAGAGCAAATTGTGAGGTCTAGAAAATCCTTCTATGCAATAACATTCTAGCCTCTACGATCTCATTGTACAAGCTCATCCCACATTCAGTTTACTTTATGCATTCGCAACTTTGCCCCTGCGATCGCTGAGCTCACGCAACTTTACCCTATGTGATCGCATCCCCTCTTCTGCGATCGCATAGGGAATTTTTGCCCAGTTATTTTAAATCCCAAAATAGAACCATTGCCTTGATTTTCCCCCCAAAACACACAAAGTCATCTTCTCCACAGACCATAGGCGATTTTTAGAGCTCTTCTTTACCAAAGCTTCTTGGGTAAGTATTATCCAACTCATTTTCTTCATTTTCTATCATCATTTATCAAATTCCTAGAACTAAATGGGAAAAGGGTAGAGTTAGGGCTTTTCAATTTTCTTTGATTTAGACCTCATTTTGGGGTCAAATTTAAAAATAAATTATATATCCCGGCTCATGAGGGAATGGGTAACATAGAATTGGTTCGAACCTCGTGTTTGGACCAAGCGTGCCCGGGGTCGATTTTTGGGATATACACACAGGTTTACCTAGAGTCTAGTTCTAGACTCGTCAGTACTTCATCGGGGTAAGGCCAGACACTTACCAACACATGGGGTCGATTGTGCTAATGCTACACATTTGTGTATCTTTTTGTACAGATACAAGTGGTTGAAAAGCATTTGAGTGGCTGTAGCGTTCTAGGAGCGAGCTTTCAGTCCAAATATTTCTGAGGTACCCTTGCTGTCATCCGCATGGACGGAGTCTCTTCTAGTTTATCTTTGTTTGTTATCTTTGTATAAGAGAAAACAACGTTGTACTTTATTTCATAATTTGTATTTAGCACTCTTTAGACATTCATGAGTTAGTAACACCAGATCTGGGTAGAGCTGTATTTGAATTTACGCACTTGCTTTTAGTTATTTTTGTGTTAAGCCTTCCACTTTTATATCAATTGTCTCGTCTTTCTTTATATTGTTGATGTTGTTAGGAGGAATATTAAATTAATTGGCTTGCCTAGATCCTATTAGTATGCGTCATCATGACTCGAATAACAGCCCTAGAGGCAGAACCTCAGGTTGAGTTTGGCGAGGAGGTTCCAGCCCCAGCAGCTCCGGTGGGCCCAACTCAGGTCCCAGAGGGGTTCATAGCCATCCAGTTCTTGAAAACGCTTTGGTCAGATTTTTAGGCCTTGTGGAGAGCGTCATTTGAGTGGGTTTGCTTCCATGTGTTCAGCTAGCAGTGGCTCAGGCTAGGAGTGAGATCACTTTTCAGGAGACGGCCAATGTGGGTTGTAGAGTTGAGGTTGTTATGCCACGTGGAGGCAGTCATAGGTCGGATAAGAGGCTCCATCGTGCAGGCAGATTCAGCGGTACCCCATCTGGAGGAAGAGGTTCTTACGGTAGAGGTTATTCTCCTAGGCCCTTTCAAAAAGCTCCCCATGTCACCCATGGTACTTCAGGTGATCATTAAGGTAGATAGAGTCTACCTCAGTTTCCTTGGCTGTAGCTTTCTTGTAGATGTTATGAGTGTGGTGAGTATGGTTCAATAGGAGGGTTTGCCCGAGGTTGAGGGGTGCTCTTCCACATCAGACGAGGTCTTGCTATGCTTGTGGTGACCCGAGGCACATTGTCAGATTTTTCCCTCGAGTTTCGAGCAACTCTCAGCATTAGAAATCTCGTACCATGATTCAGGCCCCAGAGGTTCTACATGCTGCCCAACCAACTAGAGGTAGGTGCAGAGGTCATAGAGGTGGAGGTAGAGGTCATAGAGATGGAGCTCAGACCGCCAGAGGTAGAGGTCAGTTAGTAGTCGATCGTCCAATAGATGTAGTTCAGGGAGGTGGGGCCCAGCCCCAGTGTTATGCACTTCCAGCCAGGCCATAGGCTGAGTCATCAGATGCAGTTATTACAAGTACCATTCTGATTCTTATTAGAGATTCATCAGTGGTATTTACCCTGGATCTACGTATTCATATGTGTCATCCTATTTTTCACCATACTTGGTTGCCTAGCGATGCCTTGAGTGTTCCTGTTTATGTATCGACACCGATGGGCATTTCTATAGTGGTCAACTGAGTGCATCGTTCCTGCGTGGAATTATTTGAGGGTCTTCAGACCCGTGTTGATTTATTGCTCTTAGACATGATGGATTTAGACGTTATATTGGGGATGGATTGGGTGTCCCGTATCATGATATCCTTGATTGTCACACCAAGATCATGACTTTGGATTTGCCAGAGTTTCCCCATTTTGAGTGGAGAGGGACTTTAGATTATTCGACCCGTAGTGTTATATCGTATGTGAAGGCTCGACGTATAGTTAAGAAGGGTTGTTTAGCTTATTTGGCGTATGTTTGCGATTCTAGCGCAGAGGTCCCTTCTATTGATTATGCTCCTATTGTTCGGGAGTTCCCCGAGGTGTTCCCTCCAGACTGCCAGGTATGCTGCCCGACAGGGATATTGATTTTTGTATTGATCTGGCTCCAGGCACGCATCCCATTTCCATTCCGCCGTATCACATGGCCCCGCCAGAGTTGAAAGAGGTAAAGGATGAGTTGTATGATTTGCTTGAGAAGAGTTTCATTAGACCCCGCATTTCTCCTTGGGGTGCGCCAGTGTTATTTGTGAAGAGAAAGGATGGTTTGATGAGGATGTGCATTTATTACCGGCAATTGAACAAAATGATGATAAAGACCTTGTATCCACTGTCGAGGATTGATGATTTGTTTGACTAGCTTCAGGGTGCAAGGTGTTTTCAAAGGTATATTTGAGATCTGGCTACCATCAGTTGAGGATTAGGGTGTCGGATATCCCTAAGACAGCATCCCGCACTCGGTATGGACATTATGAGTTCCCGGTCATGTCATTTGGGTTGACCATTGCCCCAAAAACATATATGGAGTTGAAGAACCAAGTGTTCAAGCCTTATTTGGACTTATTTATAATAGTTTTCATTGATGATATTCTGATATACTCCCGTAGTTAGGAGGAGCACAAGCAGCACCTCAGAGTGGTTCTTCAGACTCTGAAGGATAGTCAGTTATATGCCAAGTTTTCAAAGTGCGAGTTTTGGTTGAGTTCGGTTGCATTTCTGGGTCACGTTGTTTCAGTAAAGGGTATTTAGGTGGACCCGAATAAGATTGAGGCAGTCAAGAACTGGGCTCGACCAATATCAACTATAGAAATTCAGAGTTTCTTGGAATTGCAGGTTGCTACCGTCAGTTCGTAGAAGGGTTTTCATCTATTGCAACCTCGATGACCAGATTGACCCATAAGGGTGTCTAGTTCAGATGCTCAGACGAGTGTGAGGCGAGCTTCCAGTGGCTCAAGGCAACTCTGACTACGACACCGGTATTAGTTTTGCCCACAGGTTCAGGGCTTTATAAGTCTATTGTGGTGGCCGATGCATTAAATAGGAAGTCTGCCAGCATGGGTAGTCTTGCTTATTTTTCGGTCAACCACATACCGCTTGCTTTGGATGTTCAGGCCTAGGCTAATCAATTTGTGAGGTTGGATATTTATGAGCCTAGTCGAGTATTAGCTTGCATAGTTGCTCGTTCTTCGTAGTTGGAGCGTATCCGTGAGCGGCAGTTTGATGATCCCCATTTGTGTGTCATGAGAGACATGGTGCAGCGTGGTGGTTCCAAGAAGTTGAACTTAGACGGTGATGGTGTTTTGATATTGTAGGGGGTGAGTTTGTATGCCCAATATCGATGGTATTCGGGAGTTGATCTTAGCGGAGGACCATAGTTCTCGGTATTCTATTCATCCGGGCGCTGCAAAGATGTATTAGGATTTGAGACAACACTATTGGTGGCGTAGAATAAAGAAAGGTATAGTTGCTTATGTAGCCCGATGTTTGAACTGTCAGCAGGTTAACTATGAGCATCAGAGGCCCGGTGATTTATTTCAGAGGATTGAGCTTCCTGAGCGGAAGTGGGAGAGGATTATTATGGAATTTGTTACTGGACTTCCGATTAATTGGAAGAAGTTTGATGCTGTATGGGTCATTATTGATAGGATGACCAAGTTAGCGCATTTTTTCCTGTTGCTGCCACATATTCATCAGAGAGATTTTTCGCCTTCATATGGCACCAGTATCTATCATTTCGAACCGAGGTATGTAGTTTACCTCGCGCTTCTGGAAAGCAGTCCAGTAGAAGTTGGGCACCCAGTCAAGTTGAGCATATCATTTCATCCTCAAATGGACGTATAGTCCGAGTGGACGATTAAGATATTGGAGGATATGCTACGAGCCTATGTCATTTGAGTTTGGAGGCTCGTGGGACCAGTTTTTGCCTTGAGCAGAGTTTTCCTACAACAACAGCTGCCAGACCAGCATTTAGATTGCTCCATATGAGGCGTTATATGGTAGGCGATGTCGGTCTCCAGTTGGATGGTTTGAGCGGGGAGAGGCTCGGGTATTAGGTACAGATCTAGTTCAGTCGTGAATCCAATTTTTCATGTGTCCATGCTTCGGAGATACCACGGTGGTCCAGCCCATGTGTTAGATTTTAGCAATGTCTAGTTGGACAAGGATCTCTCTTATGAACAGGAGCCACGACAGGTTCAACAATTGAGGTCAAAGAGTTTTCCTTCAGTGCCTGTTCAGTGGAGAGGTCAGCCTCCTGAGGCATCGACTTGGGAGTCTGAGTCCGACCATTATCCTCATATATTTCCTGACTTAGGTACTTCTTTCTTTTTTACATTCTAGGACGAACAATTGTTTTAGATATCGAGAATTTTCCTCATTTATTCCATGCTTTCGAGGCCTTAAAAACCTCATTTTTAGTTGTCTCGATTTGCGTGCACAGTCTAGGAGCGTAACTGAAAAGCTTATAGGTTAAATTCTGTGAAAGTTGTTAAAAATTAGGCTTTAAAATGATTAAAGTGGACTTTAGTCACCATTTTTGGTAAACAGACCCAGACCCGTGATATGATGGTCCCGGAGGGTCCGTAGAAAAATATAGGACACGGGCGTATGCCTTAAAATCCGAGGTCCCAAGCCCGAGAAATGAATTTTTGAAAGAAATTATTTTCTGAAATTGGAATATAAATTTAAGATGAAAATGAATTAGAAAGTATCGGTATCGGGCCCGTATTTTTGTTTCGGCACTCGGTACAGGTCTTACATATGGTTTAAGATGTTCATGTGAAATTTGGTCAAAATCGGACGTCGTTTGATGTGTCTTGGACCTAAATATCTAAAATTAGAAGTTTAAGAAGTTTGAATGAGAAATGATGATTTTGAGGTTTGATTCCCTGTTTATGATGTTATCTTGACAGTTTGATGACTCGATTAAGTTCGTAGGGTGCTGTTGAGTTAGTGTCAGTGTGTGTGTTTGGTTAGGAGCCCTTAGGGCTCGGGAGTGATTCAGAGGTTGTTCGGTTCGGGGTGTTTTTGGCCTTAGAAAAGTTGCAGAAATTGCTGCTATCAGTTGTCTAGTTTTTCCTTCAATGCGATTGCATAGGACGTGCCACGATTGCATAGTGCAAATTGTGAGGTCCAGAAAATCCTTCTATGCGATCGGATTGTAGCCTCTACGATCTCATTGTACAAGCTCAGCCCACATTCACTTTACTCTATGCGTTCACAAATTTGCCTCTACGATCGCAGAGATCACGCAACCTGACCCTATACGAACGCATCCCCTCTTCTGCGATCGCATTGGACATTTTTGCCCATTTAATTTTAAATGCCAAAACAGAAACATTGATTGGATTTTTCACCCAAATCACACGAACTCATCTTCTCCACAACCCACAAGCGATTTTTAGAGCTCTTCTTCACCAAAACCTCTGGGGTAAGTATTATCTAACTCGTTTTCTTCATTTTCTATCATCATTTATCAAATTCCTAGACATAAATCATGTAATCTAGGGTTGAAATTAGGGAAAAATGGTAGAGTTAAGGCTTTTCAATTTTCTTTGATTTAGACCTCATTTTGGGGTCATATTTTAAAAATAATTGTATATCCGAGCTCGTGGGGGAATGGGTAACATGGAATTGGTTCGAACCTCGTGTTTGGACCAAGCGGGCCCGGGTCGATTTTTGGGATTTTGGAAAGAAAGCTTAGAAATGCATATTTAGGCATTGGGTTTAATTTGTTTAGCTATTATTAATATTGTAAAGTTATTATTTCATAGATTTGACTGAGTTGGAGCCAAATTCGAGGGGTAAAGCTATACTAGAGGCTGTAGTTGATTTAGAAGCGTTCGAGGTAAGTGCTTGATATAACTTTGGATTGAGGAAATATGATTAGAGTATTATTTTCTAATTGCTAAATGGTGAGTATGGTGCATAGTCGTGGTGACGAGTATCTATACACTGGTGTCGAGCATGAGCGTGAGTCCTAAATTGTTAAATTATCGAATTCTTAATTATTGTATATGAGGAATTGGTTGAAAATCTTTAACACTGAGCTGGTAATTGTTGGGACTAAGCATGGATTTTATCGTGTTATGTAGAAATTGATTGAGTTTGGTTATTGCTGGATCTCCCTTGCGGAATAGTTTATTATAATATCTTTTCCTCCCTGGCTGGGATTACTTTGTGTTTTGTGATGAAATAAAAGGGATCGTGTGGCATGCCGACCATGAGATATTATGATTTGGGATCGCGTGGCATGCCGACCATGAGATATTATGATTGGGATTGTGTGGCACACCGACCACGAGATATTATGATTTGGGATCGTGTGGCACGTCCGCCATGAGATATTATGATTGGGATCATGTGACACACTTACCATGAGATATTATAATTGGGATCGTGTGGCATGCTGACCACGAGATATTATGACTGGGTTCTTGTGGCACGCCGACCACGAGATATTATGAATTGGATCATGTGGCATGCCGACCACGAGATGTTATAAAATAGGAACGTGTGGCACTCCGACCACGTGATATTATGTAATGGGAGTGTGTGGTACGCCTACCACATGACATGAGAAAATGTGATCGTGTTGCACGCCTGCAGCGAGAGGAATTCGAACGAGTGAAACTAGCTTGTTTTTCCCTTAATCTATGTTAGTAGAAATCATGTAGTTCCCTTTATTATTCCTGATAGTATTTTTTGTCTCTTACCCTTATAAGCATGTTCCCCCTTCCCAGCTTTAATTGTTTACTTTTCGTTATTATAATTTTGTACTTGTATATATATATATATATATATATATATATATATATATATATATATATATATATATATATATATATATATATCTGCACATGTTTACCTGGAATCTGGTTCTAGCCTCGTCACTACTTCGTCAGGGTTAGGCCAGGCATTTACCAATACATGGGGTCGGTTGTGCTGATGCTACACTCTATGCATCTTTTTGCACAGATCCAGGTGTTGGAGTATTCTAGGAGCGAGCTTTCAGTCTAGAGATTTCCGAGGTAGCCTTGCTGGCGTCCGCATGGCCGGAGTCACTTCTTTATCTTCGTTTGTTATCTTTGTACCAGAACAAACAACGTTGTACTTTATTTCTGACTTTGTATTTAGCACTCTGTAGACGTTCGTGAGTTAGTGACACCATATCTGGGTAGAGTTGTATTTGAATTTCCGCACTTGCTTTCAGTTATTTATGTGTTAAGCCTTCCATTTTTACATTAATTGTCTCGTCTTTCTTTATATTGTTGATATTTTTAAGAGGAGTATTAAATTAATTGGCTTTCCTAGCTCCTATTAGTAGGCTCCATCACGACTCACGAGGATGGAAAATCTGAGTCATGACACCTTATAAGACCGTACTTTATGTGTATAAGTTTACATTTCCTCATGCTTTACTCCGGTTCATTTGCCTATGATAGAATGATATGAAAGATACTTTATGTTGGTACTCGACTGAGTAAGGTACTGGGGTCCCGTCGCGGCCCATCGGTTAAGGTTGTGACAAGTAGAACCTTTTCTGGAATACTATTTCTAATTTTATCATTTCTTTTACTATTTGTGATCTATTTTTAATCAACATACCATGTATTGGTTCTATTTTCCATTCCATCACTAAGCTAACATATGTTATATATAAAATCTGATATCTTTCAAAATTGTCCTAGTGTAGAACTGCCCCGAGGAAATAAAATAAAGATTAAATAAGATACTTCTCAAGATTTGTTGTGTTTACTATATATTTCTCAAGTTCTGCTTGCAAGCAGTTGCGAGTAATGTGAAGTTGAAATGAAGTGGAAAGGACATAGAGAATTCATATATCCAACAAAATAGTTTACAATTGAGTCGTTCTTGTTGTATAAATGTTGGAATGATTATGCAATTTACAATTTAGGTTTGGTTTGGTTGTATTGAAGTATTTTGTTTACTGCTTTTGGCTTGTGTATTGTCACACATGAGTATGGTCGCACATGAGAGGGCTCTTTGTTTAATTAGATGTTGGAAGTCAACCGACTTATTCTTAACAGAATTGTTTATTGTGGGGAATTGGAATTTTACAATGCCATCCCAAAACTGATTCTGTTAAGATTGATTTAAGAATTCATGTCTTCCATATAATATTTTTTCTTCTATTTTTTGCAGTTTTTGGTTTATAAGAATGTGTGAATTGGTTGGTTCCGCAAATTTGCTGATAGCTTTTACATATGTATGGAGTTGCTACGGAAGTTTGGTGGAAGTCAGTTCATTTTTGTTGAATAAGAGGGGTTTAGTCAGTTTGTTTTTGTTGAATAAGGGAGATTTGTAAGTTCTCTTTGAGAAATTCATCACAAATTGCCCACCAGTGGAAATCACAACACTAAAAATAACAAGATCACATAATCTCCGTATAGGACACCAAACAATTTAAGGATAGCCCTGTGAAACAATTTAGCCAAACCTTTGGTCAGTTGAAAGTTTCATCTAATGAGGTCTTGGGTGAGACATGCATCCTTTAAGGCCAATAGCTGAAGTAACAAACTTTGGGGTGGCAGTTTTGTATTTCATACTAACTAGTTTCCAATGCCATAGATCAATCATCATATTGTTGGAGCACATTTTAGCATACCATTCCTCTTAAGAGTAAGTTCCATATTAGTTGGTTGAATGCCATGTGACGTAGAAGAGTTTGCTAGTTGTTCATTGTTTGTAATTTATGTTCTTACTTGATTGCTGGCTTCTTCTATGTTACCGAGTTTTATGTGATCATGAAGAGTTTCCTTTGATTGTTGTCGAAAATTTTAAGGATTTAAAGAGATAATTTTTTTTGAGTTATGAAATTGCTTATTCAATTACTTTGTGATTCAATTATCTAAATAAAATTTATTTAATTTTTTCTAATTGTCTTTCGTAGGTGCAACGATTGTGGATGAAAGCAGTGATGAAGACCTTGACTGTTGTTGATCCTTGTTACATTTGCTATTATCATTTTCAAGGATATTTGAGTTTAGAAATTTTTGGATGCAAACTCATCTATTTTGACTTATGAAATGTTGATTAGAGAGTGTATTCATATTTTATTTTGGTATATGGATAATGCTAGTTGGATATTTTAATTTTATTTTATGGTTTATATAAGTTATAGTGTATAAAATTTTATTGCATAGGAAAAGATTACTCATTTTATTTCCATAAATATAAGAAATAGTAATTTTGAATTGTTGCAATAGAGAATATACGTCACGGCCCAGGTTCACCCACCATGAATATGTCGTGACTACACCTAGTCCCTACTACTAGGCAAACCTAATAATGCGAAAAAAATAAATTAAACTTGCGGAAGATAAATAATTAAGCCTGAACAACTATAAGAAAAACTATTTATAAGTGCCGCTCGACATATACAACTCAATCATTATGGAAAATCTATAACAAACTCCCAGAACCCGAAAACTCATGGGAAACACAGGCTATTAAAAATATGATACACTGCTTTAGCACCAGAATGTCTAAACAACTAAAAGAAAAGGAAATCTATATACTACAGCTGGAATTAGATAGCGACTCATGGTCTACGGATGCAACAGATGTACTTCGAAGTCTCTGCTAGATCTCTCCGCCTCTGGGGTGATACGCCTGGATGAAGGTACCTGGATCTGTACATGAAAAGTATGCGCAGAAAGGGTATGAGTACACCACAGCTGTACTCAGTAAGTCCCAAACCTAACCTCGATCGGGTAATGACGAGGAAGGTCAGGGCCCTACTGAGATAAAACATGATAAGTGATAAGATTATGAAAAATTGTATAAATAAAGTCTACATCGAGATTCTAAATCGGATAAATAAGAAAAGCAGTAATAGAAAGCAGAAAATAAGACAATACAAGAAAATACTGCTCACAACATGAATAATCACCGGGGATCTCTTGATATCCCCAAGATCACTTGGTATCCTCATCATATACACGAGGGATCTCTTGCTATCCCTAGGATCTCTTGGTATCCTCAATACTGATATTTACATATGCCAGGGATCTTTTGTATCCTCAATACTGATATTTACATGTGCCAGTGATCTCTTGGTATCCCGTACCCTCAATATAGAACATAACGTGTATCTCCCGAGATGCCGTCCCGTAGTCCCAAATTTAAACACACAATAACAGGTCAAACATCGGGATAACTGCTAAACACAGAACATGTAATAGTAAATTTTAGCCTAACATGCTTTACGGGGTACAAATAATACAGTTTAAACAAATAAGCAAGTAAGTCAACTAAACATGCTTCTCTAAGGTAACAAAGGTTAAACTTGAAATTTAAATTAAACAAGTAAGCTGGAAAAACTCAATTTAAATACTTCAAGTAGAAACAAATTTTCAACAATTAGCTCAAGTACGTGCTTGTCACCTCGCGTACGAGGCATTCATATATCAAATATCATGTCTTAAGGGGAAAGGTCCCACACACAAAGTTAGACAAGCCACTTACCTCGAACCGACTCAACAATCAACTAAAAACGATGCCTTTATCACGAGTATCCGACTCCAAATGACCCAAATTTGTTCAATTCAATTACATATCGTAAATAACATCACAAGAAACTAATTCTACTAGTTAATTCAAAGCTAAGACGCAAAATTAAGTAAAATAACCAAAATACCCCTCATGTCAACATCTCGAAATCGAATACTTTTTATATTCTCAGAACCCTCGTGCTCTCACGAGTCTAGCCATATAAAAATCTCCCAAATCGGAGGTCAAATATCCACTCAAAACTCAATAGTTTGGTTTATGAAGTTTTTCCCATTTTTCATTCAAAAATCTGAATTAAGGATGAATTCGTGATTAGATTAGTAGGTTTTACGCATAAGAGAGTAGAGAATTGTTACCCAATCTTTGCCCTCAAAAATCCCTTGAAATTTCTCCCAAATACGAGTTCCCAAGCTTGTGCTTTGATAAAAATAGCAAACCCTCGGTTTTGAAATGTTTATATCTGCGCAAGGATTTGTTTTACACTATTGCTAGAGTAGGAATGCGATCACGAAGAATAAATTTTAAAGGATCAGAAATTAATCTATGCAAATACAACCCAAGCAATGCGATTGCAGAAGAGAAGGGAACAGATCTATGCGATCGCAACAATGCCACGCGATCACGAAGAGGGATTTGCAATGAAGTACTGGCTCCTACTTTCTACTAAGCGAATGCAGGGAATCAACTACGAACGCGAAGAAGGTAAATGGCAGAACTATGAGATCGCGAACCAGGTTATGCGATCGCATAGAAGGATTTGGTCCCCCCATGGAATACACTATGCGATCGCAGAGAAGGAAAACCTGTAGCAGAACTGAAGAGAAAATCTGCAACACCTTTCAACACAAAAATACCCCGTTGAATATCCGAAATACACCCGAGGCCCTCGGGACCTCAATCAAATTTTTTGGACATGCCCCATAACATCATTCAAACTTATACCAATCCTTAAACCACCTAAAAGAATGTCGAAAACTCGATTAAATCAAGGATTTGAGTCTATGAACTTTAAATTTCATCGTAATACGCTTACGATAAAAACCAAACCAAGACACGTTTGAATGACTTCACATTTTGCACACACATCCCAAACGATATGATAGAGCTACTGCAACTTCTGGGATTTCATCCGACCCTCGGATAAAAAACTCACTATCGAACCGGAAACTTCAAAAATTAGAACTTCGGCATTTCAAGCCTAAATGAGCTACGGACTTCCAAAATGCATTCCGAACACGCTCCCAACCCTAAAATAACCTAACGGAGCTAACAAAACCATCAGATTTCTATTTCGAAGCCTTATTAACACTGTTCCAACTACGGGTAACTTTCCAACACTTAAGCTCTAATTTAGGGACTAAGTGTCCTAAAACACTCCAAAACCTAATACCGAACATTCCGGCAAACCAAAATAGCAGAAATGAACTTAGGGGAAGCTATTTATAGGGTTTTTAGGCGTAAATTCTAAAAATGTCCGGCCTGTTCGTTACAATATAACCGTTGCAATAGACCTATCAAACAATGACAACTTCTCCTAATAATCGTTGATATGTTGAATTATCCGTTGCAATAGGATATTGATAATTGTTCTAATATATTACAAAAATCTTTGCAATATATCGTGACAACCGTTGTAATAGGCTTAAAAAATCACTCGTATAATTATATCACAATAGTTTATAGCCGTTCCAACAAAACATAAAACCGTTCCCATAGATGGAGCAATGGCAGCAGTTCCATAATCGTTACAATATCCTTATATGAGACGATTTTGATACCGTTACTAATAATCGTTCCATTGGCCTATTGTAACACTCAATCTTCGAACGCGTCCCAATCCGTACCATTAGCCCTACTGGAATGGTTATTGTATCTATTGCCACAATTTTAGAAGGGTTCCCATAAATGTAATTTCTTTTAGTGATTGGACAAAATCTTGCTGCCACATACTACTTATATTTTCCACCATTTCACTCATAATATGAGTCATAATCTGGACAAGGTCTTGCTGCCACATACTAAAATTTTCCACCATTTCACTCAAAATATGAGTCATAATCTGGGCAAGGTCTTGCGGCCATGTTAGACTCTTTAATATCATTATCCAATTAATTAACTAATTACTCGCATAATTAAGATTTATCTCAAATTACTTAAAATACTACTCATTTTTAGTACCCTTTTATATATCATACTATTATGGTCATATGGTACCTTGTATGGTACTAGACCATAAATATCAAATATTAATGCTCGGCCCGTATTTTATCCCAACATTCCAAACTTCATTGATAATTCATTTTCTTTGACTTGATTCCCTTTCACCTCCACAACTTTATCCATCACTTGCTTGAAATAACACAATCCTTATAATCTCCAAATAATCTTTTTTTTGGGCTGACGTCAATTATTTTATGACAAATTCAACGTGCATTGTAATATTGCAAGGTGTAATATTTATGCGAGTGAAGTGGGGGTGCGGGTTCTTCAGCTTTAACAAAGTTATGTACTTGGCAGAAGGCTTACATTAGCAAAGTTCTAGAATTTTTTTCTCCAACACCCAACTAAATCAATCCATACAACAACTCAAAATTTCATTACTGGTTTGTAGGGGTGTACACAGGCCGGGTTGGTTCGGATTTTATAATTACCAAACCAAACCAATTATGTCGGATTATTAAATCTAAAGACCAAACCAAATCAATAAATCTTGGGTTTTTCAATATCGGGTTTTCTCGGGTTATTCAGGTTTTTTCGGATTTTTTCCGGTAAAATCTTCCTAGAACAACATATATAACGTATGCTCAAAATATTTCTTTAATCCTAGTAAGATACATGTCATGACCCAAACCCCGGTCGTGATGACACCGAACACCTTATAAGGCAAGCTCGACCATATAATCAACCCAAACCAAAACAATGACTTAATTACCCGTTTTAAGATAAAATCTCAGTTTAATAACAATAGAAATACTGCAGAAAACACATTCAATAGTTATAACATCCCAAATGATCCGGCGCCACAAGTCTGAGCCTCTAAGTACACTAAAAAGTATCCTAAACATAGAAAATTCTAGACATGGAAGAAAAAGATAGATAAGAGTAGACATCGGGTTCTGCGAACGCCAGCAGCTACCTTGATAACTCCGGAACCGATCTAGGCAACAACAGATAAGCACAGCTAAGCCTCCGGGGTCCCTGTATCTACACACAAGGTGCATGGAGTAGAGTGAGTACTTCCAACTCAGTGAGTAATAGCAATAAATAATAACTGAATGTAAGTAATCCGATAGAAATACTACACAGTGCTATTTTCAACAGTAAGAACTGTAAATAAGTTTCAAACAGGGAAGAGAATCTGATAATTGTTTTCCTTTCCGTCTGGCCGGTTACTAACACTGCTGCGGCGCGCAGCCCGATCCAACACCAGATATATATATATATATACTGCTGCGGCGCACAACCCGTTCCAATATAATATATATAGTGCTGCAGCGTGCAGCCCGATCCAATATAATATATAAAGTGCTGAGGCGCGTAGCCGGATCCAATAAATATATATATAATGCTACGGTGTTAGATAAATATATTCGTCTGCGCTCACTGGGGGTGTGTACAGACTCCGGAGGGGATCCTTCAGCCCAAGCCATTTTAACCTTAAAAACCTTGAATTCTTTGTGTTTAATCCATGTTTTAACACTATAGCGATATACTCTAGGTCCAAGAGTCCATACATGATGAATTCCCTCAAAAGTCTCTCCAAAATCGCCCATAATTGCCTTAGCCCGAGGTACAAATGTTCTTCTCCTTTTCAAACTCATATAAATCACTGTTCATTTAATCCAACCCGACTTCCTCTTACGCGGTCAACTGACCGCTTCCGCGGTCTTAGCCATTGCGACCACACGACCGCCTACGCGGTCCAACTTAAACTCCATGGCCCACTTCTGCGGTCAAACGATCGCCTCAGCGGTAGACGCCTATGCGGTCAACATTCCGTTTCCGTGATCCCGTGCTTTTCCTCAAGTTCTGCTTACGCGGCTCACCCACCGCTCTAGCGGTCACCGCTTAAGCGGCTCCCCTTCCGAAAAAGCGGCAATACCAGAAGCCCGATATTGATTTAATGCAATAAACTCCTAAATCCTCCGATCCACCATCCAGAATCACCCCCCGCACCCCAACCATAACAACCAACCTACTCCAAAACATCATAGGAACATGTTACAATCATTAAAACACAACCTTTAACATGAAAATCATCAAATCAAGACGGATTCAAGCCTAAGTTTGACTATAACTTCCGAAATTCACATTCGATCTAAAACCCGAAAAAACAACGTCTGGTTGACCTGAAAATTTGCAGACATATCCAAGATCACCTAACTAAGTACTGTAACTCTCAGAATCCCATTTCGACCCCCGTATAAAAATCTCACTAATCAACCAGAATTCACCAAAATTCAAACTTAGCCAATTCAAGCCTAATTCTACACCGGACCTCCAAATTCAGTTACGATCTCACTCCCAAGTCATAAATCACAACCCGGAACTAGACAAATTGTCAGAAATCCATTCCGAGCCCTATAACTCATAAGTCAACATCCGGTTGACTTTTCCAAACTAACCCTCTTTTATGGATACTAATTGTCTCAATTCCATCCAATCACTGTCCGAATCATTTCAAACCCTCCAAACACATATAATGAAGCCTATAGAAGCATAAGATGGGGAAAACGGGACGGTAACTCATGTGACGGCGGGCCAGGTCGTCACATTTGTTGGAAACACGTTTCAAATGCAATATACTAAACGTGTGTTCTTTTGTAGGTTTTGATGAATGTCAAACAAAGCAATAAGCGATATATAGCAGTGCTCAAGGACAAGCACAAAATGGATGCATTACAAGAAGCTCAAGACATAGTTTAATGCAATATACTAAACGTGTGTTCTTTTGTAGGTTTTGATGAATGTCAAACAAAGCAATAAGCGATATATAGCAGTGCTCAAGGACAAGCACAAAATGGATGCATTACAAGAAGCTCAAGACAAAGTTTAGAAATGTTATAATTGAGTCAATATTAATTGTGATCTTGATTCCTCAATCTTGGCTCATAACATGGCTTCTCTACTAAAATTATTTTTCCAAAATCATGCATATCTAACTTAAGTGTCAAATGATTTTAAACTATGCATATTTATATTTGTTAAAATGTTTTTCAAACATGCCTCAAAAATCTGGGCTAAGATAATCGATTATGTACTTATGATAATCGAGTATCTCTAAGCCAAGACTGCATGACAATCGATTGTGAATTAATGATAATCGATTGTGAGTAAGTCAGTTAACATCAGGTTTTTGCAAACTGCATAACAATCGATTGTGTACTTTTGATAATCGATTGTTAACTGAGGCAAAGTTTTCAAAACTCAGAAAAATCGATTATGAACTAATGGTAATCGATTAGAATGAGAAAAATGTCTCCCAGTGTTTTTAAATAAATTAATAATCGATTGTGGCTTTTGATAATCGATTATATATGAGACAGAAAGTTTTGAAATTAATTAATAATCGATTGTGGCTTTTGATAATCGATTATATATGAGACAGAAAGTTTTGAAATTAATTAATAATCGATTATGGCTTTTGATAATCGATTATATATGAGACAGTAAGTTTTGAAATTAATTTATAATCGATTGTTCTATTTGATAATCGATTGTTGGAACTAACCGTTGTCATACATTTTCAAATTACCTTCAGGTAATCGATTGTTGATATTTAACAATCGATGTTTTGCGTAAAATCTGGAAAAGATTTTCTGAACGTTGTTAAAATAATCGATTGTTGATTTCCTGATAATCGATGTTTTATGCCAAAAATTGGAAAGGATTTTTTAACGTTATAAATAATCGATTATTGATTTGAAGTAATCGATTGTTGACGTAAAATCTGGGATTGAATTTTTGATCTGATAGGCAAACAATCGATTGTTTAGTCTTGACAATCGATTGTCACTGAGTAATTTCAGCAATCCTTAATTGGCAATTAGACAACGGTAAGACTGAGTTTTTCACCTATAAATACAGGCTTAACTCAGTGTTTTCACAACAACAACATATACAATTTAAGTATTTTCATTGCTAAAAGCTTTCTTACATTGATCATCATTTTCATTCATCCATAAAGCTTTTTGAAGAGCCATTCTATTGAGCTAAGTTGTTGTGATCTTGAGCGTACTATTTCTACTCATATCTACTCATTGAGGAGTACTTTGTAAAGTGAGTTTGTTTTGTGTTTGTAAGAGAACTGCGATTCTCGTTTGTTGAGGAACTTGTGATTCCTCAGTTGAAGTCTTTGGGATTGTTATCCCCGAGCAGTTGAAGTCTTTGGGATTGTTATCCCCGAGCAGTTGAAGTCTTTGGGATTGTTATCCCCGAGCAATTGAAGTCTTTGGGATTGTTATCCCCGAGCAATTGAAGTCTTTGGGATTGGTATCCCCGAGCAATTGAAGTCTTTGGGATTGTGATCCCCGAGCACCTAGGTGAGGCTTGTGTCCTCAGCTGTAACGGTTTGTTAAGCACCCGTAAGCTTGACAAGTTTAGTGGAAATCTCGAGAGAGTCTCTCGGGGACTGGACTAACCACGTTTGTGGCCAACCAGGATACATCATTGTGTAAGTTTATTTTACTGCACTTGTTTTAATTTCTGCAAAGTTTTTAAATTCCGCACTAAAACGCTTAATATTTTTAAAACGCTATTCACCCCCCATCTAGCGTAAAGCGTTATTTCCAACAATTGGTATCAGAGCCATACTCTCTGAAAGACTTAACCGTTTGAGAGAATCTTTCCATGGCTTCTACTCTAGACTCTTTTGCAGGTATTGATGAAGGACAGTGCCCCACAAGACCTCCTTTGTTCAACGGGACTAATTATTCATATTGGAAAGAAAGGATGCAGATATTCGTCAGATCAAACAGCCCTTACTTGTGGAAGGTGTACACCAAAGGAAATGAGGTTCCTGTCAAACAGGTGGAAGGAATATGGGTGCCAAAAACAGAAGAGGAATTCAACGCCGAGGATAATCGAATGGTCCAAAATAATTTTAAAGCTATTAATTTATTACTCTGTGCTGTTAATGCTAATGATTACAGGAAAATCTCCTGCTGCAAAACAGCGAAAGAAATGTGGGACAAGCTTGAGGTCACTTACGAAGGGACTGACCAGGTAAGAGAAGCTAAAATTGATTTTTTAACTCATGCTTACGAATTGTTCCATATGAAGGAAGGCGAAAAGGTAGACGAGATGTTTGAGCGGTTCTCATCAATAGTGAATGATCTCCACGCACTCAAGAAGACGTTCACAGACAAAGAACTAGTTCGAAAAATTCTTAGGAGCCTAACACCGGCATGGCGATCAAAGACCGATGCGATTCAAGAGTCAATTGGAATCACGAACGTCACCATAGACGCTCTTAGAGGTAATCTTAAGACTTATGAATCCACTATTCTTAACCCTGTTGTTGACGAACAAAGAAGGCAAAAGATTGCTCTAAAGGCGAGCACAAGTCAATCACCAATTGAAGAGGATGGAGATAGCGAATTTGGACTCATCATCAAAAAGTTCCAAAAATTCATGCGAAAAGAATATGACCGCAAAGGGAAAAAGCAAGGTGAGCAAGTTAAATGTTATGAATGTGGTGAAACAGGGCATATCAAAACAAACTGCCCAAATCTTAAAAAGGAGAAGAAACCCTTCAAGAAGCAACGAGCATACATATCTTGGGGAGGAGATTCCGGAGACGAATCCAGTGAAGAAGAAAATGAAGAAGCGGCAAATCTCTGCCTCATGGCACAGGAAGAAAATCAAAGTGAGGTAAGTCAAATCTCTTCTCAAAATTTTTATACTCTTGATGACATGAGAAATGCCTTTGATGAATTGTATGCTGAATTTCTCAAAGTTACAAAAACCGTCACTAGTTTAAGAGAAAATGCTTCTCTAAAAGAACAAGATTTTCAAAAACAGTTTTCATTAAAAGAAAAAGAATTAGAAAAATTGGTTTTGGAAAATGAGAAGCTACTAGAACAAAACAAGTTTTATGGGAAAAGAAGTTCTGACAAGCCCGAGAGTTCTACAAAAAATTGTGCTTCTTGTGTAGACCTTAAGAATGAAGTAGGTAGATTAAAAGGCACACTAGATAAATTCAACTCCTCTCATAAAAACTTGAATGTGGTGCTTGATAACTTGAAATCAACCAAGCATGGAATAGGCTTCATAAATGAAGAAGAGGTTGATGCAAAAACCCAACCACCTAGAGCTCAACCTAGGATTAATAACAAAAATGCCTTTCCTAAAACAAACATGCATGCTAGACAAAATATTAGGAGACCTAGACATGACCTTCCGCCTAGCAATCGTCACCATAGACATGATGCATATTTTAGGCACAACAATGATCATGCTAGAAGATCCCGAAATGTTCAACCTAGAAATGACTATGGTGTTCAAATTAGGAGAAATGAAAATAGAGTAAACAATGTGCATTATTCTAGCTACTATGAGCCTAGACGCATGCATAATCCAAATGTGACATGTCATTATTGTAGACGAATTGGTCATATTGCTCCCGCATGCTTTACTAGACATAGACATGCTACTCAAACATATCATTATAGTATGCATAACCCTCAAGGACCCAAAATGGCATGGGTACCAAAAGAGCATTGATTTGTTTTGCAGGTGTGCTTGAAGGAATCAAGTGTAGTGGATGCTCCAAACACTTGACGAGAGACGAATTCAAAATTCCTTCAATTAAAGCACAAAGAAGGAGGAAGAGACGGAAAAGTCGACTTATGTTTTTTTAAATCGGAAGTATTTTCGAAAAATTCAAAAGGCAAAATTGTGGAAAAAGCTTCGTAAATTGGAGAATGAGCCAAAAGACCAAAATGAACGGAGGATGTTCAAAATCAGGTAATTGGCAAAGTCGAAGGGAAGGTAAGTACCCTAAACCCTCTTAAGAACATCCTAGGACAAAATTCTTAAGAGTTCATTTTTTTTTCACCCGACTACACGAGTTTCAAAGTTATTATTTCATTTATAGATTACTGACTTGAGCGTCGGAGATGTTTAATTCTATTTTGCAGGCATCCCCCAAAAGGTAAGAGGAAAGTATGAATTATCTTGATACAAGAAAAAAAAATCGATCATAATCGATTATTTATGCTTACAATCGATTATCAGTATCAATAATCGATTATTTGTTGATTCAATTTTTTTGCCATGAAATCTTGTTAAATGTTTACATTGCCTGATAGAATTAAGTCTCATCATTTCAGCATCCCCCTTCCAAACAATCGATTATTTGTTCTGCCAATCGATTATTTGCCAAAATTCAAACTCTCTGTGAGTGAAACAATCGATTACTATATATTGACAATCGATTATCTGTTTTAAACTTATGTTACCGTTTTGGCTCCATAATCGATTCCTGACAGGTCATAAATATGAAAAACAATCGATTACCAAGTTTGACAATCGACTATCTTTTTCAAATTTTCTTACCGTTCTGGCGTGTAATCGATGTGTCAGATCATTTTCATTAATGACAATCGATTATTCCATTCAAACAATCGATTGTTGAACGGTCAGTGAATTTATTTTTACCGTTTCAGACTTCAAATCTCTTCAAATCATTTCCAATAAATGTAAGATTCATTCCTTCTCTATATATAGGCTGCACATATGCTCTTGTATACTCACTCAAGCCTCCCAAGCATCAAATTCTCTTGTTTTCTTTGAAAAATCCTAGCACATCCTTTCAAAAAAAAAAAAATGTCAAGCCGCAACTCAAAACGTGCTCGTTCCAAACAAGGTGCTTCTTCTTCTCGCCATCCATATCAAGATGGATCGGTTCTATTCTTTGAATCCAATGAAGAGCTCACCCGTTTCTTAACCAAATTTGAGAAACGCCTTATTCTCCCTCCTCGCTTTTCAACAAACGCTCTTGTTGCACCATTCATTCCAGCCGCAAATATGCTAAGAGAGTGCAACCTTTTCAATTTCCTACTCCTTACTCACCCCTACTACAACATTTCTTTGGTTGAAGCTTTTTACTCCAACCTTCACAAAGATGATGAGGGTGAACTTGTTACCAATGTTAACGGCATTCCCATTCTAATTTCTGAAGATAACCTCCACCTCATTGCCGGCATTCCGCATGATGGTGAAGACATCTACCAGTACATAAATGATGCCGGGGTCATGATTGATGAAGCTAATCTCTTCCGCCAAGCCGGAGTAGCCTATGATGAGTCCTCTTCCCGTCGTCCCACCATAAAGGGTATGGACCCGAATTATCGTTTCATTCTCTATTTCATCACTCGTGTTCTCAAACCCCGTAAACTCAATCACACCACCATTTCCCAAGAGGATGCCAAATTTCTTCATGCTATTGTCACCGGTGTTAAAATAAATTGGTGCAAGCTTATTCTATCTCATATGTTCAATGCCACCAGAGATGACATACCTCTCCCCTATGCCCTCTTAATAATGAAATTTCTTGAAGCTTCCGGAGTCAATATTGATAATGGTCCTCTCAAAAAGAGCACCAAAATCTGGGAAATTTCGGAGTCTTCCTTTCATCATGATGGTGATCATGCTCCCGCTCCTCCTCAAAATCGACAAGCCCGTCGTGCTCATCCTCCTCAGGAGCCTACCCTCCGGACCATTTCTGACCAAATTACTCAACTAACCCGTGAGGTCCATGGTTACTTTGATCACGTGCATTATGCCTATGCTCAGATGGTGCCATATCAAGCGCCTACCAATGATGATGAAGGGGATGGGGGTGATGAATGATGAAATTGTTGTTGTTATGAGAAATTGTTGTTTTTGGTCTGTTTGTTCTTGATTGGTTAGTTATGTTTGGTTTCACCCTTGTAATGTTATCTTAATTTTCCAATAAATAAACTTGTGTTTATTTCACATTTTTTTCATATTCTTCCCTTGTGTAAATTTTTGCTAATGGCAAAAGGGGGAAGAAACGGGATATCAAGAAGTATGCTATATCACTCTCAACTTCATTCATGCTTAAAGTGAGGGGGAACATGAATTGAGGGGGAACTTGGATTATCAAAATAATTATTGCATATATCCCGCTTATGTTTGCCATTATCAAAAAGGGGGAAATTGTTGGAAACACGTTTCAAATGCAATATACTAAACGTGTGTTCTTTTGTAGGTTTTGATGAATGTCAAACAAAGCAATAAGCGATATATAGCAGTGCTCAAGGACAAGCACAAAATGGATGCATTACAAGAAGCTCAAGAAATAGTTTAATGCAATATACTAAACGTGTGTTCTTTTGTAGGTTTTGATGAATGTCAAACAAAGCAATAAGCGATATATAGCAGTGCTCAAGGACAAGCACAAAATGGATGCATTACAAGAAGCTCAAGACAAAGTTTAGAAATGTTATAATTGAGTCAATATTAATTGTGATCTTGATTCCTCAATCTTGGCTCATAACATGGCTTCTCTACTAAAATTATTTTTCCAAAATCATGCATATCTAACTTAAGTGTCAAATGATTTTAAACTATGCATATTTATATTTGTTAAAATGTTTTTCAAACATGCCTCAAAAATCTGGGCTAAGATAATCGATTATGTACTTATGATAATCGAGTATCTCTAAGCCAAGACTACATGACAATCGATTGTGAATTAATGATAATCGATTGTGAGTAAGTCAGTTAACATCAGGTTTTTGCAAACTGCATAACAATCGATTGTGTACTTTTGATAATCGATTGTTAACTGAGGCAAAGTTTTCAAAACTCAGAAAAATCGATTATGAACTAATGGTAATCGATTAGAATGAGAAAAATGTCTCCCAGTGTTTTTAAATAAATTAATAATCGATTGTGGCTTTTGATAATCGATTATATATGAGACAGAAAGTTTTGAAATTAATTAATAATCGATTGTGGCTTTTGATAATCGATTATATATGAGACAGAAAGTTTTGAAATTAATTAATAATCGATTATGGCTTTTGATAATCGATTATATATGAGACAGTAAGTTTTGAAATTAATTTATAATCGATTGTTCTATTTGATAATCGATTGTTGGAACTAACCGTTGTCATACATTTTCAAATTACCTTCAGGTAATCGATTGTTGATATTTAACAATCGATGTTTTGCGTAAAATCTGGAAAAGATTTTCTGAACGTTGTTAAAATAATCGATTGTTGATTTCCTGATAATCGATGTTTTATGCCAAAAATTGGAAAGGATTTTTTAACGTTATAAATAATCGATTATTGATTTGAAGTAATCGATTGTTGACGTAAAATCTGGGATTGAATTTTTGATCTGATAGGCAAACAATCGATTGTTTAGTCTTGACAATCGATTGTCACTGAGTAATTTCACCAATCCTTAATTGGCAATTAGACAACGGTAAGACCGAGTTTTTCACCTATAAATACAGGCTTAACTCAGTGTTTTCACAACAACAACATATACAATTTAAGTATTTTCATTGCTAAAAGCTTTCTTACATTGATCATCATTTTCATTCATCCATAAAGCTTTTTGAAGAGCCATTCTATTGAGCTAAGTTGTTGTGATCTTGAGCGTACTATTTCTACTCATATCTACTCATTGAGGAGTACTTTGTAAAGTGAGTTTGTTTTGTGTTTGTAAGAGAATTGCGATTCTCGTTTGTTGAGGAACTTGTGATTCCTCAGTTGAAGTCTTTGGGATTGTTATCCCCGAGCAGTTGAAGTCTTTGGGATTGTTATCCCCGAGCAGTTGAAGTCTTTGGGATTGTTATCCCCGAGCAATTGAAGTCTTTGGGATTGTTATCCCCGAGCAATTGAAGTCTTTGGGATTGGTATCCCCGAGCAATTGAAGTCTTTGGGATTGTGATCCCCGAGCACCTAGGTGAGGCTTGTGTCCTCAGCTGTAACGGTTTGTTAAGCACCCGTAAGCTTGACAAGTTTAGTGGAAATCTCGAGAGAGTCTCTCGGGGACTGGACTAACCACGTTTGTGGCCAACCATGATACATCATTGTGTAAGTTTATTTTACTGCACTTGTTTTAATTTCTGCAAAGTTTTTAAATTCCGCACTAAAACGCTTAATATTTTTAAAACGCTATTCACCCCCCCCTCTAGCGTAAAGCGTTATTTCCAACAACATTCTCCCCAACTAAAATAAATGCTCGTCCTCGAGCGAGTCAAGAAACATACCTGGAGCCTCAAATAAACAAGGATATCTTCTCCGCATCTCCTGCTCAGTCTCCCAGGTGGCCTCCTCCACGGGTCGACTTCTCCACTCTACCTTCACCGAAGCTATGTCCTTTGATCTCAACTTTCGAACCTGCCGACCCAAAATAGCCACTGGCTCCACATCATATGTCAAGTCCTCATCCAACTGAATCATGCTGAAGTCTAATACATGAGACGGGTCCCCAACATACTTCCTGAGCATAGAAACACGGAACACCGGGTGAACCCCCGACAAGCTGGGTGGCAAAGCAAGCATATAGGCCACCTCCCCAATCTTCCTGAGTATCTCAAAAGGTTCGATGAATCATGGACTCAGCTTCCCTTTCTTTCCAAACCTCATCACGCCTTTCATAGGCGAAACCTTCAGTAAAACCTTCTCACCCACCATATAAGATACATCCCAAACCTTCCGGTCCGCATAACTCTTCTGCCGCGACTGAGCCGTACGAAGTCTCTCCTGGATAACTTTCACTTTCTCCAAGGCATCCTGAACTAACTCTGTCCCCAATAGTTTAGCCTCGCCGGGCTCAAACCAGCCAACTGGAGACTTACACCATCTCCCATATAAAGCCTCATACGGCGCCATCTGAATGCTGGACTGATAAGTGTTTTTATAAGCAAACTCCGCAAGTGGCAAGAACTCATCCCAAGAACCTCCAATATCAATAACACATGCACACAACATGTACTCCAATATCTGGATCGTACGCTCGAACTGCCCTTCCGTCTGAGGATGAAAATCCGTGCTCATCTGTATCGGAGTGCCCAACTCCTGATGAAAAGTCCTCCAGAACTGGGAAGAAAACTGAGTACCCCTGTCTGAGACAATAGAAACTGGAACCCCATGAAACCGCACTATCTCTCGGATGAAAATCTCTGATAACCGCTCCAAATAATAGGTGGTACACATCAGAATGAAGTGCGCAGACTAGGTCAGCCTATCAACAATCACCCAAATAGAATCAAAGTTCCTCGAGGTACGAGGGAGATTACTCACAAAGTCCATAGAAATCCTCTCCCATTTCCACTCTGGAATATCCATCTGCTCAAGTACACCACCGGGTCTTTGATGCTCACACTTGATCTACTGACAATTGAGACACCTAGCCACATAATTCACAATGTCCTTTTTCATTCTCCTCCACCAATAATGCTTTCTCAAGTCCAGATACATCTTTGCGGCACCTGGATAAATAGAATACCGCGAGCTATGGGCCTCCACTAATATCAACTCTCGGAGCCCATCCACATTGGGCACGCAAACCCGGCCTTGCATCCGCAATACACCATCACTATCAATAATCACATCTCTGGCATCATCATGCTGGACCCTGTCCTTCAGGACAAGCAAATACGGGTCATCATACTGGCGCTCCCTGATGCGATCATATAAAGAATACCGGGAAACCACACAAGCCAACACCCGACCGGGCTCAGAAATATCCAATTTCACCATCCAATTAGCCAAGGCCTGAACATCAATTATAAGGGGCCTCTCCCAAACTGGAATGTACGCCAAGCTACCCATGCTCACCGCCTTCCGGCTCAAGGCATCGGCCACTATATTGGCCTTTCCCGGATGTACAATATGGTAATATCATAATCCTTGAGTAACTCAAGCCACATCCTCTACCTTAAATTGAGGTCTTTCTGCTTAAACACGTGTGAAAACTGAGATGATCTGTGAACACCTCACAGGACATGCCATATAGATAGTCCCGCCAAATCTTCAAAGCATGAACTATATCAGCCACCTCCAAATCATGAATAGGGTAGTTATTCATGCATCAAAATGTAGAAAATCATTCTATCTATGATATGTGCGCTTTGGTTGTATTAGCATGATTTTCAGGTATAGGTTTTGATGAATGACAAACAATAAAGTCAAGTGTCAAACAACAATATTATATGACAAACAATCAAGATTGAATGCTGAGAAGCATATTGATGACGGAATTGCATAGACAAGCCAAAGACGAGCTCAAATGTTCAAGACCGAAGACCCAAGGCGTAGGTCGTTAGGTAGAACCAATGTAAGAGCAACGCTCAAGTTATCTCGTCTTTTGGCTCAACATAGGTCATCATAAATATGCATAAAATCATTTTATTAAATCATATTTATCATAAACATATTTTATTAAATCATATTTATCATAAACATATTTTAAATACTTCAAACAAAATGTTGTCAAAGTTCTCATTTTAACCAAAATGGTTTTTGAAGTAAGTATTCAAATCTGGACTAGAATAATCGATTATGCTGTAGACCGTTGCCAGTATTTGAACACTGGAACAGAATAATCGATTATGCAAAATCAAGTAATCGATTATTCAGCAGAAAATCAGCTTCTGATTTTCGGAACGTTGGAAGAATAATTGATTATGCAGAATCAAGTAATCGATTATTCAGCAGAAAATCAGCTTCTGATTTTCGGAATGTTGGAAGAATAATCGATTATACAAATCCAATAATCGATTATCCTTACACAAAATCAGCATAATTGATTGCCAATTAAGCAACGGACATAACACTTCTTTCACCTATAAAAAGAGGTCTTTTGAGCTGATTTTAAACAGACAACACCTCCCTATATTGATGTACATATTGACATTATTTGAGCATCATTTTAGAGCTTTTGTTGAGCCATTGGAGAGACAACTTTGAGTTGTTCATAGAGCTAAATTTGTATCTCTTTATCTACTCTTTTGAGAGAGTTCTTGTTGTAAAAGAGAAAGGTGTTTGAGAAGAACATATCTTCTCATTGATTGTCGGGTTCGCTAAGTACCCTAAGTCTTAGTGTGTGAAGTCTTGTGGTGCGGTATCCACGAGCAAGGTTGAAGTCTTGAGGTGCGGTATCCTCGAGCAAGTTGAAGTCTTGTAGAGTGTACATCTACGAGCAAGTGTAACGGTTTGTTAGGCACCCGAAAGCTTAACTGAGTTAGTGGAATCTCGAGAGAGTCTCTCGGGGACTGGACTAACCACAAGTTGTGGTGAACCAGGATAAATTCGGTGTGTTCTTTCCTTGCTATTTTAATTACCGAATTTATTTTATTCCTGCAATTTTAATTCCGCAATATTTATCAATATTCTTGTGCCGCACTATTCCCCCCTAGTGACGGGCATAAATACTAACAATTGGTATCAGAGCCTAACTCTCTGAAAGCCTTAACCGGTTTAGAGCGATATATTTTTTTTTGTTGAGAATATTGAACGCAGGAATGATGAGCGAAGGACACTCCACCTTTAGCCCTCCACTATTTGACGGAACAAACTATACATATTGGAAAGAGCGGATGAGAATATTCATCCAATCAAATAACTTTCGATTATGGCAAATAATCAAGAAAGGTGAACAAATGCCAACAAAGAAAGTTGGGGGAATCATGGTTCCAAAGGAGGAAAATGAATATGATGCCGAGGACATCAAGAAGGTTGAAAGAAACGCAAAGGCCGTCAACTTACTATTTTGTGCGGTGAATTCAGACGACTATCGGAAAATCTCTTGTTGCACAACCGCAAAGGAAATGTGGGATAAACTCGAGATCACTTATGAAGGTACGTCTCAAGTCCGAGAATCTAAAATTGATTTTCTAACACATGAATATGAACTTTTTAGAATGAGGGAAGATGAAGACATCGATAATATGTTCGAACGATTCTCAATGATCGTCAACGATCTTCATGCTCTCGGAAAAATATACTCGAACAAAGATCTAGTTCGAAAAATCCTACGGAGTCTCACTCCCAAATGGCGCTCCAAAGCAAATGCTATCCAAGAGTCGATAGGAATCACGGACGTCACAATTGATGGACTACGTGGTAACCTTAAAGCTTATCAAAGCACAATGCTTAATCCGTATCTTAGAAGTAATTCGAATATTGCCTTCAAAGCCTCATCTTCTAAAAGAGTAGAGGTAAGTGATTCGGAAAGTGATGATGATATTATTTCCAATGATATAATTGAAAAATTTTATAAGTTTATGAAGAAGGAAATAAAGAAGGAAGAACCAAGTCCTTCATGTCAAAATTGTGGAAAAATTGGCCACACCAAATCACATTGTCCAAAATCAAAGGACAAGAAAAAGAAGAAACACCATAGGCGCGTAACATGGGATTCGGACAGCTCGGGCGATGAAACTGCCGCATTATGCCTCATGGCAAACGAAGAAGAAAAGGTAAGTATTTCTAACTCTTACTCGTTTGAAGAAATACAAAATGCCTATGATGAATTATATGGTGAATTTGTTAAAGCTTCCAAAACCATAAAAGAATTGAAGAAAACACTTTCTTTGCAAGAAAAAGATTTTGAGAAAACACTTTCTTTGCAAGAAAAAGATTTTGAGAAAACACTTTCTTTGCAAGAAAAAGATTTTGAAAAACAACCTTCTTTAAAAGAAAAAGATTTTAAAAAATTGACTTGTGATAATGAAAAACTAAAAGAAGAAAATGATCTTTTAGAAAATGACATTACTTTTCTTAAAAATAAAATCAAAGTTTTAGAAGAAGAAAATAGATTTTTGGAAAATGACAACGTCGATCTCAAAAATAAAATCAAGGAGATGAATGAAGCCTCTTTAAGTGTTCAAAGTTCAAATTGTTCTTCTTGTAGTTCTTTGAAAATAGAGAACATAGAACTTAGAAATACACTAGAAAAATATAGTGTAAATGATTCTAAAACAAGTGAAGTAATTAAAAAGGATGATAGAAATGAGGTTAAACCACCTAGAAACGACTCTAGAATTTTTGTTAATAAGTCTAAAACTAATCATTTTAGACACAATTCTAGGATTTTTATTAATGAGTCTAGAATAAATAAATTCAGACCACCTAGAAATGACTCTAGGAATTTCAACGCTTCTAGGAATAACGACTTTAGATCACCTAGAACGCATTTGGCTCAACCTAGACATATGCACAACCCTAATGTTATATGTCATTATTGTAACCGGGTAGGACACATTGCACCCGTATGTTTTGCTAAACATAGAGATTCATATTTTGATTATAATTATTATTTGCCTAACCCCCAAGGACCCAAAAGAAGTTGGGTACCGAAAACCTATTTTTAGGTACTTTTGCAGGTGTGCTTGAAGACTACAATATTGTAGTAGATGCACCAAGCACGAAACCTTACTGCATCGAGGGGGAACGTCGGTTAGTTATCGTATTTTTGATAAAAACGTAATAATTGATATGTGCTAGCAATTAATATTAATTATTGATTCATGATTTGATAAGTGTTATTTTGAATAACAAATTGGTATCAACTATTTTTATGTTAAATGATTGATTCATGTTTTGATGAATATTTTTAGTTTAAACAACAGTTGGTATATTTGCGAAAAATGGCCGTCATTATGATTGGCATGTTTTTACTAACATTTGGTATTATTTGATATTGATATGATTTTTTTAACAATTGGTATCGTCAATAGTTTCAATAACAATTGGTACACTCTTTTTGCTAATGCCAAAAGGGGGAAGAATTTAGGCGATATGCATCGAATAAGGGGGAATGTCTTTACATTCTAGTATGCTTTAATTGAGGGGGAATATGGCGATATGCATCGAATAAGGGGGAATGTCTTCACATTCTAGTATGCTTTAATTGAGGGGGAATATTCTATTAAGGGGGAATTATATTAAATTGTTTACATGAATTGTATGTTGAGATATAGCATGAATTTAGGGGGAATCCAATATGCATATCTCCTGTTGTTTGTCATTATCAAAAAGGGGGAAATTGTAGAAAATCATTCTATCTATGATATTTGCGCTTTGGTTGTATTAGCATGATTTTCAGGTATAGGTTTTGATGAATGACAAACAATGAAGTCAAGTGTCAAACAACGATATTATATGACAAACAATCAAGATTGAATGCCGAGAAGCATATTGATGACGGAATTGCATAGACAAGCCAAAGACGAGCTCAAATGTTCAAGGCCGAAGACCCAAGGCGTATGTCGTTAGGTAGAACCAATGTAAGAGCAACGCTTAAGTTATCTCGTCTTTTGGCTCAACATAGGTCATCATAAATATGCGTAAAATCATTTTATTAAATCATATTTACCATAAACATATTTTATTAAATCATATTTTTAAATACATCAAACAAAATGTTGTTAAAGTTCTCATTTTAACCAAAATTGTTTTTGAAGTAAGTATTCAAATCTGGACTAGAATAATCGATTATAAAATCTGCATAATCGATTATGCTGTAGACCGTTGCCAGTGTTTGAGCACTAGAACAGAATAATCGATTATGCAAAATCAAGTAATCGATTATTCAGCAGAAAATCAGCTTCTGATTTTCGGAACGTTGGAAGAGTAATCGATTATGCAGAATCAAGTAATTGATTATTCAGCAGAAAATCAGCTTCTGATTTTCGGAACGTTGGAAGAATAATCAATTAAACAAATCCAATAATCGATTATCCTTGCACAAAATCAGCATAATTGATTGCCAATTAAGCAACGGACATAACACTTCTTTCACCTATAAAAAGAGGTCTTTTGAGCTGATTTTAAACAGACAACACCTCCCAATATTGATATACATATTGACATTATTTGAGCATCATTTTAGAGCTTTTGTTGAGCCATTTGAGAGACAACTTTGTGTTGTTCATATAGCTAAATTTGTATCTCTTTATCTACTCTTTTGAGAGAGTTCTTGTTGTAAAAGAGAAAGGTGTTTGAGAAGAACATATCTTCTCATTGATTGTCGGGTTCGCTAAGTACCCTAAGTCTTAGTGTGTGAAGTCTTGTGGTGCGGTATCCACGAACAAGGTTGAAGTCTTGAGGTGCGGTATCCTCCAGCAAGTTGAAGTCTTGTAGAGTGTACATCTACGAGCAAGTGTAACGGTTTGTTAGGCACCTGAAAGCTTAACGGAGTTAGTGGAATCTCGAGAGAGTCTCTCGGGGACTGGACTAACCACATGTTGTGGTGAACCAGGATAAATTCGGTGTGTTCTTTCCTTGCTATTTTAATTAACGAATTTATTTATTCCTACAATTTTAATTTCGCAATTTTTATCAATATTCTTGTGCCGCACTATTCCCCCTCCCCCCTCTAGTGACGAGCATAAATCCTAACACAAAACACATCCAATGCTAATTCTTGAAGCATCACAATATACCGAATAAAAGCCTGAAGCTGATGGCAATACTAGCATAGGAGGTGTAGTCAACACTGACTTGAGCTTTTGAAAGCTCTCCTTGCACTCATTTGACCACAAAAATGGTGCATTCTTTTGCGTCAAATTCATTAAAGGCGAAGCAATAGCTGAAAAAACCTGGACGAACCTGCGGTAATAACCCGTCGAACTGAGGAAACTCCGAATCTCAGTAGCTGAGGACGGTCTGGGCCAATTCTGCACCGCCTCGATCTTCTTTGTGTCAACCTGAATACCATCACTGGACACCATGTGTCTCAGAAAAGCTACGGAATTGAGCCGGGACTCACACTTGGAGAACTTCGCAGAGAGCTTCTACTCTCTCAACCTCTGCAATACAACCCTCAAGTGCTGCGCATGTTCCTCCTGGCTACGCGAGTACACCAATATATCATCAATAAACACGATCACAAAAGAATCCAAATACGGTCGGAATATACTATTCATCAGGTGCATGAATGCGACTGGGGCATTAGTCAGCCCGAATGACATAACAGAAACTCATAATGCTCATATCTTTTCCGGAAAGCTGTTTTCATAATATCCAAATCTCTAATCTTCAGCTGGTGATAGCCTGAACGGAATGAATCTTTGAGAATACCTTTTCTCCCTGAAGCTGGTCCAACAAATCCTCAATACGAGGTAGCAGATACTTGTTCTTCACTGTCACTTTATTCAACTGTCTGTAATCAATGCACATTCTCATCATGCCATCCTTCTTCCTTACAAATAACACCGGTGCGCCCCACGGCGACACACTCGGGTGAATGAACCCCTTATCTAGGAGTTTCTGCAGTTGCTCCTTCAACTCCTTTAGCTCTGCTGGTGCCATACGATAGTGAGGAATAGAAATGGGCTGAGTTCCCAGCACCAAATCAATATCGAAGTCAATATCCCTGTCTGGCGGCATGCCCGGGAGGTCTGCTGGAAACACATCAGGGAATTTCGACTGAATCAAGACTAGGAGCCTCAGCTCCACCATCCCTCAAAAATGCCAGATATGATAAACATACCTTCCCAACCATCTGCATGGACTTTAAGAAAGAGATTACCCTACTGGGTACATAATCAGTCGTACCACACCACACGATCATCGGGATACCCGGCATAGCCAACGTGACTGTCTTGGCGTGACGGTCCAGAACAGCATGGCACGGTGATAGCCAATCCATGCCCAAAATAACATCAAAATCTACCATGCTCAATAGTAGCAAGTCAGCTCGGGTCTCCAGACCCCAAATAGTAACAAGACAAGATCGATACACGTGGTCCACAATAATAGTATCACCCACCAGGGTAGATACATGCACAGGTAACACAGGACACCCTCGGGTAGTACCCAAATGATGAGAAAAGTAAGAAGATACATAAGAATATGTGGATCCAGGAAAAAATAAAACAAAGGCATCACTGTGGCAGACTGAGATAATACCTGTGATAACAGCATCTGAAGCAACATCATATGACCTTTCCTGAAGAGCATAACAATGGGCCTGACCACCCTCGGATAGGCTTCCCCATCTGGGGCGACCCCTAACTACCTGACCCTCACCCCTAGCTAACTGGGTGGGTGCTAAAGACACTGGGCCAGAAAATAAGGGCTGGCCCCTCTGCTAAGATAAACTGGAAGAACGACGGGGCCACTCCCTTCGTATATGCCCAAACTTGCCACACTCTTAACAACTCCCCGATGCCAGGGGCTGGGACTGAAGGGAACCCTTCGCACTAGAGTAGCTGGCCGAAGAACTCGGCCGAGATGAACCCTGAATAGATGGGGCATGAGACGAACGCTGTGCTGGAAGTGCACTCAGAGATGGCTGACCCTGCTGAGAGCCCCGATAACCCTGACCTGAAGATGAACCACGGTACTCCGACCGCGTTGGATGCAGAACCTTGAAAAAACGACCCCTGCTCTACAGAAACTGGCTCCTAGACGGAGAACCACTGGAGCCACCTGATCCTCGAGGCCTCTTGGCCTCCCTCTCCTCTCTCTCCTGACGCCAAGACATCTCAATATCGCGGGCTATATCCACCCCCTCCTTAAAGGTATGACTCAGGACCCTCTCTCGAGTTATCAGAATACGAATGGGATAAATGAGCCCGTCCACAAATCGTATGATCCTCTCCTGATCCGTCTGGACCATCCACGGAGACTAACGAGCTAACTTTGCAAATCTCTCCTCATACTGCATCACAAACATATCCGCCTGGTGAAGCATCTCAAACTGCCTACGTAACTCCTCCCTCTGCGACCTAGGTACCCACTTCTCCAAAAAGATAGTGGAGAACTCCTGCCAAGATAACGGTGCTGCACCTGCCGGCCTACGCTGCTCATATGCCTCACACCAAGTGAAGGCTGTTCCTGAGAACTAAAAAGTAGTAAAATATACCCCACTAGTCTCGAAGATCCCTGTTGTCCTGAGCATGCGTCGACATTTATCGAGAAACCCCTGGACATCCTCGCTCGGAACGCTGCTAAAAGTCAGAGGTGAAAGCCTGCTGAACCTCTCCAGACGACGCTGCTCGTCATCTGGAATCACTGGTACCCCATCACCCTGAATTGGAACAACTGGTGGAACAGGGGTAACTGGCTGAACTGGTGGTGCCTCGGGGGTATGCAAACCCTGTGCACCCTGCTCTCGAGTGCGAGCTGCGGGGGTCTAATGACCACCCCCGGTCTGGGATGTAGCTGCGGTAGTAGATGAGACTGCCTGAGCCAGGCCGGTGCAAACCAATATGATCTGAGCTAGGGCCTCCTGAAGACTCGGAATCACAATAGGCACTGCTGGTGCCTAGGCAGGCGCTACTGGGACCTCTACAGCTGGAGGCTGATCCTGAATTGGGGCAATTGGTGGGTCAACTGGTACTTCCCCTACTGCTTTGCCTCGACCACGACCACAACCGCGTCACTGGCCTCTAGTAGGTGGCAATGGTGGTCGTCCGCCACGTCCGGTCGCATGCGTTCTTGCTATCTACGAGAGAATAGAATATAGAAGTTTAGTTCTCGGATCAACAAAGTTGCACGACACAAATTTGAAGAATATGAAGTTTCTCCTAAAGGTTCTGCAGCCTCCCAAGGATAAGTACAGACGTCTTCGTACCGATCAGCGAGACTCTACCAAACCGGCTCATGACTCGCGAGGCCTGGTAACCTAGGCTCTGATACCAACTTGTCACGACCCAAACCCCAGCCGTGATGGCACCGTACACCTTGTATGGCAAGCCCGACCATATAATCAATCCCAACCAAAACAATGACTTAATTACAAGTTTTAAGATAAAATATCAGTTTAATAACCATAGAAATACTGCAGAAAACATATTCAATAGTTATAACAGCCCAAAAGATCCGGCGTCACAAGTTTGAGCCTCTAAGTACACTAATCAGTATCCTAAACATGGAAAAGTCTAGACATGGAAGCAAAAGATAGATAAGAGGAGACATCAGGTTCTGCGGACGCCAGCAGCTACCTTGATAACTCCGGAACCGATCTAGGCAATAGCAGATAAGCATAGCTAAGCCTCCGGGATCCCTGTATCTGCACACAAGGTGCATAGAGTATAGTGAGTACTTCCAACTCAGTGAGTAATAAAAATAAATAATAACTGAATGTAAGAAATCTGGTAGAAATACTATACAGTGCTATTTTCAACAGCAAGAGCCGTAAATAAGTACCAAACAGGGAAGATAATCTGATAGTTTCCTTTCCATCCGGCCAGTTACTAACACTGCTACGACGCGCAGCCCGATCCATAATGTTGCGGCGCACAACCCGATCCAATAAAATATAGCCGGCTGCGCTCATTGGGGGTGTGTACAGACTCTGGAGGGGCTCCTTCAGCCCAACGCTAATATACAGCGGTGTGCAGTCCGATCCATATATCACTGCGGCGTGCAGTTCGATCCATATAATATACTACTGCGGCGTACAGTTTGATCCATATATATATATATATATATCGAATAGCCTCACTACGGGGTCCTTGACCCCTCTCAGTCAATATAGACTTGGCCTCTCGGGCCCACTCAGCTAAGACAGGGTATTCAATCCTAGGTATGGTTCATTTGGGGTGCAAGTTGCAAAGTCCGGTGTATTTCATGATTTACAGTCAAAGTCAGGACAGCTGGTATGTGTCCAATAGGTAAAGTGAGGTTAAACAACTCAACATGCTCCCTAGTAGTTCTACAGATCGTTACAAGGCCCCAAACATGGAAAATAGCCCAAAATATTCCTGCACAAGCTCAGTCTCAGTCAAGAAGTACAGTAAGTCATCATTCGGGATGGACCAAGTCCGAGTCCCCAGCAGATACATCACCACGCTCATCACGAGACGCATGTCTCATCTCAACATAGCACCGCATAGTGCAAATACGGGGTTTTAAACCCTCAATATATCATTCATAACCATTGCTCACCTCAAACGGGCCAAAATCCTAGCTCGCCTTGCGCTTACCTCGCAAATAGACCTCCTCGGGTGTAGAATCTGATCAAAACCACAAGGAATGTGTTATAATAGGCGAATGGGTCATATCCCAATAGAAAGAACTCGAAAATCATCCAAAAATAGGAAGTTGGCAAAACCCGAGCCCCCCGCCCACTTCTCAAAAAATTACAAAAATCACATCACCAGAATCCTCGTCTCGCCACGAGTCCGTACATATCAAATTTAAAAGAATCGGAGTCCATTTGACCCCTCAAATCAACACTTTAAGATCACTTGGGTTTCAAGCCCTAACCACCATTTTTAACCTTAAAAACCTTGAATTCTTTGTGTTTAATCCATGTTTTAACACTATAACAATATACTCTAGGTCCAAGAGTCCATACCTGATGAATTCCCTCAAAAGTCTCAACAAAATCGCCCACAATCGCCTTAACCCGAGGTGCAAATGTTCTTCTCCTTTTCAAACTCATGAAAATCACTGTTCATTTAATCCAGCCCGACTTCCGCTTACGTAGTCAACTGATCGCTTCCGTGGTGTTCGCTTTTGCGACCACATGACCGCCTACGTGGTCCAACTTAAACTCCAGGGCCCGTTTCTGCGGTCAAAACGATTGCCTCAACGGTAGCCGCCTACGCGGTCAACATTCCGCTTTCGCGATCCCCAGATTTTCCTCAAGTTCCGCTTACGAGGCGCACCCACCGCTCTAGTGGTCACCGCTTAAGTGGCTCCCCTTCTGCAAAAGCGGAAGTACCATAAGCCAGATATTTATTTCATGCAACAAACTCCCAAAACCTTCGATCCACCATCCGGAATCACCCCGAGGCCCCCGAGACCCCAACCAAAACAACCAACCTACTCTAAAACATCATATGAACATGTTCCGATCATAAAAACACAACCTTTAACACGAAAATCATCAAATAAAGACGGAAAAGCGAGCTGCTCATCGCCGCCGGCCACCACGTCACCATCACCTGCAAAAAATTACTCATCCATATTGTATCTATGACTCAATTGGTAACTCCAGAAAGTGGAATCCCACAGAGATTAAACCCAATTCCATTGCTACAATGGTTTCCAGGAATAGATAGTGCCCCAACAGTCATGCAGCCTGTATCGAAGAAGGAGGAATCAAAAAGGCATTTGAAGGAACCAGATATGACAACAACAACGAGAAAGCTCACATTTTCAGTTGAATCGCTAAAGCAAACTTCTTCTGAAGTTGTTCAAGGTAATCGAACTCCAAATCAAGGCTTGTAACTCAAGTACTACCCTCCGATGGTGAATGATGGAGTTAAAATTGCAAAACTAAACCCCAAGGAGATAGAAGTACAGAACCAAAAATGGAAAACTGCTTCGATCGGCTATGTAATAGGAGGTAACCCATCTTTCAAAGAAATGCTCAAATATGTATATGGAGTTTGGAATACTGTTACAACACCTACAGTATTGTTACATGATGATGGTTTTTTCATCTTTAAGTTCGAATCTATGGAGGACAAAAGACTGATAACGCAAACTGGTCCTCATACCTTCAAAGGTAAGCCTATGATTTTAAAGGACTGGGATCCAAATTTTCAGCTCCAGACTGAGTCAATGCGAATTGTACCAATCTGGACCAATTTCCCTGGCTTGCCGATTCAATGTTGGGCAGAGGAGAACCTAGGTAGAATAGCTAGTTTAGTTTGAAAGCCTTTATGCACTGATAGGCTTACTACTGCTTGTGAAAGGATTTCTTATACTAGAATCCTAGTGGAAATGGATATAACCCAACCCTTACCCGATGAAGTGTATATTGAGATACCTGATGGAAGAAGCTAGCTGAAACCAGTGGAACTTGAATGGAAACCAACATTCTGTCAAGAATGTAACTCATTTGGGCATAAAGCAGGAGAATGTCAGAAGGAGGGGCAACAAACCAAAAGGCCACAGAATCAGAGAAAAAGGATCAAGAATAAAACAAAAATGCAATGAATGAGACTATAGTCATTCAACAGCATGAGGAGCAAATAGTTCAACCTGAAGTGGCACTATCAGTGAACAGCCGAGGCAAACAGGTAGTAACTATAAAAGGAGCTGTTGAGACTACTGATAAAGGGGAGATCAACTATGCTAAGCTGAATACCAAGACTACATCTACTGCATTAATTTTAAAGGAACCAACACAATGGATCCAACAGCAGAGACGCAGTGGAATAGAGACATCCATTAACGATAAAAGGGAATCTCAAGTAACCAATACCATCCATGATCAATGTCTCCTGGAAAATTAGAGGGCTGAACAAGTCCTACAAACAGAGAAAGCTACTAAAGTTCTTGAGGTCTAATAAAGTTGACATGGTAGCTTGTCTAGAAACTAGAGTGAAACAGCCACAACCACAGACAATATACAAGAAACTAGGGGTGGCTGGAACATTGAAAATAACTATGCTTGTGCACCCAATGGGAGGATATGGATAATGTGAAAATTGTCAAATGTCCATGTTGTACCTTTACAAACCACTAACCAAATGATTTACTGTTGGGTGACAGACAAGAATTCTACTTTTGCTAGCTACATCACCTTTGTCTATGGATTGCATTCCACACAGCAAAGAGTATCTCTATGGGATAGTCTGAGAACTGTCCACTATAATGGTCCATGGCTTATAATGGGTGACTTCAACAGTGTGTTAGGAGTGGAGGACAGACTTAATGGGCAACCAATACACCAATAAGAGATGCCTTCCAATGCTGCATTGATGATATAGGAGTAGTACAGATTACCAAGAGAGGGAACAAATACTCTTGGAGCAATAAGAGAGATGGTGAAAACATGATTTACAGTCATATTGAGTGGGCTTTTGGTAATGCTGAGTGGATCAACACTTACACTGGAGTGGAAGCAGTATATATGCTGCCTGGATACTCAGATCACACACCCATAATGATAAATACTGAAGTTGTTAAAACCATAATGCACAGACCATACAGATTACTCACAACAGTCATGCAGCAAGACAGAGAAGCAGTTCAGAAAGTTTGGAGCCAACAGCACAAAGGCTACACTATGCACTCTATCTGGAGCAAACTGCAACAGCTTGAACAAATTACCAGACACATTCACAAGGAACACACCTCTGTGGAGCAGAAACTGCAACAAATGAGCGAAGAACTGAATGTAACACAAAGCAGGCTGAATGAAGACCATTTTAACAAGCAGGATATCCAAAAAGAAAAACAGTTATTACAGAACATTGAAAATAGGAAGCAGTCTAAGAACAAATAATGAGGCAGAAATCAAGAGCCAATTGGATCCAACTGGGAGATAACAATACAAAATACTTCCATGCCTACATGAAATCCAGACAAGCAAGAAACAAGGTGAGTTGTATCCTTACAAAAAACCAGATGAAACATACTGATCCACAGCAGATACAACAACACTTCACCCAATTCTTCCAAGAGCTACTGGGTACAGCAGCAACACATCTACCAGGCATTAACATCACTGTGACCAGAGATGGACCCTGCCTCACCCTGCACCAACAACAGCAACTTTTGTCACCAGTAACAGAGCAGGAAATTCACCAGATTGTGTAGAAGCTTCCTCAAGATAAGACTCCAGGTATTGATGGCTATCCTGCAGAATTCTTTAAAGAATTTTGGCCTATTGTGGGGAGGGGGGGGGGGAAGTTACATAGGCAGTGCAACAGTTTTTCCAAACCGGGAAACTATTGAAACAGATTAACTGCACAACTGTCACTTTGATTCCAAAAGTACAAAATCCCAGCTATGTCAAATAATATCGATCCATTGCCTGTTGTTCACCTCTGTATAAAATCATCTCTAAGATCCTAACAAATAGGCTAAAACTGGTTGTCGATTATTTAGTTGGGCAGTCCCAATCGGCCTTCATAGAGGGGAGAAACATACTAGATAATGTTATTATGGCACATGAGCTAATCAAAGGCTATAATTGCAAGACAGTATCCCCTAGATGCATGATTAAAGTTGACATTAGGAAGGTCTACGACTCTGTTGAATGGGACATTCTCAAGGCAGTACTACTTGAATTTGGAATTCCTTATAAAATAGTAGTACTAATAATGAAGTGTGTCTCCACAGCCAGTTACTCCCTTTTGATAAATGGAGGACTGACCAAGAGATTTGACGTAAGAAAAGGACTAAGACAGGGGACCCAATGTCCCCCTACTTATTTGTTGTAGCCATGGAGTACCTAACTAGATCTTTAAAAAAGCTACACAGAAACACAGACTTTGATTTCCACCCCAAATGCTCCAAACTACAAATCACACACATATGCTTTGCAGACGACCTTTTGATGTGTTGTAGGGCTGATGAAACTTCCATGAAGTTACTGATGAATGAATTTGAATAGTTCTCTCTAGTATCAGGCCTCCAAGCCAATATGGATAAAAGCTTCTTATATATAGCAGGCGCATCAACTAACTTCAAGGAGAAAATATGCTCTGACCTCCACCTAACAGAGGGCACCCTTCCTTTCAAATACCTAGGAGTACCCTTATCCACAAAAAAAGATCACTATCACAATGTATGCCCCTAGTAGAGAAGATAGTGGACAGAATTAAAAACTGGATATCAAAACACCTATCTTATGCTGGCAGAATCCAACTTATCAAAAACGTTCCGTTTGAAATGCAAACTTATTGGGCCCAGGTATTCCTCATTCCAAAAAAAAATTATAAAACTGGTAAATGGCATTTACAGTAATTACCTGTGGACTGGTAGTCATGAAACTAGTCATAGGAATCCAATCTCCTGGGAAACACTGTGTAAACCAATGGCGGTAGGAGGGTTGAACATTATCTCCTATGAAAGATGGAATAAAGCGGCTCTATCAAAACTTCTCTAGGCCTTAATGGCAAAAAAAGACAAACTCTGGATCGAATGGATTCATTGTCACTACATAAAGAAAAAAGACATTAATAGTGTGGAAATTCCTAAACGAGCTAGTTGGCTCGTTTGGATGTTGTTTGGCGCAAGAGAATGGTGGGAAACTGATGGCACAAGAATACAAACATGTACAAAAATGGGCAATTTAGTATCAGGAAGGCATACATTCAGACCACTTCTCAATATCCCAAGGTTCGATGGAAAAAATTACTAATGGTGATTGGCATGCTCCCGAAACAGAAATACATCTTATGGATGGCGCTGCATAGATGGTTGACAACAGTTGAAGGATTAGCTAAATGGGGAATTCACATTAATCAATCCTGCATTTTATGTGGAAGATACACTGAAGAAGCTCACGACCATTTATACTTTGACTGCTTATACTCCAAAACGTTGTGGTAAGGTATGTTACAATGGTTGAGTTATAGAAGAACGACAGGCACATGGGAAACAGAAGTCCAATAGTTAACTGCTAATGTTAACAGTAGAAATCCCAGAAAAACTATCCTAGGTGTGGTGTTTGCAGCAGTAGTTTACAACATCTGGATGGAAAGGAACAAAAGAAGGTTTCAACAATCAAGCAGAGATGCCAAAGATCGAGCAAAGGAGATTATACTTCAAGTGCACTTCACTGGCATAAAGCTATCTAAATGGTCGCCCATGTTAGAGAACATTAACAACTATCCTTTGTGTGAGTATCCACAATTGTAGCAACTTTTTCTCTGTAATAGGATATTAGCTTAACAACAATAGTTGTAGAGTTTCAAAATGATTGTATTTTTGAGATCTATTCTAGAGTCCAAAATAACATATGATGTAAATTTGCCAAATAGTTGAAATAAAAACAAAATTTCTTCTAAAAAAAATAATTTGACTAACATTACTAATTTCTCTTAATATGGCCCGTTCCACTTTTGAATTGCTTCATTTGTTCTATTGTTTAGTTTTCCCTTTAATTACTTTTTTGCAAGTAACTTTTGGTTAAATATGTGATTATTTGACCATCAGATTAGCAAACATACTTCGACTTTCCTCTCCACTCACCATGCTTCAATTCCTCTATCTTGAATACCTTCTTCCAAAAATGTTGCTGGTGATGAGCTGGGGAGCAGGGAGGGTTTTGTATGGGTCAAAATTAAATTCGTGATAATTAGTATGCCTAATCGGCTTTCAAGCTCGTTCGGGCTAATAAAAGGTATAATCACTTGCTGATAACTGTATTTCGAGGTTACTCGACCTAATTAACGAGACTATAGCCTATTCATTGTTCACGGATGTCCCTTCGACGTAGCCACGACCATCTATCGTCAGCTGGCAAGATTCATAACTATAAATATTAAGAGAAAGAACCCTAAAAAGGGGGGATACTTCTTCTTCTTCACCTCCACTTCTAAAAGAGGTGGAGAAAACCATTGTAAGGTTCTGAACCTCTCCATGGAGAGGCAGACCATGTAAATCTTAATCAGTAAAAGATCTCCTTCCCCCTTTTTTTAACTTATAACATTTGTCTCATACACTCTCTGTCTGGTTTTATGATTTATTACGATCGGTTATGATTGCTCCTCTCATTGTTTTTATTGATTTATGCTTATAAAGTATATGAGAACTTTGAGCTAAACAATTTGGCGTATGAGAACTTTGAGTTAAACAATTTGGCGACGTCTGCGGGGATTTCATAGAAGATCGCGTAGTTTATCCTTGGACCAAAAAAGGAAAAAAAACAACCCAGCTCGAACAAGCCAAAGGGTGCATCGGATAAAAGGAATTCAAAAGCCTCAAGACAATCTTGCTTCTACATCCCGCGTCTCCGAGCAAGGGGAAGAAGATGAAGAAGAAGAAGAAGTTGATCCCCATCCCTATGGGAAAAATGCGCATAAGGTTCCTCGCCCCCTTTTTACATGGGATCCCGCAAAAAAGGAGAAAAGCATAAAAGCATCTCGAACCAAGATCTGTAATGGGTTAACCTATGCGAACCAGTCAAGAAGACTACAAGCACGAGTTACGCAAGATCCTAAACCATAATCAAATCCCAACGCCCAACACGAAGCGGGTTATGTGGGAGAACAAAAGTTCAACTACGAGTTGAACTGGGACTCAAGCCAAGTGCCTTCACCATTAAGAAATACAAACGGTTCAACTACGGTTGAATAACAGCTCAGGCTACGTGCCCTCGCCCAACAAGTTCAACTATGAGTTGAATTGGGACTCAGGCTATGTGCCTTCGACATCAAAAAATTACAAAGGTTCAACTATGGTTGAACAACAACTCAGGCTACATGCCCTCGCCCAAACGTTTAGCTACGAGTTGAACTGGGACTCAGAACAAGTGCCATCGCCATAAAAATTTACAAAGGTTCAACCATGGTTGAACAACAGCTCAGGCTACGTGTCCTCACCCAACAAGTTCAACTATGAGTTGAATTGGGACTCAGGCCAAGTGTCTTCGCCATCAAAAAAGTACAAAGGTTCAACTATGGTTGAACAACAACTCAGGCTACGTGCCCTCGCCTAAAAGTTTAATTACCAATTGAACTTGGACTCAGGCCAAGTGCCTTCACCATTAAGAAATACAAAAAGGTTCAACTATCGTTGAACAACAACTAAGGCTACGTGCCCTCGCCCAAAAGTTCAACAATGAGTTGAACCGGGACTCAAGCCAGGTGCCTTCGCCATTAAGAAATACAAAAGTTTCAACTACGGTTGAACAACAACTCAGGCTACGTGCCCTCGCCCAAAATTTCAACTATGAGTTGAACTGGGACTCAGGCCAAGTGCCTTCGTCATTAAGAAATACAAAAGGTTCAACTACGGTTGAACAACGACTCAGGCTACGTGCCCTCGCCCAAAAGTTCAACTACGAGTTGAACTGGGACTCATGCCAGGTTCCTTTGACATTGACAAATACAAAAAGTTCAACTACGGTTGAACAAAAACTCAGGCTACGTGCCCTCACTCTAAAGTTCAACTACGAGTAGAACTGGGACTCTGGCTACATGCCTCCGTTGCAAGAGTCACAAACTCAACTACGATCGAATCAAATCCAAGAGTATACGTCTCCACAGCTACGAGCCGGGCCGCGATCAGAAGAGGCCGAGCGCATATGAATTTCACCATGTTAAGGGTCTGCTGCATATGAAGTTCCCTCCTCACCAGCTCTTCTACCACGGTTCGTTCCGTAAGTGTTCACGCAAATCACGGCACCAGTTCCGGTAGCGGCAGTACTTCTCAAACAACCGCATAAAGAATACTGAGCAGACGTTGGCCCGGCGAATGCTCTCCACCTCCAATAAGAATGACTACAGCAAACAGAACAACAGTTATTATAAGAAGATACACTAAGAAATAAATAAACTGAGGCTTCGCACGTACCTTTAAACCCAGAGCGGCCACCATGTCCATCAACCCAACATCTGAGATTCCCCTCAAGGACGCGCTCTCCTCCTACGAGCACATAACCTCGAACATCGTCACCAGATTCTCCTCCTCGAGCAGCAGGTTCGTCTTATTAGGAATCTCCACAAAGCGTTAATCCCCGTAGGCCTGTACCGCTGGGTGGGTATAACTCTCCTGGAACAGGCGGACATCCTCAAGGTCCAAGTCAGACTCAAAATCATCCCCCTCTCCCGAGGCGCCCCCTCCTTCCGCCGCCCTGGATATCAAGGCCTCCGCTTCTCGGGATGTTGTAGCACCTGCACTCCCCGAAACATCGATGCCCATCTCTTCCACCAACACAGTTGCTAAGGAACTACCTTCCCTCTAAGCAATAGGAGCTAAAACTTCATATCGCCGAAGCGACTGTGTCACCTTGGCCTAAGACAATCAGGGCAACCCTCACTAAATGCCCACCATCTGCGGCAGGATCCGCTACATTTCCTTTCTGCTTCCGATGGCGGAGAATCCAAGCTAATCACCACCGGAAGGACCGGGGTGAAGTCCAGTCTACGCCGAACCAGCATCTTTTCTTCTTCTTACTGTACCCTGGAACGCACGACCCCTGAAGATTCTTCTACTCGGTGCACGGACCATGCTGAAGAGCGAGCCACTGAGGATTCAACAAAAGTCGCCCTCGAAACTAGGCAAGGCGCCGACATTGCAATCAAGCGGGCAGTCGCCCCTGGCTTGCGGAAAGCGAGCTGAGGTGCCCTTTTGCTGCGTGGTATCCCTAATCAACAAAAGAGCAAAGGTCAAGGGAAAGAAACTGAGTACTATGAAATAAGAGCAACACAGTAAGCTAGATTCTTACCCGCAACCGGCCTACGGCTATGGGCCTCCCAGAAAGATACCCACGCGCGAATGCCCGCTGTAATAGGAAGTACGGCCTCGACGCACTCACGGATGCCAGAAAATGGTGCCTGTGGTGCACCTCCAGCTATGGCACAAGAGGAAGGTCAGTGCGTACGAATATGAAACGGGGCATATAACCAAAAGAAATCAAGACCAACGTAAAAAAAACTTACGTTCATGGTTCCATTCCTCTGGGAAGTCGGTAGCACAAGCCACTCGGTGCTCGATTCTAATGTAGAAAAAGTGCTCATAAGGATGGGTATAAACCTCGTCATCAAGTTCCGTAGCTAAGCCACTGACCCCACGAGGACCAACCGAACCATGGTACCTCGTACCCTCTGGGGGCGTAGAGAGTTAGTACGTGCTCAAGGGTAATCTCCCTCCATGCCAACTCATATATTTTATCAACATCGCCAACAACTTGTAGTAGGAAGGGACGAGCTGACCGGAGCATATCCTATTGTGACAGCAGAAGCCCACCACTAGCATTGGAAGAGAAAGCTTGAATCCCAGCTTGAAAGGGTAGGCTAAGAAAATGCAATCCCCTCGGTGGTCGACATGTACTCTCTCCCTGCTCTTAGTGAGCACGATGTCAGTGAAATGAGGAATGTCACACTGATCCCACAGTTGGACGATGCCTACTTATCCCATCAATGGGGCTTCGTCTATGTGGTCATCTCCTTCATAGTCGGAGAAATCAGTCATCGGATCGCCGGGCACAGAAAGAATGTCGGTCACCGATGGGAGCCTGTCATTATCGGGAGAATCGGTGGTCCTCACCACCTTAGACGAACCCTCAACTGCCGGAACTGCCGCCAGAATAATATCGGAATAAGAGCAAGTCAATATATTAAAGGAAACAAGCAAAGTTCATCGAAAAAGCAAGAGGAGGCGAAGATCAGATGATAAATGACAAAGAATGAAGTAACAAGTTTTAGCAGAAGACGAAGTAATCTGAAACAAGAAGAACTGTCTCTCTCAGAATTTCTCTTAAGAAAATATTGGAAAAGTAAGAACTAAATTATACAACTCCTTATTTATAGACAAAGCATAAATGGCTTTCACGAATCCATAAGGCCATCATTAACTGCCTGACCAACCGCAAAATGGTTCGGGTCTACAGTAATGGGCATCATTATGACAGATACCACAAAATGGCCATTCAACCGTCAATTGGAACGTCACCCTTAAAACAGTTGTAACAGTCCCAAGACACCAAAAGCATGCCTATGCGTCACTAAACAATTGACACCTTGATGTGAGATATAGTCACAGGGGCTGGTATTGTTCTGAGATATTGCCCGAGGGGCGAATTTGTTGACATTGTGCCTGAGGGGTGAACCTTAATGTACTTATCTTTCTTATTGACCTCTAATGTCTTGTTTAATTATGTAATTGTGCCCGAGGGGCAGATCTTCTATGCTTATCTATTCTAATTTCTTGCATTCAATTGCTTAACTGTTGAAAAGCCATTTTTGAAGAAGCTTAAACTGAGCTAAGGTGCTTAAGAGATTTCACAACTTCATTGCTTTCTTACTGGTTTTGTATTTCTTCTATATAACATGTTGATGTACTCTCTGTGATTTCCTATAACTCGGTCTTCATTTATTTTTATTACTCGCTTAATTGGAAGTACTCACTTTATTCCCTGCACCTAGTGTGCAGATTCATGTATTTCTGAACCCAGTAGAGGGTATTGATTGCTCAGAGGCAGAGTCATCGGATTTTAGCAAGGTAGCTGCCCACGTTCGCAACCATCTTGATTTTATTAGGCTGTATTTAGTACATTTTTTACTCTAGTTATATTCGAGCTTTAGTAGATGCTCAACACTAGTGACACCCAAGTATGGGCCTGTGTTAAGTTTGTTTTTCCGCAAATTATACTGTTAAATGCTTATTTTTTAGATTTTATCATGTTTATGATTTAATACTTATTATTTTATTGCTTAATAATGGAATGGGAATGTGTCGGCTGTCCTTGTTTTCACGAGAGGCACTATACCGACCGGGTCTGGGTTTAGGGTCGTGACAAGTTGGTATCAGAGCCTAGGTTACATAGGTCTCACGAGTCATCAGCATGTTTAGTAGAGTCTCGTGGACTAGTACAGAGACATCTGTATTTATCCTCGAGAGACTGCAGAACCTTTAGGAAAAATATCACATTCTTGAATTCTTATCATGCGTCCTTGATTCAGCTTTAAAACTAACTCTTGAAATTCCTTCCACGCATCCGTATGCGCGCATGAGCCCTCAGTATCAGATGTGCATTGACGGCTTGCGATTCCCTGATTAAGGGGTGAGATGTGATCTCTGTGTGTTTGATGTTGGGCCAATATGGAGGACTGGAGGCCGGATTTTTCCTATAGCTTGAGCATCGAGGTGCTGATTATGTAAGCCGTGTCTTTGAACTTATATATTCGGTAGTGCCCCTGTTAGTAGAAGTGACGACTGGATAGTTATGTGATGAGTGTGATGTGACAGCGAGATGTATTCAATTGATTTAGAAGCAACGAGAAGGGTGTGTTGGAGGATAGAGTAACTATTAGGTGCTTGATTTCCATCTTGATTCGATTTATAGCCCCGAGTTATGGGTGTGTGAAGAACCTTTTTCATATTTCCTAGTTGGGAATGAAGTAAATTTCATATTACAGTATGAGTTCAGACTCAGGAAGATCAAGCGACTGCGTAATGTTTATGATAGTGGAATGTATACAGAAATGCTAGTTTGACGAAAAATAGATGGGTTATCTCATGCGGGGTGTTATGAAGTTGTGTGGTCCATATGTTGTCTGTTAGGAGATCTCATTTACAAGTTAAATATACATGTTGAAATTTTATTTTTGGGTCGCTCAAGTGAGTGGATTTAACTTTTACGAGGGTGAATCCGAGATTTGAAGAAGATTTAATGTACTAGATGGTTGATGTTTCATGAGTTTATGAAAGATCGAGTTTAATCTCACTATGGTATTTTGGCAGTAGTAGAGTATAAGTATTATGAGTTATTATGTTTGTTTTTATCTATGGCTTCGAACCAAGTATGGAAGTCTGCTATTAATTAGTTGATTGTATGGTTATGTGCTAGGGTTGGTTCCAGTTGAGGCGCACGGGTGAATCAGTTATGGCCTATGGAGATTGAGACTGATGATAACTCGAGTAAAGGAAAATTCTTGGCAAAGGCTATAGTATGTTTCATAGGTGTGTGAGAATCACGAAATGTCTTGAGTTGTTGATGGTAAAACGTACTTGATGCATAGAGCAGGAATGTGCTTGGTTGTTGTAGAATCATGTTACACTATGCTGTGTTGGAGTGCTATTGAGCCACTGGTTGTTCGGTTTGTTTTATCAGGCTAATTGCAGTTTGAGTAGAGTGAATGGCTCTCGAGAATGGTTCTAATGTATTCAAGATTGTACATATAATAATTAGAAAATTGTCAAGTGTATGATTTGTCTAGGAACTGAGGTTTTCACTGGAGAGTGTCAAGACTTTTGTCATTTCTATATCAATTATCGGATTCTATACATCAGTATTAGGAAGGTAATGGCTTAGGATTTGCAGGAAGATTTTTCAAGTAAGGTATTTTGAATTTGGTGCTTTTGGGAATATTTAAAAGAGTATTTAGCGGGTTGTGAGCCTTAGACTGTATGGTATTATGCTTGGGTCTCGTGTGGTGAGTCTGGGTTGAGGAATTCTGATGCTATAGTAAGAAGGAATATCAATTTGAAGGTAAAATCAGAGGAACTCGGATAGATGGGATTGGATACGGCGATTCGTGTGCTATATGGAGTTGGAGACTGAGAGTTCTCATAAACAGGTTATGTTGTGGTTGTAGGTCGCGTGATTGGCACTGTATCGTGACTATCGGGGCTAGGAGAACCGAGTGGATTTTTTCTGCTTGGTAAGTTAGGATTTGAGGGATATTGGGTATAGATTGATTGTATCCGTGTCGTATTATTCTATACTATTATGCTAAGGCGATGATGTTGGCTATGCCGAGAATGCCACAGACTGATTGCACGAGTTGTGGCTTGAGATTGTATTGATGTGTCATGTCACCGGAGTAGTGGTGTTGTATTAGATGAGATCGTTGGGATCTTTAATGATTACAAACTGTTTCGATTTCAGCAATTTGGAATGATAATATCAAGGTTTGGCTCAGAAATTTGCTATGGTCTTTTCCAACGGAGAAGTGGCTTCGTGAATGGTTGATCTGATAAACGGTTATAGCTTATTTTGTGTTTCATTTATCATTGGAAATATATGAAAGTGACAGAAGGAAACTTTAGTTGATAAGAGGTTTTCTATCGATATTCAGTTGTTGTGTGCAGCTGTTGTGATTAGAAGTTATCGCTACCAGTGTTTGAGTTATGTGATATATCATGTAATTTCACCTGAGCTTACAAATATGGTTTGTTACAGCTTGTTCAGACTTATTCACAGTATAAATGTGAGATTCTGCTCGTATTGGAAATGTGGTTCTATGGTTTATGGGCTAGATTGGATTGTGAAATTTTATCTACAATGTGTTATCGGACCTATATGAGATAGGGTGATGTGGGATCACCTCCGGGTATATGCGTGGTAAGGTTATTCGGCGATTGGTTGGCTTTTGGAACAACTCTAGGCACGTTCGAGGATGAACATATGTATAAGTGGGGGAGGATGTAATGACCCGATCAGTCATTTTGAGTTTTTACACTTTTCTCGCCAATTCTCGGGCATGACTTTCCCCGAGTAGTATATTATGACTTATGTAAAGCTTTGATTTATCTTTTTCAGGATGATCAGAATGAATTTGGAAAAACAGTTCTCAGTTTGAAGCTTGAAATTTGAAAGGTTTGTCCGAGATTTGACTTCTTAGTATATGATATCGAATTGGAAATTTAATAATTTGATTAGCTCAGTTAGGTGATTGGGACTTAGAAGTGTGTCTGGAATATTTTTGTGATGTCCGATGTAGAATTAGGCTTGAATTGGCGACAGTTAGTTTTTTGGTAATTTCCGAGCGGTAGTGGAAAATAGGCTATCAGCGTTGGAATGAAATTCCGACAGTTGGAACAGGTTTGTAATGTCATTTTGGATATTCCTGCAAAATTTCAGGTCAATCGAGTTGTTTTGGATAGTTTTGGCATCGTTGGTGGAATTTAGGAGTTTAGAAGTTCTTAGGCTTGAATTTGATGTTGATTTGGTATTTTGGTGTTGTTTTGGATGTTCCAGAGGTTCGACTTAGTTTGGGTAGTGATATATGACTTATTTGAATTATTGGTTTAGATTCTGAGGGCCTCAGGTGAGTTTGAATAGGTTTGGATTGTGTTACGCTTGTTTTCCTTATGTTTCGATATCGTTTCTTCAAGCATAAATGACATCATACTGAAAAAATGAGCTTCGATTTCTTTTTTGATTGAAGCATTAAATCTGTATCGTAATTATGGACTTGTAGATAAAAAAGAATCGTCGAATTTGGACATATTATGAGGATTTTATGGTCATTTTACTAAGAATTAGGCTGCCAGATTTTTTTCAGTTTAATTACGAAATGGTCACTAACGGCGTATTTAAAAATATACACTATTTGTTAATATTAAAACGTCAAATTGAGCGATTCAAAAGCCTAACATGACTAGAATTTCACAAGGAATCCATTGGAGGCATAAAATATGAGTTTCAGAATCGTTTGTCGTGAGAAACAAGCAGAATAGCTAGCAAATAAATTTATATAACTAAGGTTTGTTCATTCGATCATATTTTGAGTTGTGGAGCTGGAATTTGCGTAATTTTGGAGGCGATTTTCGCAATAGGGATTGGGATAAGTGTTCTTTACTCGGTTTTAATTATATTTTATGAATCCATCTTAGAATTTGATTGATGATTTCAAAGTGAAAAAGGTGGAGTTAGGGCTTGAGATTATGAGACCTTCTAGAGATGATTTAAGGGGTCAAACGAACTCCGATTTTCGAGTTCATTATATGTACGGACTCGTGAGATGATGAAGAACATTTTTGTATAAAGATTGTGCAGTTCCATGATGCAGGCTCGGGGGTCGGGTTTTGACTGATTTCGGGTTTTGTACTTAAAATCGATATTTTTCAATTGGAATTAATTCCTTTAGCATAATTTGATGATAAAAATCTGAGCTTGGTAGATTTGGAGCAGTCGGAAGTTCCTTAGAGAGGCAAGCGTGTTACATAGTAGCTTTTCGGGTTAGTTCGAGATGAGTAATGATTTTAAATGTTGTTCTGCCGGTATGAAACCCCGGATTGCATAACGTCGTGCTATATTAAGGTAAAAAACACACTAGATGACAAGCGTGAGGTCGTGAACCGTTGGGGATTGCGACTTAGTCCATCCCGAATGACTATTTTTTTGTATAATGGGTAGCTAATTATTTGATATTATTATACTTTGGGCTAAATGCCATATTTGTGTTTCATGCCAACTTTTTGAACCCTTAGGGAATTATTAATGATATTTTCCTCACTGTTTGATTTCATACATGTGCTCAGTCATGCTATATTTTAACTATTTTAAAACTCGGCTACGTTATTCTTTTTTAAACATATTAATTGATTTATTTCAAAGCTATTTAAGCTAAGCTTCATATTTTACTAATGCCCGAGGGGCTTATGAGATTCTGACTGAGTAAGGCCGAGGTCCTGTATTTTGAGGATACTTTTGGGTTGGGCTGCACGCTAGATAAATGATATACTGATTATGTTAATGTTGCCGAGGCCTTGAGATTGTGCGCCACAAGGTGACTTGATATTAATACGAGGTCGAGGGCATGTTTATGATGCCATGATATGGCTTGATATTGCGTTTGGGCCGTAAGGGTCCCCTCCAGGAGTCTGCATACCCCTAATGAGCGCGGATACCCATTGTGATGTGAGATATAGCCCGAGGGGCTGGTATTGTTCTGAGATATTCCTCGTGGGGCGGATTTGTTTACATTGTGCCTAAGGGCTTATCTATTCTAATTACTTGCATTCAATTGCTTAACTGTTGAAAAGCCATTTTTGAAGAAACTTAAACTGAGATAAGGGGCTTAAGAGATTTCCCAGCTTCATTGCTTTCTTAGTTGTTTTGTATAGCTTCTATGTAGCATGTTGATGTACTCTTCGTGATTTCCGTTCAATCACTATCCATTTATTTTTATTGCTCACTGAGTTGGAAGTACTCACTTTACTCCCTGCACCTTGTGTGCAGATTCAGGTATTTCTGAACCCGCTAGCAGGTATTGGTTGCTAAGAGGCAGAGTCATTGGAGTTTAGCAAGGTAGTTGTCCGACGTTCGCAAAAATGCTTTTCTCCCTCTCGATTTCATTAGACTGTATTTAGTACATTTTTGGCTCTAGTTGTATTCGGACCTTAGTAGATGCTCATGACTAGTGACACCCCGGTATCAGGATGTGTTGGGTTTTTTTCGCAAATTATACTGTTAATTTCTTATTTTTTAGATTTTATCATGTTTACTATTTAATACTTATTCTTTTATTGCTTGAGATTGGAATAGTAATGTGTCAGCTGGCCTTTTCTTCACGAGAGGCACCATCACGATCGGGTCAGGGTTTAAGGTCATGACATGTATACTCTGGCTAGATGTCCGCCTTCGTGTCCCTTAGCCTTTTGACAATCTTCGATTCTTTTGATAAATTTCCTCTCCAGTTCTACTATGCCTTGCTCCAAGTATCCTAGTCGATTGTCGGCACTGACAGCCATGTTCTCACATTCCTCAATCAGCTTCAAGTTGACCTCTTGTATCTCGCGGTGTTCACTCTCGCATTTGCAGAAACTTTTGCGCAACTAGTTGTATTTGACTTGTCCTTCGGCCTATTCATCTATGATTATGTGACCTTGAACAAACCCAGGTTGGCCCGGGCCTTCATGATTATCCTCCAACCACCCTGAATAGAAGGGAGTATAACCAACATGGTATCTTTTTGGCTCGATGATTTCTCTCCCAATTACGATCTCGATGTGCCACATATGCTGAGCTTGGAACTTGTAATGAATATCATTAATCTAGAAGTTAGCCTGAAAATGACTCATCTTGTTGACCCTGGGTACAACTTTCTTCCTACCAGCTTGCCTTCTAACTGCAGAGGGATGTACGGGTATGTTCCTCTTAGACTAAGCAGTATCAGGAAAGGTGCATCTCTGGATCGGGCGATGAACTCCTCGGTCGGGAACCATTCAAACAGCCATTGAACTTGTTCTTCGGTCAGATTTTCAAAAATATCAGCCCATTCTCTAGCATTCTACAGCTGGGCGAACATATCAGGGATGTAATTCATTCACTTTGGATGATGGAAAGCGATGTGATCATCCTAGTCCCTTCGTCGAATTTCTTGTCGGTATTCTCCCTTTTGGAGATGTTCCATGGGCCAGAGTTCAAGTACTCCCTCTATTTCATATTGTTTGAGGTAGTTTGACTAGGCATAGAGTTTAAGAAAAAAGAAGAACACTTTTAAAACTTGTGATCTTAAAAGATTAAGGGGTAAAAGTTTTGTGGGGCCATACCATTTGTATGGACATAAAAGCTTCTCACAAAGGGCAAAAAGGGTAAAATGAAGAGTTAAAGTTGAATTATTTCAAAATTTAGAAATGTGTCATTTATTTTGGAATAGACTAAAAAGGAAAGTACCTCAAACAATATGAAACGGAGGGAGTAGTAAATTGCAACATTCGAAGTGCTTTGCTCCTTGTTGACACTTCTCCAATGCTCGGTATATGTAGGCAATGATCATGGGCACAATGCTGAATGGCTGCCCACCAATTCCTTCCATTAAGGTCTTAGTTACCATGGCCATCCTGGTATGGATTCTCGCTTTCTACATCAGAAACACGATTAGACCCAGGAAACAAAAGATGAAGATGAAAACCCTTTGATGCATGTGCCCTAAGGATGTGATGGCAAACTCGTCAGGGTAGGTACGGTATGATTTGTTGTGACCGTACCTTTCACATAAATTGTCAAAAGAGATGTAGGATTCCTTCAGACATGTCAATTCTGGATTCCTCTTCAGACACATCATTTTGAGGAAGCCCCTGCCCTTGCGGTTCTTAAGAATTAATAAACCCATAGTTTCCCACACTATACCGGCCAATATTCCTATCTCCTCTAGTAAGGGTGTCATTTCAATGTCCTCAAAGCGGAATACGGCCCTTTCACAATCCAAAAACAGTGTGGCAGCTTCTATGATCTTGTTGTTAGGTTGGATTTCCACAAGGGATGGTAGATTTCCCAGATATTTTTTGACAAGTGTTTAATCACTAGATGAAGATATTTCCACCAGCTTAGCAGTCTTGGGTGGATGTTGGTGACCATGCCGAATCTATGCCTCATATTTCTACAAGGCAAACAAAGTTAGGCTCTTACCCCCACCAGACTCGGTTATTAAATACCAGCAATTAACATGAAGCATTTAGTTCTCCAAATAAATGCACAAAATGTGACATCGTCCGTTTGGGTTTAGGGAAACCTAGTGGACTTTGGACAAGGCTTATCTTAAAGGATCACTATGCGGACAACATAACTGAACCGGTTAGGCTTGACCCTGATGCATGCATAATTTAAATAGAGTACGTTTTCTATGATTTTTTATATTGATACCCTTGAGCGGACAACTCAAGGGGGAAAGGCACAAAACCATCGAGTGCACCGCTGATCGACTGTTTTTACCGCAAATATGCCTTTTCGTATTTAAGGGGTAATCATATAGGAAGAGCGCGACCACACATTATAAGCGTTGCTATGGTATTTGTTTGGAATGAGTGGCGTATGATGTTGAGCATGATTATGCGATAATTAAAAGCATTTTGTCATGTATTTGCGCATTAAGAAAGCCATAAATACAGTAGTTTCAAGATTTAAAGTAGTAATAAAGGAAAGAAAGAAAGACAAGTCAGTTTTGCAATGGGAAGGGAAATTGAACGCTTAAAGGAATTAAACAAGTAATTACACATAAGGAGCTACGAATTAACAAGAACAATCTGAAGTCGTAAAAGCCTAATATCCCTAGCAAAGTCTTCATGCTGTCGTGCCCATTTTTCCCTTTTTGCATCAGAAAATCATGTTTATGACATTTTGGGTATGGAGCAACTAATTCCTTTTGGGAATTGTATTCGCATTTGAAAAGTCGCCACCTAATGATTTAAGTTGCATTAGGACACCTATATGGTTCATTCCTAGTTTTTTTGATAATCAAAGATAGGGTAAGGGATTGAAATTATCCTAAGGGCAAGGTGTTAGGACCCCTCAGGATCTACTAGTATGGTTCCCCGCCAGAAAATTTTGTGAATTTTGTATAATTAGTAGATAGATACGTATATGCTCAAATAGTAGGGGATTTAAGTTTAAACACATAAGAGTTTGAAAAACGGTTACTAAAAGGGAAATTTTGCAAAGGAATTACAGTTTTACAAATACTTGAGAATATAAAAGGAGAAAGGAGGAGGGGGTACTAGGTTTGTTTATAATATGGATCACATCAGTGCGATACCCTGTATGACACTCCTCAGAAGAGGGTATACATGTGGTATTAGCGCACTAGTCATCATATCCATATCCACCCTTCCCACCCCGTTAAGGTATTAAAGCACGGATTGGTCTCGACCTCTATTGCATGCTATTATCTGTCCCATTCCTGTCAGTCCCGAAGGTTTAGGACTAATATTCCTAGGAGAGGGAGGATTTTAGGCTGACTTATAGGTTTTAAAAGTAAAAGACTAAGGCGACATACAAAACACATTGGATTGCATATTAGGGGTATAAACAACTAAGAGGCTCATATATACCTCCTCAAGTAAAGAACACAAATAGCATGACTTAAACATGTTTAGATTCAAAACTTAGAGTACTAAAGCAACATGTTCGAATTGTTGAAACAGGCCAATTTATTACATAACTCAGATAAGAAGTCTGAAACAGCCATGTCTGCTGGTTGTAACAGTTACTAATTAAACAAAGGAGGATTCAATCTTATCATTATTACTTAAGGCTTGCCTAAGTGTGTTTTGATGGGATCCCATAAACATAATGCTTATTACTGATCAGGAGTGTGGCAAAGTAGTAAAAGTTTTAAACGAGGGATTTGGGATCCTATAGGCATGCTTTCTAAACTGTATTAATAAAAGGAGTAAGTTGTTTAAAACTGATTTTAAACTAGACTTGTTTCAAATCCTATAGACATAATATCTATTATATGATAATTGTGATTCCTATAGACATGATATCTAGTTGAACGTGAAACAAAGCATGCAGGAATTACTTATAATTCATATAGGCATTATTTCTATGAAACATATTGATTTTAACCTTATGAACATGATGTTTGAATATAGCCATTTATATCCTATAAGAATAGTGTCTAGGTGGTAATAAAACATGCAGAATTCAAAAAAAATCTTATAGGCATGTTATCTAAATGTAGAATTAAAACATGTAGAATTTAAAGAAACAAATCCTATGGGCATGTTATCTAAATGTAAAATTAAACATGTTGAATTTAGAGGAACAGATCCTACAGGCATGTTCTCTACCCTTCTAATAGCTAAACATGAATCCATCCCCTTTTCTCTAGCCAACCCCAATATTTGTTGCAAATTATTATAGACCAAATGCTGAATTACATCAGAAAAGTGTAAAATCTGAAGTTACAACCATAGAAATCCTGATTCTTGACTTCCTCTCTGAGTTATGGAATAAACCGCCTCAAGTACCACTGTTTCAAAGCCTTTCTTAGACCTGGGTGTGTGAAAGTTCCCTAAGGGTCTGAAGGGACCCCGGGCGGTGCTTACACCCAGGTTTGCATAACTAGATAGAGATGAGTGCAGTGCGGAAGGGCCAGCCCTTATGCATCCAAGTTCAGAGGGAGCTCATGGATCAAAAGGCAAGGCCCATACAAGAGGGGCAGAACCTAAGTTCTAAGAGTATAGTGGAAGTGCAGAAAAAGTGAATTATTTAAAACTCGGTTGAGGTTAGCAAGGGGTAAGAGTGATATTAAAATAGTAGTAGTTAAAATTATATTACACAGAATTAGTAATTGCACAAAAGGGATCAGGTTTGGACATGAACAACAATAAATAATGCTGGCATGCCCACATACCAGCCATAGAACATAAGCACATAGAGGGATATGGGGGTTTGGGATTCATAAGTTAGAAAATCATATAAAAAGTGACTGACAGAGTACATGCATAAGGGAAAAAATTAATTTAAAAGGGGATGGAGCATACTTAGTAATATAACTTGATTGCATAATCATAAGCAGAAGCAAGCAAGAGTGAAGGAAACTAAAATAGCTAAAGAAACATGTTTTTGTTGATGGTTTAGGATTAGCTAGGACATACCAGCAAGGAGCAAAGTGTAGAAAGAAAAGGTAAGATAAATTTTAACATCCTAGCCTTAGCTTTCAGCCGTGCCACACCTCCTTTTTCTCTACACCCGTAAGGGCATATAGGAGTTCTTCCAATTAAAGAACAATCGAAACAAGATTATTATTGAGGATTCAGAGTTGCCACTAGGAAGATTTATGGTGTCCCAAGTCACAGTTGAATCTCGAATCGAGAAAAGGAATGACTCTGTTTAACAGTCTGCGAACCAGAAATTCGAGTAAGGAATTCTGTTAAGCTGGGAGAAGGTGTTAGGAATTCCCGGGTTCCGTGGTTCTAGCAAGGTCACTCAACTAGTATATTCTCCTTATTTATCTGATTTTAAACAATTATGAACCTATTTGCAAATTTTGACCTTTAACCACTTTTTATTTAATTGTTAAGAATATTGCAGCGTTATTAAAACACGTCTCGAGTCATGTCACATAAATGCACCCATAGATTTTGATATATGTTAACTCCATTATGATTGAATTTGAGTCACATAAATGCGCACCCGAATTTAGAAAAATAATATTATTAAACACGCACCTAAAGCAACTACGCGTCTGCACTTTGCAAGGGCCATTGAATTTGCTAAATGGCACACCTCGGAATCTAAGGATCAATTCAAGATTAAATAAAGCGAGGGCCACGCAATTATCATTTTGTTTATCATGGCGCACCTCAATTCCATTTTTAAAGTATATTTAAACTAAAGCTAGGAGGACCATAAACTATAAGTTATCTAAATATGGCTCACCTCAATTTGTTTTAAAAGAAAACCAATTAATAAGAGACTTAAAGGGATTAGGGCTATTTCTACTTAAAATTAAACTACTGAATACTTAAAGATACAAAGGCCCTATGATAGGCCCAATAATCTGCTGAAGCATCTATTTATAGACAAACAACAAAAACGAAAAACTGTCTAAAGCAGTGGCCCTTCTTTGTTTCAACATAATCATACCGTTTGGGCCCAAAAAGGCTTAAGTATTAATAAACACGGGGCTGAAGGCAAAAGACCTGGGATCGAACCCCAGTGGGAGAGAAACAAAGAAACATGCTTAACAATTAGCCAAAGAGAAACATTTTGCACTATGCCTTGATATTAATGTCCGACTTCGTCTCAAATACTGATTTTAATTAATAAAACAAACTTATGCAATCATCGATTAGAGCCAAATTTAACACTTAGCACTTAGACCTATACTCATAATTGCTTGTTTTCATATACATGTAAAAAAAATAGAATTTCACAAGTCATCATCACTTACTCTTGTGTGCATACTGATACTTCTGAATTGTATAACAAACGAATCAGTAATGAGCTGTATGAAGCATACATTTAACTTCAATCTTTGGCGAAGGTGGATCCATACAGGCATGGGTCAATTAAATCTTCTAGTGCCATAACTCCCACAAACATACATTCACCATATCAAAATTTACAGCTATAACTAATATTCAACCCACAAACTATAACAAAACCAGACTTAATATTACAGATCCAAGCTCAAAATAGACAAAAGCAAGCACAACCTAGATTCAAGACTACTATAGCATCTAACAGCCATATCAAAGGAAAATTACTACTCAACAAACATGTTCAACTAACTACAGTCTATGTTGAGAGTGCATGAGTTGAAACTTCACATAATTAGAATGAATAGAAGAAAATAACAACACAACAAATGAAAATCCACCAGTTGCACTATGTTCATTTAATCCCAAATCATGCTTCAATTACATGCTTAAATGAACTCCATGAGGATCGAAATATACTTGGAAATAACAAAAAAAGAGCAGAGAGGTGAAGTATCAGCAGAAAAGCAGCAAGAACCCAGCAACAATACAGTCAATGGAGCTACTAGACCATAATCAAACAGCTTCAAACCCAAACTTCTCAACGGATGTGACTTCCAATTGTCAAACCAGATTCGAATTGAAAATTCAGCTCACAACAAATTTTTAAAGGCAAAAGAAAACCAGACTAGGCCATATTTAACCCCAAATGGTTAAAATACTTTTTAAAAGATTGAACAGTAACTACGGTAATCAAAACAAAATGCAGCCGCTCAGTTTTTTATTTTTAGCTCTCTCTCTCTCTCTCTCTCTCTCTCTATCTATCTCTAGGTCTGCCTTGCATATCAAGTTAGATAGCCCCTAATTCCTGACTTTCTACCTAGGTTTTAATACCTATCCATCTGAAGTTTTACTAAAGCCCCTCACTAGAAGTTTCCAAATCAGTTAGAGAAAAGATTCCCTACCTAAAATACCTAGACTACCCTCCAATACCATGAAATTAACCGTTGATATCCAAACAATACTTTGGGCTCAAAACAAACAGGCTAGTTTGAGTTTAAGGTATTAATTAGAAAATAAAATGGTAAAAAACAAACAACGAGGGCCCAAGGATCGGATCTAAAAAACCAAGTAATTTAATCATACAACTTTAAACTACCTATTAGCAATTAAGACCTGAACAACAAAGCAAAACCAAAATAGTGAAATAATTACAATCTTTCAAGGGAACTAACATGAATTATCCTAAAATTACTCCTTACTAACATGAATTATCCTAAAATTACTGCTATGTGAAATTAATCTACTGGGCAATCAAACAAACGAAAATACAAAGAAAGAACAGAAATAGGGGAACGAATAAGAGAAAATGAAGCCAAACAAGGAACATAAAAAAGAACGGAAAGAGTACCTCAAACTCAAATGAACACAGCCAACTAAACCCCGACCAACTCTGACTCGATTCAAAACAGGTATTAACCATATGTTCTCGACGAGAACAAATGATCAATACCCATTTTAAACCCATCACCCGAAGGTTTGCCAGACTTGCCTCTTTTTTAATTTCAGATTCAAGAAAATATGAATTCGGTGAGAATTTATTGAGGAACGGTGGTGGATTAGGGCTAAGGGAAAAGTAGTGGTTGTATGGGTGAAATTTGGGGTTATACGGAGTGGAGCTACCACCGGAGAGAACAAGGGTGGCGCTAAGTTTTCCCTTTAAAATCAATATTAGAGGATTTCTGGGTATATTTGAGGGGAAGTGTTTGAGTATTCAAGATGAGGAGACAAAGGAGGGTTGTGGAGTAATTTTCATGGCGATTAAACGTTGGCCGCAATCGTAGGCGATTTCCGGCGGGCGACAGGAGATGGCTTTAGTGTTCGTCTCTGAAGAGATTGAGAGAGATGATGGGAGAGGGTTCTGAGGGCGGGTTAGTTCCGACATATTTATACAAGGAAAAGGATAAGTTTCCAACCGTTGGATCGCCCAATATCAACAGTTGGGATCAAACATAATCAAAACAACGTCGGTTCAGGGCACTGGAGAACCGGACCGGGTTGGGAGCGTTTGAGTTTGGATCAGGGGTGGGAACATTTGGGCCCAAGAAATCAATTGAATTTGGCCCAACTACAAAATCTGATGTCTCTTTCTTTTCTAAAATCTTTTCTTTTTTACAAAATTAATTCTTTTTTGTTGTTTTTCTTTCTTCTTCTTTTCTTTCAAAACTAAACTACAAACCCTAAATTAATTCTAAAACTAAATTAACCTACCAAATCAAATTAATTAACTCTAATAATTATCACAAACTAATCAAACGCAAATTAAATGAAAACTAACAAAATATGCCAAAATAAATCATTTTTGTCATTTTTTGTATTTTTTTTGTTAAACTCCTAATTACTAATTACTTCCAAAAACGTGTAAAATTAAAGCCTAAATGCAATGCATATTTTTTTGTATTTTTCATAACTAAAATGCAAACAATTAATAGAAAATGTCACAAAAATCCACAAAATTGCAAACATTGAAAGAAGTTATTTTTTTTAATTTCTGGGAGTAATGCATATATAGGGAAAAATTACATGCTCATAGCTTCCCCTCTTTGCTCAAAAACACAAAAAGCTTTCGTGCAAAGATAATTGAGCGGATACTCAACTTTTGCTCGTTCGAATAATCCGTAGGAAGAATTTTTGAAAAATTTTACTGCACCCCGGTTCTGAGGTTGCCTACATATCCTTCACTAAAAAGGAATTAGGTCAATATAGTTCAGGAATGTCTGATAGCTGGGACTACCATGAAGCTGTGATTTCACTACTGATGCTACTATTGCTTACTGAACCCCTTATCACACTATGTCAAAATAAAAAGAAGCTAGACTAGGCTATGATCTATGCATTGCAAAAATCCTTTCTATATCTTCAAACTTGATCTTGTATTCCTTGTTGCCTTGTTGTCTTATATTCTCCCGTTGGGATCCATTGTTGTCACTTTGAATTGTAAACTGAGATAATTTTTCCTTCTTCAGGTAGATGCCTGACTGCTGAACTTGATATGTATTCCCATGCTTTTCAGGCGGGCTCCTGACTTCGAAACTTGAATGTATTTCTCTGCTATACATGCGGGCTACTGACTTAAAAACTTGGAATGTATTCCTCTGCTATACAGGCAGGCACCTGACTTCAACAAAATAGAAAAAAACAAGGAAAGTTTTCTTCCCTAGTTTGGTATCTGGAACATGGGTGAGTGTTAAATATGAATTATTCTACCAACTATTGGTAAGAATTTAAAAGCTAAGTCCAATTATCCAGGCAGGCCCCGAAAATTCACAATTATAAATCTAAGCTGCATCTTCTAAAGGTATTACTTCCGCTAAGTTCTATTATCTAAGAGGGTTGTAAACTGCATCAATATTTTCCAGGAAATCACTGACAACTGCCAATCGAATCTTATCTTATACATGCAAACATTGAAACCAACATTTTTTCCATTGGAATACACTTATGCTAAATTATGCTACTCGAGATTGTTTTGAATTTTGACTAAGCCATATTTTCCAGGAGGGTCCTGAGAGTTTACGGCCAAACATGTTTTGGTACTTGCTCTTTCCCCTATGGAGAGTTTCTGCAAAACAAATGAAATTTTTTGCCCCAGTTTTAATTAAAGAAAAATCTTGTCAATTTAAAATATGGTGGTTGGTTTGTGGCCTTGAACTTTGAGGGAGATTGCTCCTTCACTTCACATGATGACTAATTTCCACTCAAAGACCTTGCTTGTTTATGGACAAACACCTTTTCTGTCATCCTCATCACATAAAATACCTTTTCTTGATTTAACCCCAATATCCCCTGTTGTTGTATTGCATGAACCGGCATTTCCCCAGCCTTTGTTTCCCACATAAATTCCCAAAGTACGTCCATTGCCCCCACTCCGTGTATATGTTGTTCTTTCTTGACTTATCCACTTGCCTTGTCCTTGAGGTCTGTTGCTCCTTCACTTGTCATGATAACTTTGATTTCTGATTGGAAGGTCTTGCTCGTCACTGGTTTACCACCCTTTCGTCAATCTTATCATAGGTAATACTTTCGATATGTTCACCCTATACCTTCATTTGTTGCATTGTTCATGAATTGATACACCAAGCCTTTGTATTTCATAGGGATTCCCAAAGCATTCTGATTATTACAAGCTCATTGCTCTTGTTGTTGTTTCCTGACTTGTGACACTTTTGATGTGCTAGCCAGATCCCGTGTTCTTCAACTGGAAAGCCGGTGGTAGATTTTGAAGTCATTTCTCACTTGTTATGACCAAACAGACTCAAGAGAAGGAAGTAAACAAAACAAAAGGAATAGAGTAAAGTACAAAGGAAAGAGATGATTCCTAACGAGAAAACTTCAAAGTAGAAACCTATCAGATGTGGATACCAACTCTAATGACCATGACATGCATTGCAAATTAATCGGCCCAATCTGCCCAATCGATCAATTTTTAGTTTCCATACTTTGTTGTCCCAGAATTTCCATAACTTGATTACTTTACCCGAACCCTGACCTTGTTCATCCTACAGTGCCTTAAGAAAATTTCCACCAACAGACCTCTCTCATTTGTTCATCTCTCAACTTGCTTTCGCCTCAAGGTTCCCATGAGTTTTTTCACCTATAAGACTCTCTCATATTTTATTTTTCTCAGCTCTCATCGCCCTATGGTGCCCGTAAAGGTTTTCACCAATAAGACTCTCATTTTCAATTTTTCGACTTGGACTAGAGTGCTGCTCCTAATATGAATCACCTTTACCTGCTTGACTTGGAATTTCTCGAATACTTGTCGGAAGGTCTTCTTTGGACCGTAGTGTGGGCGTTTTGGGTGGGGTTAGAAAGAAGGGGTATCAAAAAGGGTCAAAACAATTCAAATGGGTTCAAAATTACAATTTTCGAAATCAAATGTCTTGCGCAACCACAACTTCTGCCACAGTTTCTTTCTTGGAAACTTTTGGATTTTTATTATGAAGAGACCGAACCGTGAGGCTGCCTACATATCCTTAAAAGGAATCAGATCGAATGTAGTTCATGTGGTATGAATTGCTTTGTTGTTGTGATTTTTCTTTTCTTTTTCTTCTTCTTTCTCTTCTTTTTCTTTTTCTTCTCTTTTCCTTTCTTTTGTTTTTTCATTTCTTTTTATTTCTCTCTTTTTTCATTCCCTTTTTGTTCTCCCTTTACTTATCTTTCACACTTGTGTTTCTAATCTTTGTTGTTGATTCCGAAAGAGGGGTATGAAAGAAACTGAGTAAGGCTCAAAAGGGGTAATGAAAGGTAAGGTGTTTAGATAGCAGAATATAATGCTTTCATCATTCCAATCTTCAAAACATACCAAATACAAATAACACAATAAAACAAACATTCGTAACATCTTTTGATTGTTCCAGACTTGATAACCATATCCACACATTCACCTTTTCCATTAGTCAAATTTAATGCCCAGTTTCACATGGCTCGCGCTTCAAATGCTCTTAAAATGTCCAAATCTTTTCTTATTTTCAAAAATGGTTTCATTGCATCCTGACTTTCAAATATCAGACTGAGAATTATGCATGCATGTCATGTTTCTAGAATAGACACTAAACAAAAAGACAAAACAAAAGGATAAAAGAACTAAATAAAGAAGATGACTTGAAGTAACGAAAGACCGAAATTTGCAGTAGAAAAATGGTGAAATGGTTCGCATAACAAAACAAGTAAAACAAACTGGAGTACAACCTTGGAATAAACCTAAAACAAACCTGGATAACACTAAACAAATCACTAAGACTAAATAGTCTAGACAAAATGAAAGGATAAGAGGGTTTTACCACAAGACAATATCTGGATTATAACCCTAAAAACAACCTGGACAACAAAAACGACCACAAAACAAACCACCAAGACTCCTCCCTGGCAAACCAAGAAAAGAGTGTCTTTCCAATTGACTAACTCACCATCTTAGCCACTGACTTTTGCATCAAAAGTACTGGGACCTTCGTAAGTCTCCTTCACATTGTTCTTAACAAATTCCCTTTCCAAATAAATCATACCCAACATGTGCGTCTCATTTTGCACAGGCGAGGGGCTTTGGCTGATGTATGTCGCATCTTGATTTGGCGCGACAATGTTGCCTGCATTAATAAGCTTCTGAATCACATTCTTCGGATTCCAACACTTTTCTATGTCATGTCCCGAGGCATTAGAGCAACATGCGCACCTTTGTGAAAAGTCAAACTTCTTTTGAAGAAGGCTTGGTATTTTTATCTAGATAAGCTTCAACTTGCTTGAAGTCCTTAGCCTCTAGAACAGATTGGCATACGACCCTTCCAATGGAGTGTAGGCTTTCTTCTTCCGCAACCTCTTATCCCTACATGCTTGATTGGGTCGAAAACCTGATCCAGGGGGTCTCTGGCAGGCTCGTCAAGATAGATAAGCATTTTATGGAGCCGGGCACTGGAAAGGTGATGTATGACTCTGGAGTTCTTGGAGAGAAGTAGCATTGGGAAGGGTCACCTAGTGCACAAGGATATCTACGGGGACGGTGTTGGGGCTGGGATTGATGATCAGGAAAACTCATCGGATCATATTTTCTACTCCTTCCTTCCCCACCCAAGCTTGCTGGGTTGTTCTAAACGTCTTTCGACCAACTCATGATTTTGCTTAACTTGATTCCCTCTTCTACTAACTCCCTCATTCTTAACACCTTATCAAAAGGTCTATCAATGGTCGGATCAAGTGATTGAAGTAGGTGGGAGCCTGGTCTTGTGGGAAAATCTTAACCATTTCTTCTTTGCCAATCAGGGTACCGACTCGAGTAGCTTGCTCCCTTCATCTGATCCCCAACTCCCTAAAGCTTTCCTCTGACTTGTTTTCAATCTTAGACAGGGAGGAGCAGTCTGGTTAATTCTTGATTTGCATTGGGAGTATTGAATAAAATCCGGCGCTAGTCACCCAATGTAGGACACGACATCTTGATGCGTATGCCAGTACAAAGCTGCCCCAGTTAGGCTAGCACTGAAGTATGCTATCGTCAAGCCATCTTTCTCTCCCAAACTTCTCATTTTATTGCACTAAACCTTCAGGTGGGCTATCGGATCCCCAAACCCATCATATAAGCTGAACTTTGGTACTTTAAACCCCATGGGTAGGCAAATGTCAGGAGACACAGACGGTTCTTTGTAATTTACGCTATTTTGATACCTAATTCTTTGCTTGTCCCTTAAGGACTATTCTATGCTTTTCAACTTCTTGGGTACCCCATCTATCCGTTCTTTTCCTATGAACTTTTCAGTTCAATATGGGGCTCATCATATGGACCCTGCTTGTGCGTGTTGGAAACATTGTGAGCAACCTCGGAGGGGTAATATTGGGTGTTATGAGCTTTGGACATGTGTTCATTGTCGAGAATAGTGAATGTGATCGGAGGGCACTTTTGGAAAAAGATATTTGGACGATGAGTGATGGAGCTACTACAGTGGTTTGGAAAGCTGTGATACGCGAGTAAATATGGAGAGTGTGGAGGATTGCCTGGCGTTGTGTCCGATGTTTGAGTAAGGACAGCATATAGGAAGCTAGGTGGTGGTGGGGGTGGTGCTTTCCCAGTCATCCATGCCCGATACATGTCCTCCACGTGTTGTCTCAACATCTTTACATCTTTTACCAACCCGTTATCCTGTTCAACCAGCTACTTTTGGGCACCGGTATCAACCCACTCAGTTCTGTTGTTCTCTGCCATTGCCTTTTGACTTTGTGTTGTAGGGAAGCGTTACTTTAAAAAACCACAAACAAACAACCTTTCTGAAATAATATGACAAAATGAAACCATCACGTTAGTGTTAGGGCTACCCGCACATTTGGGGAATGAATGCACCTAAGTAGTTAACAGTGTCAAATATGCATTTGCTCGACTGCTTGCGTCATCTTGGCCTTTTCCCTATTTCCGATTGCAAACTTTCTCTCTCTATTTTTCTCTCATTTTTCTTTTCTTTCTTTCTTCTCTTTTTTCACTCTTGCCTTTTATTTCTCTTTGTTTTTATTCTCTCATTCCCTCTTGTTTTGCCATTGTTTCTTTCATTTAGTTTCTTATTTTTTCTTTTTTTGGTTTTCTTTTCTCTCTTGTTTTTCCTCTCTTTTCTTTCTCTCTTTTTTGATTGCTTATGGTTGAATCCTATGGAGTTTACCTACATATCATGACCCCGCATAAACAGACTAAGCATAGTTCTGGAAGATAAATGTAAAATAATAAAACATTTTTTGGAATTTCAATTTTCATAAGAACAAACTTTGGTTACAATGATTTAAAAACTAAGCACTCAAACAAGAAACTAACAGACTCTGACGATAGACGAAATACAGACTCGAAAAACCAAACAACCCACATATTCTAATAAAAGAAATACAGACTCCAAAACAAACTGACAGACTTTAACGAAAAGAAAATATAGACTCAAGAAATTACGAATACACTAGTGCTTCAACTGTTCCTAGGATCCGCGGAGCATCATTCGGCCTCGTCGGGGGTCGACTAGCTAAATCCCCTTGGAGGTGGTGGAGATCTTCCATTACCCAGCAAACAAAAATCATCACGGTGGCAAAGAACATAGATCTCGTCATACCCTTCATACCTGCTTCACTTCATCGCGATGTAGTGGGCAATCCTTCGGATTCTCTCTCGTATGACACCTTTATGCTGCAATAACTGCCCAATATACTCAATGCTGGCTCCCAAAGTTTGTTCGGCCACCTAAATCTACTTTCGAAGTTGTTGCATATCGCTTTCTAGATATGCCATTGCTACGTAGCATTGTTCTCTTTCAACCTTGAAGTCATTTGCCTGTCTGATTTTTTTATTCTCCAGTAATGAACTTTTTCTTTATCCCTGCTACATCATTGTCGTACTCTTCTTACAACTGCTTAACCAGACATGCTCGTTCGTTCACATTTTCAGCCAATTGTTTTTTAGCCCCGCTAGTTCTATTTCCGCTTTGGACAGATCAAAACTATAGTCATTGACTTTTTGTCTCAAATTATCTATAAGGTTTGAATCTTTGGAACTTCTGATAGGGTTTTCTGTTGCTACTTTCATTTTCTGAATTTGGGCTCAAAGGGCCTCATTTTCTTAGGTTAGTTTTTTTCTTTACGCCCTCATCCGCAACGAGCTGCAAATCTTTCTCAAATTGCAAATACATGACTTGCTTCTCCAGTATGCCTATTGTAGTCCTGCATTCATGTTCTTTATCCACCCATTATTCTTGAGATGCCTCGACGAATTCGTGGGGGTGGGGTCTTTTGGCCAACCTACCAAAATAAATTTCCTTCCTATACCAAGCAAGGTACCCCTGCGAAACTTCACCTCCGGACCGATCTTGTAGAAAAGTATTTGCTATTAAGTACTAACACTCACTCCAAATTTGGTGGACTACTGCTTCATCAATTTGGCAGTCATGCCCGATCTCGGCCACTTGGCCACTAAGATCTTCGTCCTTCGGGACTATTTGGCATCTCCCCAACGACCTCAAAACTCAATACGGGGAATATGGCTAAATACTCCTGAGTTCCATCAATAGGAAATGAGTTATGGTGGCCGGAAAGTATATAATCTCGTCCAAAGGCAACCATCCAAATATCCACTCTATCCGGCTAGTAGTGACGGAACGAAGGCGTGCTACCCACTCTGGACCCCCTCTGGTAAGTTTTCCCATCAACCCTCATAGAACATTCTTATATGCATGTCCTCTTTGACGACCCATAACTTATAAATCGAGGACGATGGCATAAGTGTTCGATCATCCACATCTGCAGCAACACATTACAACCCTCAAAAAAGTCCCATTCAACTTTGCAGACAGTAAGAGCGCAAAAGATTTCAGCTACTATCATGGGTGCGAGGATGATGTTGGCCTGAGTAAGAAAAGTACTAACAACCCCAGCTACTCGTATGTCAATATTTTCATCGTTTCTAGGGAACACCAAAAGTCCCAAAAAGGCTACCATAAATGCAAAACACCTATGTTCTTCCCACTTAAGGCAGTTTCCTTTGCTATAGATTTTGTTCTCCACTTGTTGAACCCTCCTATATGACCATATTTGTTGTATATGGACGGCAAAGTACAAAAATCAGCTGCCAAGTCCGAGTTGTGTACCACTCTGCTTATATTCAAGGAATCCAGGAACCTGTATATGGCTACAGTCCTCGGTGCAATCAAGTATTGGTGTCTCAGAGACACCTTAAGACCCCTGATGTATCCGTATATCTTTTCTAATATCGGGGTTAGTTCAAAATCTGAGAAGTGAAATACATTGTGAGTCGGGTCCCAGAATGGGACCAATGCCTTTAGGATATCCCCCCTCGGATTAATCTTCACTCGATTGTATTTCGTCCTTTGTTCCCCATAGCAAATGGGGATCAAAAAGCACCAAATTTGACACCCCCCAAGAACCGCACGTGCGAGTTCCCCCGCATACGGCTCAAGTGGCGAAGGGAAACCCAGTGAGGCCTCCCAACTACAGATTGACCATGTCTCGCCCTGATCTGCCCAAGTCATCCCACCACATGTGCAACTCAAAGGGATCTTGTTCACAATTTTTACAGGTAAATTCTGACTCGTGCTCATTCTGCACGTTGGTTAAGGTGATTAAGCAAACAATCATGATTTTTCTCTGTTTGACTCAAAATCAAAACTGACCCCTTTTTCAGATTTTTAGTTCTAAAACAGAAATCTCAGCTTTGCAAATACGGCCTTTCAGCACTACCGGAGGAATATTTTAAGGATCTTCCCACTAACTGGCCAAAAATGGTAAAAAGACCAACGGTGGCTGTTTATGCAAAATCAGCCTTCTAGCGTCCCTTTTCAGGAACATTTGGCTATTTTTGGCAAGAACGGGATCACCTCACCTATTTACAGTAAAAATAAAATTTTGTTCATTTCGGGATATTTTGCAAAAAGAAGTTGGACCTGATGGGGGTTGCCTAAGTATCCCACACCCTATGAGAATCATGCTGGCGTAGTTCGACAAACAAAATAAACTATTTGAAAACAAAATCTTTTTCCTTTTTCTTTTTTTCATTTAATAGGCAAATAAATAAACTATTTTTGAAAACAAGGCTCATTTTTCTTTTTTCATTGGCAAACAAACTATTTTTGAAAACATGATTTTTTTTCATTGGCAAATAAAACAAACTATTTTTGAAACCAAGACTCTTTTTTCCATTTGCTTTGGCAAATAAAGCAAGACTCTTTTTTCTCTTATTCATTGGCAAATAAAGCAAACTATTTTTGAAAATAAGACTTTTTTTTCTTTTTTATTGGCAAATAAAACAAACCACGTTGAAAACAAATTTTTCTTTTCCCTTTTCTTTTTTTATTTTTCCCAAAATTTCGGCAGAGTTTCGGCACTATCTGGACAATTGTTTTTTTCGAAACTAGCGATTAACTCTCTTTACCCTCATACTGCTATTTCTCTTTTCTCAACTTTTCCCAAATATTCAAAAGTCGGTTAGCATGCAAGTCTAAAACAAAATAAATGCACACGTAGCACGTAAGATGCATCAGGATGGTCTTTTTCATTTTTAATACACCTGTCATAGAGAGACCCAACCCCTGTGTTGAGCCTCCAAGGTCAAATGTGCATGATGCAAACAAACGTTCCTGCAAGGGATCCGGCATGAAGCTGATGTATTCTAGGTTCAAAACCTAGGTATTTGTTTTAGAGTGTGTACCTGAGCGAACAACTCGAGTCGAGGAGGGGCTACGTACCAGGAACCAAAAGGCCATCTGGCTTAATAACTTATCAGAGACTCTTTCTTATTTCAAGGTATGAAATTAATAGAATAGGGAGTCTCGACGAGCGAGCACATCCCCGAAGACGAGAAGAGAAGGTTTCATGATAGTTTATTTGTACAGTTCAAATAATATCAAAGCGGTGAAAAGCAGCATTTTGAACATTAGGCCCAAACATGTAATAAAATCAGATAATAAACAACGCCAAATACAACAATTATTCTAAACTCGAATTCTTGAACCCTTAACCAAAAGTTCTAGGTTCTGTTCCCCAGCAGAATCACCAGAGCTGTCACACTTTCTTTTTCACTACACCCGTAAGAGCATAGAGGAGTTTTTCCAATTAAAGGACAATCGAAATGGGATTATTATTAAAGATTCATAGTTGCCTCTTAATATATTTATGGTGTCCCAAGTCACCGGTTGAATCCCGAATCGAGGAAAATAATGACTCTGTTTAAAAGTTTGTGAACCAGAAATCCGAGTAAGTAATTTTGTTTAACCCGGGAGAAGTTGTTAGGCACTCCCGGGTTCCGTGGTTCTAGCACGATCGCTCAACTGTTATATTTGGCATATTTATCATATTTTGAATAATTATGAACCTATGTGCAAATTTTGAATTTTTAACCGTTTTTTATTTAATTGTTAAGAATATTGCAACGTTATTAGAACTATGGTGCTATTAACACGTGCTATTTTATTATTTTATGTTATATGGTGTATTTTATTTTATTTTTATTATGAGTTTATTGATAGTACTAACTTATTGTCTCTTGTTGATGTCTTGAGCTGAGGGTCTCCTGGAAACAGCCTCTCTGCCCCCTCGGGGTAGGGGTAAGGTCTTCGTACATATTACCCTCCCCATACCCCATTTGTGGGATTTTACTGGGTTGTTGTTGTATTAGAACTCGTCTCGAACCACGTCACATAAATGCACTCGTGGTTTTTGATATATTTTAACTCCGTTGGAATTTAGATTTGGGTCACATAAATGCGCACCTGAATTTAGAAAAATAATATTATTAAACACGCACCTAAAAAACTACGCGTTTGTACTTTGCGAGGGACATGGAATTTACTAAATGGCACGCTTCGGAATCTAAGGATCAATTAAAGATTAAATAAAGTGAGGGCCACACATTTATCATTTTGTTTGACATGGTGCACCTCAATTCCATTTTTAAAGGATGCTCAAACTAAAGCTCGAAGGGCTATGCATGCAAATCGAGGTAATGCTGAAAGAGGTTTTCAAGGCTTTAGAACATAGAATTTTCTTTTAGAACAAATGATGACCTTTTGGGTCATCACATTCTCAACCTTTAAAATAATTGTTCATCCTCGAACGGACATACGAAGGAAGTATCTGAGTCGGGGAAAAGATGGGGATAATGTCTTCGCATATCATACTTGGAGTCCCAGGGCGATGCCTAAGCAGGCTGACCTCTCCACTGAACACGAACAGAAGGAAAACTCTTCGATCTCAACTGACGATCCTAGCGGTCAAGAGTAGCTACCGGCTACTCCTCAAAAGACAAATCCTTGTCCAACTGGAAAGTGCTGAAATCTAACTTGTGGGATGGATCGCCGTGATATTTCCAAAGCATGGACACATGAAACACTGGATGCACGGTGATAAGCTCAGTGGCAACGCATGTCTATAGGCCACCTCTCCCACTCAATCAGAATCTCAAACGAGCCAATGAACCTAGGGCTAACATCGCCCTTCTTCCCAAATCTCATCACGCCATTCATAGGCGACACTTGAAGAAATACTAGCTCACCAACCATGAATGCCAAATCATGAACCTTGTGGTAGGCATAACTCTTTTTCCTAGACTCAGTTGTACCAAACCTATCCTGAATGATCCTGACCTTGTCCAAGACATCCTGAACCATATCTGTACCAAGCAACCGAGCCTCTCTCGGCTCAAACCATCCAACCAAAAATAGACACCGCCTACCATACAAAGCATCATACGGAGCCATATGAATACTTGACTGGTACCTGTTGTTTCAGGAAAACTCTGCTAAAGGCAAAAAGTGATTCCATGAGCCTCCAAAATCAATGACATAAGATTGGAGCATATACTCCAAAATCTGAATAGTCCGCTCGGACTGCCCGTCCGTCTGAGGATGAAACGCTATGCTCAACTAGCCTTTGTGCCGAACTCTCGCTGAATTGCCCTCCAGAAGCATGAGGTACACCATGAATATAAACAATCGCTCGGATAGAGATCTTAGCTAACCTCTCGGAAGAATAGGAGACTGTCATAGGAATGAAATGCGCTGACTTGGTCAGCCTATCAATAATAACCCACACTGCATCAAACTTCCTCCGAGTCTGTGGGAGTCCAACAACATAATCCATAGCGATCCGCTCCCACTTCCACTCGGGAAGCTCAATCCTTTGAAACAAACCACTAGGTCTCTGATGTTGGTGCTTAACCTGATGAGAATTCAAACATCGAGCCACATATGCGACGATATCCTTCTTCATTCTCCTCCATCAATAATGATGCTGCAAATCCCAATACATTTTAGCGGTGCCCGGATGAATAATACCGGGAATTATGGGCCTCCTCTAAAATAAACTCTCAAAGCCCATCTATATTAGGCACACAAACTCGACCCTGCAATCTCAAAACTCCATCATCTCCTAAGGTAACATGCTTGGCACCTCCGTGATGCACCGTGTCTCTAAGGGCAACCAAATAAGGATCATCATACTGCCGATCTCGGATAACTTCTAATAATGAAGAACGAGCGACTGTGCAAGCTAACACACGGCTAGGCTCAAAAACATCCAACCTCATGAACGGATTGGCCAAAGCATAAATATCCAGAGCAAGCAGTCTCTCACTAACCGGAATATAATCAAAAATGCCCATACTGGCTGACTTCCTACTCAAAGCATCAGTCGCCACATTGGCCCTTCCAGATGACATAAGATGGTGATATCATAGTCTTTCAACAACTCCAACCACCTTCTCTGCCTCAAATTCAACTCCTTTTGCTTGAACAAATACTGAAGACTCTTGTGATCCGTGAAGACCTCACATGAAACCCCATATAGATAATGTCTCCAAATCCTCAACGCGTGGACAATGGATGCTAAATCTAGATCATGGACCGGGTAGTTCTTCTCATGAATCTTCAACTGTCGTGAAGCATAGGCAATGACCTTCCATTCTGCATCAACATCGTACCAATTCCAATATGATATGCATCACAATAAATTGTATAAGGCCCTAAACCTGAGGACAAAACCAACACCGGTACCGTAGTCAAAGCTATCTTAAGCTTCTGAAAGCTTGCCTCACACTCGTCTGACCACCTAAACTAGGCACCCTTCTGGGTCAACCTAGTCATCGGCGCTGCGATAAATGAAAATCCCTCCACGAACTGACGATAGTAGCCTGCCAATCCCAAGAAACTCCGAATCTATGTAGCTGATATTAGTCTAGGCCAGTTCTTGACTGCCTCAATCTTCTTCGGATCAACCTGAATACCCTCTAATGATACAATATGACCTAGGAATGCAACTGAACCCAACCAAACTCACACTTAGAAAACTTAGCATACAACTAACTGTCCCTCAAGGTGTGAAGAACCACTCTAAGATGTTGCTCGTGCTCCTTCCAGCTGCGGGAATATATCAAAATATCATCAATGAAGACTATCACGAATGAATCCAAATAAGGTATGAACACTCGATTCATCAAATCCATAAAAGTTGCTAGGGCATTTGTCAACCCAAATGACATAACCAAGATCTCATATTGCCCGTACCGAGTACGGAAAGCTGTCTTAGGGACATCAGATGCCCTAATCCTCAACTTATGGTAGCTAGATCTCAAGTCAATCTTCCAAAATACTTTGGAACCCTGAAGTTGATCAAACAAATCATCTTTCCTTGGCAATGGATACTTATTCATGATTGTAACCTTATTCAACTATCGGTAACCAATACACATTCTCATCGATTCGTCCTTCTTCTTAACAAACAACACCGGTGCTCCCCAAGGCGAAACATTCAATCTAATTAAACCCTTCTCAAGAAAGTCTTGCAACTTCTCCTTCAACTCTTTCAACTCAGGCAGGGCCATAGATACGGTGGATAGAAATGGGCTGAGTGACTGGATCCAAATGAATGCAAAAGTTAATATCCCGGTCGGGTGGCATATCCGACAGGTCTGAAGGGAAAACCTCGGGAAACTCATGAACAACGGGCACATAATCAATAGAAGGAACCTCAGCACTAGAATCACGAACATATGCCAAATAGGCCAAACACCCCTTCTCGACCATACAATAAGCCTTCACATAAGAGATAACACTATAGGTAGAATGACCAGGAGTCCCTCTCTACTCTAAATAAGGTAAACCCGGCAAGCAAAGGTCACAGTAATGGCATGACAGTCCAAGATAGTGTGATAAGCTAATAACTAGTCCCTCCCCAATATGACATCGAAATTAACTATGTCCATAAAAAGCAAATATACACGTGTCTCAAGACCCCTAGTCACAACTATAAACAAAAAATGGACTCGATCTACCACAATAGAATCACCCACCGCTATAGACGCATAAACAGGAGCACTCAAGGAATCACTAGGCATGACCAAATACGGTGCAAAATAAGATGACACATAGGAGTATGTAGACCCTGCATCAATTAACACTGAAGCATCACTATCATAAACTAGAACCATACCTATAATAACTTTTGGAAGCCTAAGCCTCAGGCCTGGCTGGAAGAGCATAACATCGGGGCTCGGCCCTACACTACTACAAATAACACCTTTAGCGGCAATTATTTAGCGGCAATAAGACAATTATTGCTAATAAATTCTTCAAGCTGGAAGATTAGCGGCACATGAGAATTAGCCAGTAAAAGATATCCTTTTACCGGCAACAAAAATACAATTGCCATTAAAACTTACCAATTTAATTTAATATTTTATTATTTTAACATTTCCCTCTCCCACAAAAAGAAAAACATCGTTCCCTCCAAATTTTTTGGATGAAAATTATCTTTCCCTCTAATTAGAAACTTATAGGAACTAGGTAAACATATTTCCCTTTAATAAAACGGACGATCAATTGAATAGGAAAACCTAAATTGCTGCTGCTCAATTTCCAGTTCTTCATCGAGTCAATTTCCAGTTATTCATCGCGATTTTCTTCCAGGTAAGTTCTGTTATTCCCCTGTTAATTTCTCTTCTTCCCCTGTTAAAATGGTTGCTTACAATCATTTTATAATACATTGTTGATTGATGCTGCATGATCTCTATTTGGATTGAACGATAGGAATACTTAGATTGTTGTTGCGTCAATTTCTAGTACCTCTTCGTCGATTCTTTTCCAGGTAATTTCTGTTCTTCCCCTCTTGAATTAGTTGCTTGAAATCGTTTTTCAATACATTGTTGATTGATGCTGCTCGACTTTTATATGGATTAAACGATAGGAAAACCTAGATTGTTGCTGCAGCAATTTCCAGTACCTCATCGTTGATTCTTTTCCAGGTAATTTCTCTTCTTCCCCTGTTAGATTGGTTGCTTCATTGCACCACTCTAGCTGCTCAATTTTTATATGGATTGAATGATTTACAGTTGATTGATACTGCTTGATAGTGTATTTGGACTGATTTACAATGGATTGATGGTTTATGCTGCTCAATTGATTATATGGTTTGTTTTACAGTGGATCCTTTTGCTCGATTGTTTATATAGATTTATTTACAATAGTTGTTTTTGGATAAATTCTGTCATTTATTTCATCATGTGTTTTAGGCTTACCTAGTCTTAATGACTAGGTGCCATCACAATGATTTTTCTGAGAGCAGGGCAGATGGCCGAGCTAGATGCACACAGAGCATTAAAGCTAACTAGTGCAATTAAGACAATACAAAAGGAAACTAGATCTCATATTGCATGGAAATATTATGTTTCTTTGCATAAGGCTGGGATTTGCTTACAATCCTTGTGTCGAGGTTTGTCTATCATTATCTGTTTGGCTCGTCTCTCTCACATTGTGGACTTTGTTTTGAATGTTAGATATTTTGCCCATTTACTAAGTTTCATTTTGATACTTACTGGGGCATTTTGGTGGCTTACTTCACTCATGTAATATCTTGCTACCTCAATTCCACATTGTAAACTAGGAATGGCAAACGGCCGGGCCGAGCCATGTATGGTTCGGGACGAAACCCGGTAATGAAAAAATGGATAAATTATACGATCCGACCTATATTTAATATGGATAAAAAATAGGTTAACCGGCGGATAATCATATTATCCATGACTTCTTGCATATGATTACTTTTTGGAGAATTCTTAGTCTCCCTAACTTGAAGAACCCCCAATTTGAGGCTTTACAAATCTAAAAGTTAGACCCATTGGTTATCCATTAGTTACCCTTTGGTTATCCATTTTCTAAATGGATATATATGGTTCTTATCTATATTTGACCCGTTTTTAAAAAGTTCATTGTCCAACCCATTTTTTAGTGGATAATATGGGTGGTTAACTATTTTCTTTTAACCATTTTACCACCCCTATTGTGGACTTTATTTTGAATGTTAGATGTTTTACCCATTTACTAAGTTTCATTTTGCTACTTACGAGGAATTTTGGTAGCTTACTTCACTCAGGTAATCTGTTGCTACCTCAATTCCTTTACAGTTAGATAAGTAGGCAATTCCAGTTGTGAGTCTTCCTCTTGTACATTGATCAGGTTGCAACGTAAAGCTAACAAGAGAGTACATTTTTAAATCTAAGTATATTCTCTTAAAACATAATTGTCTTAAAGCAATCCATCGAATCCAGACTTAGCCAAGAAACAAGAAAATAATGGAAGAAATATTCCATACAGGTGAAGCCAACTAGTTGAAATCCATGCAGACTTAGCGAAAGATAAGAGTATAATGGAAGAACATATCCATATAGGCGAAGCCAGCTAGTTGAGATTAAGGTTTTGTCTTGTAAGTACAGTCACATTAGTCCAATATTTGCTAGTTGTTTTTTAATCTTGTCAGGTGATAGGTGGATCGGTAGAAAATGTTGAGAATTTCTAGGATTAGAGAATCTAGTTTATTGAATATTCGAACAAGATGAGGCTAAGTAGAGCAAAATAGATAATGAGGATTCATATAGCCAACCTTAAATAGCTTAGTACTGAGGCTTAGTGTTGTATTTTCTCTGATTCTCCTTCAAAGTACTTATGGTTCCTTTCTTTGCACACCACCCTGCAAATACATACTGGAATCGTATCCCATAAATATTTGTCAGCATTTTTGTTTTATTTTTAAAAGTAATAGGGCAAAGGTTTGGATAAAGTGGAAATGAGAGATTCCAAGAAAATAGTGGGAGTCATATTTTGTAATATTTACATCCAAGAAAAGAATAGACCATCTCTTTTATCTGCAAGGGGGGTTATTAATATGTCATTACATATATTGATATATGTTAGCTGTCTAATTACAGATATAAAAGGCCGGGATAACAAATCAACTTTTGCTTTAATATCTGTTATTTAGACATATTTAATATAAAAAAATCAATAGGACTTTCTTTTATGGATAGATAATTCTAGTTCTCAGAATATTTATTGTTTTTGCCTTTCAGAATTCCAAACCATTAATTAATTCCCCACAGTATCCTTTTATCACCATGATCTAAGATCTCTTATGTACAAGCTGCTGCATTCCAAAAAAGAAAAAGACTAAAAAAAGTATTCGTCGGCTTAAGATGTAACACAAGTGCTCAGTAAGTTCATATGTGCATATTGTCTAAAGTATATGATATTAATACCATCACCCTGGCATCCTCCTCATTTGCTAAAAGTTAGATCATTTATTCATGTTCCGTGTTGTAAAAATGAGCACTGTGGATATAGTTTTTGTATTGTCACACCCTTCTAGAACTGCATCCACAAAAGATAAAAGTTTGTCATATAATTGCCTGTACAGTTTGCATCACTTTGATGCATTTGTTGCTGCCCAGATCAATCAGTTGGATCTATCTGGCTCTCTCATGTTTCATGTGTATTGGTCGCCACACCTTTGACTTGCCTATTTTTTGGTATTGATGTTGTTTTTCGATCCCCAATAAGATTAGAATTAGAAGGATCAAGTTGCTGCTGCTGCACAATTCTTATAGTTATTCCTGTTGCTGCATTTTGCGTAACAGAACTTCGAATGAATTAGAGCTGGAACCAATACTAACAATATTTCGTCGAAAACTTGTGTTCTGTTGTATTGGTGAAATTCCAGTCTTCGCAGAAGATTTTTTATCTGTTATCATATTCCAACTCCCTTCCTTTGTGTTTGTATCATTACCTTTATCATTCTCAATTGCCTTTCCAGTAATACTTTCCACCACTATGCCCTTATAGTAAAATGAGTCTCCAGGATGATAGTAATACCATCACCCTGGCATCCTCCTCATTTGCTAAATGTTAGATCATTTATTCATGTTCCCTGTTGTAAAAGTGAGCACTGTGGATATAATTGTTGTATTGTCACACCCTTCTAGAACTGCATCCACATAAGATGAAAGTTTGTCAAATAATTGCCTGTACAGTTTGCATCACTTTGATGCATTTGTTGCTGCCCAGATCGATAAGTTGGATCTATCTGCCTCTCTCATGTTGCATGTGTATTGGTCGTCACACCTTTAAGTTGCCAATTTTTTTGTGTTGATGTTGTTTTTCGATCCCCAGCAAGATTAGAATTAGAAGGATCAAGTTGCTGCTGCTGCAAAGTTTTTATAGTTATTCCTGTTGCTGCATTTTGCTTAGCAGAACTTCGAATGAATTGGAGCTGGAACCAATATAAACAGTATTTCGTCGAAAACTTGTGTTCTGTTGTTTTGGTTAAATCCCAGCCATTGCAAAAGATTTTTTATCTGTTATCATATTCCAACTCCCTTTCTTTGTGTTTGTATCATTACCTTTATCATTCTCAATTGCCTTTCCGGTAATATTTTCCACCATTATGCCCTTATAGTAAAATGAGTCTCCAGGATGACTTGGTAATACCATCACCCTGGCATCCTCCTCATTTGCTAAAAGTTAGATCATTTATTCATGTTCCCTATTGTAAAAATGAGCTCTGTGGATATAATTGTTGTATTGTCACACCCTTCTAGAACTGCATCCACATAAGATGAAAGTTTTTCAAATAATTGCATGTACAGTTTGCATCACTTTGATGCATTTGTTGCTGCCCAGATCGATCAGTTGGATCTATCTGCCTCATGTTGCATGTGTATTGGTCGTCACACCTTTGAGTTGCCCATTTTTTGGTGTTGATGTTGTTATTCGATCCCCAGTAAGATTAGAATTAGAAGGACCAAGTTGATGCTGCTGTACAGTTCTTATAGTTATTCCTGTTGCTACATTTTGCTTAACAGAACTTCGAATGAATTGGAGCTGGAACCAATATTAATAGTATTTCGTCGAAAACTTGTGTTCTGTTGTTTTGGTGAAATCCCAGTCTTTGTAGAAGATTTTTTTCTGTTATCATATTCCAACTCCCTTCCTTTGTGTTTGTATCATTACCTTTATCATTCTCAATTGCCTTTCCAGTAATATTTTCCACCACTATGCCCTTATAGCAAAATGAGTCTCCAGGATGACCTGGTGAAGTAACCCGTCTTAAGTTAACACCATTTTAGTAGTAGCACACCATAGAGGTTTTACTAAAAATGTCTTATAAAGTTTACATGAATCCCTAACAAATTTGCCGCACACAAACTGGAATTGGTTTTGACCTTCAGGCTTATGCTTTTGGCTATTGCAAGCTTAGAGAATGGTCATTCATAGAATAGAATAACATAATAAGAGGGAGTACACGCAAACCTTTCCTAGAAAAAAACTACTGTAGTACTTATTATCCAACAAAGCTCAAGTTATGTTTCATAATCCTAATGCCAGTATCCATTATCTAGTTTAATTAAGTCCAACGACTAAAATAAAATAATTAAACTCTTACAAAGTTTTAATTGAAACCTAACTGAAAGTATAAGTTCCCAAAGCTAGATTCCACAACACAATGTTATCCACTAGGAGACAATCTAGTTTTCCAGATGCTCAAATTCACTTTTGCTTCTTCAGTACAAAATGAAATAAATAGAAGGGGACCATAACAAGGAAGTACTGCCTATTCCTCCCTTTACTAACAAACATTTACAAATTAAGTACAAAAATTCGGATAGAAAGCGACACTATTGACCCTTCCTAATCTATCATATCAATACTTAATTTTAAGTTGCCCAATTTTATCAGTCTCATTTTCCTTCAAATCCCCATAATTTTTAAAGAAACACAAAAAATTTGGAATTCTTAAATGAAAAAACATTATATTAAATACTAAGAATGACATCTTTATTGTAGTTTACTCTTCCCCTATCAACCCCAGAAACAACATTAACCATGTCAAGTTGTCAACCAACAAAACAAAAGCACTGTAACTACTTATGCATAAAAAGACACAAACAACCTAAAAATGATAGAAAGAATAAGTTTGAACTTGAAACTGTAACAGTACATACATAAATTATATGCAACTTGAAAAGTAACCGCCCCCCTTTTCACCAACCACCCACTATGCCCAGCTTTTGTATTCCTAAAAACCTGTGCAGCAGCATCACGAGCAGAAACCTGTTCAACAGGTACCAACTGTTCACAACGTATAAGAGCTTTTTGTGTAGTTGGAAGATGCTTGCATTAAGTTAGCCTTTGTGTTTGTTCGACCTCTATATTTTCAGCCTTAATACCATCAGTAACACCAACATAATCTGCTAGTTTTTCACCTGCTACTTGTTGTACATTAGACTGTTCCTGCCTTGTATTAATCTGTCTAGAAACTGCAGCAATCCTAAGTTGACAACCTGCAGCTCCTGATTCAATATTCACATCAGAAGCCAATCTAGTTACTTGTACAGCTGATTCACCATTAGTAGATACCTCAGATTGTGCACCTTCTACCTCTGATTTATCCACTGGTTTAACAGGTGCCACAACTCGATCAGTGGTTGCTTTTATTGTAGTAGAAATATCCAAATTTTCACCTACACCAGGTCGTTGAACCAGAGTCCCCTGCTCAAACCCCTGCTCCCTTCTATTAACCTGCTTTCCATGACCATTAGCATCTTGCAATTTCCCTATCAAAACTGCCTTGAATATCAAATTGCGACGAGAAAATTCTTTGAACCTCCTGAATATCTGGTTTTCCATAGGAAAATTTAATCATGACTGCCTGATGCAGTCCTTCCCCCCTTATGAAGTTGTTAAGCTCTTCTACTGTGAATCACCATGATAGAATTTCACTGGAACTAATCCAACGTTACAGTTGCCTTGAATATCAAATTGCGACGATAAAATTCTTTGAACCTCATGAATATCTAGTTTTCCATTGGAAAATTTAATCATGACTGCCTGATGCAGTTTTTCCTCCCTTATGAAGTCGTTAACCTCTCTACTGTGAATTCAACCATTGGTTCACCATGATCGAATTTAACTGGAATTAATTCTATTTTGGACGATGCGGCAGATTGTTTTTTTAAGCTGTGTAGCATGACTATTTTCATTGTTTTGTAGATTTTCAGTAGTGTTTTGAATCACCTCTCCCACAGCCAAAGGCTGGGGAGGGATTTTCAGTAGTGTTTTTGTCCCTTTCTGGTTATGGACTTTTAGTTTCATAACCTTGCAAACTATTACCAGCTTTGTTGTTTGGCAACATTTACTTCCTATTGACATAGTTATTTTCTAATTTCAGGTCATACAGTCTGATGTTCGATAGTGGGTGGAAGATTTCAATATGACGAAGAGTTTCAGAGATTATTTGAAGATTTTTATTTGTTAAGATTAATTATATAGTGACATTAGCTATTTACTTCAAACACTATGAGTTATTTTTTAATGTTTTGTGATATTAATATTTTTGATTATTAGTGCTTCATTTTGTTCGTTAAGATTTAACGAGATATACTATAGTTTTATGAATTAATATCAATATGTTTTGTTATTTGCATTATTATTTGGTCGAATGTAGTAGCTATTATTAATGGTGGCTAAACTTACCGTTATAGCTTGTGAATTCTAGTGCTAATTTAACAGGATTAAGACGTTTATACAGGGATATTGTAACAATTATATTGCTATTAAAGATGATTTTTAGCGGCAATTTAATTGACTTTGCAATCTATTAAAATGGACACTAAAGGGTAATACTAATATGTTTTTAGAATAGATACTGTTGCCAATTTAATTGTCACAAAAAAATTACTGCTAAAGGTATTGACTTTTAGCGACAAATATTTTAAATTTAGCGGCTATAAAAACGGATGTTAAAGGAGCATTATTAGTCATTTTTAGAATGCGTTTAGCAGCCATAATAATTACCACAAACAATTGCCGTTAAAGCAAATGAGTTTTAGCGGCAATAAATCATGCCCTTTACCAACTTTTGGCAGAAATGCCGCTAAAGGATTTACCGACCCCGGCATCACCGGCTAAAGATCAATTGTCGGTAAATGCTATAGTGGAAATTGTTACTGCCGCCAATGCTGTTTTTAATTGCCGCTAAAGGACTTTTTTGTAGTAGTGCTACCACCCTAAACCACATCTCTAGGACGGCCTGCTACTAGCTGGCCTCCACCTCTAGCGCACTGAGCTCCACATCTAATACATCTACCTCCACCTCTATCACCTCTACCCCCACCTCTAGCTGGCTGGGCGATCTTTGAAACAATCGGTGCCTAAATCATGGCACGGGAACCCTGATGCTGAGAGATGCTCGATGCTCATGAGCAAATCCTAGCAATTTGACCAGTATCACCATAAGTGTAATAAGCCCTTGGCTAGTGAGACTACTAACCCTATCGACCTGAATGACCACCAAGAAAACTCTAAAGTGGTAGTGCACCGATAGGAGAATAATGTATCTGAGAACCACGGCAACCTGAAGCACCGTGAGAAACTTGAAGTGCTAATGGGAAAGGCCTAGAAGGATGGCCTCAAACATACGAATCACTACCTCTAGACGTGGTACCACTGAATCTGCTCGAATGACGAGGTCTCTTGTCCGAATCCTGACCACCTCCCTGCGATAGAACTATCTCAACTCTCCGGGCCACATTGGCTGCCTCCTGGAAAGATATCTCACTCCCAATCTCCCCAACCATCTGAAGATGAATCACCTGAATAAGTTCATCAATGAACCTCTTCACCCACTCTCTCGGTAGGAAGTATGATAAGAGCATGAAAAGCCAAGTCGATGAATCTGGTCTCATACTAGGTAAAAATCATAGAACCCTACTGGAGACGCTCAAACTGCCTCCGATAGGCCTCTCTGAGTGATGGGGAGAAACTTCTCCAGAAATATCTATGTAAACTATTTCCAAGTCAAAGCTAGCACTCCGGGTGCTCTAGCTAAGCAATAATCTCTCAACCAAGTTGTCACGACCCAATTCCCAAATCCGGTCGTAATGGCTCCTCTCGTGAAGACAAGGCCAGCCAGATATTTTCAAAACACCATTCAAAGCAATTAGTCAGTTATATAACAGTTTGAATATGAATTAATGTTATTAATCAATATAAATACAACCCAATACAGCCCGACCGGGGTGTCACAAGTCACGAGCATCTAGGAGTGCCTTTATCAAAATCTAAAAAATCTATAACACAGAGAAAAATCTAGGAATCAAGAAGAAGAAGATTCTCGGTGCCGCAAACGTCGGTCACCTAGCTTAGCTACGATAGCAATACCTTCAATCCGCTACTAACCCGCTACCAGGTGAACAGTAGCTGCAACTGCATGTGAGGTGCAGGGAGACAAATGAGTACTTCCAACTCAGTGGTAATAAGAGAGAATAATATCTGAGCAATAAGAAAACTCATATGACCACACCAAACTGCTATAAAAGACAGAACAAACCTTTTTGAGAAAAACCGAAATACTTTGAAAAAATCCCTTTAGAAAATCTCAAGATCAGTTCAAAATCTCTTTTGAAAGTACGCTTTTTCAACAGTTGCAAAGATAATTTCACCAAGTAGGAAGTAATCAGAAACATGCCCCTCGGGCTCAGTATCAACCTCTCAGTACAATATCAGCCCCGCGGGCTCACTCCCAACTCACAACATACAACATCAGCCTCTCGGGCTCAGCACTTCTTAACATATAACACCAGGGTATCTAGTCAACAAGGCAAGTAACAGTATTTATGCCAATGATATATGAGTGCTAAATATCGTGCCACGTAGTACAAACAAGAGTGAATGCATGAATGCAGGAATGCAATGCAATGCACATGACCGCTACGGCGCGTAGCCCGATCTATAGGTACCCTACGCTCACTAAGGGTGTGCATAGACTCCGGAGGGGCTCCTACAGCCCAAGCGCAATAATATTGTGGCGTCCAGTCCCATCTATATAATATACTACTGCGGCGTGCAGTCCGATCCATGCAATATGCTACTATTGCGTGCAGCCCGATCCATGAAATATGCTACTGCGGCGTGTTGTCCGATCCATGCATGTATATACACATACACACATAACACTCCAAGCCTGAAATCCTCATTACATCATCTTCATGCCCTCACATATGGCCATCGGCCTCAATTAGTCGCGGAGTGCAGCCCCATCCATGCATGTATATACACATACACACATAACACTCCAGGCCTGAAATCCTCCTTACATCATCTTCATGCCCTCACATATGGCCATCAGCCTATTAGTCCAAAATATTCAAAATCCCCTTGGGCATCCGTAAAACAATAATACTCAGCTTAAACAATAGTTCAAATATCATTTATAACTCCAAGTTTGAGAAACATATAGCTGAGTTCACGAAACAGTGTAAATCACATGGACTGAGTTCAAAGAATCTTACAAATAGTGAGGAAAACTGTGATGATAGTTCATAAAGAGTTCAAATAATCGGCAATAAGCCCCAAGTATAGCAATGAGCCCAAGTCATAATGATAACAATAAATCATTTGAAACTTTGAGGTGAAAACCAACAACCAGGACAGACCAAGTCACAATCCAAATGGTGCTCTGCCCAAGCTCAGGTCCAGCGTACAAGCCACCACAATACAACACTAAGATGTGCAAATTCGGGGTTTCAAACCCTTAGGATATCATTCCCAAATATTACTCACCTCGAACCGGTGAAATTCCTCGCTCGCAATACCTTTGCCCCTCGAATTGGCCTCCATGCACGTCAAATCTAACCAAAATATGTACAAATATATCATAATATGCTAATGGGACAACACCCAATCAAAAACAATCGAAATATAGCAAGAATCTCGAAACTAGAAAATTCGAGCCCCGGGCCCGCTTCTAAAAATTTTATAAAACTTACATTTCCGGAATCCTCGTCTCGCCACGAGTTCATACTTAACTCCCAAATATGAGCTCAAATGCTCTATCAAATCCCAATTTGAAATATCAAAACTCAAGCCCTAGTTTTTTAAATTTCATAACCAAATTCAGAGAATTAATGGATGATTATTCAACAATATCATGTATTAAGCTCATAAAACTTACCTCCAAACACTTCCCGTCGAAACCCTCTTCAAAATCTACCAGCAAGCTCTCAAGGTGGTGCAAAAATGGTGAAAAAATGAAGCCAAGTTGCGGAGGAAATATCATTAAAAACAGGTATGCCCAGGTGACTTTCCTTATATGCGAAAGCGGTCAACCCTACGCATTTGCATTGAACAACCTATGTTGAACCAGAATTTACTCTACGTGAACGCAATACTTCACCCGCGATCGCAATGCACCAGATGTTCCAACTATGGGAACGCATCTTCCTCCCCGCGATCGCGATTCACAAAGAACCCCTTATACGCGAACGCAAACCAGCTATTGCGAACGCAATGACCAAATTTCAAGCCCTTCCAAATAACTCTACGCAATCGCATCACACACCACGCGAACGCATAGAAGAAATATTCTCTATAACACTCAGCTGAAACCTGCTGAGTTCTAAGTCCTAAAATAGATGGTTTGATCACCCAAAAACACCTTGAGGCCCCCGAGACCTCAACCAAAAAACACCAACCTATTCTAAAATACCATACGAACTTGTTCCAATCATAAAAACACATACAATAACACAAGAATCATCTAATTACCACAGATTCAAGCCTAAGTTCAACTATAACTTTCAAAACTCACATTCGATCAAAAACCCGACCAAACGACGTTCCATTCCAACCCTCGGATCAAAATCTCACCGATCACCCGAAATCCGCCAAAATTCAAACTTCGCCAATTCAAGCCTAATTCTACACCGAACCTCCAAATTAAATTCCGATCGCATTCCTAAGCCACAAATCATCCCTCGAAGCTAACCAAACCACCGGAATTCACATCCAAGCCCTCTAACCACTGAGTCAACTTTCGGTTAACTTTTCTAATATAAGCTTCTTTCTAAGAGGCTATGTGCCTTATTTTCAACCAAAACCAATTCAATTAAACACGATCGAATCTGATACTGATTTTGAAACATGAAGCAACACCATAAGGGGGAAACGGGGCAGTAACTCATGTGACGGCGGGTCGGGTCGTCACACAAGTCTTGGTGGATCTAGACAAGCGAAAAGTAGCAAAATCAGCCCTATTGGTCTCAACTATCCCCACGTTCCTGAGAATGTCATAACAGCTGTCAAGATAATCTTGGGGATCCTCAGAAGATGTACTATTGAAATTAGTAGTGAAGCACTTGATAAAACCTATCCAACCTCCACAAATCCTCCAAAGATGTAGCTGATCTATCACCGGTTTGTGTTGTTGTTTGGATGAAGAAGCGGTACGTGACCTCGCCATTCGCGAAAGGAAAAGAATAGAGGTTTTGTGATATATTACATATGAGTGCTTTCTAAATTTCTCTCTCGTTCTTTCTTTCGAACGGATGGAAAGGCCGATCCATGTATGAAAATAGAGTAAGAATATTCTATTAAAGTTAGCTTATTGTAGTGTGAAAGTTTTCTGAGTCATAAACAGCTAACGTTGGTTATAGTACAAAAGTTTTTTGAGTTGTGTAGCTTGGCAAGATGTCCCTTATGGGTTGTTGAAGCGATCCCCTTTTGTAGGAAAACTTTTGCGACTATAAACAAATTAACTGTTTGTGTAGCTTGTCAAGCCGTTTTTGTAGGGAAACTTTTGTATCTATAGTATAGTTTGATTTCTTGGAATCTCTTACTATGTCCTCAATACTGTAGTATCAGAGCCAGCCCATCCTTTCGGATGGAGGAACAGTCTGCTAAATATGTCTGAGTCATTTCCATCATCCTCTTCCCTAGCAAAAAAGAATATGTCTCCTACTCTATACAAAACTCTGTCCAAAAAATATGATTACCTATACGAAGTAGATATCCTACCCAATGAACAAAAAGTATCCTCCACTGAACTACCCCTCATAGACCCCTACTCCACTTTTGCCAAAAAATCGTTTACACCCTGGACCCAAATCAGTTCCTTAGTCCAACACAGACCAAAAGGATGTTGGAAACACGTTCTCAATGTAATATACTAAAACGTGTGTTCTTTTGTATAGGTTTTGATGAATGACAAACGAAGCGAAAATTGATATATGACGAAGTTCAAGAAACAAGCGCACAATTGATATACATCGAGATTCAAGCTCAAGACAAAGTTTTATAGTTTAATTGAGTCATTCTTAATTGTGATCTTGATCCTACAACTTGACTCGTAACATGGCTTCTCTCATAAAACTATTTTCCAAAATCATGCATATTTAATTTAATGCTAAATGATTTTAAATCATGCATATTTTCATTAGTCAAAATGATTTTTAAATGCCTCTGAAAATTGGACTAAGATAATCGATTATGTACTAATGATAATCGATTATGTTGAGCCAAGACTGCATGACAATCGATTGTGAACTAATGACAATCGATTGTGTTAAGGCAGTGAACATCAGGTTTCTTCAAACCTGCATGACAATCGATTGTGAACCTTATGACAATCGATTGTGATGAGGCAGTGTCTATCAAAGTTTTTCAAAACTCAGAATAATCGATTGTGAAGATAATGACAATCGATTGTGAAGAGACAGTGTCCTTCAGATTTTTCAAAGTCACAAAATAATCTATTGTGAACTAATGACAATCGATTGTGTTGAGGCAGTGACTTCCAGTGATTTTCAAATTTATTAAATAATCGATTGTGAGTATATAACAATCGATTGTCAAGAGGCAGTATCTAAAATGTTTTTCAAAAACTGATAAGTAATCGATTGTTGACTTTGTGCAATCTATTGTGAAGCTGACCGTTGTCGTAAAGTTTTCAAATACCGTCAGGTAATCGATTATTGATTCTGTATAATCGATTGTTTTGATTAAAATCCAGAAAAGATTTTTTGAACGTTATTGGGTAATCGACTATTGATTTTGTATAATCGATTGTTTTGATTAAAATCCGGAAAAGATTTTTTGAACGTTGCTGAGTAATCGATTGTTGATTCTGGACAATCGATTGTTTGTGGTAAAATCTGGAAAGGATTTTTTGAACGTTGCCAGTAATCGATTATGGATTGTAAGTAATCGATTATCAAGTGTAAAATCTGGGATTGAATTTTGATCTGACTGGCAGACAATCGATTGTTGGGGTTTGACAATCGATTATCAGTGAGTAAAATCAGCAACTCTTAATTGGCAATTAGGCAACGGTAATGCCAAGTTTTTCAACTATAAATACAGCTTCATTTCAGTGTTTTAAACACAACAACATACTACAACTGATCATTAAATTGCTATAAGCTTGCATACTTTTGTTTATCATTTTATATTCAATTTCATAAAGCTTTTGAGAGCCATATTCTTGTCCAAAGTTGTTGTGATCCAGAGCTTACGTCTTTTACTCATATCTACTCATTAAGGAGTATTTTGTTTGAGTGTTTTAGTGTTGTATACACTTGTAAGAGAATTGTAATTCTCTTGTTGTAAGGAACTTGTGTTTCCTTGGTTGAAGTCTTGGAGTGTTGTAACTCCGAGCAAAGGTGTTGAGGCTTGCGTCCTCAAGTTGTAAAGGTTTGTTAAGCACCGGGAAGCTTGACACGTTAGTGGAAAATATCGAGAGAGTCTCTCAGGGACTGGACTAACCACACGTTGTGGTGAACCAGGATATATCTGTGTGTAAGTTATTATTTATCGCACTTATTTACTTCCTGCAAATTTTAATTTCTGCAAGTTTACGCTAAATTTTATTATAACGCTATTCACCCCCCCCCCCTCTAGCGTTAAGTGTATTATCTAACAATTGGTATCAGAGCCCAACTCTCTGAAAACTTAACAGTTTGAGAGAACCATCCATGGCTTCTACTCGTGATTCTTTTGCAGGAATTGATGAAGGACAGTGCTCCACACGACCACCTCTATTCAATGGTACAAATTACACGTACTGGAAGGAGAGGATGAAGATCTTCATTCAGTCCAACAGCTTTTACCTTTGGAAGGTGATAATGAAGGGAAACCAAATTCCAACAAAGAAGGTGGAAAACGAATGGGTTCCTAAGTCCGAGGATGAGTATGACGCGGATGACATCCGAAAGGTTCAAAATAATGCTAAAGCAATTAATTTATTATATTGTGCTGTTAATGCTGACGATTACAGGAAAATATCGTGTTGCACAACGGCAAAGGAGATGTGGGACAAGCTAGAAGTTACGTACGAAGGTACGGACTAGGTAAGGGAAGCGAAAATTGATTTCCTAACTCATTCTTATGAATTATTTCTCATGAAGGAAGGTGAAAAGGTGGACGAAATGTTTGAGCGATTTTCAATAATCGTAAATGACTTACATGCTCTAAAGAAAACATTCACGGATAGAGAGCTCGTTCGAAAAATTCTTAGATGTCTCACACCGGCATGGAGATCAAATGCCGATGCAATTCAAGAATCCATTGGCGTTTCAAACGTCACCATCGACGCACTAAGAGGTAACCTTAAAACCTATGAATCTACTATTCTTAACCCTTTTGTTGATGATCAAAGGAGGCAAAGAATAGCTCTAAAGGCGAGCACAAGCCAACCGCAAATTGATGAGGAAGGAGACAACGAGTTTGGACTCGTTATAAAAAGATTTCAAAGGTTCATGCGCAAGGAGTATGAACGCAAGGGCAAAAAGCAAGGCGAACAAATCAAGTGCTATGAATGTAGTGAAACCGGGCACATCAAATCAAATTGCCCAAACATCAAAAAGAAGAAGAAACCTTTTAAAAAGCAACGTGCATACATTTCTTGGGGAGGTGACTCCGGAGATGAGTCAAGCGAAGGAGAAGAAGACGAAGCAGCAAATCTTTGCCTTATGGCACAAGAGGACAACAAAGATGAGGTATGTCAAATTTCGTCTAAAAACTTCTTCACTGTTGAAGAAATGCAAACTGCTTTTGATGAATTATACGCTGAGTTTATTAAGGCTTCAAAAACTGTTAAGGGCATAAAAGAAAATGCTTCATTAAAAGAAAAGGATTTTCAAAAACAGCTTTCTTTGAAAGAAAAAGGATTTAGAAAAACTGGTTTTAGAAAATGAGAAGCTGAAAGAGGAAAACAAGTTTTTTGGAAAAAGAAGTTCCGATAAGCCCGAAAGCTCTACTAGAAATTGCACTTCTTGTTTGCTTCTTAAGAATGAAGTAAGTAGGCTTAAAGGCACATTAGATAAGTTTAATTCTTCGCACAAAAACTTGAATGATGTTCTTGTTAACTTGAAATCAACCAAGCATGGAATAGGCTTTAAGAATGAAGAAAAGGTTGACGCTAAACCCCAACAACCTAAAGTTCAACCTAGGATTAACAACAGAAATGCTTATCCTAGAAACAACAACTCTAGAGCCAATATGCATGCTAGACAAAATGCTGCACTTTTTAGAAGACCTAGGAATGACTTACCACCTAGAAATAGTCACCCTAGAAATTATGCATATTTTAGGCCAAATTTTGAACCCCTTAGAAGACCTAGCAATGACCCTCAACCGAGAAACAATCACTCTAGAAATGCTGCCCATCCTAGAGCTCATAGTAGGAGAAATAATTCTCATGAAATGCGAAATAGTCATAGTGTTCAAAATAGAGTAAGAAAGTTTCATCCGTCTAGTTACTATGAACCTAGAAGGATGCATAACCCAAATGTGACTTGTCATTATTGTAGACGTATTGGTCATATTGCTCCTGCATGCTTTACACGTCATAGACATGTTACTCAATCGCATCATTATAATATGCCTAACCCCCAAGGACCCAAGATGGCATGGGTACCTAAAGAACATTAATTTGTTTTGTAGGTGTGCTTGAAGGGATCAAGTGTACTATGGTACCTTGATAGTGGATGCTCCAAGCATATGACGGGAGATGAATCCAAATTCCTTCAATTAGAGCACAAAGAAGGAGGAAGTGTTATCTTCGGTGATAACAATAAAGGAAAGATCATCGGCATCGGCTCGGTCGGTAAGGATGAAAATTCCTCTATTAAGCATGTATTACTTGTGAAAGGTTTGAAGCATAATCTCTTGAGCATAAGCCAATTATGTGACAAGGGAAATCTTGCTCTATTTGATTCGGATGAATGCCTAGTATTTAGACGTAGTGATTTCAAAATCATACTTCGTGGTTTTAGAGTTGATAATATTTATATGGTTGATCTTGCTAATTCCTCACCCGAATATGTTGATTGTCTTATGAGTAAAGAGGATGATACTTGGCTATGGCATCGTAGAGTAGCACATATCAATATGCATCTTTTGATCAAATTGATTTCTCAAAACTTAGTTGTTGGTCTTCCCAATTTAAAATTTGAAAATGACTCTATTTGTGACTCGTGTCAAAAGGCGAAGCAAACAAAAGCATCTTTAAAATCTAAAAATATTGTTTATACTTCTAGACCATTGCAATTGCTTCATATGGATTTATTTGGTCCCTCTCGCATTGAAAGTCTAGGAAGAAATAAATATGCTTTTGTGATTGTTGATGATTACTCGAGATTTACTTGGACTTTATTTCTTGCCAATAAAAGTGATGCTTTTCAAAATTTTAAATATTTTCTTAAGCGTGTTCAAAATGAGAAAGAAACAATCGTCACTTCAATTAGAAGTGATCATGAGGGAGATTTTGATCACAATCTCTTTGCGGACTTTTGTGACGAACTCGGAATCGAGCATACGTTTTCCGCTCCACGTACACCACAACAAAATGGGGTGGTGGAAAGGAAAAATAGGTGTCTCGAAGAGATGGCTAGAACCATGCTCGACGAAGCTAAGATACCCAAACATTTTTGGGCGGACACCGTGAGTACCGCTTGCTATGTTCTAAATAGAGTAGTAATTCGGCCGATACTCATGAAAACCCCCTATGAACTTTATAAGGGTAGAAAACCAAATATTTCCCATTTTAGAGTTTTTGGTTGCAAATTTTTTGTTCATAACAATGGCAAAGACCAATTGGGTAAATTTGATGCTAAGTCGGATGAAGGTATTTTCATTGGATATTCCTCACGTAGTAAAGCATATAGGGTCTTTAATAAAAGAACCCAAATTGTGGAGGAATCCCCTCATGTTGTATTTTCCGAAAATAATGCTCGCTTGGCGAGAAAGGATTCCAGTTTTGATCTTGCAGGTATCTTAGATAGCTTGAAAGACAAAATACAAGAGGAACCACCCAAGGAAAATAAAGATGAAACTGAGGAACAACCAACGGAAGAAGCGCCACAATTGGAAAAAGAAATGAATATGCCTAACGAGTGGAGGACAATCAAAGATCACCCTCTCGAACAGGTAATTGGCAACGTCGGAGGAAAGGTAAGTACCCGAAACTCTCTTAAGAACACTTTAGGACACACTTCTTAAGAGCTCACGTTCTCACTTGGCAACACTAGTTTAAGTTATTACTTCTTTACAAATTACTGACTTGAGCGTCGGAGACGTTTAATTCTATTTTGCAGGTATCGCCCAAAAAGACAGGGGGAATTATAAAGTTTTGGCACAAAACAATCGATTGTTCCAAGCAAATAATCGATTATTTTACTGTGCTGAAAATCGATTAGCAGTATCACTAATCGATTATTTATGGTTTATGTTTATTATGCAGTTTCGTTAAATAATCGATTCTTTAAACTGCAAAATCGATTTCCGTCTCAATCATTCAGCAAGGTTTTTCCAAAACAATCGATTGTTTCAAAATATAATCGATTATTTTCAAAATCAGAAAATTTCTGTGCTCACTGTAACATAACAATCGATTACCATATTTGGACAATCGATTATTTCATGTCAGAAATTTAAATTCTTGTTACCGTTTGGCTCTTCAATCGATTTGTGTCAGTTCCAAGTCAGGTCATAACTCTTCAACAATCGATTATTGCATCTCAACAATCGATTGTCTAACGGTCAGTGAATTTATTTTACCGTTTCTGACTGATTTGGCTTTAAATTCTCAGCAGATTTCTTCCATAAATGATAAGCCACTCTCCCCTCTATAAATAGGCTTCATATATGTTCATATTCATTCATTCAAGCATCAATTCTAGCTTTCAAAATATCAAATTCTCTCTAATTCTTTGCAAAATCCAGCAGCTTTCATTAAAAATGTCGGGACGTCACTCAAAACGTTCCCGTTCTGCTAGGCACGGCGCATCCACCTCGGCTGCCCCTCCTCGTCCGAACTATCCCTATCAAGATGGTTCCGTTCTATATTTCAATTCCGACATCGAGCTTACTCGATTCCTAACCAAATTTGAAAAGCGCGACATTCTTCCACCCCGCTTTTCAACCCACAAGTATCTTGAATCATTTGGGCCTGCTGCAAATGTGCTAAAAAATTCTCAACTTCTTGATTTTTTACTCCTTACGCATCCTTACATCAATACTACATTGGTTCAAGCATTTTATTCCAACCTCCATGAGGATGATGATGGTGAGCTTGTCACCAACATTAATGGTGTTCAAATTCTTCTTTCCGATGAAAATCTTCATACCATTGCCCGTCTTCCTCATAACGGTGAAGACATTTTTCGGTACACCGGAGAGGCCGGAGCCCTTTTTGATGAAACAGCCCTCTTACACCAAATCAGTCTTACTTCTTATGATCCAAATATCTCCTCCCGTCGTCCTACAATTACGGGAATGGATCCAAATAACCGATTAATTTTCTATTTCATCACCCGAGTCCTCAAGCCTCGTAAGCACAACCATACCACCATTTCCCAAGAGGACACCAAGCTCATGCATGCCATAGTTACCGGAGCTAACATCAATTGGTGTCGGCTTATCAAAATTCATATGCGTGACGCTATTGGAGATGATAGGCCTCTTCCTTATGCTCTCCTCATCATGAACTTTCTTGAAGCCACCGGATTCGTCACTGGAAATGGTCCTCTCAAAAAGAGTACCAAAAAGTGGGAAATTTCGGAATCCTCCTTTCATCATGATGGTGATCATGTAGCGCCTGCTCCTCCTCCAACCCGTCGTGCTCCTCCGCCTCAAGAGCCTTCCCTCCAATTCATTTCCGACCAAATTGCTTCATTGACCTCTTCTTTCGGTCAATTAACTCATGAGATCCATGGATATTTTGACCACGTTCATTATCCATACGCGGGTCTTGTTCCATATGAAGCAGCGCCGGATGATGAGGCGGAAAATGATGAATGAATAATTGTAGTTTTTTTTTTGCTTGTTTTTACATGTTGTATTGTCTTCCCTGTTGCTGTAATTTTTTTTAAATAAACAAGGTTTATTTCATCTTTGGCATCTTATTATTATTTTTGCTAATGGCAAAAGGGTGAAGATAACGGGTATGCAACTCTCAATATTTATAAGCTTAAATTGAGGGGGAATTCATATATTGAGGGGGAACAAATTGCATACTTGTTGCATGAATATACTTGTCTTGAATCGTCAATATAAATTGGTTGCATGAATATACTTGTCTTGAATCGTCAATATAAATTTCTTGTCTTGCATATCCCGCTTAATGTTTGCCATTATCAAAAAGGGGGAAATTGTTGGAAACACGTTCTCAATGTAATATACTAAAACGTGTGTTCTTTTGTATAGGTTTTGATGAATGACAAACGAAGCGAAAATTGATATATGATGAAGTTCAAGAAACAAGCGCACAATTGATATACATCGAGATTCAAGCTCAAGACAAAGTTTTATAGTTTAATTGAGTCATTCTTAATTGTGATCTTGATCCTACAACTTGACTCGTAACATGGCTTCTCTCATAAAACTATTTTCCAAAATCATGCATATTTAATTTAATGCTAAATGATTTTAAATCATGCATATTTTCATTAGTCAAAATGATTTTTAAATGCCTCTGAAAATTGGACTAAGATAATCGATTATGTACTAATGATAATCGATTATGTTGAGCCAAGACTGCATGACAATCGATTGTGAACTAATGACAATCGATTGTGTTAAGGCAGTGAACATCAGGTTTCTTCAAACCTGCATGACAATCGATTGTGAACCTTATGACAATCGATTGTGATGAGGCAGTGTCCATCAAAGTTTTTCAAAACTCAGAATAATCGATTGTCAAGCTAATGATAATCGATTGTGAAGAGACAGTGTCCTTCAGATTTTTCAAAGTCACAAAATAATCGATTGTGAACTAATGACAATCGATTGTGTTGAGGCAGTGACTTCCAATGATTTTCAAATTTATTAAATAATCGATTGTGAGTATATAACAATCGATTGTCAAGAGGCAGTGTCTAAAATGTTTTTCAAAAACTGATAAGTAAGCGATTGTTGACTTTATGCAATCTATTGTGAAGCTGACCGTTGTCGTAAAGTTTTCAAATACCGTCAGGTAATCGATTATTGATTCTGTATAATCGATTGTTTTGATTAAAATTCGGAAAAGATTTTTTGAACGTTATTGGGTAATCGATTATTGATTTTGTTTAATCGATTGTTTTGATTAAAATCCGGAAAAGATTTTTTGAACGTTGCTGAGTAATCGATTGTTGATTCTGGACAATCGATTGTTTGTGGTAAAATCTGGAAAGAATTTTTTGAACGTTGCCAGTAATCGATTATGGATTGTAAGTAATCGATTATCAAGCGTAAAATCTGGGATTGAATTTTGATCTGACTGGCAGACAATCGATTGTTGGGGTTTGACAATCGATTTTCAGTGAGTAAAATCAGTAATTCTTAATTGGCAATTAGGCAACGGTAATGCCAAGTTTTTCAACTATAAATACAGCTTCATTTCAGTGTTTTAAACACAACAACATACTACAACTGATCATTACATTGCTATAAGCTTGCATACTTTTGTTTATCATTTTATATTCAATTTCATAATGCTTTTGAGAGCCATATTCTTGTCCAAAGTTGTTGTGATCCAGAGCTTACTTCTTTTACTCATATCTACTCATTAAGAAGTATTTTGTTTGAGTCTTTTAGTGTTGTATACACTTGTAAGAGAATTGTAATTCTCTTGTTGTAAGGAACTTGTGTTTCCTTGGTTGAAGTCTTGGAGTGTTGTAACTCCGAGCAAAGGTGTTGAGGCTTGCGTCCTCAAGTTGTAAAGGTTTGTTAAGCACCGGGAAGCTTGACACGTTAGTGGAAAATCTCGAGAGAGTCTCTCGGGAACTGGACTAACCACACGTTGTGGTGAATCAGGATATATCTGTGTGTAAGTTATTATTTATCGCACTTATGTACTTCCTGCAAATTTTAATTTCCGCAAGTTTACGCTAAATTTTATTATAACGTTATTCACCCCCCCTCTAGCGTTAAGCGTATTATCTAACAAAGGAGTCAAAGAATATATTGCTGCCTCAAATCTTGACCAGCATCCTATTCTTGCCACTCGAGAGGAACAATTTATCACCCTTCAAATACCAAATGATTTTCCCAGACAATGGAGAGATCATGGTTTTACCCATATCCATTTTGGTTCTATCCGAATCGCTTTAACATATCATGGAAGAAAAGGTCAACCTGTTGTAGCCCGACTTTCTCTTCTACTTACAAGACACTTCGAGTACCAACATGAAAATTTGGTTACTGAGGAAATTACCTAAATGCTGGAATTATCTTCCTAACTATCTTTCCAAATTTCAACATCTCCCTTTATGACCCGTACCTAACCAAAACCTTAAAAATCCAAGTCCAAATCCATGGAGCCCTACAAGTCAAAGATTCCATCCAACCTACCCTTCACCACCAAATGGCATGGAAAGTTCAAAATCACGCCATGGATCTTTGCCTTCCGGGAGGAGAAAACGCTTTACTCTTAAATATTGATGCTACCAAAGGAAATACCATATGCACCCAAATACCCAAAAAAAATTCCATAGATGAACTTGTCAGAATTCTTCCTGATTCCTAGATCACAAATTATGAAAAGCTAAGAGAATTGGAGGAATATCTGCAATATGGTGAACCAACTTTTACCAAAAGAGATGATAAAACCGTTTGCATAAGCTTTGACCATTTCCATCTCAAAATACCAAATAAAACCATCGTCTCTTGCCAAATGATTCAACCCAAAGATACAATAGATACATATCCTGAACCGGATGGAGAGTTCATTTGGAATATACAAAGCATCATGGAAGAACATGATTGGTGTCAAAATTTTGACAAAGAAGGAAAAGAACTTGGTGGTTCAAATTCCCCTTTAAGGGACACTGGCCTTGGGATCTTGATTGCGATTGTCAAGACTATTTGGAAGATCCAATTGGATAATATGATAAAAGGGTCGGCCTAAATCAAACCAAATCAAAATCCAAGAAAAGAGGGAAATTTGAAAAATAATTTCGAGCCAAATACGAAAATAAAGATCCTTCAATTGGCTCATTAAGCCGTCTAGGTAATATGAATTTCTTGTCAGTTACAAACCCTAGGAACGCCCAAAATTAAAAAAAATTTCACTCCAAGTTGGAAGGATAGCGAAACCGTACCCAAATCACCACCACCCCATACCCCAGAATCCAAAAATCCACATGAACATAAAAATTCACCAACTCAAAAAACCACAAATCCCCCACAACCACAGATATTCATGCTAAGTCCTTCAAGCTCTAGTCATACCCTAGATTTTCCTTCACTTCAACCTTATAAAAAAAGGGTATAAGCCATGCTCTAAAAATTTCAAAGAAAAACATAGTGCTACCTACTGGAGAAAAACCTCCAACAAGTGACATCGAAGCAACAATGAACTGGCAATCAGAAAACTCCATCTGCCAAAACAAGATGCTGAACAACATTGGCAACACCATAAAGAACGTAGCCCATACACAAAATAAAATGATGAGCAAGGTGGAAACAATTGAGTAAAAGATGGAGCAGACATCACCTCACCATGACAGACTAATCAAAGCCTTGGAACTAAGATTGGCAAATTTACAATACGAGATTTGTCCGCCAGGAACTTCACTTTTCCAATTCTTCCAACAACAACAAAAGGAAACAATTTCCATCAAAGAACAAATTCAACTCCTAAGAAATGACCTCTTTGAGCCACAAAAAACCCTAGTCTACTCTTCAAAACCTACCTTCTCCCCTATGTCTCCACAAGCATATTCCCCACCTAAATTAGACTACACCTTTTATGTTTTTCCATCTACCTCACAAAATCCAATCTCTTTCAGCCAACCCTTAAAAGAAGAACATGATTTTGATATTGCAAAAATGGTTTGGGAAAGTAAGTATGCCCTTGCAGCACAAAAACAAACAAAGAAAAGGCGAGACCAAGGAGAAAGTTCAAAAGGGTCCAACCCTGAAAATTTGATGATTTTTGACCAGAAGGCTCCAAAACTCTATATGTCTCAGCCAAGATACATACTAGAAGAAGATACTCCATGGTCGGAATCTCTGAACTCATCAGATGATAAATCAACAAAAGATAGCTCTCAGTCAAGCAATGAATCCATGACGAACTCTTCTAAAAAGACAATTCCCCAATATTTGTGAACAATCCAAGAGACCCAGAAGTATCTAAAGTAGATGAGGAACAAGAAGGGATGACAGATGAGCCAATCTCAGAAAGAAGATATGAGCCCATGGCGTCAAAACCAGTTGAAACTGGCTTCCACACTTTCACCTTAGATGACATCAAGGTTTCAAAATTGCCTCAAAGGATAAGACTTCTACACTTGGATGGTGACCAAAAATTTGGTAAAACGAGAAAAGTATATCATCCTGTCAGAACTTACTTCACGATTCTCAGGAATTCTCATAGTCTGGTGGAACTCACTTGCAATTAAAGACAAAAATACTTTTCTTACTTACCAAGATTTTGCCTTCAACATCAGGATCCTACATGAAGTTTTCTGTGGAGATACTGGCCAAACACAAGAGAAAATGCGAAGACAACTCTTTGAAATGAAGTGTGTGTCATTCGACAGAAACAACATTGGCATAAATTTTCAAAAAATGGCGAAGATATACTTTGAAATTTGCGGAGACATCAATTTGAAACAAGCCTTTGTCTCTTCTCTTCCAAAGTTATTGGCAAGCCGAACCATGACCATTATTGAAGAAAAGTTTCAGTCAATAACAATCCCACAAATTGGTTACATCATGCAAGCAAATTTCGTTGCATTGGATGACAAAGATCTTAGCCCTAAAGAAAATTATACAACATAATCCAGCGCTTGACAAAGCATGCCGCAAATATAATCTAATCACTGGATCAGGATGTTTCTGCCGCACATCCAGGCAAAGGAGAGAATTCAGGCGGTTCAGATGGCCAAGAATTCCAGACGAAAAATCAAGGTCCAAGAGACACACAAAATATTTCAGGCGTAGAAGGCCAGGAAAATTTCATAAGAAGAACAGATGCTTTATTTGCCATAAGATTGGACATTTCGCAAAAAATTATCCACAATCAAGAAGATCTGTAAAACTCCTTGAAGAAATCAAATATTACACTGGCATACATCTCGGAAAGGAGGAGGACCTTAAATCCATATTCTCAGTAGACGATGAACCTAATGAAGAAACTTTAATCTCTCTTGATATCTATAAAGATAAAGGCAATGAGCAACACAAAATTTTAGAACCAGTGATCGAAGCATGAGAGGAGATCAACGCTCTCTCAGTGGTTCCTCAAGTAGAACTCAAGGTCTATTCATCCAACTGGGATAAACCAACTCGAGTGATTGTTTTCATCGATACCTCAGCTGCTTCTTCACTCATAAATCCTGCTGTTCTCCCCGAAGATCAATGGGTGGGGCATTATAAGGATTTCAACACTACATAAAATGCAATCTTAACCACAATGTCGTCACAAAGCACCAGGTCACAATTGAGTTCTTTCCAAGATTGAAGTACAGAACAAAGATGATAGGATCTGATGTACCAGAAAAAGATCGTATTATTGGGTTCGACATTTACAGACAACTTAGAGATCAACTCAAGATCAGGGCTAATGGGATAGCTTTTAAAAAGCAGTTCCGACCTTATTCTGAGATTCCAAGTCTATTCCAAATCATCAACGCTGAACAAATCAAAAAGATTGAGCAAAATCTCATTGAACATTCATGTGCTGAATCCCACAAGGATTTCATGAAAAAAGGGAAATGCCCGTTATGGAAAAACGAAGAGTTTTTTTATCAAGCTCCCTTCAAGAAGAATGAAAATATCAATCCAACAAAGTCCAGCCATATAGGGATGAATCCAGATCATCTTCAACTTGCAAAGAAAGAATGTAAAGAACTTTTGGAATTTGATCTGATAGAGCCATCAGACTCACAATGGGCATTCGAAGCATTTTATGTCAACAAAAGAGCTGAACAGACAAGAGGAAAACTCAGGTTAGTCATCGATTACTAGCCACTTTACAATTTCCTCCAAGATGATAAGTTCCCTATCCCAAATAAACTTACCCTTTTCTCCCATTTAGCCAAGGCCAAATATTTTTTTCAGCTTTGATTTAAAAAATGGATTTTGACAATTGGGAATCCACCCGGAAGAAAGACCCAAAATGGGATTTTGCATCCCCGATCATCACTTCCAATGGAAAGTCATGCCCTTCGGGTTGAAAACTGCACCCTCTTTGTTCCAAAAAGCCATGATAAAAATCTTCCAACCCATCCTCCATACATCCTTAGTCTACACTAATGACATCCTGTTATTTAGTTATACATTGGAAGAACATGTCAACTTGCTTCGTCAATTTGAGACATTAGTAACATAGTACGGAATCATGTTTTCTGCAAAAAAAAGATAGTTCTTGCTCAAAAGGAGATTGATTTTCTCGGAATGCATTTTTCCCAAGGGGAATATAGTCCAGGACCACATATATGTTAGGAATTGCTCAAATTTCCGGATACCAATCTCACAATAAATAAAATCCAACAGTTCTTGGGTGTAATAAATTATCTATGAGATTTCATCCCAAATATCTCTACATACATTTCACCGCTCACAGAATGCTCAAGAAAAATGCTCCAGCATAGGGAGAGAAACAGGATGAAGCAGTCAGAAAAATAAAGGAAATATCAAAAAATGTCAAGTCTCTCTACATCCCATCAAATGGAAAAAAGATATTACAAACTGATGCCAGCCATGAATATTGGAGTGCTATTTTATTTGAATAAAAAGATGGCCAGAGGAAAATAAGTGGATACGCCAGTGAAAAGTTCAAAGATGCCAAGCAGCATTATCACTCCACTTTCAAGGAAATTCTTGCAGTAAAGAATGGAATCAAAAATTCAATTTCTTCCTTATCCATACCGAATTTCTCGTAGAGATGGATATGAAGGCCTTCCCAAAGATAATCCAGATAAATTCATAAATTATTCCCAATCATCAGATTCTCCGATGGGCTCAATGGTTTTCTCCATACAAATTTCAAGTCAAGCACCTGAAAGGAAAGGATAATATTCTCGCAGATTTTCTATCTCGACCAGAAGAATTTTCAAAGAGATTTTCACCCGCAAAATTAAAGACAAAGCAGAAGTTAATTAGCCACATCTTCATGTTTTCAAATGCATCAGGAACATGTTCACTAAAGCCAACTGATCACCCACCGGAGTTGTTCAATCTAATGGATCCCTGTGATCTGTCAATTATTATGGAAAGAAGAACTTAGTATGAGCTCCAAGTTTTCCGGCAATATGGAGGATCTATTCTCAATCCTTATGGGGTCAATCTAGAATATCCGTTCTGCCACATATTCATCGCTCAACCCAAGTTTCCACAAGAATTATTATGATTTTTCTGGTACTTATGCCGTCAATATTATATTTTCCTGGAATTCAAACGCAACATCTTCAAGGTTTTTGATACCATTGCACCAGCCCTTAAAGTAGTTTTATTATGGTTCAAGCCTAGAAGATACTGGATGAAATGCTTTAGTGATTCCTACAAAGCAAAGGTATTCATGTTCTATAGGCCAGTAAAGATCATCAATGGAAAAGTCCAGGCAGAAACAGAGTCATCATTCTAGTGGAAATTTCCCGTGTCCATTTTATCAATGGATGAAGAATATAGCGAGGCACAAAGAATCCTTTTTCAGCAAAACAGGTGCATCCCGAAAGAGATATGGCCAAAAGATTGGGCAAGCTGGAATTACAGCAACACTCATCCTCAAGGGGAAAGAGTCTAGGAAGCAGCAAAAGAATATCAAACTCCATATGAAGTCATCCGAGAAAATATCACTCATGACATTTCCAGATTAAAGTTGCGGATTACATCTCTCAATCCAAAGGAGAAAGAGCACAGCGGAGAAGGACCATCCAATTCAAGGAATTACTACACAAGGTCCTTGAAAAGATACCTAGAAGACAACCCTAGAATTAATTATCTAAATCTCTGATAATCCCACCATAATCCTACATTACCTACCAAAAAACCCTTTAAAATATCCTACCCATGCCAAGACAAACTCCCACATCCATACCATCCGGGCCCCACTTTCATTTGTTTTCAGATGCTTACACATGCCTCCACATGTTTTGTCACATACAACACAGTATTTTCACATGGTGTCACATGCTACCTCTTGCTTTCACATGCTAAACCATGTATATTTCACCACCTTCACATGTTTTCGGGTGTTTTTTAGTTAGTTTGCCTAAAGTCCTTCACGTGCCAAGAAGGGCCCACAAGTAGATAAGTTTACCATGTAAGATAGTTTTATCATATCTTGAAAGTTTGTCTTGTAATAACCTCCTAGTCTTATATAAAGGGGCCTTGTAGTAATGGTAGGAGCATCTTGTAACCTTTTTAAATCTTTTGTGATATATTACATATGAGTGCTTTCTAAATTTCTCTCTTATTCTTTCTTTCGAATAGATGGAAAGGCCGATCCATATATGAAAATAGAGTAAGAATATTCTGTTAAAGTTAACTTATTGTAGTGCGAAAGTTTTCTGAGTTATGAACAGCTAACGTTGGTTATAGTACAAAAGTTTTCTGAGTTATGTAGCTTGGCAAGCCATCCCTTATGGGTTGTTGAATCCAACCCCTTTTGTAGGAAAACTTTTGCGACTATAAATAAATTAACTATTTATGTAGCTTGGCAAGCCGTCCCTTATGGGTTGTTGAAGCTAGTCCCTTTTGTAGGGAAACTTTCGTATCTATAGTATAATTTGCTTTCTTTGAGTCTCTTACTCTGTCCTTTATACTGTGAAACAAAATCGCACGGTATGAAAGAATAGATGCAAAGTTTTTGCTAACTTTGTAGCCTCTAGGGTTAAATATAGACGTCTCTGTACCGATTTCTCAAACTCTACTAAGCTTGTATGTGAACTGTGAGACCCATGTAACCTAGAGCTCTGATACCAACTTATCACGATCCGGATTTCCCTCCCTCGGAAGTCGTGATGGCGCCTACTAATAGGAGTTAGGAAAGCCAATCCTTTAAATTAATTACTTCATTATCCATTTATTTCTTTTTAACAAACATAAAAGCGATAATGTAAAAATAGCAAAGATTTAATTGAAGGGGAAAGAAATAATTAAACATCTAAAATTTGAAAATATGGGAAATGTGAACGGATAAGTTCGAAGTTGCGAAATAGGGCTCACATTTGTGAACCCTTCAGGAATTGTGGACTTTTGCATTTGCAAAATGTATGTTGCATTTGTGATACATCAGTCTTCCAGCCATCATCGCATTTGCGAGAGGCTGTTTGCAAATGCGAAATCAAATTTGCGAGGATAAAGTCTCATTAATGACTCAGGCTGCCTGTAACAACCCAACCAGTTGTTTTGAGCTGAAATGCATCGTTCAGCATTCTGAGGCCATGAGCAGCTTCATTTCAGGTATAGAGACTTGTACGCGTGGTCAGAATTGAATTTCGGTAAGCTTATAGTGGAATTGGAAGGAGAACTCTTATTTTGAAAGCTTAAAGTTGAAGAAATTAACTAGGATTGGAATTTTAAGTAAATGACCTCAGAATTGGGATCCGAATGTTCCAGCATGTTAGTATGATAATTTCTCACTTGGACATATGCCCGGATCAAATTTTGGATTACCTGAAAGCGTTTTGGCGCCTATTGTGGAAGTTAGTATTTTAGAAGAAATTGCATGGGTTTGGCTTAAAGTGCATTTCAGTGTTATAGATATCTGTTCGGGATTTCGAGATAGGGAGTAGCTCCGTAAGATGATTTTGGAGTTGGGAGCGTGATCGAAAGTGAATTTGGAGGTCTGTAGGTCATTTTGAAGTTGTTTGGCTAAAGATAGAAAATTGAAGGTTTTGGAGAAGTTTGACAAAAAGTGAACTTTTTTATATCAGGGTCGAAATCCAATTCTGAAAGTTGTAGTAGGTTTGTAATGTCAAATATGACTTGTGTGAAAAATTTGAGGTCAATCGGAGGTGATTTGATAGGTTTAAACATCGAGAATAGAAGTTGGAAGTTCTAATATTCATAAAGCCTGAATTGGAGGTTGATTCACGATTTTAGCATTGTTTGATGTGCTTTGAGACCTCGAACAAGTCTGTAATGTATTTTGGGACTGGTTGGTATGATTGGTTGGGGTCCCGGGGGCCTCGGGTGAACTTCGGGTGGTTAACATATCCAAACATGGAATTTTGGATAGCTGAAGGAATCTGGTTGCTGGTATTTCCGCTTCTGCAGAAATGGGACCACAGAAGCATCCCCGCAGAAGCGGTAATGGAAGCCGCAGAAGCGGAATCGATCAGGGACTTGTGGACCGCATATGCGGTCGAGGTTCGACAAAAGCGGGACCGCATCTGCGGGTGGCTTGTCGCATAAGCGGAAAGAGGGGAGGCTTGGGAGGATCGCAGAAGCGGTAATTTAGCCGCACCTGCGGAACCGCAGAAGCAGCTAAGGGACCGCAGGTGCGAAAATGCTTGGTTGCAGAAGGCTATTTCAAATCGGGAGATGGTCATTTCTCTCCCATTTTCCCCTTGGTATGGGCGATTTTGAGGAGATTCAAGAGAGGGTCTGCGTCATCAATGGTAAGGTAAGTCATCCCCACATATCTTGAGTTAAATACATCATGATATATGGATTTTAGCATGAAAATGGGTAGAAATTTGAGGGATAGAGGAAGACCTAGAAATATTTTGCTATTAGATTTTTACCATGAGAGCATGGAATTAAGAGAAAATTATATATTTGAGTTCCTAAGGTCATGGGTAAACTTTATCTTCTAAAAATTTCGGATTTCCGGGCACGTGGACCCGAGGGTATTTTGGTTAACTTTTTGTTCGGGGTTGGAAATTGTTATAAATTGAATTATAATGAAGACCTTAGCATATATTAATGGATTTACACAATCATCGGTTATTTTCGGGAGCATTGTACATCGGTTCAAGCCTTCGGAGGAATGTAGAATGTTGGTTATGGGTCTTTGGAGCAAGGTGAGTCTCCTTTCTAATCTTCTGAGGGGTAAATTACCCCGTAGGTGAGTTAAACTGATTATGTGCTCCTATTGTAGGGGCTACGTACGCACGAGGTGACGAGAGTCTGTGCGTAGCTACTATTATGCTATTGTCCGGGTATTCTAGGACCCAAAAGCATGTTATACCTGGATTAATTGTGAACCCATTGATGGCTTGAATTGCTTGAATCACATAGAATTTGTAAACGACTTCCTAAAGGATTACACTTCTTTCCTAAAAAATGATTAAAAGGGAATTGCTTGTAATTGGATAATTGTTCCCGAATAAATTCCTAATTGGCTATTTGTGCATGATTCTCGATATGTACCTGCATCGCATGTATGATTCGCAAGCAGGGTATGTGTTTAATTTTGGAACGGGCCAATCGCCTCGGTGAAATAGATGCATCTATGGTACGGGCCGCTCGACCCTTGGCAGTGCACACTTTACATTTCTGTTGGAGCGGGGCGCGACCTCGGCATGATTTGCGCATTTTTGTGTTGTTGTCTTGAACTTATTTGAGTTGTTTCATGCCTCACTATGGCTCGAGATCATATTGTTAATAATAACAAAAAATCTAAGGAAATTTTCCATGAAAGAATTACATGTTTACTTGTTTCCTCTATCTGGATTAGAACCATATTTATAAAACAAATCCACTGTTTAATATATTTATTATGGATAAATAATCATTGGGCTGCTAGTGAGTGTCAAGGTTGACCATCTCGTCTACCCCTTCGGGATTAGGGGGGACACTCATTGGGTACATGTTGTTTTTGTACTCATACTACACTTGTGCATTTTGTTGCACAGGTTTATTGTGTGGCTCGTGGCCTAGCGGCATAGCGGCATGACGGGCGCAGAGACTAGGTGAGCTGTATTTCTTCGCGGCGATTCCGCAGCTAATATAGTCTCTTCCAGAATTTTATTTACTTTCTCTCCAATTGTATTCCGGGCAGTTGTTGTGCCTATTTGGTTTCCTTTAGAAAATTGCTCATGTACTTGTGACTCCGGGTTCTAGGGATGTATTTGGATTTATTCAGAAATTTTTGAAAGTTGATTTAATATTTCCTTATTTAATTGAAGGACATACTGAGTATTGCTTTAATCATAATAAAGAAGTGTTTTCGAAATTATTAAAATAATAATTTAATTAAGTATTTTAGTTGGCTGGCCTGACATTGGTGTGCGGCGCCACCACGACCCTTAGTGGATTTTGGGTCATGACACTGCCAGTCCACTTCTTCGCATTTGCAATGGTTGGTCACATTTGTGAGCTCGCATTTGCGAAGCCTACATACCTGATCACACCAGCTGAGAAATCTGCAATTTTCTAAGTCTAAAATACACCCCATGCCCTATCCAAAACTCTCATGAGTCCTTGGGACTTCAAACCAATCATATACACAACCTCAAAAATATCCTACAGACTTATTCGTGCATTCAAATCACCAAAATAACATCATGAACATCGAATTAAACCTCGATACCAATGAAATTTCTCAAAACTTCTTTAAACATCAAATTTTGCATTTAAGGTCCGAATCACGTCAAATGGACTTTGTTTCTTACCAAACATTATCGTCAACACATATAAATCATATTGAACCTGTATCGCGCTCCGAAACCATAATACGGGCCTGATACCACCTATTTCACTTTCAAAAACCTTTATATTTTTTAGAAAATAATTTCTTTTAAAAATTATTTCTCGAACTTTGGTCCTCGGAATTCGATTCCGGGCATACACCCAAGTCCCATATTTCCCTACGGACCCTACGGGACTGTAAAATTATGGGTCCGGGTTCGTTTACCCAAAATATTGACCGAAGTTAACTTAATTTATTTTATAGTCAAAATTTATCATTTTTTATAGATTTTCACATAATGGCTTCCGACTATGCGCCCGAACTGGGCACATAAATCGAGGTAACATTGAAAGAGATTTATAAGGCCTCAAAACACAGAATGTCATCACACATTATTTAACTTTTCCTTATTCTTCTCTAGGTCCCGGCTCTTTGTTGACGCCGTAAAACCGAGCTGGTCATCCTCTATTATTATCTTGGATTCATAGCGGTTGTGGGCATCTACCCATGTTGTTTCCTGGAACATGAGCAGACTTTTTTCAATTTTTGGGAAGCATCAGAGCTCCTCGAATTCAGCCCCTTAGTAAATGCCTCAGCTGATTAATTCATCTGGCATGGCCGGTAGCAGCATCCTTTCCTTCTGAAATCTGGTCACAAACTCTCGCAGCAACTAAGACTCTCCTTATGCAATTCTGAATATGTCGGCCTTTTGGGCATGTACCTTCCTGGCCCTGGCATGGGCCTTGATAAAAGAATCTGCGAGCATATCGAAGGAATCTATTAAGTGCTCGAGTAGAAGTGAATATCATGTCACGTCCCCCTTTATGGGGGTTTCCCGAACTTCTTCAGCACGACCGACTCAATCTCGTGCAGAGCTGCGTTGTTTCCTTTCACCACCAATGTGTAAATGATTATGTGCTTCCGAGGGTCTGAAGTCCCATCATATTCGGCACGTCTGGCATTTTTAACCATTTCATGATCAACTCTAGTGTCGCGCTTAGTTTGAACGGCAACTAGGTGTATTTCTGACGACATGTCCTTTTAACATTGACGGTACGGTCGGGATTTGGTCCATTCAGGCTTTTTATATCCCTCATAGACTGCATGAATTCAGTTTTAACGGGATCATTACCATTATTGTTACCAAATTTGCTATCGTTTCACCCGGCCCCGTCGAAGCCGACCCCACCCCTCGGGGTGTTGTTATCAACCCTTTATGATGTTTGGTTTGCGGGAGCACCGGGAGGAAGTGGACCTCTTCCATTCACATTGTTAGAAGCATCCGACAATGCTTGCCTTAACTCTATCAAGGCCAGATCTTGTCGTGTGAGATGGCCCATGATAGCCTTTTGTTGCTCCCTCGGGATTCTCACTGTTTCCAGAACATACTCGTCCTTGGCATCATTAGGAGTTGCCTCCCTAACATGTCATGGATTTTGCCCGCCATGACTGGCATGGCTACGTCCTTCTCTTTGCGGGTATCAATGATCGAATCTTCATGTCGATACATATTTCCTTGTGCCTCAACGTTGTGTATAATGTTGATATCGTTATTTGCCATTTTTTACGATTTTCTATAAGAAACAAAGAATTAAACAGATTAGTAATAGATGCAAGGATCAACTCATTATGCAACTGTTTAAACCCTACGGTGGGCGCTAAACTGCTTATCCGTAAAACGGTATAGTTGAATTTGTAATGTAGTTTATAGATAAGCGAATCGATTTGATCCCAAAAATAATAAATTAATTAAATAAAGTACAAGACTAAGCGTTGAAATCGAGATAAGACAGCAAATAGATTGGTTCTGAGAGAAGAGCTTCCGAAGGCAGTAATAAGAATATCAATACAGAAATAAATTATTATTGAACTTTTGAATAATATGTAGCATAAATTTGTCAGAAAATTCGTGTCCTTTCAATGGTTATTGAAGTCACTATTTATAGTTGCACCTATGGAACAAGATTCCAGGATCAAGCCCCTCTTAAATAATAATTATGGGGGACATCATTAATGGTAACGGCAGGCTATGAATGCCAAAATTCTCTATAACGGATTGGGTATTTAATGCTGAATGATATTCCTCATTGAATGTCATCGAGTGACAAACAAACATTTGTCTTCATTAGCAACATTCTATTCAGGATCTTCCCGGTGCCAACAAAAGATGCTATCGCTGGTCTTGGTTTCTACTTTCTTCGCTTTCCGTCTGTCACCAGTTTCACGTATCGCTCCACTATTCGAGTATTTAATACAAACCGATTTTACCCTATACACTAACTAGTTTGCTTTTGCATGCTGAACAATTAATGTTCCCTTTAAGAAAAGAGGGGGTGGGGGTGGGGGGATTCTAACCTGTGAACTATGATCAATCTCACGGTCTGGAGAAAACTTAAGGAAATAAAACAAAATAGCGCAAAATTGAAAAGTAAGATAGATGGCTAATAAATTAAAGGTGTCGTATGGTGGGACAATTGAACTAACTTGGGGTCAGTGACGACGAGTATTGCTGATCCTAGTTAAGCAGCTGATTATAAGTTGTATAAACATCAAAAAAAAATGGCCAATATTTTATAAACATCAACAGAAATGATGAGTATATTTTGATTAAATTGAAGATTAATCTTCAGCAACTTTACTCCACAGAAGGGAAGGTATAATTAATTAGACGGCAATGCATCTGCTTATACCAATAAAGGGAAAATTGACACAACAATTTTTCTCTTAATAGCCTTTTGTTTTTCAGTTGAACTACTTCAAAAGAAGATCCCAATATATAATATCTCGAAAAGTTCACTTCACATATAGTATCCAGGTGCCACTACTGAAGGATAGCCAAGACGGAACATATTCACCACCTTTCAGAATATCTGTCGAAAATTTAATTAAATAAAAGACAAGTGTAGACCTATTAATTCTCAGGGGATCAAAATTAATTACTCTGCATAGTAAATCGCCATGATGAACACTGATTCTCAGGGGTTCAAAAATGGATTAATTATGATGTCAAACCAAGTTGTATCAACTTCAACAGTGAAACACAACTATAGTATAGTTACTACACCATCCATGACAGTCCAAGCAGGAACTAAACTAGCTACATTTATTTACAAGATCAGATCAGATTTTGTCTCATCAGAACTACTAGCTTTCACCTACATACAATGAGAACTTTATGCCATGTATCAATTATGTAAAGAAGGGGAAAGAATCAAACTTTATCAAAGTTCTAGTTTAACCGAAATGAGCATGGAATAACTCCCTGATAACCAATAAATGGTATAATGAATAGGAAAAACATAGCTTGGCCTGAGCGTCAAAAAGTTGCTCAAAGTCCTGGAATTGATTCAAGATTGTATTTCTCTGCAGTTAAAGTTTCAGTCTCCCGGCTATCTGGCACTTTTGGCTCCTTCATGGCATCGACAGTGTGTAGATATGTATAAGAGGCACTTCTATTTGACGGAGGAGTAGGATTGCTGATTCTGCTAGCAAGGAAGCGGCGGATCAGGCCCCTAAGGAAGGGAGCCATGGTGTCTGGTTCATGCTCCAAGTAGTACATAATACCACCCATACAGGCACAAAACAAGGGCACCTGTATAACAATCAGACACCGCATATTTGCTTGAGAAGTTACATCATGAAATTTTAATATTTGAAAAAACTGTACTTTCAGAGAAACCCAATATTTCAAGAACAAACTTCCCGTAAGTAGTTCAATTCTTTCAATGTTTATCCAGGGTATATGCTTAAATTTATACAAGTAAGCTATTAAAGTAGTCATAAACTCTGAGGAAATTTTATGAGTGGTTTAACACCGCAAAGCACCAAATTGCATTTAAAGGTGAGAAAAGATACCTCTGCATTCTTGATAGCCGGAAGCAAATGGCGATTCACTAGTATATACCACAAAGAATCTGCAGCTCGAGGAAGAACATATAAGGCAAGTTCGCCACGTCTAGCTTTCTTCTCCAGCAACACAGAGAGGCCTGAGAGAGCCCCAGCTACCCAATATACAAGCTTATGGTCCTTTGATGCCACCTTCCGGTGGAAACATATGGCAGCCTTTTATTGAGATAGAGAAGTTAATCAGTAAAGCTAAGCGACTCAACCAGCAGCATCACAAAAAGAGCCCAAGGACTACCAGAGGTATGAGGCATCAAAAACATAAACTACCTGAAAGATTCCAACAAAAGCGGACAAGAAGGTTGTTGATCGAACAGCCCCTGTAAGAGCGTACCAACAGGTGCGCATAGGAGCATCCATAAACTGGGATAACATTAAAATAACATCAGCAAGTTTTCAAAAGAATTACATTAGTAGCAATTCTACTACTCTAGGTAACAATAACATAAAGTGTAGACCTTCGTAATTGTTCATCACATGGTCCTCATAATACTGCTTGTAGTGGACCCAGGCAACTTAAAAAACACAAGGCAAGTACTACAGAATTGATAAAAACATACTTCAACTACCAGAGACAAAGTTTCCTTTCTTTTTTCTCTTGTTCTTTTCCTTTTTTTTTTCTTCTCGTTTCTCTAGCGTGACAAGAGGGGTTACTCTAATGGTATGCAACCCCCACTTCCAACTGAGAGGTTGTGAGTTCGACTCTCCCCTAGAGCAAGGTGGGAAGTTCTTGGAGGGAAGGATGCCGGGAGTCTATTTGAAAACAGCTTCTCTACCCCAGGGTAGACGTAAGGTCTGCGTACATACTACCCTCCCCAGACCCCACTATGTGGGATTATACTAGGTTGTTGTTGTTGTTTCTCTAGCGTATAAACTTTGTCTTTTCTTTTACATTTCCCTTTTTATTTTATTTTATCTTCTTTTTTTGGGGGGGGGGGGGGGGGGGGGGGGTGTTCTTCTTAGTCAAAAAGAAAAAGGTCCAACTATGCCCGTGAACTATTTAAAATAGGACAAATATGCTCGTCGTTAATAGTTTGGCCCAAATATGCCCAAACCGTCCAATAGTTGTGCAAATCTGCCCTTTTTAACGAAAACATTATGTTTTTAATTAATTAAAATCAAAATATTTTTTTCTAAAGAAATTTTTCTAAAAGTTTATTTTATTACTAAAACTCAAGAAAAAATGGAAATATTTTTTTCCAATTTTTACAAAAGAACTGAAAAATAGTTTATAAAATAATATTTTTATAGAAAAATAAATAAAATCTAAAAAGAATTTTTTAAAACAATATTTTTGTAAAAGCTGAATTTATTTTTACTAAAAATGGAAAAAACAAAAAAAATTGCTTTAAAAAAACTGGAAAATTATTTTCTACAACAACGTTTTTGTACAAACAGAAATAAAATCTAAAAAGCAATTTTCTAAAGAAATATTTTTGTAAAAATTGAAAATAAACTGAATTTATTTTTACTAAAAACTGAAAAAGCAAAAAAAAAATATTTTTTTTAGTTTTTACAAAAACATTCTTTAGAAAATTACTTTTCAATTATTTTTTTAGTTTTTACAAAAATAATTATTTTAGAAATTATTTTTCAGTTTTTTTTTAAAGTTATATTTTTCTAAATACTGGAAAAAGTATTTTAATTTTAATTAATTAAAAAAATACTGTTTCCGTTAAAAAAAGGGCAGATTTGCCCAACTATTGGACGGTTTGGGCATATTTGGGCCAAACTATTAACAACGGGCATATTTGTCCTATTTCAAATAGTTCATGGGCATATTTGGACCTTTTCTGTAGTCAAAATATAGCTTGAATATTTCATATTTATCCATATAACTGCATTTGACCACTACAAAGTCCAACATATATAGCAAGGAACACACAATCATGTGGGTCTATGATGATCCCATTCTGTTTAATAGAAGTACCAGCGGCTCAGCTATATGATTTAACAAGAAATAAAAGCAGAAAGATAGGAGTAACAGAGACCAATATTAATAAATTATACCTTCTGCAAGCGTAGAACGACAAAGGGCACAAAAGTCAAAGAGAAGTAAAGAGGAAATGTCTTCCGGAAAGTAGCTGCCGCTGCATTAGCATTATGAACTAAGCAAGAGTTGGTGCCTGGGTGAATTACAGAACACGGGATAATAGATGGAAATTCTTCCAACTTCATAGTGTTAGAACCCTTTGCTTTGGATAAATAAGCATGTAAAGAAGCAACATCAACTGGAGAGCCTCTGCAGCAATCCTTAACGGCTTTGTAGACAGGTGCTGCAACTGGCCCTGTCTTCTGAATGAAATCTTTATATGCTTTTGGAAGACTCTCAGGACGCATTATGAAGGAATACATGATCTGCAAAATTTTATTAAGAACAAAACCAGATTTGTGACAACTTTGACCGGATGTAAAAGAGAACAAATTATCTAGCATCATTAGTATCATATGAGAAGTTCAATCTCCTATGCATATTAAATGATTTTTTAAAAAAACAAAAAGAAAAAAGAAGAAAGTACAGAAGAAGAAGTTCAATCTCCTAGTATTTAAAATTGGATATTTGAACATTTATGATATCCCAGCCACCCCCTTCCAATCCACCAAACTAAGGTAAGTACAAGGAATCTGAAACAAGGGTAATAAAGGCTCTTAAACATTTGCCAAAAAGGTTAAGCACCATGTAAATTACCTGGGCACATGCCAATGCAAAGAGTAAAGAATCTCCGTGACTCCAGTGACTTCCCCACAGATGAAACCGGTTCTTGGCTTTGGCAGAATTATATGCACACTGACCATATGTAAAGTCATCAAAATAGGAGCCAGTAGAAAAATAGAAAAGGAAGACTTCAAGTAATACGAGTAACTAGTAGTAGCAGCTTTTATCTGTATTCATTTGTTTTCCCTTTCCTTTTTTGTGTTTCGCTTGTTCTTTTTTTCTTATTTTGCCCCCTGTGTGTGTTGGTTTTGTTTGGTTTATCTTTTTCTTTTTTTTTTTTTTGGTGGGGGGGGGGGGGGGGGGGCCAAGGCATGCATGTACCTGTGCTAGCCTTGCCAAAAGATACAAGGCAAGCGTTCTCCGCCTGTTGGAATCATCTAATGCTAATATAGCCAGACCTGCCACTGAACCTGCTAAAATTCTGCCCATCATCCCCTTTAGCCAAGTCAAATATATCGGATAGGATATCAAGCATCAAAAGCTTCTCAAAGCAACAGCAACGAAACGTAACTCAAAACTTTTAAGTTCAGCATTCTATACTTACGCATTTAGGGGTGTCTCTTTTCTCCTCAGCTTTCTCAGCAAGCATCTCAGAGCATGATAGGAACCAGTAAATCCCCCAAAGAGCAAACCAATTCGACATGCTTCCTCTCTAACAATTAGATCTTTTTCGGAGACAAGTTGCTGCAGAAACACAAGGATTATAAAATGCACAGAACAAAAAATGAACCCTCTCATGTATTCATAGATGAGACCACTGACGGGCGGATTGACAAACAGATGAACAGACAGAAATCCGCATACATGTACTCTAAAATTGTTTTATCCTCCTTCCAGAAAATCTTCATTTACTTCTTCGCTCAGGATCTTGCGAGTTGTGCATTTGGTTTTTTTTTTTTTTTTTTGGGGGGGGGGGGGGGGGGGGGGGGGGGGCAGAGAAAGACGTAGTTCAAAGATCTGAATAACCTCCATTCAGCATTTATGCCCCAGTGTAATTGCCAAACTATTTCACTAAACTTCCTGAGGTTAGAAACTACAAGAAAACTTATCAAGAGGCCCCTTCAACCTTCCAATGCTTATCAATCACAGTAATTTATACAATAACAACCCAATGTAATCCCACAAAGTGGGGAATCACAGTAATTTATAGAGTTTTCTAAAAAGAATAAACCCTGAATTAAGAATAATCTGCAGCTTGAAATATTAGACCAACTTGAAATATGTTTTCTCCTAAAACAATTGTTGTGGGCAGCGCACAAAGTGTACTCGATCGGTAAATATATTTCACCGCTAAAGAGTAAATTAATTGACATTGAGCTACAAGCACAAGGAAAATACATTGGGACAAAGGTAAAATTGGGGTTAAGAAGTGATCAGAAGAAAACCCCACATGATTCACCATTGACAGAAAGAGCAGGTGACCTTTATCCTAAAAAGATAAAAAGAGAAAGGGAGGGAGGAGGGTAAGAAAAACCTGCGGGCACACATGTATCTGTGCCACACGAGCACACACACAGAAAGTAAATCGTTTTACTCTTTAATCTTTGATTGACTAAATATCCTTAAGGCCAAGCGTTTTGATATACTCACATGTCCCAGTAGCTGATGAAACACAACACATAACTCCCAGAACAAAGTCATAAACCACTTGGAGAATAATCATCTACTATGATACTCTAGGTCACTAAAGAACCAACATATCCTATCTCCGAATTGATAACCATTCTATCAATATATCAATCAATCAACAAAGGCTCAATCCAGAAATATCGCGGAATTCATAACCATTCTATCTATTCAGACCTGGAGTGAATATTCCTCAAGCGCTGAAATAAATTAAAAAAAACATATAGAGCGCAAAGCTAAGGACATGGATGCTTATAGGCCGAAATGCCCTTCTCTCCATGAACTATATCATGTATTTCCCAAAATTATTTCATTCAAATATCATAAAAACTTAAGCAATTTCAGAAATAAAATATAAATCCTAAAACAAATTTCATCAGAGTAGAAGCAATTTCAGAAATGTAACACAGTTGAAATCAGTAAAAGGCAAAAAGAAAGTAAAACCAAAGAATCATCAATCAAACAATTGATAAAATTAATCTAACGTATGTATTTGAGAAATGCAGAAGTAGACAGGTAAATAAACAGAGTATCAGAATTTATAGAACCTTGAGATCAAGTAGGGAGGAATAGGATTGGCCGCGAGCCAGCTTAAAAGCGCGCAGGAGAATTCCGATGCCAACGCGCACACCGTAAGAGAGAAGAAAACTTTGGCAAACGTTACCGATAGCGTTGGCAACACAGGATTCGTCGGCATGGTCACAGGGCGGGTATAAACCCCGGGCACGACGTTGCCGGCGCTGAAGCTCTTCAATTGCCTCTCTCAAGCGTTCCTCCGCCTCACGGAGACGGCGCTCGGCGGAGACACCGCTGTCATTGGAGTCGTTGGGTAACTGCGGCGGGGAAGAAGAGGACAGAGGATGCATTTTACGGAGAGGGCGATTGATGAGGGTTCTCGCATCTAAAGAAAGAGACAGAGTTGATTTCCGCTGCTGTTTTCTCTTCGAAAGGTGTGCAGCTATTGAACAATTTTATATTGATGATGTAATAATTCGAATTATTGTAATCTCTTTGTCCCATTTTACGCTAAGGACTAATGTGTTTGTTTTGGTCATAAAATGTAAGAAATTAAAATCGTCCACTATAAGAATTCTTACCGTATTTTTAGGCTAAGCCCATATCATTACCATATTAAATAAAATAATGAAAACATTATTACTAGTTTTCTACTAATAAGTCTAAAATATATTTTCGACTAATATATATTACTTATATGGATTTATTTTTATGTATTTTATTTTTAATTAAGTCTACAGTAATTTCAAAATTAAAAATATGTAAGGTATGTAATTATTTTTTGAAATCAGTGGAGTGAAAGTTCAATTATTTTTTAGAGTAAGAGTTTTTATGTTTTTTCATTTTCTACTCTTATAAAGAGTGATTTTTATATTGAACGAAGTCCAAAAACTCATATGATTAGTAGTATAACGAAGATACTAAGGTTATAATTTCTAAAAAGAAAAATCACTCTTTTTCGAAAGAATTAAAAAAGAAATATATCACATAAATGAAATGAGATCAAAAATAAAATTACTACAACAGATGCTATTTCGGGCCTTGGGTGACGTGATAGGCCTTCACTCCCTAGGTGCCGCAAATGGTTTCTCGCTTATACATAAAGCATACTGATGGTATTATTAAAAGGAGCTTTCTGTTACTTACCTGGACGGGGTCAATGGACATCAATAAGACCCATGGCCTAGGATGGTGACTTACATTGCATTTTGGAGGGGTGCCCGTTTAAGATCGGCCCAAATAATTTTGCCTACATCATAATTTGTGGTAGTGGGAGCCTGCGTTCGCGCGACTCCTACCAAAGAAAAGGAGCTTTCTGTCAAAAAGAATACAGAAGGAACTATATGCTGAGTTATTTCATTTTATTTATAAAAAAAAAAAAGATAAACGGAAATACCGAGGGAAAGGAAATTCATTGGTTTTGGCCTCTGAATAAGAATTTTGAGTCCCCGTCTTTCTTTTTACTGGAAGTAGTAGAGGTATATCTAATTTTCAGAATGAATTAATTAAAATATTAATTTTACTAATTTATTTAAAATAATATGTCATATTATAGAACTAAATAAAAAAGTAATATGCATAATATAAGTTGCTTTTTTTTTTACTCTTTACATTTTTTGCGTAATTTTTCTGAATAACTTTTTGTGGACAACGTAACGTATCCTATTTTCTGTGTTATTTATTGAAACTCTTTTATAGAGTTTTGATCCGTCCTGAGCCACCAAACTTCTGGAATATAGATTACTGCGGCATCGTAAATATACAATAACATTACATTACCTATCCATTGAGTTTAATTTCCCTGTTTGTACTTTCTGATTTGGTAGAATTTATTTGCTGTTATAGTACATCTACAAACTTGAACTTTCATGAATACTAGCTCCCTGTCCTTCTGTTTACATTTGAATTGGTACAAAATTTAAAAAATAGATAAATTTTTAAATTTGTAGATTAAAATAAACCATAGATATATGTCTGAGTGTAAATTAATTCAATAACGGTAAAGTAATAATTTTAAAAATAATTTTTTAAAAATAAAAAATAATATATATGTTATAAACAATAAAGAAAGAAGAAGAGTATTGCAGAAAAGAGAGAGGGGCAATTCTTATTGAATTTTAGGATGAATTACAATGGAATAGAACCATCTATTTATAGGGAAATAGTGACTTAGCCACCAAGTAATAATCCATAGAATCTCTCTAAATATAGACATTCACCATAAATAGAATTCTATTTATAACACTCCCCCTTGATTGTCTATTCAACATATAATGTACTCGATAAAACCTTAACTAAAATTATAGAGAAGGAAAAGGAGTACACATATCTAACAATACGCCTTTTGGTTGCCTTATTAAAAACTTTGTAAGAAAAATTTAGTAGGACAAAATCTTGTAAGGGAAAAAGAGTGCAACACGCATTAACTCCCCCTGATGAAAGCATCAATTTACATCCTTCAGCTTTCGCATCCCAATCTTGTGCACTAGCTTCTTGAAGGTTGACGTCGGCCAAGATTTGGTGAATAAATCCGCCATATTAACTCCAATGAATATTGCACCTTGAAATCATTATCCCGTAATCGCATTTCAATATCTTCACATAGAGGTGAATATTGCTTATAGTTATAGCAATCTACATTTGTGCACAATTGTAACGACCCGGCCTGTCGTTTTGAGAGTTATAGCCCTATTTCTCCTATATATGCTTCTTTAAATATTGTTCAGCTGTGTTGAGTTGTATCGAGTTGGTAGGTTTGGGTTCGAATTAGTTTTGGAGTAAAATGAACACTTAGTCTCTTAGTTAGAAAGCGAAGTTAGAAAAGTCAATCGGAAGTTGACTTATGAGTAAACGAATTCGAAAAAGGACTTCTATGATACGATTAGCTTCGTTAGTGATTTTACACTTAGAAGTATGTCCGAAATAAAATTTGGAGGTCTGTGGTAGAATTGGGCTTGAATTGGTGAAAGTTGAAAGTTTAGAAATTCTTAGGCTTGAATTCGAGATGATTTGGTATTTTTGTGTTGTTTTGGGTGTTCTGGAGGTTCGAATAAGTTTGGGTAATGATATATGATTTATTAAATTATTGGTTGAGGTCCCGAGGACCTCAGGTGAATTTTGAATAGGTTTGGGTTGTGTTGCCCTCGTTTTTCCTATATTTCGATGTTGTTTCTTCAAGCCTAAATAATATCATATTGAACAAATGAGCTCTCATTTCATTTTTGATTGAAGCATTAGATCCGTATCATAATTATGGACCCGTAGCAAAAAGAATCATCAAATTTGGACATCGTGTGGGGATTTTATGGTCATTTTACTAAGAATTAAGTTGTTAGATTTTTCATATTAATTATGAAATTGCCACTAGTAGCGGATTTAAAAATCTGCACTATTTGCAACTATTAATACCTACATATATCATTCACTATAAGGTCAAATCCAGTGATTCAAAAGCCTAACTTGATTAGAGTTTCACAGGGAATTCATTGGAGGCATAAAATACGAGTTTTGAGATAATTTAGCACAAAAAACGAGATATAATAACTGGAAGAAAAATATATAAAACTAGGGTTTGTTCATTCAATCACTTTTTGAATTGGGGGGCTCGGATTTGGGCGATTTTGGATGCGATTTTCACCATATAGATTGGGGTAAGTGCTCTTTACTTATTTTTGGTTATATCTCATGAATCCATCTTCATTTTTTGGGATTTGATTGATAATTTCAAAGTGTAATTGAGGGAGTTAGGGTTTGAGTTTTGGAGAGTATCAATTTAGGATTTGAGAATGTATATGGTTAGACTCGGGAGAGAACGCGGTTTATGATTCTGTCATTTTTGACTGATTCTGAGATGTGGGCTCGGGGGCTGAATTTTGGCAAAAATCATATATTGGCATACTTTATAGTTTTTATTGTGGAATTCGATTCTTTAGACTCTGTTGATAGTAGTAATCTGATTATGGTTAGGTTCTGAGCTTTTGGAGACCGAGTCCAAAGACGAGGGCATCCCGGAGTAGGATCTTATGCGGTTGAGGTAAGTAGCAGTTTTAACTCTAGCTTTGAGGGTATAAACTCGAAGAAAGTAATATCATGTGATTGTTTGGTAGTGATACCCATGCTAGGTTACAGGCGTTTGAGTTTGCACTGTGAGGGATTGAGACTTGGTCCGTCCCGTGAGGATGTGAGCATCATGGCCATTATGTGTGTTTACGTAGTTACTTGTTGTTGAACTTGTCTGCCTTTATGCTAGATATCATGCTTAGCTTTATTTATGCTCACATTATTTGTACGCAGTTATAGAAATTATTGTATATGTTTACCTTAATCTCTATTAATTGATATGATGTCACGTGAGTTGTTCGTGCTTAGCTCTTGGGCTTTGGGAGCCCCTCCGGAGTCTGTACACACCCTCAGTGAACACAGAGTGTTGAGTGTATTGACTGTTGAGTATTGAGTGTTGAGTGATTGAGTGACATTGCTGTGAATTTGCATCTACTTTTGTTGTTGCTACATTTATCTATTAAATTTCTTTGTGGTATTTACTGAGTTATAGAATTTACCTGTTTATTTTTAAATTGTGAAAATAATAATTGGACAATTCTACTCAGCTCGTCACTACTGCTCAGTTCCTTAGTTATTTTTGTTACTACTGAGGTGGTAGTACTCATAGTACACCCTGCACTATATGTGCAGATCCAGGTGAGTTAGAGCGCGGCGATCGTTGATTTCAGGCCGGCTATCTGTGGAGATTGCTAGGTAGTTTTCAGGGTCCGCAAGACCTTGTTACTTCTTTTGTCATTTCTTCTTTTGGACAGCTAGCCAGTATATATATCTTAGTTTATAGTTTTAGACGCTCATGACTTAGTGACACTCTGATGTTTGGACTCGTTTCCGCATTTTATATTAATTATATTTAGAGTTGGTTTAGTTTATCAGGAATTAAATTGTTGGAAATATTTTATTAAATTCTTATAATCAAATTAGTAGTAATATTTTGGGAATTGGTTTTCCTTGTAACACGATAGGTGCCATCATGACATGGTTATATTTTGGGTCGTGATAAGGTGGTATCAGACCCTAGGTTAAATAGGTCTCATGAGTCATGAGCGAGTTTAGTGGAGTCTTGTGGATCAGTACGGAGACATCTGTATTTATCTTCGAGAGGATGCAGAACCTTTAGGAAAACTTTACCTTCTTGAGTTCTTATTGTGCGGTATTGATTCAGCTTGAAGTGTAACCCTTTGATTTCCTTCCATGCGTTCGTATGTGCACATGAACACCTGGTGTTAGTTGTGCATCGACGGATTATGATTTCCTAGATGAGGTGCAAGATATGATTTATGTATGTATATGTTGGGAAAGTCTGGAGGACAAGAGGCTGGGCTTTGACTGTAGATTGAGCACTAAGGTATTGATTGCGTGAGCGCATGCTTGTGGACATAAATGTTCGGCAGTGTCCCTATTAATAAAAAATAGTGGATGGATGGATACCTGATGAGTATGATGTGACTGTGAGATGAGTTCATATGAAATGAATGTGACGAGAATATATCGCTGAAGCTTTCACCTATTTGACACTCCAGGTGTGTTCTTAGACTCGTTCGAGGACGAACGTTTGTTTAAGAGTGGGAGGATGTAATGAAGCGGCCTGCATTTTGAGATTTATATCCACATTTCCCCTATCTATGCTTCTTTATATATTGTTCATCTATGTTGAGTTGTATCGAGTTGGTAGGTTGGGGTTCGAAAAAGTCAACGAGATGTTGACTTGTGAGTTAGAGGCTTAGGAGAGCAATCAGAAGTAATTTTGAAGGCTCAGTGTAGAATTAGGCTTGAATTGGCAAAGTTGGCATTTTGGCGATATCCGGTTGATACGTGAGATTTTGATCCGAGGGTCGGAATGAAATTTCGAGAGTTGCACTAGCTTCGTTACGTGATTTATGATGTGTATCAAAAAATAAGTTGAATCGGAGGTGGTTAGGTCGGTTTTTTGATCGAATTTGAGTTTCAGAAGTTTTGGTTGAACTTAGGCTTGAATCCATTTAGAATTGACGATTCTTGTGTTGTTGGATGTGTTTCTATGATTGGAACAGGTTCGTATGATGTTTTAGGATGGGTTGAAACTTTTGGTTGATGTCTCAGAGGCCTCGGGGTGATTTCGGATAGCTAACATAGAATTTCGAGGAGTTGTGGAGTAGTAGATTTTGCAATAGCAGTTGCAGGCCAATTTTGGCCTTCGCGTTCGCGAGGCAGTAATCGCGTTCGCGAGGCAGTAATCGCGTTCGCGTAGGTTTATGGTCTGTGTCCTTCGCATTTGCGGTTGGGACCCTGCGTTCGCATAGAGGAATTTTAGGGGGAGGGGTCCCTGGACCTTGTGCATCGCGTTCGTGACCAAGGGTTCGCGTTCGCATAAAGGGTCCTGGTTGGTCATCACGTTCGCGGTTAGGGAGACGCGTTCGCATAGTTGGGCCAGGTTGAGCATCGCGTTTGCGGGATAGGCTCCGCGTTCGCGTAGATTAAAAATGGCCCCGTGGATTTTGGCCATCGCAAAAACGAGAGGCCATCGCGTTCGCGAAGAAGGTTTCGTCTGCTGGGCAGAAGTGTTTTAATAATATTTCATTCGTGAACCAAGTCTATTTTCCACCATTGTTAAGCGACCTTGCGAGCTTTTGACGAGATTGTTCGAGGGATTTGACTGGGAATCAATAAGAGGTAAGTCCTATGGCCTAGAAACATCATCTAATTGTGATTTTAACACCTAAATATCATGGAATTTGAGTAAAAAGGGAAGAACTAGGGCTTGGATTTTTGAATGAGAAATTGGAATTTGAAGGATCATTTAGACTCCGATTGTGATAAATTTTTCATGTATAGACTCGTGGCGAGATAAGGAACATTTTTGTGTAAAATTTTTTGACTTTCGAGAAGTAGACCCGGGGGCTCGGGTTTTGCAAATTTCGTGGTTTTCGATGTTTTTCGAGTCTTTTTGATTAGTTTATATTCCCTTAGCCTTTTATGGTTTTAATAATATTTCAGCACCAGCCAGTCAGAGAGGAGCGAAGGCCAGGAAGCCAGGGGTCGCCCTAGGGGCGAAGATCGATCAGGCAGCGGCGGCCAGGCTAGATTTTACGCTATCCAAGGCAGGACAGATACCCTTGCATCCGATGGTGTTATCATAGGTATTGTTTCGGTTTGTCACAGAGATGTCTCTTTCTTATTTGATCCCGGTTCTACCTATTTTTACTTGTCATCATATATTGCTCATCATTTGGGTACGACCCGAGGATATCTTACTTTACTTGTGCACGTAACTACCCCGGTGGGTGATACTATTATTGTGGACCATGTATATCGGTCATGTCTTGTTACTATTGGGGGTCTGGAGACCAAGTTGATTTATTGCTTTTGAGCATAGTAGACTGTGATGTTATTCTGGGCATGGACTGGTTATCTCCGTGTCATGATATTCTAGACTTTCATGCAAAGACATTCACCTTGGCTATGCTGGGTGTTCCGAGGATCGAGTGGTGTGGTATGACTGATTATGTTCCCAGTAGGGTTATATCTTTCTTGAAAGCGCAGCGCATGGTTGGGAAGGGTTTTCTATCATATTTGGCCTTCTTGTGTGATGTAGGAGCTGAGGCTCCCAGTATAGATTCTGTTTCCATTATGAGGGACTTCCCTGATGTATTTCCTGCAGACTTGTCGGTTATTCCACCTGACAGGGACATAGATTTTGGTATTGATTTGGTGCCGGGCACCAAGCCCATTTCCAATCCACCGTATAGTATGGTACCATCAGAGTTAAAAGAATTGGAAGATCAGCTTCAGGAACTCCTAGAAAAGGGGTTTATTCGGCCGAGTGTGTCCCCGTAGGGTGCACCTGTATTATTTGTGAAGAAGAAAGATGGAACAATGAGAATATGCATTAACTACAGGCAGTTGAATAAAGTAACAGTGAAGAACAAGTATCCTCTGCCTCACATCGATAATTTATTCGACCAGCTTCTATGAGCCAGGGTGTTTTCTAAGATTGATCTCTGTTCGGGTTATCACCGGTTGAAGATCAAGGAGTCAGATATTCTTAACACAGCCTTCAGGACTAGTTATGGTCACTATGAGTTTCTGATTATGTCTTTCGGGTTGACCAATGCCCCAGCAACGTTCATGCATCTGATGAATAGTGTATTTCAGCCATATCTGGATTCGTTTGTTATTCGTATTCATTGATGATATTCTAGTATACTCGCGTAGTCATGAGGAACACGCAGAGCATTTGCGAGTTTTATTGCAGAGATTGAGGGAGGAGAAGTTGTATGCCAAGTTCTCCAAATGCGAGTTTTGACTTAGTTCTGTGGCCTTCTTGGGACACGTGGTGTCCAGTGATGGTATTCAAGTTAATCCAAAGAAGAATTACGCGGTTCCGAGTTGACCTAGTCCATCCTCGGCCATAGAGATTCGTAGTTTCCTCGGTTTTGTGGGTTATTATCGCCATTTCGTTCAGGGTTTCTCATCCATTTCCTCGTCCTTGACCAAGTTGACGTAGAAGGGTGCTCCGTATGTATGGTCGGATGAGTGCGAGGAGAGCTTTTAGAAGCTCAAGACAGTTTTGACCACAGCCCCAATATTGGTCTTGCCTTCAGCATTAGGTTCTTTCACCCTTTATTGTGATGCTTCGAGAGTCGAGATTGGTTGTGTGTTGATGCATGAGGGTACAGTGATTGTTTATGTTTCTCGTCAGTTGAAGCCACATGAGAAGAACTACCATGTTCATGACTTAGAGTTGGCTGCCATAGTTCATCGCTTGAAGATTTAGAGGCACTATTTATATGGAGTATCTTGTGAGGTGTACACTGATCATCACGGTCTTCAGCATTTGTTCAAGCATAAAGATCTTAATTTGAGGCAACGGGGGTGGCTTGAATTACTTAAGGACTATAATATTACGATTTTGTATCATCCGAGAAAGTCCAATGTAGTGGCCGGTGCTTTGAACCGAAAGGCCGTCAGTATGGGGAGTTTGGCGTATATTTCGGTTAAGGAGAGACCCCTTGCAGTTGATGTTTGGGCTTTGGCCAATCAGATGGTCCGTTTAGATATTTCTGAGTCTAGCCTTGTGCTAGCAAGCATGGTCTCTCGGTCTTCTTTATTTGATCGCATCAGAGAGCTCTAGTATAATGATCCGCATTTCCTTTTCCTCAAGGATAGAGTTCAGCACAAAGATGCTACAGATATGGGTATAGGTGATGATGGTGTGTTGAGGATGCAGGATCGGATTTGTGTGCTCAATGTAGACGGGCTTAGAGATTTGATTCTTGAGGAGGCCCACTTTTTGCGGTATTCCATCCATCGGGGTGCATATGTACCAGGACTTGAGACAGCATTACTGGTGGAGGAGAATGAAGAAGGATATTGTGGGTTATGTAGCTCGGTGTCTTAATTGTCAGCATGTGAAGTACGAGCATCAGAGACTAGGCGATTTGCTTCAGCAGATGGTTATTCCTAAGTGGAAATGGGAGAGAGTTACTATTGATTTCGTGAGTGTTCTTCCTCGGAGTTTGAAGAAGTTCGACTCGATTTGGGTGGTTGTGGATCGGTTGACCAAGTCCACGCGTTTCATTCCAGTTTGTACTACATATTCTTCGGAGCGGCTGGATGAGATCTTTATTCATGAGATTGTCCGATTGCATGGTATTCCTGTTTCTACTATATCAGATAGAGGTAATTAGTTCACTTCTCTTTTATGGACGACTTTTCAGCACGAGTTGGGTATGCAGGTGGAGCTGAGTTCAGCACTTCATCCTCAGACGGAAGGACAGTCCGAGTGTACTATTCAGATATTGGAAGATATGTTGCCTTCCTGTGTGATTGATTTTGGAGGTTCTTGGGATGAGTTCCTACCTCTTGCAGAGTTTTCCTACAACAACAGCTATCAGTGTAGTATTCAGATGGCACCGTATAAGGCCTTGGATGGTAGGCAATGTAGATCTCCAGTCGGTTGGTTCGAGCCCATCCAGGATGCCTTAGAGAAGGTGAAGGTGATTCAGGAGAGACTTCGTAAAGTCAGTCGCGTCAGAAGAGTTATGCGGACCGAAAGGTTCAAAATGTATCTTACTCGGGGGGTGAGAAGGTCTTGCTGAAGGTTTCACCCATGAAGGGTGTGATGAGGTTTGGAAGGAAAGGGAAGTTCAGTCCGTGGTTTATCTGACCTTTTGAGGTGCTTAAGAGGATTGGGGAGGTGGCCTACATGCTTTCTTTGCCACCCAGATTGTCGGGCGTACATCCGGTATTCCATGTTTCCATGCTCTGGAAGTATGTTAGGGACTCGTCTCATGTCTTCGACTTCAGCACAGTGCAACTTGATAAGGATTTGACCTATGATGTGGAGCTAGTAGCTAATTTTGGGTCGACAGGTTCGAAAATTGAGATAAAAGGGTATGGCTTCGGTGAAGGTATAGTGGAGAGGTCGGCCCGTGGACGAGGCTACATGGGAGACCGAGCAGGATATGCGGAGTAGATACCCGCACCTATTTGAGACTTCAGGTATGTTTCTTGACTCGCTCGAGGACGAGCGTTTGTTTTAGTCGGGGAGAATGTGACGACCCAACCCGTCGTCTCATGTGTTTCCGTCCCATTTCCCCGTTTTCCTGTTTTATGCTTCTACATGCTTTGTTATATGTGTTTGGTGAGTTTGAAGTGATTCGGATAGAGTTTGGTAAGAAATGAGACAATTAGTCTCTATAAGAAAGGTTCGATTTAAAAAAGCTAAACGGGTGTTGAATTGTGAGTTAGAAGGCTCGAACTAGATTTTTGATGATTCGATTAGTTTTGGGGGATGATTTAAGGCTTAGGAGAGCAATCGGAAGTAATTTTGGAGGCTCGGTGTATAATTAGGCTTGAATTGGCAAAGTTAGCATTTTGGCGATATCCGGTTGATAGGTGAGACTTTGATCCGAGGGTATTTATAGAATTTTGAGAGTTGGAGTAGCTTCATTAGGTGATTTATGATGTGTGTGAAAATTTTCAGTTGAATCGGAGGTGGTTAGGTTGGGTTTTTGATCGAATGGGAGTTTCAAAAGTTTTGGTTGAACTTAGGCTTGAATCTGTTGAGAATTGACAATTCTTGTGTTGTTGGATGTGTTTTTATGATTGGAAATGGTCTATTTGATTTTTTAGGATGGGTTGGCACTTTTGGTTGAGGTCCTGGGAGCCTCGGGGTGATTTCAAATAGCTAACGGAGAATTTCAAGGAGTTATAGAGTTGTTGATTTTGCAATAGCAGTTGCAGGCTAATTTTGGCCTTTGCGTTCGCGAGGCAGTGATCGCGTTCATGTAGGTTTGATGTCCGTGTCCTTCGCATTTGCGGTTGGGACCCTGCGTTTGCATAGAGTAAGTTTAGGGGGAGGGGTCCTTAGACCTTGTGCATCCCGTTCACGACCAAGGGTTCGCGTTCGCGTGAAGGGGCCTGGTTGGTCATCGCGTTCGCGGTTAGGGAGATGTGTTCGCGTAGTTGAGCCAGGTTGAGCATCGCATTTGTGGTATAGGCTCCACGTTCGCGTAGAGTAAAAATGGCCCAGTGGATTTTGGCCATCGCGTTCGCGAAGAAGGTTTCGTCAGTTAGGCAGACGGGTTTTAATAATATTTCATCCGTGAACCAAGTCTATTTTCCACCATTGTTAAGCGACCTTGGGAGCTTTTGATGAGACTTTTCGACGGTTTTGACTGGGAATCAATTGGAGGTAAGTCCTATGGCCTAGTAACATCATCTAATTGTGATTTTAACACCTAAATTTATGGAATTTGAGTAAAAGGGGAAGAACTAGGGCTTGGGTTTTTGAATGAGAAATTGGAATTTGAAGGAGCATTTAGACTCCGATTGTGATAAATTTTACATGTATAGACTCGTGGCGAGATAAGGAACATTTTGGTGTAAAAATTTCTGACTTTCGAGAAGTGGGATCGGGCTCGAGTTTTGCAAATTTCGTGGTTTTCCATGTTTTTCGAGTCTTTTCGATTGGGTTATATTCCCTTTGCCTATTGTAATGTATTCGTTGTGGTTTTGATGTAGTTGATGTAATTGATGTAAATGCTTCTCTAGAGGTTTGAAACCCCAGACTTTTACATCGTAATGCTATATTGAGGCGTGACATGCATTCCACGATGAGTGCGGGATCGTTTACTTTTGGGGATTGATACTTAGTCCATCCCGAGTGTTAATTTATACTATATTGGTGATTGAGATGCATAATTTACCATTGTGATTTGGGATATTACCGTGTTTGGGGCGTTGTGCCGACCTGTAAAATCCTTAGCGGATCCTTATGTGTTTTCCTCACTTATGTGCATAACAGATGCTCTCAGTCATGTTTATACATGAATATTAAATGAAAAGAATATTGAGGGCTGAGGTCCCTATAGTATGTCACGCCCAATTGGCTGTGAACTTATTTGACTAAGATGGGTCGGGGACCCGATAGTGAGGATGTTTCCTTTGATATGGATCGGGTTGCACGCCGCAGCGATGATATATATTGATGTTTAGGCCGAGAGCCTGCTTTATGCCAATACCTGGCTGGTTTTTACGTTTTGGCTATAGAAGCCCCTCCGAAGTCTGTGCACACCCTCAGTGAGCGTCGTCGACGTTAAATAAGTGGAGCGGGTTGCATGGCGTAGCGGGTACTAGAGTGTACCGTTATATGTATTGCATTCTTTCATGCATTATTTCTTGACTGTATTACTTGTTGTTTACTGTTTCCACTGTTTTGGATATAAACTTCTAGATATAGAGTACTTTGTGCATTTTCTTACTTACAGACTATAGTTATGTTTATTATTCACTAGGTCAGAGTACTCACTTTACTCCCTGCACCTTGCGTGCAGATCTAAGGCAGTCTCAGGCCGAGTAGATCCAGCTGATCTAGAGTTCTTATTCCGGGAGTATTTGAGGTAGCTTCAGGGCGTTCACAGCCGATGATTCTCCCCTCTATCCCTATCCTTTATTTCCGCATTTATCAATTTTAGACATACTTTTTAGTAGGATTTTACTCTGTATTTAGAGGCTCATGTTCAAGACACCGGGTCCTAGTTGGGCTCTATTTGTATTTTGTTGGATTTTTGCATTGCTATAGTATTTTACACTTTTGATTTAAATGGTATTTATCTTCATCTATTTAATAAATGGGGTTATTGCTGTAAATGATCGGACTTGCCTAGTAGTGTGCTGGGCGCCATCACGACCGGGTTGGGGTCATGACAACAAATTGCACTATAAAGTGGTACTTCAAGATCAAGAATTCTATATGCTTTAAGCAATTTAAATTCTTTGAAGATTGTCATATAAGTAAAGTCAAATAAACATTAGATGCATATCAACTTTTCATGTCATGCTAGACATATAAGATAAATAAAAGTAATTACACACACCATTGACTTTAAACTTTCAAGTGTTTGAACTGCAGGTCCAAAACAACATGTCTTTTATATAAAACAAATTCTATTTGAATTGTCTCTCTTATATTTGGAAAATATTTTTGTGTCTGTAGGCGACAACTTAAGATCCTCACCTATATTTTGCGCTATCATAGATATCGTCGACGAACATTATATCTGACGACCCAAAGGGTCATCACCTATTTACTCTTTTTTTCGTACTTTCTAGGCCTTGAAAATGTCATTTAGGGTTTCCTCGATTTGCATGCGCAGTCCGGACGCGTAGCCGGAAAGCTTAAATATGAATTCTGTGTGAGAAATGATGAATTTTGATATTAATATGATTAATAATGACTTTTGTCAATATTTTGGGTAAACGGACCCAGACCCGTGATTTGATAGTCATAGAGGGTCCGTAGGAAAATATGGGACTTGGGCGTATGCTCGGGATCGAATTCCGAGGTCCTAAGCCCGAGAAATGAATATTTAAAAGAAATTACTTTTCTAAAATTAATATGAAAATTTGAAATGAAAATAGATTAGAACGTGTTAGTATCAGACTCGAATTTTCGTTTCCGATGCTTGGTACAAATTTTATATGTGATTCAAGCGCTTTTGTAAAGTTTGGTTGAAAACAGACGTCATTTGACGTGTTTCGGACTTAAAAATAGAAAATTTGTGTTTTATGAAAAGTTGGAAGAAATCATGTGATTTGAGGCTTGATTCTATGTATGTGATGTTATTTTGGCGATTTGATCGCACGGGTAAGTCCGTAGGATATTTTTGAGGTTGTGTGTATGTGTGGGTTAGAGCCCCGAGGGTTCGGGTGAGTTTTAGATAGGCGTCGAGTTGTTTTTTTAAAACTTTAGGCTGCAGATTTGCAACAGGTGCTTCAGACCTGCAAGCTTCGTACTCCCAAATGCGAAGGCTGCTTCGCAAATGCGAAGTCAACCAGGTCCGCGAGGGATCGCAAATGGGAAGAATTTTCAGCAAATGCGAACAATCTTCCGAAAATGAGAAGACCAGGCAACTGAGCAGTGTTCGCAAATGCGAACTATTTTCTCGTATTTCCCAAGCAAGTTCGCATTTTCCACATCTGCAACCTGCATTTTCATACTTAGACGAATTTTAAACCCCGTTTCTACATTCTTTTAAAACCCAAACTCCATAGGCGATTTTCCAAGAAATCTATCTTCTCCAAATTATTTGTAAGTCAACTTTTACTTAATTTCTTCAATCTTTAACATCATTAAACATGTTTTCATCTTAAAATCAAGGATCTTCATGGGTGAAAATGGGAATTTTGGGTAGAACTTAAGTTTTCTTAATATTGTACATTTAGACCTCAATTTAAGGTCCGATTTCAAAATAAATCATAGATATGAACTGGTGAGGTAATGGGTAATCAGGTTTTGGTTCGAACCTCGGGTTTTGACCATGTGGACTCAGGGGAATTTTGGGAATTTTTGAGCAGAACTTTGGAAAATTCATTCTTATGCATTCAAATTGATTCAATTATCAATTGTTGATACATTCAAGTAATTCGTGACTAGATTAGAGCGGTTTTGTGGTAAATTTGAGGGGTAAATCTATACTAGAGGCTTGAGTTGAGTATCGAGATAATATTTCATCTAACTTTGGCTTGAGAAAATAGGATTAGAGCATTGTTTGCTAATTGCTAATTATCGAGTATGGTGTATAGGCATGGTGACGAGTATCTATACGTTGGTTTATAACATGACCGTGAGTCCTTATTTGTGCTTATTCTGATTTTGTTGTGACTTTTCCTTGTTTAATTGATGATTTCTATCTAATGTGAAGAGCATGAGAAGGAATTATGAATAGTAAACTCCTTGAAGTGATGGCTCGAATGATAAAGTAACTATTGAGTAAGAAATGAAAGAAAGAGAAAGATATGTGATTATTCCCTTGCCGGGCTATTTTCGTATATTGATTATCTCCCTTGACGGGACTTAACTATTTATTTGTGTTTTCCCTTGCCGGAATTTCTAATATTGTTATCTATCCCCACGCCCGATTGTTTGTGATTTTTGTTTAGGTGAGGATGAGTGATAAAGAACGATGGGTGATGCCGTGCATGATTGTGATGTTTACTAATGCACGAAGGATCATTCTGTACCATTATATGTTTTTAATGCACGAAGGAACATTCCGTGCCATGATATATTTACTAATGCACGAAGGATCATTCCGTGCCATGATATGTTTACTAATGCACGAAGAAACATTTCGTGCCATGATATGTTTACTAATGCACGAAGGATCATTCCGTGCCATGATATATTTACTAATGCACGAAGGATCATTTTGTGCCATGATATGTTTACTAATGCACAAAGAAACATTCCGTGCCATGATATGATTACTAATGCACGAAGGAACATTCCGTGCACTTTATATGATTGATTGGGTGAGGAAGAGTGATAAAGCACGATTTGTGATACCATGCAATTGTTGTTTCCCTTACTCTCGTTGATATTGTGAGTGTTTAGTTTCATTCCTTATTTAAGGAGTCCATATCTGAACTGTTACAGCCCCTACAGCATGTTGCCCTCCTTTTTGACTAGTTAATTTCTTTATTCCTTTCTATGGCACATATATATATATATATATATATATATATATATATATATATATATATATATATATATATATATATATATATATATATATATATATATATATATATTGAACTGTACATGTTTGTTTGGTAGTCCGGTCTAGCCTCGTCACTATTTTGCCGAGGTTAGGCCAAGCACTTACCAACATATGGGGTCGGTTGTGCTGATGCTACACTCGGTACATCTTTTGCACAGATTTCGGGGTCGGAGCAGCTTTTGGACAGCAGCAGTAGTTGATTGGGAGCTGATTTCAGTCCAGAGATTTCGAGGTAGCCTTGCTGACGTCCACATGGCCCAGAGTCTCTTCTATCTTTGTTTTATTTGTTGTCCTTGTACAGGAACAAACACTATTGTGTTTTATTCAGACTTTGTACTTAGTATTCTATAGACGTTTGTAAGTTAGTGACTCCCGTCTTGGGTAGAGTTTGTATTTGAATTTCCGCACTTGCTTTCAGTTTATTTATATCTAAGACTTCCACTTTTATATTAAATGTCACATTATTTTAATGTTGTCGACGTTTGTTGAAAGAGATAATAATTAATTGGCTTGCATAACTCCTATTAGTAGGCGTCATTACGACTCCCGATGGTGGAAAATCCGAGTCGTCATATTATATATCGGTTCCAACCTCCTTATTTTAATATAAACATAACATAGAGATCTCTTCATTCATATATTCAGGTACCTGAATCTCTCCTTAGATTTTATGAAGTGTTATGTCATATGCTTCTAGATCACTTGCCTCCTTATTATGATCATTAGCTAATCTTCTTTCTCAAGAAGTTTATTTGAAATCGATTTGTCTATATGCTTTAAGCGTACCATAGACTTTTTCCTTTTAGGACTTAATATAGACAAATGCATTTGACATGCTTTGAAATATATTGTAGATGAATTATCTTTTTATAAACTTCAAGTTCATATTATCATATTCTAGGATCTAGACATACAAATGATAATTCATTTGATGCAACGTTTTCTCAATTGTTTATCATGTATCTCCCTCATATTAGAAAAACTAACTTTCTTCCTCAATTTTGGTGTTAACGACCCGACCTGTCGTCTCATGAGCTACCGCTCTGTTTTCCTCGTTTTATACTTCATGTTTTATTATCAGTGCTTGGTGTGTTAGAATTGATATGTATTGGTTTTGGTGAAAAATGAGACACTTAGTCTCTTTAAGGAAGGCCTGTTTTGTAAAAGTTAACAGGACATTGACTTATGAGTTAGAAGGCTCAGATGTGATTTCTGGCATTTTGGTTAGCTTCGAGAGGTGATTTATGACGGAATTGATATTGAAAGTTCGGTGCAGAATTCGGCTTGAATTGGTGAAGTTAGTATTTTTGCAAATTCCGGATGATAAGTGAGATTTTGATTTGAGGGTTGGAATGGAATTTCTAGAGTTGTTGTAGTTTCGATATCTGATTTGTGATGTGTGTGCAAAATCTCAGGTCATTCGAGCGTTGTTTGGTCGAATTTTCGATCGATAGTGCATTTCAGAAGTTTTTGAAGAACTTAATCTTGAATCCGATGTGATTTGATGGTTTTAACGTTGTTTGATGTGTTTTAGTGATTGGAACAAGTTCATATGATATTTTGGGATATGTTGGTGTCTCTATATGAGGTCCCGGGGTCCTCGGGGAAATTCTGGATGGTTAACGAAATGAAATTTGGAGTTTAAAGGCTGCAAAAGGAAATGGTATATGGTATTTCTGCTTCCGCGGAAATGGTCCCGCAGAAGTGAGAGGGGGCCCGCAGAAGCAAAAAATGGGCATGGGTGATTTTTCCGCAGAAGTGAACCAGCGGACCACATAAGCGTACACGCTTACGCGGTTGGTTGACCGCAGAAGCAGTCTTGGGGAAACCTAAGAACCGCAGAAGCGTATGAGTAACCGCAAGAGTGTTGTAGCAGAAGCGACAAAAAGGACCGCAAAAGCGGAAAGAGCTGTTCAGAAGGGGGTTTTTTATTTAGTATTTCATCAGCGAGCTTGGGATATTTTTCCACCATTTTTAAGCGAGCTTTGAGGCGATTTTGAAGAGGGATTCAAGGGAGAATGATTATAGGTAAGTTCCTTGGCCTAAATACACGAGTATTTGTTAAATTAAACATGGAAATTAGTTGAAATTCATTAAAAAGGGGTAAAGCTAGGGCTTGAGTTTTAACATTTCAAATTGTGATTTGATAGGTCACTTGTGCTTGGATTTGGGAGTTCTTGGTATGTATAGAATCGTGGCGAGACCAGCAATCCAGTAATGTGAGTTTTATAATTTTTCGAGAAGTGTGCCTAGGGCTCAGATTTTGCTAGTTTTGAGATTTTCGCTATATTTTGATTGTTTTCGATTAGATATTGTTCCCTTGGCATAGTGTGATATATTCACCCTGAATTTGGTTAGATTCTATGCACGAGGAGGCCGAATTGAGGGAAAAAGGCATCGCAAGCTTGAGATTTTGCCGGTTCGAGGTGAGTAATACTTGCAAATGATATCCTGAGGGTTAGAAACCCCGAATTGTCATATCATAGTGCCGTATTGAGGTGACTTGCACACCGGGTATGAGTGTGGGGTAGAGCACCATTGGGGATTGTGACTTGGTCCGTCATGATTGTTGATTAACCGCGTATTTGATTGAAACTACTGTTGGAAACATGTTCTCAAGGCATTATACTAAACGTGTGTTCATATTTGTAGGTTTTGATGAATGACAAACTATGCGCAAATTGACATATGACGAGGTCTCAAGCACAAGCGCGAAATTGATATATAACAAGATTCAAGCACAAGACAAAGATCGAGATTAAGTTTTATATGAGTCGATATTTAATTGTGATCTTGATCCGACAACTTAAACTCAAGACTTGGCTTCTCTCGTAAAAATACTTTTAACAAATCATGCATATTTAATTTAGAGCAAAATGATTTTAAATAATGCATATTTACTTTTGTCAAAATGATTTTTAAACACGCCTCTAAAATCTGGACTAAGATAATCGATTATGTACTTATGATAATCGATTATGTTTAAGTCAGCTGCTTGACAATCGATTGTGAACTAATGACAATCGATTGTGTTAAGGCAGTGAGCATCAGATTTTTCAAATCTGCATGACAATCGATTGTGAACCTTATGACAATCGATTGTGATGAGGCAATGTCCATCAAAGTTTTTCAAAGCTCAAAATAATCGATTGTGAAGCTAATGACAATCGATTGTGAAGAGACAGTGTCCATCAGATTTTTCAAAGTCACAAAATAATCGATTGTGAACTTATGACAATCGATTGTGTTGAGGCAGTGACTTCCAGACTTTTTCAAAGTTATCAAATAATCGATTGTGAACTTATGACAATCGATTGTCAAGAGGCAGTGTCTAAATTGATTTTTCAAGACTGATATATAATCGATTGTTAACTTAGTATAATCGATTGTATAACTTACCGTTGCCAAAATATTTTCGAATACCGTCAGGTAATCGATTATTGATTTCCTATAATCGATTGTTTTAATTAAAATCTGGAAAGGATTTTTTGAACGTTGCTGAGTAATCGATTTAGATTGTTGACAATCGATTGTTTTACGTAAAATCTGGAAAGGATTTTTTGAACGTTGCCAGTAATCGATTATTGATCTTATATAATCGATTGTTATGCGTAAAATCTGGGATTGTTTTTTAGAAGAACTGGCAAACAATCGATTGTGGTAACTTGACAATCGATTGTCACTGAGTAATTTCAGCAACTCTTAATTGGCAATTAGGTAACGGTAATACAAGGTTTTTCAACCATAAATACAGCTTCAATTCAGTCTTTTAAGAACAACAACATACAAGAACTGATTATACAATTGCTAAAGCTTGCATACTTTATTGCTTATCATTTTATATTCATTACATAAGTTTTTGAGAGCCAAATTCTTGTCGAAAGTTGTTGTGATCTTGAGCGTATTCTTTTACTCATATCTACTCATTAAGGAGTGTCTTGTTTGAGTACTTAGTGTTTTGTACACTTGAAGAGAATTGTTATTCTCTTGTTGTAAGAAGGAACTTGTGTTTCCTTGGTTGAAGTCTTTGAGTGTTGTATCTCCGAGCAAAGGTGTTGAGGCTTGTGTCCTCAAGTTGTAAAGGTTTGTTAAGCACCCGTAAGCTTGACAAGTTAGTGGAAATCTCGAGAGAGTCTCTCGAGGACTGGACTAGCCACGGGTTGTGGTGAACCAGGATACATCGATGCGTTCTTTCTTATTTATCGCACTTATTTATTTCCTGCAATTTTTAAATTCCGCAAGTTTACGCTAATTTTTATTATAACGCTATTCACCCCCCTCTAGCGTTAAGCGTATTATCTAACAATTGGTATCAGAGCCCAACTCTCTGAAGACTTAACAGTTTGAGAGAAACATCCATGGCTTCTACTCGTGACTCTTTTGCAGGAATAGATGAAGGACAATGCTCCACCCGACCACCACTATTCAACGGTACAAACTATACCTACTGGAAGGAGAGGATGAAAATCTTCGTTCAATCAAATAGCTTTCATCTTTGGAAGGTGATAATGAAGGGAAATCAAATTCCAACCAAAAAGGTTGATAACGAATGGGTTCCCAAGTCCGAAGAAGAATATGACGCAGATGATATCCGAAAGGTGCAAAATAATTCTAAAGCAATTAATTTATTATATTGTGCTGTAAATGCTGATGATTACAGGAAAATATCTTGTTGCACAACGGCGAAAGAAATATGGGACAAGCTGGAAATTACGTACGAAGGTACGGACCAGGTAAGGGAAGCTAAAATTGATTTCCTAACCCATGCATATGAATTGTTTCACATGAAGGAAGGTGAAAAGGTCGATGAGATGTTCGAACGATTTTCAATAATTGTAAATGACTTACATGCTCTCAAGAAGACATTCACGGATAGGGAACTTGTCCGAAAAATTCTTCGAAGTCTCACTCCGGCATGGCGATCCAAGGCTGACGCGATTCAAGAGTCCATCGGCGTTTCAAATGTCACCATCGACGCATTAAGAGGTAATCTTAAGACTTATGAATCTACTATACTTAACCCTCTTGTTAATGATCAAAGGAGGCAAAGAATCGCTCTTAAGGCAAGCACAAGCCAACCTCAAAACGATGAGGACGGAGACAACGAGTTTGGACTCGTTATCAAAAGATTTCAAAAGTTCATGCGAAAAGAGTATGAACGAAAGGGCAAAAAGCAAGGAGAACAAATAAAGTGCTATGAATGCGGAGAAACCGGGCACATCAAATCAAATTGCCCAAATATCAAAAAGGAGAAGAAACCTTTCAAGAAGCAACGTGCATATATATCTTGGGGAGGCGACTCCGGAGATGAGTCAAGCGAAGGAGAAGAAGACGAAGCCGCAAACCTTTGTCTTATGGCGCAAGAAGACAAACAGGATGAGGTATGTCAAATCTCTTCTAAAAATTTCTTTTCCCTTGAAGAAATGCAAAATGCTTTTGATGAGTTATATAGTGAATTTATTAAAGCTTCAAAAACTGTTAAAAGCATAAAAGAAAATGCTTCTTTAAAAGAAAAAGATTTTCAAAAACAACTTTCTTTGAAAGAAAAGGATTTGGAAAAACTAATCTTAGAAAATGAGAAGTTGAAAGAGGAAAACAAGTTTTTCGAAAAAAGAAGCGCTGACAAGCCCGAAAGTTCTATTAAACATTGTACTTCTTGCATGCATCTCAAAAATGAAGTAGAAAGTCTTAAAGGCACCTTAGATAAGTTTAATTCTTCTCACAAAAATTTGAATGAGGTTCTTGTTAATTTGAAGTCAACCAAGCATGGCATAGGTTTTAAGAATGAGCCTAAAGAAAAGGTTGAAGCCAAACCCCAACAACCTAAGGCTCAACCTAGGATTAATAAAACAAATGCTCATCCTAGAAATAACAACTGTACAACCAATATGCATGCTAGACCAAATGTTGAACACTTTAAGAGACCTAGAAATGACCTACCACCTAGAAATAACTACTCTAGAAATGATGCATATGATAGGCCAAACACTAGAAGGAATTTTGAACCTTTTAGAACACCTAGAAATGACTTCCAACCTAGAAATAATTATTCTAGAAATGCTGTACATCCTAGAACAAATAGTAGGAGAAATGATGTTCATTAAATGCGCAATAGTTATAGTGTCGAAAATAGAGTAAACAATTTTCGTCTGTCCAATTACTATGAACCTAGAAGGATGCATAATCCTAACGTGACTTGTCATTATTGTAGACGAATTGGTCATATTGCTCCTGCTTGTTTTACACGACATAGACATAACACTCAAACGCATCATTATGATATGCCTAACCCCCAAGGACCCAAAATGGCATGGGTACCTGAAACTCATTAATTTGTTTTGTAGGTATGTTTGAAGGGATCAAGTGTACTATGGTACCTTGATAGTGGATGCTCCAAGCACATGACTGGAGACGAATCCAAATTCCTTCAACTAGGACACAAGGAAGGGGGAAGTGTTATTTTTGGTGATAACAACAAAGGAAAGATTATCAGCATCGGATCGGTCGGTAAGGATGAAATTTCTTCCATTAAGCTTATATTACTTGTTAAAGGCTTAACGCATAATCTCTTGAGCATAAGTCAATTATGTGACAAGGGAAATCTTGCCTTATTTGATTCGGATGAATGCTTAGTGTTTAGACGTAGTGATTTTAAAATTATCCTTCGTGGTTTTAGAATGGATAATATTTATATGGTTGATCTTGCTAATTCCTCACCCGAATATGTGGATTGTCTTATGAGCAAAGAGGATGATACTTGGTTATGGCATCGTAGAGTAGCACATATCAACATGCATCTTTTGAACAAATTGATTTCACAAAACTTAGTTATTGGTCTTCCCAACTTGAAATTTGAAAATGACTCTATTTGTGATTTTTGTCAAAAAGGGAAACAAACAAAAGCATCTTTCAAATCTAAAAACATTGTTTCAACTACTAGACCATTGCAATTGCTTCACATGGATTTATTTGGACCATCTCGCATTGAAAGTCTTGGTAGAAATCGTTATGCCTTTGTTATTGTTGATGATTATTCCAGATTTACTTGGACTTTATTTCTTGCCCATAAAAGTGATACGTTTCAGAATTTTAAATATTTCCTTAAACGTATTCAAAACGAAAAGGAAACAACCGTCACTTCAATTAGAAGTGATCATGGGGGAGAGTTTGATCACGATCTCTTTGCGGACTTTTGTGACGAACTCGGTATCGAGCATACCTTTTCCGCTCCACGAACACCACAACAAAATGGGGTGGTGGAAAGGAAAAATAGGTGTCTCGACGAGATGGCTAGAACCATGCTCCAAGAGGCTAAGATTCCCAAACATTTTTGGGCGGATGCCGTGAGTACCGCATGCTACATTTTAAATAGAGTAGTCATAAGACCAATACTCATGAAAACCCCTAATGAACTCTATAAGGGAAGGAAACCAAATATCTCCCATTTTAGAGTATTCGGTTGCAAATGTTTTATTCATAACAATGGAAAAGATCAATTGGGAAAATTTGATGCCAAGTCCGATGAGGGAATTTTTATTGGATATTCTTCACATAGCAAAGCATATAGGGTCTTTAATAAAAGAACCGAAACTGTGGAGGAATCCCCTCATGTTGTGTTTTCCGAAAATAATGCTCGCTTGGCGAGAAAGGATTCCGGTTTTGATCTTGCAGGTATTTTAAATAGCTTGAAAGACAAAATACAAGAGGAAACGCCTAAGGAAAATAAAGATGAAATCTTGGAACAACCAACGGAGGAAGCGCCACAATTGGAGAAAGAAACGAAAATGCCTAACGAGTGGAGGACAATCAAAGATCACCCTCTCGAACAGGTAATTGGCGACGTCGGAGAAAAGGTAAGTACCCGAAACCCTCTTAAAAACACCTTAGGACATACTGCTTTTGTTTCTCAAATTGAACCCACAACCATCTCCGAAGCAATTGGGGATGAATTTTGGACCTAGGCAATGCAAGAGGAGCTTAACCAATTCGAACGCAATGACGTTTGGGATTTGGTGCCAAGACCCGAAAATCATACCATAATTGGTACAAAATGGGTTTTTCGCAATAAATTAGATGTAAATGGTGTTATTCAAGAAGAAGTTTATGTTGAACAACCCCCCGGTTTTGAAGATTTTAAATCTCCCGATCATGTTTTCAAACTCAAAAAGGCTCTTTATGGTTTAAAACAAGCTCCCCGAGCTTGGTATGAAGGATTGAGTAAATTTCTTTTGGAAAATGATTTCATTAGGGGGAAAGTTGACACCACTCTTTTTGTTAAGCATAAAAACAATGATATTTTATTGGTTCAAATCTATATGGATGATATTATATTTAGTGCTACTAATAATGTTTTATGCAAGGAATTTTCCGATTTAATGACAAGCGAATTTGAGATGTCTATGATGGGTGAGTTAACATTCTTTTTGGGATTACAAGTAAAGCAAATGAAAGAAGGTACGTTCATTTGTCAAGCCAAATATTGCAAAGAATTGCTGAAACGATTTGAGATGAACAATGCAAAAGCAATGGCCACTCCCATGGGCACATCCGATCATCTAGACAAAGATGAGAAAGGTAAGGAAGTCGACACCAAGAAGTATCGAGGTATGATTGGCTCTCTTCTCTATCTTACTGCTAGTCGTCCGGACATCATGTTTAGCGTGTGCTTATGCGCCCGTTATCAATTGTGTCCGAAGGAGTCTCACCTTACTGCGGTGAAACGGATTTTGAAGTATCTTGTTGGTACTACAAATGTGGGTCTATGGTACCCCAAAGGTTCTTCATGCCAACTTGTTGGCTATTCCGATTCCGATTTTGCTGGATGCAAGTTGGACCGCAAGAGCACTAGTGGCACTTGCCATTTGCTCGGTAGCTCTCTCGGTTCTTGGTTTAGCAAGAAACAAGTAAGTGTTGCCTTGTCCACAACCGAGGCTGAATATGTAGCCGCGGGGAGTTTTTGCGCTCAAATCCTATGGATGAAACAGCAACTCTTGGACTATGGCCTAAGTCTTGATCATATCCCTCTTAGATGTGATAATACTAGTGCCATATGCTTGACGAAGAACCCCGTTCTTCATTCGCGAACAAAACACATTGAAATTAGACATCATTTTATAAGAGATCACGTTCTCAAAGGCGATGTCGAAATTGAATTTGTTGAAACCAAAGATCAATTGGCCGACATCTTTACAAAGACTTTATAGAAAGAATCCTTCTTCCGAATTCGTAGTGAACTCGGGATTCTTGACTCCACGTTGATCTAAGTCATGCATTACTTTTTCCATTCTACATGATTTCTAACTTGAGCGTCGGAGACGTCTAACGAATTTTTGCAGGTATCACCCTAAAGGTAGGGGGAATTATAAAGCATGACACACAATAATCGAGTCTTCTTCAGAACAATCGATTTCTGTCGTCTAAAAATCGATTATCTCGTATCAATAATCGATTGTGTTGCTATTATTTGAGTTATTTTTGTACTCGTTCTTTTTTAATAAATAAACAAGCTTTTTTATTAATCTATGTTATTATTTTTGCTAATGGCAAAAGGGGGAAGATAACGGGTATGCACTCTCAATATTTATTAGCTTAAATTGAGGGGGAATTTATATATTGAGGGGGAACTAATTGCATACTTGTTGCATATCTTTACTTGTGTTGAATCGTCATTATGAATTGCCTAATATGCATATCCCGCTTAAAGTTTGCCATTATCAAAAAGGGGGAAATTGTTGGAAACACGTTCTCAAGGCATTATACTAAACGTGTGTTCATATTTGTAGGTTTTGATGAATGACAAACTATGCGCAAATTGACATATGACGAGGTCTCAAGCACAAGCGCGAAATTGATATATAACAAGATTCAAGCACAAGACAAAGATCGAGATTAAGTTTTATATGAGTCGGTATTTAATTGTGATCTTGATCCGACAACTTAAACTCAAGACTTTGCTTCTCTCGTAAAAATAATTTTAACAAATCATGCATATTTAATTTAGAGCAAAATGATTTTAAATAATGCATATTTACTTTTGTCAAAATGATTTTTAAACACGCCTCTAAAATCTGGACTAAGATAATCGATTATGTACTTATGATAATCGATTATGTTTAAGTCAGCTGCTTGACAATCGATTGTGAACTAATGACAATCGATTGTGTTAAGGCAGTGAGCATCAGATTTTTCAAATCTGCATGACAATCGATTGTGAACCTTATGACAATCGATTGTGATGAGGCAATGTCCAAAGTTTTTCAAAGCTCAAAATAATCGATTGTAAAGCTAATGACAATCGATTGTGAAGAGACAGTGTCCATCAGATTTTTCAAAGTCACAAAATAATCGATTGTGAACTTATGACAATCGATTGTGTTGAGGCAGTGACTTCCAGACTTTTTCAAAGTTATCAAATAATCGATTGTGAACTTATGACAATCGATTGTCAAGAGGCAGTGTCTAAATTGATTTTTCAAGACTGATATATAATCGATTGTTAACTTAGTATAATCGATTGTATAACTTACCGTTGCCAAAATATTTTCGAATACCGTCAGGTAATCGATTATTGATTTCCTATAATCGATTGTTTTAATTAAAATCTGGAAAGGATTTTTTGAACGTTGCTGAGTAATCGATTGTAGATTGTTGACAATCGATTGTTTTACGTAAAATCTGGAAAGGATTTTTTGAACGTTGCCAGTAATCGATTATTGATCTTATATAATTGATTGTTATGCGTAAAATCTGGGATTGTTTTTTAGAAGAACTGGCAAACAATCGATTGTGGTAACTTGACAATCGATTGTCACTGAGTAATTTCAGCAACTCTTAATTGGCAATTAGGTTTTTCAACTATAAATACAGCTTCAATTCAGTCTTTTAAGAACAACAACATACAAGAACTGATTATACAATTGCTAAAGCTTGCATACTTTATTGCTTATCATTTTATATTCATTACATAAGTTTTTGAGAGCCAAATTCTTGTCGAAAGTTGTTGTGATCTTGAGCGTATTCTTTTACTCATATCTACTCATTAAGGAGTGTCTTGTTTGAGTACTTAGTGTTTTGTACACTTGAAGAGAATTGTTATTCTCTTGTTGTAAGAAGGAACTTGTGTTTCCTTGGTTGAAGTCTTTGAGTGTTGTATCTCCGAGCAAAGGTGTTGAGGCTTGTGTCCTCAAGTTGTAAAGGTTTGTTAAGCACCCGTAAGCTTGACAAGTTAGTGGAAATCTCAAGAGAGTCTCTCGGGGACTGGAGTAGCCACGGGTTGTGGTGAACCAGGATACATCGGTGCGTTCTTTCTTATTTATCGCACTTATTTATTTCCTGCAATTTTTAAATTCCACAAGTTTACGCTAATTTTTATTATAACGCTATTCACCCCCTCTAGCGTTAAGCGTATTATCTAACAACTACTTGATATTATCATGATTTGGGCGGATTTCCATGTGTTGGGCTTCGTGTCGATTATTTGAATCCTTTAGGGATTGATAACACTTTTTTTGCATTATCCTGCATATTATTTGATCTCGGTCCAAAGCTTTAAATACTATTTTACAAACTCAGCCATATTTTCTTTAGATTTGAAAACGTAAATGATATTTTACTAAAGTTTTGAGCTGAGAACTGCTATTTTAATATTGCCCAAGTAGCAATGTGCATTTCTGGACTGTGCATTGATCGGGCTACACACCACAGCGGTGTGATATTGATAATGCGCTTGGGCTGTAGGAGCCCCTCCGGAGTTTGTGCCCCCACAGTGAGCGCGAGTACCCAATTGGATCAGGCTGCACGCCACAGCGGTCATGTGCATTGCATTACATTCACGCATTGGTTCCTGTTTGTACTACAGGGAATGACATTCAGCACTCTCATATCATCAATATCCATGATATTTCTTGCACTGTTACCATATACCCTGGTGTTATTTGTTAATGGAGTGTTGTGCCCGAGAGGCTGACTTATGTATAGACTTGCACTATCTGATTTTGCGTTCATTTGCTTGACTTCTAGAAAGAGGGTATTTTCAAAAGGATTTTTTTAAATTGAGTCAGATATTTTCTAAAGGACTTTCCCGGACTTACTATTTTCTCAAAGGGCTGTACTGTCACATATTGCATGATGGAGTTCTCTTACCTGATTTCTTAACGCGCAGTTATTATTTACTCTTGTTATTCACTGAGTTGGAGTACTTACTTTACTCCCTGCATCTCACGTGCAGTTGTAGGTATTGTTTCCCCGGAAGCGGATTATTAGCGGATTAAAGGAATTACTATTGTAGCTGAGCAAGGTGACCGCCAGCGTTCGTGGCACCGGACTTCATATTTTGAACTCCAATTTTTATTTTTTATATATTATTGGCCCTGTAGTGGTGTTCAGTCTTCTTTAGATGCTCGTGACTTGTGACACCCCGGTCGGGTTGTGTAGGGTTATAATCAATAGTTTTTAATGCCATTAAGTTGTATTTTCTATTCATTTATGTTTAAATATTTGTTAAAGAGAGGATTTGGGTTAGTTGGCTGGCCTTGTCTTTTCGAGAGGTGCCATCACGACTGGGTATGAAAATTGGATCGTTACATTTGGAAACTATCACGACCCAATTTCCTAACCCGGTCGTGATGGAGCCTCTCGTGAAGACAAGGCCAGCCAGACCATTTTAAAACACCACTTAAAGCAGTTAATCAATTATAACAGATCGAATCTAAATTTACGACATTAATTAATATGAAAATCATTACAGCCCGATCGGGGTGTCACAAGTCACGAGCATCTAATGAATAGGGACACTACTACTGGCCCAACAATATATATATATATATATATATATATATATATATATATATATATATATATATATATATATATATATATACATACAAGATAAAAACCGGAATACAAAGATGGAGTGCGGTGCCGCGAACGCTGGCGGTCACCTTGCTCGATTACCAGAATATGACCTTAGGTCCTGCTAATAACCCGCTATCGGGTGAACAATCCCTGCAACTGCATGCAAGGTGCAGGGAGTAAAGTGAGTACTTCCAACTCAGTGGTTATAAGAGAGAATAATATCTGAGCGATAAGAAAACACGTAGGAGCACATCAAACTGCTATAAAAGAGAGAACAACCCTTTTTGAGAAAAATCGAAATACCGTGGAAATACCTTTATAAAATCTCTTCATTTGCTTCCAAAAGCTCTCAAAATCCTCAACAATGGTGGAAAGATGGCTTAAAATCGCGAATGAAAAATGATAATTTATGCCCTTCGGCCCATCTCAAATTTCGCGTATGCGGTCTCCTGACCGCTCCTGCGACCTCCACTTTCACCACAATTTGACCGCTTCTGCGTCCCAACTTAAAATCCCATTGACCGCTTCCGCGTTGATCGCATATACGGTCCTTGACCACTTCCACGTTGACCGCTCCTGCGGTCCCAGTCATTCTCCTTTGGCCGCTTATGCGGTCCTTCAGCCGTGTCCGCGGAACCGCTTAGGTGAATCCTCTTCCACTGACGCGAAAATAGCTGAAGCAACAATACAAAACATGCATAAACTCCTACAACCTCCGTTTAACCATCTGAAATTACCCCGAGGCCCCCGGGGTCCAAAAAAAACACAACTATGACCAAATATCTCATTCAAACTTGCTCGAGCCATAAGAACACTATCATTAACATCAAAAATCACCAATTTCCTCAAATCCAAGCCTAAATTTCTTAAGAACTTCCGAAATGCGCATACAATCAAAAACTCAACCAAACGACGTCTGAATGACCTCAAAATTTGCAGACATACCAAAAATCACGTAACGAAGCTACTACAACTGCTGGAATTCCATTCCGATCCTCGGATCAAAATCTCACCTATCAACCGGAATCCGCCAAAATTCAAACTTCGCCAATTCAAGTCTAATTCTACACTTGACCTCCAAATTCAATTCCGATCGCTCTCCTTAGTCACAAATCATCTCCCGAAGCTAACCGAACCACCGAAATTCACATACGAACCCTCTAACCACATAGTCAATTTCCGGTTGACTTTTCCAAAACAAGCTTCCTTCTAAGACGCCAAGTGCTTTATTTCCGACCAAAACCAATTCAATTACGCCCGATCAACTCTAATATTGATATTGAAACATGAAGAAAATCAATAAGGGGGGAAATGGAGCAGTAACACATAAGACGACGGGTCGGGTCATCACATCCTCCCCAACTTAGACAAACGCTCGTCCTCGAGCGTGCCCAGAGTTGTAATAGAAGCAACCCAATAGCTGAATGACTTTACCAAGCATATACTCGGGAAGATCCCACGCCACCCTATCTCATATAGGTCTGCTACACAACATAGCCAGAATTTAGTCCATCTAACCCATAAACCATAGGACTACATTTCATCCTCTGAAATCTTACACACGATCAGGACCTCATATTTTTTCTCAGAATAAACCCGAACTAGCTGTACTAACCAACATCTGCAACCTTAGGTTAATTCATACAATATACCACACATTCCAACACTCGGAACGATAGCCTCTATTTATAACAGTTGCTCACAATAACCAAATACTGATAAAAAACCCTTATATTAGTTAAAGTCTTATCCCAACGCCTTCATATACCGCCAACGAAAACAAACACGCGATAAACTGAAGCTATCTCTCAGATCACCCATTCATGAGTCCATTTCCTTTCTGACTGATACTAAAACAGATTTCTGAGCCAAACCCAAATTTTACCTTTCTAACAGACTGAAATCAAATTGGTTCGTGCTCATTAATGACTCCAATGATCACTTCGACTCTAACCACCCCTCTGGTGATATGACACTTCGATGCAGGCCTAATCCACAACTTGCGTAATACACACACCAATGAGAAGCAGTCGGAACATACTCAAATTATGACAATGACTCAAACGAAAGAGCTGTACTTCAAATTCCTCCATATGATCACAACACATAACTAAGATCCCATCTCACATCCTAGAAATAGAGTACCTGAATCCTCCTCGAAAGGTCATAACATCACGTGGCTTTCCACAACGCGCGATTCTATCCAAGCACTATTACCCATGAAGCACCTCAAGCCACCATGCTCAACACGATCAGCACGCACAGATTGAGGTCTGAAACCTTGCTGTCCATCACACCCACGGTGAAGCAAGTATTATACACTATTCAATTCTGAAAGGAGACAACCGATGCACTATTCGTCGAGCAACACCCAATACGGATTTTCCTCATAAACTAGGAAATAAGGCATACAAAGTAACATATAGGAAAACTATTATCCACATCACACTGTTGCGGCGCGCAACCCAGTCCAGATAACATACCCGTCGCGGCGTGCCACCCGATCCAGATACCATACCCGTGGCGGCATGCCACCCGATCCGCACATATATCACACAAAATGCGGATGCACATCGAGTCAAATTTGCTTATTAAAATAAACACATATGGCCTCATGCCCGGTCGCAAGAAACGCATACGAAAGTCCCTCAATACCGGAACTGAATCAATGGTATAAACCTCTGCACTGACATCCGCCACAAATGCCAAATTAACAAACCAATGTTTGCCAACCGTTCGCTGGTCTCTGGAATACAAGCTGCTAGGACATAATCGGATGCCTTACCACGTAGCCTGTGGCATTTTCTGACTAAACCCATAGCACACTAGTCTAGACAATCCGACCCTGGAACAACCAGTCTGCCATCAAATATCATAACCCAAATTTAACATACCCAGCAAATAAAAATCCACTCGGACCTCCAGTTTTCAACAACTTCTAGACGATGTTGATATACACCACCCACAACCACCGCATGGTCGGATCACGAGAACTTCTTGTCTCCAATACATATAAAGCATGAATAACTGCCTGATCCCATACTCCGCCGTACAAATCCATAACACACATCAAGTATCCATTCATACCATGAAAGATATTCAAAGTTCCCTGCGCCATCAACAACTCTAATATCCGCAGTCGATCCAACAGGAAAATGTCTCAATATTACTGACATATCATCAATTTACATCACCTTAATCATCTGAAGATCGATTCTTCACTCACCTGTAGCTGTCCGTGCTACTCAAGAATTTAATGATTTCCCATTATGAACTGAAACAAAACCTTGCACACGCAATTCTCAATTCTCCATATCATATCACATAGACCATATCACACTAGGATAATACGAGGACTTCTGTCTCTCTCATGTGTCGCGGACATTGGCGCACTCAACTAATCAAGAACTTTCAGGATCCCATATAGGAGAAAATTATTACACACTCCATGCTTCGCATACCCATAGGAAACATACTCATTTTCAAACTTCCTCCCAATTCAATTGCGCAAGCTAAACTGTCAAGACTGAATCCTTCTACCCAAACCAAGCTAAGCAACTGCCAGCACACAAGAGCTCGCTACACAATTTCTGTAAGGCTCATTGCTTCAAACACATACAAGAATTAATCTACCATACTGATTCAGTTTATCATCAAGCTATTCCATTTATCTAATTTCCCTCCTGATTCATCATTAATTGGATATTCTCCCTTGTTGTAGCACCACAATACCTCACTTCAGGTTACCACACGAGACTCGCACATAAGACCACACTATCTAGACCCATAGGCCACTGAATACCCCCTCGAACGCTACCCAGAAGCACCACATAACCTTTGTAGAAATTTTCCTTCACACGAGCCATCCTCGGCTCACTTTCTATAACCCGAACTGATCCAACATCATACCTCAAAACAGAACCAACGTAGTACATAACCATGCAATTAGCTGACCAAACTCAACCACCCCAACTTGGCTCGAAGCCATATATTAAGGCACTCTTAACAACTCATAACACTCTTACTCTAATGATACCACAATGAGATGAAACTCAAATCATTTACAAGTTTATGTGAATACACAGATCATCAAGCACTAACACTCTTTACAAACCTCGCATTCATTTCCACATCAGCTGAGTCCACTTTCTTAAGCATCCCAATTTTGCAAAAAACAACACATACCCTTCAATTACACATGAGATATTTCACATTCACATAAGGATCATACCGCTCAAAACCCTCCGCAGGAGATAATCCACGCCTCATATCATTGTTCCCACATACCGTCCACTATCATATACGTAATACACAGCCATTTAGTCTTTCTGAGTCTATACTCATACCGCCACATGGAACGAACTTTACTTGCAAACTAAGAGACATGAAATATTCTTCACGCGCCCATAACTCGGTCTACACATAAAATCACAATAGGAATCGAACACTTAACAATTCATCAATTATACATCAGACTTCTTCTTCACTACCAAAATTATATAGATACACCTCACAGTACTAACATACTCTTCACACGAATATACAGCCGCCATTCTAGCTAAAAAGAATAACACTGAACATAGAAGTTCAAAATGCTTGTTCACACCATCAGCACCTCGCTGCTCAAGCCATAGGAAAATATCCGGCCTCTAGTCCTTCAGACTGGCCCAACATGAACTCACGGAGATTACCTCTCGCCCCTTGATCAGGGAATCACAAGCCATCAAGGCACATATACTACTGAGCACTCACGTACGCATACATACGTGTAGAATAAATTTTCAAGAGTTATCTCAAACTGAATCAAGTACACACGATGAGAATTCCAAGAATGGGAAACTTTTCTAAAGGTTCTGCAGCCTCTTGAAGATAAATACAGACGTCTCCGTACCGATCCGCGAGACTCTACTAACCCTGCTCATGACTCGTGATACCTAGTAACCTAGGCTCTGATAGCAACTTGTCATGACCCAATTTCCTAACCCGGTCGTGATGGCGCCTCTCGTGAAGATAAGGCCAGCCAAACCGTTTCAAAACACCACTTAAAGCAGTTAATCAGTTATAACAGATCGAATCTAAATTTACGACATTAATTAATATGAAAATCATTACACCCCGTCCGGGGTGTCACAAGTCACGAGCATCTAATGAATAGGGACACTACTACTGGTCCAACAATGTATATATATATATATATATATACATATATATATATATATATATGTATATATATATATATATATACATACATATATATATATATACATATATATATATATATATATATATACAAGATCAAAACCGGAATACAAAGATGGAGTGCGGTGCGCGAACGCTGGCGGTCACCTTGCTCAATTACCAGAATATGGCCTTCGGTCCTGCTAATAACCCGCTATCGAGTGAACAATACATGCAACTGCACGCAAGGTGTATGGAGTAAAGTGAGTACTTCCAACTCAGTGGTAATAAGAGAGAATAATATCTGAGCAATAAGAAAACACGTAGGAGCACACCAAACTGCTATAAAAGATAGTACAACCCTTTTTGAGAAAAATCAAAATACCGTGGAAATCCTTTTAGAAAATCTCTTCATTTGCTCCCAAAAGCTCTCAAAATCCTCAACAATGGTGGAAAGATGACTTAAACTCGCGGATGAAAAATGATAACTTAAACCCTTCTACCCAGCTCGACTTCCGCATACGCGGTCCCTTGACCGCTCCTGCGACCTTCGCTTTTGCGACAGTTTGACCGTTTCTGCGGCTTATAATCACATCGACCGCTTCTGCGGTCCTTGACCGCTTACGCGTTGACCTCTTTCGCGGTTTCCAAACCGCTCCTCCGGTCCCAGCCATTCTCCCTTGGACCCATATGCGGTCCTTCAGCTGCTTCCGTTGAACCTCTTAGGCGACTACTCTTCCACTGACACGAAAATAGCAGAAGCAGCAAAACAAAAACATGCATAAACTCCTACAACCTCCGTTCAACCATCCGAAATCAGCCCGAGGCCCCAGGGGTCAAAACCAAAAACAAAACTATGACCAAATACCTCATTCAAACTTGCTCGAGCCATAAGAATACTATCATTAACATAAAAAATCACCAATTTCCTCAAATCCAAGCCTAAATTTCTTAAGAACTTCCGAAATGCACATACATTCAAAAACCCAACCAAACGACGTCCGAATGATCCGAAAATTTGCAGACATACCCAAAATCACCTAATGAAGCTACTGAAACTCTCAGAATTCCATTCCGATCCTCGGATCAAAATCTCACCTATCAACCAGAATCCTCCAAAATTCAAACTTCGTCATTTCAAGCCTAATTCTACACCGGACCTCCAAATTCAATTTTGATCGCTCTCCTAAGTCACAAATCATCTCCCAAAGCTAACCGAACCACCGAATCACATCCAATCCCTCTAACCACATAGTTAAATTCCGGTTGACTTTTCCAAAACAAGCTTCCTTCTAAGAGGCCAAGTGCCTTATTTCAAATCAAAATCAATTCTATTACGCCCGATCAACTCTTATATTGATGTTGAAACATGAAGTAACACAATAAATGGGAAATAGAGCCGTAACACATAAGACGACGGGTCGGGTGGTCACAGAAACTCACATTTGTGTGTTATGGTTTTAATCAAAATATACACCGCACATCAATAATAATAATAAGTTAAAATTATTTGGTTCGTGACCCTGAACCAATTGCGAGGGGAACATATAATATAAGTATATAACCTATATCAAACTGATATAGATAACTTTATTCTCATAGGCAACATTTTAGCTATTAAGTGAAGGGCACTCAATAAATTATTTTGCAAAACCAACTATGATGTAAGCCAACTTATCTTGTAAGGCTCTGATACTCTCGATAGAGAGGCAGACCAGACCAATATTATTAATAAAAGATCTTCACCCTCCTCCCTTTGCCTAATATGTACTATCTCTTGTATTTATTTCTTTGGTCTTTGGATTTATTACGATCTGCTATGATTGGCCCTCCATTTATTTCGATTGTTTTATGCTTCCAAAGTAAATGAACATTTTAAACTAAACAATTTGGCGCCGTCTGTAGGATTTCATAGCAGAATCACGTAGTTTATCATTAGACCGAAAAAGGAAAATGAACAACCCAGCTCGAACAAGCAAAGGGAAGAAGAAGAAGAAGAAGAAGCATATCCCCATCCCTATGAGGAAAATAGGCCTAAGGTACCTCACCCCTTTTCCACACGGGATCTTGTCAAAAAGAGGGGACAACACGAAAGCATATCTTTAGCCGAGATCTATAATGGGGTGACCCAACCGACTGGTCAAAAAGGCCACAAGCGTAAAATGGGCATAATCTAATACTAGAAGCAAATCCCAACCCCCAGCACGAAGCGGGTTATGTGGAAAAATCACAAAGGTTCGACTACTGTTGAACAACAGTACAGGCTATGTTCCCTCACACAAAAGTTCAACTATGGTTGAACTGGGACTCATGCTATGTGCCTTCGACTTCAAATATTACAATGGTTGAACTACGGTTGAACGGCAATTCAGGCTATGTGCCTTCAGTTCGGGCTATGTGCCTTCAATTCAGGCGCCTTCACTGAAAAAGTTCTACTACGGTTAAACTGGGACTCATGCTATGTGCCTTCGACTTCAAATATTACAATGGTTCAACTACGGTTGAACGGCAGTTCAGGCTATGCGCCTTCAGTTCAGGCTATGCGCCTTCAGTTCAGGCTATGAGCCTTCAATTCAGGCTATGCGCCTTCAGTTCAGGCTATGTGCCTTCAATTCAGGCTACGCGCCTTCACCCAAAAAGTTCGACTACGTTTGAACTGGGACTCAGGTTATGTGCCTTCGACACAGGCTACGCGCCTTCAAATATTATAAAATTTCAACTACGCTTGAACATTAATACAAGATACGCGCCTTCACATAAAGATTCAACTACAGTTTAACTGGGACTCAGGCTATGTGCCTTTGACTTCAAATATTACAATGGTTCAACTGCGGTTGAACGGCAGTTCAGGCTATGCGCCTTCAGTTCAGGCTATGCGCCTTCAATTCAGGCTATGCGCCTTCAGTTCAGGCTGTGTGCCTTCAATTCAGGCTATGCGCCTTCACCCAAAAAGTTCAACTACGGTTGAACTGGGACTCAGGCTATGCGCCTTCAACACAGGCTACGCGCCTTCAAATATTATAAAAGTTCAATTACGGTTGAACAGCAATACAGGCTATGCGCCTTCACATAAAGATTCAACTACGGTTGAACTGGAACTCAGGCTATGGTCCTTCGACTTCAAATATTACAATGGCTCAACTATGGTTGAATGGTAGTTCAGGCTATGCGCCTTCAATTCAGGTTATGAGCCTTCAATTCTAGCTATGCGCCTTTAGTTCAGGCTATGTGCCTTCAATTCAGGCTACGCACCTTCACCCAAAAAGTTCATCTACGGTTGAATTGGGACTCAGGCTACGCGCCTTCGACACAGGCTACGCGCCTTCAAATATTATAAAAGTTCAACTACGGTTGAACAACAATACAGCTACACGCCTTCACATAAAGATTCCACTACGGTTGAATTAGGTTTCAGAATATGTGCCTTCACTTCGGGCTACGCGCCTTCAAATATTACAAAAGTTCAACTACGGTCGAACTGGGACTCGGGCTATGCGCCTTCGACTCAGGCTGTGCGCCCTCACATAAAAGTTCAACTATGGTTGAATGGCAGTACATGCTATGTGCCTTCACACAAAAAGTTCAACTAAGGTCGGACTGGAACTTAGACTATGCGCCTTCGAAAGCTACAAAGGTTCAACTACGGTTGAACGACAGCTTAGGCTACGTGCATTCACCCAAAAGTCCGACTACGAGTTAGACTAGGTGCCAGGCCAAATGCTTCCACCACTGCGAAGTACAAAAGAATTCAACTATGAGGCGAACCAGAACTCACGCTACACATCTCTATCACAAAAGCCGAAAACTCAACCATAGACGAACCCCAGGTCAGGCCAAGCGCCCCGCCGTTCAAGTAAGTACGACTAACTCAAACTAAAGTGTTGACCCGCACAGAGTTTGGTCCAAGTCGAATTACAAGGCCGTGCTTTACCTTACCACGGCCAGTAGTTAAACTAATCCATAACTGGGACTAAAGCTATATGCCGCCACTGCCCAGAGAACACACTTTTACAGGATTTGTTTAAGCACATGACTCGAACCCAATATATCGAATTAAGCTAAGTTGGATCATATACATCTCACATCAATCTTTAGAAGTAGGGTCTAAATATATTGGGTATTTAAAAAAAGGGAAATATTTTATAAAAGGTAAAGATAAAAAATAATACTTGGACTATTGAAGATATCAAAAAACGAATTCTAAAAATTTATTTCACGTTTTTAGTGAGAAATGTAAAAGGTGAATAATAATATAGGCACTTCACTAATTATGTTAATTGTAGAATTTAAATAATAAAAAGTTTTATATTCGCGATAAGGGTTTAAGTGGAGTGATGTTTTTTCTCCAATTAAAAATTATATTGTTCTCTGTCGAAAGAAAAGAGTTTTATTTTTCTATAAAAAACAAGAGTTCAAGTTTAATAAAACTATATTAGCATTCTTTTTTCCCTTTTTTTCCTCTCGGGTTTTAAGTATTTCAACAAGTATATTATAGTATCAAAAATTACTTTGATATCAAGTTATCAACTTCTTGAATCTGGTTCTATTATCTAAGATTGGGATTAAATTATAAAAAGAAACAATTAATAATTTTATATCTTAAAAGGCTAAAAAAATAGACCTCAATTAAAAATATAGATGAATTATTTTTTTTCCTTCTAAAAGGCCCCAGATTAAAAATTGACTTTAGGCCACCAATATTCTTGAGCAGCATATCACGTGACCTTCAAAAGATATATGCTAATACTACTTTGAACAAATATATAGGTCATAGTATCCCCGCAAATTACCGATGTCAACTGAAAAATCGAAACAAGCATAGGTGGGTGTTTATGTGTCATCCCTAAAAAGAAATTAAAAACTTGACAAAGTTAAATATGTTATAAATAGAACTCTATTTAGAGTGAATGTCTAAGAGTTTTAGTTTGAAGCTAAGTCATTTATCTTCCTATAAATAGAGGGGACTTACCCCATTGTAAATCATCCCAAAAGTATCAATAAGAATACTCCTCTCTCTACCTTTCTCTCTATTGTTCTTGCTCTTGTATTATTGTTCTTGTTCTTATATTATTTCATAACACGTTATCAGCACGATTCTCTAACCAATTGAATTTGATCTCTTCCTTCAAATTCTATTGCTTCTCTTGTTGATTGCAGCTATCGGAGCAATGGCAGATTCACAACCCTCCATTGAAGCCAAAGTTCATATATTAGAGTGATTAGTATTCTCGGTAGGAATTTCAAAAGCATGACTCTGAACTAATAAGGTCGCGTTCTCTGTTATCAAATTGGCCGCGGGAGACGACCAAAATTGCCGGAATTTGTTGCCACGGGATGGAACGGGATGAAAACTCAAGAGGTATATTTGATATCACAACATTTATTGGTATACCTTAAAGGTAAGTAATTTACTTTTCCCTTTCAAATTCTTGAAATTCTACAATTTGATTTTATATACAAACAAAGACAACAAAGTTTGATTATAACTCTAATGGAGTTCGTAAAAAATTACACTCACATGAAGTGGTAAAAATTTCTATGCCTTGCCATGATCAAATTCATGTATGATTGTGGGCAAAGAATTAAAATTCCGTCCAATTGAATTTGCTCCATTCCCTTTAGAGAATGTGATAGCAGTATGTGATAAGTCTGAAAGAAGACAAAATTATTACCGTGAAGGTATAAATGGGTGTGGACGTGGCAATAGACGAAATTATAATCGCCATTATTGTGATAATGAGAATAATAAAGATTCTCAAAATAATCTTTCACTTTATGAAAGTAATATTTGACATGAGATTGTGTAAAGCACATGATTATGGTCCATTCCCTGAAGTGAATGTGATAATTGTAATAGTGCCCGTAAGTATGAACACGCTCTTGATGTAATTTCGTTTTATGTCTGACATTATGAAAAGAAAGTTCGTTGCCCTTGAAACTTCGGGCAAGAACTATATAACATGGGTGTTGGATGCTGAAATCCATTTGGATGCAATGGGTCTTGGAGACGCCATTAAAGACAGAAATAATGCATCCACCCAAGTCTATGCTAAGGCCTTGATTTTCTTGCGCCATCACCTTGATGAAGGTTTGAAACTGTGCTAAGGCCCTGAGTTTCTTGCGCCATCACCTTGATGAAGGTTTGAAACTGTGCTAAGGTCTTGATTTTCTTGCACCATCACCCTGATAAAGGTTTGAAAATTGAATATATCACAGTCAAAGATCCACTTATCTTGTGGAATGGCTTAAAGAAGAGATATGACAACCTGAAGTTGATCACTCTGCCACAAGCACGATACAATGAGAATCCAAAAGCAAATAGTTCATAAACTATATATTATCGTTGCGGTGGAAAAGGGCATTGGTCAAAAGCTTGCCGTATACCAAGACATTTGGTTGAGCCTTGTCAAGCATCTCTAAAGAGTAAATGCCCTGAAACAAATTTTGTCTCTGACGACAATTTTGACATCACCCACTTGGATGTGGCAGACTTCTTTGAGCACCCTGAGGGGAAAATAGACCACCTAATCGGTGATGGATCTGTGATGAAAGAAGATGGAATTGTTTGATTTTATTTTACTTATTTGTAATAGTTAGTGAATAAACTAATAGTCATTAGTATCAGCTCGTATTAGTTAGTTTATGATATAATGTTAGTATTAGTTCTTCAGAACGTTTCAATATGCTTAAATTTCAATAATATTTTTATTTTCCAGTAGAGGTAATCGACTAACCTAACAGTTAGTCGATTATCTAATATTTCGCATTAAAACTGCATAACAATCGATTATATTAAGACAGTGTGATATGAAGTTTTTCAAAATAGCAAATAATCGATTATGTATGTTTAACAATCGATTGTATTAAGACACAATCGATTGTGTATGCTTAACAATCGATTATATTAAGACAGTGTGATATGAAGTTTTTCAAAATAGCAAATAATCGATTATGTATGTTTAACAATCGATTGTATTAAGACACAATCGATTGTGTATGTTTAACAATCGATTATATTAAGACAGTGTGATCTGAAGTTTTTCAAAATAGCAAATAATCGATTGTGTATGTTTAACAATCGATTGTGAATGTTCAACAATCGATTGTGTATGTTTAACAATCGATTGTCTTAAGACAGTGTGATCTGAAGTTTTTCAAATAGCAAATAATCGATTATGTATATTTAACAATCGATTATATTAAGACACAATCGATTGTGTATGTTTAACAATCGATTGTGTATGTTTAACAATCGATTGTTTTAAGAAAATGCTTAAATTGAAATTTTCAAACTGCAAAGTAATCGATTATGGAAAACATATAATCGACTATCTGATTTAGTTAGTCGAATAACCTCAGCAGATTTAGAAAATATTGTTTAAGTATGAAACAAACGGATTGAATTTGTTTATTCTCATGTTCGTATATTTTCTTTTGTATGGCAAACCATGGGAATTAAATTGATTGAAGGCTCCTGAAGAGCAACTATAACTCTGCCTAAAGGAACGATATTTTAGAGAATGCAATGTTCTCCTCCAAGTCTAAGAAGAACTTGTTGAGTTTTAATGATATCAGCCAAAATGTTCTCCTCCAAGTCTAAAAGGAACTTGTTGAGTTTTAAAGATATCATTCAAAATGGATATCAGATTGAGACAATACATGAGTATAATCTTAAATACCTCATTTACTCATGAAAACGAGGCTGCCCACTTCGGCTTGGGTCACGCCATTTTGCATGCAGCAATGCTAGTTCGTCTCTGACTGACGAATTGACACAAATATTCCCCGTTGCAATTGGTTTTGGGTCATGAACCTAATATATCCCATTTAAGAATCTATGGATGCATAGTATATGTGCCTATAGTACCGCCATCCCGCACAAAAAATGGGTCCGCAAAGAAGTTTAGGAATATATGTTGAGTTTGAATCGTCCTCTATTATTCGCTACCTCGAAACATTGACAGGGGATTTGTACACTGCACAATTTGCAGACTGTCAATTTGATGAGACACTTTTCCCAAAATTAGGGGGAGAAGTTGGTGAAACCAAACGAAAATTTTGTGGAAAAATGCATCATTATCTCATCTTGATCCACATACCTCTATTTTTGAAAAAGAGGCGCAAAATATTATCCATTTGCAAAGAATAGCAAATCGAATGCCAGACACATTTACAGATTTGAAAAGGATAACAAAATCACATATCCCCGCAGTGAATGTGACAACATCTGATTCACGAATACATATTCATTATTGGAAGAATATGAACATGAAATTGGTATAGAATATACCACACTCACCCCTAGAAGGAGGTTTGAGATGATACCACATTCACCCCTAGAAGGAGGTTTGAGATGATATATGGCATGAATGATCGTTGGTCACGTACCTATTGTACGCCAAAGTATTTTGGAAATATGACTATTAAAGGACAACGATAATGCAAGAAACATATCTTGCATATAAGTTTGACATGACCATAATGGTATAACTTTCTCTTTAAGAAAGATATTCACCACATGGATGTTGATGAATTTGTGGTAGTACAAAATTAATTGAGAGCTCTAGAAGAGCCAATTATTACTATGTTGGAGAAACACAATTGAGTATTGTGCTGTAGTAAGTCTCAAAGAAACTTATTCAGTTTCCAAAGTACACGCGAAAGCGCTGATTATATTGAGACTATAAATAAAGGAAAGATTTGATATCTTCTATTACTACAACTTGTAGCGGGATAATTTGTATATGAAAAGCTACCCACTTTATTCTCCAGTTTGTACTACACAAACAAAAGAATGCCACAATAAAGTGGATATCTATTGGTATAAAAACCCATGTCATAATAAACCTGAAGTTTATTGATAAGTGCACAGGTCATGGTGTAAATTTGAAGTTTACCAATATTGATAATTTATTCAGTTGGCATTCGGGTTAGCCATCTCATTTTTAAGTATGATGTGCAATAATAGAGAATTCACATGGGTGAATATTAAAGAACTAGAAAGTTCTTTACGAATTCTCTTGTATCACTTGTTCTCATTAATGAATTGACCAGCTAAAGAGTTCGGGTTGAAGCCCATAAATTCTGGAAATATAAAAGGTGAATATGGGCCCATTCACCTGCCATGTATACCACATATGATGCATCTATGATATGGTTACATGCGCAATTGCTATTAACCCGCAGCCTGGCCGGTGCTTGCGAGGTAAATTGCTCAGTAATCTAACTTCGAGCATAATTTCCAGATTTTCTACTCAAGATAGTTCATCTTGATAAGTTGGTTTATATCAAAGTTAGTTTAGCAAGATAATTATTGAGTGCCTCCACTTAATAGCTAAACTGTTTCTTATGAGAACAAAGTTATATATATCAGTTTGATATACGTTGTATACGAGAGTATATTCTCCCCTCACAAGTGGTTCAGGGTCAGGAACTAAATAATTTCATCTTATTATTAATGTGCTGTGTATATTGACATGATAATGCACAAAGATGATTTCCCAAAGTTGAGGAAACAAGTTAGCTTTTCTAACATGAGGGGGAGACATGATAAACACTTGAAAAAAGGTTACATGGGATGAATTATCATTTGTATATGTAAATCCCCGAATATCATGATATGAACCTGAAGTTCATAAAATGGATAATTCAATTGCAACATATTGCAAAGCATGCTATACGCATTTGCTGATCCAAAGAAAGTAACTATATTCTCACTGAAAATGCTCATATTAAGTCCCAGAAGGACAAAGTCTTTGATACGCTTAAAGCGTATAGACAAATACTTGATTCCATATGAAAGACATGTAGATTTGGACATATAGTTCAAATACTTGAAAGTATAAAGTCAAAGGTATGTATAATCAGTTTTCGATATCTTATTTGTTTAGCATGACATGAAAACTTGATAATGCATCTAAAGTCTATTATGTGATTTATATGACTTAACTTGAAAGATTTAAGTTGCTTAAAGCATACACAATTCTTGGTCCTGAAGTACCACATCCTAAGTACAATTTGTGTACATATGTATCTTGCTATAACTATAAGCATGATGGCATTGAGAATATATCTATGGAGATATTGAAGAGTTATTCCACGACATTATATGAAGATGTTCATATCTATCAAGAATGATAATTTCAAGGTGCGGAATATTTATTCAAATCAATATGGCTGATTTATTTATCAAATCTCTATAAAAGATCGTTTTGAAGATGGTGCACAAGATTGGAATGCAAATGCTCAAGGATATAAATTGATGTTCCTATCAGGGGGAGTTAATGCGCGTTGCACTCTTTTTCCCTTACAAGGTTTTGTCCCAACTGAGTTTTCCTTGCGAGGTTTTTAACGAGGCAACAAATAGGCGCATATTCAAACATGTGTACTCTTTTTCCTTCTTTTTAATTTTTCCCATTGGGTTTTGGTTTTAAGGTTTTAACGAGGCACATTGTTGAATAGACATTCAAGGGGGAGTGTTATAAATAGAACTCTATTTAGAGTGAATGTCTAAGAGTTAGTTTGAAGCTAAGTCATTTATCTTCCTATAAATAGAGGGTCTTACCCCATTGTAAATCATCCCAAAAGTATCAATAAGAATACTCCTCTCTCTACTTTTCTCTCTATTGTTCTTGCTCTTGTATTATTGTTCTTGTTCTTATATTATTTCATAACAAAATAATTATTTTACGATACATTGAGATTTTAGTCCAATAACGGTTGAGAAACTGTTAAGTGTTAATTCATGTAACTACGTCGGCACGCTTATTCCAGATTTCGAGAATATAAATATCTAAAAATATAGTCTGGACTCTGGATATAGCTAGGTAATCTTGAGTTGAAATGTGCGCTTTTGATCATTCCATTTTAAGAGATTTTCACAAATTTGGTGAACTATTAGATTTTGTGTACATGCGATGCGCGTGTACCTTATACCACTATGTTCAAACTTTTAAAACTTACATAAATAATATTGAAAAAATATATTTGAGCTATAAATAAAATCTCAGAAAATAAATCGTAAATTTATGAAAATGATGAATATTAAATTATTGATCATATTTAGCTAATTCATTGAAGGAAGGAATCATGTCTTATAGAAGTATCCAATGTTTATGGATCGTAAATATTAAGAAAATGTGAAAAAGTAAATCAAACTAAAAATACATTGGTACTTCAACCAACGACACCTAAGAAAATAATAAACTAAATGCATGCATATTTTTGAAAATTTATTTGGAGTTATAATATTAAATTAAAGTTATAGCTAGACATTTTTGAATTTAGAATATATTATGAATGATGATGTTATTTTACTTGATATTTAGTTGGATCGGTATGCAACGATGATAATAAAATAAATTAGCTCATACGATTTCTAATTAAAATATTGTTACTTATTAAGTGTGCATATGTTATTAAGTTGTACCAATTATAGACGTCTTTATTTACAACTAACTTTTAAATAATTTAAAAACACAAAGAAATTGGTAGCTTTTAAGCTATCGACCACATGAATAGAATAGAAAAGAATATAAGTTTTTGAGTTAAAAGAAGGGGCTGAAACGGGAAAAGGAGGAGGGTGTGTGTGGGTGTGTGGGGGGGGGGGGGGGGGTTGTTGATGAAGAATCTAAACTCTAATAATATTAGTTTTAGAAAAAAGATTTTAAAATGTGAGAACTTAATTGAAAAAAATAAAAGAGAGGATAAAATCAAATTAGGTAAAAACCAAAACCAAACTGATGAAGAAACACCAAAACCAAACTCTTTACGGCATTTTAGATTGTTTTGAAACAAAATACCACGAAATATAATTTGCAAGAAGTCTTGTTATTTTACATGTTCAAACAAGGAAAGAAATTATAAAATGTTATATTTTAATTGATAATCCTATTAGGATTTTCTATATGGTTTAAACAAGAAAATGTTTGATAAGTAAAAGTTTTAGTTGATTTCAAAATCTTAAATATTATGAAAATAATTAAATGACTATTTTGTCTAATATAAATTCTATTTTAAAAGGATAAAAAAGGCTAACGACATTTCGCTAAGGGCCGTCGTGCTTTTAATATTGTAGAGATATAGACTAATTGCTAACTTAGGTAATTGCCGATATGTCATGCTAAGTCGGTACTTCTAGTCCAAATTTTGAGGGTATAAATTTCTCAACAAAAAAAAAGCAGCCCGGTGCACTAAGATCCTGTTATGGGCCCGTGACCTCCTAGTCACATAGCAGCAACTTTACCAATAACGCCAAGGCTCCCTTCAAATTTCTGAACAACTAGCCTGAATATAACATAATTCTTGTATATAACTATGGCATTTTGATTACACAAGCACAATATAAGAAGTCAATATCATCCCAAACACAAAAAAGAATTTCACTTCCTTTGTTGCTTTTAAGACAAGAGGGGTTGCTACGATGGTAAGCAACCCCCACTTTCAACCGAGAGGCTGTGAGTTTGAGTCTCCCCAAGAGTAAGGTGGGAAGTTCTTGGAGGTAAGGATGCCGGGGGTCTATTTGGAAACAGTATCTCTACTCAAGGGTAGGGGTAAGGTCTGCGTACATACTACCTTTCCCAGACCCCACTAAGTGGGATTATACTGGGTTGTTGTTGTTGCTTTGAATCACCATTTCTAGAATATTGATCTTGCCATGATGCTTGCCATTGCTTGTCATAAAGTGTAGCTTCATCTGCTAGCTTTATTAAGTTGTCAAAATCTGTCCTTTTCCTAAACAGAATTACACCTGCAACTGCTGCTAAGAGAGCAGTTTTACATATGAAATTACCCATTTGGCCTACAACATCAAGCCCTGTTAAAACATCCGCTAGATAATCCATGAAAAATCCAACCATTGCAGCTCTCCCTGCAAGACCATGAATTTACCATATAAGTAATAGTAATTTTTTTTTTTTGCTAACAAATTTTTTGGTAAATTGAATATCTGTGAACTCATTAGATTGTAAAATGTAAACCATTCAGCAGCTCAGCTTCAGTGAGGTGAGAATGTGTCATCCATGCCCACCATGGTATAACAGAACTTCTAAAGACCACAGGTTATTGGTTTGTTGCTGCTTCTGGAAAAAGTTCAAGAAATTTCCTCCTTTGTGCTTCTGCAACATTATTAATATGAATAAATTAATTCACTATAACAATCTTTGTAGTTTAGTAATAGAAAGCTTTGGTCTTTGTTTACCTGCAACTATGACACTATCCCAATCCATTTTGCCATTTTTCACAAACATATTAAGATCCCATGTCCCATTCTTCCATCTTTTCGTCCGAAAATCTTAGGACTTGAGACTCTGTACCTGTACTATCTTGAACTTCATCATTCCTTGTGGGCTTTGCATTATCATCAGCCAGCAAAGAAGATCTGCCTTTAATTTCAACAACATTTAAGTGTGTTTGTGCTTCAACTTTTGGATTCATGACATTGGTAATCTTCATGCACTTGACTTGAGGCCATTGTTTCTTCTTGAAGTGATGAGAGCTACAAGATGTGTGTGTAAATGAAGTAATGGCTACAGCAGCCGTAATTGTAAGTAATCTCTAGTTTGGCTCAAGTTACTCTTCTCCTCTTGAATGAGATGGCTTTAGGATAAGTGGCAAAAATGCCCATTCTGAAATAAATAAAGCTTATCTAGTTCTGCAACTCTTTTCTGCAACATCATGGGCATGGCAGCCCATATCTTCCTGACCATATCTACTTCCACTTTTGGTGACCTTTTTTTATGAACATAATGGGAGCAAGGGATAAACAACATCTTCAATTTATTTTTTAGGGCATTCAACCCCAATGAATTTGGAGTGGAAAATTTGGAAACCTGCTGCCTTTTAGTGGCTATCTCCATATAATTATGGTAGATTTGTCATTTGATAGCACCAGATACAAAGATGGATTCGGGATTTGAAGTTCATGGTTTCTGAATTCTAGCATCGAGTTATTGGGTTCTAAACAAATAATTTGTACATATTAAATAAAAATTTTAAGATAAATACAGGATTTAAGTCAAGCTACTGGGTTCCACCAAACTCATAGCGTTAGCTCTTCATCCGTCCTGACCGGATACGATACTATCAGTGGTTAACTTACTATTTCAAAGTTATTACTCCTACTGTTAGGACCTGACTCTTTGTCATCGGGCGTGACACGGCTGTGGCAAGGATTTGGGCGTGATGGCCTTACCATTGGCCGCAAAACGATCATGCGGGCGACGGGCTATTGTGAGCAAGTATTGGCCAAGGCCTTGGCACGGGCAAGGAGCGCTTGGAAAAGGCTTGACGAGGTAGCATGGACAAAGTTAGGGCGGCATGGCACGGCATGCGCGCCAAAATCAGTGGCATGGCACTTTTGGACTGTGGTAGCTATGTGTAGGCTAAGCTAAGGCGAGGCGGAAATGCCAGTTGATGGCAAAGGCTTTCAATAGCTTAGGCAAGGCTATGGGAAAGAAAATACAAGCAATGGCACGAGGGAAATGAGGGTTGGCACGAACAAGGCAGAAAACTAGGCCAAGGCGGTGTGCGGGCGGCAGCGGCGTCGGACGTGTGCGGCAAAGTCATGGCAGCGGATTGCGGGCAAGACATTGGTGGGGCAATGTCAAATTGAGCTAAGGCATGGCACAAGGCATCCTTAGGGCGAAATTCAGCTGACCAAGGAAATTTGGCACATGCAATGCACATGAATAGCGGTTGGCGGTTACCTTGTTTTTAGTCATGATCTCCCATTATCACATGATCTGATTATTGCTTGTATAATGACCCCATTTCGTGTATAATGTGTCCTAAGTAGTTGGGGATGTCAACTACATATTAGGAGCAAGATTTAAACTTAGCCCGACAAATGGCAAAAGCTGTAGACGACAAGTGTCATGTGCTGTCAAGTTTAAGGGTTGCCTATGTTTTATAAATAGGACCTTTAACTTAGGCAGAAGAGGGAGGGTAATTTCGTGTGGAATTACTAGTGGGAAACAAGAGAGAAACGTGAGGGTTTCTAGTGTTGCAAAAAGGGCCTAAGGTTTGGCTTGGGCAGATCTTAGTGTTGGCCAAGAACGATTTGTGTTCTTCATCAAAAATGGGCTGTGAGCGGACTTATAGTTCATAGCAAAGTGAAGGCCTTTGTATATTTTCTATATTAATGCAAAGGTTGGGAATTTGTCCCATATATGCTTGTGTTCTTTAAATTTCTGTTTGTTACCTAAATTTCGTCTAAGCCAAACTTACTGAAAACTGGCTAAGTATTTTGGAAAGGCTGAGTCAAACGTGGGACTTGACTGCCGCGCAAGTGTGATTTTGGACTTGATAAAAAATGCCCCGTGACACCTACCATATAGAGTGAAGATAAAGAATAGTTCCAATGCAACAATATGCATTCAACATGCCCTTAGTATAAGTTACACCGCAACAGGCATCCCTCATGCTAGAAAATGAGAGAACCGACAGTTAAGCTCCTGAACCCCTAAGAATGGCCACAAGGGACAAATTCTCCAAGTTACCAGATGAAAAGTACAGAATTCCAAGGCAATTAACGAGTTATTTTTTTTTCTTTTATTTGAATAATGAATAAAATGTCTCAAGTACACATTTCAGCTTGTAGAGCATTCTGACATTTGTACTTGGGATAAAGACGTGCGAACTTTCTGCTGCAAGATGTGTGCATTGTGTGGCAAATAAAGTGCAGTTATGCCTCCCAACCTCTTAGTTGTGTGGCACGTGCAACACGATTCACCCCCAATGTGAAGGCACCCATCCGAAGATTGCAATTGTGTGAATGACACATGCTCTTGAGGTTATGGAAGGCTCTTGTCATGTATTTCTTAAGCTCCGCATTAACCTTCTCCTCATCCCACATGAATCCTTGAATATTCTGCACATCAGAGAAGATATTAAGAAAAAACAACTTTAAAATTATCTCAACATCTCAGTTCTTTTCTTAGATTGTCATAAACTTAGTAATTACTATATTTTCTCTGGAAATAACTTTACAGCAACTGGCTTGCTAAAAATGTAAGATTTCCAATTAACTATACTATTGCATCTCTCAATGCGTTTTGCGAAAATACTAGTTAACCTAAACCCTTCATGCTGCTATCTGGTGTAAAAAGAGGCAGTCCGGTACACTAAGCTCCCGTATGCGCGGGTCTGGAAAAGGGCCGGACCACAAGAGTCTATTGTATGCAGCCTTACCCTGCATTTCTGCAAGAGGTTGTTTCCTCGGCTCGAACCCGTGGCCTCCTGGTCACATGGCTGCGATCTGGTTTAATGACAAAAATATCTGGGAGGCATAAATGTCAAAAGTTACCTGAACCCATTCAAAATAACTGACAGTCACACCTCCAGCATTGGCATAGATGTCAGGTAGTATTACTACTCCTTTCTTAGATAAAATCTGCAGAAGGCAATTGTATGTGAAAACTATAATCATGTTAGTCCAAAAGACTCAAAATACTGGGGAAAAAAAATTGGTACCTCATCAGCATCTGGATCAGTAGGATGGTTTGCTGCTTCTATAATGAATTTAGCCTTGACATGATCAGCATTTTCTCTTCAAACAAAAGATAAGAACCGTCAAGGAAAAGTAAGATACTCTACATTAGATACATTTTGTTCACAAAAATGGCTTGGTAATACAAGGCAGTATAAGGAAGAAACTCAACCAGCAACTTCTTTTCCCATTATCTGATCAAAAAACCGAAGAAGTTTTTATTGGCTGCAACATATGCACAGTAATTTTGGAAGAGAGAGAAAAACTTAGTTTCACCAAATGTAACAAAAAGTGACATAAAACCAAGTAAATACTTGTACAATCAATTAATGGAAGCATGCTCTAGTATAAAATCTGCTACATATGAAATCATTTATAGTGAAAAATAATGCTGCTGCTAATGTGGTCTGTGTTAGTTTGAGATGGATGTGTCATGGTCGCTTATCCTACTTATAATGTGACAAATTACTGATATTGACTTCTGCTCTCGACACAAGCAAATTCCAATAACTAAGCAATGAATTTCAGAGCAAGATAAAGGTTGAACCTGTTCAAAACTCCTCCCAAAGCACAAGGGATGAGAACATCACATTCATGCGTTAGCAATTCATCAGAATTCATCACATCCCCACCATTGAAATCGGTGAGCTTCCCTGTCTTCTCTCTATGATTAAGCAAAGCTGGTATATCAAGTCCATTGGGATTCTTGATGGCTCCAGTTATATCACTCACTGCGATTACCTTGCCGCCTCTCTCATGAATGATCTTTCCCGCCCACGCTCCAACATTTCCAAATCCCTGAGGAATCCAAATACATATGACATCATTTTGACCGAATACTATGAATAGCCAGGCGAAGGAAATGGAATGTGCTAGAACAGATTAATTGCAGATTCTACCTGAATTGCAAAAGTCAAATCCTTAATATTCTTCCCATATTCAGCAAGTAAAGCTTCTGTAGCATAGACGGCACCACGCCCTGTCGCAGCTTCCCTACCTAATGACCCCCCAAGATCCTAAACAAAGGGTGAAAAAAGGATAATAGAGAAGTCATATTGTATAAAGTTGTTCTAATTTTAGCCAAATAGGAGAAGTCTCGAAAGGTATGAAAAGCTTACAATAGGTTTTCCAGTCACAATTGCAGGTGAGTGACCATGAAATTTTGAATACTCGTCCAAAATCCAGGCCATAGTCTGTCAATAGCAAGCATCATATGGAATATTATGTGCATCTTAATCTAAAGCTCAAAAGGAATAATATTTTGACAAAGTTGCAAATAGAATTTTGTTACTAACCTGTGCGTTAGTGCCCATATCAGGTGCAGGCACATCAGTATTAATTCCAATTAGATCATGAATTTTCTGTGTGAAAACACGAGTAAGTCGCTCCAACTCGCTCAGGCTTAAATCTTTTGGTGTACAGCCAATTCCGCCTTTAGCTCCGCCATATGGAATGTTGGCTACAGCGGTCTTCCAAGTCATCAGTTGAGCAAGGGCGTTTACTTCATCAAGCTCAACCTTGTATAAAATTTATAACATCTCAGCACAGAATAAAGAATGTTATACGGAGGTACCAGCAAACTATGAAAAATAAATAAATAAGAAAGGAGTGGAGTTTGACATTGAAATGCACTAATTTGAAAGGAATATATCATGACATGGTAGAGGACTTGATTGATTGTGATCTTGTAGATAACATGTACTGAATTTAAATCAACATTTAAAGAAAAAAAATCCTTCAGACAGAGATGTTAAACCAAATAACAAGGGCTGTAATTGATCAACTACACTTTAATGCCAAACTAGTAGGGGTCGGTTGTGTGAATCTTCAGTAACAATTCCACTGTATTCTAGCCCATCTTGTTCAGATGCTAAATAATACTCTTACATAAACAATTAATTCTCCAAATCTCACATGTATCCTCTAGTTACATTGAAGTCTCTAATCAACTAAAGGGACTCCTAGCAAACACCGGAATGTAAGTGTGACAACAACAACTAAGATTTAGTTGCAACGAATGCTAAATATGACCGATAAAACAACTACTAGTGTTTGTCACTAGGTTTACAGCCATACACCAAATGATGAGGGGGAAACCTCCAAGTGCAAAATATTTTATCACTAAGATTCAAATAAATATTCGACAAGAGGGGTTGATCTGATGGTAAGCAACCCCCACTTCCAACCGAGAAGTTGTGAGTTCGAGTCTCCCCAAGAACAAGGTGAGAAGTTCTTGGAAGGAAGGATGCCGGGGGTCTATTTGGAAACAGCCTCTCTACCCAAGAGTAGGGGTAAGGTCTGCGTACACACTACCCTCCCCAGACCCCACTAAGTGGAATTAAACTGGGTTATTGTTGTTGTTGTTGTAAGATTCAAATATTCCCTTTTAACCGGAACTGGTATTATCAAAGAAACTGCACAATGGCAGACGATTATCTTGGGTGATAGTTCAATGATTAAGTATTGCCTATAATTATAATTTACGCAATGATGTTGGTCGATTTAACCTTGCAAGTCTTGACACATAGTAGCTTTCTCATATGTGGAATAGAATTAACACAAACTGCAATCTATACAAAGTCAAAAATCAGTAATTTTACTCATATCCGGTGTTTATGCGACCTAATTCTTTTAGGCGCAAAGGCACTGTAACTAAAGATAACCAATATGCATTGACAAAAGGATTACATAAAAAAAGAGCAAACCTCATGATGGTATCTAATTCCTCCTTTCATAGGACCCCGAGCATTATCGTGCTGTACTCTGAATCCAACGTACGAAACCAACGTTCCATCATCCTTAGGAATTGTACATTCCACCTGATCCAACATCAAAACACCGTCAACCTACCATCTGATTTTTTGGAGTGAAAAGAGTTTAATATGAAAAAGTTAAACAGAGCATCAAAATCGTCAAGAAGATAGAACCTTTAATATATATATCGGTTAATTGTACCTTAATTTCTCTGAAAGGAATCAAAAGACTCTTTTCAATTTTGGAGTCCAATCCAAGAATGCGAGCGGCTTGACGGAAGTTGCGGTTGGTGGCAGCAAGAGCATTCATGGCAGCGATAAGATCAGCAATACAAATGAGAACTACTTCAATCCGTGATACTGCTGTAACTAATAAATAATTTGTTTAAATCCTATATATTTGGGTGACCAAAATAGGCTGATGACTAAGTAGTAAGAATAGGATGATGACTAGGAGGCGACGGTTGATAAAATATTCCTATTCTCCCTACTTGCGGAAGAAACTTTGTTTTTTCTCTCTCTATTTAAAAATTTGGCTTAGACTTTGTTTTTTTGTTTAATTAAAGCGATCTTCCATGATAGGTTGAGGTTAGGCGGGTGAATAATAGGTTAATATCTATTAAGTTGGTTATTGGGGGTTGCGTCATCAACGTCATCAGCGCTTACGCGCCGAAATCGGGCTTAGACGAGGAGGTTAAAAGACGCTTTTGGGAGGACTTGGATGACATGGTGAGTAGTATTCCCCAATCTGAGAAGTTGGTTATTGGAGGGGACTTTAATGGTCATATTGGGGCTGACGCTGGTGGTTATGGTGAGGTGCACGGTGGCTTCGGCTTTGGGGTTAGGAACGGAGGAGGCACGTCATTGCTTGATTTTGCCAGGGCTTCCGAGCTTTTGATTGCGAACTCGACATTTCAGAAGAGGGAGGAGCATTTGGTCACCTTCAAGAGTTCGGCGGCGAGGACTCAGATTGATTACCTCCTCCTCAGAAGGAGCGATAGGGGTATGTGCAAGGACTGCAAGGTTATTCCGGGAGAGTCCCTTTCGACTCTTCATAGACTCCTAGTGATGGATGTCGGTCTCTGGGTGAAGAGGAAGAGGAGGGGTGCTCGAGGACAACCGCGGATTAGATGGGGTGTTTTGAATAAGGAGAAAGCACAGGAGTTGGAGAGGAGGTTAGCTGTGGGCGGAGCTTGGAGAAGTTCTAGCGAAGCGGATGCTATGTGGTCAGAGACCGCGAACTTGGTTAGGGAGGTAGCTCGGGATATGCTCGGGGTAGCAAAGGGCTATTCTGGCAAACATCAGGGTGACTGGTGGTGGAACGATTTAGTCCAAGGAAAAGTGGAGGTGAAGAAGGCGGCGTTTGCTAAGATGGCAGGGAGCACAAGCGAGGAAGAACGGAGAACGAACAGGGAGATCTACAAGGCAGCGAGGAAAGAAGCAAAGATGGCGGTTACAGAAGCCAAAAACGCGGCGTTTGGTCGCATGTACGTGGAAATAGGGGAGAAAGGCGGGGATAGGAAGTTATTCCGGTTAGTTAAAGAAAGGGAAAGGAAGGCGCGTGATCTTGACCAAATTAGGTGCATCAAGGGCGAGGATGGTAGAGTTCTGATGGGGGAGTCTCAAGTCAAGCAGAGGTGGCAGGCATACTTTCGAGACTTACTTAACGATGAGGGGGATCGTAACATAGAGCTAGGGGAGTTGGGGCACTCAGAGCAACATAGAGACCTTGGGTACTACAGGCGCATTAGGGCGAAGGAGGTCATGAGGGCTTTGCGTAGGATGAGTAGGGGTCGAGCGACCGGACCTGACGAGATCCCGGTAGAGTTATGGAAATACATGGGTAGGTCAGGAGTGGAGTGGCTCTCCAGGTTGTTCAATGCGATCTTTAGGACCAAAAAGATGCCGGAGGAGTGGAAGTGGAGTACAGTGGTGCCCTTGTACAAGAACAAAGGTGACATCCAGTGCTTCAATAACTATAGGGGTATCAAATTAATAAGTCATACCATGAAGGCCTAGGAGCGGGTGATCGAGGCGCGGGTGAGGGAGATGACATCTACAGAAGCTATCCACCTTGTCAGGAGGCTGGTGGAGCAGTTCAGGGATAAGAAGAAGGACATGCACATGATGCTTATCGACTTGGAGAAGGCGTATGACAAGGTCCCAAGGGAGGTTCTATGGAGGTGCTTGGAGGCGAAGAGCGTGCCAGAAGCGTACATCAGAGTAATTAAGGACATGTACGATGGAGCTAAGACTAGGGTTAGGACGGTGGGTGGAGACTCAGACCATTTTCCAGTGGTTATGGGGCTCCATCAAGGATCGGCGCTTAGCCCTCTCTTGTTTGCCTTGGTGATTGCTCTTACCCGACATATCCAAGGGAATGTGCCTTGGTGTATGCTATTTGCTGATGACATAGTCTTGATAGACGAGACGAGGGTCAGTGTTAATGAGAGGTTAGAGGTATGGAGACAGGCTCTCGAGTCTAAGGGTTTCAGAATAAGCAGATCACAGACAGAATACCTGGAGTGCAAGTTTAGCGCCGAGCCGAGCGAAGTAGGCAGGGACGTGATGATTTGATCTCAGGTCATCGCCAAGAGGGACAGTGTCAGATATCTTGGGTCGGTGATTCAGGGGGGACGGAGAGATTGACGGGGACGTCACTCATCGAATGGGAGCGGGGTGGTCAAAGTGGAGGCTGGCATCAGGAGTCCTTTGTGACAAGAAAGTTCCACAGAAACTCAAGGGGAAATTTTATAGAGCTGTGGTTAGACTGGCCATGTTGTATGGGGCGGAGTGTTGGCCAGTGAAGAACTCTCATGTTCAGAGGATGAAGGTTGCGGAGATGAGGATGCTCAGGTGGATGTGCGGGCTCACCAGGTTAGATAGGATTAAGAATGAAGTTATTCGAGTGAAGGTGGGGGTGGCCCCGGTGGATGAGAAGATGCGAGAAGCGAGGCTGAGGTGGTTCGGGCATGTTCGAAGGAGAAGTCATGATGCCCCAGTGAGGAGCTGTGAGCGGCTGGCGATGGTCGGCACACGGCGAGGCAGAGGGAGGCATAAGAGGTATTGGGGAGAGGTGATTAGGCATGACATGGCTAGAATGCGGGTTTCTGAGGACATGGCCCTTGATAGGAAAGTCTGGAGGTTTAGTATCAGGGTTGTAGGATAGGGGCCCCAAGAGTTTTTTGTACTCCTCACCCGGGGTTGGGTGAGGCTTGGAAGTGCTATCCATAGATGATTTGTGTATTGGATTGTGTCTCCCTTGTGGTAGTTATTTAGGATAGTTACTGTCTGATATTATTGCATGCTGTTTTATTTATGGTTCTTATGTTTAGATAATTATTTACGCTATTTCTGTTGAAGCTACTAATGCTCTTTTGTTGTTGTTTTGTTTTTGTTGTTCCTTTCCTTCACTGAGCCGAGGGTCGATTGGAAACAGCCTCTCTGCCCTTTCGGGTAGGGGCAAGGCTCGTCTACATATTACCCTCCCTAGACTCCACTTTGTGGGACTATACTGGGTAGTTGTTGTTGTTGTTGTTGATCTTCCATGTGATAGAAAGACCTCAAGACACATACCAAATTAAATTATTTCTCTCGATATGACTATAAAATGTGTGTTATTAAAGATAAATAAAAATGTTAATTAAGTTATTTCAAAACTTAGAAAGGGTTATTCTTTTTGAAGAAAATAAAAAGGATACACATGAACAATTGGAGTATCAAATTAGCCCCATAATGAGTTTTAGCAAATAGGTATAGTTATGAGTCTAGAGGTGGTAATTTGTGACCAAATCCATTCAATTTATCCAATTCGTTTAAGGTTGGGTTGTTTACTGATCCGTCCGTTATTAAATGCAGCCCATCAAAAATGGAGTTAATTTTTAATTCAGTTTGATTCATGAGTAACTTTTTTAAACTATTTTTACAGTAATTCTTTTTTGTTTAATATGTTGTATATAACCCTAACAAAAGAAAAGATGTTTTATTTGATAATTAAATAATTCATAAGAAAATACGTAAAAATTGCAGGGTCATCCTATTTAGTTGCTCCCATTTAATTTATACTCATCTTTTAAAAAAGTTTTAACTTGTACCCATTTTTTAAACAATTTTAGTTGCCTTTCTCCTCATCCCTCTGCTCCTTCGTTTTTTTCTCCTCCTCCTCCTCCTCCTCCTCCTCCTCCTCCTCCTCCTCCTCCTTTGTGCTATGAAACTTTAGTTCATGGAATGATTATCATAAGTATGTTTATTAGATTATTTAAAAATAAATTATAAATAATTACGTAAGTTAGTTGATAATAATTTATAAATGTTTTCACGTACGGGAGGTTTAAGGTCACACTTCGTGATTCTTTTCATGATACTTCTATTATTTTCACGTTTATTATTTTCAAAATTTATGATTTAGATACTGCTGACAATTTGATTATTTATCTAGTATGTTAGAAAGCTTTTTCAAAAACTTCAGCTTGTATAGTGCTGAAGTTTTTACTAATGAACTAAATAACTTCATCATCTTCTGCTGAAGTTTTTGATAAAAAAAAAGAAGCTTTATGACAAAACTAATGAATCCAGGACAATTTTTTTTAGCTTATTTAGTGCTAAAGTTTTTATCAATGAAATAAATAATTTCAGCATCTTCTGCTAAAGTTTTTTAAAAAGTTTAATGACAAAACTAATGAGTCTAGGACAAAAAAAACTTCAACTTTCTTAGTGCTGAAATTTTTATAAATGAACTAAATAACTTCAACATCTTGTGCTGAAGTTTGTGAAAATGCGTAATGACAATACTAATGAATCCAGGACAAAAAAATTTCAGCAAATGGAGAACAAAACTTCAGCTACTATGCTTAAGTTCAGCAATTACAAATAAAAACTTCAGATACTTAAGTTCAGCAATTACAAACAAAAACTCCAGCAAATAGAGAACAAAACATCAACTACTATACTTAAGTTCAACAATTATAAACAAAAACTTCAGCACGCTTAGTTCAACAATTTTTGCTACTTCAGGCCCGTCTCCAAAAATATTGAAGTTTTGTGTGATTGCATTTGCTACTTCAGCCCCGTATGCTGAAGTTACGCGAAAAAGTGGATATGCTTGTAAATATTTTTGCAAAGCGGACACAAGTTAAAACGTGACCCAAAAAACGGGTATAGATGCAAATGCCCCAAAAAATACACACCTTGATTAAAGTTTGGTAATAGTTGGGCGAGTTGGGTTGTGACCCGAATTTTAGCCTATATTGACCTAGTCTACTTCAGTCAAGTAAATCATGACCCATCCATTTATCTACTCAATCCATTTTGACCAGTTCAAAATTATGCCATCTCACCCATTTGATATCCCTAATTATGACGTGTGATCCATCCCGTATTAACTATGGAATTTTCCGCTAGAAATAAATTATGCAGAACTTTTAATACAAAGATTAATAACGTTAAAACTAATAAAGTAAGAATTGTAACACATAGATTATTTTTATCAAACGTTTGATTCATTATATAAAAATTTAATATACAACGCATAGCTTACACTTATGTTTGGTTGAAAATTGTGAAAGGGCTTCGAAAAGCGTATGAGAAGAACCTCGGGGATAGCTTTGGCATTTTGAATGCTTTATCCGCATATAATTAACTATGATATTGCTTATACTATATTGGTCTTATACCATGACTTTTAATTCAATACGTTTAACCGAACGTGCCTTCAGTGTTTAAAACTTGCAAAGTGTGATAAAATACATGAATAACGCATGCTAGGAAGTTTGGACTGAATCCTTGGAATTAGGATCAATAAATCTTTACACTTAAAAATATAAAATGACCGTACACTTAACATTTACATTGATGCTGCCGATGATAAGTTAAATGTTAAAGAGTCTAAAAAAATTTGAAAAACTTATATGAATGTCCCAAATAAGTTTTAACTTACTAACCTCTAGGCATTAGTTATAAATTTATTAAAACTAGTCAAACATATATAAAAATTGAAAAACCAAATAAATAAGATTTTTTTCTCTCAGAGAATCACATGCAAAAATTACCTTCCATATATTTTAAGCGTGATTAGTAACATTAGATGCAAGATGGAAAAGAAATTTTATGGATGAGGTAGCAAATAAGGTGATGAAATACAAAAAAATACAATATTCCAAAATCTAAACAAAAAAGGAATTTCTTTAATGGGTATAGTTGAAATTCATTGAAAACATATAGCTAAGTCAATATACAAAATTTGAGGAAGATTGGAGGTGATTTGGACTGGTTTTGTATCAAAATTCATAACTAAATCGAGTTCAAAAAATTCTTCTAAGACACATGTATCACACATGTATCTCACATACAGGTATACATAGATGTACATGTGATACACAAAGATACAAATATGATACATATGTGATACACAAATGACACACAGTGCGATACACATATCATTTTTTCATATTCAATTTTTACTTCGAATTTTCAATTCAAACCACCTCAAAGCTTCACCAAATTATCTCAAAACTGATATTCAAGTTTCTTAAGATATACCTAATATATTCTAATAGCACCCGTTCAAAACAATAACAACAACCCAGTATAATCCCACTTAGTGAGGTCTGGGGAGGGTAGTGTGTACGCAGACCTTACCCCCACCCTTGGGTAGAGAGGCTGTTTCCAAATAGACCCCCGGCATCCTTCCTTCCAAGAACTTCCCACCTTGCTCTTGGGGAGACTCGAACTCACAAGTCTCCACTCAAAAGAAAGCAAAAATTTGATATGATTTTTCTATAAATAGCTAATTAGCTAATTTGGCTAATATTAGTAATATTTTATCAATTAGCCAATTTTTATAATGAGCTACCTATAAATGGACATAGCTGTTAATTTCCAAAAAAGATTTATCACTTTGTTGATACATTAAAAAATAACAATAAATGCGATAAAAGAATTTTGCCCATCGTCAATATTAATCGCTTTACATTTCAAATAAATATTTAACTGTTAAGATCAAATTGCTAATATAAATAGGTCCGGATAAATATTTATCAAAAAAAAGGGTATATAATATTTGGGGTATAATTAGTTTATAATATCGAATGATAGCATGCCATGTGAAATCGAAGACAGGTAAAAGGCGAGTCAAGTACCAACCAATATCGAATATGACAACTGCAATTGGTATCAGGTAAATCCCGAAGGGAGTGTGATCAACTGGAGCAGATCGAGTAATTGATGGATTATAATAAGCAGCGGAAGCAATCCTAGTATCAAAATCACATGTAATCTAGACAACTAGCATAAACGAGATTTCACGGGTTACCTCTTGAAGCGTGAACATATCTCTTCTACCACGTGAGCCTTCTGTTCCATAACTTCTCAATGGAATCTCCATTACCCGCACAATCGTGATCTTTGAATGTTCCACGGTCTTCTACTGTATTACCCAAATAATAACCGGAAATAGCAATTTTGTATGGGCGAAATTTCTAGAAAAACTTGGCTGAAAATTTCAGCCGCCATGTACCTTTCTTCTAGGTGGAAAACCTTATGTATTTATAGCACAAGTTTTAAGGGTTAAGACCCTTTTCCAAAACCTGTTGAGTTTTCTTTTCCACCAGAAAAAGGATTCCTTTATTTCCTATTATTTAGGCACAGTAGGGACCACAGAATTTAATTAACAAGGCTTCCAATTATGGAATTAATTTATAATTTTCGAAATTAATATCTACCATAATTAATTACGAATTATTCCACTAAAAATTCATAATTGCACTCCTTATTCAATTTTGAAATTCATCCATTAAATCATATTTAACTCCCCACGTTAAGATTCAGGTACGAATCAATTAAATTAAATTATTGACGATTTAATTTATTGATTATTTCCTTTAGACTTTCGCTTAACTTATTTCATGTGTCGGATACAAAATCCACCGGCCGGGTTTACACATGAAAACTTATAAGCTTTCATAAAGGTGTATTATCAATATCTAAACCGAGACATGGATTGCATCAACTAACTATTATTTCGCCAATGTACGTTATTATTATCCAATTTACCAGGCATATTGACCCACGAAAGAATTTCGCCTTTTAATAAATCAAAACAATAATACTATACACAACTAATAATAATTATATCAAGATTAAGAGTATAAGTACATTTAATGGCTAGAGAGTTTATTTTATTAAGTCAGTATAAAATACTTATCTCTACCTGGTCAGTTCAATACATACAAAATATACTAGCACAAGAAGCTGGAATTAAACCATTTCCATAATCAAGATAAATTATATTTAATATTGTGCTACAATCATTCCTGATGGTTTGTCCAATTCCATCATTAGATTGTGAACCCATAACTTTATACTTATAATAATCGATAATTTTGATCTTCGTTTATAAGCCAAACTCTATACACTAAATCATCTACTATATAAGCAAAAGAAACAAACTGTTTTATGATCTATTTAACACCTTATCTAAACTGAATAACCAATTATTTCATAATAAATACTATATCTATACCAAACCCATGGTTTAGTATCTATCCCAACAATCTCCCACTTAGACTTTTAACCATAATTATTAGAATATACTATATCCAAATGCATGTTTCATAGTATATGCCCCAACAATCTCCCACTTTGATTCATAACCATGCATCTACAACTTTCTCATGCATTCTTTTACATGACTATTAAAAGTCTTTACCAAATTAGGTTTTGTTAAAGAATCTTGCCAAATTATATCTTATGCAATATTTGTCCAATAGTGCTTTGTCGTAACTATCTAGTTTGGTATTAAATTCTTCAGGAATCCTGTTACCGAAACTATCCCAAGAATGTACACTGAGCTATGATTTTATTTAGCTTTCTTCCACTACGACGAAGTACTACTAATAATACCTTCATTACCTCACGGCATTGGAATATTAGTAACTTCTTACTGTAGTGTTCAATGTTCAAACATCACCACTCGATAAAGGCATATCATGTCTATTAACGTTCTCCCACTATTTAAATGCAATGGAACGTCAATTATGACGTGTGGGTTTTGATGTTCTTGAACATCTAGTTATTTCTTTGCCCAGTTCCTATAAAATAGTTTACTTCTAGGAACATATTTTATTAAACAGTCCTTATCTAGAAAAATGCAATTGTTTAACGATTGCCTTATTTTCTTTAGGATAATAAAATAAAACTTCATTCGTTTTCTTGGATATTCGATAACCATGCACCTATCCATTCTTATTCCAACTTACATATCTGCTTTCCCTTTCAACACATATGTGGGACAATCCTATATCTGAATATGTCACAGATCGAGCTTACATTCAGTCCACAGTTCTATGGGTGTTCCAGGTACTAACTTAGAAGAAACTAAATTCAGAATGTAATTTGCAGTTTCCAAGAAATATTCCAAAAACAAATAAGGCAAATTTTAATAACACGTCATTAGTCTATCTATATCCAAAAGAGACTTATTTCTTCTTTCTACTACACCACTCTATTATGGAGTTTACAGTGTAGTCAATCGAGATGTAATCCCTATTCTGATATGTAACAAGAGAACTTTTTAGAGATGTGATCGCCACTACAATCAAATTGTCGTAACTTAATATATTCTTTGATGCTTCTCCGTTTCAAGTCTTAAAAATCTTGAATTACTTAATTCATTAAGACTTAGAGTGCATCAAATAAATATATTAATATTTTGAGTAATCATTTATGAACATCACAAAATACTCAAAATCTATCTCTTACAAGTATGTTCATTTAACCATACAAATCAAAAAGGATTCATTCTAACTTATCACTAGTTTTATTTCCTTTTAAAAGGAAACATCTTTTAGTCAAATTTCCTTCCAAATAGGATCCACAAGTTGGTAGTGCCTCTACTTTCAATGAACCTTAAGGTCCATCCTTGACTAACTTGAAATCCTATCGAGATTAATATGACTTAGACAAAAGTGCACAGATAAGTTTTACTCAATTTTGAAGAACATATTCTCTTATGAAGTAGACTAATATTGTTCTGTTCAGGAGAGACATCAATATACAATAACAAGGTCATGCATTCATGTACCACAATAGATAAAATATTTATTAAGCTCAATAACTCAAGAGTTATTCGAAAAATAAAACAAATATCCATCTCTATTTTGCCCAGAAACCGGAATTAAATTCCTTCTAACAAAAGTACATATATTGAATCCTTAAAATTAGTGCCTTATCACTACAAAAATTTTAACAAGTAATACGATCAGTTGCATAAAATCATTGTGGAGTTGAGATAAAAATATTAAATAGATCATAATAAGTCAAAACACTGAATAGTAAAATTCAGACTGCATTCAATATTTATATATATACATGCATCTGGAATAATAAATTTCGATGGGAAAAGAATCATTCATGCAAAGTATATATATAATGCAAGAATTATACAATTCAAAAATAAATAGAACCAACTCAAATGGAGATCATACTATTATTTTCAGTCAATTCTATATAACTTTTTAATAAAAAAATTTCAAACACACTACACATATATGTCATGCATCTTGAATAGCAATTTCGATGGGAAAAGAACTATTCATGCAACATACATATGCAATGCCAGATTATTCACTCTAATAATTAAAACAGACCCAACTCAGATGGAGAGTATACTGTTAATTTAATTCAAGTGAACATCATTTTTAATAGCTCTAGTTCCATTGATCCAACATGTATACTCAGATGGAGAGTAAGTACACGATATTAATTACTAGTATTTCACCTAGTGTGCTTATAGTAAATTTATCCGATATGGAGGAAGACTAAAGTCAACGCGTAAATTTATTACTCACTTGAAATTAATAGTGAAAGACCATAGAAATATAATTCTATCACCATTTAACCATGATTATATTTTAGTTACAAAATTGATTTAAACCATAAACTCAGATGGAGAGCTAACATAGGTCATCAATAACTAGTAAGTATATCCAGTGAGTTCATAATAAATTTATCCGATATGGAGGAAAACCTAATGTCAACGCGTAAATTTACTATCTCACTATAAATAAATAAAAATGAAGACCATAGGGGTTAATTCCTATCACCGCTTTATCACAACCACAAGCTTTTCTCTGAGTATTAAGTTTCACAATTTAAAAAAATGATCAGTACCCCATTTAAAAAGTCATTAATATTTTACACTGCATAGCAGTGATTATTGTTTATTCAACTGTTTCTGATAAATCTACAAATTTCATATGAATCGGAGATCGTTAAAGTCACGATCTCCAAAAGTTGCGACCAAATTTGGAAAATTATCATTTAAGCATTTTTTAAGAATTTAAAATATGACCTGTATTTTTTTTTATCATACATCAATTCATGTCAAATCAACATGTGTTATCATGTTCCAGATTAGACATAAATAAAATGATAGAAAGAATGACTTTTCATATGTAAATCACATTTTAATCTGTCAAACCTCCAAAAAACTCATCTAAACGATCATGAATCGTCAAAATACGATGTGATTCACTGAATAGCAGTGAGTTTTTCTTAAAATGACCGTTTCCGATGATCCTACCGAATTTCAGGTCATTTGGAGATCGTAAAATTCATGATCGCCAAAACTGGACCAAATTCGAATAAATTATTTTTGGCGTAGTTAGGATTAAGCCCATGTGATTTGCATTCTTCATATATATCATATCAAGTTAAATCACATGTTTCAGATTTAACACAAATATAGCCTATATATAAAGAATAATTTATATTTATAACAAATTGAATTTAATAAACTGCTTGAAAACTCATCTAAACGACCTCAAAATGCCAAAAATTAACATGATTCACTGCATAGCAGTGAGTTTTTCTCATTAGATCGTTTTCGATGAACCCACCAAGTTTCAGGTCAATAGGAGTCTGTCAAATTCATGACCACCAGCTTGTAACCAAACTCAGAGAATAACCGTTTTAAGTAGTCTCATGAATTAAAATAAATATGATATTGATTTTCATTCTCCTTATAATTACACTATGATCTCAAGGCATATATTATGTTCTTCCTATTTCTAGGATATATAATATATTCTTTTTCAATAAATTATCCTTTTATTAAACACATAAGAACCTGAGATATAATATTTTCTCTCGTTCGGTGAAAACCCCGATATTTCTTCTCATGGGTGGAGTTAGTTTCACTAGTACCCAAAGATAAAACTCTTTTTTCAGTTAAGAACCTTTAAATGTAGATTTCTCAAGGATAATTTTCACATGATATATTAAACATATTTCAATGATTCAAATAAATAGATCATTTTGTAGATCCTACTTATTATCATAATGCTCAATCCATGAATAGATATAATTTCACATGTACAAAATTTACTAAGAATTTTTCATGAGTTCAAATAAACAAACCACTTCAGCGGTAACTATTTATTACTCATAAAATTCTCAATTTACAAGCGAATATATATTTAGCTCATAAAATTATTTTATGGTAGACCATAGCTTAAAAGTCATATCAACAATATAAAACCTATACAAAATACCGTCATGTTTCACTTAATTAGAACCTCCAATCAGAGAACAAAATTCTTCATCGAAAATTCAAATAAGTAATCACGTAGGGCAAGAAAACATAAACTTAAATTTGAGAATTTTTTTTATGCATAAATATGCCTAACGCTCCAATCATTAGTCATCCAGGATATCAAATAGAGAATTTTAGTTTCTTACAAAATAATTATATCATCACACAATATCAATTATACCTTGTAAGACATAATCAATAAAATCCTACACATTTATTATTGAATTTAATACAACAACACGTCTATTAGCTAATAGTCAATGTGTAAACCTATTATATGACTAGTATTTAATCACGAGGACCATGGGGAGTCACCCCCACCACCATTGAATTAAAAAGAAATTAAAATTATTAAGAAATAATTTTCAGAAAATAGAAAAACGTCCAAAAACAGTCCAAACGACCTCAAAACGCCGATAACACCAAATTTCAGCTCAATCGGAGTCTGTCAAATTTGCTGTCCTTCGAAAATACCGGCTATTCGGTCAAAAATAGGTTTTGCATTTTTTAGGTTTTACCCCCAAAAAAATTAGATAATCTCAATCAAATATCAATAAGAAAACAGATATCTCATGATTACAAGAATAATCCAAAAATTTTGCATAGTTAGTTCACAAAACAGTAGTGCAGTTTTTCAGAAAATCACATATATATGTAGTTTAAAAAACGCACATAAACACCATATTCTTGTTTCATGAAAAACTTAGTTATCTAATTAGATATGAGTGGACTCTGATACCAATTGATGGATTATAATAAGCAGCGGAAGCCATCCAAGTATCAAAATCACATGTAATTTTGACAACTAGCATAAACGAGATTGCACGGGTTACCTCTTGGAGCGTGAACATATCTCTTCTACCACATGAGGCTTCTGTTTCATAACTTCTCAATGGAATCTCCATCACCCGCACAATCGTGATCCTCGAACGTTCCACGGTCTTATACTGTGTTATCCAAATAATAACCAGAAATAGCAATTTCGTGTGGGCAAAATTTCTAGGAAAACTTGACTGAAAATTTCAGCCACCATGTACCTTTCTTCTAGGTGGAAAACCTTATGTATTTATAGCACAAGTTTTAAAGGTTAAGACCCTTTTCCAAAACCTGTTGAGTTTTCTTTTCCACCAGAAAAAGGATTCCTTTATTTCCTATTATTCAGGCACAGTATGGACCACAAAATTTAATTAACAAGGCTTCCAATTATGGAATTAATTTATAATTTTCAAAATTAATATCTACAATAATTAATTATGAATTATTCCACTAAAAATTCATAATTGCACTCATTATTCAATTTCAAAATTTATCCATTAAATCTTATTTAACTCCCCATATTAAGATTCAGATACGAATCAATTAAATTAAATTACTGACAATTTAATTTATTGATTATTTCCTTTAGACTTTCGCTTAAATTATTTCATGTGTCGGATACAAAATCCACCGGCCGAGTTTACACATGAAAACTTATAAGCTTTCATAAAGGTGTATCATCAATCTCTAAACCGAGACATGGATTCCATCAACTAACTATTACTTCGCCAATGTACATTATTATTATCCAATTTACGAGGCATACTAACCCACGAAAGAATATCGCCTTTTAATAAATCAAAACAATAATACTATACACAACTAATAATAATTATATCAAGATTAAGAGTATAAGTACATTTAATGGCTAGAGAGTTTTTATTAAGTCAGTATAAAATACTTATCTCTACCTGGTCCATTCAATACATACAAAAGATACTAGCACAAGAAGGTGGAATTAAACCATTCCCATAATCAAGATAAATTATATTTAATATTGTACTACAATCATTCCTGATGGTTTGTCCAATTCCATCATTAGATTGTGAACTCATAATTTTATACTTATAAGAACCGATGATTTAATCTTTCGCGTATAAGATAAACTCTATACACTAAATCATTTACTATATAAGCAAAAGACACAGACTATAATATGATCTATTTAAAACTTTATTAAAACTAATAAATAATTATTTCATAAGAAATACTATATCTAAACCAAAACCATGGTTAATAGAATATATCCCAACACGAGTATTTGTCATTTGATAGCATTCAATGAAACAATATTTTCTAACACTAATGTGCAACTGTTATAAAGAATATTTGTATTTATGGCTTGCCGTTACATATTCATCAATGGTTCATTTATTGTCATTTAAATGGGGTTTGATAAATTTTTCTGGGTATTGCTATAAATAGAAAGCTCAGCAACCATTATAAGACACGAAATTTCTGTCAAACATATACTATATTTTACTTTTGCTCTCAATCAAATAACTTTATTTGTTCTTATCATTGGTTTCACTTTTGTCCTTGAAAACATTGCGCTCGAATCTAAGCTTGTCATCTTCTTCAATTTTAATTACTAAATCTCATTGTTAATCTTATTTCTCTAAATTTTTTGTAGGATCTTTAGATTTATATTGTAAGATTTGAGTATTCATGTACTTACCCGTATTTGCATTGAACAATTTAACTGTAATACCTGGGCCACTGTGATTCTCAATTAAATTATTGAAGCACTTCGGATTGCTTTTTGAACCTTGCCTCTTACCTTTGTTGAATGAAATATTTTTTATTCCCCTTCTGGATCCTCTGCTTTTGTAGTTGATTGTTCTTTTCCTGGGTATGAGCTTTCCTTAATATCCTTCTGAATATAAATACATTGGCCTATTGTGTGTCCAAGTCTTCTATACTTTTTGCATAGAATTTTTTCACCTTCATAGTGAATATATTGATTGTGACAACCAACATATATAAAAGGTTGCACTGAAATTTTCAATAGTTACACACAAAGCCTGGCATAACAATCCCGCACTGTGATTGATGTACATACATCTATCTTTAGTAAACGTCCAATGGCATTTCTAATTTTTCAAGGATTTTATCATCATAAAATTTCACTGGTACTTGTGGTAACCTAATCCATATTGCTGAAACAATTAATTATTTTTATGGCCACAAAGTTTGGCTTTCATTTTGTAATAGAAAGATAATGGCCATTAATGAACTACGGACCTTGATGAAGGCCTTCTCCATATTTTCTTTTCTCTTGAATTTGATTATGTAATAGTCTTTCCCTAGGTCAATTAATGAGAAATTCTCCGATGGATGCTATAGCTCTTGAATCTTTTTTTTTTTTAAATAATGACGTAGTATACGTTTTCCAAAGAGCTTCACAATGATAGAACATTTTCAGGGCTCATACGAGCTCTATGTTGGATTGGCTCAGATTAGATGCAAAGATCATTGGGTCTGACGTATCTTTGAATGACGTTTTGTTCTCCATGCCACATTATATTTTATTTGTTCAATATCGGGTGGTTTAGGCGATATTGTGTTTGTAGGTTCATCGGATTGTGGATTTGTTGTAGAGAGAGAAAATGGACTAGAGATAGCAGTGTTGAGCAATTAAGTTTAATTTAAATGAAGAATCTAATGTTATGTAAGTCGGCAAAAAGTTTAATGGCTTGTTGAAGGTTTGAAAAATAATAAGAAAGCCGCCAAAAGAACTTCTCCCATCATCAATAATTATTTATTTTAAACTTCAAACTAAATATTAGGTTCAAACTGAAATTTCCTTTTCAATTTCTACCCCTTTTTTTCGAACCTTCATTGTTTATGCTAAAGATCATGAATTATTTGCCTAAATTGCTGTCATTATTAGATGAATTTTGAAAAAGAAAATAAGAAAGCTGAAACAAACTTTTACGCCCTCTACCTTTTCGTTCAGTACACTTTCATATTTTTAGTTGTGTAGTAATGTGTTAGGGGTATTATCACTTCTAGCCCGCGCCAAAAATTATTTGCATCATTTTCTTTTTTTGTAATTTTCAATATTATTAATCTCCAAAGAATCAAATTACATCATGAAGTGGCTATCACAACCTATACATAATTCTACCTTATACTCTTATCTCTAACCACCTGATTTCTCCGGCCCACATATCTTATAAGAGCCTTTGTTGGAAGACTTTTTTAAGTTTGCCTTCCACCCATACATTACATGTATATAATATCTCTCTAATAATGTTCATAGTATCTCTATGTTCTTTTTCAAGCACTCTATTATTTCTTCACTCCATATACTATACAAAGTTTCAGCTAGCACCAGTCGTAAGAGCTTTCCTTCAACAGTTTTCTTCTTTGCTTTCTCCACAAACCATTCTATTAACTGATCCAACATTTTTATTTGTACCTGAATATGCAGCCATTTGAAAATTCTTGTCCATAGCTCAATAGTGGTGGCACATTCCCAAGAATAGGTGAGGATGTGTTTCTGGTTGTTTTCCACACATAGCACGTATTGGATCGATATTAATATTCCACTTGATCAGTCTATCAGTTGTCATCATTCTTTCTTGTATGATCATCCACATGAAGAACAATGCTTTAGGTCTAGTTGGATTACTAAACATGATCGCTTTCCATTCAACTTTAGGTAATGCTCCAAGTTGCTGCAAATATATCTGCTTGATTGTGTATTTGATATTATCCCCCTGCATCTGTGTATTTAGCCCAGCAATAGTAATGATCTTTTGAACTATCCAACTTGCTTGCTTTGGTACTTTAACTGCAGCTAAAGAGTGCCCTTTTATATAGTATATATGAATCCATTTGATCCACAAGTTATCTGCCTTTGTTGCCAAATCCCATTGCAGCTTGAGAATGGCAACTTTGTTCCAGATTTTGAGATTTAGAATGTTTAGTCCTCATGCACTCTTAGGTTGGAAGACTTTGTCCCACAATATTAATGCACGTTTGGCAATGACATTTGTTCCTGACCACATGAAGCTTCTACAGTAGGCCTCAATAAGCTTGATCACCTTGGAGGGCATCAAGAATATTTGAGAAATAGGATTGAACTCCAAAGAGGACAGATTTAATAAGCTGAACTCTACCAGCGTATGACAGCTTTTGAGCAGTCCAGGATGACATTTTTGCCACTATTTTATCAATAAATGGTTTCCATTGTATCATCTTTATCTTCTTAGTAGTAAGAGGGACCCCAAGTACCTTAATGGTAGCTCTCCTTGTACATACCTCGGCTGTTGGGTGATAGCATCTTGATCCACCATGCATACTCCACCAAAGTAAACTGAACTCTTGCTGAGATTGGCTTTTAGACCAGATGCTGTGAAAAATTGATCAAAGTAGTGCTTTAGCAGTGCAACTGATTGGCTATCACCTCTAGCCAACAGTAGCAGGTCATCTGCAAAAGACCAGTGAGTAATGCCCAGTTTCTTGCAGTTTGAGTGAAAATGAGATTGATTTTCCTTCTTCAAGCCTGTGAGGAGTCTACTTAAATATTCCATTGCTAGAGCAAATACAAATGGGGATATTGGATCCCCCTGCCTAAGTCCCTTAGCAGCTGGAAAAGGTTCTATAAGTTCACCATTTATCAGGATAGAGTAGCTCACACTATACATACAAGATGATACCCATAGAGTGAATTTGTGAGGGAACCCCAGACCTTCCATGACTTGTATCACATAACTTTCCCATTCCACACTGTCATAAGCCTTTTGTAAATCAACCTTAATCATACATCTTGGAAATGTATGCTTCCTGGAGTAGTCCTTAATCAGTTCATGAGCTAAGATGATGTTATCAACACCTTTTCTCCCCCGAATGAATCCAGCTTGAGATCTATCAATCAAATAGTTCATCATTTTCTGCAGCCTTGATGTTAAGATTTTGGAGACAATCTTATATAATATAGAGCAGGAAGAGATGGGTCTCCGGTCTTTTATGGTAGAATGGTTGGTGATTTTGGGTAATAAAGTAATTGTTTTACAGTTCATGGCCTTAGGCATCACCCCAGTTGCAAAAAACTCCATTACTGCCTCATATACATCATCCTTAATAACTTTCCATGCTTTTTTGAAGAAGACTGCATTATAACCATCAATCCCATGAGCTTTGTCATTACTAACCGTATGAATACATTCATTTACTTCATGCCTGGATATCTCTTTGGTCAGTTCCATTATCTGGTGATGAGTTAATTGAGGCCCCCTTTTCAAAAATTTGCATATTGACAGCCGGAAAAGTAGTAGCTATAGTTCCCATAAGAGATTTATAGAAGTCCATTATCTTCTTTTTGATTCTTGTAGGATCTGTTAGTACTTCACCATTCAGAGATGTTAGAGTGTGAATCTTTTTCCTGCTAGTTCTGTCTTTCATCATTGCAAAGAAATATTTGTTGTTTTCATCTCCAAATTTGATCCAATGAGCTCTGGATTTCTGCTGCAAAATCTTCTCTTCAACACTAGACCATTTTTCTAATTAAAATCTGGTTTCTTTCTTTTTCATTCTTAGCTGATCAGAGTAGTTTCTACTCATTTCTTGCTGGCATTCAACTAAATCTCTTCTTGCTTGGTCTATGCTTTCTGTAATATTTCTGAATTTTCTATTGTTTAGATCCTTGAAAGCAGGTTTCAAAGCCTTCAGCCTATACCAGATAGTAGCTAGTTTACTATCCTTAGTCTCTCTTTGCCATCTTTCTCTTATAATATTCTGAAAGTCTGGATGTTCTGCCCAAACATTAGGAAATTTGAATGATACTCTTATGTTATTATTTCTCCTCTGAAATTTTATTGTGAGAGGTGAGAGTTTTGATATAAATGGGTCTCCTACCTCAACTATTAAATGATCATAGTTCATCATCCATTCATCATTCCCCAAAGCTCTATCTAACCTACTAATTATTCTATCTCCTCCCATTTGCCCATTTGACCATGTAAAGTATTCTCCTCTCCAAGGTATTTCATCCAGTATTGTATCAGAGCAATAATTTGCAAAATATTAGATGTCAGCTAGAGTAGGAGCAACTCTTGAAACTCTATCTTGGGTAGATATGATATCATTAAAATCCCCCCCACATCAGCCATGGAAAAGTAATAGTTTGTGCAAGTCTTTTAAGTTTCTGCCACATATCCTTTCTCTTTTCTAAACAATTAAACCTATACACCACAGTCATAGCACATCTAGTAGTAGAATTATTGATGATGCAATGAATGAATTGAGCATCTGTTTGAATTACATCTACTTGCCATACATTACTGTCTACTAGCATCCAGATTCTCCCATTTACTGCATGATCATAGTTATGAATTAGGACCCAATTTGTTGCAGTATTAGGGGCAATAATAGGAGCTTTTTATTGTTTGGCTCTTGTCTCTACTAAAGCAGCTAAAGAGATATAGTGCTCTTTGAGGTATCTAGCCAGCTCTTTCTGTTTATACCTTTGATTTGCCCCTTCACATTTCACACGAGAGCATTCATTTAGACACTCCTGATGTACCACCTCTATCTGGTAGTTGTCTATCCCCTTGGCCTCCTAGTAACACTTCAAATGTATTATGCGTGATAATTGGACAATCAGTACCACATAGATTTGTTCTGGGAGTTAGAACACTATTTTTGTCTCTGATTTTACAATTCTCATGACTTTTACCATGTATCATGCTTTGTGCAATATCCATAGACTTTTTAGCCATTATAGAATGAACAATTGAAGGAGCAATTTGCTTTATGGGAGGTACTATTTCAATACTATGAATTAGAAATTGGCTTTGGGGGTTTACTTGTGTTCTACTTTATACTGTCTTTGGTTCTCCACTCCTTTTCTAGTTGATGAGGTTTGCTGATAACTTTCTGAGGCTTTTGAGTCCTCCCTTGGATTTCTTCATTGTTTTTGCATCTATGTCCCAGCGACAGTTAGAGCAAAATTCTGGTTGCCATTCAAATTGAACCCCTTGCTTATACATCATTCCAGACGGATCTTGTATTGTGACTCCAGTTGGTAATGGCTTAGTAATGTTTACTTCAATCAACATCCTCGCAAATGAGATTATCGATTGATTAGCTGTACACTCGTCAACAAATAGTGGCACTCCAATGGCACTTAGAGAGTCTTGTCCCTCGTAAGCCATAAGCAAATTGGGAAAAGAGGCCCATAGGGGAATCTCTTTGAGAAAAGTTGTATCGACTTCAACCTCAAGCGACCATTTCTTCAGGATGATAGGTCGATTATTGATCATGTAAGGGCCTCCATACAGAACCTCCTTGAGATCATCTTCTTCTTTGAATTTGGCTATGAAATAGCCCTTTTCACGCCAAAAAATCTCCGAGCATGGGGCTTTTGGATTTTGACCAATTATGACCTATATATCATTTTATCTGTTTATTTACGATTACACCTAATACTGCAACAATAAACGAATGTTTCCATTTTTCAGTTTCCTTCGCAGTTTCCACTGGATCAAGCTGAATAATCACATTACAAATCCACAATCGTCGGTGCTATACAGAACAGAGCAAGGCCATTGGATGCTATTTGATAATAGGCTAAATTGTATAGCATGGCCTACGTTTTGGCTCTAACTTAAGGATTTTTTACTGTTGTAAGTGTGCAAATAATATTCAAATTGACTCTAATAGTTACTTTGATGTTTCAAAAGTGTTCAATAAACAAATGACGGCTTATGATGGTGATTCGGGTGAACAATGGAGTTCAAGGATGAAAAGTGGAGCAACAACCCCAAAACAACCAGAAACCCCATTAGCGCGGGTATTAGCGCGCCCGCGTTAGTCCAGTGACCTAAAACAGACGGAAAACCAATTAGCGCGGGCAGTAGCGCGGCACTAGTGTGCCCGCGCTAGTCCAGTGGTAGAAAAGCTATTTTTAAAGGGTTAATTCCGGAAGTCCAATAAAAGTTACACATGCTATAATAGGTTTAACCAGTCCAAGAGTACAATCAGTTAGAGTTTTGGAGATTACTCAAGGGAGGCAAGGAGGTAACTTGAAAAAACTCAATTTTTACCTTTCTTCTTGTTCATCCATCAATGACTATGAATTCTTTTGTTGTTTTTGTTATTAATATGAGTAGCTAAATATTTTACTCTAAGGTTTTGGTAGAACCCGTTGGGGATGAATTAGTTGTTTTATTAATATAGTTGATTTGGTTCTTAATCTCTAGTTGTTCATCTTCGTTTTGATTGTGGTTAGTTGAAAGGGTCGCAATAATCCGTTCCTATTTAATATGCATCTACTTGAGAGAGAGAGAGAGAGAGAGAGAGAGAGAGAGAGAGAGAGAGAGAGAGAGAGAGAGAGAGAGAGAGTGCATATTTAGGTGAATTGCATGAACAACATCACTCTCGGAGTATAGGCGAGAGTCATAACCGAGGGTTTAGAGGTTGGAGAATATTAGTTTTAAATCATTAGATTATGTGGAAGGGTTTTTTTTTTCAAACTCAAGTAAAGATAAATTGGTTTCTAATTGATAGTTTCTATAGCGATTTTAAGTGTAACAAAGAGTATATATAGAGAAAAAATTATATTACTTGAATTTTTTTTAAATGTAAACAAATTATTTCAAAAAATCTCTTTCCTTTTTTTAATAAAAAGATGTTTAAAGTTATTATAATAGAATTTATATTGTGGATAAACTCAAAAAATCAAAATCATATAGAATATGAACATAATATCTGGCCATATTTATTGTTCACTTTTTATATATAAGATAAATAGATGATATACCAACAACACACAATTATACACATGTTATAGATGGGTTATATATAAATTACACATCATGCAATTTTTTAATTTAAGTGGTCGGGTGAGCACCTATTTAGGTTGATTAGATAAAGCTAAAAGAAAAATATGAAATACTTTCAACCAAAGACTAAAAATATAGTTAAACTTCATATATAGGCAATTTTTATTAAAACTCATCCTTTTATAGTGAAATAAATTAATTTTTTGTAACAACAGAAATAATGACATAAAAAATAAAATAAACAAAATAAATATTGAAAAAAAAAATTAGAAAGATCTAAAAACGAGAAATAAATAATGACAACAAAATTTTTCTTATGTTTCATCTTTGTTGAGTATAAAAAATTTGAAAGTTAATCTCATCGATTTCAAATATATTTTTTTCAACTCAAATACATAGATTATATGATAAGGAAATTGTTTGGCTAAAAAGTTATGCCAATACTTATTAAGTTCAAGAACAATCAAAAATATAAAAGGGTAAATCGGAATCAAGCGTAATATGAACTAGAGAGTATTATCGAGCTAAGATCGATGAAAATGGTGAGATGTAGATATCTTGAGATGTATGAATTAGAATAAGTAGTAATCTTTGCACAAGAGAGAGAGAGGGAGAAAGAGAGAGAGAGAGAGGGAGAGAGATAGAGAGAGATAGAGAGAGAGAGAGAGAGAGAGAGAGAGAATGAGTTGTATATTCTGAGTAGCCAAAATACACATAAGCTTTTACAAAGGGAAGGTCCCCTTTATATATTAGGGGACCTTCCTCGAAATAATCAAAGAAAAGTACAGAAGTTGGTGACTTCAGTGTACAGAAGAGCCAGAGCTTCAAATGACGTCGCCTTGAGTCGTGTCACTTGGGCCATCCACTGAGGTCGACCTTACTTGGGTCGGCCTTAGCTGAGCCGGCCTTGATGCCAAGGACGTGCATAGATAGCATGAGGACGTAGGGAACCAAATTTTCCCGATACAGATATCTTCGAATATTTTTTTTAATTTACATTATGTGTCGTTTTTAAAATTACTATTACTAACAAACTGATATGATATTTGAATTTGAATTGGAATGTAATTTGAGTAGTTTGCATTGAGGTAAAGACAAGTATGTTGTCGAAACATAAAGTACTTGACAATTTTAAGATAATATGTGCAATATTTTATAATAATAATCAACTAATTTAACATTTAATGATTCAAAGAATAATTATATGTAAATATATTAAAAATTTAAATTTTGAGGCTAGAGATATCGATAAACTTAAAGTGGAGTCATAGTGAAATAAATCCGGCCAAAGAATCATTTAAATTTTTAGATAGACAATTAAAGTGAATTTTAAATTAAGGATAATATCTTCACTTGCATCATTATATAGATAATCATTATTATAATATATAGAAAGTTTTAGAAATTAAAAATTTAAAATAAAAATATTTTTTGAAAGATAAAATCATACCAAATAAGAGTTCAAGTCGTAGTATAAGAGTTACGTCGTAATCAAAGAATCATTTATATCGTATCAACTTTGTGCTTTGCCAAAAATATGAGTTATTATTTCACTTTGTGGCTATTTTTAGGTTCCAATGACACCTATGAGAATAGTAGAAAAACGAAATTATCGCTACGAGAATTGAGAAAATGTTAGTCTTTTTTCATGTAGTGTTTACAACAACAACAATTACCTAGTAAAATCCCACATAGTGGAGTCTGGGGAGGGTAATGTGTACGCAGACCTTACCCCTTCCCTGGTAGGGCATAGAGGCTGTTTCCGATAGACCCTCGGCACAGAAAGACTGAAATAGAGGAAAACAAGAAAAGAAAAGAAAAGGGAATTCATAAGTCCAGTAAAACCATTAAAGTAACAGAAGCATAAATAAGTATAAAAATAAAAACCAAAAGATGAAAGACATGCAATAACGATAACCAGAGTCTAAGGAATCTAAGATAAACAATAAGAATAATGTGGGTTCAACATAAACTACCGGCCATCTAAGATCAACCCTACCTGCCTCACCCCCGGTATGCAGGAAGGGAAGCACCACTACCCCTATCCTACAACTCTAATGCTTGTCCTCCATGCCTTCCTATCGAGGTCCATGTCCTCAGAAATCTGCAGACGGACCATGTGCTGCCTGATCACCTCTCCCCAATACTTCTTAGGTCTCCCTCTACCTCTCCTCATACCCACTACGTCCAACAGCTCGCACCTCCTAACCAGAGCATCGATGCTTCTCCTCTGCACGTGTCCAAATCATCTGAGCCTCGCTTCCCTCATCTTGTCATCCACAGGGGCGACACCCACCTTCCTATGAATATCTTCATTCTTGATCTTGTCTATCCTAGTGTGCCCACACATCCTCCTCAGCATCCGCATCTCAGCTACTTTCAACCTCTGGATATGGGAGTTCTTAACCGGCCAACACTCTGCCCCATACAACATAGCCGGTATAACAACAGCTCTATAAAACTTACCTTTGAGTATCGGTGGCACTTTCTTATCGCACAAGACTCCAGATGCGAGCCTCCATTTCATCCATCCCGCCTCTATGCGATGAGTAACGTCTTTGTCGATCTCTCCATCCCCCTGAATCACCGACCCAAGGTACTTGAAGCTAGCTCTCTTGGGGTCGAATTGTGACCTAAGCCTCACTTCCCCGCCTCCATCCCTCGATTCAGTGTTAAGCTTGCACTCGATGTACTCTGTCTTAGACCTGCTCAATTTGAAACCCTTAGACTCGAGAGTCTGTCTCCAAACCTCCAATCTCTTGTTAACACCTGCCCTTGTCTCGTCAATTAGGACAATGTCATCAGCAAACAACATACACCATGGCACCTCTCCTTGGATATGGCGTGTCAAAGTATCCATCACCAAGGCAAATAAGAATGGGCTAAGTGCAGAGCCTTGGTGTAATCCCATAACAACCGGGAAATGCTCCGAGTCGCCTCCCACAGTTCTAACCTTAGTCTTAGCTCCATCATACATGTCCTTTTGATCGCTCTTATGTAGGCTACCGGCACGCCCTTCGCCTCAAGACACCTCCAGAGCACTTCCCTAGGGACCTTGTCATACGCTTTCTCCAAGTCAATAAACACCACTTCTTATCCCTGTACTGCTCCACCAACCTCCTAATAAGGCGGATAGCTTCCGTGGTGGAGCGGCCCGGCATGAACCCAAACTGATTGTCGGATATAGATGTCGACTTCCTCACCCTCGCCTCCACCACCATCTCCTATACTTTCATGGTATGACTAAGTAGCTTGATACCCCTATAATTGTTACAACACTAGATATCACATTTGTTCTTGTACAACAGTACTACTTGTTAGAAACACGTTCTCAATGCAATATACTAAACGTGTACTCTTTTGTAGGTTTTGATGAATGACAAACGAAGCAAAAATTGATATATGACGGAATTCAAGTACAAGCGCACAATGGTTGCGAATAAGATTGAAGTTCAAGATATAGCTTTTAATTGTTATTGAGTTGTTCTAAATTGTAATCTCGATCCTATAACTTGACTCATAGTATGGCCTCTCTCATAAAACTATTTTCCAAAATCATGCATATTTAATTCTGTGTCAAAAAGATTTTAAATCATGCATATTTACATTAGACAAAATGTTTTCTAAACATGCCTCAAAAATCTGGGCTAAAATAATCGATTATGTACTTATGATAATCGATTGTTTCTGAGCCAAGACTGTATGACAATCGATTATGAATTAATGGTAATCGATTGTGAGTAAGACAGTGAACATCAGGTTTTTCCAAATCTGCATGATAATCGATTGTGAACAAATGACAATCGATTGTTGTTGAGGTAAAGTTTTTCAATACTCAAAATAATCGATTATGAACTAATGGTGATCGATTGTGTTGAGTTGATGTCTTCCAGTGATTTTAAATTTAATTAAGTAACCGATTATGTCTTTAGATAATCGATTATCACTGAGACAGTAAGTTTTATGATTTTCAGAAAATAACAAGTAATCGATTGTTGCAAAGGACAATCGATTGTTGAAGCTGGCCGTTGTCAAATGATTTTCAAATACCATAAGGTAATCGATTATTGATTCTAGATAATCGATGTTCTGCTTAAAATCTGGAAATGATTTTTAGAACGTTGCTGAAGTAATCGATTATAGATTTTATATAATCGATGTTTTGCTTAAAATCCGGAAATGATTTTTAGAACGTTGCTAAAGTAATCGATTATGAACTTAGTGTAATCGATTATCTGATTTTGAATATTGCCAGTAATCGATTATAGATTATGTATAATCAATTATGAAGCGTTAAATCTGGGATTGATTTTTAAACTGACTGGCAGATAATCGATTGTTTTGTCTTAATAATCGATTATCACTGAGTAATTTCAGCAACTCTTAATTGGCAATTAGACAACGGTTGAACCAACTTTTTCAACTATAAATACAGCTTCATTTCAGTGTTTTAAATACAACAACATACACAAACTGATCATTACATTGCTATAAGCTTTCATTCAATTGTTCTTCATTTTCTACTCATTTCATAAAGCTTTTGAGAGCCATATTATTGCTTAAAGTTGTTGTGATCTTGAACATATTCTTTTACTCATATCTACTCAATAAGGAGTACTTTAGTTAAGTGAGTGTCCAAGTATTTGATATACTTGTAAGAGAATTGCGATTCTCTTGTTTCAAGGAACTTGCGTTTCCTTGGGTGAAGTCTTTGAGATTGCGATCTCCGAGCAACTGTTTGAGGCTTGTGTCCTCAAGTGTGTAACGATTTGTTGAGCACCCTTAAGCTTAACAAGATAGTGAAAAATCTCGAGAGAGTCTCTCGGGGACTGGACTAACCACGTTGGTGGCCAACCAGTATACATCTTTGTGTAAGTTTATTTTTCTGCATTTATTTTACTTCCTGCAAAGTTTAAATTCCGCAAGAAAACGCTAAATTCCATTAATACGCTATTCACCCCCCCTCTAGCGTAAAGCGTAGTTTCTAACAATTGGTATCAAAGCCCAACTCTCTGAAAACTTAACCGTTTGAGAGAACCATCCATGGCTTCTACTCTTGACTCTTTTGCAGGAATTGAAGAAGGACAATGCTCTACACGACCTCCTCTATTCAACGGCACAAACTACTCATACTGGAAGGAGAGGATGCAAATCTTTGTGCAATCAAATAGCTTTCATTTGTGGAAAGTATTCACCAATGGAAACCAAATTCCAACCAAGAAGGTGGAAGACGAATGGGTTCCAAAGACCGAAGAGGAATATACCGCGGAGGATATTCGTAAGGTTCAAAATAATGCCAAAGCTATAAATTTATTATATTGTGCTGTTAATGCTAATGACTACAGGAAGATATCATGTTGCAAAACAGCAAAAGAAATGTGGGATAAGCTTGAAGTGACATACGAAGGAACCGACCAGGTACGAGAAGCTAAAATTGATTTCTTAACTCACTCTTATGAACTATTCCACATGAAGGAAGGAGAGAAAGTAGACGAAATGTTTGAGCGATTCTCAATGATCGTGAATGATCTACACGCCCTCAAAAAGACGTTTACGGATAGAGAACTTGTCCGGAAGATTCTCAGAAGTCTCACTCCGGCATGGCGATCAAAGGCCGATGCAATCCAAGAATCCATTGGCATCACAAATGTCACAATTGACGCATTAAGAGGTAATCTCAAAACCTATGAATCAACTATACTTAACCCGTTTGTTGATGATCAAAGAAGGCAAAGGATTGCTCTAAAGGCTAGCCAACCACAAATTGATGAGGAAGGTGACAACGAGTTTGGACTCGTTATCAAAAGGTTTCAAAAATTCATGCGCAAAGAGTATGAACGCAAGAACAAAAAGCAAGGCGATCAACTAAAATGCTATGAATGCGGAGAAACCGGGCATATAAAATCAAATTGCCCTAACATCAAAAAGGAGAAGAAACCCTTCAAAAAGCAACGTGCATACATCTCTTGGGGAGGAGATTCCGGAGATGAAGCAAGCGAAGAAGAAGACGATGAAGCAGCAAATTTATGTCTCATGGCTCAAGAAGACGGCAAAGACGAGGTAAGTCAAATCTCTTCTCAAAATTTCTTTACTCTTGATGAAATGAGAAATTCTTTTGATGAACTCTATGCTGAATTTATCAAAGCTTCAAAAACTGTCAAAAGTGTTAAAGAAAGCGCTTCTCTAAAAGAAAAAGATTTTCAAACACAGCTTTCATTAAAAGAAAAAGAATTAGAAAAACTGGTTTTCGAAAATGAGAAGCTAAAAGAGGAAAACAAGTTTTATGGAAAAAGAAGTGCTGATAAACCTGAAGGTTCTACTAGAAACTGTTCTTCCTGTGTGCTTCTTAAGAATGAAGTAGCTAGACTTAAAGGCACATTAGATAAGTTTAATTCTTCGCATAAAAACTTGAATGATGTGCTTGTTAATCTAAAATCAACTAAACATGGAATAGGATTCAAGAATGAAGAAAAGGTTGGTGCTAAATCACAACAACCTAGAGCTCAACCTAGGACTAATAACCAAAATGCTTATCCTAGAAGTAGAAATCCTAGAAATAACTTGCATGTTAGACCAAATAGTGAAAATGCTAGAAGACCTAGAAATGATGCATATTTTAGGCCAAACCTTGAACAATTTAGAAGACCAAGAAATGACCCTCCACCTAGAAATAGATATTCTAGAAATGATGCATATTTTAGACAAACTTGTGAACCTCCTAGAGCTCATAATAGGAGAAACAATGGTGTTCAAAGTAGAGTAAGCAACCTTCATTCATCTAGTTACTATGTACCTAGAAAAATGCATAATCCCAACGTGACTTGTCATTATTGTAGACATATTGGTCATATTGCTCCCGCTTGCTTTACTCGTCATAGACATATAAATCAATTGCATCATTATAACATGCCTAACCCTCAAGGACCCAAGATGGCATGGGTACCTAAAGAACATTAATTTGTTTTGTAGGTGTGCTTGAAGGGATCAAGTGTACTATGGTACCTTGATAGTGGATGTTCCAAACACATGACGGGAGATGAATCCAAATTCCTTCAACTAGAGCACAAAGAAGGAGGAAGTGTCACATTTGGTGATAACAATAAAGGAAAAATCATCGGCATTGGTTCGGTCGGTAAGGACGAAAACTCCTCTATTAAACATATACTACTTGTGAAAGGTTTGAAGCATAATCTCTTGAGCATAAGCCAATTATGTGACAAGGGAAATCTTGCTCTATTTAATTCGGATGAATGTCTTGTATTTAGACGTAGTGATTTCAAGATCATACTTCGTGGTTTTAGAATTGATAATATCTATATGGTTGATCTTGCAAACTCCTCACCCGAATATGTTGATTGTTTAGTAAGCAAAGAGGATAACTCTTGGCTATGGCATCGTAGAGTAGCACACATGAACATGCATCTTTTGAACAAGCTTCTTTCTCAAAACTTAGTAGTTGGTCTTCCCAGTTTAAAGTTTGAAAATGATTCTATTTGCGATTCTTGTCAAAAAGGGAAGCAAACCAAAGCATCTTTTAAATCCAAGAATATTGTTTCAACGTCTAGACCTTTGCAATTACTTCACATGGATTTATTTGGTCCCTCTCGTATTGAAAGTCTTGGTAAAAATAAATATGTTTTTGTAATTGTTGATGACTTTTCTAGATTTACTTGGACTCTATTTCTTGCAAATAAAAGTGATGCTTTTCAAAATTTCAAGTATTTCCTTAAGCGTGTTCAAAACAAAAAGGAATCGACCGTCACTTCGATTAGAAGTGATCATGGGGGAGAGTTTGATCACAATCTCATTGCGGATTTTTGTGACGAACTCGGAATCGAACACACCTTTTCCACTCCACGGACACCACAACAAAATGGGGTGGTGGAAAGGAAAAATAGGTGTCTCGAAGAGATGGCTAGAACCATGCTCGACGAAGCTAAGATTCCCAAATACTTTTGGGCGGACGCCGTGAGTACCGCTTGCTATGTTTTAAATAGAGTAGCAATTCGGCCGATACTCATGAAAACCCCATATGAACTTTATAAGGGTAGAAAACCCAACATTTCTCATTTACGTGTTTTTGGTTGTAAATGTTTTGTTCATAATAATGGGAAGGACCAATTGGGTAAGTTTGATGCTAAATCGGATGAAGGTATTTTCATTGGTTATTCCTCACGTAGCAAAGCATATAGGATCTTTAACAAAAGAACCCAAATTGTGGAGGAATCCCCTCATGTTGTGTTTTCCGAAGATAATACTCGCTTGGCGAGAAAGGAATCCGGTTTTGATCTTGCAGGTATCTTGGATAGCTTGAAAGATAAAATCCAAGAAGAACCTTCAAAGGAAAACAAAAATGAAATTGGGGAACAACCAACGGAAAAAGCGCCACAATTAGAAAAAGGAATAAATACGCCTAACGAGTGGAGAACGATCAAGGATCATCCTCTCGAACAGGTAATTGGCGATGTTGGAGAAAAGGTAAGTACCCGAAACTCTCTTAAGAACACTCTAGGACACAATTCTTAAGAGTTCACGGCATTACTTGTTAACACTAGTGTAATTTATTAATTTCGCTATAAATTACTAACTTGAGCGTCGGAGACGTTTAAATCTATTTTGCAGGTACCACCCCAAAGGTAGGGGGAATTATGAAGTTTTAGCACAAAATAATCGACTATTTCAAGCCACTAATCGATTATTTTCTGTGCAGTACATCGATTATCAGTATCAATAATCGATTGTTTATGACTGATTATTACTATTATGCATCTGTGTTTAATTTTTTACTTCCTAAATTGCATAATCGATTTCCGCCTCAGTCATTCAGCAATGCTTTCTACAACAATCGATTATTTTTTCATACAATCGATTATTTGACAAATTCTGATATTCTCCAAGTTCACTGTATCAAATTAGTTCCCTAAATAATCGATTACCAAGAATTGACAATCGATTACTTCATATTAATTCTTTGTTACCGTTTGGCTCCTCAATCGATTCCTGTCAGGTCTTAAATGCTCCATAATCGATTACCAAAATTTAACAATCGATTATTTCATTCAAATTTTTTTTACCGTTTGACTCAAGAATCGATTTGTCAGATTCAAAATCTCAATCAAACAGTAAATACAATCGATTATTTCAGTTCAATAATCGATTATCTAACGGTCAGTAATTTTAATTCTTACCGTTTTCTGACTGCTCCTAAACCAAAATCTCAGCAAATGTCTCCATTCAATGCTTGATAATCCTTTCCTCTATAAATAGGCATCATAAGAGTTCACATTCACCCACTCAAGCACTATCTCTAGTATTCAAAAGCTAAATCTCTTCTATTTTCTTTGCCAAATTCCAGCAGTCTTTCTCCTAACATGTCTGGACGATCTTCAAAACGTTCCCGATCCAAACATGGCGCATCAGCCTCAACCGCCCCTCCTCCTTTAAATTTTCCATACCAAGACGGTTCCGTCTTGTTCTTTGAAACTGAAAATAAACTCACAAGGTTCCTATCAAAATTTGAGAAACGCACCATTCTTCCTCCTCGGTTCTCAAATAGTAAACTCCTTGAGCCTTTCACCCCTGCCGCAAATATGTTAAAGGAGTGTCAACTATATGACTTCTTGCTTCTCACTCATCCTCACATAAACACAACTCTCGTTCAAGCTTTTTACTCAAACCTCCATAAAGATGAAGATGGCGAACTTGTCACCTCCATTAATGGGGTTCAAGTTCTTCTCTCTGAAGAGAATCTCCACACCATTGCCCGCCTTTCAAATGAAGGTGAAGACCTTTACCGGTATATTGATAAGGCCGGGGCTCTCTTTGATGAAACCATCCTTCTCCACCAAGCCGGTATAACCTCCTATGATCCATCTATCTCTACCTGTCGTCCTACCATAACGGGAATGGATCCAAACTACCGGTTGATTCTTTACTTCATCACCCGAGTCCTCAAGCCTAGACGGCACAATCACACCACCATCTCCCAGGAGGATACCAAACTTCTGCATGCCATTGTCACCAGAGCCAAAATAAATTGGTGTCGGCTCATCAAAATTCATATGCTCGATGCCATCGGTGATGACATGCCTCTTCCTTATGCCCTCCTCATTATGAACTTCCTTGAAGCATCCGGATTTGTCACGGAAAATGGTCCTCTCAAAAGGAGTACCAAAATTTGGGAAATCTCGGAGTCTTCTTTCCATCATGATGGTGATCATGCTCCAGCTCCTTCTTCAAGTCGTCCACCCCGTCGTGCTCGTTCGTCCCAAGAGCCTACTCTCCAAACCATATCCGACCAGCTTGCTCAACTCACTCATGAGATCCATGGATACTTTGATCATGTCAATTATCCATATGCAGCTCTCGTTCCTTTTGAAGCAGCGCCGGATAACGAGGCGGACAACGACGGAAATGAATAAATTTTTTTTGTTTTGTGTGGTTTTTGCTGTTGTTCTCTTTGGTTCCCATTGATGTACCCTCTTTTTTTTTCAATAAATAAACCTTGTTTATTTCATCTTTTTGCATCTTTCCTTACTATTTTTTTTGCTAATGGCAAAAGGGGGAAGAAAACGGGATATCGGGTATGCACCACCTCTTAATTCATTGATTGCTTATAAGCTAAAATTGAGGGGGAACAAGAACAAAATTGCATAATTGTTACTTGTCTTGAATTGTCAATATCTTTTGCCTAAATTGCATATCCCGCTTAATGTTTGCCATTATCAAAAAGGGGGAAATTGTTAGAAACACGTTCTCAATGCAATATACTAAACGTGTACTCTTTTGTAGGTTTTGATGAATGACAAACGAAGCAAAAATTGATATATGACGGAATTCAAGTACAAGCGCACAGTGGTTGCGAATAAGATTGAAGTTCAAGATATAGCTTTTAATTGTTATTAAGTTGTTCTAAATTGTAATCTCGATCCTATAACTTGACTCATAGTATGGCCTCTCTCATAAAACTATTTTCCAAAATCATGCATATTTAATTCTGTGTCAAAAAGATTTTAAATCATGCATATTTACATTAGACAAAATATTTTCTAAACATGCCTCAAAAATCTGGGCTAAAATAATCGATTATGTACTTATGATAATCGATTGTTTCTGAGCCAAGACTGCATGACAATCGATTATGAATTAATGGTAATCGATTGTGAGTAAGACAGTGAACATCAGGTTTTTCCAAATCTGCATGATAATCGATTGTGAACAAATGACAATCGATTGTTGTTGAGGTAAAGTTTTTCAATACTCAAAATAATCGATTATGAACTAATGGTGATCGATTGTGTTGAGTTGATGTCTTCCAGTGATTTTAAATTTAATTAAGTAACCGATTATGTCTTTAGATAATCGATTATCACTGAGACAGTAAGTTTTATGATTTTCAGAAAATAACAAGTAATCGATTGTTGCAAAGGACAATCGATTGTTGAAGCTGGCCGTTGTCAAATGATTTTCAAATACCATAAGGTAATCGATTATTGATTCTAGATAATCGATGTTCTGCTTAAAATCTGGAAATGATTTTTAGAACGTTGCTGAAGTAATCGATTATAGATTTTATATAATCGATGTTTTGCTTAAAATCCGGAAATGATTTTTAGAACGTTGCTAAAGTAATCGATTATGAACTTAGTGTAATCGATTATCTGATTTTGAATATTGCCAGTAATCGATTATAGATTATGTATAATCAATTATGAAGCGTTAAATCTGGGATTGATTTTTAAACTGACTGGCAGATAATCGATTGTTTGGTCTTAATAATCAATTATCACTGAGTAATTTCAGCAACTCTTAATTGGCAATTAGACAACGGTTGAACCAACTTTTTCAACTATAAATACAGCTTCATTTCAGTGTTTTAAATACAACAACATACACAAACTGATCATTACATTGCTATAAGCTTTCATTCAATTGTTCTTCATTTTCTACTCATTTCATAAAGCTTTTGAGAGCCATATTATTGCTTAAAGTTGTTGTGATCTTGAACATATTCTTTTACTCATATCTACTCAATAAGGAGTACTTTAGTTAAGTGAGTGTCCAAGTATTTGATATACTTGTAAGAGAATTGCGATTCTCTTGTTTCAAGGAACTTGCGTTTCCTTGGGTGAAGTCTTTGAGATTGCGATCTCCGAGCAACTGTTTGAGGCTTGTGTCCTCAAGTGTGTAACGGTTTGTTGAGCACCCTTAAGCTTAACAAGATAGTGAAAAATCTCGAGAGAGTCTCTCGGGGACTGGACTAACCACGTTGGTGGCCAACCAGTATACATCTTTGTGTAAGTTTATTTTTCTGCATTTATTTTACTTCCTGCAAAGTTTAAATTCCGCAAGAAAACGCTAAATTCCATTAATACGCTATTCACCCCCCCCTCTAGCGTAAAGCGTAGTTTCTAACACTACTGTACTCGACCTCCATTCCTCCGGCATCCTTTTCATCCTAAAGATTACATTTAACAACCAAGTTAGCCATTCCAATCCCGTTCTCCCCACATACTTCCAAAACTCAACCGGGATTTCATCTGGCCCGGTCGCTTTACCCCTACTCATCTTACGCAAAGCCCTAACGACCTCGTCAACCCTAATGCGCCTGCAATACCTGAAAATCTCGGGGAATATCTGAATGCCCCAAGTCCCGGAGCGCTATATCCCGGTCCCCATCCTCATTTAAAAGACCATAGAAGTGCATCTGCCATCTCTTCTTAATCTGGGGGATCTCCCATCAAAACTCTACCATCTTCATCTTTGACGCACCTCACTTGGTCCAGATCTCGGGCCTTCCTCTCCCTCGCCTTAGCCAGCCGAAACAACTTCATGTCCCTTCTTTTCTCCCCTAACTCCTCGTATAGACGGCTAAACGCTGCATTCTTAGCCTCCGTTACCGCCAGCTTCGCCTCCTTCCTAGACACTTTGTACCTCTCTCTATTCGCTCTCCTCTCCTCCTCGCTTGAGCTCCCTTCCAACTTCGTATACGCTACCTTCTTCGCCTCCACTTTACCTTGGACTATGTCATTCCACCACCAGTCTCCTTGGTGCCTGCCAGAATAACCTTTCGATACACCTAGCACCTCCCTCGCCGCCTCCCTCACATAGTCCGCCGTAGTCGACCACATAGTGCTCGCGTCTCAACTACTCCTCCAAGCTTCCATAGCCGATAACCGCCCCTCCAATTCTTGGGCTTTATCCTTAGTCGAAGCTCCCCATCTAATCCTCGGACGGCCACGAGCATACCTCTTCTTCCTCTTCATCATAATGCCAATGTCCATCACTAAGAGCCTATGCTCCGTCGTGAGGGTCTCACCCGAGATAGCCTTGAAATCCTTGCACAACCCTCTATCACACCTTCTGAGGAGGAGGTAATCGATCTAAGTCTTCGCCGCTGAACTTTGGAAAGTGACCAAATGCTCCCCCCTCTTCGGAAAAGTTGAGTTCGCAATCACCAGCTCGAAAGCCTTAGCGAAGTCTAACAACGACGTACCTCCTTCGTTCCTATCCCCAAGGCCAAAGCCACCATGCACCTCACCATAACTACCCGCAGCCGCCCCAATATGGCCATTAAAATCCCCTCCAATAAATAACCTTTCAGTAGATGGAATACTACGCACAATGCTATCCAGGCCCTCCCAAAAGCGCCTCTTAACCTCCATATCCAAGCCCGCATGCGGCGCGTAAGCGCTAACTACATTGAGGGTGCACTCACCAATCACTAACTTAATAAACATTAGCCTATCATTCACTCGCCTATCCTCAACCGCAGATTCTCTAAGATCACTATCCACCAAGATACCCACTCCATTCTTACCTCTCGCGACTCCAGAGTACCACAACTTATAACTGTCCGCATTCCTCGCCTTCGACCCTGCCCACCTAGTCTCCTGGACACAAGCTATATTAACCTTTCTCTTCTGGAGAATCTTGGTCAACTCAATAGACTTACCCGTCAAAGTGCCTATGTTTCATGACCCGATCCTCAATGTACAACCTCCCACTTTCCCCCTACCCTCCTTACCTCTTGTCCCAGCCCCTGACCCTCTCCCCACCACGCTCCTCACCCCGGGTACCCCTCGAGGACATGACCTTACTCTACCATCCCACACCACGGCCACTATACCTACAATAAACTTCGGAAGACACTAACCTGGGCCCAAACTAGAAATAGCCAGGTGCAACTACAAGTATACTACAAATACTAAGAAGACGCTTAAAACGATGCTAACTAGATAGCCACAAATTATCTAACAAAGAGAAAGAGACGAGAGAACGGGAGGTACCAACTCCCGATGGACAAAATGTTTAAATAACTCAGATATTTATAATGTCAAATATCAAAATGGAGTAAAAAAATTCTCTAGCTAAAGCATTTTTTTAGATAGCCAACAAAAATGAGTTTTGAATTAAGAATAATATTTGCAATTACATTATTAGAAAAATAATTATTAATGAAAAATAATAGTTTATAAACTGAAATTTTAAGAAAGAAATAATTTTTAAGAGATATCAACACATCAAATAAGAGTTCAAGTAGTAATAAAAGAGTTAAGTCTTATACAAAGAGTTATTCATTGTCTCAACATTTGATTACTTTGCCATAAATATGAGTTATTATTTCACTTCCACACTATTTTTACGATCCAATGACACCGACAACAATGGTAGCAAAAAAGAAAAATAGAAGAAATTGTGAATTTTTTTTCATATGGTTAATATCCAATAATTATCTATATTTATTGAGAAAGTGTAAATTTTAAAAGTATTTACATACAATCTAAATAACTTAAATATTTGACATGATTAGTGTCCGCGCATCCGCGCGGGCAGTAATACTAGTTCTATACAAAAGAAGAAATAAGGCTTTAATATTTCTCCTCTTCTCTCCTTCTTTCTTTCTCACCAAAACCCATTACAATCATTAGTGTAGATTGTAATAGTCCGCGAAAAACTTAATTGACGGGAATTGCCATTACTAGCACTAGGCATCACGACTTGCTCAAACTTAAGGTCGTGGAATCAAACAATTTTTTGCAGGCAACATTCAACCAATTGTTGTCCACTTAAATTCATAAAAATCTTTATCTAATTAAGTAATAACAATTTCCACATTTTTAAAAATAGTTATAAGAACAAATTATAAAGATGTAAACTCCTTTTAAAGCTCCATTGGCGATCGTTAAAAAGTTTCAAAGTTTTGAATTCGAAAATCAAGCTTTGCAAATTTATTATTATTTTGAATTAAGTGTTGTTACAAACAATTGAGAATATTCATTAGAGTTTGTCTCAATCTCGAGGGAGCTTGGTGGAGATTCCAATTGATTTTAGTTGGAATTTCATATTGAAACACGAAGAGGGAGACAAATTAATGGTATGTATTTTGCATGCCAAGTGTATAAATGACATAAAAAATACATACAACTAACATAATTATACGCATGTTATATGTGTTTGGCCAAATTTTATACAACAAAAAGTCTAATAAACTTATACTACGCAAGAAACCCATAGCGTAATATTATCTCAAAGGTCAATAACAAGGCATGAGAGACCATATTCGATAAACTTCTTTAAGCTAAAGTGACACATTGGACATATTCAAGCTAAACTTCAATACACTTATTCAATGCACATTTTCTCCAGCATGAGAGAAATGAGATGGAGGGAAAACAGCTTTCCATATTACCAATAACTTACTATTACCTTCGGCGAAACCAACAGAAAGAGTAACCTGATGACTGATGATCACTGGGGAGAACTAGTATTTTCTTTTATTTTTTGGTGATGAAGACCAAGACCAAGAATGACATCAGAATCTGAATACAACTAGCAGCGATGCACCAGATCCCAGGATATAACTGTCGAAATCCACCCTTATATCCGCGTGCAACAATGAACTAGGGTTGACTTCTTTTCTAACACATGGGAAGTAGTCTAAATGCCATCAGTGATCGGCATTATTCCAGTGATTGTGAAATTATATTCCAGTAATGGGATGCACTAATCTGTCATAGGAAAGTTCAGGAATCAATGCACTCAGATGGGAATATTACTGAAACATGACATAATACTATACTGAAAGCTAGATACACCCCCCCCCCCTCCCTCCCCCCCACACACACCAAAAGAAAATAAATAAAGATGTGGGAATCAGAAATGGGAGAAAGAGGGGGAGGGGCAAGCTGAGGGAGAAAGGAAAATAGCAAATCCAAAGTCGAGCTTTTCTTAAGATTAATGAATTCATGTAAATCCAAATAGTTAAAGTAACACATCTTGTACTCAAATGGAGTACGCCCATCTTTTTCACTTAAGCAGACATTAAGTTCGATAGGTTGTTGCAACTGTTCAAATAGGTCTATTTGTACGACCAGAATCAAGTATAAGCAGAAAGAGCAACAAGGAACCAGAACACCTGATTTTTGATTGGAGAGCTATGTGTTAAATTTACAGGAAAGAGTATTTCCTTTCAAGAGAAGGGAAACACGACATACATAGTTTCTAACTGAAATCCAGAAATATGAAAAGGAAGTACTTCACTTGACCAAAAAGGTAAAAGAGATAAGTGATAACGTGGGAATCCTTGGACAAGATTCTGCTTGTGGAAGTGCCACAGCAGTCGATAAAGAATTGTAGATCATAGATCAAGTGACCAAAGTTATCTCAATACGCCTAAAAAAAAGTTTCTGCACAGCACTTAATTTCAGATCGACAGATCTAGTTTATACCAATTCAGATTTGGGGCGAGTGTCCAATACGGGTACGGATCTAGAAGTCGGATCCTTCATGATCTAAATTTTAAGATTCGGAGGTACGAATCCATGTAGGGATACGGTCGCATGGATTCGGCTAAAAATAATCAAATATCTAAAAGTAGAGTTAGAAAAATATGTCTAAAGTATGAGACTATGTGGAAAACTTACAAGGTACTCCGAGAAGGAGATAAAAAGAAAATAATTGATTCTTTCTCTTCAAACTATGGTTCAAACACCAGTAGTGGGATGCAAGAGCTGCACTGCATATGCATAGCGAATGCAAGATGATTTAAGCTTGCACATTATGCATGCTTGATTTTGACTAGATAAAGTATTAACAGTTCCCAAATTGGGAGTTTCGCCAGGTTAATACACAGGTCCTTCCAAATTAACTGTGCTACTTTCGTCATTGACTTCTGAATGAATAATATGTCCACTTTTAAACATGATAAACTTTTCCTCTGATCCATACTTCTTCAATGTCATGATACCAAACCAATCCATATCAACATATCCAAACAACAATTCAAACTTCTGCAACATTTTTGGACCTATTTTAAGAAAATAGTAACTTTCAAATCTATACAAGGTAGGGGTAAGGTCTCCTACACATTACCCTCTCCAGACCCCACTTGTGGGATTACACTAGGTTTGTTGTTGTTGTAGTAAACTTTAAATAGTATCCATGGCAGGCCAAATTAGGACATTTAACCTGGAAAAGCAGGAATAAGAGGATGCTTTTAACAGGAATTGAGGAAACAACAATGACATTTCTATTTATTCCATTATTTGCCCCATAATCTTTCACAAATATAACCAAGCTTGAGGACTTTCAAATGTTTGACAAAGATCACGACGTTTGCTAGGACACATGGAAGAGTTCATCTTCACTAAATTGTTGAGAACTATAGTATTAGTTGAATCTTTTTTGACATATAAAAGCTGTTGGATCCAAAGGTATTTACAAACCCAAATGGTCTCTCTATCTCTTGTTTTTCTCTGGATGCTCTCTAATTTTCTTGGACTTCCAATACACAACCACACATGCAGTACTCCTTGAGAGTAAGATAACTATACAAATAGTCCTTTTTTTTCCTTTTTACTAATAAAACAAGCCTTGTCTCCAATAAATATTTTATATACTCCTTTTTAAACTTGTTTTAATTCATAATGTACCAGTATTGTGTATGTATTTTTATTAATTTTTGTAGAGCCAAATATTACTTAAGCTTTCTTGTGATCAAACTTTCTGTTATACCAAAAAAGCACCAAAATGAAAAACAATTTATTTATTCATACAATTGAAAAGAACTTACTTGAAAATTGAGATAGAAAACAAGAGAAATCCAATAATTATCTTTAGAAAAAACAAGAGAAATCCAGCAGTATAATGCTATTGGTAGTAATGGAAAAGTACAAACTGATTTTTTGGGTAGTGTAGTGCTTGATGTAACTTAATCGTATCTTGTTTCTTTAGTAGCCTTATGAACTACTTTTCTACTTGGTTAATTTGCACATGTTACAGAAAAGCCATCATCCAACAACAACAACGACAACAAACCCAGAACAATTCCACAGGGGGGGTACTAATTGAAAAAAAGAAAAAAAAGACATTAAGTTAAATTAACAAAAGAAGGCAATAAATTAAACTAATAAAGGAAATAGATACATATATATATATATATATATATATATATATATATATATATATATATATATATATATATATATATATATATATATATATATATATATATATATATATATATATATATATATATATATATTATCCCTAATCCTTAAACCCTTAAATCTAAATTCAGCTTAAAATGTCTACTTTTATTGGTATTTAACTCTTTCATTAAAATCTTGAGTGTTAAAGGCAAAGAGAATGATAGTCTATCGTACAATCTGTGCACATTATCCAAGTAGGAGGAGGAGTTCATAAGGCTACTAAAGAAACACTATAAAAGAAAGTCACATCAGCCACGACACTTCCCAATAAATCAATTTGTACTTGTACAATTCAGCCGTAGCATTGTACGGTTGGATAACTCTTCTTTTCTATCTCAATCTTCAAGTGAGTTCTTTTCAATTGTAGGAATAAATAAAAAAAGTCTGCTTAGGTGCCTTTTTGGTATTAAAAGAATGAGTTTTGATAAACTACTACATGAAGGTAGTAGATCAGCAATTTACCCATTTCTGTTTATCCTAAAATACTCACGTCAATACTTAGAAAACACATCTAACAAAGGAACTCTAAGTAATTTTCCTTATTTTCTTTTCCTTCACAGTTTCGGTTTTCACTTTTACTCCTTCCCATTTCTTCATTGATTTTTGCCAAATTACTCTATTTATTTCCTTTTCTTCTTCAACCTTTGATCAACGAGCTTTCCGAGAAAGAAACTGTGAAATTTTCTTCTTTTTTCTCTCTTTCTACTCCATTCAAAGGCAGCAACAACATGCTCTAAATGCGGCGAGGAAAGAAAGGTGCTTGAGGGAAGGATTGCGACGACAAAAATTACTACAGCGACATGGGTCTATCTTCGGTGAATTGGAATACAATAGCCACTCTCTTTTGAAAAGAGGAATGAAAACCAGCTGTTTAATCACTAATTTTTATTAATCAAATGATAAAGTTATTCTGCTGATTTTTGCTAAGCTTCAAGAAATATATTTTATTCTGCCATTATCAGCTCTTTTTGATGGGAAGAAAGGTTTTTGTTTTTGCCATTGTTCGATATGGTGTAAAATAATCCTCCCATTTACCAAAGATGATAAAGGTTCCCAAACTTAGATACACTGATTATAGCATCCAAGGGGCCGCTCAAACATAAGAGCATATGAAAGATGAGCTAAAAGGCTTGGAAATACCTTACAAACACTTTCATGTGCTTGTAGCGTCATTGGAGGGTACAAAGGGACCAAAAATGGATGTTAAAGTGCACTAGACATGAAACCACATGTGGATATCTGTTGCATTTGGCAGAAAACAAAGAAATGTGCGCAGAGTTCTCCACAAGGTTCTGCACTGCGTTACAAAACATTGTTCAAATCTATGATGCAGCATAACATGTAGCGCGGATGGTTCCGTCCAGTCAACCTGGAGCTTTTATTTTAAGGTTTTGTTGGACTTTTTTGACGTTCTCTCATTTCTATAAATACTTGTAATCATTGCAATAGTTAGTTTAGCTTAACGGTTCTAAGCATAGGGCTTGATTTCATGTTCTTTTTCTTGACTTCAACTTGAAACTTAGGGTAAGATTTTCTGTATGAGTTCATCTCTTCACCCTCATGTTTCTTTCTTCCTTCCTCTAGATTGATCGAACTTTGTCTTCCTTTGAATCAAATAGTTTTTGGTATATAAATTAGTAGTTCTTTCACATTCATTTGAATTTGCTGGGGTCTTCCGGAAACAGTCTCTTTGCCTTTTTAAAGACAGGGGTAAGGTCTGTGTACACTCTACCTCCCAAACCCCACTTGTGGGACTTTACTGGGTATGTTGTTGTTGTTGTTGTTGTTGTCGTCGTCGTTGTATTATTCTTTCTTAGTATTCTTCTACATAATTGTTCGCTTCCGCCTATTCGCAACTCTTTCAATGGAAGAAGCTGATGTTTCATTTAGCATCACAGTTTGAAGTTTACAAGTTAATGTGGTGATCTTGGTAACGATACACTAGTACTATGTTTTTGTGAAAGGAGAAAGGATCATAGGCCATAGCTAGTGCTTGAGACTTGGGCTGGACTCCAAAACATTCAATAAACAACATCACACACTTACTAGTCACTAGGACTTCACAATGCATTTACCTATGAGAGTAGTACAACAACAACAACAATAACCCAGTATAATTTCACTTAGTGGGGTCTGGGGAGGGTAGTGTGTACGCAGACCTTACCCCTGCCCTTGGGTAGAGAGGCTGTTTCCAAATAGACCCCCGGCATCCTTCCCTCAAGAACTTCCCACCTTGCTCTTGGGGAGACTCGAACTCACAACCTCTCGGTTAGAAGTGGGGGTTGTGAAGTTATTACCTTAATCCATGAATTAAATTGATCGGATGCCTGTGTCACGAATGAAAGAAAATCACCCGTCTTTCCTGCAAAAACCAAATTAACCGAGCCATTAACTATGTTAGACACATTAAGTCAAAAGATCTAACCCTAAAAATTATGAAATCAGAGCAAGAGGGAGCACAGTAGCACACAGCAACAAGCTTTGAAAACTTTTTCACAGTACGAGAAAGTAAAAGAAGAGATTAAATACTTTCTCTTTCTTCGATCAACAGCGGCACTCCTTGGGTCCGTTTTAGCAAGACCAGATCCAGGAGGAATGGCATACTGCATCGGAGAGGGAGCTGCAACAGAAACAGGTGAAGGAGCAGGAGGTGGAGCAGCTGGAGGGGCTACACTTAGCGGAGCAGAAGTTGCTGGTGCGGTTGCAGGCTCAGGAAGCGGCCGTGGCAAAATATGCTTCAACCGGTTGTTTCTATAGTTCTTCCAAAAATAAAATTGCTGCCTATGTGCCACTTCCTAATAGTAACAAAAAATATAATCAGATCATATCACAGATAGTAATGCACTACAATTTTAGATTGGCAAACAAATATATAACGTGAAATGAGATGAAAAGGTCTTCACTGGCAGCATTAACTTGGGCTATCCAACTAATACTTATAATTCTGTATCGAAGAGCTAGGAGAAAATTCATTAAGGGGAATAAGGTAAACGACTAACTACCTTGTATTATAAAATGCTTTGGTTGCGCTTCTCGTCCACAGAGACTATGTTTACACAAAAAGTGGGACAAATTTTCTTGAGAGTGGCTGACATTATTAACTAACTTAAGGAGACGGTAAAAGTGGAGAATGAAACCACAATAACAAATGATACAACTTCTTACCTTGTTGGCGGGATGCGCCATTGCATTACGAAATGTTGGATTTTGGAGAAGCTCGAGAAAGAATAGGCAGTGGGGATACCTGCATTTAACATCAACAAAGGGAATAATAAATAACTGGCAGTTGATGACAACCACAGCCCACATCAAACAAAAAAGAAACAAGGACCGTCTACCAAATAAATCATAAAGTTGCAATAGAAAATGAACTTACATTATAAACTTTATGTACTCGGGCCGTTGCCAGTATTGCAGGTATTTCAAGTACCCAATAAAAGCTTCATCTTCAAAATATCGATTCTGAGCTAAATCTGCATCAGAATCAACACAAAACAAACCACCATAAATACGAAGGGGATAAGAAAAACTAAAACTTTTACACCAAATTTTACTTGTCATATTAAAACACAATGCATCTAACACACTTAAAAAATAATACGGGAATACATACAGTGAATGTAAGTTGGGTTAGCAAGGCATTGAACAAATTCCAATTCCAGTAAGAAACGCTGGCGCCCATCATCCGGATCTTTATATACACTTTTCTGCCTACAAATTTAAATTGATTAATTAAGGAAGATGCAACTGATTTTAACATAAGAACCCAAAAGGAGAGATAGATGAGTACTGTGAGGAGGCAGATTTAGCTGATTCATCCGTTTCTGTATTCGGAGTAGAAGCCATTCGCCAAACCCTAACTAACTTAGCTGAATCACACTACTCCCCAACCTACTTCTTGATTTTGAACAAATTAAAGTTCTTTAAATAATGTAGAAACTAGTAGAAATAGGAAGAGAAAAAAAAGTCTAATACGAGTATTGAGTAGCTTGTATTGCGGCTCGCGGGCGCGCTCTCTTTCCACCTGAGCCTATATTTAAGAGAATTTGGTGGCAGTCGAATCAATTAAGTCCAAGTACCCCATTAATTAATTTATTAAGGATTTTCTCCTTTGTTTACCAAATTTAATTCTTTATTAGAGGGTTTTTATCCCCTCGAATTTTTTTTAAGGGGACATTTGATACAACGGTGGATAAATAAAAATATCCGGGTTTAGCTATCTCGCTTTTTGTATAGGCTAGCTAATTTTATTATTTTAGAGTTAAATTATTCCGAAATTAACTAATATTTGTAAATAAATATGGGATAAATGCGATCTCAAATTTTATATCAAAATCATTATCTTTATTTCAATAACCAAACGAAATACACTTAACTTATAGCTTTTGGCTTATAAATACTTAACTTATAAGTATTTTTAATTTTATTAAACACATAAATAAATCAAAAAGTATTTGTAAGCCAATTTAACCAGCTTATAATCTTAGTCAAACACCCTCGTAATCAATACCGTGAATAGTTATAAAGACAATCTTTCTTTGTACTGTTAGATAACGCTTCCACCTTGAAGGACGAGGGCTATAGTATGTAGTGTACTTTTTTTTTTGCACAACGTTGCTCAAATATTTTATTAATTTTCATATTGAAAAACTACATAAAAACACTTCACGTTATAATTTTAAATTAAATGTAGTTTTTAAAGTTAAAAATTTATTCGACTCGCTTAGTAGCAATAACATATAAAATAAGACAAGATTGCAGGTATAAACTCGAGTAAACTTGCTTTCAGGCAGAGCTGGACACATGAACTCGCGGTTATGGTATCTCAACGTTTGCCGAGTCCGAAATTAAATGATAATTTTTTTGACTCAAATTTCTTTTTTAATGTTAAAAAAATTATATTTCTACCCATTTCGTAATAATTTACTGTAAATTAGATTGACGGAATTTTTTTGCTAACCTAATTCGCAGTAAATTACTGCGAATTAATAAAAAAAAAATGAATGCGATTCGCAGTAATTTACTACGAATTTCCTTATATATTTATTTTTATTAATCACCCGTTCCAGAAAAAAAAAAGGAAATTGTCCCTTTTTTTGGGCCCGCCTAATTATTTAACTTACACAACAGTAATAATTCAAAATTATAAAACGCAGTATTTTATTACGAATTCATTTGAAAAATTCTATGCCCCGAGCTCGGACTTGCCTTATTTATAGGAGTTTGATTTTCATGAGCATTCATTCAATAAACTTCTCTCTTCTTCTTATCAATCTTTTTTACAATGTCTGAAGTGCAAAAAATAAGGGTTTCTCTATATTGAGGTGATGAGGTTGTGCTGGAAAATAACTCTGTGAGGTACAGTTCACCTCCACAGTGTCACGTTAAATTTTTGCTTAATATGGAGTATGATACATTGGTATCGTTGTTACGTAAAAAAAATGAGTGAGAGGAGGCGTCCGGTTAACTTCAACGTAACCGGTAGATTTCCGTATTCAGTGATTCCGCAGGGGTTTGCTTATTATTCGGATTTAACATCGATGATGATGATACTCTCAGAGATTTTTTGCGAATTCCGGAGGAATACAAGGAATTTATTGTAATAAAATTATTGGAAATGTACGTTAAGATGGAGAGGGCGCGCGTAGCATGGATAGCCCCCAGTCATCGGGTGGTTATTTTGGAACAATTTTTGCCGGATAGATTGGTGAAAAAAGAGCTTGCATTGATTTAAACTTGTCACCACCGACAAATGAGCAGACACAAAATAATTTATCGAGTTTATATAATCAACAAGAGGACTGTTAAACTTCAATTTTGCTATGGTTTTGCACTGTTTATTTTATATTTGAATTTAGTTTGTATTAACGGTCATATTTTTCATAGGGGGTACCGTCCGGATATGAATTTTACGAGTTATGAGCCGACCCCTAGTTGGAATATTCCTAGTTCTGGAGTATTGGATCACGGTGGTCCATCCGGGAGTCATCACCAACAAGAATTGTCAAGACAATACGACTTGTAAGTAAAGTGATATAGCTATGCCTAAAATATTTTTTCGGAGTATTAGGTAACTTATCTTGTAGTTCTTTTTGTGCAGTGAAAACCAGCTTCTTGAAGCTCCCGACCTCACACAGCTTCCCATAGATGACGTATTCACTTGTGATTTGGCTGATGCGCAGAGTCAGGAAGATGATAGTGACTATGACAATAATGCGGATGAGTTTGGGGATGACACACCCTTCCCTTTTGAGGTTGGTGATGAGGAGGAGGAAGTGAATGTTGAACCTTAACCGGCGAGGGAGCATGTTCCTCCACTTCCCGTGCGACCTAGAGTGTACGAGTCCCACGTGCCATTTCATGAGAGGAATATCCCCTACCTTGATAATTTGCCAAGCATGCCGAATGTGGATGCCCTCACAAGAGAAGATAGATGAATTTCGATCACAAATGTGGGATGAGTCCAGGCCATCTGTTTTGACTAAGGGCATGTATTCCCCGATAAAGCTCGCCTAATTAAGGCTGTAAAATCTACAGCATAAAAGAGTGATGTGAGATGACTATAGTTGAGTCAACTACGGATTGTATGTCGTAGATTTTTTATGGGTTATCACTGGATGTTGCGTGCCACCAAGAAGAAATCAGGTTTGTGGAAATTGGGTAAATTTATTAGCGAGCACAGATGTGAAATGGACACATACAATGAGAATCACTTCAACTTGGATGCCGACTTGATTTCTCTTGTCTTGATTCCATATTTGGAAGTATCCATTAGGTTCAAGATTAAAGAGTGTATCACATCCGTCTATAAAAATTTATGGTTGTACTGTAACTAAAAGAAAGGCATATCTCGGTCGCAAACGTGCCTTTGAACTTATTTATGTTGACTGGGCTAAGTCTTTTTCAAATCTGCCTAGGTACATGGCCGCATTGCAACACTTTAACCCCTGCACTATTGTTGAATGGAGGCGTGAGCGGAGTCCGGACAGACCTGAATATATTTTCAACTATGTGTTCTGGTAATTTAAACGAGCAATTGATGGTTTTGTGCATTGTCATCCTGTTATTTCCGTAGACGGTACCCATGTCTATGGAAAGTATGATATTAAGCTTTTGATTGCAGTTGCTGTAGATGCCAATGGGCAAATATTTCCATTAGCCTTTGCCATAATTGCCAACGAAAGACCCTTTTTTGAACCACTTGAAGGAGCACGTTTTCAAACAGCATTTAGGTATTTTTCTAATATCTGATCGGTATGGTGGTATTTTAAGTTCTGTGCGTCACTTGCCTGCATGGCAGTGCATGGCAGGAACCATATGCATACCAGCGTTACTGTGTGCGGCACATGAAGGTCAATTTTCAGAAGAAATTTTCTGACAAGACCTTGATAAACCATGACCAGGAATAATACAGAGACAAGTTGTACTATCTTCATGGAGTGTGTACGGGATAGTGGGAAAGAGAGCGCCAATTCAAGCAAGAAATTGAAGAATTAAAGGCGAAAATAGAGGAGGTGGGAAAAGAGAAAAAGAAGATCGAAAAGAAGCTATTTCTTATGAAGGAGAGAATACTACCCGGTCGTTCCTAAAGAAGGACATGTTAAGTGTTTTCGTTAGTCAATCTTCATGTTTTCTTTGTCAAGTTATTTCGTTAGTTCTACTGTTTGTTTTTGTTTTTGGTTGTCAATATTTGTGGTTGTGATGTACTATATAAGTAAAATTGTTGTTCAAACGCAATTAAATAAATTTTTTTACATAATTAATTGGTTGTGTTACTTTAATAAATTAAACAATTAATTATGATTAATATTGGAGTAAATAGTCATCTAGGTGCTCCATACTTGATTTAAACAGTCTGGTACCACCGAATTATGTATGGGTTCAACATTTTTAGAATTTTCTTACCTTACAGATTTAAATTAAAAATTATAATTAATATTGGAGAGAATAATTATATATGGGTTCCAGACTTCATTTTTTCGAATTGGAAAGAATAATTGGGTTCGGATTTCATTTTTTTGGCCCGGTAGCACCGAGCTATCGTTAAATATTATAATTCTAAATTTCAACATTTTTACAATTTTCTTAGCTAATTATAAATTTCTGATTTGGAGAAAATAATTATATATGGGTTCAAAGTTTTATTTTATAGGCCCTGTAGCACCGAACTATCCTTACTACGCTATAAGGCCCTATATTTTACTATGGTACAGGCTCTAAAAAGCTCTACATTTTTACTACGCTAAAATGCTATATTTTATTTCGCTAAAAGGCTATATTTTACTACTCTACAAGTCACTATATTTTACTACGCTAAAAGTCACTTTATTTTACTACACTACAAGGCTCTATATTTATAACAAAAAATAACATGCTTTCAGGTTTATAAATCAAATATAATACATAAATTCGGATATCAAATAAATCAATTTGGGTATATTAAAGAACACAAACATAACATAAATTCACATGTAAACTACTAAACAATACTAATATGCATAAATATACGAGTTTCACCATAAAGTAAATAGAAATACCTCGATGTAAATTTTTGGAATTCGAAATTTTGAATCCGAAATACACAATCGAAATCAATAAACAGTGTGTGGAACCTACACTCCTTGTTATTTAGTCCGGTGGGGCCGAATTTTTTTTATATAAAGACGTGAGGGTGGGGGGATCAGAAAGGTGTTTTTAATAAAAATGGTGGATGTGTTCAATGAGGAAGACGACTGGAATATTTAAAGGGCTATTTGGAAGTGTTGCCAAATGTGAGCGGTCGATTGGCATGCACTGAAAATATGCAGTAAATCTTAGGAAGGGTGGGAACAGAAAGTGCAGTGTGATCGGGGGATGATGTTGCGGAATGCTAACAGTTGCCTTATAGGTAAAGCTTGATGTTGAAGAAGCTAAAGAAAATTTTTAATTTTGTTAAGTGTAGGAAGGGTCCATATCCAGTAATTTGGAAAGGAGGTGGGAGTGTGAGGTTGATTAAGGATAAGTAGACGATCAGCTGATGATGTGGAAAAATGTCCATCAAAGGTAGGGTGCCTGTAACGACCCGGCCAGTTATTTTGAGTTCAAGCACGTTGTTAAGATATCTGAGGCCATGAACAACTTTATTTCAGGTAATATGACTTGTGCGCACGGTCGAAATCAAATTTTGGGAAGTTCAGAGTTGATTTGGAAAGAGAATTCTCATTTCGGAAGCTTAAAGTTGGAAGAATTCAATTAAGATTGGATTTTTAAGTGAACAACCTCGGAATTGGGTTCTGAAAATTCCAGCAGGTTTGTATGATGATTTTGGACTTGGATGTATGCCCGGATCGAGTTTTGGATGACCTGGGAGCGTTCTGGCACCTATTGTGGAAGTTAGCTTTTTGAAAGGAATTTCATTAGTTTGGCTTGAAGTGCATTTAAGTGTTATCAATGTTCCCTTGGGATTTCGAGAGTGGGAGTAGCTCCGTATAGTAATTTTGGAGTTAGGAGCACGATCGAAAGTGAATTTGGAGGTCCGTAGGTAATTTTGGAGCCATTTGGCTAAGGATAAAAATTTGAACGTTTTGAGAAGTTTGACCAGAAGTGGATTTCTTGATATCGAGGTCGGAATCCAATTTTGGAAGTTGAAGTAGGTCTGAAATGTCAAATATGACTTGTGTGCAAAATTGAGGTCAAACAGACGTGATTTGATAGGTTTCGGCATCGAAACTAGAAGTTTGAAGTTCTAAGTTCATAAAGATTGAGTCGTGGTGTAATTCATAATTTTAACGTTGTTTGATATAATTTGAGGCCTCGAGCAAGTACGTAATGTATTTTGGAATTGGTTGGTAGATTTAGTTGAGGTCCCAGGGGCCTCGGGTGGATTTCGGGTGATTAACGGATCAAAATTTGGCATTGTTGGATAGCTGAAGGGTCTGTTGATGGTATTTTCGCTTCTGCGAAAATGGGACCGCAGAAGCGGGAAAGGGAGCCGCAGCAACGGATTTTGGTCAGGGCTCGTGGACCACAGATGCAGTCAAGGTTCCGCAGAAGCGGGATCGCATCTGCGAAAGATGTGTCGCAGAAGCGAAAAAGGGCGACCTAGGGGAGGACCGCATAAGCGGTATTTTAATCGCACCTGCGGAACCGCAGAAGTGGTCAAGGAACCGTATGTGCATAAATTGCTGAGGCAGTGAGGGTGTTGTAAATATCGGGGTTTGAGTTCATTTCAGCCATTTTTTTCTTGGCATAGGCGATTTTGGAGAGCTTCAAGAAGGGATTTTTGTCTTCAACGTCAAGGTAAGTTATCCCCACCTATTTTGAGTTAAATACATCACTTTTGTATAAATTTTAGCATGGAAACTAGTAGAAATTTGGGGTTTGAGGGAAGACCTAGAAAATTAGTATTCTTGGACTTTGACCAAAATTTTGGGTATGGAATTAAGAGAAAATTATATATTTTAGTTCGTGAGTTCTTGGGTAATTTTTATCTTCGAAATTTTTTTAATTTCGAGCCCGTGCGCATTTTATCAAATTTTCTAGCAGGGTTAGAAATTATTATAAATTGGATTATAATGAGTACATTAGCATATATTGATGGGTTTACATAATAATTGGCTAGTTTTGGAGCGTTGTGCATGGATTCGAGTCTTCAAAAATAAGTGGAATACCGGTTATGGATCTTCGGAGTGAGCTAAGTCTCCTTTCTAACTTTGTAAGAGGGAATTGTCCCCACAGGTGAGTTAATTGGTTATGTGCTCCTATTTGTGGGGCTACATATGCACGAGGTGACGAGAGTCCATACGTAGCTACTATTATGCTATTGTCCGAGTAGTCTAGGATAAAAAAGCATTCTATACTTGGATAAATTGTAAACTTATGGACAACTTGAAATGCTTAAATCATATTGAACTAGTAAATGAATTTCTAAAAGGATAAAACTTTATTTTTATGAAATTGATTAAAGGAGAATTTGCTTTTAATTGGATAATTATTCCCGGATAAATTCCTAATTGGCTATTTGCGCATGATTTTCGATGTGTACCTGCGTTGCATGTATGATTCACGAGCAGGGTTGTGTTTAAATTTTTGAGCGGAATGAATGCCTCGGTAGATTAAGTAGATGCATTTATGGTTCGTGTTGTTCGACCTTCGGTAGTGCACAGTTTACATTTCTGTTGGAGCGGGCAGTCGACCTCGGCATGATTTGCGCATGCTTGTATTGCTTGCCTTGCAACTTATTTGGAATTGTTGCTGCCTCTTCCCGGTTTTAGAATATTTGTATGAATGATAAAAGGAGTATTTTCTTATAAAATAAAGAACTGTCTATTTGCCTCACCCTATTGAAATAATTTCATAATATATAAATCCACGGTTTAAAATATTATGGATAAATCATTACTGGACCATTAGTAAGTGTCAAAGTTGACCATCTCGTCTCTACTTCTTCAAGATTAGACGGGATAATCATTGGGTACACGTTATTTTCGTACTCATACTACACTTCTGTGCATTTTTGTTGCACAGACATATGCATCTCTAGTGCCCCACTGGCATAGCAGCATGGTTGACATAGAGAATAGGCGAGCTGTATTTCCTCGAGGTGATCCGCAGCTAGTATAGTCTCCCTCAGGACTCTATTTATTTTCTGTCCAATTGTATTCTGGACAACTACTGTACTTTACTTGATTTTTCTTAGAAATTGCTCATGCACTTGTGACACCAGGTTCTTGAATGTATTTAGGTTTAATCAGAAATTTTACAAGTTGTTAAATGTTTCATTATTTATTCAGAAGAATATACTGGTATGCTGATTCAGTCGTATAAAAGTAGTGTTTTCAAAATTATTAAAATAAAAATTTAATTAAGTATTTCAGTTGGCTTGCCTGACAGCGGTGTCCGGCGCCACGCCGACCTTTGGTGGATTTTGGGTCGTGACAATATGGTATCAGAGCACTAGGTTCCCGTTGGTCTCACGAGTCATAAGCAATTCTAGTAGAGTCTTGTAGATCGGTACGGAGATGTCTGCACTTATCTTCGGGAGGCTATGGGGATGTTAAGAGTACTTCCCTTCTTGATTCCTTATCGTGCGATTTGATCCCTTGAGGTTTATTCCTTTATTTCCTTACTACTCAATCTTGTGCGACGCAAAGCGCTTGTTATATACTGAGGATTGAAGAATCGTAATGGTACTACAGATGTGGTGCAGGATGTTCCTCCCGGTATAGTTGATCAGACTGTTATCATCTCCTTATAAAAGGATATCTTATTATTTCAGCTCAGTACCGGTACTTCTGAGAGCTCTGAGGTTAGGCACAAGTTGCCATGATGCTTACGAACAATTGTTCTGCGATATTCTTATGATGGTACGATGGTTGCCTACGTGTTGGGGCAGTGAATGACTTGAAAGGATGTTTACTCAATGCATGATCTAGAGATTTGGTATTTTATCCCCGGAAGGGGAAAGGCAATCGGGGTGAGAATGTTTGGGTTTGAGTTGATGAGATATCGAGACTCGGTATTTGCAAGCGTGATGGAGTTTTCTTTTATGATAAGGCGTCATTGTCCTTATTAGATGTACTAGATTCACTGGTGTTATGATATTTTACAATTCACCTTTGGAGCATGATATAGCAGGTTAGTATTGAAGAAGCAACTGTTAGGTGTCGCAAGGCTAGGTGGTTCAGGTTGGATCGACATTCGTAATATTGGCAGCTCGAGAGAGATGATCTCCGGCAAAAAATTAAAGTTAGTAGCGATTTGTGGATTCAAGTGCTATGAAGATAGATTTTATTAAGGAAACAACTAAGCAGCAAATGATGAGGGAAGACATTTGGAAAGTGTCAGGCGGTGACTAAGATTTCTAGAAGGCCAAGTATAAGAAGCAAATGGCGAGTAGTCGATTAAAGGGATGAGTTCCGCCAAAGTGGGAGAGTGGCGGAGTAGCGTATGGGCTTGGTAGTAGGATGACTATGCACCTTAAGGACAGTTTGGAATGATTTGAGATTTTGGATATTTGTGATTGGGACCTATGGATTTAATTTGAAGTAGGGGTTATTGTGCGACAGAAGAGTTGTTATTACGGAAAGGAGCCTTTTAAATGAAGAGGGATACAACATAACTTTGAATTGGAAGGATGTTGTCACACAATTTGATGATGTCCACGAGGGAGGAATGGACTTGTGCAGCTAGAGCGTGAACTTGGACTCAGGAGAAGTAATTGATGTCGTAGAAATTGTACCCAGTGCAATAGTGTTGGAAGATGTCGAGAAGTGATTTCCACAGGTGGGTTATTTCCTATAAGCTAGTTAGCGATCGCGTAGTTGGCAAAGCTCCTGCGAAGAATTTTATTGGTTATTTGGTGAAGAGATCAGCTGTGCAAATGCTTTTGATGATTCAAAGTATAAAAAAGGGGGTTTTATAGAAATAATTCGAGAATTTAGGCGGTTGATTGCGCAAGGTTATGTCAATAAGAGATGAAGAATTTTGGCGAATTCCAGAGTTGTGCACTGGTGGCTTTGAGCCAAGTGGGAGAGTCCCGCCGCCTATGATTTGGGTTGCATGGTTAACTACTTGCGAGGTTTCTAGTTACTAGCATATTTATGGGTTATCTCAGATATGGGAAAGACCATAAGTGGTAATTTTAGCAAGGGAATTGTTAAAGGGTGCTATGTTTGGCCTTATTAGCTCATGTTCATACTTGGGCAAAGATTCAGAATTTATGCCTTGCATAGATGCGGGTTCCAAGGGAAGTGATTATGTTGGGTAATTTGTCGAGAGGATATTCCTGTGTTATTAGATTCGTGGAGTGATAAGATTTGGGGCCCAGTTAGAGTGGGTGGCTTTTAACAACGGTCCTAGAAGATTCAAAGGGGCAAAGTGTGGTGCCTAATGATTGCGAGCCTGTAAGTACAATTGAGAATCAAGCTTTGTAGCAGCTTATGAGAAGGTACCCAGAATGTTCTATGATGTTTTGGCTTGTAGTGTAGCACTTAAGAGGAAAATGAGAAAGGACTTTAGATTCGTGGAAGGGTTAACAAAAAGGGCATATCAGTTGAAGGTGCGAAGGTGCGCACAAGGAAGATATGAAATGGTTCATGGGATTTGAGACAACACGGTCTTGTGATTCAAGGTCACTCGGAATGAGTGTGGATGGTGTGTGGTAAGTGTTCAATGGAGTTATTATTGTTTTGGTGGCAATCAAGGATAAATTTGACAAAGATGGATTGACTAGCTAGCGTTGAATTGACATATTGATATTAGTGATCAAGCTAGTTTGTGGTGGTATGTGTAAGGCTATCGGCCGATGTAACTGATATTATTCAAGAGTATTCTACTGTTATGGCCCGTTGTGTGCATACAGATCCCGGAGGGGCTATGATGGCTTAGACCACCACTTAGATGTTTGTATATCCTACGGTTATACGAATTTGCCTGGGTGTTGTTATGTTTTTCTTGAAGTGAGTCCAGCTAAAACTTTTATATTATGAAGTGTTAACCTATTAGTGGTTCCAGAGTTATAATATGAATCATGTTCCATCGTATATTGGCATGTTGGATGCAGTGAGTAGTATGGAACGTGAAGTGAGGATCAAGGTTGCAGTTTGGTGCTGGCAAGGATGTCACGAGCTCGGATAAGTACGAAGGGAGTTTCGATGTTTATAGTAGGTTGGTAGTGTCTTAAGTATCACCTGAGATCGGTATTTTGTGAAAAAGGTTTTGCATCCTAGTTAGGGATTCTTGACCATTTTCAGCATTACTACGATCAGTTGTTTGATGTACGGACCTGTTATGTGTTTCGAAAGGTTGTGGGAGCGTGTCCCACAGAAAGATTGTATAAGTGTGGCATGTATTCACTTGATTGATTAAAGATTTAAACCAAGAATGAGGATTGTGGTAATATCATTAATTTGAGAATTTATGCCTGGACGTCACTCTGTTTATTGGGTTATGGACTGTGGAGATTCCCTCCGGTTATGAGGGTTGGTCTTATGTGTTATGAGAAAAGGGGAGTTATTATGGACCTTTGAAAGGTTACTAGCCTAGTTGGTGCAATCAAAAATCGACTTGAGATTTGTGGATGGATTTAAGTGTAATCAATGGCTTTATAGCATGATAGATGTGATCAGATCAGCAATGCGCTCTTTATGGAAGAGTAGTCGTGGTGTTATTTTGTTTTCAGCTATTTCATGTAATGATGTATTACGTTGTGCGAGTTGTGAGACAGCTTGGTGAATTTCTTATGTATTGAGGTTCTACACAGAGATGAGTTTATATGAGCAGTATGGCTCTTGAAATTCAAATCATATATCGCACCTCAATGGTGCTCGAGTTTGTGGATTATAGCATTATATGTCTCCCTAGGTAATGGTCTTATACACTTAGTGTGTTTATGACCGATATTCCGTATTTTGTTGTAATGAGCAGTTTAGCTCGATGTACATCTCCTTATGTGAGTTCTATGTGTGGATCGGGTGGCACGCCGCCATGGGTATGTTACTTGGATCGGGTGGCACACCGCCATGGGTATGTTATTTGGATCGGGTGGCACACCACCATGGTTATGTTGTGTGAATCGGGTGGCACGACTCCATGGTTATGATTGCTCGGATCGGGGTGTGTGCCGTAATGATGTGATGTTCAGTACAGTTCCTCATATCTGTTTATTGTATTCTGTTTCCTATTTTCGGAAGGAAACTCCTATTAGAAGTGCGCCCATGTCGCATGTGTGATTCGCGAGCAGGGTAATCGAAATTCCTTTTCAGAGATCATTTTCCTTTTTATATCGCATTCTAATCAGTAGCCTATTGGCACATCGTGGAATCATATGAGACTTTTGGTCATGTCGGGTTAGCTTATTACCTGAGCGGTTTGTACTGGGTGAGACGAGATTGTTGGATTTGGGGTAAGTGCAATTTGATTACGTGAAATATATTAAGGAGCAAAGATTATTATTTGGTTCAGAATGAGGTAATGTTTCTTGTTAGGAGTATAGAATCAATGATTGGTTGACTCGGCAGTTGAATATGAATGTATACACATCTCTTCCATCGTGGCGGTATTATATAGGTTAGAGTAAGACCTGTGTATGTCGTGGGGTGCGAAGGGAGCATCAGATTAGTAGAATCTCGACTAAGTTGATCAGAAAATGTCATGGTTGACCGGTGAGTAAAGTGATGCTAGGTGCGAATTCAGCAAAGTAATGTAGCCATATTTGGGTACAACGTGTAGTGATTGATGCGGTTGTTTTATGTTGGAAACACGTCGGGCATAGAATTATGAATGTTAGAATTGGGCTCTAAGGCATATTTGCTTAAATAAAAAGGGAATATCTTCAGAATTTATCGAGCTGATGTGTCTAGAAGTTAAACAGTGATTTTAGACTACATCGGTGTAATTCTCAGCACGTTCGAGGACAAATGTATGTATAAGTGGGAGATAATGTAACGATCCGACCGGTCGTTTTGAGCTCAAGCACGTCATTCAACAATATAAGGCCATGAACAACTTCATTTTAGGTATTATGACTCGTACGCACGGTCAGAATCAAATTTCAGGAAGTTCAGAGTTAATTTGGAAAGAGAATTCTCATTTCGGAAGCTTAAAGTTGGAAGAATTCAATAAGATTGAATTTTTCAGTGAACATCCTCGAAATCAGGATCTATGAGTTCCAGCAGGTTCGTATGATGATTTCGTACTTGGGCGTATGCTCGAATCGGGTTTTGGATAACCTGGGAGCATTTTGGCGCCTATTGTGGAAGTTAGCTTTTTGGAAGGAATTTCATAAGTTTGGCTTGAGGTGCATTTCAGTGTTATTGATTTCCTCTTGGGATTCTGAGACTAGGAGTAGCTCCGTATAGTGATTCTAGAGTTTGGAGCGCGATCGGAAGTGAATTCGGAGGTTCGTAGGTCATTTTGGAGTCATTTGGCTAAAGATAGAAATTTGAAGGTTTTGAGAAGTTTGACCGGAAGCGGACTTCTTGTTATCGGGGTCGGAATCCGATTTCGGTAGTTGAAGTACGTTTGTAATGTTAATATGACTTGTGTGAAAAATTTGAGGTCAAACGGACGTGATTTGATAGGTTTCGGCATAAAAAATAGAAGTTTGAAGTTCTAAAGTTCATAAAGCTTGAATCAAGGTGTACTTCATGGTTTTGGTGTTGTTTGATATAATTTAAGGCCTTGAGTAAGTCCGTAATGTATTTTGGGATTGGTTGGTAGGTTTGGTTGAGGTCTGGGGGGCCTCGGGTGGATTCCGGGTGATTAATGAATCAAAATTTGGCATTGTTGGATAGCTGAAGGGTCTGGTTGTTGGTATTTCCGCTTCTGGAGAAATATGGGACCGCAGAAGCAGCCCCGCAGAAGCGTGAAAGGGAGCCGCAGAAGTGGATTTTGGTCAAGGCTCATGGACCGAAGACGCGGTCAAGGTTTCGCAGAAGCAGGGACGCATCTGCGGAGGATGTGTCACAGAAGCGAAAAAGGGCAGCCTAGGGGAGGACCGTAGAAGCAGTATTTTAACGGCACCTGCGGAATCGCAGAAGCGGTTAAGGGACCGCAGGTGTGGAAATTGCTGAGGCAGTGAGGGTGTTTTAAAAATCGGGCTTTGAGTTCATTTCGCCCATTTTTCTCTTGGCATGGGCGATTTTGGAGGGCTTCAAGAGGGGATTTTCGTCTTCAATATCAAGTTAAGTTATCCCCAATATTTTGAGTTAAATACATCAAATTTGTATGGATTTTAGCATGGAAATTAGTAGAAACTTGGGGTTTGAGGGAAGACCAAGAAAATTAATATTCTTGGATTTTGACCACGATTTTGGGTATGGAATTAAGAGAAAATTATACATTTGAGTTCGTGAGTTCTTGGGTAATTCTTATCTTTAAAAAAATCTAGATTATGGGCTCGTGGGCCCGAGGGCATTTTTGTCAACTTTTCGAGCGGGATTAGGAATTGTTATAAATTGGATTATATTGAGTACTTTAGCATATATTGATGGGTTTACATAATTATTGGCTAGTTTTGGGGCGTTGTGCATCGATTAGAGTCTTCGGAAAGGCGTGAAATTCTAGTTATGGATCTTCGGAGCAAGGTGAGTCTCCTTTTTAACCTTGTAAGAGGGAATTATCCTCATAGGTGAGTTAATTAGTTATGTACTCCTATTTATGGGGGCTACATACGCACGAGGTGATGATTTTCCGAATAGTCTAGGATCCAAAAGCATGCTATACTTGGATAAATTGTAAACTTATGGACAACTTGAAATGATTAAATCATATTGAACTAGTAAATGAATTTCTAAAAGGATAAAATTTTATTTTTGTTAAATTGATTAAAGGAGAATTTTCTTTTAGTTGGATAATTATTCCTGGATAAATTCCTAATTGGCTATTTGCGCATGATTTTTGATGTGTACATACGTTGCATGTATGATTCGCGAGCAGGGCTTGTGTTTAAAATTTTGAGCGGCCGAACGCCTCGGCAGATTAAATAGATGCATCTATGATTCGTGCCGTTCGACCCCTCGACAGTGCACAGTTTACATTTCTGTTGGAGCGGGCAATCGACCTCGGCATTATTTGCGCATGCTTGTATTGCTTGCCTTGAAGCTTATTTGCAGTCGTTCCTGCCTCTTCCCAGTTTAAGAATATTTGTATGAATGATGAAAAGGAGTATTTTCCTACAAAAGAAAGAACTGTCTACTTGGCTCACCCCATTGAAATACAATCATGATATAAAAATTCATGGTTTAAAATATTATAGATAAATCATTACTGGACCATTAGTAAGTGTCAAAATTGACCATATCATCTCTAATTCTTCGAGATGAGACATGATACTCATTGGATACATGTTGTTTTCGTACTCATACTACACATCTGTGCATTTTTGTTGCACATGGACATGCATCTCTAGTGGTCTACTGGACATAGAAGTATGGTTGACGCGGAGACTAGGTGAGTTGCGTTTCCTCGAGGCAATCCGCAGCTAGTATAGTCTGCCTCAGGACTCTATTTATTTTCTGTCCAATTGTATTCCAAACAGCTGTTGTACTTTACTTGATTTTCCTTAGAAATTGCTTATGTACTTGTGACACCGGGTTCTGGGATGTATTTGAGTTAAATTAGAAATTTTACAAGTTGTTAAATATTTCATTATTTATTTAGTAGAATATACTGGTATGCTGATTCAATTGTACACAAGAAGTGTTTTTAAAATTATTAAAACAAAATTTTAATTAAATATTTCAGTTTTTCCTGATAGCGGTGTCCGGCTCCACCACGACCCTTAGTGGATTTTGGATCGTGAAAGTGCCTGTCGGGGGAGTCATCTGTAGTGGCATCAAGGTTTGGAATGGCATTATGAATAAGGAGTTGAACATCGGTTGGTAGAACAAAGGAGAGTAAGGTGAGGTCGAAGGTTGGTGGGTTAAAGATGTGTTCAAGGTGAGAGAAGATTCTTGCTAAAGACGGGGGCCGTTGATAAGCTGTCTTAAGGAGAAATGGGATGAGATCTATTGATCGTTCCAAAGGTTTATTTGGTACCCGATTAATTGTCTAGGAGGTACGCTTTTGGCATAAGGACATGTCCTTTGTCAGGCTTTTCTAGGTGGAAGAGTCATGCGGTTTGGATATGTAGGCTCTGGTATGTGGTGGTGTGGCACGAGGTGTACAATATTTACCCTGCAGTATTTGAGTCCATAGGCTGTGAGGATTAGTGGCTAATTCCAAGCGAGACTTGTTAACAATGCCGTATTTTTAGGATATGTTTTGGGAGGCCAATGCCACTATACTTTTTAGGCAGGGTGCCAGTATGCCAATTGAGCAGGTGGATTTTGTGGTGGGTAGATGTCAAACCCTATAAAAAATTGCGGTGGATTTTATCAGTATTTTCTCAAGTTGAGAGAGGTAATAATTGGTTTTGCATGGCGTAGTTGGCAGTGAATTTAGCACGGAGCGTATAAGCGTTGCACGACCTGTCAAATTGAGAAATTTAATTTTCCAACTTTGTAGCCGATTATGCATTCGATCAAGTATATAGTGGTAATCTGAAGATTTGGGATGCAGTTTGGACATAGGGACTCCAAGGTATCTTCCGAAGGTGGATGCAGTATGGATGTTATGGATAGCACTTAAATGGGACGTAGATGCTGGAGTTGCATTACTGGAGAAGAGTAGTTTTGATTTTGCGAAATTTATCTGGTTGCTAGATTGGGAAATACGTTGGTTGAAATGTGCAGAATGGAGGTAGCATTTGCGGTATCTTCCTTGGAAAAAAGGACAATGTCATAAGCAAACAGCAGATGAGATAGTTGGGGGCCTTGTCTCGATATTTTGACGGGCGTCCAGTGTCTCGTATGGACTGTTTCCTCAATCAATTTGATAGTGTTTCCATACAAATAATAAATAAGTACGGGGATAATGGATTGCCTCTTAGAATGCCACGAGAAGGCTGTAAGAGAATTGTAGGCTTGCCATTAACTAAAATAGTTATGAATGAGGTAGTGATACATGATACAATAAGTTGAATAGTGTATGATGGAAAATTGAGTCTCCGAAGAGAGTATCGAATAAAGGGCCATTCAAGACGGTCAAATGCACACTCAAGGTCAATTTTGCGCATCATTTTAGCAAATTTACCTTTAGTTCGGCGGAAGGAGTGTAGGGCGTCCTGGACAATGATAACATTGTCAACTGCTCTGCATCCAAAAATAAAACTACATTGTGTTGGGTTAATAATGGAGGATATGAAGGGGCAGATTCTATTGACTAATATTTTTATAGTGATTTTATATATTGTGTTACAGAGACTAATAGGTCGGTAATTAGTGATGGTTTTTTTTAATCTTAGGAATAAGATCTAGGAAAGTTTGGTTAAGATGTGGTGGAATAGTAGCAGTTTCAAAAGCCTCCAGGCATGTCATAGTGATAGTTGCATGTGTGTGCGTCCAGTATTTTTGAAAAAAGTTAGGGTGGAGACTATCATGTCCAGGCGATTTAAAAGGTTTGAAATAATTTACAGTGTTTTCAATTTCAACTGAAGTTAAAGGTTTTGTTAATGAAGATATATGTGTTGAATTGAGAGTGTTGCATATTAGCGTAGTTGGTAAATCATAGCAGTATGAAAGTTGTGTAGTGTAGACATCCTGAAAATGGTTTTGAATAATGTTGTGGATGGTATCCTGATCAAATGTCCAATTGACTATATTGTCATGCAATCCTAGGATGCGATTGCGTCTACGTTGTTGGGTAGTAGAAAAATATAGTGTTAGCATCACCATCATTTAGCCGTTGAATGCGTGATTTTAGCTTCCAAAAGACCTCCTCATTTATTAGGACGGAGTTAAGGTCGGTAAAAATTTGATTTTCAAGATTATAATGAAATCTGTTTTTTGGTATTTGGTTCCATATTTTGGAGGCCATTAGCCGATCTAGGGTAATCTTTCTCTTATAAAAAATATTTGCAAAAGAATGTTTATTCCAGTAAGTAGCATGGTGTGTGAAGGTATCAAGGGCTTGAAAGTAATGGTGGTTGGACCAGTGTGTTTGGACAAGGAAGGAAAATTCGGGGTGATTGAACCACATGGCTTCTAAGCGAAAGGAGAATGAAGGTTTTGAGGTGGTTCTAGTAAGGTTTAGTAATAAAAGGCAGTGATCGAAGTGTATCCGTGGCAGGTAGAGGACACTAGAGTCTGAGAATAATTGGAGCCAACCGTCATTTGCAAAAAAATTATCTAGTCGTTCTAATATTAATTTACTACGATTATGATGCTTGTTAGACCATATGATCACTTCCTGATGATTTCATTCAAATTTCATGGCCTGATGTAAAGTTGATGCCACAACCCCAACGGCGTGGATCCAGGGTCGCCCCAACAATAAATTGTAGGATGCTGGCACATCTATAACTTGGAAGTCCACATCGAACCAAGTAGTGAGTGTTGGAAACACGTTCTCAAGGCTTTATACTAAAACGTGTGTTCTTATGTGTAGGTTTTGATGAATGACAAACAAGCGCAAATTGATATATGAGAAGTTCAAGTACAAGCGCACAATTGGTGGATAACGAGATTCAAGCACAAGACAAAGTTTTATAGTTTAAATGAGTCGCTCTTAATTGTGATCTTGATCCGACAACTTGACTCATGACATGGCTTCTCTCGTAAAACTATTTTTACAAAATCATGCATATTTAATTTAATGCTAAATGATTTTAAATCATGCATATTTACTTTAGTCAAAATGATTTTTAAACATGCCTCTAAAATTTGGACTAAGATAATCGATTATGAACTTATGATAATCGATTATGTTAAGCCAAGACTGCATGACAATCGATTGTGAACTAAATGACAATCGATTGTGTTAAGGCAGTGAGCATCAGGTTTTTTCAAATCTGCATGACAATCGATTGTGAACCTTATGACAATCGATTGTGAACCTTATGACAATCGATTGTGATGAGGCAGTGTACATCAAAATTTTTCAAAACTCAGAATAATCGATTGTGAAGTTAATGACAATTGATTGTGAAGAGACAGTGTCCTTCAGATTTTTCAAAGTCACAAAATAATCGATTGTGAACTTATGACAATCGATTGTGTTGAGGCAGTGTCTTCCAGACTTTTTCAAAATTATTAAATAATCGATTGTGAGTATAAAACAATAGATTGGCAAGAGGCAGTGTCTAAAATGATTTTCAAAATCTGATAAATAATCGATTGTTAACATTGCACAATCGATTGTGAAGCTGACCGTTGTCGTAAAGTTTTCAAATACCGTCAGGTAATCGATTGTTGATTTTGTACAATCGATTGTTGATATTAAAATCTGGAAAAGATTTTTTGAACGTTGCTGAATAATCGATTGTTGATTTTGTACAATCGATTGTTGAAATTAAAATCTGGAAAGGATTTTTTGAACGTTGCTGAATAATCGATTATTGATTTGGTATAATCGATTGTTTTACGTAAAATCTGGAAATGATTTTTTGAACGTTACCAATAATCGATTATTGATCTTGGACAATCGATTGTTAAGCGTAAAATCTGGGATTGATTTCTGGAACGATTGGCAAACAATCGATTGTGGCTTCTTGACAATCGATTGTCACTCAGTAAAATCAGCAACTCTTAATTGACAATTAGACAACGGTAATGCCAAGTTTTTCAACTATAAATACAGCTTCATTTCAGTGTTTTAAACACAACAACACACAACAACTAATCATTCTATTGCTATAAGCTTGCATACTATTATTTATCATTTTATATTCATTTCAAAAAGCTTTTGAGAGCCAAAGTCTTGTCCATAGTTGTTGTGATCTTGAGCTTACTTCTTTTACTCATATCTACTCATTAAGGAGTGTTTTGTTTGAGTGTTTATTGTTTTGTACACTTGTAAGAGAATTGTGATTCTCTTGTTGTAAGGAACTTGTGTTTCCTTGGTTGAAGTCTTGGAGTGTTGTATCTCCGAGCAAAGGAGTTAAGGCGTGTGTCCTTAAGTTGTAAAGGTTTGTTGAGCACCCGTAAGCTTGACAAGTTAGTGGAAAATCTCGAGAGAGTCTCTCGGGGACTGGACTAGCCACGTGTTGTGGTGAACCAGAATACATCGGTGCGTTCTTTCCTTTTGTTTATTTAACGCACTTAACTATTTCCTGCAAATTTTAATTTCCGCAAGTTTTCGCTAAATTTTATTATAACGCTATTCACCCCCTCTCTAGCGTTAAGCGTATTATCTTACAATTGGTATCAGAGCCCAACACTCTGAAGACTTAACAGTTTGAGAGAACCATCCATGGCTTCTACTCGTGACTCTTTTGCAGGAATTGATGAAGGACAATGCTCCACACGACCACCTCTATTCAACGGTACAAACTACACGTACTGGAAGGAGAGGATGAAAATCTTCGTTCAAGCAAACAACTTTCATCTCTGGAAGGTGATAACGAAGGGAAATCAAATTCCAACCAAAAAGGTTGAAAACGAATGGGTTCCCAAGTCCGAAGAAGAACATGACGCGGATGATATCCGAAAAGTTCAAAATAATGCTAACTTAATTAATTTATTATATTGTGCTGTAAATGCTGACGATTACAGGAAAATATCGTGTTGCACAACGGCAAAGGAAATGTGGGACAAGCTGGAAATTACGTACGAAGGTACTGACCAGGTAAGGGAAGCTAAAATTGATTTCCTAACCCATGCTTATGAATTATTTCACATGAAGGAAGGTGAAAAGGTGGATGAAATGTTCGAACGATTTTCAATAATCGTAAATGACCTACATGCCCTCAAGAAGACATTCACGGATAGAGAACTGGTTCGAAAAATTCTTAGAAGTCTCACTCCGGCATGGCGATCAAAGGCCGATGCAATTCAAGAATCCATTGACGTCTCAAATATCACAATCGACGCGTTAAGAGGTAACCTTAAGACTTATGAATCTACAATACTTAACCCTCTTGTTGATGATCAAATGAGGCAAAGAATAGCGCTTAAGGCAAGCACAAGCCAACCTCAAAACGATGAGGACGGAGACAACGAGTTTGGACTCGTTATCAAAAGATTTCAAAAGTTCATGAGGAAGGAATATGAACGTAAGGGCAAAAAGCAAGGAGAACAAATAAAGTGCTATGAATGCGGAGAAACCGGGCACATCAAGTCAAACTGCCCAAACCTCAAAAAGGAAAAGAAACCTTTCAAAAAGCAACGTGCATATATATCTTGGGGAGGCGACTCCGGAGACGAGTCAAGCGAAGGAGAAGAAGAGGAAAGCGCAAACCTTTGTCTTATGGCACAAGAAGACAAGCAAGATGAGGTATGTCAAATCTCTTCTAAAAACTTCTTTACTCTTGAAGAAATGCGAACTGCTTTTGATGAGCTATATACTGAATTTATTAAGGCTTCAAAAACTGTCAAGAGCATAAAAGAAAATGCTTCTCTAAAAGAAAAAGATTTTCAAAAACAGCTTTCTTTGAAAGAAAAGGATTTAGAAAAACTAGTTTTAGAAAATGAGAAGCTGAAAGAGGAAAACAAGTTTTTCGGAAAAAGAAGCGCCGACAAGCCCGAAAGTTCTATTAAAAACTGTTCTTCTTGCATGCATCTTGAAAATGAGGTAGATAGACTTAAAGGTACCTTAGATAAGTTTAATTCTTCCCACAAAAATTTGAATAAGGTCCTTGTTAATTTGAAATCAACCAAGCATGGCATAGGCTTTAAGAATGAGCCTAAAGAAAAGGTTGACGCCAAACCCCAACCACCTAAGGCTCAACCTAGGATTAATAAAACAAATGCTTATCGTAGAAATAGAAATCCTAGAACAAACATGCATGCTAGACCAAATGTTGAACATTTTAGAAGACCTAGAAATGACTTACCACCTAGAAATGACTACCCTAGAAATGATGCATATTCTAGGCCAAACACTAGAAGGAGTTTTGAACCTTTTAGAACATCTAGACATGACCATTACTCTAGAAATGCTGCTCATTTTAGAACTAATAGTAGGAGAAATGGTTCTCATGAAATGCGCAATAGTCATAATGAAAATAGAGTAATTCATTTTCGTCCATCAAGTTACTATGAACCTAGAAGGATGCATAACCCCAACGTGACTTGTCATTATTGTAGACGCATTGGTCATATTGCTCCTGCATGCTTTACACGACATAGACATATCACTCAATCGCATCATTATAATATGCCTAACCTCAAGGACCCAAAATGGCATGGGTACCTAAAACGCATTAACTTGTTTTGTAGGTATGTTTGAAGGGATCAAGTGTACTATGGTACCTTGATAGTGGATGCTCCAAACATATGACGGGAGACGAATCCAAATTCCTTCAACTAGAACACAAATAAGGAGGAAGTGTGATTTTTGGGGATAACAATAAAGGAAAGATTATTGGCATCGGATCGGTCGGTAAGGATGAAAATTCCTCTATTAAGCATATATTACTTGTGAAAGGTTTAAAGCATAATCTCTTGAGCATAAGTCAATTATGTGACAAGGGAAATCTTGCCCTATTTGATTCGGATGAATGCTTAGTGTTTAGACGTAGTGATTTTAAAATTATCCTTCGTGGTTTTAGAGTGGATAATATTTATATGGTTGATCTTGCAAATTCCTCACCCGAATATGTTGATTGTCTTATGAGTAAAGAGGATGATACTTGGTTATGGCATCGTAGAGTAGCACATATCAACATGCATCTTTTGAACAAATTGATTTCTCAAAACTTAGTTATTGGCCTTCCCAATTTAAAATTTGAAGATGACTCTATCTGTGATTCATGTCAAAAAGGGAAGCAAACAAAAGCATCTTTCAAATCCAAAAATATTGTTTCAACTTCTAGACCATTGCAATTGCTTCACATGGATTTATTTGGACCATCTCGCATTGAAAGTCTAGGAAGAAATCGTTATGCTTTTGTGATTGTTGATGATTATTCTAGATTTACTTGGACTTTATTTCTTGCCAATAAAAGTGATGCTTTTCAGAATTTTGAATATTTCCTTAAACGTGTTCAAAACGAAACGGAAACAACCGTCACTTCAATTAGAAGTGATCATGGGGGAGAGTTTGATCACAATCCCTTTGAAGACTTTTGTGACGAACTCGGCATCGAGCATACCTTTTCCGCTCCATGAACACCACAACAAAATGGGGTGGTGGAAAGGAAAAATAGGTGTCTCGAAGAGATGGCTAGAACCATGCTCGAAGAGGCTAAGATTCCCAAACATTTTTGGGCGGATGCCGTGAGTACCGCATGCTACGTCTTAAATAGAGTATTCATAAGGCCTATACTCATGAAAACTCCCTATGAACTCTATAAGGGAAGGAAACCAAATATCTCCCATTTTAGAGTATTCGGTTGTAAATGTTTTATTCATAACAATGGCAAAGATCAATTGGGAAAATTTGATGCTATGTCCGATGAGGGAATTTTCATTGGTTATTCTTCACATAGCAAAGCATATAGGGTTTTTAATAAAAGAACCGAAACTGTGGAGGAATCCCCTCATGTTGTATTTTCCGAAAATAATGCTCGCTTGGCAAGAAAGGATTCCGGTTTTGATCTTGCAGGTATTTTAGATAGCTTGAAAGACAAAATACAAGAGGAAACACCTAAGGAAAATAAAGATGAAATCTTGGGACAACCAATGGAGGAAGCACCACAATTGGAGAAAGAAACGACAATGCCTAACGAATGGAGGACAATCAAAGATCACCCTCTCGAACAGGTAATTGGCAACGTTGGAGAAAAGGTAAGTACCCGAAACTCCCTTAAGAACACCTTAGGACATACTGCTTTTGTGTCTCAAATTGAACCAACAACCATCTCCGAAGCAATTGGGGATGAATTTTGGACCTTGGCAATGCAAGAGGAGCTTAACCAATTCAAACGGAATGACGTTTGGGATTTGGTGCCAAGACCCGAAAATCATACCATAATTGGTACGAAATGGGTTTTTCGAAAGAAACTAGATGAAAATGGTGTAATCACTAGAAACAAAGCTAGGCTTGTAGCAAAAGGCTATAATCAAGAAGAGGGTATTGACTATGAAGAAACATATGCTCCCGTAGCTAGATTAGAAGCTATTCGTCTATTGCTCGCTTTTGCCTCTTCTATGAATTTCAATTTATATCAAATGGATGTGAAAAGTGCTCTTCTAAATGGTGTTATACAAGAAGAAGTTTTTGTTGAACAACCCCCCGGTTTTAAAGATTTTAAATCTCCCGATCATTTTTTAAACTCAAAAAGGCTCTCTATGGTTTAAAACAAGCTCCCCGAGCTTGGTATGAAAGATTGAGTAAATTTCTATTGGAAAATGATTTCATTAGGGGGAAAGTTGACACCACCCTTTTTGTTAAGCATAAAAACAATGATATTTTATTAGTTCAAATATATGTGGATGATATCATATTTGGTGCTACTAACAATGTCTTATGCAAGGAATTTTCCGATTTAATGACAAGCGAATTTGAGATGTCTATGATGGGTGAGTTAACATTCTTTTTGGGATTACAAGTAAAGCAAATGAAAGAAGGTACGTTCATTTGCCAAGCCAAATATTGCAAATTGCTGAAACGATTTGAAATGAACAATGCAAAAGCAACGGCGACTCCCATGAGCACATCCGATCATCTAGACAAAGATGAGAAAGGTAAGGAAGTCGACACTAAGAAGTATCGAGGTATGATTGGCTCTCTTCTCTATCTTACTGCTAGTCGTCCGGACATCATGTTTAGCGTGTGCTTATGCGCCCGTTATCAATCGTGTCCGAAGGAGTCTCACCTTACTGCGGTAAAACGGATTTTGAAGTACCTTGTTGGTACTACAAATGTGGGTCTATGGTACCCCAAAGGTTCTTCATGCCAACTCGTTGGCTATTCCGACTCCGATTTTGCTGGATGCAAATTGGACCGCAAGAGCACTAGTGGCACTTGCCATTTGCTCGGTAGCTCTCTCGTTTCTTGGTTTAGCAAGAAACAATTAAGTGTTGCGTTGTCCACAACCGAGGCTGAATATGTAGCCGCGGGGAGTTTTTGCGCTCAAATCCTCTGGATGAAACAACAACTCTTGGACTATGGCCTAAGTCTTGATCATATCCCTCTTAAATGTGATAATACTAGTGCCATATGCTTGACGAAGAACCCCGTTCTTCATTCGCGAACAAAACACATTGAATTTAGACATCATTTTATACGAGATCACGTTCTCAAGGGCGATGTCGAAATCGAATTTGTTGAAACCAAAGACCAATTGGCCGACATCTTTACTAAGCCCTTAGAGAAAGAGTCCTTCTTCCGAATTCGTAGTGAACTCGGGATTCTTGACTCCACGTTGATCTAAGTCATGCATTGCATCTTTTTATTTTACATGATTTCTAACTTGAGCGTCGGAGACGTCTAACGAATTTTTGCAGGTATCGCCCTAAAGGTAGGGGGAATTATAAAGCATGACGCGCAATAATCGAGTCTTCTTCAGAAAAAAAAACGGTTTCTGTCGTCTAATAATCGATTATCTCGTATCAATAATCGATTGTTCTGCTATTACTTGAGTTATTGTACTCTCTTTATGTAATCACGTTTTCTTTCTAATAAATAAACAAGTTTTATTTACATCTCTGGCATCTTCTTATATTATTTTTGCTAATGGCAAAAGGGGGAAGATAACGGGTATGCACTCTCAATATTTATAAGCTTAAATTGAGGGGGAATTCATATATTGAGGGGGAACTAATCGCATACTTATTGCATATCTTTACTTGTCTTGAATCGTCATTATAAATTGTTTAAGTTGCATATCCCGCTTAAAGTTTGCCATTATCAAAAAAGGGGAAATTGTTGGAAACACGTTCTCAAGGCTTTATACTAAAACGTGTGTTCTTATGTGTAGGTTTTGATGAATGACAAACAAGCGCAAATTGATATATGCGAAGTTCAAGTACAAGCGCACAATTGGTGGATAACGAGATTCAAGCACAAGACAAAGTTTTATAGTTTAAATGAGTCACTCTTAATTGTGATCTTGATCCGACAACTTGACTCATGACATGGCTTCTCTCGTAAAACTATTTTTACAAAATCATGCATATTTAATTTAATGCTAAATGATTTTAAATCATGCATATTTACTTTAGTCAAAATGATTTTTAAACATGCCTCTAAAATCTGGACTAAGATAATCGATTATGAACTTATGATAATCGATTATGTTAAGCCAAGACTGCATGACAATCAATTGTGAACTAAATGACAATCGATTGTGTTAAGGCAGTGAGCATCAGGTTTTTTCAAATCTGCATGACAATCGATTGTGAACCTTATGACAATCGATTGTGATGAGGCAGTGTACATCAAAATTTTTCAAAACTCAGAATAATCGATTGTGAACTTATGACAATCGATTGTGTTGAGGCAGTGTCTTCCAGACTTTTTCAAAATTATTAAATAATCGATTGTGAGTATAAAACAATCGATTGGCAAGAGGCAGTGTCTAAAATGATTTTCAAAATCTGATAAATAATCGATTGTTAACATTGCACAATCGATTGTGAAGCTGACCGTTGTCGTAAAGTTTTCAAATACCGTCAGGTAATCGATTGTTGATTTTCTACAATCGATTGTTGATATTAAAATCTGGAAAAGATTTTTTGAACATTGCTGAATAATCGATTGTTGATTTTGTACAATCGATTGTTGAAATTAAAATCTGGAAAGGATTTTTTGAACGTTGCTGAATAATCGATTATTGATTTGGTATAATCGATTGTTTTACGTAAAATCTGGAAATGATTTTTTGAACGTTACCAATAATCGATTGTTGATCTTGGACAATCGATTGTTAAGCGTAAAATCTGGGATTGATTTCTGGAACGATTGGCAAACAATCGATTGTGGCTTCTTGACAATCGATTGTCACTCAGTAAAATCAGCAACTCTTAATTGACAATTAGACAACGGTAATGCCAAGTTTTTCATCTATAAATACAGCTTCATTTCAGTGTTTTAAACACAACAACACACAACAACTGATCATTCTATTGCTATAAGCTTGCATACTATTGTTTATCATTTTATATTCATTTCAAAAAGCTTTTGAGAGCCAAAGTCTTGTCCATAGTTGTTGTGATCTTGAGCTTACTTCTTTTACTCATATCTACTCATTAAGGAGTGTTTTGTTTGAGTGTTTAGTATTTTGTACACTTGTATGAGAATTGTGATTCTCTTGTTGTAAGGAACTTGTGTTTCCTTGGTTGAAGTCTTGGAGTGTTGTATCTCCGAGCAAAGGAGTTAAGGCGTGTGTCCTTAAGTTGTAAAGGTTTGTTGAGCACCCGTAAGCTTGACAAGTTAGTGGAAAATCTCGAGAGAGTCTCTCGGGGACTGGACTAGCCACGTGTTGTGGTGAACCAGAATACATCGGTGCGTTCTTTCCTTTTGTTTATTTAACGCACTTAATTATTTCCTGCAAATTTTAATTTCCGCAAGTTTTCGCTAAATTTTATTATAACGCTATTCACCCCCCCTCTAGCGTTATGCGTATTATCTAACAGTGAGAACCCGTAGAACCAAGATATATCATATTAATATTATTAAGGCAGTTTGTAAAAGCAGTAGTACGTGTTGTGTTGGTGGGGTTACCTCCAAATTTATCAACAGCTGTGGTGACTTCGTTCATAATAGCCAAGGTGCTTGATGAGTATTTGCAAATAGTTGTAGGTTTTGCCATAATATCTGACGATTGTAATAAAATGTGATAGCGTAAATTACTCAGACAATCCATGGTTTGGAGGAGTTTATTACCTGAAAAGTAGCATGAATTTCCTGAGTAGTGATTGCCAGTGGATCTACAATGAGTTCATCAGCTTGCCAAAGTACACAGATGCCGCCTGAATAACCCTGAGCAGATACCTGAACAAGGTCTGTGAAGTTGAAGTCGTGAAGCATGATTTTCCATTCATGTTTTAGTAAGACGGAGAATAGTAGGATTGTTCCAATTAAGCAGGAAAAGTAAATTGCGGCGAAATTCTGGGCCATGAGCTCCCCTACAATTCTAAAGCGTAATCTTATAGAACTACGTATTGGGGTTGATGAGTTCCCCCCCCCCCCCCCCGGGGAGTAGTGACATGCCCAGTTGCATGTGGAGTTGATGTTGTTATGGCAAGTCATCCATTGGAGGTGGAACTGCTAGTGTGGGAATCATTAGAACAACATAACGTTGTGCCACATAGTAGGGGTTGAGGCGAATATTCAATGAGGTTGTCTCCAAAGTTGTTGGCGCTTGAATGAGATATCTTCTTTCAACATTTGCGCGCATGGAGATAGTCAATGAGTCTATCAGGTGGAGTGTCTCCACGAATGTCTCTCCCATATTTGGTGTTAGTCTTGCATGGACGGTGCAACTTCTTCCAGTGGTGGTGACAACGATGGCGACGTCAGTGGTGGTGGTGATGGAGAGGAACGGAAAGGTGGAGTTGGGTGTAGAATCGATGGATATTTCTCTTGCATGGGTTGAGGTGGTTACATTAGTGGTAGTTCCTAAAGGTGATGTTGTTGTGGGTCATTGTAGTATGGCTAGTAGGTCAGAGGTTGGAGTGTAGGCCATGGAGGGTGAGTATGAGGTGCCGATACCCAAATATTCCCTAGAGATATTTTATACTCAATACGCCTTAAAAATAATATGTATATGCATATGAGCATACCCAGGTGTTTTGGTATTTTTTTCAAAATTTTTAATGATTTTAAAATCAATTTATTATCTATTTTAATACTACAGAATTCAATAATTATTTCTAAAATTATTATTTTTATGAATAATTCATTTTGCTATCATATTTATACTAAAATGTAGTTTAAATAAGTTTTGAACATGTTTAACCTATTTATTGGGTATTTTAAAGCTAAATTGCATATAATTGCAGTTATAACCTATTTATAATTAATTATATTTTTATTAATATTAAATTATTTTCAATATTTTTAGATTAATATTTATAAATTATTAGTTAGTTCAGTGATTTTAATTTATTTTTAAAATCTTTCTCACCATTTATATAAAATAAGAAAGGGAAAATGGGCTATTTAAAATATGACCCATTTTTATTTTAATTGTAGCCCAAATTGATTCCTTTATTAACCCAATTTGAGACCAACCCAATTCCAACTAAACCCGATCCATACCCATTTAATGATCCGGTCCAGCTTCGATTTGATCAGAGCCGTTGATGAAATGAGATCAACGACCCAGATTTGTTTTCCTAAATTAAAATCCAAACGACCCCCCTAAACCCCTCTTTTCAGACTTTCTCTCTCTCCCTCTCTCTCTCTACGCTAACATTTGCTCTCCCTTCTCTATTGAACCTTCTAGTTCTCTCTCTCATCTCCGATGAAGCCACCGCCTCTCCGGCCACCTGCATCCCCACTTTTCTCGACCATCAGTCGCCATGGAACCTTATCCTGTTAATTCTCTCTAGCTTTGGGACTCTAGAGGCTTCCACCATACAAGATGGTCACCGGAGGCCTTGCCTGGCTTGTCTTCGGCCTTTCTCTGTTGGTTTACAATCCGATGGTACTACGAATACCATTATTAGTGAGTTTCACAACCAGTCCCTTACCTCTCACTAATTTATTGCGAAATCGTAATTTCTGCCTAAGTTTCTCAATCTCTATCTTTTAAAGCAATTTTTAACTTATTCTTTTGTGTTTTGCGCAACCCTCTACTTGATTTCTTTGATTGTTCAAGCTTTCAACGTTTTGTTCTTTTTTCAATAGCTAGGGTTTCTGAACTTCTTTTAAAATCATTATAACTTCTGGTATTATATGTCTGCGTTAGTATTTCTGCTTGTTTGTCTGATTTTCTGGGTTACTTCCCAATTTCTATGAGTTAACTTGTCCCAATGTCCTTATTAGGGTTCTTGGTTTTGTGCCTATTATGTATAAATAGGTCTAAGTGTTTCTATTTACTAATGTTCTACCGATTTTGTGTATCTCTCTGAATCCCTGATTTTTCGTGTGTAATTTCTTTGGAGAATCTCTACTAATTCGAGTTACTACCTTATTTGTGAGATGTTATCCTTACTTGATGATGATTCCCTATAATTTTTCCAATCTTGTCCGTGATTTCCTGAAACTAATTGTTTTCAAATCAGTCTGTTTTAAGCAATATATTTTTCTTTTCTTACTTGTAATTATTTTACACCATCAGTCTTGCAAACACCTTCCTTGTGTGATGTAATTTGTACCGTTTGAGTTGTGACTCCCGAATTGAAGGTAATCCGAGTTTTATATTGATTCTAATAGGTAATCTTTCTATAATTATACTCGATCTATGTGTATTACCTTATTTTCCACTTAATTTGAAAACTATAAGTACCCTACCCTCCCTTCAGCATAACACACCAAAACTCTTCATTGTTTTGACTCTCTCTTAGCATACTTAGTATCCTTTCATGTTTTTCTACACTACCCCCTGTTAACTACTGATTACTCAGTCGGCTTAAACCCAAGACCGAGTAATTGGGATTCTCTTCTATTCTACTTCTCTCTGCACTGCTATTTGTTTGGTCTGCATACTACTGCCTTACTTCCCTTGCATTCTACTACTCTATACCATCTCATATGTGACTGGTATGCTCTCTATTTGATTTACGGCTTCCAAAACAATATGTTTCTATACATGCTGCACTTTATCTTATTTCTTTTGTGATTTTACTTATGGTTTTGTTGTTCTCATTGCAACTGACGTGCCTCTATGATAGTAACTATCCTTCTCTCAATTCAGCATACCTACTGATTTTGATTAATGCATGTTTCCCTACCCCTAGCCCCAGTACACTATTAGTATGTATCGTGAACCCTTTTTTTGTTGAAACGTGGTGTGTTTGTCTATATTCTGAAATTTTTCTTTATTTCCATCCTTGATGTCTGGGTAATTGTATTTCCCGTATGGACTAAATCTCCCCTGCCTGTGTTTTTTTGAATTATATGTCTGAGTTTGGTCTTATTCACCTTCTTACAAGAGTTATCTCTTATGTTGTTTTCTTTAAAAAGTGCTTTTAAAGGGACCATTCTCCTAAACTGTTTTCAATTCGATCTCTTTAACTTTATCTCACACTCTTATGTTGTTTTTCTTTCAAAATTTCCATGAAAATCATTTTTCTAAGTTGTTTTCAACTCAATCTCTTTAAAATCTATGTCATACACTCTCACTAATCCTAAATTTTAGGGTCTACCCCTTTGTGTGAGCATTACCTTAGGTACCGTTGAGTACTCATGGAACTTTGATGCAAAAGGCTGGTAATTCCACACTACACTTGTTCAATCTTTGATATTATTGGGTGCTTGGCATTGACAAGGACCCCAATGGGCCCTTAGGGAGCTTTGAGTTAGGTTGGAAGAATTGGGCTTGGTTGAAGGCTCCCTATAGAGTAACTTCTTATTTTCCTTTTATTGCTATCATGGTTTATAATAATTTGTAAACAACTGATGGGGTTTATAGAGAAATGGGTGGGGATTATGCATGTTTTGGTTTTAATTGATGGGTAAATAACATGTCAATAGGGCTTTACTTTATTTATTTGTGCAATAGAAACCATGTGTAGGACATGCATATAGATATCATGTTTAGGCTCTTCACTTTCAGATTATTATACTCACCTTTTAATCGATTAACAGTTAACAACAACTGTTCCTTTCTTTAAAAAATCTACTACTGCATTTAGAGACCATGTTTAGGAGCTTGTGTGCATTAGATATCATGTTACCTAGGGCTTTTGTTTCATCTAGACTGTAATTACTGATCACCTCACCAGTTGCTTATATAACAATACAAATTTGGGCTAAACCGCGTCCTCTCTTTAAAATTGGATTAATATGCATGTTCACCTTTAATGTAATTAGGGAATAAATAATATACCTAGGCAAACTTTAGGTCGAATCAATTACTTACGCTTATGATTATTCAGCCTCTTTAACTGATAAACTACAACCTTTGTTTAAAATTTATTTTATTAGAACTCCAGTCCCATTTTCGTGCCTTTGTTTTTCTACTAAGTTATTTACCTGCCCAGAATCGTGCTGCTAGTAGGTTGCTGCAAACCTTATTTTCGAAGTATGTTTTAAACAATGTTTGTCTGTATTTTTACTAACTCCTGAACTACTGCAATATTTTATTTCTGAAAATCAGACATTTCTTCAAGGCACTTAATGTTTAAACCTTAGATTTCTTCTGCAGCTTATTTTTTGTCCTTCCTGTTTTAGACTTTGCTTTTAGACCTTAAATGTGTTTAAGACGTGCTAACTGCATGATCAATTGTAGAGGGATTTGTGAGCCGTTTATTTGCTTCTTTGTATTATTCCCTTTATGTGTAGTCCTATTGTTATGAATGACGCCTAGTATTTTGTCCTTTAAACTTAAGGGTTCAGCCCAGTCCTTACACTGTAAGAATAGTGGTCCTAATACCCTCTATGACTTATAGTATGGGACGAGTATAGCACACAATAAGCAATTGTAACCAATCCACACGTTTTAATAATCTTTACGGGGTGAGAAAGGGTAGAATATGGAGATGATGACCGATGCGCTAATATCACGTGCGAACCCTCTTTTGAGGAGTTATTGTTGGATATTGCATTGAAGTGATCCATATTGTTTATATATCTAGGACCCCTTTTTTGTTGTTTGTCCTTGTTTGCTTTCTTTAGAATTGTTTTCAAATTTTCTGCTCTCTTTCTATTTACTTTCACAAGTTTTGATTTATTTGCAACGGTGTATGCAAGTCCTTATTTGAGCCTAGATTGTTTACTTGTAAGGTTACAATTGTAGCATGGCCGGGAACCACACTTGTGGATCATGAGGAGTGTCTAACACCTTCCCCTCGGGATAATTTCTAGCCTTTACCCTAATCTTTGGTCTCTTCATCTCAAACTCTTCTAAAAAAGTGTCCTAATGCACTATAATCATTAGGTAGCGACTCTTCAATTCCGAAACCCAATTCTCGAAAGGGAATAGAGTTGTCCTCCCAAATATCGTATACCCTATTTCAATTGGAAAAAGAGGGCATCCACAGCATGGCGACTCTGATGGGGATTTCTTTAGGCTTTTACTATTGCATGCTACTTGTGACTTTATTATCTCTTTAACTGCCTTTACTTACTGTCTTTATTTCTCTTACTATGAAACTGACTTGGCTCTTCGTGCCTTTCTTTCTTTAATGCTTTCTTTACCGCTTTCCATTACCATTGTTGTATTTACGAGCAATTATTTTAATCATTAACTTATGAACGTGGAAATACATGACAATTTGTTTCATTCTTGTAAATATCATCTTTAACATCATCTTCCACTCGTGCCAAACAAATACCATAGCAACTCTTATAATGAGTGGTTGCGCTCTTCCAATATCATCACCGCCTAAATTTGGAAAAGGCGTATTTGCGATAAAACCAGTCTATCAGCGGTGCATTCGACGGTTCTGTGCCTTTCCTTCTTGAGTTGTCCGCTCAAGGGTACCGGTCTAATACCCCATAGAAATCTCACTCTGTTTAACTGAGCATGCATCATGGTCATACCTAGCCGATTCAGTTATGTTGTCCACATAATAACTCATTAAGATAGCCTTGTCCAAAGTCTACCGAGTTTCCTGGGAACCCAAATGGACACCACCATATTCTATGCATTTATTTGGAGAACTAAATGCTTTTATGCTAATTATTGGTTTAAATAGTCGAGTCTGGTGTGGTAAGGGCCTAATCCCTTGTTTTGCTGCAAATGAGGCACGAAGTCCCCAGATTTGTCATGGTAACCAACATTCACCCAAGGCTGCTGAATTGGTAGAAAGACCTCCACTCTAGTGATTAGACGCTCGTCCACAAGTACTTAGGGAAGTTGCCTTCTCTTCTGGAGATCCAGCCTGACAACAAAATCATAGAGGTTGCAACTCTATTCTGGGATAGTGACAAATTCGTGTTCCGCTTCGGGGACCTTGAAATGACTCCTTTGCTCGAAGAGATAGGAGGGTTAGCTGGTATTCCTTGGGAGACTTCGGGTTCGCGTATGCCAGAAAATCACAAGGGTAAGGGTTTCCTTAAGATGATGGGACTAAATAAAAACCCAGACTTAACCTGTTTGAAAGACTCTTATCCTATTCGACTATCTTTATGAAAGGTACGATCATAGCAAGTCATATGGCACCTACTCATATGAATTTGCTCTTACCTCATTGGGTCATATCCATAGGAGTGTCTTCGTCTTTATGTTATGCTTTTTGGCAATGATAGTGTTCCCTACGAAGAAGGCTAGGATCCCCATCAAACTAGCCATGGTAACTAAGAATTTGATGGAGGGAATTGTCGGGCAGCCTTAAAACATAGTACCTATTATCATTGGTGAGATATACCGAGCCCTGGACAACTGTCAGCAAGGGGCCAATCATTTTGAGGGTTGCAGCCTATTACTTCAGCTCTGGATCATGGAGCATCTCCAAAAAGGTGAATACCGACAAGAGATCTTACGCAGAGACTGGGATGATCACATCGCCTTCTATCAGCCAAATCATATGAATTACATAGCTAACATGTTCGATTAGCTAGAGGACACTGAAGGATGGGTAGAGTTGTTTGAAAATCTGAAAGAAGTCCAAGTGCAGTGGATGTTCGAGTGGTTCCCTACGGAAGAATTCATTGTTCGATCCTGAGACGCACCATTTCTCACACTCATCGGTCTGAGGGAAACTTATCCATACGTCCCCCTCTGAGTCATGAGGCCTGCTGGAAGAAAGTAAATCATACCAAGGGTCGGCAAGATGACTCACTTCAGGGCTGACTTCAAGGACAATGATAGCCCGCACAAGTGCCAAGCTCAGTACATGTGGCACTGCAAAATGATTTTGGGGAAGGATTCTATTGAGCCAGACAGGTATCACGCCAATTGTGCACCACACTACTCAGGTTTGTTGGAAGAAAATCACAATGGTTTGGGTCAGCCCGGGTTCATTCGAGGTCACAGGGTCATCGACGATAAAGCTGAAGCACGGGTTAAGTACAACCAACTGCGCAAGAGAATTTGAGAATGTGAAAGTGAGCACCGGGAAATACAAGAAGCCCATTAGAAGTTGATTGAAGAATAGAAAGATATGGCTGTCAGCACAAACAAACGACTAGGGTATTTGAAGCGGGGCCTGGTAGAGCTGGAAGAAAAATCATCAAGAGAATTGAAGACTGCCAAAACGCTGAGGGAAATAAGGGCGGACATTTGGCCCGAGCCTATCTGCTGCTAGGACTATGCGAGCTGGTGAAAGTTTTTGAGGGAGATAAAGATGTCGAATCCGGGGAAGGTCCATCTGGGACCAAGTAGTTAGGAGTCTCTTATTTCTCTTTAATGATGTAATAAGGCCAATGGCCACTAGTGACATTTTACTTTCTGTTATTTCGTGCCGTTTTGGGTTAATCTTATTTTTATCAATAAAATGAGCCATTTAGAATTATAAGTTCTCCAAAACTATTTGTCGCTAGGCCTACCTCGGGCACAACGAGGCACCCAAATTAGGACATGATTTATATTCTCGCACAATGTGTTTAAATATTGCAATATTTTCTTTTCATAACCCGCACTAACTTATTAACTTTTGTTTTTCTTTTATTTTTATTCCCCTTCCCAAAGGTAATTCGTGCATTCTGGCATCATTATCATATAGTACGAGATCCAAGGGCCGTCCACCTCCTCATTATCCAAGTCCCATCAGAAACAAGAACAAGACTAAAATGGAAGACGTGAACAACATCAGAAAGAAGAACTCGGGTAAATAGACAGTGTTCATATAGGGTAGCCAGATCTCTAAAGAAAGTGCCGCCCAACTTGAGCAGAAGTTATTGAAGTTCCGAGAAGAACTGGATCAAGTTCGGAACTTGGCAACCTTGTCATTTTTCCAAACCAATCCCAATATCAACTTTCCCAACACCCAAAATCCCGCACCTCCACAGAACACCCTACAACCACAGAAACAACCCACTCATGCTCAACATTGCAATTCATGCCACATTCCCAAAAACCCTTCATTGCTCATCCCTGAACCACTAAACACCACAAATGACCCTAACCACAACACTTTCATCTACGTGGATACTGTACCCCACTACACTCAACCAATCTCAAATGTATCCGAGTCTGATGACAAAGACTCTCTTATCAGAAACTTGGTCGCTAAACTCAAGAAGTTGACCAGCCGAGTCCAGGGCATTGAAGGAAACAAAGGTATTGAGGGGCTGAATTATGAGAACTTTTGCATTCAGCCAGATGTTGAACTTCCTGAGGGGTAAAAACCTCCCAAGTTTGAAATGTTTGATGGCGCAGGAGATCCCAGGGTCTATTTGAGGATATATTGTTACAAACTAGTCAGATTAGGGAAGGATAAGAAGATCCGCATGAAGCTCTTTATGAGGAGTCTGAAAGGGGATGCTTTATCTTGGAACATCAGCCAGGACCCAAAGAAGTGGACAAGCTGGGTAGGTATGGTGTTAAATTTCATGGATTGATTTCTATTCAATACAGAGAATGCTCCAGATGTATTCTACATCCAGAATTTGAAGAAGAAACCTACCGATACATTCCGTGAGTATGCTACTCGTTGGAGATCAGAAGATGCTAAGGTCAGGCTAGCCTTAGAAGAGGACCAAATGAACAGATTATTCATCCAGGCTCAGGATCCACAATATTATGAGAGGTTGATGCTGATCGAGGGCTAGAAATTTTCCAATATCATCAAGCTAGGGGAAAGAATCAAGGAAGGCATTAAGAATGGTATGGTTACTAATCTTAAAGCATTGCAGGCCACCAAGAAGGACTTACAGTCTGGTGGCATGTCCAAGAAGAAGGATGTGAGTGGTGTGTTGGTCGCACAGAGGATAAAACCTCCGATAAAATAAGACACTTACCCATCACCTCCACTTACGTATCAGCCTGTCCCAACTTACCAAGAACCTACACCCTCCTATCAAAATCCACCACCCGTTTACCAATCATCTCAACCTCCCACATATCAACCCACCTCACCCAAATAGTCTCAACCTACACCTGTCTACCAAGCTTATAATGCCCAATCCTCTCTCTACCAATCACTTCCCACTCGCCAACATTTCCCTAGACCTAGACCAAATTTTGACCGCAAACCTCCCAGATAATACACAACCATCGCCGAACCAATTGACCAACTGTATGAGAGACTTAAAGCTGCTGGTTACGTCACCCCTATCCCAGCCATACCTCCAGAAAATCCTTCCCAGTGGGTCAACCCTAAAAAGATATGTGTGTACCATTCCTGCATGAAGGGACATACCATTGACGAGTGCCGCTCATTGAAGGAAAAGATTCAAACCCTAATCGATAATAATATCATTGTAGCAAAGGATCCTGCTTCTAATGTTCGCAACAACCCTCTGTCTCACCAGAAATGTGGAGACATTCACATGACCGAGATCAAAGATGACTGGGACCCCAAGGGGTCGATAGGATTGATTGCTGAGGGTGACGAGCCGAAGAAGCCAACAGTCACACTTAACCCAATTGTTGACAAGAACCAGCCCTCGGGGGGAGATGAAGTAAACATGTCTATACCACTCGACTTTGAAGCACCTTCTTTTGCAAAAGTGCTCGGACCAATTGAGGTTGAGTTTGGGGTTCCAAAAGCACCTATGACCTTTGAAGTTGTAGTGTTATCACCAAGGATGCATATTCATGTGGCGATGATAGACGTAGTGCCATTCCACTCAAACGCCATACAATGGGATTACACAACTGAAGCCATGAGGAAAGGGAAAGCCAAAACTGGAGAAGCAATTATTGTGTAGGGTATGACCAGAACAGACATGGTTTACACTTTAGAACACCTAGCTGAGTCCAGTAAGCAAGCCTCTAGATGGCCTATTGAAACTGGGCCTGATGATCTTTGGGGGAAGATAGAAGCAAAGGAGTACTCGGTCATTGAACAACTAAATAAAATACCAGCATAGATTTCCATCTTAGCTCTTCTGCAGAGCTCCGATGTACACAAGAACGCCTTGATGATAATATTGAGTGAGGCATATGTACCCAGCAACGTAACTAGAAGGGAAATGGCTAACATGGTAGGGAAAGTACTGGAGAGTCACCAAATTACCTTCCACGAAGATGAGCTACCCTAGAAGGGATGAGTCACAACAAGGCACTTCACCTCACCGTGCAATACGAGGATTATTTCATTACTAGAGTCCTGATCGATGGAGGATCCAGCCTCAACATATGTCCATTGATAACCCTCAGAACATTGGGAAAAAACCTGCGTAAGATCAAGGATGGAGCCATCAATGTCAAAGCCTTCGATGGGTCCCAAAGGTCCACTATTGGAGACATTAGTTTATGCCTGCAGATGGGGCCAACTTGGTTCGACGTTGACTTTCAAGTAATTGACATCCCAACATCCTACAACTTGCTGTTAGGATGATTGCAGATTCATGCCGTCGGAGCTGTAGCATCAACCCTCACCATGCAGTGAAGCTCGAGTGGAATCACCAAGTTGTGATTATTCATGGTGATGGTAGAAACCCCATATACAGTTGCCAGAACATCCCAATGATTCGAGAAAGAAGGAGAATCAACGGAGAAACCTACCATCACATTGAGCGGGTCAATGTTGTGGACAAAGATAAATGGTACGATAACACGATTGAGAGTATCCTAAATTGGTGTGGATATGAACCTGGAAAGGACTTGGCAAGAACCTCCAGGGAATCACCAAACCCATCAATCTGAAGAAGCATGTACTACTTTTGATTTAAGGTATGAATACACTTGGAAAGAGTTCGATGACTGGTCTCCACCATGGCGCTGTCCCTACTACCCGCTGGAGCATCCTATACCCCATATGGAGCAGACTTTCTGTCTAGAAGACACTATATATGGGTCAGAAGAAGATGAAGCATTGGCAGCAATGAAAAATCTATTTCTGGAGGACGATGATATGGACTGTTGTTATTTCTATATATGGAGGGGAGAAAGGCCCTTCTATACAAGATGTGAACCAAGAAGAACGCCTCAACAATTGGTCGATCAGAACTACCAAAGTTCAAAGAGCTTCGGGGTAGCAAGGCTAAACAAAGCACCATGGATCACACTTTACTTTTTACTAGCTTATTTACTTTCTGTATTTTCTTTAATTTAAAAAAAAGAAGAGCTCCGATGTTCCCAAAACAGTTATGAAATTTATAATCAAAGCATTTCAATTTTCTTATATATCTCGCTCTTATTGAATTTTCTTTTCTCTATCATTTACTTTATTTACACAGCATTATTATTAGTTATCTTGATGATGAACCGATGATTGTGACTTGCAACGAGACAACACCACAAATGGACATAGACTCAGAAGAGGATGATATACCAGATAAAGTCGTTAAAGAGGTTGAGAATTTTGAAAATAAACCCAAGTCTAACTTGGACCGAACTGAGGTCATTAGCTTGAGGGATACAGATGATGTCAAAGAAACATGCATCAGCATTCACCTGTCACCATTAGAAAAGAAAGGGTACGCGGAGTTCCTAAAGGAGTATGGGGAAATATTCGCCTGGTCGTATGATGATATGAGTGGTCTCAATACATCCATTTTAGCTCACAAACTGCCAACATATCCAACATATCCACCCATAAAGTAGAAGCTCAGAAAATTCAAATCTGATATGAGTTTGAAAATCAAGGAAGAAGTCACCAAGAAAGTCAAATCCATGGTACTCAGAGCGGTGGAATATCCGACATGGTTAGCCAACATCGTACCGGTACCAAAGAAGGATGGAAAAGTTAGAGTCTGTGTCGACTACTGGGATCTTAACCGGGCCAGTCCCATAGATGATTTCCCCTTGCCAAACATACACGATCTTATTGACAACTGCGCCAAGCATGAGTTGCTTTGTTTTGTTGATTGTTTCATTGTGTATCATTAGATATGGATGGATAAGGAAGATGTAGAGAAAATGGCTTTCATTACGCCATGGGGAATGTGTTGTAACAAAATGATGCCGTTTGGGTTTGAAGAATGCTGGCGCCACCTACATCAAGGCCATAACTACTATCTTTCACGACATTATACATAAGGAGATCGAGGTATATGTAGACGATGTTATCATCAAATCCAAAAAAGCGACAGATCACATGGAAGATCTGAGAAAGTTCTTCAACAGGCTGAGGAGGTACAATCTGAAACTCAATCCCGCCAAGTGTGCATTCGGAGTTCCTGCCAGAAAGCTATTGGGGTTAATTGTGTATCGCAGAGGAATAGATTGGATCCATCAAAGGTTAAGGCCATTCAAGAACTACCACTACCGAAGAACAAGAAAGACGTGATGAGTTTCTTAGGGAGAATCGATTATATCAGTCGATTCATAGCTCAGTGCACTATCATTTGTGAACCCATCTTTAAGATATTGAAAAAGGACGTTGTTACCAAATGGACTGATGATTGTCATAAAGCATTTGACAGAATCAAGGAGTACATGTCAATGCCGCCAAGTTTTGGTTCCACCCAAAATAGATAGACCTCTATTGCTTTACCTTGTAGTATTGGATGGAGCATTTGGTTGTGTTGTGGGACAACACAATGAAACAGGAAAAAAAGAGCAAGCTATCTACTATCACAGCAAGAAGTTCACCCTCTACGAGGCCCGATATTCTTTATTAGAGCGTACTTGTTGTGCTCTAACCTGGATGGCTCAGAAGTTGAGGCTCTATTTATGTGCCTACACTACTTATCTCATATCTAGAGTGGATCTGTTGAAGTATATCTTCCAGAAGCCCATGCCCACTGCCAAGCTCGCCAAGTGGCAAATCCTGCTAAGTGAATTTGGCATCATCTACATGACTCAGAAGGCAATTAAAGGACAAGCCTTGGCATATAATCTCGCCGAGAATCCTATAGGCAAAGAATACGAGCCTCTAAAGACATATTTTCCTAATGAAGAGGTGTCCTTCATAGGAGAAGATATTGTAGAATTCTGTGATGGTTGGAGAATGTTTTTCGACGAAGCAGCAAATTTCAAAGGAGTTGGCAAAAGAGCAGTCCTAGTTTCATAAACCGGATAGCATTACCGGGTATCCATCAAGCTCAGATTCCCATCCACCAACAATATGGCCGTATATGAAGCATGCATCTTGAGGCTCAAGATGGACATTGATATGAACATACAGGAGTTGCTAGTGATCGGGGATTCAGACTTGCTCATACATTAGGTCCGAGAAGAATGGGCAACCAAGAACTCTAAGATACTTCCTTACCCGCATCACATACAAGAATTGAGGAGGAGATTCACAAATATAGAATTTCAGCATATCCCCAGAGTGCGGAATGAGTTCGCTGACGCATTGGCTACTCTATCATTCATGATCCAACATCCAGATAAGAATTTCACTGACCCTATTGATCGCAGCAAACCCAACCTTACACAATGGTAGGAAGAGCAGGCGCTAAAACTTTTACCCGAATAGTTGTATCAGGGCCGATTTTCCACAGGGAGCTTGGAATGGAGTTGCGTATTTGTCTAGACAAGGAATACATTTGTGCTCCTAATTGCACTCCTAACATTTTTGGGGTTTTGTTTATCAACTACTACTATCAACTACAGATTAAGACAAATGTATGCTAAAGGGATAGTTTCTAAGTTGTAATTAATATAGAGAAAGGCACTAGGTTCGTGGAATCACCTTGGTGGTTAACTAACGGGTAGGAACTATTAATAATAGATTGATATAATTGGTATCAATGTTATAACCATTGCACAACTGTACCCACTCTCACACCTCTCAGTAGAGAGAGCCTTTTTGCCCAATTGACTCTCTCAAGACCAATTGGGTAGGCCAATTAGATCAAGCAACTAGGGTTCAAGTAGGGTGATTACTCTCTCGAGATTTAACCCGTTAATTGGGACTACCATTTCTCATGGGTCCATCCCAATTCCTTGTTGGGTTAGTTTTGGGGTCATAGACTCTCTTTCTCAATAAGAATCAAGACACACTAAGCTAGAATCAATATTTACAACCACCAATCCTTAATTAAAGCATAAAATTAACCCAAATAACAAATACCCACTATCAATCTACCATTAAGAAGCAACACCCATCAATTATACACACTAGGGTTGGGCTACAACCCTAGCTATTGGGTTTAGCTAGACATAATTAAAGAAGAAACAGAAGAAATAGAAGAAGAAACAAGCATATTAATTAATTGCTAATGTTAAACTACAATAATCTATGAAGAAATAAAGGTAAAATGCCAAAATAGGCTAAAACATATGTCTCACGGGTGCAGAAGATATCTAATGTTCCAAACTTGACCTAAAATGGCAAATGTTCTATTTATAGTGGGCTGAAAAAACTGGACAAAAATACCCCTGTGGGGTCAGTACGGACCGCAAAAACACGATCGCGGACGCACTCTACTATTTGGATTCTAATTCTTGTTCTCTGAAATAGGTGATGCGGACCGCATAAAGTTTTGACGCAACCGCATGGAGACCAGCGCGGACCACGTAAACCTGTTGTGCGCCCGCATGAATGGCTTGTGTCTGAGCTCTGAACTCCTATGGTGCGGCCGCGTGACAAGAAGGTGCAGCCACATGGGTTGGACGCAGGCCGCGTGAATTTAACCGCGACCGCGTGGATGGACTTGTAACTTGTGCCTTCTTTGAACTTATCTAATGCGGCCGCATGAAATGATAGTGAGGCCCGCACCAAGCTATAAATTTCATCACTTCAACGATCTTTGACACTTGAGCAGGTTTCACTCTATTTTGAGCCGATCTTTGACGTTTGTCACTTTGTCGCTCAAACCTGCAATCAAGTGCAATCTGTAAGCACTTTGGGACTATTTTGTAGAAAATTATACTCAAAGCGTAGGCAAGTATGGGTATAAAACATGTTAAAATTCTACTTATTAACTCCCCCAAACTTAAGCCTTTTCTTGTCCTCACGCAAACAAAATAAGACCCACCCCTCAAAGGAAACATCCAAGCAATTCTAGCTCATCCTAAAGTAACCTCAACAAGCATCAATTGGGACTAACAATTGCCCTCAATACGAAAGCATCATTAACACATTTTAAACTTTGAAAACTTGTGGATCAAGTGTGACACAAGAGAATCAAGAGTTGACACATATTATCAAGGAACTTCCTCAATTACTTTGGTCATTATGGAACCCAAACTCATACATCTTTAACTCTCCCTAAGAGAACCTCACCTTTTTAGAGTATTGACACATAAACCGAGTGTTGATACCCAATTTTTTTCATATATATTTTGCACCCAAAATACTTTAAAAATAGTATATGAATGTGTATATAAGCATTCCTGGAAATTTTGGTATTATTATTATTTAATTTTTAGGATCTTTAAAATCAATTTACTGCCTATTTTTGACAGTATAAAGGCCAAAATTATCTCCAAATTATTTACTTTTTAGTGAATAATGTGCTTCACTCTCTTATTTACAACAAGATATAATTTATGTAATGTTTGCACATTTTTTACAAATGTTTTTGGAATTTTTAAAGATAATTACATGAAATTGCAATTATGGCCTATTTTGCAAATTAACTATGTTTTATAGCTATAAAATTACTTTTAATATTTTTAGACTGATATTTATATGTTATTAATCAGTTTTATGTGATCAATTTTACTTTTTTAATTATTTTAGCTATTTCATAAAATAAATTGGGAAGCATTGGCTATTTAAAAGTTGGCCAGATTTCGTTTAAAATATATCCCAAATTGCACCCTGTTCCAGCCCAATTTTAAACCCAATCCAAACGACCCATACCCGTTCAATTTTACCCGATCTATCTTTGACTTGATCTGAGCCGTTGATCAAATGAGATCAACGGCCCAGATTAAGTTACCATAATTAAAACCAAATTACCCCCTTCCAACCCCTCATTCTCTCAGACTGGTCTCTCTCTCTCTAACCCTTCGTCTCCAAGTTCTCTCTAGATACTTTCGTCTCTCTCACTTCTTCGATGGCTTTCATCGTCATTGCGGCCACCTCCACCCTCATTCCTCTCGACCACCATTCACCATGGTACCTTATCTCATTGTTTCTCTCTCAAACTCGAAGTCTGAAGCTTCCACCCTAGAAGACGGTCGGTTGAAGCTCGACTGAGTCTTTGCCGGCTTTTCTCCGGTGGTTTTTGCGCGATAATGCTCTCTATGGAATTATTTATGAGTTTCACGGTCAGGTTTCCCCTTTCTTTTACTCGTCTACAAACCCTAATTTTTCTACTCAATTCTCTTTAACTTTTGTGCTTTAAAAATGATTTTCAGTTTGATTCTTTGTCTTCTACTCTAATTTTCACTCAATATCTCTGATTAATTCAAGTTTTCCGATGATTTTACTCTTTTTCAAATTAGGGTTTCTGACCCCTTTGTCAAAATTGCTTCTCCTACTTTTCTGGAGTATTATGTGTTTGTTTGTGTTTGTTTGTATTTGTTTGTGTTACAAGTTTGTTTGTTTCCTTGTTAATCCGAGTTTCATGCTTTAATTCCTTTCTAGGGTTCCGGCCCTTTACTGCTTCCATGCTTTCTTGCCTAAGGTTCTCTGATTTTCATGTCTATTGGGCTTTATAGAGCCAATTGTGGTTCATGCAGTATTCTACTGATTCTGTGCATCTCTTTGAATCCCTAATTTGTATGACTTTTCTTTAAAGGTTCTTACACTGATTTTGAATTATTTCCTTACTTGTGAGATGCTCTCTATACTTGATTTTGTCCGTGATTGTCGACGCCCCCTTTTTCAAAGTCGAAATCGGGTTTTACGACATTATGGGCGAAAACAACTCTATTTCCCGTTTGGGAATTGGGTCATGGAAATTGGAAGAGTCTCCACCTAATGATTATAGTGCATTAGAACACTTTAAGATGAAGAGAGTGTTTTGAGAGAAAACCAGAGTTGGGTAAGGGCTTGAAATTATCTCGAGGGGAAGGTGTTAGGAACCCCTCAAGATCCACAAATGTGGTTCCTGGCCGTGCTAATTGTGGATTTATAAAGAAGATGAAGCAAGTAGACACATGAGGTACACGTATTCACATAATTTGAGAGATTTAAAGAAAAGGACATAAGTTTGAAATAAAAGAGGGTTAGTTTGGAAAGCATTGATAAAAAAACATTTAGATAAAGCACGTAAGAGAAAAAAGGGTCCTAGTCTTGACTATAATATGGATCATTCGATGCAATATCTAGCGCATATTCCCAAAGAGGGTTCGCTTCATGATATTATCGCATCATCATCATCTCCATATTCTACCCTTCCCCATCCCGTAGAGGTTATTTAAGCGTGTGGATTATTCACGAATACCTATTGTGTGCTATTACCCGTCCCATTCTATAGATCCTAGAGGGAACTTAGGATCACTATTCTTATAAGGTAGGAACTAGGCTGAACCCCTAGGGTTAAAGGTTAAAATGCTAGGCGACATACAAAAGCAAATAGTACTTGCACGTAAAGGAATCATGTAAAACATATAAAGGCTCAAATATCCCTCTATGAATGAACACGTAATGAGCACGACTCAAACACATTTGAGGTCTAGGGAAGAGAGAGTTTATAAAACTAGAGTACAAGTTGTAACAAAAACAGAAACTAGAATGTTTTGCAGAAAAGAGTTGTGAGAAAAGCGTTCAGAAACTTTAAAAGCAGTAGCAGTTTTTTGTGAATCTGCAGAAGTCATATAATGGCATTTGCGAAACATATGGTAGAACAGTTTCCGGACGGGCGGAGTAAAAATAAGTGTGAAGGCATTTTTTAAGATTGCAAAAGTGTAAAGAAAACATATCAGTTTTTGAGCTTTCAAAAATTACAGTATTTAGATAGTTGACAAAATAGTAGTCTAATTCAGGACGATAGAAACCTTTGCATAGACAGTTTAAAATAGGGCAGAAGTATAAAAATTTTAGAGAGCTTCATAGAAAAACAATTCAAACGAAGGTGGATCAATTAGAACACGACTTAAAGACTATTAGTAAGTTTTTATTCGGCCTAAGGCTTGCCTAGGCGTTACTAAAGATGGTGAATATGCACATTCGTTTCCAGTTTTAACAAAGAGTTGTTAACCAATTTTTACCCAAATTAGTAGAATGTTAAACATTTGCAAGTAAAAATCCTAAAGGCATGATATCTAATGCACAAAATTCCTAAAAACATGGCATCTAAATGTAATGGAGATGACTTACTGATTATTGATTGTTTACGATTATGAAATATGTACCGAATACCAATAGAGAGTGAAAGGCCTAGAAACATGATTTCTATATGCACCGATGCATGTCCTAAAGCATGGAGTCTAATGCACAAGCAAGTAAATAAGCCCTATGGACATATTTTCTACCCATCCCCTTAACTAGGTATGCATAACCCTCCCAATTTCACAATAAACCACATTATTCTTTTATAAGTTATAACAGACCAAGTAATTAAAAGTACAACAGTGATAAAAAAGAAGAAGTTATTCAATAGGGAGCCTAAAGCCAGGCCCAAGATCACCAACCTCACTTCTTTCTAATTTCACAGCCAATACCAAGGTTTGGGTGCGGCAAAGCTCCCTAAGGGTTCGTTTGAACCCTTGGCCAATACCAAGCACCCAAAGATGTCCTAAATGGATAGTTTCAAACAATTATAGCCAGCCTTGGGCATCAGAGTTCCATGGGTGCTCGGGGCTCCCATGCAGTTCTTACACCAAGGAGGTAGGACATAGGGTTCTAAGAGTAGTGAAGTTGGGACAGTACTTTTAAAACAATTGAGAGTCAGTTTAAAAAAAAGAGCTGAGAAATAGTTTGAGAAAGTAGTTTAAGAAAAGTTGAGAGTCAGTTTAAGAAAAACAGCAGAAAGATTTGGGAGACAGTTTATGAAAATAGTTTAAAAGAGTTAAAAGAGTTGAAAGGAATTCTTTTAAAATCATTTATACTAACCAGTTTAGAACAGAGTATTATACAACCAGGGGCAAAGGGGGAGGGAACAGATAAAGTACAAGGATCTACTCACACACAGGCAAACATAATGAAGGCATGTGATCTGACCTAGTTGTAGAACAAATAGGGGTTCAGTTCTTACTGTACAAAACCCCAATACATTTAACCTCAGGAAGAGATATCAAGTAGCCAAGCAGCCCTGGACACATGGTAATAGTGTACAAAGAAAAGTAAACATTGATTGAGACAGGGAAGGGGTAAGGGGAGCATGCTAATCTAAGCTAAATAGGCTGGTAAGTGTATACTAGTGACAACAGGAACAACAGAACCATAGATAAAAGCACACAAGAAACAAGAAGAAATGCAAAACTAGTAAAGGCATGTTGTTTTGAAAACTGTATATTAAATAGGTAACTTACCAGTTGCAGACAAGAGAACACAATAACAAGAAGCAGTAGTGCACAAAGAGAGCAAAGTATGCAGATAATGAGAGCAGCAAGGTAAGAGCAGCAGTGTGCAGCAAAGAGAGCAGCATGCAAACCCAATCAAATAGTGCAGCAGAACCTTAGTAGTGCAGAAGTAAGCATCCAAGATTACTCAATTTTGGCTTTCAGCCGATTGAGTGAGAGAGTTTGAAGAAAAGAAACAAAATAGTAAAGAGATAGAGAGCACTGAGTGTTATTGAAAGAAAGTTCAGAGAGACTGTAGTGTCTTAGTATGAGAGATATGCAATGTATTAGTGTCTTTCAAAGAGAATGGGGGGAGGGTACTTATATTACTAAAACGAATGAACAAACAAGGCACCAAACATAATTAAAGAACGAGCATCAATCACAATCCTGTCAATGTAAGGATTTCCCTTTAATTAAGGAGTCCAAGACAAACGGTAACAAGCAGTGGATTTAAAAAAGGAAAAGAATCAATCAGACTCTACATTTACCCTAGTAAGAGCACATAATATGCAATAGGGGTTAGATACATAATAATTCAAGTAAGGAAAATATATGCTGGCGATTTTGAAAGCCTATTTATGCACAAATATGGTAAGGGAATACAAATTAATTCTGTCAATTAGTCAAAGAATCATGGACAAAACCAAAAATCAGAGGGAATGCCTATAAGTAAGGAAAACACATCTAAAGAAGGAAGTAATTCAAAAAAGAAATCAGTGTAAAATGTCTAAGGAAAATCATATACAAATCATGGATTCACAGAGATGCACAAATCAGCAGAATATCACATGAGCGATGAACAATTAGATTTATAAAGTATAGTAGACATGAGAATCAGAGAACCCTGAGCAAGGAATCACGGAAGCAACAAAGGGTCAGAACCCTAGCAAGAAACTAAAGCAGGGAACTCAAATTGACAAGGAACCCAGACAAACTCGTAACACAAACAAACACATAATACTCATGAAAAGCAGAAGATATACGATTTCGAAAAGGGGTGAGAAACCATTGCCAGAAAGTTTAAGCATGGAACTCAAAATTAATGAGGAAACTAAATGCTCATAACACAAATAAACACAAACAACCACATAATACTCAAGAAAAGTATGCGATATAGCGACTTTGAAAAGAGTCTGAAACCCTAGTTTGAATAAGAGGTACAGAACATTTGAAAAAATTCGACGTAACCAAAGATATCGAGTAAGATGTAGTGTAGAAAATAAAGATTAAACCGGAAATTGCTTAGAAAGACTGAAGTTTAAGAGATTAGGAAAAGCAAATTAGGGTTTGCAAAATAAGTTAGGGAAATGATAACCTGGCCGTGAAACTCGTATACAATGCTATAGAAGGATTCATCGGACAAAAACCACCAAAGAAAAGGTCGGAAACAGACCCACATAAAGCTTCAGTGACCCTTTTCATGATGGAAGCTACTGGCTTCAAGCTTCAGAGAGAAAATAGCGATATAGGGACTCCATGGTTGCTGGAGATCGAGAGAAGTGAGGGAGGAGTGAGCCGGAGAGACGATGGTCATCATCAGAGAAGACGGAGAGAACCAGAAGGTTCTAGAGAAATGAAATATTAGAGAGCATAGGTTAATAGAGATAGATAGACTGGATGGTGAGAATGAGGGTTGGGGGGGTGTTGTTTGATTTAATTATGAAAACGAGATCTGGGCCGTTAATCTTATTTGATCAACGAGTCATACTAAATCTGAGGCGGGTCGGGTAAATTAAAGGGGTGTGGGTCATTGAATTGGGTTGGGAATTTTGGGCTGAAAATCGGGGTTTAATTGGGCCATATATTAAATAAAATGTGGCTATCTTTTAAGTAACCAATTTTTCCCAAATATAATTTTATAAAAATAGCAGGCGATTTTATAAAAAATTCAATAAAATTACTGAGATACTAAAATAGGTTTAGGAACTGATTAATAATATCAGGAATGATTTTACGCTTGAAATACTTATTAAATTGAGAAAATAGGCTAACATAATTAATGCAATTTTAGTTTCAAACTACTTAATGGCATTGTAAAATCTTGTAAAAATTATATAAATTATATTTTTATGCAAATGAGACAATAAAATAATTTATTTACTAAAATAGCAAGGTTTGATACCAAATATTGAATTTTATAGTACAAAATGAGCTGTAAATCAATTTTAAAAATGCTCGAAAAATCATAGAAAATACCAAACCCTTTGTGGATGCTTATACATGCATTTATTTTGAAATTATTTTGGGTACAAAAATACGTAGAGAAAAATTGGGTATCAATAGCTGCCCCTCTTTTCCCTAGGAGGATGAAAGATTTGTCGATAAAGATAAGATGGCCAATTTTGACTCGAGGTGACAATTGTAAAAGAATTTTGACCGTGCTCCAGTTTCTGAGCTGCGTACATATTCCTGGACTTACAGGAATCAGGCCGTATGTAGTCCAGGAGCCATTGGCGGAATATGCCAATGAAAAATTTGAAAAGGTGGACGCAACGGGGTTTGAGATTTTGGCAAGGGTTCGAGGATCGGACGAGCCGTAGAGAACTGGAGCGGGAGTGCTCCTGCTGAGACCGCCGGTGTACCTACAAATGAATGATGTGTAGATATTTTGGCATAATTTAAACATGATGCAAGTTCCCATTTGACCATGAATGCTGTCTTGAGACGATTAGGATGGCGTCCTGAAACCATGACGTCCGGGCTATGAAGAGCATAAAAGTAAAGATTCACAGGCCATGCAATGGTGTTCTCGGACCATGCAAATGATGCCTCTAAACTATGACACCTTTGAACCAATTGGCGATATTTCAGCCCATGAGAAGATGGAAATATAGGCGACGTTTCAGCCACGGCGAGAATCTAAATGTGGGGCGACGATATTTTAGCCAAAGATGCTAAAAATAGAGGAGACAGAGCTTAGTCTCGGAAGGCAGATGGTAGCCTTATGCAAGAATGAAAGATGGAGATAGAGCTTAGTCTCGAAAGGTAGAAAAATTGCCTTATGTAATGATGGAGGCAGAGCTTAACCTCGGAAGGCAGAGAATAGCCTTATGCAATGATGGAGGCAGAGCTTAGCCTCGGAAGGTGGAAGATAGCCTTATGCAGGATGGAGGTAGAGCTTAACCTCGGAAGGCAGAGAATAGCCTTATGCAATGATGGAGGCAGAGCTTAGCCTCGGAAGGCAGAAGATAGCCTTATGCCGGATGGAGGTAGAGTTTAACCTCGGAAGGCAGAGAATAGCCTTATGCAATGATGGAGGTAGAGCTTAGCCTCAGAAGGCAGAGAATAGCCTTATGCAAGGGTGGAGGTAGAGCATAACCTCGGAAGGCAGAGAATAGCCTTATGCAATGCAAGATAGAGATAGAGCTTAGGCTCTAAAGGCAGAAAAATAGCCTTATGCAATGATGGAGGCTGAGCTTAGCCTCGGAAGGTAGAAGATAGCCTTATGCAAGGATGGAGGTAGAGCTTAACCTCGGAAGGCAGGGAATAGCCTTATGCAATGCAAGATGGAGACAGAGCTTAATCTCGAAAGGCAGAAAATAGCCTTATGCAAGGATGGAGGTAGAGCTCAACCTCAAAAGGCAGAGAGTAGCCTTATGCAAGAGTGAAAAAAATATAAAGGAGAGGATGGTGGTGATTTTCTTAGCTGATAGATGATTGCGATATTGATGACTGCTGGGGTAGCATTGAATGTAGATAGTAAGCCTTTGTCAGGTAGGTAGTGGCTTTGTTTTGTAAGACTCCTGCATCGCCTATTTGCACCCTGGGTTCCTGTATCCATAGAAAAATTGTGAGTTCTGTAAGGGGGAGGTTAGTTCGCATCCTTTGACCCGTGGCGTTCTGTACCCCTTGGGGCAGCGTTGCTGAACGATAGCGATCCAAATGATTTTATGCAAAATTTTGGCAAATATGATGCAAATGTATGTATATAAGTAAAGGAAAAGATAGTTTTTGTTTTATGATGAACCACAACTGTAACGTGGTTCAAGGCACGACAACCTCGCTGGCTCCGGAATTTTGAGGGTCCTCCTAAAAATTCTGCCCCAGTTTACTGGGTTGGTGCTGTTACGGCGGCGCTAAATGACTGAAAGCGGATTGATCCTAGAATTTTGAGGGTCCTCCTCAAAATTCTGCCCCAGTTTACTGGGTCGATGCTGATACGAAAGTTGGCAAGCTGACTTCGGAATTTTGAGGGACCTCAAAATTCTGCCCCAGTTCCAAATGCGAGGGAAAATGGAATTTTATAAATGATGTGACCGAACCCATAGGGCTGCCTACGTATCCCCTCTTAAATGGGAATCAGGTCATATGTAGTTCAAGTTACATCATAAAGAAAGTATAATGACTAAATGTAATATCTCTTCACTACATCTGAATTGATCGGCTTTGGCCAGATTTGTCCATCTATTTCTACAAGAATAAGGGCTCTTCCAATTAGAACCCGGTGAACCATGTACGGACCCTGCCAGTTGGGAGAGAACTTCCTTTTGGCCTCATCTTGATGCGGAAATATCTTCTTCAACACCAGCTGTCCTGGTGTAAACTTTCTCGGTCGAACTCTCTTGTTGAAAGCCTTAGACATCCTGTTCTGATATAATTGTCCATGGTAGACGGCGTTCATTATTTTCACATCTATAAGGTTGCTCGTATCGAACCTTCACCCATTCTACATCATCTAACTCAGCTTCTTGTATGATTCTTAAGGATGGAATATCTATCTCGGCAGGAATCACTGACTCTGTACCATACACCAGCATGTAAGGAGTTGCCCTGGTTGATGTGCGAATTGTAGTACGATATCCCAATAGAGCGAAAGACAACTTCTCATGCCAATGCTTATTTTCCTTAGTATTTTCTTGATGTTCTTGTTTGTCGCTTCCACGACTCCATTTATCTGAGGTCTATAATCTGTAGAGTTCATGTGCCTGATCTTGAAAGTTTCACACATCGCTTTCATTAAGTCGCTGTTAAGATTGGAACCATAATCAGTGATGATTGACTATGGAACACCGAACGGACAGACAACCCTATCTCGGACAAAGTCTGCCACGACTTTCTTGGTTACTGCCTTGTATGAAGATGCTTCAACCCATTAAGTTAAGTAGTCAATCGCCACTAGAATGAACCTGTGTCTGTTTGATGCGGCAGGCTCGATTGGTCCAATAACATCCATTCCCCAGGCGGCGAACGGCCATGGCGAGCTCGTTGCAGTGAGCTTGTTTGGAGGTACCTTTATCCTATATGTATGTATCTGACAGCGGTGACACCTTCGGACATACTGAATGCAATTTGTTTCCATGGTTATCCAAAAATATCCTGCTCTGAGTATCTTCTTTGCTAGAAAAAATCCATTCATGTGTGGCCCACAAGTCCCTGAGTGCACTTCTTCCAATAATTTGGTTGTTTCTCTCGCAGCGACACACCTTAATAGTCCCAGATCGAGAGTCCCCGATACAGGATTCCTCCGCTGTAAAAGAAATTGTTGTACAACCTTCAAAGCGTGCGCTTCTGAGTAGCATTAGCAAGCTCTGGATATTCTCCTGTTGTTAGATATCTTTTGATGTCGTGGAACCAGGGTTTTCCATCGACTTCTTCCTCAACATGTACACAATAAGCCGGTTGATCCTGAATTCTGATCTGGATAGGGTTGGTGAACTTGTGTCTGGATGGTGAATCATGGATGATAAAGTGGCTAAGACGTCAGCGAACTCATCTGTATTCTTGGAACATGCTGGAATTCTGTTTTTCTGAACCTCTTTCTCAACTCCTTTATGTGATGCAAATAAGGGAGTATCTTGGAATTCTTGGTTTCCCACTCTTCTCGGACCTGGTGTATGAGTAGGTCTGAATCCACAATCACTAGTAGCTCCTGGATGTTCATATCAATGGACAATTTAAGCCCTAAGATGCAAGCGTCATACTAGGCCATGTTATTAGTGCATGGGAACCTGAGCTTGGCGGATACCGTATAAAGCTGACCGGTTTGTGATACCAGGATTGCTCCAATACCAACTCCTTCGAAATTCGCGGCTCCGTCAAAAAACATCCTCCAACTGTCCTAGGATTCTGCAATATCTTCTCCTATGAAAGCTATCTCCTCTTCGGGAAAGTATGTCTTCAATGGTTCATATTCCCCTTCCACAGGTTTCTCCGCAAGATGATCTGCCAAAGCCTGTCCTTTAATTGCCTTTTGGGTGACATAGACAATGTCAAATTCACTCAACAAAATTTGCCACTTGGCGAGCTTGCCGGTGGGCATGGGCTTCTGAAAGATGTATTTTGATGGGTCCATTCTTGATATAAGGTAGGTGGTGTAAGCACAAAAATAGCTCCTCAACTTCTGATCTATCCAAGTTAAAGCACAGCATGTGCGTTCTAGTAAGGAATACCGAGCCTCGTATGGGGTAAATTTCTTGGTGAGGTAGTAAATAGCTTGCTCCTTTCTCCCTGTCTCATCATGTTGTCCCAAGACACAACCAAATGCTCCATCCAAAATCGCAAGATAGAGCAATAAAGGCCTCCCAGGCTCAGGAGGAACCAGGACTGGATGCGTAGACAAGTATTCCTTGATCCTGTCGAAAGCCTTTTGACATTCATCGGTTCACTCGGTGGCGGCATCCTTCTTCAGCATCTTGAAGATAGGTTCGCAAATGACGGTAAACTGAGCTATGAACCAGCTGATATAGTTAAGTCTCCCTAGGAAACTCATTACCTCTTTCTTGCTTTTCGGCGGTGGAAACTCCTGAATATATTTGACCTTTGATAGATCCAGCTCAATTCCTCGGCGACTTACGATGAAACCCAACAATTTTCCTAGAGGGACACCAAATGCACATTTGGCGGGGTTCAGTTTCTACTTATACCTCCTTAGTCTGTTGAAAAACTTTTGGAGGTCCTTCGTGTGATCTGCAGCCTTCTTGGATTTAATGATGACATCGTCCATATATAACTCAATCTCCTTGTGTATCATGTCATGAAAGAGGGTACCCATGGCCCTCATGTAAGTAGCCTCCGCATTCTTCAATCCGAACGGCATCATTCTGTAGCAATACATCCCCTAAGGCGTGATGAACGCCATTTTTCCTGCATCTTCTTCATCCATCCATATCTGATGATACCCAGCGAAGCAATCGATGAATGACTACAACTCATTCTTGGCGCAGTTCTCGATCAGAATGTGTATGTTTGGTAAGGGAAAATCGTCTTTGGGAATGGCCCGGTTGAGATCCCGGTAGTCGACACAAACTCTAACTTTCCCATACTTTTTCGGTACTGGCACAATGTTAGCTAACCAAGTTGGATATTCTACCACTTGAAGAACTCTGGCTTTGACCTGCTTGGTAACCTCTTCTTTGATCTTTAGACTCATATCTGGCTTGAATTTTCTAAGCTTCTGTTTTACCGGTGGACATGCAGGATCTGTAGGTAGTTTGTGAGTGACGATGGACGTGCTGAGACTGGTCATATCGTCATAAGACCATGCAAAGATATCCTCATATTCCTTCAAGAACTCTACATATTTCTCTTTCTCTATTTGTGATAAGTGCACACTGATGCACGTTTCTTTGACATTCTCTGCATCTCTTAAATTGACGACTTCGGTTTCATCCAAGTTGGACTTAGGCCTATTCTCAAAATTTTCGACCTCTCTGACAACCTCTTCTGCTATATCATCTTCTTCTGAGTCTATGTCCATTTTTTGTCTAGCCTCGTTGCAAGTTATAGTTGTTGGTTCATCATCAAGATACGCAATAGTAATGTTGTGTGAAAAAAATAAAGTAAATATCACAGAAAAGTAATGAATAGTGAGACATTTGAGAAAACTGAAAATGCTTTAGATTGAATTCATAAATGTACAAAACATCGGGGCTCTTTTGGAAAGTAAAGACAAATGCGGAAAGTAAAGAAAACAGCTAGAAATAAAATGCATGATGCTTTTTCAGCCTTGCTACCCCGGAGGTTTCGAGGCGACGGTGGTCCTAATTTACCAGTTGGTGAGGCGCTATCCTTGGTTCACAACCTAAATGGAAGGGCCTTCCTCCCCTTCCTCTGTAAAGATCACATAACAGTCCATGTCATCCTCCAGAAACAGGTTCTTCATCGCTGCAAGAGACTCATCTTCTTCTGAACCATAGAGAGTGTTGACTGACTGAAATGTGTGTTCCAACTGAGGTATGAGGTGGTCCAATGGATAATATGGGCCGCGCCATGGTGGTGACCAGTTTCTGAATTCTTTCCAAGTATACTCGTACCCCAGTCCGAAAGTAGTACCATGTTTCTTCAATTGGATGGGCTTGGTAATACCATGAAGATTCTTACCAGGTCCTTTCCCCGGTTCATAACCACTCCAATTAAGAATTCTCTCAACCTTGTTACTCCACCATTTGTCCTAATCCACCGCGTTGACCCGCTCGATATGATGATATGTCTCCCCGCCTATTCTTCTTCTACCTCCGATCATTGGAATGGTCTGGCGACTGTATATGGGGTTGCTACCATCGCCATGGATGACTACTTCCTGATGGTTCCATTCGAACTTCACTGTCCGATGCATAGTTGATGCCACAGCCCCAGCAGCATAGATCCAGGGTCGTCCCAGTAATAAGTTGTAAGAGGCAGGTATGTCGATGACTTGGAACTCAAAATCAAACCAAGTGAGGCCCATTTGTAGACACAGGCTAATCTCCCCGAGAGTGTACCTCTGAGAACTGTCAAAAGATTTAACATTAATAGCCCCATCTTTTATCTAGTGCAACCCTTTGCCCAACTTCTTGAGGGTGATTAGTGGACAAATGTTGAGACTAGAACCTCCGACAACTAGGATTCTTTTGATGAAATGGTCCTCACATTGCACGGTGATGTGCAGTGCTTTGTTATGACCGAGAGCTTCAGGCGACAATTCATCTTCATGGAAGGTGATTTATGACTTTCCAATATCTGCCCTATCATGTTTGCCATCTCTCCTCCCGTTATGTTGCTCGGGACATAAGCCTCGCTTAATATCTTTATCAAGGCGTTTTTATGTGCCTCGAAACTCTGCAACCATGCTAAGATGGAAGTTTGTGCCGGAGTCTTGTTTAGCTATTCCGCAACTGAGTACTCCTTAGCCTGTATCTTTCTCCAGAGATCATCAGGTCCGGTTTCCATAGGACGTCCAGAGGCATGTTTGCTGGACTCAGCTAGGTGCTCTGGTGTGTACACCCTGCCTGTTCTGGTCATACCTTGTGTGGCAATTGCTTCACCCGCGCATGCCTTTCCTTTCCTTCTCGTCTCGGCTGTGTAGTCCCAGGGTATGGCTTTGGACTGAAATGGGATTTTGTCTGACATGGTGACCAAAATGGGCACCTTTGGAGACAACACAGTAACTTCAATCGGTGTGGGCGCTTTTGGGGTCCCAAATACCACCTCAATCGGCTTTGGCACCTTTGCAGGAAGCGTCTCAAACTCAAATGGCACAGTTATATTCACCACGTTGTCCTAAGATGGCTGGACTTGTACAACAATAGGATTACGGTTGACCACCAATTCCTTGGACTTATCCCCTTCAGATATCAAACCAATTGACCATTCGGGGTCCCAGTCATCCTCTACCTCAATCATGTGGATACTCCATCCTTTATGGTCTGTCAGGGGGTTGTTGTGAACATTAGGAGCAGGCTCCTTAGCTACGATGACCTTGTTGTCAATTAAGGTCTGGATTTTGTCCTTTAACGAGCGGCACTCATCAATGGTATGGCCTTTCATCCCCGAATGGTATGTGCAGGTTTTATTTGGGTTAATCCATTGGGACGGATTCTCTGGGGTTATGGCTGGGTTGGGTGTAACATATCTGGCGGCTTTGAGCTTCTCATAAAGTTGGTCAATGGGTTCAGCAATAGCGGTGTATTGTCTGGGTGGTTTGCGGGCAAAATTTGGTCTTGGTCGCGGGAAGTTTTGATGGGTAGGTGGTGATGGATAGTGAAGAGGTTGGGGTGTGTAGGCTTGGTATACGGGTGCGGGTTGGGAATATCCTGGTGAGCTAGGTTGGTATTTTGGTGGTGGAGATGACTGGTAGATGGGTTGTGGATTTTGATAAGTAGGCGAAGGTGCTTAGTAATTTAGGGAGGGTTGGTACGTGAGTGTAGTTGGGGGGGTAAGGTTGGTATTTCATGAAAGAATGGTTTCTTTGCGCAGGTATTACAGAGTTTAGATCCTTTTTCTTTGATGAACCACCAGATTGCAAGGCTTTGTTGGTTCCTGCAGTGCCTCAAGATTGGTGAACATACCATTTTGATTTCTTCTTCAATCCTTTCTCCTAGTTTGATAATATTAGCGAACTACTGCCCCTCTATAAACATCAATCTCTCGTAATACTGTGGGTCCTGGGCATGAACAAAGAATCTATTCATTTGTTCTTTTTCCAAAGCCGACCTGACTTTGGCAGCTTCTGACCTCCAACGAGTAGCATACTCGCGAAAGGTTTCAGTAGGCTTCTTTTTCAAATTCTGAATGTAGAACACATCTGGCGCATTCTCAGTGTTAAACCTGAAACGATCCATGAAATCAGATGCCATGTTTACCCAGCTCGTCCACTTCTTCGCATCTTAGCTGATGTACCAAGATAAAGCATCCCCTTTCAAACTCCTCATGAATAGCTTCATGTTGATCTTCCCATCCTTACAAATTCCACTAATTTGTCACAATACATTCTGAGGTGAACCCTAGGACCCCCCGTACCATCAAACATCTCGAACTTAGGAGGTTTGTACCCCTCAGGGAGTTCGACATTAGGTTGAACACAAAGATCTTCATAATTCAGACTCTCTACGCCACTATCACCTTCCACACCTTGGACCCTGTTAGTGAGTTTCTTGAGTTCAGCAGCCAAGTTCTGAATGAGCGAATTTGATTCTGATACATCTGGTATAGCTGTGTATAGTAGGGCAGAGTATCCAAAAAGATAGGGGTATCCTGGTGGTTTGGAGAATTTTGAGGCTCAGGTATGAGCGTCGGATCATTATTGCGGACATGGGTTGGGGTCTTCTTTGGAGGTGCATGGACCTGATTGTTGACATCTGCAGTAGCAAGGGAGATGGATAGACTTGCAAAAATCCATACTTAGTCTAGTTCCTCTCGAAATCTTAGCAAAGTTTGCTCCAACTGGGCAGCAGTTTCCTTAGTGATTGGGGTACCCTGAGAAGTTCCTTCAATTTCCTTTCTTGCTTCATTATCTGCCATCTTTCCTTTGTTGCTATTTCTGGGAGGACTCGGAGGAGGAGAAGGACCCTTAGATCTTGTTGAATATGCTGATGGTGCCATAATGCAGGAACTAACCTTTGGGGAGGGGATAAAAACAAAAGGAAAACAAAAAGGTAAAAAAGTTAGTATGGATTCTAATAAAGAAACATTGCGGTAAGTAAACACGTTGTTGCGAGAAATAAATTGTTTCCTATTTGGGTGCCTCGTTGTGCCCGAGGTAGGCCTAGCGACAAATAATGATTTGGAGAACTCATAATACCAAATGCCTCATTTTATTGATAGAAAATAGACGAGTCAAAACAAACTGAAATAAAGAAAAATTGTCACTAATGACCAAAGGCCTTATTACATCGAGAAAGCAGTAAATGCTAGCTACTTGGTCCTAGAAGGACCTTTCCCAGATTCGGTATCTTTGCCTCCCTCATATAGCTTCATTAGCTCGCGTAGTCCCTGCAACAAATAAGCCTGAGCCAAATTCCCACCTTCGTTACCTTCAGCTTCCTAACAGTCTTTGATCCTTTTCGGAAACTTGCCTTCCAACTCCACTATACCCTGTTCCAAGTACCCTAAACAGTTGCTTGCTCAGACAACCATGTATTTCCATTCATTGATTTCCTTCTCTTGAGCCTCTAGTATCTCCCGATGTTCACTCTTGCACTCTCGCATCCGCTTGCGTAGCTGGTTGTACTCGACCTTTGCTGCAGCCTCCTCATCAATAACTTTGTGACCACGGACGAAACCTATTTTTCCAAAGCCAATATGATCATCTTCTAGCCATCCAAATAAACTGGTGCATGCCTCGCCAGATACCTGTCCGGTTCCATAGATCCCTTTTCTAGGATGATTTTTGAGTGCCACATATGCTGAGCTTGGCACCTGTGTGGGCTATCATCATCTTGGAAATCAGCTCTGTATTGACTCATCTTTTCCTCTCTTGGTATAATCCGCTTCCTTCTGGCTTGCCTCATGACTCGGAGAGGGACATAAGGGTAAGTTCCTCTTAAGCCGATGAGTACAAGGAATGGCGCATCCCTAGACCGAATGATAAACTCTCCAGTTGGAAACCACTCGTACATCTATTATACTTGCTCTTCTCTCAGATTTCTTAATAGTTCTACCCATCTACTGGCGTCTTCCGGGTGAGCAAACATATCCGGCATGAAGTACATCCGCCTTGGATGATGGAAAGCAATGTGATCATCCCAATCCCAGCATACGATCTCCTTCTTATACTATCCCTTTTGAAGATGCTCAATGAGCCAGAGCTGTAGTAGTAGATTGCACCCTTCAAAGAGCGATTCCCCTTGCTGACATTTATCTAGGGCTCGGTACAGTTCTGCGAGGATCATGGGTGCTATGCTGAACGTCTGCCCGTCAATACCCTCCATTACGGCTTTGGTTACCATGGCTAGTCTTGTATGGATCCTAGCCTTATTCATCGGGAAAATTATCATTCCCAAAAAGCATAACATGAACACAAAAGCCCTCCTATGTATGTGCCCCAAAGAGGTAAGAGCGAACTCGTCCATGTGATTGCGGTATGATTTGCTATATCCGAATCTTTCATACATGAAGTCGAAGGATATGTAGGAGTCCTTCAACCTGGTCAGATTAGGATTCTTTTTGAGCCCCATCATCTTCAAGAACCCTCTACCTTTGCGGTTTTCTGGCATGAGCAACCCCGGGCTATCCCAAGGAATTCCGGCCAAACCCCCAATTTCCTCAAACAGCGGTGTCATTTCAATATCCCCAAAGCGGAAGACAGATCGTTCACTATCCCAAAACATACTACCAGCTGCCACAATCTTGTTATCTGGCCTAACTTCCAAAAGTGAAGGAAGATTTCCTAAATGTTTGCGGACGACAACCTGATCACTACCATGCAAATCATCCCACCAGCTTAGCAACTTTGGATGAATGTTTGATACCATACTGAACCTAGGGACCTCGTGCCTCATTTCCTGAAAAACAAAGAGTTAGGCCCTTACCCCCACTGGACTCGACTATTTAAATCAATAATTAGCAAAGGCATTTAGTTCTCCAAATCAATGCACACAACCTGAATGTCCGTTTGGGTTTTAAGGAAACCCGGTGGACTTTGGTTTAGGCTATCCTAATGGGTCATTATGCGGATAGCATAACTGACTCGGCTAAGTTTGACCATGATGCATGAACAATTAAATGGAGTAAGGTTTCTACTTTTGAAGTGCTAGACAAGGTACCCTTGAGCTGCCAACTCAAGAGGGAAAGGCGCGGAACCGTCGACTACACCGTTAATCAACAGGTTTTACCGCAAATATGCCTTTGCCAAATTTGGGGGGTTTGCAAGTATTGGAAGGGCGCAACCACTCATTATAAGCATTGCTATAGGATTTGTTTGGCACGAGTAGAAAATGATGCAATTACAACAATGAAATAAATACATTTATTTTCACGTTCATAATGATTACAATAAATGCTCGAAATTAAAGACGGGATTGAAATAAAGTGAGGTAATAAACCGATAAAACAGTTAAAGGAAAAGAAAGACATGAAGAAACAAGCTAGTAATTGTGAAAAAAATTAAAGCAATAAATAAAGAAAGCAGTAAAGTCACAAAACACGTAGTGGTAAAATCCTAAAAGAACTCCCCAACAGAGTCGCCATGCTGTCGACGCCCCCTTTTTCAAACGTTAAATCGGGTTTTGCGACATTATGGGCGACAACAACTCTATTTCCCGTTTGGGAATTGGGTCATGGAAATTGGAAGAGTAGCCACCTAATGATTATTGTGCATTAGGACACTTTAAGATGAAGAGAGTGTTTTGAGAGAGAAACCAGAGTTGGATAAGGGCTTGAAATTATCTCGAGGGGAAGGTGTTAGGCACCCCTCAAGATCCACAAATGTGGTTCCCGGCCGTGCTAATTGTGGATTTATAAAGAATATGAAGCAAGTAGACACATGAAGAACACGTATTCACATAATTTGAGAGTTTTAAAGAAAAGGACATAAGTTTGACATAAAAGAGGGTTAGTTTGGAAAGCATTGATAAAAAGACATTTAGATAAAGCACATAAGAGAAAAAAGGGTCCTAGGTTTGATTATAATATGGATCATTCGATGCAATATCTAGCTCATATTCCCAAAGAGGGGTCGCTTCATGATATTATCGCATCGTCATCATCTCCATATTTTACCCTTCCCTAGCCCGTAGAGGTTATTTAAGCATGTGGATTGGTCACGAATACTTATTGCGTGCTATTACCCGTCTCGTTCTATAGATCCTAGAGGACAATTAGGATCATTATTCCAATAAGTTAGGAACTAGGCTGAACCCCTAGGTTCAAAGGTTAAAATTCTAGGCGACATACAAAAGCAAATAGGACTTGCACGTAAAGGAATCATGTAAAACATATAAAGGCGCAAATATCCCTCTATAAATGAACACATAATGAGAAAGACTCAAACACATTTGAGGTCTAGGGAAGAGAGAGTTTTTAAAACTAGAGTATAAGTTTTAACAAAAACAGAAACTAGAGAGTTTTGCAGAAAAGAGTTGTGAGAAAAGCGTTCAGAAACTTTAAAAGCAGTAGCAGTTTTTTTTAGAATCTGCAAAGGCATTTGTGGAACATATGGTAGAATAGTTTCTGTACGGGCGGAGTAAAAATAAGTGTGAAGGCATTTTTATAAGATTTCAAAAGTGTAAAGAAAACATATCAGTTTTTGAAATTTCAAAAATTACAGTATTAAGATAGTTGAAAAAATAGTAGTCTAATTTTGGATGATTGAAACCTTTGCATAGATAGTTTAAAATAGGGAAGAAGTATAAAGTTTTTAGAGAGCTTCATAGACAAACGATTCAAATAGAGATGGATCAATTAGAACACGACTTAAAGGCGATTAGTCAGTTTTTATTCGGCCTAAGGCTTGCCTAGGCATTACTAAAGATGGTGACACATTCGTTTCTAGTTTTAACAAAGAGTTGTTAACCAATTTTTACCCAGATTATTGGAGTGTTAAACAGTTGCAAGTAAAAATCCTAAAGGCATGATATATATGCAAAAAATTCCTAAAAACATGGCATCTAAATGTAATGATGATGACTTATTGATTATTGATTTGATATGATTATAAAAAATGTACAGAATAACAACTGAGAGTGAAAGGCCTAGAAACATGATTTCTATATGCAGCGATGCATGTCCTAAAGCATGGAATCTAATGCACAAGCAAGCAAATAAGCCCTATAGACATATTTTCTACCCATCCCCTTAACGAAGCATGCATAACCCTCCCAATTTCACTATTAACCCCATTATTCTTTTACAAGTTATTACAGACCAAGTAATTAAAAGTACAACAGTGATAAAAAAGAAGAAGTTATTGTATAGGGAGCCTACAGCCAGGCCCAAGATCTCCATCCTCACTTCTTTCGAATTTCACAGCCAGTACCAAGGTTTGGGTGTGGCAAAGCTCTCTAAGGGTTCGTTTGAACCCCTGGCCAATACCAGGCACCCAAAAGATGTCCTAATTGGACAGTTTCAAACATTGAAAGCCAGCCTTAGGCATCAGAGTTTCATGGGTGCTCAGGGCTCCCATGGCAGTGCTTACACCAAGGAGGCAGGACCTAGAATTCTAAGAGTAGTGAAGTTGGACAGGACTTATAAAACAATTGAGAGTCAGTTTAAGAAAAAAGAGTTGAGAAATAGTTTGAGAAAGTAGTTTAAGAGAAGTTGAGAGTCAATTTAAGAAAAACAGCAGAAAAATTTGGGAGTCAGTTTAAGAAAATAGTTTAAAAGAGTTAAAAGAGTTAAAATGAATTCTTTTAAAATTATTTATACTAACCAGTTTAGAACAGAGCATTATACAACCAGGGGTAAAGGGGGAGCGAACAGATAAAGTACATGGATCTACTCACACACAGGCAAACATAATGAAGGCATGTAATCAAACCTAGTTGTAGAACAAATAGTGGTTCAGTTCTTACTGCACAAAACACCAATACAATTAACCTCAGGAAGAGATATCAAGTAGCCAAGCAGCCCTGGACACATGGTAATAATGCAAAAAGAAAAGTAAACATTCATTGAGAGATGGAAGGGGTAAGGGGAGCATGCTAATCTAAGCTAAATAGGCTAGTAGGTGTATACTAGTGACAACAAGAACAACAGAACCTTAGATAAAAGCACACAAGAAACAAGAAGAAATGCAAAACTAGTAAAAGCATGTTGTTTTGGAAACTGTATTAAATAGGTAAGATACCAGTTGCAGACAAGAGAACACATAACAATAAGCAGTAGTGCACAAAGAGAGCAAAGTATGTAGAGAATGAGAGCGCAAGGTGAGAGCAGCAGTGTGCAGCAAACAGAGAATTGAAGTGTGCAGCAAAGAGAGCAGCATGCAAACCCAAGAAAATAATGCAGCAGAACCTTGGTAGTGCAGAAGTAAACAGCCAAGATTACTCAATCTTGGCTTTCAGCCAATTGAGTGAGAGAGTTTGTTGAAAAGAAACAAAACAGTAGAGAGATAGAGAGCATTGATTGTTATTAAAAGAAAGTTCAGAGAGACTGTAATGTCTTAGTATGATAGATATGCAATGTGTTGGTGTCTTTCAAAGAGAATGGGGGGAGGGTACTTATAGTACTAAAACGAGTGAACAAATAAGGCACCAAACTATAATTAAGGAACGATCTTCAATCACAATCCTATCAATGTAAGGATTTCCCTTTAATTAAGGAGTCCAAGACAAACAGTAACAAGCAGTGGAATTAAAAAAGGAAAAGAGTCAATCAGACTCTACATTTACCCTAGTAAGAGCACATAATATCCAATAGGGGTTAGATACGTAATAATTCAAGTAAGGAAAATATATACTGACGATTTTGAAAGCCTATTTATGCACAAATATGGTAAGGGAATACAAATTAATTCTGTCAATTAGTCAAAGAATCATGGATAAAACCAAAAATCAGAGGGAATGCTTATAAGTAAGGAAAGCACATCTAAATAAGGAAGTAATTCAAAAAAATAAATCAGTGTAAATCGTCTGTGGAAAATCATATACAAATCATGGATTCACAGAGATGCACAAATCAGTAGAATATCACATGAGCGATAAACAATTAGACCTGTAAAGCAGTGTAGACATGAGAATCAGAGAACCCAGAGTAAGGAATCATGGAAGCAACAAAGGGTCATAACCCTAGCAAGAAACTAAAGCAGGGAACTCAAATTGACAAGGAACCCAAACAAAATCGTAACAATAACAAGCACAAACGAAGATATAATACTCACGAAAACCAGAAGATATACGATTTTGAAAAGGGGTGAGAAACCATAGCCAGAACGTTTAAGCATGGAACTCAAAATTAACAAGGAAACTAAACGCCCATAGCACAAATAAACACAAACAACCACATAATACTCAAGAAAAATATGAGATACAGCGACTTTGAAAAGGGTCAGAAACCGTAGTTTGAAAAAGAGGTACAGAACGTTTGAAAAAATTTGACTTAACCAAAGATATCGAGTGAGATGTAGTGTAGAAAACTAAGATTAAATCGTACATTGCTTACGATGACAGAAGTTTAAGAGATTAGGCAAAGCAAATTAGGGTTTGCAAAATAAGTTAGGGAATTGCGAACCTGGCCATGAAACTCGTGTACAATGCCATAGAAGGCATCATCGGACAAAAACCTCCAAAGAAAAGGCCGGAAATAGACCCAGATAAATCTTCAGAGACCCTTTTCATGACGAAAGCTGCTGGATTCAAGCTTCAAAGAGAAAATAGCGATACAAGGACTCCGTGGTTGCTGGAGGTCGAGAGAAGTGAGGGAGGAGTGAGCCGGAGAGGCAATGGTCATCATCAGAGAAGACGGAAAGAACCAGAAGGTTCTAGAGAGATGAAATATTAGAGAGTATAGGTTAGCATAGATAGAGAGATGGGCTTGTGAGAATGAGGGTTTGGGGGGGTGTTGTTTGATTTAATTATGGAAAGGAGATCTGGGTCGTTGATCTTATTCGATCAACGGCTCAGATTAAATATGAGGCGGGTCGGGTAAATTAAAGGGGTGTGGGTCATTGAATTGGGTTGGGAATTTTGGGCTAAAAATAGGGGTGTAATTGGGCCATATTTTAAATAAAATGTGGCTATCTTTAATAACCAATTTTCCCCAAATATAATTTTATAAAAATATCAGGAGATTTATACAAAATTCAATCAAAATATTGAGACACAAAAATAGGTTTAGGAAATGATTAAAAATATCAAGAACGATTTACACTTGAAATACTTATTAAATTGAGAAAATAGGCTAAAATTACAATTTAATGCAATTTTAGTTTCAAACTACTTAATGGCTTTGTAAATCTTGTAAAATTTATATAAATTATATTCATATGCAAATGAGAGAATAAAATAATTTATTTACTAAAATAACAAGGTTTGATACCAAATATTGAATTTTATAGTACAAAATGAGCTGTAAATCAATTTTAAAAATGCTCGAAAAATCATAGAAAATACCAAATCCTTTGTGGATGCTTATATATGCATTCACAAGCTACTTTGGAAGTAGTTCATGTACAAAAATACGTAGGAAAAAATTGAGTATAACAGTGATTCTTTGACTAAGTTTCAGAGTTAATTTGCATTTTCTTAACATGTTTGTGCATGAATTGGCTTTTAAATCTTCAGCATATGTTTTCCTTATTTAAATTATTATGTATCTAACCCTTATTGCCTATTATATTCTCTATTACTCTTTCTAGGTTAAATGCAGTTAATTGATTCATTTTTTTTAAACCAATGTTTGTTACCGTTTGTCTTTGACTCCTTAGTTAAAGGGGAGTCCTAATCCTAATTGGATTTTGATTGACATTGGTTCCTTAATAAATGATTGCTGACTTGTTTGTATACTCATTTCTAGTACTATAAATACCCTCCCCCGTTCTCTTTGAAAGACACCAACACACACTGCATATCCCTCACAATTTCAAACTCTCTGAATACGCTCTTTCACTTTCTCTACTCTTATTTGAACACTAAATCGACTGAAAGCCAAGATTGAGTAAAACCTGGGTTTGTTTTACTGCATTACTGTGGTTCCACTACACTATTTACTTGGGTTTGCTTGCTGATCTTTTCCGCACACTGCTGTTCTCATATTGTTGCTCTCATTCTATTCACACTTTGCTCTCTTTTTGTGCATTATTGTTCACTACTATTGTGTTCTATTGCCTGCAACTGGTATGTCACCCATTTAAGATATAGTTTCCAAAATAACATGTTTCTATTAGTTTTGCATTTCATATTATTTCTTGTGTGCTTTTACTTATGGTTTTGTTGCTCTTCTTGCCGCTAGCATATAATTATTAGCCTGCCTAGTTTGACGTAACATGTTCCCTATCCCTTCCCATGTCATATGTATGTTTTCTTCTTCCTTGTGTACTACTATCATGTATCCTGGTCTGTTTGGCTACTTGGTTAGCCTACCTCTTCCTGGGGTTGATTATGTTGGAGTTTGGTGCAGTAAGAACTGAACTCCTATTTGCAACCATTGGCTGATTACTTTTCTTTAATGTGTTGTCTATGTGTGTGTAATAACTTGCTTATCTGTTCCCTTCCCCTTTGCCCTTGTTTGTGTGATGCTCTGGTCAATTCTAAATGATTTCAAAGGGACTCTTTCAAATTTTGTTCAACTATTGTTTTCTCAAACTGCCTCTCAAATCTTTCTACCATTTTCTTGAAAAGACTATTTTAAAACTCTCACAAGCTCACTATTCTTATAGCATTAGGTTCTGCCCCCTTAGTGTAAGCATTGCCGTGGGAGCCCTTGAGCACCCATTGAACTTTGATGCACAAGGCTGGTACTTCCACACTCGCACTTGTCAAACAATGACATTTTGGGTGCTTGTTATTGGCCAGGGGTTCAAACGAACCCTTAGGGAACTTTGCCGTACCCAAGCCTTGGTAATGGTTGTGAAACTTGGAAGGAGTGGGGTTGGAGATGCTTGGCATGGCTGAAGGCTCTCTATAGATTAACTTCTTTTTTTTTATCACTGTTGTAATTTAATTATTTTAGTAATTTGTATAGAACAATGGGGGTTATAGTGAATTGGGAGGGCTATGCATGTTTAATTAAGGGAACAGGTAAAAAACATGTCTATAGGCCTTTATTTCCTTATTTGTGCAATAGATACCATGCCTTAGGACACGCATCTTTGCATATTAGAATTATGTTCTTAGGATTATCACTCTCAGTTATTATTCTGCATGACTTCAATCATGAATTAATCATTAATCAACAAGTCATTACCGTCACATGTAGATACCATGTTTTAGGATCTTTTGTGCGTTAGATACCATGCCTTTAGGACTTTTATTTGCAACTGTTTAAACACTTCATTAATCTAGACTAAAACTGGTTAATAACTCTTCACTAAAAATGGAAACTTTGAATGTTCACCATCTTTAATAACGCCTATGCAAGCCTTAGGCCGGATAAAAGCTGACTAATCACCTATAAGTCATGTTCAATCCGCCTCTATCTGAACTCGTTTGTCTCTAAAGCTTTCTTATTTTTTATACAGGCTTATGACTTATTTTCAAACTATCTAGGCAAATATTTCTACTGTATTTTTTAAGAAATCTATTTGAATACTATATTTTCTAAATTTTGAAAGCTAATAATATTTATCGTTTCCTTTACACTTCTGCAATCTTAAAATACCTTTGTATTTGTTCTTTACTCTGCCCATCCAAAAACTGTTCCGCAAATGTTTTTTTAGGGACTTCTGCAGATTATTAAAATTGCTACTGCTTCTTTTCAAGCCCTAAACGACTTTCTTGCAAGTATTTCTGCAAATTCTCCAGTTTCCTTTTTAACTTATACTCCAGCTTTTTTGAAAAATTCTTCCTTCCTTAGACCTGAAATGTGTTTGAGACGTGCTAATTACGTGTTCATTTTTAGAGGGATATCTGAGCAGGTATATGTTTTATATGATTCCCTTATGTGCAAGTCCTATTTGCTTTTGAATGTCGCCTAGCATTTTAACCTTTGAACCTAGGGGGTAAGCCTAGTCCAAACTTATAGAAATAGTGATCCTAAGTGCCCTCTAGGATCAATAGAACGGGATGGGTAATAGCACGCAACAAGTCTTCGTGACCAATCCACACGCTTAAATGACCTTTACGGGTGGGAAGGGTAGGACATGGAGATGATGACGATGCGATAATATCATAAAGCGACCCCTCTTTGGGAATTTGTGCTGATATTGTACCGAAAGATCCATATTATAGTTAACCCTAGGACCCTCCTTACTTCTTCTTTGTTTAAACGTTTTCTTTAAAATTCCCTTTTACTTGTGCTATTCATTTTTTTCAAATTTGCCTGCTAGTTTTATATTCCTTATGTGCATATTTGCTTGTTTATCTCTATGCTTCTTAAAGTCGCATCTAAGATGGGCCGGGAACCACAATTGTGGATCTTGAGGGGTTCCCAACACCTTCCCCTCAAGATAATTTTAAGCCCTTACCCGACTCTGGTTTTCATTCAAAATCTTCATAAAAGTATCCTAATGCACTATAATCATTATGTGGCGACTCTTCAAACTCCTTAACCCAATTCATAAAAGGGAATAAGAGTTGTTTTTGTCCATAATGTCGTAAACCCGATTTCGCTTCTTTAAGGGGGGAAAAAGGGGGCGTCGACAGCATGGCGACTCTGCTAGGGATTTTCTTTAAGGCTTTTACCATTACTTGCTTTTATGACTTTATTTGTTTACGTTAATCACATTTATTTCATGTTTTAATTATTTCATTACAATTACTAACTTGAATCTTCGTGTTTTTCTTTCCTTTTAATTTCTGCTTTTATTTCAATTTTGTTGTAATTTTCGAGCATCTATTGTAATCATTTATCTTATGAAGGTGAAAATACATGTAATTTGTTTCATTATTGTAATTGCATTTCTCAACATCATATTCCACTCGTGCCAAAAACAAATCCCATAGCAACTCTTATAATGAGTGGTTGCGCCCTTCCAATATTATAAACCCCTAAATGTGGCAAAGGCATACTTGCGGTAAAACCAGTCGATCAACGGTGTAGTCGACGGTTTTGCACCTTTCTCTCTTGAGTTGTCCGCTCAAGGGTGCCTTGTCTAGCACTTCAAAAGTAGAAACCTTATTCCGTTATACTATTCATGCATCATGGTCAACCCTAGCCGAGTCAGTTATGTTGTCCGTATAATGACACATTAAGATATCCTAAACCAAAGTCCATCGGGTGTCCAAAACCCCAAACGGACACCTTCACTTTTGTGCATTTATTTGGAGAACTGAATGCTTTTTGCTAATTATTGATTTAGATAGTCGAGTCTGGTGGGGTTAAGCGTCTAACACTTTGTTTTGCATAAATGAGGCACGAGGTCCCCAGATCCGGTATGGTATCCAACATCCACCCGAGGTTGCTGAGCTGGTGGGAGGATCTTCATGGCAGTGATCAAGCCCTCGTCCGTAAGCACTTAGGTAATTTGCCCTCGCTTTTTAAAATCCAACCTAACAACAAAATCATTGAGGCTGCCACTTTGTTTTGGGATGGTGATCAATCAGTGTTCCGTTTCGGGGATTTGGAGATAACCCCTTTTTTAGAAGAAATAGGGGGGCTAGCTGGCATCCCTTGGGAAACGCCGGGTTTACTCATGACGGAGAATCACAAAAGTAGAGGTTTTCTTAAAATGAAGGGACTCAAGAAAAATCCCACCCTTTCTTGCTTGAAGGACTCTTACATACCATTCAACTTCCTATACTAGAGATACGGCCACAGTAAGTCATATCGCACCTACATGGATGAATTTTCCCTCACCTATTTGGGGAACATACATAGAAGGGTGTTTGTGTTTATGTTTTGCTTCTTAGGCATGGTAATTTTCCCTATGAAGAAGGCTAGGATCCACACTAGACTAGCCATGGTTACTAAGACTTTGATGGAAGGAATCGACGGATAGTAATTCAGCATAGTACCTATGATCCTCACATAAATCTATCAAACCTCGGGGGAGTGTCAGCAAGGGGCTCCACATTTCGAGGGTTGTAACTTACTACTTCAACTATGGCTCTTGGAACACCTTCAGAAAGGCGGCTACAGACAGGAAATCATACGCAGGGATTGGGATGAACATATCGCTTTTCATCATCCAAAGCGAATGAACTTCATGCCCAATTTGTTCTCTCAGCTAGAGGATGCTAGTGGATGGGTAGAGTTATTCGAAAATCTAAAAGAAGATCAAATTCAGTGGATGTTCGAGTGGTTCCCGACAGGGGAGTTCATTGTCTATTCCCGAGATGCATCGTTCCGCATACTCATTGTCCTGAGGGGAACTCATCCTTATGTCCCCCTCTGAGTGATGAGGCAAGCCGGAAGGAAACAAATCATACCCAAGATAGAAAAAATGAGTCACTTCAAGGCTGACTTTCAAAATGATGATTGCCCGCATAGGTGTCATGCTCAGCATATGTGGCACTGCAAGCTCGTTCTAGGGAAGGATTCTATTGAACCATACATGTATCATGTCGGGTGTGTGCCATACTACACAGGTTGGTTAGAAGACGATCACATTGGTTTGGGTCTCCCAGGGTTCATCCATGGTCGCAAACTTATTGACGAGAAAACTAAAGCGCAAGTCAAGTACAATCAACTGCGCAAGAGAATGAGAGAATGTGAGAACGAACATAAATACAGGAAGACCATGAGAAGCTAATCAACGAGTGGAAGGATATGCTTGTCAACGCCAACAACCGTTTGGGGTATCTGGAGCAAGGTTTAGCAGAGTTGGAAGGAAACTTCTTGCAAAGGATTGAAGACTGTCAAAATGCTGAGGGAAGTGCAGGCGAACATTTGGATCGAGCCTACCTACTGCTAGGAATGCGCGAGTTTATGCAGCTGTACGAGGGAGGCAAGAATACCGAATTAGGGACCAAGTAGTTAGGAGTCTTTTCTTTTGCTTTAATAATGTAATAAGGCCAATGGCCAGTACTTAGTGTTGTTATGGGATTCGTCTTACATTTATCAATAAAATGAGGCATTTAGCATTATAAGTTCTCCAAATTTTATTTGTCGCTAGGCCTACCTCAGGCACAAACGAGGCACCCAAATTAGGAAGCGATATATATTCCCGCACAATGTGTTCAAATATTGCAATATTATTTATCAGAATCCGCACTAATTTTTTGCCTTTTTTTGCTGTTTTTCTTTTATTTTTATTCCCCTCCCCAAAGGTTAGTCCGTGCATTCTGGCACCATCACATACTCTACAAGATTAACGGGTCCTCCACCTCCTCCTCCTCCGAGTCCTCCCAGAAAAAGGAACAAGAACAAAATGGAAGATACCAATACTAGAAAGGAAGTCGGAGAATCTTCAATCACCAAAGAAATTGCTGCTCATCTTGAGAAAACCTTGCTGATGTTTCGAGAAGAGTTGGAACAAGTCAGAAACTTAGTAAGTCTGTCAACCACTCTTGCTGCTGCTGATGCCAAAAAATCACCACTGCAGCCACCAACCCAGCCTGCTCAGACCCAAGTCCGCAACACATGCAACAATGCTCCACTACTTATCCCAGAGCCCCAAAGTACCACAGATAACAAGAACACTCCCGTCTTTTTGGATACTGTACCACATTACAGTCAGCCAATCACCAATGTAGGCGAATCGAAGGAAAAAAGCTCCCTCATTCAGAATTTGGCCGCTGAGATTAAGAAGTTGACGAATCGGGTGCAGGGTTTCAAAGGTACCAAGGGTGTTGAAGGGTTGTTACGAAGATCTCTGTGTTCAACCAGACGTTGAGCTCCCGGAGGGGTACAAACCTCCCAGGTTTGAACTGTTCGACGGTACAGTGGATCCCAAAGTTCACTTGAGGATGTATTGTGACAAGATAGTGGGAGTCACTAGGGATGAAAAGATCTGTATGAAGCTATTTATGAGGATTTTGAAGGGTGATGCCTTATCCTGGTATATTAGCCAGGATGCAAAGAAATGGACTAGTTGGGTAAGCATGGCATCTGATTTTATGGATCGATTCAGGTTTAACACTGAGAACGCGCCATATGTGTTCTATATTGAGAATCTTAAGAAGAACCCTATGGAGACCTTTCGCGAGTATGCTACTCATTGGAGGTCGAAAGCTGCTAAGGTCAGATCCGCCTTGGAGGAAAAACAAATGAATAGATTCTTTGTCCGTGCTAAAGACCCACAGTACTATGAGAGATTGATGCTAATTGAGGGTCAAAAGTTCTCCGATATCATCAAATTGGGAGAAAGGATCAAGGAAGGCATCAAGAACGGTATGGTCACTAACCTAGAGGCATTGCAAACCACCAACAAGGCTCTACAGTCTGGTGGCTAAACAAAGAAGAAGGATGTAAATTCTGTAATGGTTGCGCAAAACAATAACTCTCCATGAAGTACCAAACCTATCCCTTAGCTCCACTCACATATCAGCCTACCCCAAATTACCCAGCACCACCACCCACTTACCAAATTCCACCACCTGCTTATCAATTAACTCCACCACCCACATATCAACCCGCCTCACCCAGATATTCCTAACCTGCACCTGTATACCAAGCATATAACTCCCAGCCTTCTCACTACTCATCTCCGCCTACTCGCCAAATTTCCCTCGACCTAGACCATGCTTCGACCGAAAACCTCCTAAACAATACACCTCCATAGCCGAGCCAATTGACCAATTGTATGAGAAACTCAAGGCATCAAGTTACGTTACCCCTATCCCAGTCGTAACTCCAGAAAACCCTTCCCAGTGGATCAACCCAAACAAGACTTGCGCATACCATTTTAGGATGAAGGGCCATACCATTGACGAGTGTCGCTCGTTAAAAGACAAGATTTAGAATCTGATTGACAACAAGATTATCATAGCAAAGGAGCCCGCTCCTAATGTCCACAACAACCCCCCGCTTGACCACAAGGGTGGAGGCATCCACATGATTGAGATCGAAGATGATTGGGACCCCAAGGGGTCAATCGGTTTAATAGCTGAAGGAGATGCGCCCAAAAGGCCAACAGTTACTCATAATCCTATTGTCGTCCAAATTTATCCCTCTGAGGGCGACGTGATAAATGTATTCATGCCACTTGATTTTGAAGTACCCTCTGCAAAGACACCTAAACCAATTGAGGTTGAGTTCGGAATTCCAAAACCACCAACACCGTTTGAAGTTGTAGTGTTGCCTCCCAAGGGACCTATTCCAGTCTCCATGACAGACATGACCCCGTTCCAAACAAATGCTCTACCTTGGGATTACACCGTGGAGGCTAGAAGAAAAGGAAAGACACATACTCGAGAAGCAACCGCCGCACAAGGCATGACTAGGACAGGCAGGGTCTACACCCCGGAACATTTGGATGAGTCTAGCAAGCAAGCTTCCGGGCAAGCTGTTGATGGGGGATCTAGCCTCAACATTTGTCCGTTGGTCACTCTCAGGACACTGGGCATGGGATTTCACGAGATCAAATACGGGGCTATCAGTGTTAAAGCTTTTGATGGATCTCAGAGGTCCACCATTGGAGAGATTAGCTTATGCCTACAGATGGGGCCCACCTAGTTCGACGTTGAGTTCCAAGTCATTGATGTACCAGCGTCCTACAACATTTTGCTAGGATGACCCTGGATCCACGCCGCTGGGGCTGTGGCGTCAACATTGCATCAAGTTGTGAAATTTGTGTGGAATCATCAAGAAGTAATCATTCATGGCGACAGTAGTAACCTCATATACAGTCACTAGGCTATCCCAATGATCGGAGGAAGAAGTAGAATAGGTGGAGAAACATACCATCACATCGAGTGGGTCAATGTCGTAGACAAGGATAAGTGGTGGGATAGCAAAACCGAGAGAATTTTGAATTTGAGCGGATACGAGCACGGAAATGGGCTTGGAAAGAATCTCCAGGGTATCACCAAGCCCATCCAATTAAAGAAACATGGAACCACTTTCGGTCTGGGTTATGAATACATTTGAGAGGAGTTCCAGAACTGGTAGCCACCATGTCATGGTCCCTACTACCCACTGAAGTACCCTCTACCCCAGTTAGAGAAGACTTTTCCGCCTGCTTATGTCATATCAGAGGAAGACGAGACGCTAGCAGCCATGAAGAACCTATTTCTGGAGGATGATATTGATTGTTGTGTTACATTCGAGGAGGAAGGCCCTTCCATTCAAGCTGTGAACCAAGGAGAACACCTCACCAACTGGTCAATTAGGACCACCAGTGCCCGTAGAGCCTCGGGGTAGCAAGGCTAAGCGACACATATGCATCGCACTTTACTTTTAATTAACTTTTACTTTTTAGGATTGTTTTTACTTTCGAAAAGAGCTCCGATGTTTTAGACAATTATGAATTTAATCAAAAGCATTTTCCAAGTTTATCTTTATATTTCGCTCTCATTTATTTTTTCTATCATTTACTTTATTTTATGCAGCATTACTATTACATATCTTGATGATGAACCAACGACTGTAACTTGCAACGAGCCAATGCGACAAACAGACGTAGATTTAGAAGAGGATGAATACCATAAGAGGTTGTTAAAGAAGTCAAAAATTTTGAGAACGGACCTAAGTCCAATTTAGACGAAACTGAGGTCATCAATCTGGGAGATTCAGAAAAATGTCAAGGAAACACGAATCAGTGTACACTTGTCACCTTCAGAAAAGGAAGAATACACAAAATTCTTGAAAGAGTATGAGGACATATTTGCCTGGTCGTATGATGATATGACCGGCCTCAGCATGTCCATCGTCGCTCACAAGCTGCCAACAGATCCTACATGTCCGCCGGTCAAGCAGAAACTTAGAAAATTTAAGCCAGATATGAGTTTGAAAATCGAAGAAGAGGTCACCAAGCATGTACATGGTTGGCTAACATTGTTCCAGTACCAAAGAAAGATGGGAAGGTTAGAGTCTGCGTCGACTACCGGATTCTCAACCGGGCCAGTCCAAAAGATGACTTTTCTTTGCCAACTATAAACATATTGGTCGACAACTGCGCCAAGGATGAGCTGCAGTGATTCGTCGATTGTTTTGCTGGGTACCATCAGATATGGATGGATGAAGAGGTGCAGAGAAAACGACATTCATCACGCCATGGGGAATGTACTGTTATAGAATGATGCCTTTTGGTCTGAAGAATGTTGGTGCTACTTACATGAGATCCATGACCACAATCTTTCATGATATAATACACACGATGATCAAGGTGTATGTGGAAGACGTAATCATTAAATCCATAAAAGTTGCAGATCACATGGGAGATTTGAGAAAGTTCTTCAACAGACTGAGGAGATACAACTTGAAACTGAACCCCGCCAAGTATGCATTCGGGGTCTCGCCCAGAATATTATTGGGTTTTATTGTGAGTCGCTGAGGAATAGAACCGGATTCGTCAAAGGTCAAAGTCATTCAAGAGTTTCCACCGCCAAAGAACAAGAAAGAGGTAATGAGTTTTCTGGGGAGGCTCAACTACATCAGCCGATTCATAGCGCAGTCCACTGTCATTTGTGAACCCATCCTCACGATGCTAAAGTAAGATGCCGCCACTAAATGGACTGATGATTTTCAAAAGGCTTTTGACAGAATCAAGGAATACTTGTCAAAGCCGCCAGTCCTGGTTCCGCCTGAGCCAGGGAGACCTCTGTTGCTTTATCTCGCAGTATTGGATGTGGCATTTGGTTGTGTTCTGGGACAACACGACGAAACGGGAAAAGGGTAATGGTTATACACCTCTTACCACATTCACTACTTCCAAAGAAAGAACTCAAGGACAAGGAGCAAGCCATCTACTATCTCAGCAAGAAGTTTACCCCTTACTAGGCTCGGTATTCCTTATTAGAGCGCACTTGTTGTGCTTTAACCTGGGTAGCTCAGAAATTGAGGCATTGTTTCTGCGCTTACACCACTCATCTCATATCCAGTATGGATCCTTTGAAATATATTATCCAGAAGCCCATGCCTACTGGCAAGCTCGCCAAATGACAAATTTTATTTATGTTACCAAGAAGGCAGTTAATGGACAAGCCTTGGTAGATCACCTCACCGAGAATCCTGTAGGGGAAGAATACGAACCCTTAAAGACATACTTTCTTGATGAAGAAATAAGCTTCATAGGAGGAGATATTGCAGAATCCTATGATGGTTGGAGGATGTTTTCGACGGAGCCACAAACTTCAAAAGTGGTCCCCCTTTCTCGCGTAAAAGCGATCAGAATTCGAACACGCCGCGTTTTACTGGGAAGGATCGAACCGAATGGGTATAGGATCGGTTTAGATATCAGAAACTGGTCAGCATTACCCGGTGTACGCCAAGCTCAGATTCCCCTGTACCAACAATATGGCTGAGTACGAAGCTTGCAATTTAGGGCTCAAGCTGGCCATTGACATGAATATTCAGGAACTACTAGTGATCGGAGATTCAGACCTACTCATACATCAGGTTCGAGAAGAATGGGCAACCAAGAATTCCAAGATACTCCCCTATCTACACCATTTGCAGGAGTTGAGGAAAAGATTCAGAAAGACAGAGTTCCAGTATGTTCCCAGAACACAGAATGAGTTCGCCGATGCTTTAGCCACTTTATCATCCATGATCCAGCATCCGAATACAAACTTTATTGATCCCATCCCGGTCAAGATTCACGACCAGTCAGCTTATTGTGCTCACATCGAGGAAGAAGCCGACGGGAAACGTTGCTTCCAAGAATCATGGAATACTTGACAATATGAGGGTACCCAGAGCTTTCCAGTGCTACTCAGAAGCAAACACTTCGGAGATTGTCCAATAATTTCTTTCACAGCAGAGGAATCATGCATAGGAAGACTCCTGATTTGGGACTATTAAGGTGTGTCGAGTCAAAAGAAACAATCAGACTATTGGAGGAAGTACCTGCGGGGACTTGTGGACCACATATGAATGGTTTCATTTTGGAAAAGAATATACTTCGAGCAGTTTATTTTTGGATGACTATGGAGACAGACTGCATTCAATATGTTCGAAAATGCCACCAATGTCAAATACATTTAGATATGATAAAGGTACCTCCAAACGAGCTTACTACTACAAGCTCACCATGGTCGTACGCCGCTTGGGGAATGGACGTCATTGGACCAATTGAGCCAGTCGCGTCAAATGGGCACAGGTTCATCCTGGTGGCAATCGATTACTTTACCAAATGGGTTGAACAGCATCATACAAGGCAGTCACCAAGAAGGTAGTTGTAGATTTTGTCCGAGATCGTGTGGTTTTTCGGTTTGGGGTTCTAGAATCAATCATCACCGACGACGCCTCTAACCTCAACAGCGACCTTATGAAAGTAATGTGTGAAACATTCAAGATCAGACATAAGAACTCTATGGCTTACAGACCTCAGATGAACGGAGCATTAGAAGCAGCTAATAAGACATCAAGAAGATACTAAGGAAAATGATTGAAAAGCACAAGTAGTGGCATGAGCAATTGTCGTTCACTTTATTGGGTTACCGCACCACAGTCTGCACATCAACTGGGGCCAATCCTTACATGTTGGTTTATGGAACAGAGGCAATCATTCCCACTAAAGTAGAAATTTCATCCTTAAGGGTCATACAAGAAGCAGAATTAGATGATGCAGAATGGTTAGAAGTCGCTACGAGCAGTTAGCGCTCATCGACGGGAAGAGAATGAATGTTGTCTGTCAGGGTCAATTATATCAGAACAGAATGTCCAGATCCTTCAACAAGAGAGTTTGACCAAGGAAGTTTGCACCGGGGCAGCTGGTGTTCAAGAAGATATTTCCACATCAAGATGGAGCCAAAGGGAAATTCTCTCCCAACTGGAAGGGTCCGTACAAGGTCCATCCGGTTTCTGACCGGAGGAGCCCTTATTATCGCTAAAATGGATGGAGAAATTTGGCTGAATCCTATCAACTCAGACGCAGTGAAGAGATATTACATTTGATCATTGTGCTTTCCTTTATGATGTAATTTGAACTATACCTGACCTGATTCTCGTTTAAAAGGGGATACATAGGCAACCCTATGGGTTTGGTCACAGTTTAATAAAAATTCCATTTTTCCCTTCTATTGGAACTGGGGCAGAATTTTGAGGAGGACTCTCAAAATTCCAAAGCAAGTTTTTCCGTCTCTTCATCAGCGCCAACCCAGTAAACTGGGGCAAAAGTTTGAGGAGGACCATCAAAATTCCGGAGCAAACGAGGTCGCCGTGTCATAAACCACGTTGTAGTTGTTGGTTCATCATAAAAAAATTATTCTTCTCTTTACTAAATACATATACTTTTGCATCATGTTTGTCAAATTTTCCGTAAAATCATTTGGATCGCTATCGTTTAGCAATGCTACCCCGAATGGCACAAGATGTCACGAGCGGAAGGACACGAGCTAACCTGCCCCTTTACAATACTCATGATTTTTCTTTGGATGCAGGAATTTAGGACACGATTTAACAATGCATTTGCTCTACGGAGTTAGAAACTCTCACTCACTTCACAAGAGCTTACTGTCTAATCCGAAATTTCCCCAGCAGTCAGGATATCGCAATCGTCTACCAGCTAAGAAAATCACTAATATCTTCTCCTTTACACATTTGCATTGCATAAGGCTATTCTCTACCTTCTGAGGTTAAGCTCTACCTTCATCTTGTATATGGCTATATTCTGCCTTTCGAGACTAAGACTTGTCTCTATCCTGCATTGCATAAGGCTATTATCTGCCTTCTGAGGTCAAGCTCTACCTTCATCTTGCATAAGGCTATCTTCTGCCTTTCGAGACTAAGTCATGTCTCCATCCTGCATTGCATAAGGCTATTCTCTGTCTTCCGAGGTTAAGCCCTACCTCCATCTTGCATAATTCTATATTCTGCCTACCGAGAGTAAGCTCTCTCTCCATTCGCATTCTGCATAAGGATATTATCTGCCTTTCGAAACTAAGCTCTGTCTCCATTTGCATAAGGCTCTTATCTGCCTTTTGAGACTAATCTCTGTCTCCATTTGCATCCTGCATAAGACTAATCTCTACCTTCCGATGTTAAACTCTACCTTCATATTGCATAAAGCTCTTATATTCCTTTTGAGACTAAGCATTGTCTCCGCCCTGTATGGCTGAAATATCACCGCTCTATTTTTTCGACTGGGTGAAACATCACCAACTGCATTTGAAATTCTCATCCGGCTGAAATATCACCATCAATTTTTAAAATTCTCGCTCTGGCTGAAAGATCGCCACCCTTTACATTCATTTGGCTGAAAGATTGCCACCTTCTCATTTGCTGAAAGATCGCCAACTCGTTCAAGGGGGTCATAGTTCGAAGTCACCATATGCATAGCCCTAGATCATCATTCCATGTCTTGTGAACCTTTACTTTTATGCTTTTCATGGCCCGGAATATCATAGTCTAAGGACATCATCCTAACCGTCCAAAGACAAACATTCATGGTCCAATGGGAACTTGCATCACGTTAAAATTACGCAATATGCATGCGCATTTCCCATGCATGTACTTCGGTTAGCTCGCGGCCATCTCATCAGGGTGTATCCTGCTCTAGTTCTCTACAGTTCTTCCAAACTACAAATCCCTTTCGAAATCTAACCATCGCGTCCGTTATTTCGAACCTCCATCGGCATATTCCGCCACTGGTTCCTGAACTACATATGGCCTGATTCCTATAAAAGCAGGGATATGTAGGCAGATTAGAAACTGGAGCGTGGTCAAAATTCTCTTATAATCAATTTCGGTCAAAATTGGTCATCATATCTTTACTCGTAAACTATTTCATCCTTCCCGAGTAAAGAGGGGCAGCTGTTGATACCAAATTTTTTAACATATATATTTTGCACCCAAAATACTTTCAAAATAGTATATGAATGCATAGATAAGCATGCATGTAAATATTCGTATTTTTTCTTTAATTTTAGGATCTTTAAAATCAATTTACTGCCTATTTTTGATAGTATAAAGGCCAAAGTTATCTCCAAATTATTATTTTTTAGTGAATAGTGTGCTTCATTCTCTTATTTACAACAAGATATAATTTATGTAATTTTTGCACATTTTTTACAAATTTATTTGGAATGTTTAAAGAAAATTACATGAAATTGTAATTATGGCCTATTTTGCAAATTAACTACGTTTATATATGTTATTAATTAGTTCTATGTTTTCAATTTTACTTCTTAAATTATTTTAGCTATTTTATAAAATAAATTGGGAAGAATTGGCTATTTAAAATTTGGCCAGATTTCGTTTAAAATATAGACCAAATTGCACCATATTTCAACCTAATTTTAACCCAATCCAAATGACCCACACCCGTTTAATTTTACCTGGTCTATCTTTGACTTGATCTGAGCCGTTGATCAAATGAGATCTACGACCCAGATTAAGTTAACATAATTAAAACCTAATTACCCCATTCAAACCCCTCATTCTCTCAGACTGGTCTCTCTCTCTAACCCTTCGTCTCCAAGTTCTCTCTAGAAACTTTCGACTCCCTCACTTCTCCAATGGCTTTCATCTTCATTCAGGGCACCTCCACCTTCATTCCTCTCGACCACCATTCACCATGGTACCTTATCTCACTGTTTCTCTCTCAAACTCGAAGTTCAAAAGCTTCCGCCATGGAATACAGTCGATTGAAGCTCGCCCGAGTCTTTGCTGGCTTTTATCCTGTGGTTTTTGCACGATAATGCTCTCTATGGCATTATTAATGAGTTTCACGACCAGGTTTCCCCTTTCTTTAACTCGTCTGCAAACCCTAATTTTCTACTCAAATCTCTTTAACTTTTGTGCTTTTAAAATGATTTTCGGTTTGATTCTTTGTCTTCTACTCTAATTTTCAGTCAATATCACTGATTATTTCATGTTTTCCGATGATTTTGCTCTTTTTCAAATTAGGTCTTCTGACCCTTTGTCAAAATTTCTTCTCCTACTTTTCTGGAGTATTATGTGTTTGTTTGTGTTTGTTTGTATTTGTTTGTGTTACAAGTTTGTTTGTTTCCTTGTTAATCCGAGTTCCATGCTTTAATTCCTTGATAGAGTTCCGACCTTTTACTGCTTCCATGCTTTCTTGCCTAAGGTTCTATGATTTTCATGTCTATTGGGCTTTATATAACCAATTGTTCATCGTTCATGCAACATTCTACTGATTCTGTGCATCTTTTTGAATCCCTAATTTGTATGAGTTTTCCTTAAAGGTTCTTACACTGATTTTGAATTATTTCCTTACTTTTGAGACGCTCTCTATACTTGGTTTTGTCAGTGATTTTTTTACTAACTTTTAGAGTTAAGTTACATTTTCTTACCATACTTGTTCATGAACAGGCTTTTAAATCTTCAGCATATATTCTCCTTATTTAAATTATTATGTATCTAACCCTTATTGGATATTATATGCTCTATTACTCTTGCTAGGTTAAATGCAATTAATTTATTCTTTTCTTTTTTTAAAACCAATATTTGTTACCGTTTGTCTTTGACTCCTTAGTTAAAGGGGAGTCCTAATCCTAATTGGATTTTGATTGACACTGGTTCCTTAATTAATGATTGTTGCCTCATTTGTATACTCGTTTCTAGTACTATAAATACCATCCCCCATTCTCTTTGAAAGACACCAACACACACTGCATATCCCTCACAATTTCAAACTCTCTGAATACTCTCTTTCACTTTCTCTGCTATTATTTTAACACTCAATCGACTGAAAGCCAAGATTGAGTAAAACTTGAGTTTGTTTTACTGCATTACTGGGGTTCCACTGCACTATTTACTTTGGTTTGCCTGCTGCTCTTTTCTGCACACTGCTGTTCTCATACTGTTGCTCTCATTCTGCACACGTTGCTCTCTTTTTGTGCACTATTGCTCACTGCTATGGTGTTCTATTGCATGCAACTGGTATGTCACCCATTTAGGATGTAGTTTCCAAAACAACATGTTTCTATTAGGTTTGCATTTCATATTATTTCTTGTGTGCTTTTACTTATGGTTTTGTTGCTCTTCTTGCCGCTAGCATATAATTATTAGCCTGCCTAGTTTGACTTAACATGTTCCCTATCCCTTCCCATGTCATATGTATGTTTTCTTCTTCCTTGTGTACTACTATCATGTATCCTGGTCTGTTTGGCTACTTGGTTAGTCTGAAACCTCTTCCTAGGGTTGATTTTGTTGGAGTTTGATGCAGTAAGAACTGAACTTCTATTTGCAACCATTGGCTGATTACTTTTCTTTAATGTGTTGTCTATGTGTAAGGAATCACTTGCTTATCTGTTCCCTTCCCCTTTGCGCTTTTTTGTGCGATGCTCTGGTCAGTTCTAAATGATTACAAAGGAACTCTTTCAATTTTTTTCAACCATTATTTCCTCAAACTGCCTCTCAAATCATTCAACTATTTTCTTAACTTGACTATTTTAAAACTCTCACAATCTCACTATTCTTAGAACATTTGGTTCTACCCCCTTAGTGTAAGCATTGCCTTGGGAGCCCTTGAACACCCATTGAACTTTGATTCACAAGGCTGGCACTTCCACACTCACACTTGTGAAACAATGACACTTTGGGTGCTTCGTATTGGCCAGGGGTTCAAACGAAACCTTAGGAAACTTTGCCGCACCCAAGCCTTGGTAATGGCTGTGAAACTTGGAAGGAGCGAGATTGGAGATGCTTGGCCTGGCTGAAGGATCTCTATAGAGTAACTTCTTATTTTCTTTTATCACTGTTGTAATGTAATTATTTGGGCTGTAATAATTTGTAAAGAACAATGGGGGTTATAGTGAATTGGGAGGGCTATGCATATCTAATTAAGGGAACGGGTTGAAAACATGTCTATAGGCCTTTATTTACTTATTCGTGCAATAGATACCATGCTTTAGGACAAGCATCTTTGCATATTAGAAATCATATTCTTAGTATTATCACTCTCATTTGTTATTCTGCACGTCTTCAATCACGAATTAATCAATAATCAACAAGTCATTACAGTCACATTTAGATACCATGTTTTTAGGAACTTTTGTGCATTAGATACCATGCATTTAGGACTTTTATTTGCAATTGTTTAAACACTTCATTAATCTAGACTAAAACTGGTTAATAACTCTTTGCTAACACTGGAAACATTGCATGTTCACCATCTTTAATAACGCCTAGGCATGCCCTAGGCCGGATAAAAGCTGACTAATCACCTTTAAGTCGTGTTCAATCCGCCTCTGTCTGAACTCGTTTGTCTCTAAGCTTTCTGATTTTTTATACAGACTTATGCCCTATTTTCAAAATATCTAAACAAATATTTCTACTGTATATTTTAAGAAAACTATCTGAATACTATATTTTCTAAATTTTGAAAACTAATAATATTTATAGTTTCCTTTACACTTCTGCAATCTCAAAATACCTTTGTATTTGTTCTTTACTCTGCCCATCCGAAAATTGTTCCGCAAATGTTTTTTTTAGTGACTTCTGCGGATTATTAAAATTGCTACTGGTTCTTTTCAAACCCTAAATGACTTTCTTGCAAGTATTTCTGCAAATTCTCCAGTTTCCTTTTTAACTTATACTCCAGCTTTTTGAAAAATGCTTCCTTCCTTAGACCTTAAATGTGTTTGAGACGTGCTAATTATGTGTTCATTTGTAGAGGGATATCTGAGCTGGTATATGTTTTATATGATTCCCTTATGTGCAAGTCCTATTTGCTTTTGAATGTCGCCTAGCATTTTAACCTTTTAACCTAGGGGGTTAGCCTAGTCCCAACCTTATTACCTAGGGGGTCAGCCTAGTCCCAACCTTATAGAGATAGTGATCCTAACTGCCCTCTAGGATTTATAGAACGGGACAGGTAATAGCACGCAACAAGTCTTCGTGAACAATCCACACGCTTAAATGACCTTTACGGGTGGGAAGGGTAGGACATGGAGATGATGACAATGCGATAATATCATAAAGCGACCCCTTTTTCGGAATGTGTGCGGATATTGTATCAAATGAACTATATTATAGCTAAACCTAGGAGCCTCCGTACTTCTTCTTTGTTTAAACGTTTTCTTTAAAATTCCCTTTTACTTGTGTTATTCGTTTTTTTCAAATTTGCCTGCTAGTTTTATATTCCTTATGTGCATATTTTCTTGTTTATCCCTATGCTTCTTAATGTCGCATCTAAGCAAGGCCGGGAACCACACTAGTGGATCTTGAGGGGTGCCTAACACTTTCCCCTCGAGATAATTTCAAGCCCTTACCCGAACTCTGGTTTTCATTCAAAATCTTCTTAAAATTGTCCTACTGCTTTATAATCATTAGGTGGTGACTCTTCAAACTCCGTAACTCAATTCCCAAAAGGGAATAAGAGTTGTTTTTCTCCATAATGTCGTAAACCCAACTTTGCTTCTTTAAAGGGGAAAAAAGGGGGCATCGACACCGAGATTGATGGACTTTCACTCATCTCTCACAAGAAGAAGGTCACAAATCCGGCTCTAAATGTTTGCCTCTTATGTTAGTATTCACTAATGTAGGTTCCCTTCAACTCATGATCACATAGGGATTTTGTGGAGTCATTGCGAAGGCTTTTAGGTGAGGGTAGGATATGTATTTGTTCAAGTGGGTTCAATATTCCCTTCATCACTTCTTTTGTTTCATTTTGGCACACTTTCATGACTCATTAGATATGCACTTCTTTTTCATGGGGTTAGAGAGACACAGTGTCACTCTTTTCTTTTGGAATTCAACACATTTCTCCTTTTTCTACTTTTTCCACACCCTTTTTCACTTTTGTTTTCTTTGAATCTCTTTTTTGTTCTTATTCACATTGGTCTTTCTTTTTGTCTTGTCTTTTCTTTCTTTTTCATTACCTTCCTTTTCTTTTGCTTTTGTATCTTTATACCACATTGTTTCCTTTCTTATCTCCCTCCCTCCCCCCTAACTTACATATTTTCCATTTACTCAAGGGAAGATTTGGGTGCCAAGAGAGGGTATCATTAAGAACGGGCATATGCTTGAAGCTTTGGTTCTTGAAAGAAGAAGGTTTAAGATTCAAAAGTGTAGACTAGGGATGATTTCATTGGTAGGTCATGGAATTGTTCAATCTTAGCACTTTGGATCAAGGAAAGCCTATAATCACTTCTTAAGCCAAATTTTACCTAGGATTTTGCCTCAACAAACATTCGGGGCAAGGTCTAGACCATCGGCTTGGGACTTGAACTCGCAAATCGAATTCTCACCAAACACACTCAAGGATTGTTAAAGAAATCGAGTCGAGGGCCCATAACGACCTTAGTTAGGATTCAAGCGCACAATGGTCCAACACGACCACATGATGACTGTTTGGCCAACACAAGAGTCTCAAGGCCACGACTTTCACCATCCTAAACATAACATTATGTCTTTGACCATGGGATCAAAGGCAAATGTTTTAGGCCCAAGTGAAGCTTTTCCTGAGGTATCCTTAACTACAAAATATCAAAAATCAAAAGTAGAAAATCTAAAACGGACTCAAACCCTTAAGAAGGTTGTCACGCCATCTATCATTGGAAAAAACCACCCGGTTCGCACAACACTCAACCCTTGGAAAGAGTCGCGACATTAAGAAAACCAAGGGCTTATTGAAAATTCCAAAACCAAAACAAAAGGGTACGAGCCTAACTACCAATCTAAAAACAAAAACTTTTAACAAAAATAGAAAAATCGAATGAATATGCACAATAGGGGAGTAGAATATAAAACGAGGGATGAATGTATACATAAAGTAGAAAAGTAGCCAAAATTATATACAAACCAACTATCAAATATAAAAATAGAAACTCAGAATCAAATATATACAGTCATCCAAGTGTATCAAATAAAAATAGTAAGGCGCACCCCACGAATAAAAGTTGGCATTGTCACCGATGCCAACTACCAAATAAGCACAAAATCGGAAAGAAAGGATACAGAGGGATGCCTAGGCCTGGTCCACATTCATGGGGTCTTCAGTGGTCCCCTGATCCTCTGTAGTGGCAGGGACCTCAGACTGATCTCTGGCCTGCAACTGATATGGTCCAAGGATAGGGTACTGCCGCTGGAATGAAGCAAGGACAGGGTCATGTTGCTGCTAGACTGGATGCACATCAGGTGCCTCACTGGAGGGAGCCTCCTGAATCTCAGCAAGCTCTATCGCAACTCCCTCAGTATTGGGAAGCTTCATCTTCTTCCTCAGGTGCCTGGGTGCCTCCTACTGTTGTGCCTCTGGTGCTACTGCTGCTGGTGGAGGTGCTGACTCATCAAAGAACAAGTCTAAAGGTAGCTGGTCTGCCTTTATCTTGTCAACATCAGCTCGGAGCACCTTTACCTCTTCCTTTGATGCCCTGGATTTCCTCATCTTCTTATGTTCTTTGGAAAGCTCCTTTAGAGCTTTGCCCTATGCATCAACTGCCTTTGTCAAGTCATTATGAGTTGCTAAAATCTTCTCCTGGCTGGCCAGTAGCATCTTCAATGTCTTCTCAATGGACTGAGGAATCTGGACAGTGGCTGGAGAACACTAGGCCGCAATTGGGGTGGCCAAAGTGGACAACTTGGATGTCGAGACTGACATCCAGTTGTTCAAACTGGCTAATGTCTTTACTAACTGATGGGAGCAATGGATCTGAAGGTGGGAACCACTGGGCTAGTTGAAGAACTAGGACCTGCAGAGGAAGATGGAATATCAGGAACAGTGGTGGCAGCAGGGATAGATGGCTCAACAGAAGCCTCTACCGAAACTGGCTCCTCGGACTAGCCAGTTGGGGCGGAGGTGGAAGCTTTGCTCTTCTCTTCCACTTTTGGGTTGTCTGGCCCTTGAATACTAAACCACAAGAACAGGGACATTGGCCGTACTTTGACATCAAAGGGGGATTTCTTCACCTTCGCATCCTCAAAGTACATGGTGAGGGTGTTTGGGCAGGGGTAGTTGTGGCCAGTCTCAATCGCAATCGACGTGATCACCTTGTGCGTAACATTCTCCATATTGATGGGGAAACCCGCCATGATAGATGCAATGAGTACAGCTCGGGGGATAGGAATGGTCTGGTCATGGGATGTAGGATCCAGGCAGTTATATACAAATGTCAACAATCATCTTGCCTCAAAGTTTAGGTCCTTTCTCAAAATCTTCTTCCCAACTTGTATCTGCTCTAGAATAGTACCCGGATGAGCCAAGAACTCTACCAACCATGGGCGAATTCCTCTTTTAGCTCCAGATTCTCTCTGTACTGGGCGTTATCCTCATCATTAAAATTCAAATATCCATTCAATGCTTCTCCCGAAAACACTATTTTCTTGTCCTGCACTTTGGTTGCAATTGACCCCTCTTTGGTATGGTCCACATTTCAATAGATTTGTTTCACCATGTGTTCATTTGCATCATTTATCACATCTTTAAAGAAATCCTACCCCACTCTAGTAAGAAACTGCTCATGGACTCGGGCAAGTAGAGGTAACAAGTCTTGGGTGACAACTCTTCTCTCCGCAATCATTTTTTTAGGCCACACCTCTTAAAATTTATGGAAGGCCACCTGGCTCACAAACCTATCCTGCCACACCTCATCTTTTCTCTTTCTTTCAATGCCACCAACACCCGGTACCCCACTATTTGGGACCTCGTCATCACTGTTGTCTTTACCTGTTGTACCCTCCCCGGATTCTGAAGTTGTGGGGGAGGTTGAGTATTTAGCGCTGCCAGCTTCTGAGTCATCAGATGACTCGGGTTGTGTCGCCGTTGGAGCTCGGGCTGGGACTGAGGGGGCTTGCTCTGAGTCTGCTGAGAAGTGAGTGTAGGTACTCACTCCTCGACTGCTCCTTATCGCTCTGAACCCGCATCCCCGTTTGTCTTTGGCTTTGGTGGCCACGTGAGTTCCAGCGCAGTCCGCACAAAGTGGGATGCAGGCCGCACTGATCAACTAATAAAATCATATCCTCTCTGAACCTCATCCACGTGGGCCGCGCAAACAAAGGATGCGGTCACGTGGAACATAGCGCGGACCGCACAAACAAGGCATGCAGCCACACTGAGAAGGGTTCAACTTTGAGTCTCAGGGCCATTGCGTGCGGCATGAGAAAAGGACGTGGCCACGTCAAAGTCATGCGGATCGCAATACATGGACGTGGTCGTGCTGGGTTAACACTTCAGAGAAAATTAGGGTTTAACAATTTTTTCTCAAATTTGTGCATCCTAACTTGTCCCTACTCCATTGTCATCACTAAACACATACCCAGCAGTTCAAAGAACATAAATAACTAGTCTAATCATGAAACTAAGAAAAACAAAATAAAAAACAAAGAAGTTATATCTATTTGGTCATGAACTAATTAAAATTAACAGCTAAATCATGATGAATGCGAGAAGAAGTTACCAGGAATATGAAGATCTAAGCCTTTGATGCAAGAACAAGGTATGGCACAGGGGAACAATAATGTTTAGGGCTTAGAAGAATGATTTTGAAAAAAGTTCTAAATGAAGCTCTAGTGACTTCTTTATAGAAAAGAATGCGGTATCAATGACTTACCCTCCAGTGCGGCCGCGTGAACTTGACCACGGGTTGCGTTGGGCTTACCTTACACCTGCTGTAGACTAATGGTTACACGAAGAACAGGGTTGCGGCCGCATGGGCATCAACGCATGCCTCTCAAACAAGGATGAAGTAGCGTGGGTCATCTTTAGAGACAGACCACTCTCAGACCAAGCTGGTGCGGACCGCAGCAGAAGGGACGCGGCCGTACTGGCACTGTTCAGAGATTGTACTTTTGCACTTTTGTTTTGTGCTGGTTCAACAGAAGTCCTGCAATATCTCATAAACAATTAGCTCAAAAATCCTAATCTACAACAGAAAACAAAGAGGAATAAAAAGACATGGTTTGCCTCCCAAGAAGCGGCTGATTTAACGTTGCGGCACGACGCATGTTACCATCTATATCACTTCAAATGTATGAGTGCCACCACGTGGCTGTCATCAAACTTCCCCAAGTAATGCTTAACACAAAAACTTCACCATCTTTGTTCTTGAGATCAATAGCACCAAATGGGGTTACACCAACAACTTCAAACGGACCACTCCACTTAGACTTGAGCTTTCCCGGGAATAACCTCAATCGGGAGTTGAAAAGAAGAACCATGTCACCAACTTTGAATTCCTTTCCTCGGGCATCCATGTCGTGAAGGTACTTCATCTTGTCCTTGTACAAGGACGAGCTGAAGCAGGCATGAAATCTAAACTCGTCAAGCTCATTGAGTTGCTTAACCCGGAGATTCGCAGCGACATCCCATTCTAAGTTCAACTTCCTCAAGGCCCACATAGCTTTATGCTCCAATTCCACCGGAAGATGACAAGCTTTCCCAAACACCAACCAGTACGGAGACATGCCAATTGGGGTCATGTAAGCCATCTGATAGGCCCAAAGAGCATTATCTCAATTCTTCGACCAGTCGGTCCTATTGGCATTGAAAGTTTTGGACACGATACTCTTAATCTCTTGGTTGGAAACTTCCATTTGACCAGTGTCTTGAGGATGATAAAGGGTGGTCACTTTATGATTTACTCCATACTTGCCAAGCAATGAATCAAAGGCCTTGTTTCAAAAATGAGATCCCCCATCACTAATGATAGCACTGAGGGTTCCAAACCTTGTGAAGATACACGTTTTCAGAAATGTCACCACACTGCACGCCTGATTGTTGGGCAAAGCCACATCTTTGACCCACTTTGACACATAATCCACCGCCACCAAAATATAAGTGTTCCCACAGGAGCTCACGAAAGGACCCATAAAGTCAATACCCCACACATCAAAAATGTACACCTGTAGAATTCTGTTGAGAGGCATCTCATCCTTTTTAGAAATCTCATGGCTCGTTGGAATTCATAACATCTCTTGACAACATCACCGGCATCTATAAATAAGGAGGGCCAATAGAAATCGAAACAAAGCACCTTAGAAGTTGTCCTCACCCCGCCATGATGGCAAACATATGGAGAGGAATGACAAGCCTTCAAAATAAATACTCAATTGTTATACTTTTCGGAAACATCGGCGAATCACACCATCGGTGCAAATCTTGAACAAATATGGTTCATCCCAATAATAATCCAAACTATCCCGCTTGAGCTTCTTCCTTTGGTTAGAAGAGAGCTCATACGGGATTACACCAGTCATAAGATAATTGGCTACATCGGCAAACCACGACATATCATGCATAGGCATCACAAGGAGTTGTTCATCCGAGAATGCATCATTGATCTCAAGGCCGTCAGAAGGCCTGCCCTCTTCCTCCAAGCGGGATAAGTGGTCCTCCACTTGATTTTCACTTCCTTTCCGGTCCATAATTTCTAGATCAAATTCTTGAAGAAGTATCACCCATCTCATCAACCTTGCCTTGGAATCTTTCTTGGTCATCAAATACCTAAGGGCGACATGATCGGTATGGATAATCACTTTGGTCCCCATAAGGTATGATCGGAACTTTTCCATGCCAAGCACAATAGTTAGCAATTCCTTCTCGGTAAATGTATAGTTTCTTTGGGCTTCATTCATAGTCTTACTTGAGTAGTACACTAGATGGAAAATACTGTTAATTCTTTGGTGCAAGACCACCCCTCCCGCAACATACCTAGCATCACACATGAGCTCGAAAGGCAAGCTCCAATTGGGTGTGGTAATGATAGGGGTTTTTGTCAACTTGTGTTTTAGAAGCTCGAAAACCTCCATACATTTCTCATCAAAGACAAACTTGGCCTCCTTCTCTAACAACTTGCACAACGAGTTAACTACCTTAGGGAATTCTTTGATGAACCTTCGGTAGAAACCCGCGTGCCCCAGAAAACTCCTCACCCCATTGACAGAAGTAGGGGGAGATAGCCTTGATATGACTTCGATCTTGACTTTTTCAACTTCAATACCTCTTTTCGAAATCTTGTGACCCAATACAATAACCTCTTTCACCATAAAATTTAATTATTCCCAATTTATAACTAGGTTATCTTCACCTCGGGCCAACACATGGTCCAAAATTTTCAAGAATTCCTCAAATGAATCCCCAACTACGCTAAAATCATCCATGAAGACCTCCAATATATTTTCCACCAAGTGGTGAAAACTGCCATCATACATCGTTGGAAGGTCGCTGGGGCATTACACAATCCAAACGACATCCTCGAAAATGCGAATGTGCCATAGGCACGAGGAAAGGTCATTTTTCTTGGTCTTTCGGGGCGATGAGATTCTGATTGTACCCCGAATACCCATCTAAAAATCAATAGAATGACCAACCCGCAAGATGATAAAGCATTTGGTCAAGGAACGACAACGGAAAATGATCTTTTCGAGTCACCTTGTTAAGCTTTCAATAATCCATACAAACTCTCCATCTCATCACCGTCCGAGTAGGAATCAACTCATTGTTAGCATTGGTCACAATAGTCATCCCGCCTTTCTTCGGTACGCATTGCACCGGAGAAGTTCATGAGCTGTCAGAAATAAGATATGCCACACTGGCGTCAAGCCACTTGCTAACTTCCATCTTGACCACTTCTTGCATATCTTCGTTGAATATTTTTTGGTGTTCAAGTGAAGGCCTTGCATCCTCCTCCAAAATGATCTTATGCATGCAAAAGGCGGGGCTTATACCCCGAATATCCGCCAATGTCCATTCAATATCCCTCTTGCGCTTTTGTAGGGCCGCCAAAGTGGCATCAACCTGCACGTTAGTCAATCAAGACAAAACAATAATAAGCAAAGTGAAATTAGGGCCCAAGTATTCATATCTGAGGTGAGGAGGAAGTGGTTTCAACTCCAACACCTCAATAGATGGCTTGGTTGGGGGAGTTTTGCGATTCTCAAGATCCAAGAATAAATTCCTAGGCTCATAAGAATACGAGCCCATACCATGCAAAGAATTTACATATTCAACTCTCTTGGCATCATCATTAGCATCCATGTTCAAAAGCATAGCTTCAAGTGGATCTTCAACATTAATCATTGCACTTGTGTCATCCACTATCACTGCCCTGACAATGTTAAGAAACGAGCACACCTCGGTGCTATTTGGTTGCCTCATAGACTTGTACACATGGAACACCACCTTTTCATCACCAACACGGAAGGTCAACTCTTCCGCCTCGACATCGACCAAAGCCTTCCCCATAGCTAGAAAAGGTCTTCCAGGGATAATTGGGACTTCGAAGTCCACCTTAAAATCTAGTATCACGAATTCGGCCGGCAAGATGAATTTATCAACACGAATAAGGACGTCATCGATTATACCCAAAGGCCGATTCATTGACCTATCCGCATTTTGGAGCCTCATTGACGTCGGGTGAGGCTGTCCGATTCCCAAGGTCTTGAAGACCGAATATGGAATTAATTTTATACTTGCCCCTAAGTCACAAAGGGATTTTGCAAAGTCGGCACTTCCAATGGTACACGAGATAGTGAATGCATCGGGGTCCTCAAGTTTTGGAGCCATAGAATGTACAATTGCACTCACTTGATGGGTCATATTGATTGTCTCAGACTCCATTGATCTCTTTTTTGTAACCAAATCCTTCATGAACTTTGCGTACCTCGGCATTTGCTCGAGTGCCTCCACCAAAGGCACATTGGTAGTCAAACTCTTTATCATCTCAATGAATTTCTTGAATTGGTTGTCACCCGTTTGCTTGGCCAAACGTTGAGTATAGGGCGGAGGAGGCCGAGGCAAAGGTGACTTGGCTTTGGGCACCACCGGCTCGGGCATATCAATCATGTGTTCCTTAGATGGGTTCACAACCTCTTGTGTATTCTCCTCAACCTCATGAATATCGATTCGCACATCATTTATCATATTTGGTTTAACTACATCTTCAACCACCAAAGGCATATCATCATCTCGTAACTCATCTTCATCCACTATAACTTGGTTTCCTCTTGAGGCATGCACATCACCGCCTCTTCTACTTCGCGTTGTCACTGCCATCACATAATTAGTATGCCCACCCTTAGGGTTTACTACCGTATCACTTGGTAGAGCACCCTTTGGGCGAGTATTTATGATTGAGAAATTTGGCCAAGTTTTACTTCCAAGTTACAGATAGAAGTGTTGTGGGAGGTCAATTGAGCATCAGAGTCTTGGTTCTTCATCATCATTTGCTCGAACATAACTTCAATTCTACCAAAATCATTACCCGAAGAACTAGACCCTTGAGATTGAAACGGCAGCGGGTTGTTCGATTGTTGAAACATCGGAGGCCTTTGAAAGCCTTGCCCCCGATTTTTTTGACCACCATTGTTATTCCACCCACCTTGACCATTTTTGTTATTCCAATTGTTGTTATTGTTGTTTCTATTCCAATTCCCTTGATTACCCGAATTGTTGTTCCCCCAATTTCCACTTTGATTGTTATTATTGTTTCAATTACCACCTTGTTGATTGCCCCAATTTCCTTGGGGTCTCCATTGTTGGTTCCCTTGATTACCTCTATTCCCTTAATAGTTGTTGACGTATTGGACTTCCTCACTTTGATCATCATAGCATTCAATCAAATAGCCACCACCATCATCATAGTTGTCAAAATTTCCCTGAGGTTGTTGCCCTCTTTGCCTCCTTTTCATCATATTCACTTCTTTCATGGCATTTACTTGGTACGGGTTTTGAACTTGTTGTAACTGCACCTTAGCCAACTGATTCATTGTTGTTGTATGTTTGGGAATGGATTGGTCGTGATCATGCAACTTCTTGTTCAAATGTATGACATTAGGATCGCCTTGAGGAAAATATGCCCGGATTTGCCCTACCAAAGATGTATTGGTCATTTCATGTAACACATCACAAGCTTCATTGTACAGAAGCTTCATAAAATTTCCTCCCACCAAATGGTTCACAATACATTGGTTGGTTGTGTTTATGCGCCTATAGAATGTTTTTTGGATCATCACATCATTCATATCATTGTTAGGGCACTATTTCACCATCGTTCTAAACCTCTCCCATATCTAACGGTTCAGTCAGCTCTTACTTAAAAGATAGAAGCTCATCCCGTAGAGCTGCCATGCTAATTGGAGAGAAACACTTAGCGATGAACTTGTCTGCCAACTCATCCCATGTAGTGATGGAATGATTAGGGAGCCTCTCCAACCAATCTAACGCCTTTCCCCAAAGTGAGAATGGGAAAAGTATAAGTCTCAATGCACCCTCTAAAATATTTGTCTGATTGCTACCCCAACAAGTATCCACGAATCCTTTCAAGTGTTTATAAGCATTCTGAATAGAGTCCCCCGTGAAATAACCTCGTTGTTCGAGCAAGGTGAGCATCACATTTGTAATCTCGAAGTTCCCCGCCCGAATTTGGGGAGGGACTATTGCACTTGCTTACCCTTGATTAGGGAGAACTCTTGTGACCGCTCTTGGTGGAGGTGGAGGAGGGTTTGGTATGTTTTCATTTGCATTGGCATTTTTACATCTCCTCGGACCTTGAGGTAATACATCTTCTTGTTCTATATCCTCAACCTCCTCATCCACGACCATGTTGCCAAGAGGATCATTTGCGTTTAAAGCCATGTGTACCAGAGTGATTGACACAAATAAAGTTAGTAAAAGAAGGAAAGAGAAGCAAAATACAAAACTAGCTACACAAATAGTCAACACATAAGTGATTGCAGCAAACCCAACCTTACACAATGGTAGGAAGAGCGGGCGTAGTGGTATCGGGGTCGATTTTCCACATGGAGCTTGGAATGGAGTTGTGTATTTGTTTAGACTAGGAATGCGCTTGTGTTCCTAATTGCACTCATAACATTTTTGGGCTTTTGCTTATCAACTACTATTATCAACTACATATTAAGACTAATTTATGCTAAAGGGATAGTTTCTAAGTTGTAATTAATATAGAGAAAGGCACTAGGGTCGTTGCATCACCTAGATGGTTAACTAACGGTAGGAACTACTAATAATAGATTGACATATTTGGGATCAATGTTATAATCGTTGCACAATTGTACCCACTCTCAAACCTCTCGATAGAGAGAGTGATTTTGCCAGTTGACTCTCTAAAGACCAATTGGGTAGGCCAATTAGATCAAGCAACTAGGGTTCAAGTAGGGTGATTACTCTCTCGAGGTTTAACCCGTTAATCGGGACTACCATTCTCATGAGTCCATCCCAATTCCTTGTTGGGTCAGTTTTGGGGTCATAGATTCTCTTTCTCAAGAAGAGTCAAGACCCACTAAGCTAGAATCAATATTTGCAACTACCAATCCTTAATTAAAGCATACAATTAACCTAAATAACAAACACCCACTATCAATCTATCATTAAGAAGCAACACCCATCAATTACCCACACTAGGGTTGAGTCACAACCCTAGCTAATGAGATTAGCTAGACATAATTAAAGAAGAAACAGAAGAAATAGAAGAAGAAACAATCATATTAATTAATTGCTAATGTTAAACTGCAATAATATATGAAAAAATAAAGCTAAAATGCCCAAAATAGGCTAAAACATATGTCTCACGTGTGCAACAGCTATCTGATGTTCCAAACTTGACCTAAAAATGGCAAATGTTATATTTATAGTGGGCTAGAAAACCTGGACAAAAATACCCCTGTGGGATTAGTGCGGGTTGCACAAACACGACCGCAGCCGCACTTGGCTATTTTACTTTTAATTCTTGTTCTCTAAAACAGGTGATGCGGACCGCATAAAGTTGTGACGCGGCCACATGGAGACCAGCGCGGACCGCGTAAACCTGTTGTACGGCTGCATGAATGGCTTGTATCTGAGCTCTGAACTCTCTTTGTTCAGACCACATAAACAAAGTGTGCGGATGCATTGGTTGGACGTGGAACGTGTAAACTCAACCGCGGCCGCATGGCTTGCTACTGGAAACTGGCACTTCTTTGAACTCCTATGGTGCGGCCGCGTGACAAGAAGGTGTGACAGGATGAGTTGGACGCAGGCCGCGTGAATTTGACCGCAGCTGCATGGATGGACTTGTAACTTGTGCCTTCTCTGAACTTATCTAATACGGCCACATGACATGATGGTGCGGCCCACACCAAGCTCTGAATTTCATCACTTCAATGATCTTTGACACTTCAGCAAGTTTCACTCCGTATTGAGCCGATCTTTTAATGTGTTGTCACTTTGTCACTCAAACATGAAATCAAGCATAATTTGTAAGCATTTTGGGACTATTTTGTAGCAAATTATATTCAAAGCGCAGGCAAGTATGGGTATAAAATATGTTAATATCCTACTTATCACCTATCCCGGTAAAGATTTATGATCAGCCATCCTATTGTGCTCGTGTCGAGGAAGAAACAGATGGGAACGGAGAAGTCTGGTCGAAGCCAATCAATTCAGATATAGTCAAGCATTACTATGTGTAATTATTTATGAATGCTTTATGATGTAATATGCACTACGCCTGACCTGATTTCCATTTAAGAGGGGATACGTAGATACTCATATGGGTTCGGTCACAATTCAATAAAATTTTCATTTTCCCCGCCATTGAAAGCTGCGGAAGAATTTTGAGGAGGACCCTCAAAATTCCCAAGTTGATTATCAGCCATTCATCGCACGCAACTGTTAGAAGTGCTAGCCCTGTAAACTGAGGCAGAATTTTGAGGAGGACCCTCAAAATTCTGGAGTTAGAAAGTTACAATGTCTTGAACCGCTCACAGTCGTCGGTACATCTAAAGAAAACTATTTTCAACTATGTATTTATGTTACATTTTTTAACTAAAACATGCATGACTATTATCAAAGTTTTTTTGTCTAGCACCGCCTACCCCATTGGGAACACAACATCAAATTTGACAAGTAAAGGCCGTGGGAAGACGGACTAACCTTCCCCCTATTTTTTACAAAACTCACGATTTTCTTTGGATGAAAACACTAAATTCGCAATATCATTAGCTATATTTATGCACGCATACTTTCCCAAGAATGAAACTTTGCAGAATCATCACCTACTCATAACTAGTATTTGTGCACAACATCCCCATTAGCCACAATGATACAATCAGCTATCAATTATCATCTATTAGCTAAGACATTTCCTTACTAGCCGCCTTTTATTTCCTGCATTGCATAAGGTTACTATTCTGCCTTTCGAGACTAAGCACTGTCTCCCTCTGCATTATCTGCATTTTTTCATAAGGCTACCTTTCTGCCTTCTGAGGTTAAGCTCTACCTCAATCCTGCATTTTTGCATAAGGATACTATTCTGCCTTTCGAGACAAAGCATTGTCTCCCTTTGCATTATCTGCATTTTTGCATAAGACTACATTTCTGCCTTCCGAGGTTAAGCTCTGCCTCCATCCTGTATTTTTGCATAAGGCTACTATTCTGCCTTAAAAGATTAAGCACTGTCTTCATCAGCACTATCTGCATTTTTGTATAAGGCTACTATTCTACCTTTCGAGACTAAGCACTGTCTCCCTCTACATTATCTGCACTTTTGCATTAGGCTACCTTTCTGCCTTCCGAGGTTAAGCTCTACCTCCATCCTATATTTTGCATAAGGCTACCTTTTTCCTTCTGAGGATAAGCCATACCTCCATCCTGCATTTTGCATAAGGCTACCTTCTTGCCTTTCGAGACTAAGCCTTGTCTCCATCTGCATAGTTGAAATATCACCACTTCTTGCATTGGCTGAAATATCGCCACTTCTTGCATGGCTGAAATGTCGCCACCCTCCTACATTGGTTGAAAGATCACCACCTATTCCATTTCATGGGCTGAAAGATCCCCAAGGGCATCATTGTTCGGAGGCACCATTTTCATGGCCCGAGAACACCATGTCGTGGCCTGAGGACCCCATTTATCTTTTGCATAAAAGGTATCATAGTTCGGAGGCATCATCCCCACAGCCTGAGAATATCATTTCATAGCCTGCAAATCCTTTATCATACACTTCATTGCCCAGGACGTCATGGTCCGAGGACGTCATCCTAACCGTCCAAAGACAACATCCATGGTCCAAAGGGAACTTGAATCACGTTTAGATTTATGCACAGTATATGTTGTATTGCTCACTTGCAGGTATGCCGGCTAGCAACGGCCGTCTCATCAAGAGCGATCCTGCTCCGATTTTCGCAGCCTATCAGGTTTCAACCGCTTTTCTCAATGTAAACATCGCGTCCGGCTTTTAAAATCTCCATTGGCATATCCCGTCAATGGATCCTGAACTATATAAAACCTGATTCTTGTAAAACAATTGTAGGCAACTCAAGGACCAGAGCTCAGTCAAAGTTCTTTGCAACTTGACTCTTTCGATCAAAACTGGCCATTCTATCTTTACCCGACAACTTTTCCATCCTTCTCGGGTAAAGAAGGGCAGTTGTTGATACCCAATTTTTCTTAGAGATATTTTTATACTCAATATGCCTTCAAAATAATAAGTATATGCATATGAGCATACCTAGGTGTTTTGGTGTTTTTTCCAAATTTTTTAAAGAATTTAAAACCAATTTATTATCTATTTTAATGCTACAAAATTCAATAATTATTCCTAATATTATTATTTTTGTGAATAATTTATTTTTCTATCATATTTATATGTATATATAGTTTAAATAAATTTTGCACATTTTTTACACATTTATTGGGTTATTTGAAGCTAAATTACATATAATTGCAATTATAGCTAATTTTACAATTAATTGTATTTTTATAAATATAAATCGTTTCCAATATCTTTAGATTAATATTTATACATTATTAGTTAATTCAGTGATTTTAATCTGTTTTAAAAATCTTTCTCACTATTTTTATAAAATAGAAAAGGGAAAATGGGCTATTTAAAATATGACCCATTTTTATTTCAATTGTAGCTTAAATTGATCCCCTTATTAACCCAATATTCAGACCAACCCAATTCCAACTAAACGCGACCCATACCTAATGACCCAGTCCAGCCTCGATCTGATCTGAGCCATTGATCAAATGAGATCAACAGCCCATATTTGTTTTCCTAAATTAAAATCCTAACGACCCCTCCCACACACACACACACACACATACACACACCCCTCACTTCAGACTCTCACTCTATCTCTCTACACTAACATTCGCTCTCCCTTCTCTCTTGAACCTTTGGGTTCTCTCTCTCTCGTCTCGGATGAAGCCACCGCCTCTCCGGACCCCTCCATCCTCACTTATCTCGATCACCATTCGGCATGGAACCATATCCTGTCGGTTCTCTCTAGCTTTGGAACTTCAGAGGCTTCCACCATACAAGATGATCACCGGAGGCCTTGCCTGGCTTGTCTCCGGCCTCTCTCGGATGGTTTATAGTCTGATGGTACTACGAATGTCATTATTAACGACTTTCAAAACCAGGTCCCTTATCTCTCATTGATTTATTGTGAAACCCTAATTTATGCCCAAGTATCTCAATATATGTCTATTAAAGCAATTTTTAACTTATTCTTTTGTGTTTTACGCTACTCTCTACTTGATTTCTTCGATTGTTCAAGTTTTCAATGTTTTGTTCTTTTTTCAAAAGCTAGGGATTCAGAACTTCTTTTGAATCGGTATATTTTTTGTTATTATATGTCTGTGTTAGTATTTCTACTTGTTTGTGTGTTTTTCTGGGTTACTTCCCAATTTCTATGAATTAAGTTGTCCTAATGTCCTGATTAGGGTTCTTGGTTTTGTGCCTATTATGTTTAAATAGGTCTAAGTGTTCCTATTGACTAATGTTCTGCCGATTTTGTGTATCTCTCTAAACCCCTGATTTTTCGTATGTAATTTCTTTGGAGAATCTCTACTGATTCGAGTTACTTCCTTGTTTGTGAGATGTTATCCTTACTTGATGATGATTCCCTATAATTTTTCCAATATTGTCTATGATTTCCTTAAACTAATTATTTTAAAAATCAGTCTATTACGTGCAATATATTTTACTTTCCTCAATTGTAATTATTTTACACCATCAGTCTTGCAAACACCTTTCTTATGTGATGTAATTTGTACTGTTTGAGATGGGACTCCCTAATTGAAGGGAATCCGAGTTTTAAATTGATTCTAATAGGTATCTTTCTATAATTATACTCGGTCTATGTGTATTACCTTATTTCCACTTAATTTGAAAACTATAAGTACCCTAACCTCCCTTCAGCATAACACACCGAAAATCTTCATTGTTCTGACTCTCTCTTAGCATACTTAGTATCCTCTCCTATTTTTCTACACTACCCTTGTTAACTACTGATTACTCAGTCAGCTAAATTCTAAGACTGAGTAATTTTGGGCTGCTCTACTATTCTACTACTCTCTGCACTGCTATTTGTTTGGTCTGCATACTATTGCCTTACTTCCCTTGCATTCTACTGCTCTATACCATCTCATCTGCGACTGGTATGCTATCTATTTTATTTACAGTTTCCAAAATAATTTGTTTCTATACAAGCTACACTTTATCTTTTTTTTTTGTGCTTTTACTTATGGTTCTGTTGTTCTCATTGCAACTGATGTGCCTCTGTGATAGTAACTATCCTTCTCTCAATTCAGCATGCCTACTAATTTTCATTAATGCATGTTTTTCCTACCCTAGCCCCAGTACACTATCAGCATGTATCCTTAACCCCCATTTTCTTTTTGATGAAACCTGGTGTGATTGTCTAAATTCTGAAATGTTTCTTTTTTTTCCATATTTGATGTCTGGATAATTGTATTTCCCTGTATGGACTAAATGTCCCGGGCAGTGTTTGTTTGTTTTTTTCTTTGAATTATATGTCTGAGTTTGGTCTTCTTCACCTTCTTACAAGAGTTATCTCTTCTAATGTTTTCTTTCAAAACTTCTTTTGTAGGTACCATTCTCCTAAATTGCTTTCAATTCTATATCTTTAACTCTATCTCACACTCTTCTGTTGTTTTTCTTTCAAAACTGTTTCCATGAGAATCATTTTTCATAGATGTTTTCAACTCAATCTCTTTAAACTCTATGTCACACACTCTCACTAATCCTAGAATTTAGGGTCTACCCCTTTGTGTAAGCATTGCCTTGGATACCCTTGAGTTCATATGGAACTTTGATGCACAAGGCGGGTAATTCCACACTACACTTGATCAATGTTTGATATTATTTGGGTTCTTGGTATTGGCCAAGGACCCCAATGGGCCCTTAGGGAGCTTTGCCGCACCCAACCACGGTAAAGGGTTGTGAAACTCGAAGTAAGTGAGGTTGGAAGAATTGGGCCTGGTTGAAGGCTCCCTATAGAGTAACTTCTTGTTTTCCTTTCATTATGTAATTCAGCTATCATGGTTTGTAATAATTTGTAAACAACTAATGGGGTCTATAGTGAAATGGGTGGGGATTATGCATGTGTTGGTTTTAATTGATGGGTAGATAACATGTCTATAGGGTTTTACTTTACTTAATTGTGCAATAGAAACCATGTGTAGGACATGCATATAGATATCTTGTTTAGGCTCTTCACTTTCAGATTATTATACTTACCTTGTAATCGATTAATAATTAACGAATAACTTTTCCTTTCTTTAAAAAATTTGTTACTGCATTTAGAGACCATGTTTAGGAGCTTGTGTGAAAAGGATGTCATGTTACTTAGGGCTTTTATTTCATCTGGGATGTATTACTGACTGCCTCACCAATCACTTATTTAATAATACAAATTTGGGCTAAACTGCATCTTCTTTTAAAATTGGATTAATATGCATGTTCACCTTTAATGTAATTAGGCAATGAATAAGATACCTAGGCAAACCTTAGGTCGAATTAATTAATTACACTTCTGATTATTCAGCCTCTTTAACTAATAAACTATAGCCTTTGTTTAAAATTTATTTTGTTAGAACTCCAGCCCTATTGTCGTGCCTCTATTTTTCTACTAAGTTATTTACCTCCCCAGAATCGTGCTGCAAGTAGGTTATAGCAAACCCTATTTTTGAAGTGTGTTTTAAACAATGTTTGTCTGTATTTTTACTAACTCGTGAACTACTGCAATATTTTGTTTCTGAAAATCAGACGTTTCTTCAAGGCACTTAATGTTTAAACCTTAGATTTCTTTTGCAACTTATTTTTTGTCCTTCATGTTTTAAACTTTGCTTTTATTATACCTTAAATGTGTTTAAGACGTGATAACTACATGATCATTTATAGAGGGATTTGTGAGCCGTTCATTTCCTTCTTTGTATTATTCCCTTTATGTATAGTCCTATTTGTTATGAATGGCGCCTAGTATTTTGTCCTTTAAACCTAAGGGTTCAGCCCAGTCCTTACCCTGTAAGAATAATGGTCCTAATACCCTCTAGGACTTATAGGATGGGACGGGTACAAGACGCAATAAGCATTCATCACCAATCCACACATTTAAATAACCATTACGGGGTGGAAAAGGGTAGAATATGAAGATAATAACCGATGCGCTAATATCACGTGTGACCCCTCTTTTGAGGAGTGATTGCTGGATATTGCATTCAAGTAATCCATATTGTTTATAAACCTAGGACCCATTTTCATTTGTTTGTCCTTGTTTGCTTTCTTTAGAATTGTTTTCAAATTTCTGCTCTTTTTCTACTTACTTTCACAAGTTTCGATTAATTGCAACAGTGTACGCAAGTCCTTATTTGAGCCTTGATTGTTTACTTGTAAAGTCACAATTGTAGCATGGCCGGGAACCACACTTGTGGATCCTAAGGGGTGCCTAACACCTTCCCATCGGAATAATTTCAAGACCTTACCCTAATCTCCGGTCTCTTCATCTCAAACTCTTCTAAAAAAATGTGTCCTAATGCACTATAATCATTAGGTGGTGATTCTTCAATTTCTAAATCTAATTCTCGAAAGGTAATAGAGTTTCCTCCCAAATATTGTATACTCGATTTCAATAAGAAAAAGGGGGCGTCGACATGAGGTACCTATTAGATTCAGTCTTGGAATTGCTTGAGTTGTGTTTGAATCTCCAGCATATTGAATTCATGTAGATGAAGGAGTTGCATGATGTGGTCTTGGTGTAGAGGTTCCAGTTGTCCATCTTGGATGAAGGTCATTTGTAGGTTGTTGTGATTGAGAAGAATGTTTAGTTGTTGATTCAAAAGAGGTAAATTTATGGGTATTGGTGGTAGAGGAATTTCCACCTAGGGAATTGGTGGCTGAAGAAGTTGAGGAATCAGTAGTTGGGGAAGTAATGGTTTGGGTAGTAATGGGTAAAAGAGGTAAGGTGGAAGGTTTGTGGGTGGTGGCATGTGGGGAGGGTTGATGTGTAGTGGTAATAGGGAAAGCGGAGGAAGAGTGTAGTTGTTGATTTGGGTGTAGTAGATGAAATATTGAGGACAAGATGGGCGAGGATGTTGGTGTATTGGGCGGAACATGGTGCTTGCTGGTTTGGGTTTTTGTATTATATGAAGATGGTGATGGGGGTTGCATGGAAGGTAATGGTGTTATTTATATTGGATTTGGTATTAAGGCAGTAGTATAGGTGGATAGGCCATTATTATGGAAAAGAAATTGGGGGGTCGATGAAGATTTCGCCGGCGTAGCGGTAGGCTATTCCATCTGAATAGGTACTTGAATGGGAGACGGGTGAATAATGGAGCTATGCTTTGCATGGGAATTGAGGGAGCTTGGTTGTGTTGGTTGATTGCAGTTGGTTGTATAAGGGACATGTGTAGTAGTAGCGGACAAGTGTTTAAGTGGAGATTAAGGTTGGGTGTTTATATGAGATAGGATTGGATTGAGTAGGTGTAGTAGTGGTGACAATATCGGTAGAAGGAATTGAGCAATTTTTTATGCGTTGGAAAGTGGTATGGTAGTATGTGGGGTCTATTTAATATACAGATTGTTGGAGTATATTTAATTTTTTGGGAGGGTTACTGGTGGGTGTAGGGGTTTTTGAGTTGAAAAGTGAGAGGTTTATGTAGGAGAAGTAGAAGTAGTAGTAGATTTGTTTGATATTTGAGCAGTGGTAATGTAGTGGGATTGGAGGATTTGGGCGGTTGGACTAGGTTTGGTAGATAATCATTGAGTGAAGTAGTATAGGTATTGGAACTTGGGTAGGGATTTCTGAAAGAATATGTGTGATAGTGGAGTGTAGCATAGTGATATCAGCTTCGTTTGTATCATTTGGTGGGAAATAAAATCTATTATGGGTTTGAATAGTAGAAGAGGGTAGTTTTGGGTGGTAGATTGAGTGTTATTAAATGAGGGAGTATTGGGCCTAAGTGTTCGTGCTGACGTGGAAGAGCCCATTTCAGGGCTCAGCTTTGTATTTTTTTTGTATTTTTAGGGTAAATTATGGTTTTCCAAGGGTTGTCGTCATCATTGGCAGTAGGAGAGGAGTTTGAGGTAGTGGGAGATTTTGGCGGCATAGTAAAATTAGAGGGAACATTGTTGGGGCATGAAGGTGTAGTGTGTCCTAGACAGCCACAGGTAGTGCAAAGAGGAGATTTGTATTCATAATGGATTTTTTGGATATGAGTACCAAATAAAATTTCTTGGGGTTGTGGTTTACGTATTGGTGCTAAAATGAAATGTCGGGCGTAACGGCCCCTAGTGGTAGTGGTGGTACAGTTATCAATTTTAAGAAGTGTTCCTATGATGCTCCCTATTTATGAAGTATTTGTAGATCGTAATATTCGGTTGGTAATTCCTGTAAACGTATCCATATTGTGGAGAAATTTTATTGTGGAGCGGCCGGATTAAATTTGGATTCTCATTGTCTTATAGATAAGTACTAAGAACCTACAAACCAAGGTCCATTGTGAATAATTTTCTGAAAATTTTCATTGGAGTCTAGTTTAACTAGGTAATATTCATATTCCATTCCAGATCTATAAGATTTAGAGGTTCATTTAGATGCTAGAGGCTTGTTAATTTGTTTTTAGGGTAGTTGTAGGATACTTTGGGTTCTAGAATTTTTATAATGAGGGATTGCGTGCATTGTTTATAGAGACATGTTTTGTCTAAGATAATGATATGAATAAAATGAGGGTGGTGTGACAGATTGTTCAGTTCATCATGAAGAGTGAGTTTACTGAAAGTGGCTGTTTGAGCGTCCATAAATGCAGTAGAAAAAGGAGTTAAAATGTCTCGATAACTTACTTGTTTTGGAATGGTGTTTGGTGTGTCGTCCTTTGTTTTGTTTGTGGTACGGCTGAGTAAGTCTTTTTCTTGATCAGATTGGTCAGTTTCTGATGGAGTATCCATTTGATGTTTGGGGATTTGTGATATGGAATATTGTTGTTGAATTTGTTGCTCGTAGTTAATAGAAGGGATGTTGTTGAATTGGTTGTTATGGGTTCAAAAAGTTAGAGAGAAGTCAGAGAGAAAGAGGAGAATTGTTATAATTACAAGATATTCTTGTGCAGAGAATATTGTCTAATGTGGAGCCCAACTGATAGCCTGTTTAAGGAGCCTTACTGATAGCATCTTTGGCCAAGCTTATAAAATTATATTATTTTTGAAAAGTGTTTTTCTTAAAAGTATTTTTAAAAAAAGTATGGTTGAGGAGAAGTAATTTTATTTGACTAATCAATTTGAAAATTATTTTTGTGTAACAATTAATGTTTGGTCAAACTTCAAATATGCTTTTAAATGTATTTGCTCAAAAATGCTCTTCAAAAAAGTTATTTTTGAATTTTTTTTTTCACAAAATCAACTTTTGCTTCTACTCAATAGCACTTTTTTTTCCTACAAGCTTGGCCAAATACTTAAACTTTGAAACTTTATTAACATTTCTGACAACATCAAAAGAAAACCTTGGCCAAATATGTTATAAATTTGCTTTGAATTTACTAACACGGACTAGTCCAATTATTTTACCTTGCTTCTTGTTACACGAGAGTCGAGACGCTTTACCGCAGGATAATGCACGTTCACACCTTTCTTTAAGATCAGAAGTCGTTGAAATCCTCATTTACTTCTAGAAAAAAAATTCACCTTATATCAACTGACATGTCATGGCTTTTATCACGTTTAGATTTTCTCTGGAGCGCAAGCAATTAGAACCTCGACAGAACGAGGTTGCTCCCAGTGGAAAATCTAATCCATTCTATAGGGCGAATGACAAGTGAACGCCCCTACAATAATCATTTCCCTAGCAAGTACACACACGAACACTAGAGTTGCACTCAAGATGCACATCGAATACTACCATCGAGAGAAACAGGAAAAAAAAAGTTGGCAAATTTCCTTTTTTCTTCCTTTTTTGTTTTGAATATTGTAATATGGCAAACCACAGGCATACACCGAGGTTTATTTATCAGCAAATAATGAAGTATACGATTGAAGCAACACAGGAAAAAGAGAACTCATCTCGAAGCACCGGCAAGTAGGGGAAATTAGTGCATAAATTGGAAGTTAGAATCAATATCGTCTGTAGTGTTTATAGAGATTAAGCACCTCGTTTGTAGTCAATGAAAACGAAACCCATTATTTTCTCAGCAACTTTCAACTTTTGGAACACTATCAACGCAATACTTCAGTTTCTTCCATTTGTGTTTCTAATTTAGATCATAATTCATGCAGAAACGGGGAAAGAGTGCCAGGGGTTTTTGGTAGAGGAGCTAAGGGTCTCCACAAGGGACTGTACCACAGTATATGCCCGTCAGAATTAAAACACACCTTTAGTTCCCCCGTCAAATCAGGGGACATAATTCAAAGAGAGTATAACCACCTACAACAAATATCTGTCCGTTTGCTTTTACCTTTTGCTGCCCAAAGGCAGGTAACCTGAGCAAGCTAGTAATAGAAACCTCTGTGTCCCCACAAACCTAAAGCATGTTACACAAAGCTGAAACTTATGTCAGCCCCTTTAACTTAAATGGTACAGGAAATTTGAACTATAACATCCTTTGCACTCCCAAAGGAAACCAAAGAGAGCAACAAGGAGACACATCTCTCACTATGGGAGCCCCATGCTTTCCTCGGAAGGCCATGCAGTCCGGACTAAAATCCACTAGTATGGCCTGTAGCGGGTGGGGCGTCTGAACCTTGGAATCCTTCTGCAAATGAGAAAATAACAGAACACTTTTCAATTTAAATCAATTACCAGAAGTTTGATGTAATCAACAAGAAGCAGCAGTTGGATCATGAGAAGGCAAAAACATGACCATGGAATTGAACACAAAAACAAAAGACAGTAAAAACCACAAAACTATTTACTATTGTAGCTTTACATAGTGAAGAGCCAAGGAGGAAACGAGAGCATGCTTATTAGGAGTACTATTATCCAGATCAATAAATATTTGAAGATTAACTCTTCCGGATTTATATTTTTTGTGACTTACACATCAAATACTACTTGTGTGAGGTTCCTTTTAAATCTTAACACATGGAATGCTGGATCCCAAAAATCTATCAGTTATGCTTTGGAAAAACAGAAATATTCTTGCATCCTTCTGTTCCTTCTCTGGTTCAAATTAAACCCACTATACCAATCTAGATATTTTCCTTCATCCTCATCCAAAAAAGACTTCAAAAGAGCAAAGAACCTAAGGTCCTATCACTGTTACTACCATTGATCCATTGACCCCTTCATTTTTACCTAAAAGCCTACCCATAAGCATCTTTTCCTCTCATTTTATACATTCAAAATCCTTGTGGTAGGTGGCCCAAATTTTTACTGCAGTACTGAGCGCTTCTACAGCAAAGTGGGAGCATGAATCATTTTTGGGTCAGCATAAGAAGTTAGAATACAGAAAAGGAGGTAAAGAGATAGGAATCCAAAGAGACAAAAAATTAAAGGCTAGATCAGTAAGAGGATGAGAAGTTCAAAATTTGAAGGTTGATATTTGATTTGAGTGTGCAATGAAAGGCCTTCTTCTGATAAGATGGAGCGGCTATGGTTCCTCCCCAAAATTTTTAATACTAAAGGGGCGAGATTGAAATTTCGTTGGACCGAGATAAAATATTGGAACTAACAAAGTCGGACCAAGCATTCACTTGTCAAGTTTTATATGAGCCTCACACAAGTAAATTGGTGGGTGACTCAGAAAGTAAAACTTCTCTTACTCTTTCATTAAAATATCGGGAAGTTCCAGCTCTCTGTTCAGGAAGGCATAAAGCATCCGACCAATTTCAGTTCTCTTTGATATTATAAAGAGTAGGACCAGCCTATCAGGAATACTTATAGGATAAATAGAAAATAGAATTCAATTGAACAAAACTATAACCAACAAATATTGAATCAATATAAGTTCACATGTGTTTATACATAGTGCAACAAATCACCCAACGTGTAAGTTTTTCTCGTTTAACAGTTTAGTGATGGAACCTCTTAAAAAACAGTTCAGTGATGCATCTTTAGATAGGCATATGTAACGTGATTGTGTAACATACATTACACACAGAAGGAGGCAATCTAGTTTATTTGGGTGAACTGTTGACTTGACCCTTCCATCAAGAAGATGAGATCCTAGGATTCATCTTCTGAACCACACTGATAAACTTGAAAATAGACAAGTTTGAGTAGCTGAGCAGCTAATCCAGAAGTGTAAAATTATCGGTCATATTTAGTCAAAATACCAACAGACCAAATTAACCCTTAGAAAGAACACTAAACACAAAAATTACCATTTCAAATCAACAAAATTACTCGAAACACAACATCCTACTTCGTTCGAAGGCAAATGTAAATGTAGCAAACCAAGTATAACTCATGATTCCATTTTATTGCGAGGCAGGGAACTCTGGACTACTGCTTAGGAAGGCAGGGGTAGAGGAAAACAATTGTTTACTTCAGACAAACGTGTGTCGAGTAGATTATGTGGAAGTGCACACCCCATAAGGCATTCAGAATAGGTCATATCCAAGTTTGGGGACCACTTGCCATTCAACTTGACTTCCTTCAAAAAAAAACGTTTTGGTCATAAAAGCCTTAAGGCTCCAAGCGTATTTATATCAACATTGACATTGACAGAGCGAGATAGCAGCAAGACTTAAAGGTAAGTTCTACAGAGTTATTGTAAGACCGACTATGTTGTATGAGGCAGAGTGTTGGCCAGTCAAGAAATCTCATGTCCAAGAGATGAAAGTGGCAGAACGAGAATGCTAAGATGGATGTGTGGGCATCTCAAGAGAGATAAGATTAGAAATGAAGATATTCAGGACAAAGTGGGAGTGGCCTCCATGGAGAACAAGATGCGGAAAGTGAGGTTAAGATGGACCGGGTATATGAAGAGGAGGGTACAGCTGCCCCAATAAGGATATGTGACAGGTTGCCTTGGTGGGCATGAGAAGTAGAGGCAGGCCAAAGAAGTATTGAGTGGAGGTGATTAGGCTAGACATGACACAGCTTCAGCCTACCGAGGACATGACCATTGATAGGAGGATGTGGAGGTCGAGGATTAAAATAGCTGGTTAATAGGTAATTGAGCGTATTTCTTTTCCATACCATTAGTACTATTATTGCTCTTGTATTTCTTTTACTTTGTTTCTGTTTCTTATTCTTACGCCTGTTCTTGCTTCTTTCGCTTTGGTTAATCTATTATCGTGCTGTTACTGCTTGCTGCTATTGCCTCTTTTTCATCTTTCCTTGAGCCGAGGGTCTATCAGAAATAGTCTCTCTACCCTCACTAGGTATGAATAAGATTTGGGTACACTCTACTCTCCCTAGACCCCACTTGTTATTGTATTGACAGAGCGAGATAAATAAAAGATGAAGTTGCAACTGACAGGATTACTGGAATTTAAACTAAATTTCAAGAGTATGAAGGAGACAAGCAGAACATTATCTCCCAATATATGCAGGAGTGACAAGGGCAGGGACGGCAGTATTATGGTCAGGATGGAAACTACTCTGATCTCTGTCCCCAGCATCTCTTTGCTCCTGATTCTAGAGATTAGTCAAAGATGTCTTGCCCCAAAAGAGTGGTCGAGCAAAGATCCACTTTGCTCTGGATACGAAAATAATATGAGGCCTTTTCTTTTTGGGTTGGAGGAGAGAAGGGAAAGTTGTACTTGAAAGAAAGATCAAGAAAATAAAATGTTTTTGCAACCCATTTGTTAAGACTTAAGATACTTCTAGCTATTTCCCCGAATACAAAACCACCGACCGTACCCGTCATTTAAGCCACTTGCATATTCTTAGCGTTGAAAATTCCTTGAACTTTTTTCATGATTTCGTAGCTCATCTAGCATCTAAGGTGGCAAGATGTACTATGAACTGCTCATATCTTGATATGCCTCTTTTAGGCCTCCCTGATCCCCCAAACAAAACAAAAAGAAAAAAGAAATTGCCCCATGTAACAGTAAAACAGAATCAATCCTGCATTGGTAAAACTGTCTAAAACAGCAAATAGCCATGGAAACAAAAGCTCAAGTTATGTAACTCAAAACCTCGCCTCTGGGGAAAAAGAAAAAGTAGGAAGAAAACCCGAGGGTAGGGGAGTTCTCTCAAGCATGATTGTAGAACATAGAAGCAGCTTCAAGCACTAGATGGTAGAACATAGAGGCAGCATCAATAGTTCCATTTTAATGTAAATAGATATTTTTTTTATTTGGGCACAACAAAATAAATGTTTTACGAGGGATAGCATCATCTTTAATTACCCAAAAGGCGGAAAAACTGGAGCGCCAGGCATGAATGGACGCCGAGGGCGAAATCCTGCATAAGGGTTGAACCGCCTTCCTCGAAATTGCTTCAAACCAGGAACATTTGTCCGCTTAGCAGATACCTACATGACAAAGAATACAGTGGTAGAATGTCTAGAAAGTGAAACAGCGAACAAAAGATTAAGGATTGTTATGGACCTTCAACTGCCGTCCATGAAGCTCTGATTCGTTTAACAGAAGTGCATTTTGAACAGCCTCAACTTCAACAAATTCGACATAAGCATAGCCTTTCGGCTGGCCAAACTTGTCAGTCAGGATAGTTACCCTGTTTACAGTACCACAAGATTGAAAATGTTGCTGCACTTCCTCAGGTGTGCAAGCGTAATCTACCTGAAGTTGAAATGAAAAAGACAATTCAAATGATAATTCTGCTATCATTTTCACAAGAGACAGGTAAGAGGGGACTGAGGGGGCGGGGACTTGCCTCCCTTCAGATATCCGGTCTGATCAATCCCACCTTTGAAGACTTATTTTAGAAGAAAACGTGAAAGAGGAAATAACATTTGTGCAGCTTTGACCAAGTCCAATTTCTCCCCAGCATGAAGAAACTGCCTCATTAATTATCTCCAGCAGTTAATAATTATTCCAACCTACTATCTGATTAGGCTTCACAGTTTCCTAGTTATTTTAAACAATATCATATTATCCATATTTTCATTGCATTGTTTTCTTACAATAATTAGCTGAATGTTACAAAAGAAAAAAATAGTTCAGAACTTATAACAAAAAGCTAAGTGATTCCGGGTGTGTTTGGTACGAAGGAAAATATTTTCCAAAACATTTAAAGTATTGTATAAATATCTAGTCAGTTTTAAGGGATTGAATGTTTGTCTAGCTACTAAATATTAGTATCTGGGAGGTTTGTCCACTCCATACGGACAGATTTGTTGGTTGTAAATTGTGTTTAAGATTCTTGCACAATCTATTACCAATAGTAATTTCCTTCTGTACTTAATTTCTGTCATAAATTTTCAGCATCAAACACGGTCCCAAGAGCTTGAGCATTTGGGAGTAAAACGAATACAGCATTACAAATATCAAACTACATCCAAAGACCAACCATGAGGGGCATCTTAGATGTCTTTAACTAACATGATTAGCGTTACTTTTCCCCACATGTGGGACTACACTGGGTATGTTGTTGTTGATTAGTGTTACTTTTGTAAGATGTGCAGAGAACAATATCTTGGTCTTTTGCTTGTAAATGACTTAATGTGAGCCTGTGAGGTTAGCTCTGGTTAATACAGCAAATCAAAATAAAGGCGAGATGCAGCAACTAATCTAGAAAGTGAAACATCGGAACAAGCAATCCAAGGTGCTGACTTATCTTGACATGCACTAGGAATCCAATAGTTGCTTGTTAAAAATCTACAAGTTCATATGTCACCTTTTCGGAAAAAAAAAATCTACAAGTTCATTATACAAAATAAGATCCTTCAAAATCACTGACATTTTTCGTTGTCTCTCTGAAGAAAATGCCAAATGTATAAACCATGTATGCAATTTCTCAAAGCTTTTGCCAACCTAGATTATAAAAGAAGTCATGCTATTCTGCACAAACTTATCCCAAGTTTTCATTCTTCTACACACAACAAATTGAAAGCTCAGGCCACAAGAGCAAAACATAAAACAAAAGGTAAAAGAACAAATAGAAGAGCAAAAAAGCCACACTGTTAAAGAACGACTAATAATGCAACATAGAAGGGAAAAAAGCCATAGGCAACAAAAGAGCAATGAAGTAATCTGCAGAATCTGTCATTGGATTAAAATCGAAAGCAAGTCATCAGATAAGGTTGAATTATAAATGAAGTCCTGTCATTGATTAACACAATATAAGCCTTGCAAGAAGCAGGATGAAGCTATTAGGAGAAATCCATCAGACAGGAAAAAACAAATTTACATGTTGACCGAGGTAAGGGCTATAAATCTCACATTACCGACATATATGGATCGCGCATCCACCTCCTCCTTTTCAGCCTGACTAGCAGACGCAGTTGGATCTGCACACATGAACAGAAGCACAATTGATGAACAACAAATACCCCATAAGTTTGACGATTTGTATCTCGTTACTTCAAATCTAACATTTAGATACATTTTGAACATAGAAATGACAGAAGATTGATAGGATTTCCCCTGTTTTCTGGGAGGGTGGGAGTTGTATTAAAGGAAAAATTATACACACACTCTCTCTCTCTCTCTTCAAAACCGAATGTACAAACCTACGATAACCTAAACATGTTCACTGCTCTTCTATGAGGCAGAGTCCAGAGAACTTCAGAAGCACCCTAAACTTCCACTCATGTTTTAAAACGAAAAGACAAATGCAACAACGCTTATGGAGCTTCAAGCAAATGGAAAGAAACAACACTCACACTTGTTTGAAGTGAAGTGCCCATTATTGAAACAGAAAAATTATGCAACATATATGAATGAAGTACTTATAATATCAAATCGCAATTATAATCACAAATTCTATCATCCAGTGTACAATAATGACAATATTAATCCAACAATTCAAATCAAACATTATTAACATGTAATTTCAACAGGGGCATACAAAAATAACTTCAACTTTATTGATTTTCAATTTGCAAATGATTAACCATAAGAAAAAGAAATAATTTGCAACACTCACTTTCGTATTTAATTACTCTAATAAATGTACTAAGGGAGTAAATGAGGAGGAAATTAGAAGTTGGGAAGAAAAAGACTCACACCATTAAGAGAAGACAAAAGATGCATCGTTTAAAAAGGAAAAAGAAGAATAAAGATGTAAATCAAAAGAAGTACAGAAACAGAAATAATAGATTTTTTTTAAATCCATCACAGCAGTTAAACATGTGCAAAACCTCAAGAAGAAGAAAATGATGAAAAATGTTAAAAGCGTACTGACATGTTTTTTCTTTTTATAGTCAGATTCAAAGAATCAACTACTTCTAGCGGGGATCACTTTGCGCCTCTCTGTATAAAGGCACAATGCTTCAGACACGAGGCAACAAATGTGCTTCCCATTGCTTGCACTTAAAGCAACAAAACAATGAGTTCTGGTCGCACTTTCTCATATAATCAGCATGAAACGAGCTACGAAATAATAAAATTACTTACATTAGAAACATCCCCATTTTCCTAATTTTAAATGGTTAGCTAATGTAAGCCAAAATTGAGCTTATTATCTACTCCCTTTGTTTCAATATATGTGAACCTATTTTACTATGCACAGAGTTTAAGAAAACAGACAAGACTTTTGAAACTTGTGGAGTAAAATAAGGCACATATATTTTGTGTGGCTATAAATCATCGCATAAAGGTAAATTGTTTCCAAAAATGGAAAGGAGTCATTCTTTTAGGCACGGACTAAAAGGATATAGGTTCACATAAATTGAAATGGAGGGAGTAATAGGTTTGATAATTTCTTTCCCTTTGCATATATCAAATACTCTAGATACCTAATTGGTGAAGCTCAATTTCCCATTTACAATAGACCAGAATCGCATTGTATCTCCAAGAAATAGACGCAATTTAACTAAATTCAAGGGCCAAATGGTAGTTATTTTTCTTTATAAGTCAAATGACAAGTTAGTCCGTCCAACAAGAAATTAGCACCTAAAAGAATTTCCATACGAGGATGGGCTAGACATACTGAATCATGCTGATTTCAGGAAGGTATATAGCTAAGGGACACAAAAAAGGACCTAAAAGAACCCGGACCAAATGACAAGCGAGTGACAAGAAACTAGCACCTAAAATAATTTCTGAAAGAGGATGCATTAGATCTAGAAAATGCCGATTACAGGATGGATACATATAACAGACACAAAAAAGGGAGAAAGGCAAAAAGAAACCAATGCCAATGACAGCAATAAATCAAAGAAAGAAGAACAAACAATCAACCATTTTCACCTTGAAGTGGATTTTCTTTTTCTAGATAAATCTAAAATTAAAGGATCCGAGTGCAAAAAAGGAAAAAGAAGAAAAAGAAATGATAGCCCACTCTTAGGTGCAGGAATCGACCACAAAGACCGTTTTGGTTCAAAACAGCGAACTTCTCCGGTCATCTTGCTGCAAGTTATCTTGTCTTATAGGTGATTGGAAAGAACAAATGAAGGAAGCCAACCTAGACACCGAGGTTTAGTTGTCCAACAAGAACATCCAACTAAAATAGGGTGACTGAAATGAAGGTGTAACAGAGAAATCTTTAAGAAGAAATCAGATTATCCGGGGGGGAATAAGTGGTCAAATACATTTAATAATTAAAAGGAGATGTGTCAGGGTTTATTTGGCATGAAGGTACTTAAAGTTAAAGTCTATTAATAACATACAAGAAAATTGAAATAAATACTAATCTGTGCATGTAGATAACTGTCATATAACTAAAACTGTACCTAAAGATAACTATTGGGATTTATGTAACATGATTCGTTCACCAATATATTACACTAGTTCATTAATTGAGCCAAGCTCGTCATACCATAAACAAATACGGAGGAACAGAATCATTATTCAAAATAACATTTTTTCCACAACGCAAGAATTAACTTGTCCCATCGCTGAAATGCAGGAGGAAATCTCATAATTAGTTATTGTAAAAGTTCCACAGCTATTTTTTTTCTTTTCGAGTAAGGTAACAGAAAAATCCACAGCTAGTACTGTGCTAACCACGTCTACCTGGTTTAGTATCATGAGGTCTGTTCCCAAACAACAAATATTTCAATATTATTACATATTTGGCAAAATTATTCAAGTACCAGTAATATATTAAGATAATCCCAAGTTTGAGAAGAAAAAAGCGTATGAAATCATTCTGAACTCTAAAGTTTTAGATCCATTGGACAACCGGTTGCGCAGTAAGAAGCAACTAAAACAGACTTCGATATAAGAAAGATTTGTAAACCCAATCATAGATACAACCCCTCAAAACTCAGACTCCCGGAAATCGTGTAGAAGAATGTCTAGGAAGACTCTAAACTATCCAACAAAAAGAGATTCGAAGCTGAAGCTACATGGAATTTGTTCCCAATTAAGAAAGAAGATCAATCATTATTAAGGTAAGCCAATCTTTTCATTTGTTTCCATAAGCAGTTCAAGAGCAACTTTGGGAAAATGATCGAACAGAGGGAAATAAGCTTAGTACATCTTAAACATTGATCAGGAAGATAGTTAGTAGGTATCAGAAATGCACGTTTTCCAACCATGTAGAACTTTCTTATGAAGATCCAACCACATATCACTTGCACTAATGAGAGACCAAGACAAGGCAAACCCAAAATGATCCTTCTTCCGGTATTCAGCCAACTGTTAAATCTTTGAAGGTGAACGGAAGCATGACAGTTGGGGTAAGAGAAAGCCGCTGTGAGACCTAGTCCGTGTTTTCTTTTCCATGTTTTGAATAATAATATTTCTTCTTCTTTTTTTGTGCTGGCCACATCCTTACCATTACAGTGCTTTCTCCAGATGGAGTCAATGATTTGCCTCTCTTAAATAGTTAATCAAAGCTGGGAAAAGCCTTGAGGTTTGGGATAAAAAGGACTTGGATGCCATAATAAGCTTCAAAATTGTGGCAATCACATTATCAGGACCAAAAAGCTTTTGTCCTTGATTAATGGGTTTTTGAACAATTAGCAAAAAAAAAACTCTATTACATTCTGAAAATACAATTAAAAAACAAAAATATGACCAGTTACTCTAATCTTAAGCTTCAAGAGTAGAAAAACGAAACATGGAAGTACAGGTTCTGGCAAGGGGCAGCACATAAATCAAATCCCTGAAGCACCTCATTCTAGGATTTTACTCAGCGACCATCTAGACCCACCTTCAAGTAAAGAAAGGAAAAAAACCCTCACAACCACTACTTTAGCTTGTTGCTGCACCTGGATACCACGTAGCTATCTTTTTCCTACAACAAGCACTGCCTTCATAATATTCATCTTGCTCCTCGAGTGGACATCCCAACAACTCTTTGAGGAAATGATGACACACATTAGACAGAGGTAAAAGGTATTAAAGGTTTAGTTGGATTCTTATTTAAATTTGTTTCTTTTTTTTCTTTTAGTTTTTGGTTAAGTCGGATTCTTATTTAAATATATAATCGATATTTTAAAGTGAGTGGATTCCTTCAGTTCCTACTTGCTCCTCTGATGGTAAGCAACCCCCACTTCCAACCGAGAGGTTGTGAGTTCGAGTCTCCCCAAGAGCAAGGTGGGGAGTTCTTGGAGGGAAGGATACCGGGGGTCTGTTTGGAAACAGCCTCTCTACCCAAGGGTAGGGATAAGGTCTGCGTACACACTGCCCTCCCCAGACCCCACTAAGTGAGATTATACTGGGTTGTTGTTGTTGTTGTTGGATTCCTTCAGTTCTTAAGGCCCATTAACAAAATTGAAGCAATAACCATTGCTTGACTAAACAAAGCAAGAACTAACTTTAACAAATCCATATAGTTAATTGCAACCAAGAGTTGCCTACCCACAATTGCAGCAGAGAGATACAATCCCAATCACTTTGTAGCATTACTTAACCAAATAAATGAGACGTCAAAAACTTTGTTTGAAGAAGATTGAGAGGTCAAAAACCACAATACAATTTTGACAAGTTTTTGAGCAACAACAACAATAACCCAGTATAATCTCACTTAGTGGGGTCTGGGGAGGGTAGTATGTACGCAGACCTTACCCCTACCCTTGGAAAGGGTAGAGAGGCTGTTTCCAAATAGACCCCGGGCATTCTTTCCTCCAATAACTTCCCACCTTGCTCTTGGAGAGACTCGAACTCACAACCTCTCGGTTGGAAGTGGGGGTCGTTTACCATCAGAGCAACCCCTCTTGTCATAAAGGTTGTTTGAGCCTTTGAATTAATAAATAAAACCTTCCAAGTGGAGTGTGTCCGCGACTAAACTACATTAATTGCGACCAAGAGTTCCCTACCTACAATTGCAGCAGAGAGATACAATCCCAATCATTTTGTAGCAATACTTTGTTTTCATTTACCAATAACTGGCTTGCATACTCAAACAACAACAACAACAACAATAACTACCCAGTATAGTCCCACAAAGTGGGGTCTGGGAGGGTAATATGTAGACAGGCCTTACCCCTACCCGAAAGGGCAGAGAGGCTGTTTCCAATCGACCATCGGCTCAGGGAAGTAAAGGAAAAGCAAAAACAAAAACAAAAGCAAAGGCAAAAGATCATTAGTAACTCTAGCAAAAGTCGCGTAAATAATTACTTCAACATAAGAACCATAACTAAAAAGGCATGCAATAATATCAAACAGTAATTACCATAAATCATCTAAGGATACACAAATCATCTAAGAATAGCCCTGGCAAGCCTCACCCAACCCCGGAAAACGAGTACGAAAAATTCTAGGAGTCCTTATCCTGCAACCCTGATACTAGACCTCCATACTTTCCTATCAAGGGTCATGTCCTCGGAAATCTGCATCCTAGCCATGTCATGCCTAATCACCTCTCCCCAATACCTCTTAGGCCTCCCTCTGCCTCGCTTCACGCCGACCACCGCCAGCCGCTCACAACTCCTCACAAGGGCATCTGGACTTTTCCTCCGCACATGCCCGAACCACCTCAGCCTCGCTTCTCGCATCCTCTCATCCATCGGGGTCACCCCCACCTTCTCTCGAATAACTACATTCTTAATCTTATCTAACCTGGTGAGCCCGCACATCCACCTGAGGATCCTCATCTCCGCAACCTTTATTCTCTGAACATGAGAGTTCTTCACCGGCCAGCACTCCGCCCCATACAACATGGCAGGTCTAACCATAACTCTATAAAATTTCCCCTTGAGTTTTTGTGGCACTTTCTTGTCACACAAGACTCCTGGTGCAAGCCTCCACTTCGATCACCCCACTCCTATACGGTGAGTGACATCCCCGTCAATCTCTCCGTCCCCCTAAATCACCGACCCAAGATATCTGAAACTGTCCTTCTTGGCGATGACTTGGGATCCAATCTTCACTTCCCTGCCTACTTCGCTCGGCTCGGCGCTAAACCTATACTCCAGGTATTCTGTCATAGATCTGCTTATTATGAAACCCTTAGACTCGAGAGTCTGTCTCCATACCTCTAGCCTCTCATTTACACCGACCCTCGTTTCTGTCAAGACTATGTCATCAGCAAATAGCATACACCAAGGCACATCCCCTTGAATATGACGGGTTAGAGCATCCATCACCAAGGCAAACAAGAGAAGGCTAAGCGCCGATCCTTGATGGAGCTCCATAACCACCGGAAAATGGTCTGAGTCACCACCCACCGTCCTAACCCTAGTCTTAGCTCCATCGTACATGTCCTTGATAACTCTTATGTAGGCTTCCGGCACGCTCTTCGCCTCCAGGCACCTCCATAGCACCTCCCTTGGGACCTTGTCATATGCCTTCTCCAAGTCGATAAACACCATGTGCAAGTCCTTCTTCTTATCCCTGAATTGTTCCACCAATCTCCTGACAAGGTGGATAGCTTCTGTAGTGGAGCGACCCGGCATGAAACCAAACTGGTTCACAGAAATAGATATCACTTCCCTCACCCTCGCCTCAATCACCCGCTCCCAGACCTTCAAGGTGTGACTTATTAATTTGATACCCCTATAGTTGTTGCAGCACTGGATATCCCCTTTGCTCTTGTACAAGGGCACCACTGTACTCCACCTCCACTCCTCCGGCATCTTTTTGGTCCTGAAGATCGATTTTCTCCAAAAAAATGCAAAGTGTAATAACTCTGCAAATAAAAACTTTTTAAAACCTAAACCAAATGAATTGAGACATCAAAAAATTTGTTTGAAGAAGATTGAGAGGTCAAAAACTACAATACAATTTTGACAAGTTTTTTAGCCTTTCAATTAATATATAAAACCTTCCAAGTGTAGCGTATCCACGAATAAACTACATTAATCATGAAACTTAATTTTCTTCCTTACGGCGACCTTGCTTGAGCACAACATATTTAAGGAGACAGTACTTGATTAAAATTAACAAAGTCGTCTAACCATCAGACAAGAAAATCAGACTGTATTAACTGATACTTGTCAAAAGTCAAGCTAGGGTTTCTTACCATCAAATCTTGAAGTCTGAATTTGGTGGCTTTATTTGATAATATTTCTTGGAGCTTTCTGAACTGCTTAATCAATCAGATAATTTTTGCACTTTTTTTAAAGAATATTGACGGTTGAATATTTGAAACCAAATAAAATTCATCACTAGCATCTAAAGGAGGTCCTAAGCAGCTGGAGAAGTCAAATGACTAGAAAACAACTAACGACATTGTGAACACTGTTCCATTATGCATAATGTGGACAATTTAGAACGAAAGAAACTCAGGATAATTTGTGGGGAAGGCAATTGCGTAAAATATAGATGCTTAAAATTGTTGGCATTTTGGTGTAACTTAAAAAATGTAAATCATCTTGATACTCTTTTGGACTTTATAGAATGCTTTGAGCCGAGGGTCTTTTGAAAACAACCTCTCTATTTTCATAAGGTAGGGGAAAGGTCTGCGTACACACGACCCTTCGCAACTTCACTTGTGGTTTGTTGTTGTTATAGTAGAAAGGAAAAAAGTTGATCACAGTGTACTTGTACAGTTTCTAGCACGCACTTGGTGTTGCTCCGTGAATAAATACTTACCTTTCATCGAAAGAAATCATATACTAATATTAAGTTCTCCAGAACAGAATTCAAATTAGGAAATTAAATCATCTAAAGCTAATATACTAATAAGTATGTATAACTCAAACTGGTTATGTTTACACTTCATAAGTGATGAATGCCAAGTATTCTTCCAAACTTGATTTTACTTCAACTCATTTATATTTTTAATGATTGATAATTGGACTAAGAAAAACCGATATTCTACAGATGAAATGCTTACATTGCTCTAGAAGCACAAACTGTTAGTGATAAAGCAAACTGATTTTGCATCTCATTTATCTGATAAGGTAGAAAATTTAAATTGCATCTCATAAACTGGCATCTTCTACTAGGCAAGTGTTAACCCATTACTATAACTTGCCCTCTCTCCCTTCCCAAGAAAAAAGGCACATGAAGGAGAGTCAACCCCACGATCTTCTCTGATTCAGGTTGCTAGTATCAAGATCTTTAAATTAATAAAAAACAAAGGAAAACAAAGTTCAAAAATTAAAAGGAGCATATTCATTTTATTTATTGCATAAATCAGACATACTTATGATTCTACTGTGACTTGGTTCAACTGAGCTATGTTTTGGGAAACTGTGAACTGATACTAATTAGTACCTTAATAACATATTTCAGAGGGACTACAGTCAAAGGTAGTAGGAACCAGATCAAGCTCTAGCGAAAACTTCACAAAAGCAGCCTACCCAAAATGATGTACCCAAAGTCAAAATAACTATGAACAGATACATTGTTCTTTTACTGATCACCTTATTAGGAAACCGCTGATGGAGGTTCCATCCCAAACTTTGAAACTTGCATCTCAGCAATAGACCAGTGCACTTGGCTCAAATTTTCTTCACCACAATGCTTAATACTTGTATTTCGTCTATCTTACACTTTTTTTAGAAGATTCTTCCTTTCACGTTTTCTTTCATCTTGGAGTCTCTCTACTTGCATGAGGTAGGGGTAATGTCTGCATACCCACCATCCTTCCTACACTCCACTTGTGGGAATACCCTAGATATATTGTTGTTATTGTACTGTTTCCCCTTTCCAAGGTCTTTCATAAGTGCCAACTTAAAGGAAAATTTTTATTCTGAATCTGAGAAGATTTTATGAGTCTGAAATCAAGATGATTTTTTCTATCAAACCTAACAATACGACACAAACAGTCAGCAATTGTGAGAATAGAAACTAACTTGCGTAGTATAAAACTCTTGCAAGTAACGTAAGGAAACAGTAAAAACGAATAATCCGATAATTTTCGCCAGTATGCTCAGCTTAGTCGACTAGAGCAAACAAAAAAGCAACGCAAAGTTAGGCTGTACGAGCATCAGCAATACATGCTATGCTGAAACCACATACATAGACCACTGCAATTACTCCTAACCACCTTTATGCTTCTACCTCTTGCAAACTAAAATTTTCATTAGAAGGACATTTTTCAGGAGAATATTCACTCTTTCTCCATCACCACCATAAGACCTTAAAGAGTATAAACCACTATATTGTTTTCCTTTCTTTCTTTCTTTTTATTTCATAAAAAGAGTATAAGCCACTACTTACAAGGACAAAAAAAGTCTGAACTATAAAGAAAATGAAAATGAAAAAAGACGCCGCAGATGATTACAGAATTGTGATATTCAGATGATTAAAACCTTGTGCAGAGCCCATCTCTTTCTCGACCTTGGCCTGCATTTCACGAAGAGCGCCTGCTTCATCCTCTATCTCCTTCAATCTCTTCTTCATATTTTCTAATTCCTATAGGATAAATAAATGATGGTTATTACACACACCTTAAATACCAGTAAAACGAAAAAAACAAAAACAAAAATGAAGTGATGCTAACAACCTTAGCATTTGGGTCATCCTCAGACTCAGCGGCGGCAGATGTTTCATCATACTCGGCATCCATCTCTCCTTCTTCATCGGGTATGTCTCCTCCGTAAACCTCGTGCTCATGCTCCGCGTATTCGTTCTCCTGGTGCTTCATCTCCACTCTTTTAAGTGTATATAACGCAGCGATTAATTCTGTTGAATGCGGGCTGCACGGCACAGCACAGCGCGGCGGAGGAGTGAAATTTCACTGAGATTGATTTTCTAGGTTTTCAAATAAGGGGATTGGGGAAAGGGGGAAATAGGGAATTTGGGGGGAATAAGTGGTCGGTGATCGACGGAGAGGATGATCAGTTGAAGTTAACTGTCGTTTTTATATCATTTACTATGCAATATATGGGTGTGTGGATTTCGGCTAGGTGTCAGTGACAAGTGACAACTTGTTATGGGGCAACAACGAAAATTGCCCATTTGGGGAAAGACATCGGAAGCCGGAAGTAATAAATCAATTTGGTTCAGTTGGTTCACGATCAACTCTAGTAAGTAGTCCTCTGTTCTAGTTTACGGAACCTATCTTCGTTTTGGTCCGCTTTAAAAATAGTGATTTTTTTTTTAATTTGATAATAATTTAACTTAAATTTATAATTCTATCTTTAATAAAAATTTTACCGTATAAATATCCTGATCCCCTTTTAACTTATTAAGGACCATAAATTTTAGTCTTTATTTTTTTTTAATTCTGTGCCCAATCAAACAGATTCACATAAATTATAAATTAAAACGAAGTACTAAAAAGCTACAGAAAGAAAAAAATTTGATAATACTTGATATGAATATTTTTTTGGTTAATAGGATAATGTTTCCATAACACTTACAATTTAAAGAATAAAGTGGATGCCTCTGTTATCGGGGCGGGCTCCCCACTTCAACTAAGGTTGTCTCCGGTTCTGGTTCTGTGTCTATTTGGATGTGCGGTTCCGACTCTGGCGGTTCCGGTTCTGCAGTTCTGGCTGTTCCGGTTCTGGCGGTTCCGGAGCCGGAACCGCTACCATATGGTTCTGGAACCGTCCGGTTCCGGTTCTGGCGGTTCCGGAACCGCGGTTCTGGCGGTTCCCGGCGGTTCCCGTCGGTTCTGTTTTTTTTTTTTTAAATCAATATCTTGTATTGTAGTCATTAGTATATTGTACAATATATTTTATATAGTGTATTATGTTATTAGTATAATATATATTGTGTTTGGTAATTAGTATATATTGTGTATAAGTAGTGTATATTTTCTATATAAATAGTGTATTATTATGAAATAATATAAGAACAAGAACAATAATACAAGAACAAGAACAATAGAGAGAAAAGTAGAGAGAGGAGTATTCTTATTGATACTTTGGGATGGTTTACAATGGAATAGAACCCTTATATTTATAGGGAGGTGGTGGCTTAGCCACCAAGTAGTAAACCCTAGAATCTCTCTAAATATAGACATTCACCTTAAATAGGATTCTATTTATAACACTCCCCTTGAATGTCTATTCAATAATGTGCCTCGTTAAAACCTTAACTAAAACAAACCCAATGGGAAAAAATTAAAGAAAAGGAAAAAGAGTACACATGTTTGAATATGCGCCTATTGGTTGCCTCGTTAAAAACCTTGCAAGGAAAACCCATTGGAACAAAACCTTGTAAGGAAAAAAGAGTGCAACGCGCATTAACTCCCCCTGAAAGAGCATCAATTCATATCCTTGAGTTTTCGCATTCCGATCTTGTGAACCAACTTCTTGAAGGTTGACGTTGGTAGAGATTTTGTGAACAAATCAGTCATATTATCGCTTGAACGAATCTGTTGCACATTGATATCACCATTCTTTTGAAGATCATGTGTGAAAAATAACTTTGGTGAAATATGCTTTGTTCTATCTCCTTTTATGAATCCTCCCTTCAATTGAGCTATACATGCTGCATTGTCTTCGTACAAAGTCGTGGGTAGTTTGTTACACTTCAAACCACATTTGTCTTGAATATGATGTATGATAGACCTCAACCACACACACTCCCGACTTGCTTCATGAATAGCGATTATCTCGGCATGATTAGATGAAGTAGCCACAATTGATTGCTTAGTCGATCGCCAAGATATGGCGGTGCCTCCATAGGTAAACACATAACCTGTTTGAGATCGAGCCTTGTGTGGGTCGGATAAATATCCAGCATCAGCATAACCAACAAGATCAGGACTGCAATTATTGCCATAAAATAAGCCCATATCGGTAGTCCGTTTTAGGTACCTCAATCTATGTTTGATCCCATTCCAATGTCTCCTTGTGGGAGCCGAGCTATACCTTGCCAAGACATTAACTGAAAAGGTTATGTCAGGCCTTGTAGTATTTGCAAGGTACATTAGTGCGCCAATTGCACTAAGATATGGTACTTCAGGACCAAGTAGCTCTTCATTCCTTTCTTGCGGTCGGAATGGATCTTTATTCACATCAAGTGATCGAACAACCATCGGAGTACTTAAAGGATGTGCTCCATCCATGTAAAACCGTTTCGGTACCTTTTCTATATAGGTAGATTGATGAACAAAAATCTGTTTGCCAAATATTCAATTTGCAAACCAAGACATAATTTTGTATTTCCGAGATCTTTCATCTCGAATTCATTCTTTAGATAATCAATTGCCTTTTGGAGTTCTATGGGGGTTCCAATAAGGTTTATGTCATCGACATATACGGCAAGTACAACAAATTCCGATGTTGTTTTCTTTATAAAAACACACGGGCAAATGGCATCATTTATATAGCCTTCTTTTAACAAATACTCACTAAGACGATTATACCACATTCGTCCTGATTGCTTTAGACCATAGAAGGATCTTTGCAATTTGATTGAAAACATTTCCCGGGACTTTGAATTATGAGCGTTCGGCATTTTGAGTCCATCGGGAATTTTCATGTATATCTCATTATCAAGTGAGCCATATAGATAGGCAGTAACCACATCCATTAAATGCATGTCAAGCTTTTCAAGGACAGCAAAACTAATGAGATAACGAAAAGTTATGGCATCCATTACACGCGAATATGTCTCTTCATAATCGACACCAAGCCTTTGAGAAAATCCTTGTGCAACAAGGCGTGCCTTATATCTTTGTACCTCGTTTTTCTCATTTCTCTTGCGTACGAAGACCCATTTATAGCCAACAGGCTTAACACCATTAGGTGTTTCAACTATAGGGCCAAAAACTTCACGTTTTGCCAGCGAACTCAATTCTGATTGAATTGCTTCGTGCCATTTTGGCCAATCATGTCTTTTTCGACATTCTCCAACAGATTGAGGTTCAAGATCCTCATTTTCTTGCATAATGCTAGATGCGACATTAAAAGCAAAGACATAATCCACCACTATATCCACTCGATTAAAATTTGCCTCAATATCGATTGGATTTATGGATAGTTCCTTATTTTCCTGAGTCTCGGGCTCAAAGGATTCTTCATGAATCTCAGAGTTTATTAAATCATGAATTTCCTCATGAGATTCTTTCGTAGTGTCATTTTGATCGTTTGCTTTCCTCTTTCTAGGATTTCGATCTTTGGAACCTAATGGCCTGCCACGCTTCAGGCGTGCATTCGACTCATTGGATATGACACTAGATGATTGTCCAACATGGACATCAATACGGATTGGAACATTCTCCGCGGGGATGTGGGATTTTGTTATCCTTTTCAAGTTCGTAAATGCGTTTGGCATTTGATTTGCTATTCTTTGCAAATGGATAATCTTTTGCACCTCTTTTTCACAAATAGAGGTACGTGGGTCAAGATGAGATAATGATGCATTTTTCCACAAAATTTCCCGTTTGGTTTCACCAACTTCTCCCCCTAATTTTGGGAAAAGTGTCTCATCAAATTGACAGTCTGCAAATCGTGCAGTGAACAAATCCCCTGTCAATGTTTCGAGGTAGCGAATAATGGAGGGCGATTCAAACCCAACATATATTCCAAACCTTCTTTGCGGACCCATTTTGGTGCGGTATGGCGGTGCTATAGGCACATATACTGCGCATCCAAAGATTCTTAAATGGGATATATTGGGTTCATGACCCAAAACCAATTGCAACGGGGAATATTTGTGATAATTCGTCGGTCTGAGACGAATTAGCATTGCTGCATGCAAAATGGCATGACCCCATACCGAAGTGGGCAGCCTCGTTTTCATGAGTAATGGTCTTGCAATCAACTGCAGGCGCTTAATTAAAGATTCTGCAAGACCGTTTTGAGTGTGAACATGAGCTACAGAATATTCCACTTTTATCCCAATTGATAAGCAATAATCATTAAATGCTTGGGATGAAAACTCGGCAGCATTATCCAGTCTAATAGACTTGATTGGATTATCAGGAAATTGTGCTCGTAGTCGAATTATTTGTGCCATTAGTTTTGCAAACGCAAGGTTGCGTGATGACAACAGGCACACATGAGACCATCTACAGGATGCGTCTATTAGGACCATAAAGTATCTAAAAGACCCACTAAGTGGGTGAATAGGTCCACAAATGTCCCCTTGTATACGTTCCAAAAACGTAGGTGACTCAGTCCCAACCTTTGTTGGTGATGGTCTTGTAATTAACTTGCCTTGATAACAAGAAGTGCAAGAAAATTCATTATTTAAAAGAATCTTGAAATTCTTTAACGGATGCCCATATGAGCTTTCTATAATCCGTCTCATCATGATTGATCCAGGGTGTCCCAATCGATCATGCCAAAGTACAAAAGTATTGGAATCAGTAACCTTTTGGTTTACTGTTGAATGTGCCTCAATTGCACTAATTTTTTGTCCAATACAGGCCACAAGATAAAGACGGGAATTTCTCAATAACCCTCTTTTGGCCAGAGACATTCTTTGTAATGATGAGATATTCAAGATTATTCTCATCTATTGTCTCAACATGATAGCCATTCTGGCGTATATCTTTAAAACTCAACAAGTTTCTCTTAGACTTGGAGGAGAACATTGCATTCTCTCTGATAAACATTGTTCCTCTAGGCAGAGTTATAGTTGCTCTTCCGGAGCCTTCAATCAATTTACTACTACCAGAGATTGTAGTAACATCTGCCTTACACATACTTAGTTGAGAGAAATATTTCTTTTCTTTGAGTATCGTATGTGTAGTACATGAATCAACTAAACAAATATTTGTTCCAAGATTGCTTTGTGAGATATCCATATTTGCTTTCCCATGGTTTGACATACAAAAGAAAATACACGAACATGAGAATAAACAAATTCAATCCGTTTGTTTCACATTTAAACAATATTTTCAAAATATGCTGAGGTTAGTTGACTAACTAAATCAGATAGTCGATTATATGTTTTTCATAATCGATTACTTTGCAGTTTGAAAATTTTAGTTTAAGCACTGTCTCAATGTAATCGATTGTTAAACATACATAATCGATTATTTGCTAATTTGAAAAATTTCAGATCACACTGTCTCAATGTAATCGATTGTTAAACATACATAATCGATTATTTGCTAATTTGAAAAATTTCAGATCACACTGTCTTAATATAATCGATTGTTCACAAGTATATAATCGATTGTTTGCTATTTTGAAAAACTTCAGATCACGCTGTCTTAATATAATCGATTGTTAACAAGTATATAATCGATTGTTTGCTATTTTGAAAAACTTCAGATCACGCTGTCTTAATATAATCGATTGTTAACAAGTATATAATCAATTGTTTGCTATTTTGAAAACTTCAGATCACACTGTCTTAATATAATCGATTGTTAACAAGTATATAATCGATTGTTTTGCAGTTTTAATGCGAAATATTAGATAATCGACTAACTGTTAGGTTAGTCGATTAACTCTACTGAAAAATAAAATATCTTTGAAATTTAAGCATATTGAAACATTCTAAAGAACTAATACTAACATTATATCATAAACTAACTAATACGAGCTGATACTAATGACTATTAGTTTATTCACTAACTAATAAAAATCAAACAATTCCATCTTCCTTCATCACAGATCCATCACCGATTAAGTAGTCTATTTTCCCCTCAGGGTGCTCAAAGAAGTCTGCCACATCCAGGTGGGTGATGTCAAAATTATCGTCAGAGACAAAATTTGTTTCAGGGCCTTTATTCTTTAGAGATGCTTGATAAAGATCAACCAAATGTCTTGGTACACGGCAAGCTTTTGACCAGTGCCCTTTTCCACCGCAACGATAGCATATAGTTTCTGAACTATTTGCCTTTGGATTCTCATAATCCCGTTTCTGCTTTTGGTGGTTATTTCTCTTTGGGGGGTGACGGACATCAGGGAAATTTCTTCCTTGTCTACGTCCACGGCTATGACCCCGATTACGACCACGACCATGACTAGATCCATGACCTTTTCCATGCTTGGCATAATGAGAATACACCTTATCTGCTTCAGGCAATGGTGTAGACCTAGTGGGTCGATTTTCGTGATTTTTCATGAGCAGGTCATTGTTTCGCTCAGCCAAAAGGAGAAGAGAAATCAGTTCAGAGTACTTTTTGAAACCTTTCTCTCTGTACTGTTGTTGCAGTACCATATTGGAAGCATGAAACGTTGTAAACCTTTTCTCAAGCATATCATAATCAGAGATATTATCTCCACAGAGTTTCAATTTAGAAGTAATTCTGAACATTGCAGAATTATATTCAGAAAAAGACTTAAAGTCTTGGAGCCTCAGATGAGCCCAATCATATCGTGCTTGTGGCAGAGTGACCAACTTCAGGTTGTCATATCTCTCATTTAAGCCGTTCCACAAGATGAGTGGATCTTTGACTGTGAGATATTCAATTTTCAAACCTTCATCAAGGTGATGGTGCAAGAAAATCAAGGCCTTAGCACAGTCTTGGGTGGATGCTTTATCTCTGTCTTTAATGGCGTCTCCAAGACCCATAGCATCTAAGTGGATTTCAGCATCCAACACCCATGTCATATAGTTTTTGCCCGAAATTTCAAGGCAACGAACTTTCTTTTCATAATATCAGACATAATTAAAACCAAATTCGGAAAAAGGGAAATACCTTAATTTTCTCAAGAGGATTCTTGAGACGGTAGAGTCTCGTGCTGATAACGTGTTATGAAATAATATAAGAACAAGAACAATAATACAAGAACAAGAACAATATAGAGAAAAGTAGATAGAGGAGTATTCTTATTGATACTTTGGGATGGTTTACAATGGAATAGAACCCCTATATTTATAGGGAGGTGGTGGCTTAGCCACCAAGTAGTAAACCCTAGAATCTCTCTAAATATAGACATTCACCTTAAATAGGATTCTATTTATAACATGTATATTGTATTTAAGTAGTATATATTGTATATAAATAGTGTAGATTGTGTTGTAGACTTGTAGTTAGTAATTAGTATAAATTGTATATAAGTAGTATATATTGATAAAAGAATATTGTCATTAGTATATTGTGTTGTATGTTATATATTGTATGTTATATAAATATTCAAGGATTGATATAGAATTAAAGACAAAGAAATATTGAGACAAAAGATATTCAAGGATATGATAAAGAGCATATTTATTGACCAAAATGGCATATCTATTTTTATTCTTCCTTCCCCCAATGGAATGAGCACAACATGGTACTAATACCACCATTAAAAGGAAAAAAAACTAAAAGAAGACATGCCAATGTATAAGTTACATCATAGTTTATGTATTATTTCTAACAAATCTCATAAAACCTTCAAAGTTTGGAGGTGGTTGTGTTGGCGGTGGTGGAAATGAAGCTTGTTCATCACCACTTCCGGGTGAAGATGTTTCCTGAGCAAGTTCCGCTAGCATTTCTTCATAGCACTCATCTATTTCTGGTTGTGATTCAGCTAGCCCAAAGTTCCTTCTTTCTGCGCGGATCCAATCTCGAAAAAGCACTGATTTTTCCAAGCTGTCCCGCATCGATGCCCTGTGATCACCTATTTGTAGTCTTGCTTGACTAAAGGCGCTCTCCGATGCAACAGTTGACGCTTGAATCGACAGAACATCCCGAGCCATCCTTGCAAGAATGGGAAAATGTTTTTCCCTTGCCTTCCACCAATCCAAAAGGTCGAAAGAGCTGTCTGGATTCTCATTCTCTAGTCCCTGCGACAAATAAACTTGAAGCTCATTTAGATGGGAAAAATCATCTATATTTTCACCTTGAGTACCCCTGAACTCCGTCCACAATTTAAGAGCTGTTAAGCCAGCAGCTCTTTTAGGCGCCTGTGATGTGGACGAAGTAGGGGTTGGAATATTAGGCCTAGCATGCTCTAACGCCTGTTAATAAGCATTATAAACAGTTTGAGCATTCACTGTAATTGATGCTTTCGCATCAGATAGTGTAGCCATTTCTTCTTCTTCAAGATCTAAAGCTTGATAAATAGTAGAATACCAAAAGTTAGGACCTCCTACTTTCATAGTATGATTTAACATAGCAGCCACACCAAATATAGGAGGGATTGGAAAAAAATATTTTTTATACTTCTTTTTCATTTCAGTAATTGCAATTTCATAAATTTCCCCTCCCTCGTTAAAATCAACAAACAAATTAGCAAGTGCGGCAATATAAACTAAACAGTTAGAAATAGTTGGATAATATTGGCCAGATAAAGCAGTTGTAGCCACATGAAAATCTTCTAAAAAATCTAAAAGAATTTTAACGCTAGTCCAATCTTGATTAGTTAGCATGTCATTATCTTCCTCCCCACAATTCCGAGAATTATAAGTAGCGTTAATTGGGTTTCTATATTCGTACGCCACTACTAAACTTTTGTACATGTAGTTCCACCTAGTTGGGCAAGGTTTAGGAACCTTTCTTTCTCTAAGGCCATATTCGTCACATTTTTTAAAATATTCTCTAAGTCTACTTCTACGGTTAGAATAAAAAAGCCAATTAAGAGCGAATTTAACCTTTTCATTTCTATGTTTAAAATTCTCATACCATCACCAACAATTAAATGATAAATATGACATATACATCTAACATGGAAAATATTAGTAAAAGCAGGATTAAGTGTTCTAGTTAACATACCTATTGCACTAGTGTTGCTACTAGTGTTATCCATGGAAATTGACATTATTTTATCACTAAAACAAAAATATCTACATACATCTGAAACAGTGTTAGCAATAAACTTACCCGTGTGCCGTGAATTAATTATTCTATATGCAATAATGCGTTTTTGCATTGTCCACTCTTCGTCTATCCAATGACCGGTTACGGTTAGATAATCACAATCATTATTACTTCTACCAATATCAGTTGTAATAGACGTACGATTACTTATATGGGTAAATAAATAACGCAAGTATTGTTCATATTCATGCTTGTATTTATAAATGTCGGCCTTAACTGTGGCGCGAGGCCAAACTTTATACGTAGGATTAAATACTCTTCTAATATAATGAATCCAAGCAGGATTAGAAGCAAAAGAATAAGGCAAACACATAACAGTAATCATTTTAGCTAATTCTTCACGATCCTTATTTGGATCATAATACAATATACCTCCGGTGACTGTGTTTATTCCTGGTTGAACTAGATTTGAACTAGTACTTGGGTTAACTATTGTTTCAAGACTTGTCCTCCCCTCTTGTTGCGCTTTCAATTGGACATATCTAGCCTTATCGCTAGGGTGTAATTTTATATGTTTAACTAAACTACCTGTGCCGCTACGATCTCCAGTATACCTATGCACAAGTAATTTCCCACAAGATTTACACTTAGCCTTATTTTGTTCTCTTAGTTGAATAAAAAATTGCCAAACTAATGAAGTTTCTGAACGGTTAGGAGGTTGTCTACTAAAAGTGGGAGTTTGTACAGGTGGGTGTTCCGGTTCATTAGTAGCAGGACTAGTAGGTGTATCATCTAAATCTACCGGAGCTTGGGTTTCGTCATCATCATCATCCACATTTCCCTCTAAGATAGGTGCATTAGGATAAAGAATATTCATAATATCATCGTCTATTATATCACCAACTGCTACATCATGTAGAAAATCAACACCGCTAAATTGAAAACATGGGTGATCACTATCAAGGATTCCGAAGGTTTCATTAGTATTTCTAGGTTGGCTACTACTTTGAACTTGTTTATCTTTTCTAGGTCGGGGAGCCGGGGGAGGGGTAGTATTTTGGCGGCTACTTTCACCGGTTTTAGATTTTCCTTTTCCGAACATATTTTTCAATGAAAATGCCATAATAATTACAATTAAGCAAAATAACAACACACAAAAATATTCTTAGCACGTAAGAGTTGAAACGAGTTTACCGGATTGACGAACAACTTCTTGAAAATTGAAAATCGTTGAAATTGAACACTTGAAAACTTCAATTCAACAACTTCACAATGTTTCACGAATTTGCAACAATAATTAAGCACTTGCACTAGAAAGATTGAAAGAGAGCTTGAGAGAGATTGAGAGAGATTGAGAGATATTGATGAATTGGTGAATTGAAATGAAAGAATGAGGGGGTATTTATAGTTGAGAAATGGGAAATTGTGTAATTACATAAAGTTTGGGGTTAAATTAAAGTTTGGGGGCTAAATGGCTATTTTTGAAAATTCCAAACGGCTAATTTTGAAAAAGAGCCGTTTGGAAATTAAATTTTTTTTTTTTTTTAAAAACGGACCGTTGCGGAACCGGTTGGAACCGTTTGGAACCGCTTGAACCGGTCCGCTTCCGCTTCTGGCGGTCCCGGTTTCGCGGTTCCAACGGGTGGAACCGCCCCATCACGGTTCCGGGGAACCGCCGGAACCGGCAGAACCGCCCGAAAAATACAGCCTTAACTTCAACACTTAAAATCTAAAGACTAAAATGTATGGCTCTGTTATCGGGGCGAGCTCCCCATTTCAACACTTAAAATCGTAAGACTGAAATGTATGCCTCTGCTATCAGGGCGGGCTCCCCACTTCAACACTTAAAATCTAAAGACTAAAATGTATGCCTCTGTTATCGGGGCGGGCTCCCCACTTCAACACTTAAGATCTAAAGACTGAAATGTATGCCTCTGTTATCGGGGCGGGATCCCCACTTCAACACTTAAAATTTAAAAACTAAAATGTATGCCTCTGTTATAGGAGCGGGCTCCCTATCTCAAAACTTAAATTTAAAAACTAAAATGCATGCCTCTGTTATCGTGGCGCACTCCCTACTTCAAAACTTAAATTTAAAGACTAAAATGTATGCCTCTGTTATCGGGGCGGGTTCCCTACTTCAAAACTTGAATTTAAAAACTAAAATGTAAGCCTCTGTTATAGGGGTGGGCTCCCTACTTCAAAACTTAAATTTCAAAACTAAAATGTATGCCTCTGTTATCGGGGAGGGCTCTCCACCTCAAAACTTAAATTTAAACACTAAAATGCCTCTGTTATCGGGGCGGGCTCCTCACTTTAAAACTTAAATTTAAAGACTAAAATGTATGCCTTTGTTATCGGGGCGGGATTCCCACTTCAAAACTTGAATTTAAAAACTAAAATGTATGTTTCTGTTATTGGGGTGGGTTGCCCACTTTAAAAATTAAAATATATGTGAACTTCGGTCAAACCTGTTTTGGTGCTTGCTCGTTCCCCTGCGGAGAGTTTCTGTGAAACAAATGAAATTCTGTCCTGTTTTTTTGTCAGTTTAAAGTAGTGGTTGGTTTGTGGCCTTGAATTTTGCGGTGATTTCTGCTTCGCTTGCCATGATGCTTGATTTTCGTTTGAAGGCCTGGCTTGTCTTATGGACCAACCCCATTTCTGTGGACCTTATCACATAAAGAGCACATGGCATGAACCTAAATCTCCCCAATCTTGTCTTTCACATGAATTTCACAGCACGTCCATCGCCCATCCACAATATGTTGTTGTTTCTTGGCCTCGAGGTTTGTTGCTCCCTTATTTGTCATGATAACTTTCATTTCCCATTTGAATCCCCTGTCTGTTTCTTGCCTAGACACTTCTTTTTTCATCCTTGCAATAGAATATACCTTTTCTACATTTCAACCATATACCTTTTGTTTGTTGCACTGCTTCCGAACCAATTTTTACATGTGAACCCTTAAAGCATGTTGATTGCCACCTACAGTATGTTATTCTCCCAAATTGAAACCTACTGGCCCCTGACTTGAGGAATGTATATGCATATGAGCATACCCATGTGTTTTGGTATTTTTCCAAATTTTTAAAAAAAATTTAAACCAATTTATTATCTATTTTAATGCTACAAAATTCAATAATTATTCCCAAAATTATTATTTTTGTGAATAATTTATTTTTCTATCATATTTATATGTATATATAGTTTAAATAAATTTTGCACATTTTTTACACATTTATTGGGTATTTTGAAGCTAAATTGCATATAATTGCAATTATAGCTAATTTTACAATTAATTGTATTTTCATAAATATAAAATCGTTTCAAATATTTTTAGATTAATATTTATACATTATTAGTTAGTTCAGTGATTTTAATCTGTTTTAAAATCTTTCTCACTATTTTCATAAAAAAAAGAGGGGGAAATGGGCTATTTAAAATCTGACCCATTTTTATTTCAATTGTAGCCTAAATTGATCCCCTTATTAACCAATTTTAGACCAACCCAATTCCAACTAAACCCGACCTATACCTATTTAATGACCCGGTCCAGCCTCGATCTGATCTGAGTCATTGATGAAATGAGATCAGCCCAGATTTGTTTTCCTAAATTAAAATCCAAACGACCCCCCCCCCCCACTTCAGAATCTGTCTCTCGCTCTCTCTCTCTCTCTCTACACTAAAATTTACTCTCTCTTCTCTCTTGAACCTTTTGGTTCTCTCTCTCGTCTCGGATGAAGGCACCGCCTCTCCGGCCACCTCCATCCTCACTTCTCTCGATCACCATTCTCCATGGAACCATATCCCGTTGATTCTCTCTAGCTTTGGAACTCCAGAGGCTTCCACCATATAAGATGATCACCGGAGGCCTTGCCTAGCTTGTCTCCGGCCCCTCTCCGATGGTTTATAGTCTGATGGTACTATGAATGCCATTATTAACGACTTTCACAACCAAGTCCCTTATCTCTCATTGATTTATTGTGAAACCCTAATTTATGCCCAAGTATCTCAATATCTGTCTTTTAAAGCAATTTAACTTATTCTTTTGTGTTTTACGCTACCCTCTGCTTGATTTCTTCGATTGTTAAAGCTTTCAATGTTTTGTTCTTTTTTCAAAAGCTAGGGTTTCTGAACTTCTTTTGAAATCGTTATATTTTTTGTTATTATATGTCTGCGTTAGTTTTTCTACTTGTTTGTGTGTTTTTCTGGGTTACTTCTCAATTTCTATGAATTAACTTGTCCTAATGTCCCGATTAGGGTTCTTGGTTTTGTGCCTATTATGTTTAAATAGGTCTAAGTGTTCCTATTGACTAATGTTCTGCCGATTTTGTGTATCTCTCTGAACACTTGATTTTTCATATGTAATTTCTATGGAGAATCTCTACTGATTCGAGTCATTTCCTTGTTTGTGTGATGTTATCCTTACTTCATGATGATTCCCTGTAATTTTTCCAATCTTGTCTGTGATATCCTGAAACTAATTATTTTCAAAATCAGTCTATTATGTGGAATATATTTTACTTTCCTCAATTGTATTATTTTACACCATCAGTCATGCAAACACCTTCCTTATGTGATGTAATTTGTACTGTTTGAGGTGTGACTCCCTATTTGAAGGGAATCCGAGTATTAAATTGATTCTAATAAGTATCTTTCTATAATTATACTCGGTCTATGTGTATTACCTTATTTCCACTTCATTTGAAAACTATAAGTACCCTACCCTCCCTTCAGCATAACACACCGAAAATCTTCATTGTTCTGACTCTTTTCTATACTACCCTTGTTAACTACTGATTACTCAGTCAGCTAAAATCCAAGACTGAGTAATTTTGGGCTGCTCTACTATTCTACTACTCTCTGTAGTGCTATTTGTTTGGTCTGCATACTATTGCCTTACTTCCCTTGCATTCTACTGCTCTATGCCATCTCATCTGCGACTGGTATGCTATCTATTTGATTTACAGTTCCCAAAAAAATATGTTTCTATACATGCTACACTTTATCTTATTTCTTTTGTGCTTTTACTTATGGTTATGTTGTTCTCATTGCAACTGATGTGCCTCTATGATAGTAACTATCCTTCTCACAAGTCAGCATGCCTACTAATTTTCATTAATGTATGTTTTTCCTACCCTAGCCCCAGTACACTATCAACATGTATCCTAAACCCCATTTTTCTTTTTGATGAAACCTGGTGTGATTGTCTAAATTCTGAAATGTTTCTTTTTTTTTCCTTATTTGATGTCTGGGTAATTGTATTTCTCTGTATGGACTAAATGTCCCCGGCCTGTGTTTTTTTTTTTTTGAATTATATGTCTGAGTTTGGTCTTATTCACCTTCTTACAAGAGTTATCTGTTCTGATGTTTTCTTTCAAAATTGCTTTTGTAGGTACCATTCTCCTAAACTGCTTTCAATTCTATCTCTTTAACTCTATCTCACACTCTTCTGTTGTTTATCTTTCAAAATTGTTTCCATGAGAATCATTTTTCTAAGACGTTTTAAACTCTATGTCACACACTCTCACTAATCCTAGAATTTAGGGTATACCCCTTTGTGTAAGCATTGCCTTGGATACACTTGAGTTCTCATGGAACTTTGATGCACAACGCGAGTAATTCCACACTACACTTGATCAATGTTTGATAATATTTGGGTGCTTGGTATTGGCCAATGATCCTAATGGGCCCATAAGGAGATTTGCCGCACCCAACCACGATAAAGGGCTGTGAACTCGAAGGAGGTGAGGTTGTAAGAATTGGGCCTGGTTGAAGGCTCCCTATAGAGTAACTTCTTGTTTTCCTTTCAATACTAATTCAGCTATCATGGTTTGTAATAATTTGTAAACAACTAATGGGGTCTATAGTGAAATGGGTGGGGATTATGCATGTGTTGGTTTTATTTGATGGGTAGATAATGTGTCTGTAGGGCTTTACTTTACTTAATTGTGCAATAGAAACCATGTGTAGGACATGCATATAGATATCTTGTTTAGGCTCTTCACTTTCAGATTATTATACTTACCTTGTAATCGATTAATAATTAACGAACAATTGTTCCTTTCTTTAAAAAATTTGTTACTGCATTTAGAGACCATGTTTAGGAGCTTGTGTGAATTAGATGTCATGTTACATAGGGCTTTTATTTCATCTGGGCTGTAATTACTGATTGCCTCACCAGTCACTTATTTAACAATATAAATTTGGGCTAAACCGCATCTTCTTTTAAATTGGATTAATATGAATGTTCACCTTTAATGTAATTAGGCAATGAATAAGATACCTAGGCAAACCTTAGGTCGAATTAATTAATTACGCTTATGATTATTCAGCCTCTTTAACTAATAAACTATATCCTTTGTTTAAAATTTATTCTGTTAGAACTCCATCCCTATTGCGTGCCTCTGTTTTTTCTACTAAGTTATTTACCTGCCCAGAATCGTGCTGCTAGTAGGATACTACAAACCCTATTTTTGAAGTATGTTTTAAACAATATTTGTCTGTATTTTTACTAACTCGTGAACTACTGCAATATTTTGTTTCTGAAAATCAGACATTTCTTCAAGGCACTTAATGCTTGCACCTTAGATTTCTTCTGCAACTTATTTTTTTCCTTCATGTTTTAAACTTTGCTTTTAGACCTTAAATGTGTTTTAGACGTGCTAACTGCATGATCATTTATAGAGAGATTTGTGAGCCGTTCATTTGCTTCTTTGTATTATTCCCTTTATGTATAATACTATTTTTATGAATGGCGCCTAGTATTTTGTCCTATAAACCTAAGGGTTCAGCCCAGTCCTTACCCTGTAAGAATAATGGTCCTAATACCCTCTAGCACTTATAGGATGGGACGTGTACAACACGCAATAAGCATTCATCACCAATCTACACATTTTAAATAACCTTTACGGGGTGGAAAAGGGTAGAATATGGCGATAATAACTGATGCGCTAATATCACGTGCGACCCTTCTTTGGAGGAGTGATTGCTGGATATTGCATTGAAGTGATCCACATTGTTTATAAACCTAGGATCCCCTTTCCTTTGTTTGTCCTTGTTTGCTTTCTTTAGAATTGTTTTCAAATTTCTGCTCTCTTTCTACTTACTTTCACAAGTTTCGATTTTATTGCAACAATGTATGCAAGTCCTTATTTGAGCCTTGATTGTTTACTTGTAAAGTCATAATTGTAGCATGGCCGGGAACCACACCTGTGGATCATGAGGGGTGCCTACCACCTTCCCCTCGGGATAATTTCTAGCCCTTACCCTAATCTCTGGTCTCTTCATCTCAAACTCTTTTAAAAAAAAGTATCCTAATGCACTACAATCATTAGGTGGCGATTCTTCAATTTCTAAATCCAATTCTCGAAAGGTAATAGAGTTTGTCTCCCAAATATCGTATATCCGATTTCAATAAGTAAAAGGGGGCGCCGACATGAGGTACCTATTAGATTCAGTCTTGGAATTGATTGAGTTGTGTTTGAATCTCCAACATATTGAATTCCTGTAGATGAAGGAGTTGCATGATGTTGTCTTGGTGTAGAGGTTCCAGTTGTCCATCTTGGATGAAGGTCATTCGTAGGTTGTTGTGATTGAGAAGAATGCTTAGTTATTGATTCAAAAGAGGTAAATTTAGGGGTATTGGTAGTAGAGGAATTTCCACCTAGGGAATTGGTGGCTGAGGAAGTTGAGGAATCAGTAGTTGGGAAAGTAATGGTTTGGGTAGTAATGGATAAAAGAGGTAAGGTGGAAGGTTTGTGGGTGGTGGCATGTGGGGAGGGTTGATGTGTATTGGTAATAGGGAAAGCGGAGGAAGATGGTAGTTGTTGATTTGGGTGTAGTAGATGAAATATTAAGGACAACGTGGGCGAGGATGTTGGTGTATTGGGCGGAACATGGTGCTTGTTGGTTTGGGTTTCTGTATTATATGAAGATGGTGATGGGGGTTGCATGGAAGGTAATGGTGTTATTTATATAGGATTTGGTATTAAGGCAGTAGTATAGGTGGATAGGCCATTATTAGGGAAAATAAATTCGGCGGGCGATGAAGATTTCGCCGGCGTAGCGGTAGGCAATTCCATCTGAATAGATACTTGAGTGGGAGACGGGTGAATAATGGAGCTATGCTTTTGCATGGGAATTGAGGGAGCGTGGTTGTGTTGGTTGATTGCAGTTGGTTGTATTAGGGATATGTGTAATAGTAGTGGACAAGTGTTTAAGTGAAGATTAAGGTTGGGTGTTTATATGAGAGATAGGGTTGGATTGAGTAGGTGTAGTAGGGTGAAAATATCGGTAAAAGTAATTGAGCAGTTTTTTATGCGTTGGAAAGCAGTATGGTAGTATGTGGGGTCTATTTAATATACAGATTGTTGGGGTATATTTAATTTTTTGGGAGGGTTAGTGGTGGGCGTAGGGTTTTTGAGTTGAACAGTGAGAGGTTTATGTAGGAGAAGTAGAAGTAGTAGTAGATTTGTTTGATATTTAAGCAGTGGTGATGTAGTGGGATTAGAGTATTTGGGCGGTTGGACTAGGTTTGGCAGATAATCATTGAGTGAAGTAGTATAGGTATTGGAACTTGGGTAGAGATTTTCTGAAAGAGCATGTGGGATAGTGGAGTGTAACATAGTGGTATCAGTTACGTTTGTATCCTTTGGTGGGAAATAAAATCTATTATGGGTTTGGATAGTAGAAGAGGGTAGTTTTGGGTGGTAGAGTGAGTGTTATTAAATGAGGGAGTATTGGGACTAAGTGTTCGTGCTGACGTGGAAGAGCTCATTTCAGGGCTCAGTTTGTATTTGTTTTTGTATTTTTAGGGTAAAGTACGGTTTTCCAAGGGTTGTCATCATCATTGGAAGTAGGAGAGGATTTTGAGGTGGTGGGAGATTTTGGCGGCGTAGTAAAAGTAGAGGGAACATTGTTGGGCATGAAGGTGCAGTGTGTCCTAGACAGCCATATGTAGTGCAAAGAGGAGATTGATATTCATAATGGATTTTTTGGATTTGAGTACCAAATAAAATTTCTTGGGTTAGTGGTTTACCTATTGGTGCTAAAATGAAAAGTCGAGCGTAACGACCCACCCCTAGTGGTAGTGATGGTACAACTATCAATTTTAAGAAGTGTTCCTATGATGCTCCCTATTTTATAAAGTATTTGTAGATCGTAATATTCGGTTGGTAATTCATGTAAGCGTATCCATATTGTGGAGAAATATTATTGTGGAGCGGCCGGATTAAATTTGGGTTCTCATTGTCTTATAGATAAGTATTGAGAACGTATAAACCAAGGTCCATTGGTGAATAATTTTCTAAAAATTTTCATTGGAGTCTAGTTTAACTAGGTAGTATTCATATTCCATCCCAGATCTATAAGATTTAGAGGTTAATGCTAGAGGCTTGTTAATTTATTTTTAGGGTAGTTGTAGGATACCTTGGGTTCTAGAATTTTATAATGAGGGATTGTGTCCTTGTTTATAGAGACGTGTTTTGTCTTAGATAATGATCTGAATAAAATGAGGGTGGTGTGACAGATTGTTCAGTTCATCATGAAGAGTGAGTTTACTGAAAGTGGCTGTTTGAGCGTCCATAAATGCAGTAGGAAAAAGAGTTAAAATGTCTCGATAACTTACTTGTTTTGGAATGGTGTTTGGCGTGTCGTCCTTTATTTAGTTTGTGGTACGACTGAGTAAGTCTTTTTCTTGATCCGATTGGTCAGTTTCTGATGGAGTATCCATTTGATGTTTGGGGATTTGTGATATGGAATGTTGTTGTTGAATTTGTTGCTCGTAGTTAATAGAAGGGATGTTATTGAATTGTTTGTTATGGGTTCAAAAAGTTAGAGAGAAATCAGAGAGAAAGAGGTCCCAATATTGAATTGGTTGTTATGCGGCAACTTAATTGTTTTCCTTAGTTATAGTCTAGTAGAGGTTCCTATACTGAGTCGGCATTTATGGTTATTGGTAGTTGTCTTAATATAGATGATTGTCTGTAAATGAGTAGCAGCTAGTCCAAACTACTACTATAGAACTTTACATTATACATTCCTTTGATATTAATGAAAAAATGAAATCCAATCAAAAATTTCCACCTTAAAACAAAAATAGCACTTTTTTTTTCCTACAAGCTTGGCCAAATACTTAAACTTTGAAAATTTATTAACATTTCTGACAACATCAAAAGAAAACCTTGGCCAAATATGTTATAAATTTGCTTTGAATTTACTAACACGGACTAGTCCAATTATTTTACCTTGCTTCTTGTTACACGAGAGTCGAGACGCTTTACCGCAGGATAATGCACGTTCACACCTTTCTTTAAGATCAGAAGTCGTTGAAATCCTCATTTACTTCTAGAAAAAAAATTCACCTTATATCAACTGACATGTCATGGCTTTTATCACGTTTAGATTTTCTCTGGAGCGCAAGCAATTAGAACCTCGACAGAACGAGGTTGCTCCCAGTGGAAAATCTAATCCATTCTATAGGGCGAATGACAAGTGAACGCCCCTACAATAATCATTTCCCTAGCAAGTACACACACGAACACTAGAGTTGCACTCAAGATGCACATCGAATACTACCATCGAGAGAAACAGGAAAAAAAAAGTTGGCAAATTTCCTTTTTTCTTCCTTTTTTGTTTTGAATATTGTAATATGGCAAACCACAGGCATACACCGAGGTTTATTTATCAGCAAATAATGAAGTATACGATTGAAGCAACACAGGAAAAAGAGAACTCATCTCGAAGCACCGGCAAGTAGGGGAAATTAGTGCATAAATTGGAAGTTAGAATCAATATCGTCTGTAGTGTTTATAGAGATTAAGCACCTCGTTTGTAGTCAATGAAAACGAAACCCATTATTTTCTCAGCAACTTTCAACTTTTGGAACACTATCAACGCAATACTTCAGTTTCTTCCATTTGTGTTTCTAATTTAGATCATAATTCATGCAGAAACGGGGAAAGAGTGCCAGGGGTTTTTGGTAGAGGAGCTAAGGGTCTCCACAAGGGACTGTACCACAGTATATGCCCGTCAGAATTAAAACACACCTTTAGTTCCCCCGTCAAATCAGGGGACATAATTCAAAGAGAGTATAACCACCTACAACAAATATCTGTCCGTTTGCTTTTACCTTTTGCTGCCCAAAGGCAGGTAACCTGAGCAAGCTAGTAATAGAAACCTCTGTGTCCCCACAAACCTAAAGCATGTTACACAAAGCTGAAACTTATGTCAGCCCCTTTAACTTAAATGGTACAGGAAATTTGAACTATAACATCCTTTGCACTCCCAAAGGAAACCAAAGAGAGCAACAAGGAGACACATCTCTCACTATGGGAGCCCCATGCTTTCCTCGGAAGGCCATGCAGTCCGGACTAAAATCCACTAGTATGGCCTGTAGCGGGTGGGGCGTCTGAACCTTGGAATCCTTCTGCAAATGAGAAAATAACAGAACACTTTTCAATTTAAATCAATTACCAGAAGTTTGATGTAATCAACAAGAAGCAGCAGTTGGATCATGAGAAGGCAAAAACATGACCATGGAATTGAACACAAAAACAAAAGACAGTAAAAACCACAAAACTATTTACTATTGTAGCTTTACATAGTGAAGAGCCAAGGAGGAAACGAGAGCATGCTTATTAGGAGTACTATTATCCAGATCAATAAATATTTGAAGATTAACTCTTCCGGATTTATATTTTTTGTGACTTACACATCAAATACTACTTGTGTGAGGTTCCTTTTAAATCTTAACACATGGAATGCTGGATCCCAAAAATCTATCAGTTATGCTTTGGAAAAACAGAAATATTCTTGCATCCTTCTGTTCCTTCTCTGGTTCAAATTAAACCCACTATACCAATCTAGATATTTTCCTTCATCCTCATCCAAAAAAGACTTCAAAAGAGCAAAGAACCTAAGGTCCTATCACTGTTACTACCATTGATCCATTGACCCCTTCATTTTTACCTAAAAGCCTACCCATAAGCATCTTTTCCTCTCATTTTATACATTCAAAATCCTTGTGGTAGGTGGCCCAAATTTTTACTGCAGTACTGAGCGCTTCTACAGCAAAGTGGGAGCATGAATCATTTTTGGGTCAGCATAAGAAGTTAGAATACAGAAAAGGAGGTAAAGAGATAGGAATCCAAAGAGACAAAAAATTAAAGGCTAGATCAGTAAGAGGATGAGAAGTTCAAAATTTGAAGGTTGATATTTGATTTGAGTGTGCAATGAAAGGCCTTCTTCTGATAAGATGGAGCGGCTATGGTTCCTCCCCAAAATTTTTAATACTAAAGGGGCGAGATTGAAATTTCGTTGGACCGAGATAAAATATTGGAACTAACAAAGTCGGACCAAGCATTCACTTGTCAAGTTTTATATGAGCCTCACACAAGTAAATTGGTGGGTGACTCAGAAAGTAAAACTTCTCTTACTCTTTCATTAAAATATCGGGAAGTTCCAGCTCTCTGTTCAGGAAGGCATAAAGCATCCGACCAATTTCAGTTCTCTTTGATATTATAAAGATTAGGACCAGCCTATCATGAATACTTATAGGATAAATAGAAATAGAATTCAATTGAACAAAACTATAACCAACAAATATTGAATCAATATAAGTTTACATGTGTTTATACATAGTGCAACAAAATCACCCAACGCGTAAGTTTTTCTCGTTTAACAGTTTAGTGATGGAACCTCTTAAAAAACAGTTCAGTGATGCATCTTTATATAGGCATATGTAACGTGATTGTGTAACATACATTACACACAGAAGGAGGCAATCTAGTTTATTTGGGTGAACTGTTGACTTGACCCTTCCATCAATGTTGACTTGACCCTTCCATCGATAAGATGAGATCCTAGGATTCATCTTCTGAACCACACTGATAAACTTGAAAATAGACAAGTTTGAGTAGCTGAGCAGCTAATCCAGAAGTGTAAAATTATAGGTCATATTTAGTCGAAATAACAACAGACCAAATTAACCCTTAGAAAGAACACTAAACACAAAAATTACCATTTCAAATCAACAAAATTATTCGAAACACAACATCCTACTTCGTTTGAAGGCAAATGCAGCAAACCAAGTATAACTCATGATTCCATTTTATTGCGAGGCAAGGAACTCTGGACTACTGCTTAGGAAGGCAGGGGTAGAGGAAAAAAACTGTTTACTTCAGACAAACGTGTGTCGAGTAGATTATGTGGAAGTGCACACCTCATAGGGCATCCAGAATAGGTCATATCCAAGTTTGGGGACCACTTGCCATTCAACTTGACTTCCTTCAAAAAAACGTTTTGGTCATAAAAGCTGAAAAGAATGGACCTTGGGCCTAACTCAACCCCAAAAGCTAGCTTATGAGGTGAGGATTGCCCAAGCCATATAAGGAGACCAAAGACCTCAAATCCCTCCTATGTGGGACAATTCAACACCCCCCACGCCCAGATCTCTGGAGCGTGGACAACATAAATGGGGGCCCAACATCGATAACAATAATTGGGATGAGCCTGGCTCTGATACCATGAAAAGAATGGGCCTTGGGCCTAACTCAACCTTAAAAGCTAGCTTATGAGATGAGAATTGCCCAAGTCATATAAGGAGACCAAGAACCTCAAATCACTCCGATGTGGGACAACTCAACAAAAGCCTTAAAGGCTCCAAGCGTATTTATATCAACTTTGACAGAGCGAGATAGCAACAAGACTTAAAGGTAAGTTCTACAGAGTTATTGTAAGACCGACTATGTTGTATGAGGCAGAGTGTTGGCCAGTCAAGAAATCTCATGTCCAAGAGATGAAAGTGGCAGAACGAGAATGCTAAGATGGATGTGTGGGCATCTCAGAAGAGATAAGATTAGAAATGAAGATATTCAAGACAAAGTGGGAGTGGCCTCCATGGAGAACAAGATGCGGAAAGTGAGGTTAAGATGGACCGGGTATATGAAGAGGAGGGTACAGCTGCCCCAATAAGGATATGTGACAGGTTGCCTTGGTGGGCATGAGAAGTAGAGGTAGGCGAAAGAAGTATTGAGTGGGAGGTAATTAGGCTAGACATGACGCAGCTTCAGCCTATCGAGGACATGAGCATTGATAGGAGGATGTGGAGGTCGAGGATTAAAATAGATGGTTAATAGGTAATTGAGCGTACTTCTTTTCTATACCGTTAGTACTATTATTGCTCTTGTATTTCTTTTACTTTGTTTCTGTTTCTTATTCTTATGCCTGTTCTTCGCGTTGGTTAATCTATTATCGTGCTGTTGTTACTGCTTGCTGCTATTGCCTCTTTTTCATCTTTCCATGAGCCGAGGGTCTATCAGAAATAGTCTCTCTACCCTCACAAGGTATGAATAAGATTTGGGTACACTCTACTCTCCCTAGACCCCGCTTGTTATTGTATTGACAGAGCGAGATAAATAAAAGATGAAGTTGGAACTGACAGGATTATTGGAATGCAAACAAAATTTCAAGAGATGAAGGAGACGAGCAGAACATTATCTCCCAATATATGCAGGAGTGACAAGGGCCGGGACGGCAGTATTATGGTCAGGATGGAAACTGCTCTGATCTCTGTCCCCAGCATCTCTTTGCTCCTGATTCTAGAGATTAGTCAAAGATGTTTTGCTACAAAAGAGTGGTCGAGCAAAGATCCACTTTGTTCTGGATAAGAAAATAATATGAGGCCTTTCCTTTTTGGGTTGGAGGAGAGAAGGGAAAGTTGTACTTGAAAGAAAGATCAAGAAAATAAAATGTTTTTGCAACCCATTTGTTAAGATACTTCTAGCTATTTCCCGAATACAAAACCACCGACCGTACCCGTCATTTAAGCCACTTGCATATTCTTAGTGTTGAAAATTCCTTGAACTATTTTCATGATTTCGTAGCTCATCTAGCATCTAAGGTGGCAAGATGTACTATGAACTGCTCATATCTTGATATGCCTCTTTTAGGCCTCCCCCATCCCCCAAACAAAACAAAAGAAAAAAAAACAGGGGAAAAAAAAAGAAAAAAGAAACTGCCCCATGTAACAGTAAAACAGAATCAATTCTGCATTGGTAAAACTGTCTAAAACAGTAAATAGCCATGGAAACAAAAGCTCAAGTTATGTAACTCAAAACCTCGCCTCTGGGGAAAACAAAAAGTAGGAAGAAAACCCGAGGGTAGGGGAGTTCTCTCAAGCACGATGGTAGAACATAGAAGCAGCTTCAAGTACTAGATGGTAGAACATAGAGGCAGCATCAATAGTTCCATTTTAATGTAAATAGATATTTTTTTTATTTGGGCACAACAAAATAAATGTTTTACGAGGGATAGCATCATCGTTAATTACCCAAAAGGCGGAAAAACTGGAGCGCCAGGCATGAATGGACGCCGAGGGCGAAATCCTGCATAAGGGTTGAATCGCCTTCCTCGAAATTGCTTCAAACCAGGAACATTTGTCCGCTTAGCAGATACCTACATGACAAAGAATACAGTGGTAGAATGTCTAGAAAGTGAAACAGCGAACAAAAGATTAAGGATTGTTATGGACCTTCAACTGCCGTCCATGAAGCTCTGATTCGTTTAACAGAAGTGCATTTTGAACAGCCTCAACTTCAACAAATTCGACATAAGCATAGCCTTTCGGCTGGCCAAACTTGTCAGTCAGGATAGTTACCCTGTTTACAGTACCACAAGATTGAAAATGTTGCTGCACTTCCTCAGGTGTGCAAGCGTAATCTACCTGAAGTTCAAATGAAAAAGACAATTCAAATAATAATTCTGCTATCATTTTCACAAGAGACAGGTAAGAGGGGACTGAGGGGGCGGGGACTTGCCTCCCTTCAGATATTCGGTCTGGTACAATCCCACCTTTGAAGACTTATTTTAGAAGAAAACATGAAAGAGGAAATAAGATTTGTGCAGCTTTGACCAAGTCCAATTTCTCTCCAGCATGAAGAAACTGCCTCATTAATTATCTCCAACAGTTACTAATTATTCCAACCTACTATCTGATTAGGCTTCACAGTTTCCTAGTTATTTTATACAATATCATATAATCCATATTTTCATTGCATTGTTTTCTTACAATAATTAGCTGAATGTTACAAAAGAAAAAAAATAGGTTAGAACTTATAACAAAAAGCTAAGTGATTCCGGGTGTGTTTGGTACGAAGGAAAATATTTTTCGGAAAATATTTTCCAAAACATTTAAGTATTGTATACATATCTAGTCAGTTTTAAGGGATTGAATGTTTGTCTAGATACTAAATATTAGTATCTGGGAGGTTTGTCCACTCCATACGGACAGATTTGTTGGTTGTAAATTATGTTTAAGATTCTTGCACAATCTATTACCAATAGTAATTTCCTTCTGTACTTAATTTCTCTGTCATAAATTTTCAGCATCTAACACGGTCCCAAGAGCTTGAGCATTCGGGAGTAAAACGAATATAGCATTACAAATATCAAACTACATCCAAAGACCAACCATGAGGGGCATCTTAGATGTCTTTAACTAACATGATTAGCGTTACTTTTCCCCACATGTGGGACTACACTGGGTATGTTGTTGATTAGTGTTACTTTTGTAAGATGTGCAGAGAACAATATCTTGGTCTTTTGCTTGTAAATGACTTAATGTGAGCCTGCGAGGTTAGCTCTGGTTAATACAGCAAATCAAAATAACGGCGAGATGCAGCAATAATCTAGAAAGTGAAACATCGGAACAAGCACTCCAAGGTGCTGACTTATCTTGACATACACTAGGAATCCAATAGTTGCTTGTTAAAAATCTACAAGTTCATATGTCACCTTTTCGGAAAAAAAAAATCTACAAGTTCATTATACAAAATAAGATCCTTCGAATCACTGACATTTTTCCTTGTCTCTCTGAAGAAAATGTCAAATGTATAAACCATGTATGCAATTTCTCAAAGCTTTTGCCAACCTAGATTATAAAAGAAGTCATGCTATTCTGCACAAACTTATCCCAAGTTTTCATTCTTCTACACACAACAAATTGAAAGCTCAGGCCACAAGAGCAAAACTGAGAAAGCAAAACAGAAAACAAAAGGTAAAAGAACAAATAGAAGAGCAAAAAAGCCACACTGTTAAAGAACGACTAATAATGCAACATAGAAGGGAAAAAAGCCATAGGCAACAAAAGAGCAATGAAGTAATCTGCAGTTTCTGTCATTGGATTAAAATCGAAAGCAAGTCATCAGATAAGGTTGAATTATAAATGAAGTCCTGTCATTAATTAACACAATATAAGCCTTGCAAGAAGCAGGATGAAGCTATTAGGAGAAATCCATCAGACAGGAAAAAACAAATTTACATGTTGACCAAGGTAAGGGCTATAAATCTCACATTACCGACATATATGGATCGCGCATCCACCTCCTCCTTTTCAGCCTGACTAGCAGACGCAGTTGGATCTGCACACATGCACAGAAGCACAATTGATGAACAACAAATACCCCATAAGTTTGACGATTTGTATCTCGTTACTTCAAATCTAACATTTAGATACATTTTGAACATAGAAATGACAGAAGATTGATAGGATTTCCCCTGTTTTCTGGGAGGGTGGGAGTTGTATTAAAGGAAAAATTATACACACACACACTCTCTCTCTCTCTCTTCAAAACCGAAAGTCCAAACCTAGGATAACCTAAACATGTTCACTGCTCTTCTATGAGGCAGAGTCCAGAGAACTTCAGAAGCACCCTAAACTTCCACTCTTGTTTTAAAACGAAAAGACAAATGCAACAAGGCTTATGGAGCTACAAGCAAATGGAAAGAAGCAACACTCACACTTGTTTGAAGTGAAGTGCCCATTATTGAAACAGAAAAATTATGCAACATATATGAATGAAGTACTTATAATATCAAATCGCAATTACAATCACAAATTCTATCACCCAGTGTACAATAATGACAATATTAATCCAATAATTAAAATCAAACATCATTAACATGTAATTTCAACAGGGGCATACAAAAATAACTTCAACTTTATTGATTTTCAATTTGCAAATGATCAACCATAAGAAAAAGAAATAATTTGCAACGCTCACTTTCGTATTTAATTACTCTAATAAATGTACTAAGGGAGTAAATGAGGAGGAAATTAGAAGTTGGGAAGAAAAAGACTCGCACCATTAAGAGAAGACAAAAGATGCATAGTTTAAAAAGGAAAAAGAAGAAGAAAGATGTCAATCAAAAGAAGCAGAGAAACAGAAATAATAGAATTTTTAAAATCCATCACAGCAGTTAAACATGTGCAAAACCTCAAGGGGAAGAAAATGATGAAAAATGTTAAAAGCGTACTGACATGTTTTTTTCTTTTTATAGTCAGATTCAAAGAATCAACTACTTCTAGCGGGGATCACTTTGCGCCTCTCTGTATATAGCACAATGCTTCAGACACGAGGCAACAAATGTGCTTCCCATTGCTTGCACTTAAAGCAACAAAACAATGAGTTCTGGTCGCACTTTCTCATATAATCAGCATGAAACGAGCTACGAAATAATAAAATTACTTACATTAAAAACATCCCCATTTCCCGGTTTTCCTAATTTTAAATGGTTAGCTAATGCAAGCCAAAATTGAGCTTATTATCTACTCCCTTCGTTTCAATATATGTGAACCTATTTTACTAGGCACGGAATTTAAGAAAACAGACAAGACTTTTGAAACTTGTGGTGTAAAATGAGGCACATATATTTTGTGTGGCTATAAATCATCGCAAAAAGGTAAATTGTTTCCAAAAATAGAAAGGAGATTCTTTTTGGCACGGACTAAAAGGATATAAGTTCACATAAATTGAAATGGAGGGAGTACTAGGTTTGATCTAATTAATTTCTTTCCCTTTGCATATATCAAATACTCTAGATACCTAATTGGTGAAGCTCAATTTCCCATTTACAATAGACCAGAATCGCATTGTATCACCAAGAAATAGACGCAATTTAACTAAATTCAAGGGCCAAATGATAGTTATTTTTCTTTATAAGTCAAATGACAAGTTAGTCCGTTCAACAAGAAATTAGCACCTAAAAGAATTTCCATATGAGGATGGGCTAGACATACTGAATCATGCTGATTTCAGGAAGGTATATAGCTAAGGGACACAAAAAAGGACCTAAAATAACCCGGACCAAATGACAAGTGAGTGACAAGAAACTAGCACCTAAAATAATTTCTAAAAGAGGATGCGTTAGATCTAGAAAATGCCGATTACAGGATGGATACATATAACAGACACAAAAAAGGGAGAAAGGCAAAAAGAAACCAATGCCAATGACAGCAATAAATCAAAGAAAGAAGAACAAACAATCAACCATTTTAACCTTGAAGTGGATTTTCTTTTTCTAGATAAATCTGAAATTAAAGGATCCGAGTGCAAAAAAGGAAAAAGAAGAAAAAGAAATGATAGCCCACTCTTAGGTGCAGGAATCGACCACAAAGATCGTTTTGGTTCAAAACAGCGAACTTCTCCAGTCATCTTGCTGCAAGTTATCTTCTCTTATAGGTGATTGGAAAGAACAAATGAAGGAAGCCAACCTAGACACCGAGGTTTAGTTGTCCAACAAGAACATCCAACTAAAATAGGGTGACTGAAATGAAGGTGTAACGGAGAAATCTTTAAGAAAAAATCAGATTATCCGGGGGAAATAAGTGGTCAAAGACATTTAATAATAAAAAGGAGATGTGTCAGGGTTTATTTGGCATGAAGGTACATAAAGTTAAAGTCTATTAATAACATACAAGAAAATTGAAATAAATACTAATCTGTGCATGTAGATAACTGTCATATAACTAAAACTGTACCTAAAGATAAGTATTGGGATTTTACCGGCAACTCCTACTCTTTTCCTTCTATTCTATCCCCTGCTTTTTGTGGGTGTGTTCTGTTTTCTTGGACAGGTGCCTATTTCAACGGCGAGGATCTCCGACAACTACCGTCCAAACTCTCATTCAGACTCACGGCAGGACGCAATAGAGCCGCGTACTTTGCTCAGATTCAGGAGAACTCGGGCGCAGCAAAGCACACTTCCAGGTTTTTCCACCGGGAGTTGGTACCTCCCGCTCTCTTGCTTATTTTGTGCACATCCTTTACGTATTTTAACTAGCATTCCGAGTGTGGTCTATTCTGTTGTTATCTAGTTTGCTACATCTGCTTTTTTAGCTTTAGTGCGTGTGTGCCACTGGATAGTGGCCGCGGCGAGTGATGATATCGTAAGGTCATGTCCTCAGGAGGGGGGGTGGTAGCGGGGGTGTGTAGGGGTGCAGGGGGTGGCATTTCGGGTAGGGCAGGAGGTACGGGTGGGAAGAGGGCGGCGGTCGCCCATAGATTAAGGATTGGGTCTTGGAACATAGGCACTCTGACGGGTAAGTCCATCGAGTTAGCGAAGGTTCTCCAACAGAGAAGGGTTAACATAGCGTGCCTCCAGGAGACTAGGTGGAAAGGGACTAGGGCGCGGGACGCTGATGGGTTTAAGCTGTGGTACTCTGGGCTCGAGAGGGGTAAGAATGGAGTGGGCATCTTGGTTGATAGGGACCTAAGGGAGTTTGTGGTCGAGGTTAGGCGAGTGAACGATAGGTTAATGTCTATTAAGCTGGTTATTGGGGGTGGGGTCCTCAATGTTGTCAGCGCCTACGCGCCGCACGCAGGCTTAGCCGAGGAGGTTAAAAGGCGCTTTTGGGAGGACTTGGACGACCTGGTGGGGAGTATTCCCCAGTCGGAGAAGTTAGTTATTGGAGGGGACTTCAATGGTCATATTGGGGCTGAGGCTGGTGGCTACGATGAAGTGCACGGGGGCTTTGGCTTCGGGGCCAGGAACGGAGGAGGCACTTCGCTGCTTGATTTTGCCAGGGCTTCCGAGCTCCTGATTGCGAACTCGCCATTCCGAAAGAGGGAGGAGCATTTGGTCACCTTCAAGAGTGCGGCGGCGAGGACTCAAATTGATTACATCCTCATCAGAAGGAGCGACAGGGGATTGTGCAAGGATTGCAAGGTTATTCCGGGAGAGTCTCTTTCAACTCTTCATAGGCTCCTAGTGATGGATGTTGATCTCTGGGTGAAGAAGAAGAGGAGGGGCGCCCGGGGTCAACCGAGGATTAGATGGGGAGCTTTGTTTAAGGAGAAAGCTCAGGAGTTGGAAAGGAGGTTAGTGGAGGGCGGAGCTTGGAGAAGTTATGGGGAAGCGGACGCTATGTGGTCAGCGACAGCAAACTTGGTTAGGGGGGTAGCACGGGACGTGCTCGGGGTTTCTAAGGGATATTCAGGTAGTCATCAGGGTGATTGGTGGTGGAACGAGGTAGTCAAAGGAAAAGTGGAGGTGAAGAAGGCGGCGTTCGCTAGGTTGGCAGGGAGCACAAGCGAGGAGGAGCGGAGAGTGAACAGGTTGTTCTACAGGGAGGCGAGAAGAGAAGCTAAGATGGCAGTCACGGAAGCTAAAAACGCGGCGTTCGGTCGCATGTATGAGGAACTAGGGGAGAGAGGTGGGGATAAGAAGTTATTCCGGCTGGCTAAAGCAAGGGAAAGGAAAGCTCGTGACCTAGACCAGGTCAGGTGTATCAAGGACGAGGATGGTAGAGTTCTGATGGGGGAATTGCAAATCAAACAGAGGTGTCAGGCGTACTTCCGGGAACTTCTTAACGAGGAGGGGGATCGGAGCATAGAGCTAGGGGAGTTGGGGCATTCAGAGCGTCATAGAGACCTTGGGTACTGCAGGCGCATTAGGGTGGAGGAGGTCTTAGGGGCGTTGCGTAGGATGAGTAGGGGTCGAGCAACCGGGCCTGACGAGATCCCGGTGGAGTTTTGGAAGTACATGGGTAAACCTGGAGGGGAGTGGCTCTCTAGGCTATTCAACGTGATCTTCAAGACTAAAAGGATGCCGGATGAGTGGCGGTGGAGTACAGTGGTGCCCTTGTACAAGAACAAAGGGGACATCCAGTGCTGCAACAACTATAGGGGTATTAAACTAATGAGCCACACGATGAAGGTTTGGGAGAGGGTGATTGAGGCGCGAATGAGGGAGGCGACGAATATATTTGGGAACCAGTTCGGTTTCATGCCGGGCCGCTCCACCACTGAGGCTATTCACCTAGTCAGGCGGCTGGCGGAACAATTCAGGGATAAGAAGAAGGACCTGCATATGGTGCTTATCGACTTCGAGAAGGCGTATGACAAGGTCCCGAGGGAGGTGCTATGGAGGTGCTTGGAGGCGAAGAGTGTGCCAGAAGCCTATATCAGAGTTATCAAGGACATGTACGATGGGGCTAAGACTAGGGTGAGGACGGTGGGTGGCGATTCAGACCATTTTCCTGTGGTAATGGGGCTCCATCAAGGATCGGCGCTGAGCCCCCTGTTGTTCGCCTTAGTGATAGATGCTCTAACCCGTCATATCCAAGGGGATGTGCCTTGGTGTATGCTCTTTGCTGATGATATAATATTGATAGACGAAACGAGCGCCGGTGTTAGTGAAAGGTTAGAGGTATGGAGACAGACCCTCGAGTCTAAAGGTTTCAAAATAAGCAGATCTAAGACAGAATATCTGGAGTGCAAGTTCAGCGACGAGCCGAGTGGGGTGGGCAGGGTTGTGATGCTTGGTTCTCAGGCCATCGCCAAGAGGGACAGTGTCCGATATCTTGGGTCTGTGATTCAGGGGAACGGAGAGATTGACGGGGACGTCACCCATCGGATAGGAGCAGGGTGGTCGAAGTGGAGGCTTGCTTCTGGGGTCCTGTGTGACAAGAAAATCCCACACAAACTCAAGGGGAAATTCTACAGAGCCGTGGTTAGACCTGCGATGTTGTATGGGGCAGAGTGCTGGCCCGTGAAGAACTCCCATGTTCAGAGAATGAAGGTTGCTGAGATGAGGATGCTTAGGTGGATGTGTGGGCACACCAGGCTAGATAAGATTAAGAATGAAGTTATTCGACAGAAGGTAGAGGTGGCCCCGGTGGACGAGAAGATGCGGGAAGCGAGGCTGAGGTGGTTCGGGCATGTACGGAGGAGGGTCCCGATGCCCCGGTGAGGAGCTGCGAGCGACTAGAGATTGTTGGTGGTCGGCGGGGTAGAGGGAGGCCTAGGAAGCATTGGGGAGAGGTGATTAGGCAGGACATGACTAGTATGCAGGTTACCGAGGACTTGACCCTTGATAGGGGAGTCTGGAGGTCTAGAATCAGGGTTGCAGGCTAGGGGCTCTTAGAGTCCTTCGTTCGCCCCACCCGGGGTTGGGTGTGGGATAGTAGGGTTACCCGTAGATGACTAGTGTTTTAGCGTAGGTCCCCTCTTGGTTGGTAATATGATAGTTGTCGCTTGTTATTGTCGCATGCGACGGTATTTATGTTTCTTATGTTTACATAATCATTTACGCTATTTCTGCAGGATTACTTATGCTTTGTTTTGTTATTGTGTTTTGTCTTGTCTTGGTTCCTAACTTTATCTTTGTTTTCCAATGCAGCTTTTCATTCTGTCCTATGCGCCGAGGGTCGCTTGGAAGCAGCCTCTCTGTCCTTTTGGGTAGGGGTAAGGCTGTCTACATATTACCTTCCCCAGACCCCACCTGGTGGGAGTATACTGGGTAGTTGTTGTTGTTGTTGTTGTTGATTCGTTCACCAATATATTACACTAGTTCATTAACTGAGCCAAGCTCCTCATACCATAACCAATACCGGAGGAATAGAATCATTATTCAAAATAACATTTTTTCCACAGTGCAAGAATTAACTTGTCCCGTCGCTGAAATGCAGGAGGAAATCTCATAACTAGTTATTGTAAAAATACCACAGCTATTTTTTTCCTTTTCGAGTAAGGTAACAGAAAAATCCAAAGCTAGTACTGTGCTAACCACGTCTACCTGGTTTAGTATCATGAGGTCTGTTCCCAAACAACAAATATTTCAATATTATTACATATTTGGCAAAATTATTCAAGTACCAGTAATATATTAAGATAATCCCAAGTTTGAGAAGAAAAAAGCGTATGAAATCATTCTGAACACTAAAGTTTTAGATCCATTGGACAACCGGTTGCGCAGTAAGAAGCAACTAAAACAGACTTCGATACAAGAAAGATTTGTAAACCCAATCATAGATACAACCCCTCAAAACTCAGACTCCCGGAAATCGTGTAGAAGAATGTCTAGGAAGACTCTAAACTATCCAACAAAAAGAGATTCGAAGCTGAAGCTACATGGAATTTGTTCCCAATTAAGAAAGAAGATCAATCATTATGCCAATCTTTTCATTTGTTTCCATAAGCAGTTCAAGAGCAACTTTGGGAAAATGATCAAACAGAGGGACATAAGCTTAGTACATCTTAAACATTGATCAGGAAGATAGTTAGTAGGTATCAGAAATGCACGTTTTCCAACCATGTAGAGCTTTCTTATGAAGATCCAACCACATATCAGTTGCACTAATGAGAGACCAAGACAAGGCAAACCCAAAATGATCCTTCTTCCGGTATTCAGCCAACTGTTAAATCTTTGAAGGTGAACGGAAGCATGACAGTTGGGGTAAGAGAAAGCCGCCGTGAGACCTAGTCCGTGTTTTCTTTTCCATGTTTTGAATAATAATATTTCTTCTTTTTTTGTGCTGGCCACATCTTTACCATTACAGTGCTTTCTCCAGATGGAGTCAATGATTTGCCTCTCTTAAATAGTTAATCAAAGCTGGGAAAAGCCTTGAGGTTTGGGGTAAAAAGGACTTGGATGCCATAATAAGCTTCAAAATTGTGGCAATCACATTATCAGGACCAAAAAGCTTTTGTCCTTGATTAATGGGTTTTTGAACAATTAGCAAAAAAAAAACTCTATTACATTCTGAAAATACAATTAAAAAACAAAAATATGACCAGTTACTCTAATCTTAAGCTTCAAGAGTAGAAAAACGAAACATGGAAGTACAGGATCTGGCAAGGGGCAGCACATAAATCAAATCCCTGAAGCACCTCACTCTAGGATTTTACTCAGCGACCATCTAGTCCCACCTTCAAGTAAAGAAAGGAAAAAAACCCTCACAACCACTACTTTAGCTTGTTGCTGCACCTGGATACCACGTAGCTATCTTTTTCCTACAACAAGCACTGCCTTCATAATATTCATCTTGCTCCTCGAGTGGACATCCCAACAACTCTTTGAGGAAATGATGACACACATTAGACAGAGGTAAAAGGTATTAAAGGTTTAGTTGGATTCTTATTTAAATTTGTTTCTTTTTTTCCTTTTAGTTTTTGGTTAAGTCGGATTCTTATTTAAATATATAATCGATATTTTAAAGTGAGTGGATTCCTTCAGTTCCTACTTGCTCCTCTGATGGTAAGCAACCCCCACTTCCAACCGAGAGGTTGTGAGTTCGAGTCTCCCCAAGAGCAAGGTGGAGAGTTCTTGGAGGGAAGGATGCCGGGGGTCTGTTTGGAAACAGCCTCTCTACCCAAGGGTAGGGATAAGGTCTGCGTACACACTACCCTCCCCAGACCCCACTAAGTGAGATTATACTGGATTGTTGTTGTTGTTGGATTCCTTCAGTTCTTAAGGCCCATTAACAAAATTGAAGCAATAACCATTGCTTGACTAAACAAAGCAAGAACTAACTTTAACAAATCCATATAGTTAATTGCAACCAAGAGTTGCCTACCCACAATTGCAGCAGAGAGATACAATCCCAATCACTTTGTAGCATTACTTAGTTTTCATTTACAAATAACTGGCTCGCATACTCAAACAATCTTCTCCAAAAAAAATGGAAAGTGTAATAATTCTGCAACTAACAACCCTTTAAAACCTAAACCAAATAAATGAGACGTCAAAAACTTTGTTTGAAGAAGATTGAGAGGTCAAAAACCACAATACAATTTTGACAAATTTTTGAGCAACAACAACAACCCAGTATAATCTCACTTAGTGGGGTCTGGGGAGGGTAGTATGTACGCAGACCTTACCCCTACCCTTGGAAAGGGTAGAGAGGTTGTTTCCAAATAGACCCCCGGCATTCTTTCCTCCAAGAACTTCCCACCTTGCTCTTGGAGAGACTCGAACTCACAACCTCTCGGTTGGAAGTGGGGGTCGTTTACCATCAGAGCAACCCCTCTTGTCATAAAGGTTGTTTGAGCCTTTGAATTAATAAATAAAACCTTCCAAGTGGAGTGTGTCCGCGACTAAACTACATTAATTGCGACCAAGAGTTCCCTACCTACAATTGCAGTAGAGAGATACAATCCCAATCATTTTGTAGCACTACTTTGTTTTCATTCACCAATAACTAGCTTGCATACTCAAACAACAACAACAACAATAACTACCCAGTATATTCTCATAAGGTGGGGTCTGCAAGGGTAATTTGTAGACAGACCTTACCCCTACCCCAAAGGGCAGAGAGGCTGTTTCCAATCGACCCTCGGCTCAGGGAAGTAAAGGAAAAGAAAAAACAAAAACAAAAGCAAAAACAAAAGATCATTAGTAACTCCACCAAAGTTGCGTATATAATTATTTCAACATAAGAACCATAACCAAAAAGGCATGCAATAATATCAAACAGTAACTACCATAAATCATCTAAGGAATACACAAATCATCTAAGAATAGCCCTGCCAAGCCTCACCCAACCTCGGGAAACGAGTACGAAAAATTCTAGGAGCCCCTATCCTACAACCCTGATACTAGACCTCCATATTTTCCTATCAAGGGCCATGTCCTCGGAAATCCGCATTCTAGCCATGTCATGCCTAATCACCTCTCCCCAATACCTCTTAGGCCTCCCTCTGCCTCGCCTCACGCCGACCACCGCCAGCCGCTCAGAACTCCTCACCTCCGCACATGCCCGAACCACCTGAGCCTCGCTTCTCGTATCTTCTCATCCACCGGGACCACACCCACCTCTCGAATAACTACATTCTTAATCTTATCTAACCTGGTGAGCCCGCACGTCCACCTGAGGATCCTCATCTCCGCAACCTTCATTCTCTGAACATGAGAGTTCTTCACCGGCCAGCACTCCGCCCCATACAATATGGCAGGTCTAACCATAGCTCTATAAAATTTTCCCTTGAGTTTTTGTGGCACTTTTTTTGTCACACAGGACATATGATGCAAGCCTCCACTTCGACCACCTCGCTCCTATACGGTGGGTGACATCCCGTCAATCTCTCTGTCCCCCTAAATCACCGACCCAAGATATCTGAAACTGTCTTTCTTGGCGATGACTTTGGATCCAATCTTCACTTCACTGCCTACTTCGCTCGGCTCGGCGGTAAACCTACACTCCAGGTATTATGTCATAGATCTGTTATTATGAAACTCTTAGACTCGAGAGTCTGTCTCCATACCTCTAGCCTCTCATTAACACCGACTCTCGTTTCATCTATCAAGACTATGTCATCAGCAAATAGCATACGCTAAGGCACAACAACAACAACAACCCAGTATAATCCCACTTAGTGGGGTCTGGGGAGGGTAATATGTACGCATACCTTACCCCTACCCCTTGGGTAGAGAGGCTATTTCCAAATAGACCCCCGGCACCCTTCCCTCCAAGAACTTCTCACCTTGCTCTTTGGGAGACTCGAACTCACAACCTCTCGATTGGAAGTGGGGGTTGCTTACCATCAGAGCATACGCCAAGGCACATCCCCTTGAATATGACGGGTTAGAGCATCCATCACCAAGGCAAACAAGAGGGGGCTAAGCGCCGATCCTTGATGGAGCCCCATAACCACCGGAAAATGGTCTGAGTCACCACCCACCGTCCTGACCCTAGTCTTAGCTCCATCATACATGTCCTTGATAACTCTGATGTAGGCTTCCGGCACGCTCTTCGCCTCCAGGCACCTCCATAGCACCTCCCTTGAGACCTTGTCATATGCCTTCTCCAAGTCGATAAACACCATGTGCAAGTCCTTCTTCTTATCCCTGAATTGTTCCACCAATCTCCTGACAAGGTGGATAGCTTCTGTAGTGGAGCGACCCGGCATGAAACCAAACTAGTTCACAGAAATAGATCACCTCCCCTCACCCTCGCCTTGATCACCCGCTCCCAGACCATCATAGTGTAACTTATTAATTTGATACCCCTATAGTTGTTGCAGCACTGGATATCCCCTTTGCTCTTGTACAAGGACACTACTGTACTCCACCTCTACTCCTCCGGCATCCTTTTAGTCCTGAAGATCGATTTTCTCCAAAAAAATGCAAAGTGTAATAACTCTGCAAATAAAAACTTTTTAAAACCTAAACCAAATGAATTGAGACATCAAAAAATTTGTTTGAAGAAGATTGAGAGGTCAAAAACTACAATACAATTTTGACAAGTTTTTGAGCCTTTCAATTAATATATAAAACCTTCCAAGTTAATCATGAAACTTAATTTTCTTCCTTACGGCGACCTAGCTTGAGCACAACATATTTAAGGAGACAGTACTTGATTAAAATTAACGTAGTCGTCTAACCATCAGAAAAGAAAATCAGACTGTATTAACGGATACTTGTCAAAAGTCAAGCTAGGGTTTCTTACCGTCAAATCTTGAAGTCTGAATTTGGTGGCTTTATTTGATAATATTTCTTGGAGCTTTCTGAACTGCTTAATCAATCAGATAACTTTTGCACTTTTTTTAAAGCAGATTGACGGTTGAATATTTGAAACCAGATAAAATTCATCACTAGCATCTGAAGGAGGTGCTAAGCAGCTGGAGAAGTCAAATGACTAGGAAACAACTAACGACATTGTGAACACTGTTCCATTATGCATAATGTGGACAATTTAGAACGAAAGAAATTCAGGATAATTTGTAGAGATGGCAATTGCGTAAAATATATATGCTTAAAATTGTCGGTATTTTAGTGTAACTTAAAAAATGTAAATCATCTTGATACTCTTTTGGATTTTATAGAATGCTTTGAGCCGAGGGTCTTTCGAAAACAGCCTCTCTATAGGGGAAAGGTCTGCGTACACACTACCTTTCGCAAACTTCATTTGTGGAATTTCACTGAGTTTGTTGTTGTTATAGAAGAAAGGAAAAAAGTTGATCACAGTGTACTTGTACTGTTTCTAGCACGCACTTGGTGTTGCTCCGTGAATAAATACTTACCTTTCATCGAAAGAAATCACATACTAATATTAAGTTCTCCTGAACAGAATTCAAATTAGGAAATTAAACCATCTAAAGCTAATATACTAATAAGTATGTATAACTCAAACTTGTTATGTTTACACTTCATAAGTGATGAATGCCAAGTATTCTTCCAAACTTGATTTTACTTCAACTCATTTATATTTTTAATGATTGATAATTGGACTAAGAAAAACCGATATTCTACAGTGAAATGCTTACATTGCTCTAGAAGCACAAACTGTTAGTGATAAAGCAAACTGATTTTGCATCTCATTTATCTGATAAGGTAGAAAATTTAAATTGCATCTCATAAACTGGCATCTTCTACTAGGCAAGTGTTAACCCATTACTATAACTTGCCTCTCTCCCTTCCCTAGAAAAAAGGTACATGAAAGAGAGTCAACCCCACGATCTTCTCTGATTCAGGTTGCTAGTATCAAGATCTTTAAATTAATAAAAAAACAAAGGAAAACAAAGTTCAAAAATTAAAAGGAGCATATTCGTTTTATTTATTGCATAAATCAGACATACTTATGATTCTACTGTGACTTGGTTCAACTGAGCTATGTTTTGGGAAACTGTGAACTGATACTAATTAGTACCTTAATAACATATTTCAGAGGGACTACAGTCAAAGGCAGTAGGAACCAGATCAAGCTCTAGCGAGAACTTCACAAAAGCAGCCTACCCAAAATGATGTACCCAAAGTCAAAATAACTATGAACAGATACATTGTTCCTTTGCTGATCACCTTATTAGGAAACCGCTGATGGAGGTTCCATCCCAAACTTTGAAACTTGCATCTCAGCAATAGACCGGTGCACTTGGCTCAAATTTTCTTCACCACAATGCTTAATACTTGTATTTCGTCTATCTTACACATTTTTTAGAAGATTCTTCCTTTCACGTTTTCTTTCATCTTTGAGTCTCTCTATTTGCACAAGGTAGGGGTAATGTCTGCATACACACCATCCTCCCTACACTCCACTTGTGTGAATACCCTAGGTATATTGTTGTTATTGTACTGTTTCCCCTTTTCAAGGTCTTTCATAAGTGCCAACTTAAAGGAAATTTTTTATTCTGAATTTGAGAAGATTTTATGAGTCTGAAATCAAGATGATTTTTTCTATCAAACCTAACAATACGACACAAACAGTCAGCAATTGTGAGAATGGAAACTAACTTGCGTAGTATAAAACTCTTGCAAGTAACGTAAGGAAACAGTAAAAACGAATAATCCGATAATTTTCGCCAGTATGCTCAGCTTAGTCGACTAGAGCAAACAAAAAAGCAATGCAAAGTTAGGCTGTACGAGCATCAGCAATACATGCTATGCTGAAACCACATACATAGACCACTGCAATTACTCCTAACCACCTTTATGCTTCTACCTCTTGCAAACTAAAATTTTCATTAGAAGGACATTTTTCAGGAGAATATTCACTCTTTCTCCATCACCACCATAAGACCTTAAAGAGTATAAACCACTATATTGTTTTCCTTTCTTTCTTTCTTTTTATTTCATAAAAAGAGTATAAGCCACTACTTACAAGGACAAAAAAAGTCTGAACTTTAAAGAAAATGAAAATGAAAAAAGACACCGCAGATGATTACAGAATTGTGATATTCAGATGATTAAAACCTTGTGCAGAGCCCATCTCTTTCTCGACCTTGGCCTGCATTTCACGAAGAGCGCCTGCTTCATCCTCTATCTCCTTCAATCTCTTCTTCATATTTTCTAATTCCTATAGGATAAATAAATGATGGTTATTACACACACCTTAAATACCAGTAAAACGAAAAAAACAAAACAAAAAATGAAGTGATGCTAACAACCTTAGCATTTGGGTCATCCTCAGACTCAGCGGCGGCAGATGTTTCATCATACTCGGCATCCATCTCTCCTTCTTCATCGGGTATGTCTCCTCCGTAAACCTCGTGCTCATGGTCCTCGTATTCGTTCTCCTGGTGCTCCATCTCCACTCTTTTAAGTGTATATAACGCAGCGATTAATTCTGTTGAATGCGGGCTGCACGGCACGGCACAGCACAGCGCGGCGGAGGAGTGAAATTTTACTGAGATTGATTTTCTAGGTTTTCAAATAAGGGGATTGGGGAAAGGAGGAAATAGGGAATTTGGGGGGAATAAGTCGGTTGGTGATCGACGGAGAGGATGATAAGTAGTCCTCTGTTCTAGTTTACAGAACCTATCTTCGTTTTGGTCTGCTTCAAAAATAGTGATTTTTTTTTTAAATTTGATAATAATTTAATTTAAATTTATAATTTTATCTTTAATAAAAATTTACCCCATAAATACATGATCCCTTTTGACTTATTTAAAATCATAAATTTTAATCTTTATTTTTTAATTTTGTGTCCAATCAAACAGATTCATATAAATTAAAACGAACTAAGTACTAAAAAATGTATAGAAAGAAAAAAAATTAATAATACTTGATATGAATATTTTTTTGGTTAATAGGATAATGTTTTCATTAATAAGGCATTACAGCATGATCACTCGGATCATTAAATACACAAAGATTACCCAATTTTGCTAATATATTACCCACAAATTTAGAAACACATCTAATAAACACAAAGTTATTCCGAATCGCAGGAATTTCCAACTTCCTCGAAATGAACCTGCAATTAGAAATAATTTTTGTCATAAGTAAATGATTATTAATATCAAGCAAATGTAAAAAAAAACTCTCCCTAGATTTTCTAGGAGAAAATTAAAAATAGTAGATTTACAAGTGGTCATTGAAAAATAGCGATAGTTTCAAAAGTAATTGAAATTTAGCCACTTTTCATGTAAAGATAAATGTGAACGAAAATATTGTTCAAAATCCAATAAATATTCCGGCATAATATACTAGAGTTCCAGTATATTATACTACTACTCCAGTATATTCTAGTATATTATACTGCAACTCCAATATATTCCAGTGTATTATATTATACTGGAGTTCCAGCGTAATATAATGGACTTCCAGAATAATATATTGGATGTCTAGTATAAAATATCTCTCTAGCATAATATGTTAAGAGTTCATATACTGGTGCTTCAATCTTGAGTATATTATGCTTGAACTTTCCACGTATTGGAGTTTCAGCATAATATATTGCAAGTTCATACATAGATGCACCATTCTCCAATATATTATGCTGGAACTTTTCATGTTGCGGCAAAATAGTGGCTATTTTTCAATAACTTTCCAAACACTAGCTATCTTTTAATTATCAGTCCGAAAACAGACTAGTTTTACAGGTTTTCTCTCTCAGGCATACGCCAGGGTATTGTACTGCATCGGTGCTGGAAAATGCCTAATCGAAGGCCGAAAAGGAATGGTAACAAAGCTCCGATGATGGACACGATATGGATATTGACTCCGGTGGAAGGGACAACTTCTCTAACACCAAATCGCAGCGGATGGGTTTCACTGTAACTCCAAATCTGCATACTGGCCTCAATTGCAGGGAGTTCTACAGTAACTCCTAAATCAACACCTACTATTGGCACATGAGCGAATGAAAAGACGAAGAAGGTTACTCCATGTGAGAATTACCTCTGCAGATCAACCTAAATGAGCGCTAGTAGCACAAGAGAAAATTGATTTGTAACCACAACATGAAGAGAAAACCTTGGGGAGTTTGTTCAATGGCAATAGATTAGCAGCCTAAGGTATAAAATTGACATATATTCTGCCAGTCATACATGAAAGGGAACGAGTAGTTCAATTGCAAAAAGATGAACTTGCAGAATAAACTGCTAAGTGGAATCAAGCTCTAATACTATTTGTTGTGGGAGAATCACCATCAAATGGAGCAGTGGAACGATTTATTTCAACAAATTGGAACGTCGCAGCTAAATCTAAGGTATACTATCACAATGATGACTACTTTGTTATTAGATTTACTAGTGAGGACAGGGACGAGGCGTTGTACTCGCGACCTTACACGATCAACAATAGGACTATAATTGTTAAGACATAGGCAGTTGATTTTAATTTGAATGATGAAGTGCTACGCACTATACCTATATATGGGTACAATTTCCAAACCTGCTGCTTAATTATTAGGGAATAAAGACCCTCAGTATAACTTGGAGTGGACTGGGGGCACCCTTATATGCAGATTAATGCACTTCAACTATTGAGCGCATATCACATGTCAGGATTCATGTTGAAATGGATGTTACGAAGGAGTTGCCATCAACCATTTGAGTTCAGGAATTCTTCACGCAAGTGGTAGAATATGATTGGAAACCATTCTACTGCCACTCATGTTTACAAGTTGGGCATCAATGTCAAATGGAACAACATCAATCTAATGGTAGACATAAGCAAGGCCAGATGAATCATCAACTAAAGCAGAGGGAACAATCAACTAAAGCAGAGGGAACAATGGCAAATGCAATCACATAAACTAAAAATAATAAATCCAACATGGTAACAGAAAAAGAACAATGATGGTGCACACAGTAGGAATACTCTCCCTGTACTACAAAGTGTTAACACACAAGGAGCAAATCATGAAACAAGGAATGACTGGAATAAGGTTAAAGGCAAATCAGTGAAAAAGCCCAAGGGTAGCTATCTAAGACAATTGCTATAACAAATGGTTTTGGAGTGTTGAATGAAAATTCTACTTCAAAGGACATAAAAGATTAGGCACAATGTAGTTATGCAAAGGGGTTGATAGCCTTCAAGATTTCCTTAATCTAATATGAAGATTGTAGCTTGGAATGTTCGGGGCATAAATAAAGTTCACAAGCAGAAGAAGTTAAAGGTGTATGTGAAGGAGAATATAGTGGGTTGCTAGTGGTAACTGAACATAGAGTTGTCCAACCAGCTGATGTCGCGATCATAAAGAAAATAGCCGGAGGATGGAAATGGTGCAACACTTATCAAGACAATGGAAAGGGATGAATTTAGGTACTATGGGATCCAACTCAATGTGATTTTCAGTTATTAGGATCTAGTAATGGATGCATCGAATAGTCAAGCTAGCAAACATTAAACTCAACTTTACTGGAGTCTATGGGTTACACACTATATAAGATATTAAACTATTGTGGCATGAATTAAATGGGCTGGATACTTTTCAAAAAGGTCTATGGTTATTAATGGAGGACTTCAATGCTATTAGGAACATAGATAATAGAATAATTGGTAGCTCTGTACAAGAAGTGGAAGTGAGAGACTTCAATGACTTTATACATGATTCTGCGATGTCTGATCTTAAAATTGTGGATAGAGAGTTTATTTGGACCAATAATCATGTGTACAACCATATTGATAAAGCATTAGGGAACTCAGAATGGATGCAACAATTAATGGCCTCACTTGAAGCAATACTATTAGCCCCTATTTCTTTGATCATGCTCCCATATGTGTAAATTTTGGGGGAAGGAAAACTAAGAGGATCAAAACCTTTAGATTTTTTAACTACTTGGCGGATCACCGGGACTTCATGAGAATTGTAGAAGAAAGCTGGAGAGGAACAAGTGAAGAAAGTGGAATACAGCAAGTATGGAGACGATTACAAACCGTGAAAAGGGAACTAAAATATTTATCTACAACTCAATAAAATAGGGTTGCAGATAAAATTAAAATAGTGATGTAGTAGCTTAGTGACTTGCAAGGGCAGATGAGAATATGTAATCAACGTAGTGGTTTGTTCGAAGAAGAGAAAGGCCTGAAGATGCAGCTAGAGAAATGGTCTTTGGTGGAAGAAAACATCACTAGAGAAAAAATAAAGAGTCCAATGGTTGCGACTAGGGGACTCAAACACTAAGTTTTTCTTTGATTGTATGAAGAATAAAGAAGCTCACAATCATATAAGAAGCTTGGTAGATGAACATGGAAGGGTACTACAGAATGACAAAATTGTTGAAGAGGAAATAACTTGCTACTATAAGCATCTATTAGGTTCTTCAGCATCCCAGTTGCCTTGTATTAAGGCAACTGTAATGAGGAATAGCCCTGCACTTAAATTGAATAACAATTGAAGCTTATCGCTCATATAACACAAGGTGAAGTTAGTAAGGCTATCACAGAAATCAATGATCAAAGGGCCCCTTGATGTGATGGTTTCAATGCACTATTTTTCAAGAGAGGCTGGCCCATTGCAGGAGAAGATATTACCAATGCAGTTATGGATTTCTTTCACACATGTAAACTGTATAAAACCATAAATTTCACAATAGTTATCCTTGTACCTAAGGTAAAACATCCTTCAAGCATGAAGCAATATAGACCAATCTCTTGTTGCACTGTTCTTTACAAAATCATCTCAAGGATTCACTAACAGACTACAATATGTAATTGATGATCTGGTCGATAGAAGTCCAGGAGCCTTTGTACCTTAGAGGATAATAACTGACAATATTGCCCTCAGCCAGAAACTAATTAGAGGATATGGGAGGAAAGGGATTTCCCCTAGGTGCATGATGAAGATTGATATGCAAAAGGCTTATGACTCGGTGAAGTGGGTATTTCTGGAGCTAGTATTGAATGAATTGAACTTTCCTACCATATTTACTAAATGGATTATGAAGTGCATTAGTACTGTCACATACTCAATTGTGATAAATGGAAGCCTAACCAAGTCATTTGAATCCAAAAAGGGCTTGCAACGGGGTGACCCCATGTCCCCTTTTCTCTTTGTACAAGTCGAGAAGTACTTGAGCAGATTACTAAAGACATTGCAATACAACACTGAGTTCAAGTATCATCCTAGATATGCCAAATTATAGATAGTTCAACTTATCTTTGCGGATGACCTATTACTATCCTGTATAGGGGATCTGAAGTCGGCTCGAGCATTATTTAGGCGCTTCCAGTAGTTCTCACAAGCATCAGGACTTGTTGCAAACCTAAATAAAAGCTCAGTATACTTTGGAGGGGTGAAACCTAATGTGAAACAATAAATTCTAGACTTGCTGGGATTCGACAAAGGAGAGTTGTGCATAATATATCTTGGAGTTCTATTAAGCACTAAAAGACTCTCAGTAATTCAGTGTCAACCGTTACTGGAGAAAATTCTAAGTAAGATAACTTGTTGGACTCCAAAAATGCTATCATATGCAAGCAGGGTCCAGTTGCTAATAAGTGTCCTATTCTCTATCCAGATCTTTTGGTCGTAAATCTTTGTGCTGCCAAAGAAAATTGTGATGCTAATTGAACAAATCTATAGGAGATTCATATGCATAGGGGGAAATGAGATCTCCAGGAAAGCACTTTTGGCTTGGGAGAAATTATGAACAAGTTCTTAGGCTTAAATCCTTGATTAATTCGAGTTTCCGACATTGTTTTAGTTGGTTTAAGGATTGGTATTTGGTAATTGAATGCCTTGTATGTGAGGTGACAAGCGTGTAATTGAGCTAATTGTTGAAAATCTGATTTTACTTTAAGTATTTAAACTGAGTTCCTTTCTTACCTACTTTATTCTACTTGCAAATATAGCCTGTGTTAGTTTAGAAAAGCATGCTTACTTGACTAAAATTTACTATTTTCTTAAATTGTTTCTTTGTATTACGTGAAGCATGTTATACTAGAATTTCTTATTACCTTGGTATTAATTTCCATTTTTGAATATCTTCTTGTTGTTGCTGTGTATTTACATTGGGACAACAATTGTGGGACTGCGGAAGCTCCCCCTTGTCTTTTTTGCTTTGGAACTGCGTGTTCGATTCCCTATAGATCCCCCCTGCACATTTACTTTGGGACTACGGGTTCGACTCCTGATAGATCTCGGTACAAATTTACTTAGGGACTGCGGGTTAGATTCCCTATAGACCCCTGCACATTGATAGTTGGACTACGGGACGGTATACCGAGAGATCCTTCAGACACGTATATGATGGGCTACGAGACGGTATCCCAGGATATTCACTGGATTTTTGTGATTGGGACCTTAGGACGGTATCCTTGAAGGTGCCCCGATTATTATCGTTGTGTTGAGTTGTATTTCTTTCTACTGGTTGTTTCTATATTTTCTAGTGTTTGTTGTTCTTTCAATTCGAAGTTATTTCTTATTGTGAGCTTATTTATATTGTTTTACTCACATTGTTAACCCTTATATCTTATTAGATCTCAGTAGGCCCTGGCCTTCCTTGTCACTACCCGACAGAGGTTAGGCATGACACTTACTGAGTACTGCTGTGGTGTACTCATGCCCTTTCTGCACATGTTTTTCATGTGCAGATCCATGTACCTCCACCCAGGCATATCACCATTGAGCCGGAGTTAGATATCAGAGACTTCGAGGTACATCTGTTGCGTCCGCAGAACAAGGAGTCTCTATGTTATTTTACCCTTTTTAGCTGTTAGCTTTCCTTCTTGTTGTTGTTATAGACATTCTGGTGTTAGAGCAGTGTACTACGTTTCTGACAGCTTGTGTTACCGTGAGTTTCCGGGTTTTGGGATATTTTTGTCGAAGTTTGAGCTATTATGCTGTATATACCGAGTGACATTTTACATTTTGTTTCTTTTGTTTTAAATTTTGGATTTTAAGTTATTTTTCTGCAAGTTTTTGTAAAGACTATGTGTCGTTACGACATGTTCATGGAGGGCCAATTGGGGTTGTGACGGATCTGAAACTACTCCAAAACTCACCCGAGCCCCTCATGACCCCGTTCGGACACAGTAACAAGTCTCAAAATATATTATGGACTTAGTCGAGTTCTCAAATCACATCAAACAATGCCAAAACACGAATCACACTCCAATTCAAGCCTAATAAAATTAAGAAATTCCAACTTCTATATTTGATACCGAAACTTATCAAATCATGACCTCAAAATTCGCACATAAGTCATAAATGACATTATGGACCTGTTCTTAATTTTCAGAATCGAATTGCGACACCGATATCAAAAAGTCAACTCTTGGTCAAACTTCTTAATTCTACTTTTTCAACTTTCGCCAAAATGATTCAATTTATTCTACGAACATCCAGATCCAATATCAGGCATATGCCTAAGTCCAAAATCACCACACGAAGCTATTAAAATCATCAAAACTCCATTCTGGAGTTGTTTTCTCAGCAGTCAAACTCCAATTAACACTTATCATTTATGCTTCAAAAATGAGAATTGTTATTTTATTTAATTTTGAATCTTCCGAAAAATAAAATCGATCACACACATAAGTCATAATATGTATTAAGAAGTTACTCAGGATATTAAGTGACTGAATGGGACGTTAATTCTTAAAACAATAAGTCGGTTCGTTGCAAAGATTGACGCGGAATCTTTGTAGCGGCAACTTGAATAGCAGGCTTATTAACAGTGAAGTTTGTCCATTCATAACAGTGGAGTCTGCGTATTTAACTCCTTCACAGAGAAACAAAATGGAAAAAAATTCAATTGAGGTTAGATTATCTTGACACAGAAATAATATTTTATTTGATAGCAAGTGCACACAAAGTATCAATTAGTTTAAAAATATTATTTGATACAATTAATTTAATAGAACCAAGAAGAGTTATTTGATACCTTTTACCATCCCCATAGCTATGCCTTCCAGACTATTATATTTTCCAAGATTATTAGGCTCTATGGTGAAATGATGAGTAGCACAGGAGTCAACAATCCATTGGTTGGGTACAACTTGCATTCTTGAAAAAATATTTGCATTTTGCCTCTAAATAATTATGAGACTATGACCTGCAAACATTTACACTATGACATTGTCTATTGAACAATTGACAGCGAACATGGTTATTACAGTAATGTCCTTGAGCAGGCGCATTATTACAATTGTCGTAACACCACTGTGATTTGTTGTTGGGTCAATGAGTATTCCGGTTATTGGAATTGGTGGATATGTTGTGAGTTATCATAGCAACAGTAATTGGTGTGGTTTCCTTCTTCAGTTCCTTATGGAATATCTTTCTTGGATTGTAGCAGAAATCTCACAAAAATCTGGCCCTAGACCGCTTAGAATTTTTACAATCAACTCATCATTGGAGATTGAAGCATCGGCAATTGCAAGTTCGTTGCAGAGAGAGTACACTTGGTCCGCTAACTCCATAAAGGGCTGGTGGGTGGGGTAGATCCTCTAGCGCCAATGTCGATGAATCAAAGGTATCTGTTTATGGTATGGAATGGCCATTTCATGTTAGCTGTTTCAGCAACCATCTTTTGATTCCAAAACCAAACACTGACTATCCCCTCCCCGGGGGAGATAGAAAGGACCCACTCAATCCATACTTTCTTTGTTTGAGAATGATGTTGGGAGAAAGAAAGGCAACTTTGTGATCCTTCGACATTATTGAAGGGAGGGGGCTCGACCTGAAGCTTTTAAATAGAGTCCTGGTGGGAGCGAGAAGTTTGGGATATGTTTGGTGTTTCTTCCATCAATCATCCGGATCTTCATGGAGATATTCTGCGACTGGGCTGGAGTCCTTGGATAGTCGTGCAAGCTAATTGCAAAGACTAAAGACTCGTGTTTGGTACATGTTGGCATAAGTTGTATGGAGCGAGTCCGGGTCAAGTTTAGCAGTGGAGGCATCAGCCACAGTTGATGCTATCATCATAAGCTACTATGGTATTCTGGATCAACTGATCTTGGAGGAACCAAATGTTGTTGTTTGGATTCTCCATTTGCCTATTATTTTGTGTGATAGTTGTCGAAAGAGTGGGAGAAGAACCGTCAAGATGACCGAACATATTGTGCCCATGCACGAGCTTGGAAATTTTGGCTTTCCATGTCACAAAGTTATAGCTACTGACAAGCTTTATCTGCAGCTACGACACAGGATTGAACTGAGTAAAAATGCTAGGCTTGTTGCTAGTGGAGTCAGCATTTGTTACATTAGGGGATATATTAAGTGTGAGCCTGAGGTGGTAGTCAAAGGATCCGGAAAAAAAATACTTGTGAGAGTCAAGGAGAGTGCTCCGATACTATATAATGAATGAGGAAGACAAAACAAAAGATGATTTTGTTGAATGACCATGAACTGAATATATACACAAAAGTTACTAAAATATTACTCCTCCTATAGTGGAACAAAGAAGAAATCAAGGAATTAAACAACAAACTCCTATAATATTGAAAACAAGATAAATTCAAAACATAAGCTACAGTAACATATAGTTAGTGCCATGGATTACTTCTCTCACAACTTTAGAATACTCTCCCTTCTCACTAGGAAAACCTCCTAATGTCCAACTCAAATTACCACAACCCTACTCCCCCAAAACCCCTGATTTAATCACATCTTCACGTGATACCACACGGAATTCACCTAATCAAAGCTTGAAACAAAAGTTAATCGAAGGTATTGAAGAATGAGAGATCAACATGGCAATTGATGATCAATATCCTCTTCCTAATCCCCATCGCCAAATTCCCTCCGAGTTACCTCCCAAAGATGATCACCAAATTCACTTGTCCCCTGAGGATCTCCAACGCATACATTCACCCTGAAAATATTCTGTAATAATCAAATTACAAGGGATGAGGGTTCAACATCAACTTCTAAAAAAAAAGGTCCAAGACCTTTGGAAATTAAAAGAGAATTTCCCATTGATTGACTTAGGACATGACTATTATATTACTAAGTTTCATAATGAGGAAAGTATGTCCAAAGCCTTACATGAAGGCCCTTGGTTTATATTTGGGCACTTTCTCACTGTCCAAAGATGGATCCCAAACTTCATAGCATCAAGAGCATTGATCTCTATCACAACTATTTGGATTCGATTGCCACAACTTCCCAGGGAATTTTATGATGTCCAAATACTGACCAAGGTAGGCAACAAAACTGGTAGATTATTGAGAATAGATGCATGCACCTCTTCTACTCTTAGAGGCCGCTATGCTCGATTATGTGTGGAGGTGTCCTTAGATTCACTAGTCATACCCTTTGTGTATACTGGTAGCCAAAAGCAAGAAATCTATTATGAAGGTTCGCAAATCCTATGCCAAAGATGTGGACGACTAGGTCACTCGGCCATCTCATGGAACTACACCATTAAACCTACTACTCACATGCTCTAAGGAAGAACAAGCAATTGGTCAGGAGGAAACTATGACCTCCAATGGGATGGACCATAACAAAGAGGCATCACTGCCCAAGAAAGAAATCTGGCACACGGTGACATTCCCCAAGAAGAAGAAATTCATGTACATTCCCAAACTCCCTCCAGTCAATACTGGTAAGACAATTGTTTCTACCACACACGAGCCAGGTATGTCTTCTAAACTTTCTCCTCACATTAAGTCGACTAGGGCTGCACCTAGTTCCTCAACCTACCGTAGTACTAATCATGATCAATCTTCTAACAAAACTATCCAAACTAGTAACCCTTTTAATGTCTTGGACACTCCGTCTAATAACTCTCCTAATAAGCCAAATCATATAGGAAGTAATGGCCAATCCTGCATGGAAATTGAGGTGGCACTTAAGAAGATTATTAACGGCCACTTGGCACTTCCCCCATTAGGCCAATTAGACAACATGCAAAGTACTCATAACCTAGTCAACCCTAACTCTACCACTAATCCTATTAAAAAATAAATATTACAAGACTCCCTCACGTTTAATACTCAAAATGATCCCCTTATTACCCTACCTCCTAATCCAAATTGTTGCATGGCCTTTAATCAATCAAATGTTACATGCAACCACGTGGGCTTAGAAACTTCCGCCCCTAACCTACTACCCAATCACAAACTCCACTCTTTCCTAACACAATCTTCCCTAAATCTCAAGCATACCACTACAAGTAACCTTGCCACAGTTGAGTTGAATACCAATTTTACTAACCCTATTATCCACAATTCCTCTTCTCATAACCTAAGTTCCTCTTCGTGCAGTACCATTATAAACTCCTCTAATCTTACTCACAATGCCCAGACTTCCCATCACCCAGCGGAGGAGATCAAGACTAGTCCAAATACTGAGGCATCAAAGGACTCTCAACATGTGCAACCCACCATTGCCTCTCAATCATGTCCAAAACAACCAAACCTATTTCATCCAACTCCCACTCCTCCAGGATCACCAGCCCCCCTCTTGGGTAGAACAAGCTCTCATGGGACATGCAATCACATTCAGCCTCACATTGAATGGTCAAGACATTATAATAGTTCTCCAAAAACTCACACTTCCTTGCTCAGCTTGTCTCGGAGGGTATGAACATGTCCATGAACTATTACTTCAACCACATTTGGTTGAACAATATACTTCATCCTCTAGCACCCTCACTCAATCTCAATCAAGCCCTGAATATGATGGGACACTGGAATCTCCCACCAAATTTCAACCCAATCCAGTCACAACATATCCCAGTGGAACTCCCATTCTTTTCTCCGGGGGAGATCAACAACATGAATCCAATATTCATTCCATGGACAACCCTAATAGATCCTCTAGCTCCACAAAACAACCCTCCACAACCTCAATCACCACCACAGCTACCCTTGAACGTCCGGCCAGAAAACCTTCCCATGCAACAACAAATTCCACCCCCTCTCAATTATTAATAACAAAACAACGAAGAGATGGAGGAGGAAGAGGAAGAAAACCTACTGAGGTCTGGACTAGTCCTAAAGTTTTCAAGGCTGAACGAGGTAAAGGTCTACCTATTTCAGGATCAAAGGGAAAAAATGCATGTTCTAAGTTGCCCAATAGCTCTCCACAAGTTCACACTAGACGTTCGTCCACCTCAAGACCCCACAGTAGGCAAGTATGCAATGATATTGGTACCTTTTTTGAGGAGTAACCCACTACCACCTGCCCATAGGAGCAATGGGACCCCTACTAACCTCCCAAATATGTATCGACCTTCTAATGTTTTAGTCTGGAACATCCGAGGTGGAAACAATGAAAATTTCAGGGTTAAATTTCGAGAGATGCTTGACACTCATAAGCCTTGCATGGTTGCCCTCTTAGAGACCAGGATGGAAAGTCATCTCTCGCTCTTGAGTGAATTTGATTTCTCTCAAATGATAGAGGATCCTAGTGAGGGACAATCTGGTGGTATGGCTTTTCTCTGGGAAGCGGACAAAGTTAGGGTTCATGACTTTGTAAGGAATAATCATGAAATCCATGCAATGATCGAGGCAATCCCTTCAAAAACTTCTTGGATATTCTCTTATATCTATGCTATCACTAAATTATCAAAACGTATAGAAATGTGGAGTAATATTAATAAGGTAAGAAAATCCTTCAATGGACCATGGCTTTTAGGTGGGGATTTTATTGAGGTCCTTAGTAGCAATGACAAATTTGGTGGTAACTCAATAAATGGATGTCATAGTAGAGACTTTTGGAATAATATTAATAATTGTAACTTACTAGCTCTTGGATATAAGGGGTGTAAGTACACTTGGTCTAATCATAGGAAAAGATCTAAGGGTTTAATCCTAGAGAGGTTAGATAGATTTTTTGCCAACAAAGATTGGCTTAACTTATATCCCAATGCCATAGTACTTCATCTCCCAAAAACTCACTCGGACCATAACCCTCTTCTACTTAGCTTAAAACCTAGTCAAACTATTGGTAGGGATAAACCCTTTAGACTTGAGACCATTTGGTGTAGACATCCGGATTTCATAAATGTTATTAAATTAAATTAGACTAGCAATGATCTCTTAATTAACCAGAATGAGTTCACTAAGAATGTTCTGATTTGGAAAAATAAAACTTTTGGTGATATTTTCAAAAAAAAAGAAAATTTTACTAGCCAGACTAAGCGGGATCCAAAATTCTCTCCATTACCCCCATAGTGATTTTCTTCAAGACCTTGAAGCAAAGCTCCAACTTGAATATAATAGCATCCTTCACATGGAAAATGATTTTTGATAATTAAGGTCCAGGATTAATTGGATTAATGATGGTGATGATAATACAAGGTTGTTTCGTCGAACTGCCTCAAATAGAAAACGCCATAATGCCATCATGTCTTTTTTTAATGATAATGGTAATTGGATTACTAACCCAAAGGACATTATCGAGCACTCCCTTAATTTTTTCACTCTAGATTTCCAAAGTACTCATACTGGTTCTCCGTTACACAATATGATAACTAACTCCTTGAAGGTTAATTATGCTAATCTTAATAGTCTAGATAGCCCTCTTATGGTTAGTGAAGTCACAAAGGCTATCTTGTCCTTTAAGAAGTTTAAATCCCCTCGGCCAGATGGAATCCATCTCTTCTTTTACCATAAATATTGGTATATTATTAAAGATTCGTTCATTCAATACTGTGAACAAGTATTTGCTAGCCAACTCTTACCGGAAGGTATAAATAATACGTATTTAACCCTTATTCCAAAATTCCCTAACAAAAATAACCTTAAAAACTTTAGGCCAATAGGCCTTTGCAACACTGCCTATAAGGTTATTAGTAAAATTATTGCTAATCGTCTCAAACCCTTCCTCCCTAGCCTCATAAGCTCCCCTACAATCTATTTTCATAAATAATAGACGAAATTGTGATAATTCTATCATTATTCAAGAGTTAATGGCCACCATAAAAAAATAAAAAAAACTCCAATCTAAACATGATCATTAAATTGGATTTGGAGAAAGCTTTTGATAGACATGAATGGTCTTTTATTTACAAAGTTCTTCACTTTTTTAACTTTGCTCCTAAGACTACCAATATCATTATGTATTTCATAACTACTAATTCAATTGGAGTGCTAGTAAATGGAACAAAAACCAAATACTTCCAGGGGTATTTGTCAGGGTGACCCCCTGTCGCCCTATATCTTTATCCTCTGTATAGAATTACTATCCAGACTTATTAATTACTAAGTGGATATTAACAATTGGGACCCCATTAATACTGGTCCCAGGAGCCTTACTTTATCCCATCTCCTATTTGCTGACGATATCACTCTCAAGGGGAAAATCAATAAGAAAACATCGCATTGCATTAAAAACTGTCTTGACCTTTTTTCTAAAGAATCTTGTCTAACCATCAATAAAGCCAAATCTAAGATCATTATATCCCCTCATTGACCCAAAGAAACCTCTTCCTACCTTCATTCTCTCATTAGAATTAAATGTAAAACTAATTTTGGTAACTATCTAGGTTTTTCAATCCTTAATTATCATCCTAGGGCTAAACATTTCCAGTTCATCAAAGATAGGCTACAAAGTAGACTTGCCCATTGGAAATGCTCTACTCGTAGTATGGCAGGACGCATTACGCTTGCTACCAGTACATTAAGAACAATACCCTCCCACCTAATGAAATATAGTATTCTCCAAAAAAAGACCCTTAATTCAATCGACAGAATTCAACGCAACTTCATTTGACAGAATTCAACGCAACTTCATTTGGGGTACAACCAATACAAAGAAAAACTTTATCTTATCAACTGGGACATTGTTACTAAAAACAAAAAGGACGGGGGCGTAGGCAGTACTAAGGCTTTTGGAAAATATACCACTTCTCTCATGAGCCTTGTTTGGAGACTCCTAAAGAATTCCTCCCCCCCGGTTAACTTACTTATCTCCAAATATGCCTCAATCAAAAACACCCTGAAATCCTCCTATATTTGGAAGTTACATTCTCCACGGTTGGAAAAAATGCAATAATGGCATCCTTTGGCACCCATCCTACCATTCCAACTTTAACATTTGGTATAATAATTGTTGGAAATCATGTATATCTATGATATGTGCGCTTTGGTTGTATGAGCATGATTTTCAGGTATAGGTTTTGATGAATGACAAACAATGAAGTCAAGTGTCAAACAACGATATAATATGACAATCAATCAAATGGCGAGAAGCATACTGATGACGGAATTGCATGAACGAGCCAAAGAGTTCAAGACCGAAGACCCAAGTCGTAGGTCGTTTGGTAGAACCAATGTAAGGACAACGTTTAAGTTATCTTATCCTTTGGCTCAACATTAGGTCACCATAAACATGCATAAAACATTTGATTAAATCTTATTTATCATAAACATGAATCTTTGTGTTAAACCAAAATGATTTGTATTTTAGTCAAAATGATTTTTAAACATGCCTCAAAAATCTGGACTAAGATAATCGATAATCGATTATGTTAAGTCAGCTGCATGACAATCGATTGTGAACTTATGACAATCGATTGTGTTAAGGCAGTGTGCATCAGATTTTTCAAATCTGCATGACAATCGATTGTGAACCTCATGACAATCGATTGTGTTGAGGCAGTGTACATCAAAGTTTTTCAAAGCTACAAAATAATCGATTGTAAACTTATGACAATCGATTGTGTTGAGGCAGTGTCTATCATACATTTCTAAAGTCATAAAATAATCGATTGTGTACCTTTGACAATCGAGTGTATTGAGGCAGTGTCTAATTGATTTTTCAAAGACTGATATATAATCGATTGTTCTCATAGCATAATCGATTGTGTAATTGACCGTTGCCAAAATATTTTCAAACACCGTCAGGTAATCGATTATAGATTTCTAATAATCAATTATTTTAAATAAAATCTGAAAAAGATTTTCTGAACGTTGCCAAGTAATCGATTGTAGATTTCTGACAATCGATTGTGTTAAGTAAAATCTGGAAATGATTTTTTGAACGTTGCCAGTAATCGATTATTGATCTTAGATAATCGATTGTTAAGCGTAAAATCTGGGAATGATTTTTGGAACGATTGGCAAACAATCGATTGTGGCATTTTGACAATCGATTGTCACTGAGTAAAATCAACAATTCTTAATTGGCAATTAGGCAACGGTAATGCATGGTTTTGCAACTATAAATACAGCTTCAAATCAGTATTTTGAAACACACAACTCCTCCATACATTGTTATACATATTGATCATTTTCAAGCATCATTGTAGAGCTTTTGTTGAGCCATTTGATAAACAACTTTGTGTTGTTCATAGAGCTTATTGCGTATCTCTTTATCCACTCTATTGAGAGAGTATTTGTTGTAAAAGAGAGTTGTTTGAGAAGAACATATCTTCTCATTTGTCGGGTTTGCTAAGTACCCAAAGTCTTAGTGGTTGAAGTCTTGGGGTGAGGTATCCTCAAGCAAGTGAAGTCTTAAGGTGTGGTATCCTTGAGCAACTGTAACGGTTTGTTAAGAACCCGTAAGCTTGACGAAGATAGTGAAAATCTCGAGAGAGTCTCTCGGGGACTGGATTAGTCACGGGTTGTGGTGAACCAGGATACATCGGTGCGTTCGTTCTTATTTATTTACTTATCGCACTTATTTCTTTCCTGCAATTTTTAAATTCCGCAAGTTTACGCTAATTTTTATTATAACGCTATTCACCCCCCTCTAGCGTTAAGCGTATTTTCTAACAATAATTGAATTTATAACTCCACGTCCCTAAGAAGCAACCTAGAGGGACCTCTTACCTCAACTTACCTCATACTCATACTAGGCACCCTCCATGCTAACGGGGTTTTGGACTTGGGAAAAATTCATTGCAACTCCCTTCTAACATTTGCTCTAATATTAATTTAACTCCAGTTCCTCCTTCCAATACTAAAGCTCATGGGATAAGTTGGACTTGTACCTCCTCAGGCATTTTTACTACCAAATCTTGTTACAAACTTTTTAAGTCCTACTAATCCAACAACGGACAACTATAGCTGGATATGGGGCCTCCAATTCCCCAGTAAGATCAAAATTCTCATTTGGAAATGCAGTCACAATCATCTTCCAAGTAGAGCTTTCCTCAAACAAATTGGTATGAATATAGATGACACATGCACCACTTGTAGAGCACACGTGGAAGACATTACTCACATTTTTGTCTACTGTGCATCATCTAAGAACTTTTGGAAGGCCATGGGGCTATGTTTAGATAATAGAACCAACAATGGTAACTGGCTTAGCATCATTAGAGATTCCTTCATTTATCATAACACCTTTAACATTCATTGGACAACACTTTTTCCCTTCTGCCTATGGGAAATTTGGAAGAATAGAAACAATAACAACATCAACAATCTCCAAAACCATGCATCCATCACTTCCACCCTTCATTTTGCATGGGAATTTCAATTCTTCACAGAAAAACAACCTTTTCACAATAAGAAAATCACCGTTAAGACAATTTGGCATAAACCTCTAGAAAACACATTAAAGCTAAATTGTGATGCAGTTTTTTCTATTACTAATAAATCTGCAGGTCTATGCGGTTGTTTAAGAAACAGCAAAGGTGATTGGATTGTTGGATATCAAAAACAATCCCAAGTAGTGTCACCATTGCATGCAGAATTACTATCACTCCTAGAAGGTCTCAAAGTGCTGAAAGACTTCAATAACACAACTCTGGAGATTGAAATAAACTGCACGGATGCAATCAAAGTTTTACTTGATGAAACTTCTAACTTTCAAAATTTAATTATGGAATGCAGGTGGTTGATGCTACATCTGAAGCTCCCAACAGTGAGACACAATTTTAGAGAAGGCAATCAAGTGGCTCCCAAGCTGGCAAAGGAAAGTCCCAAGCTACCAAAAAAAGATAAAAGTGTTCTCCTAGCTTGTCCACCAATTTTTGCGCACGATGAACTTCACAAAGACAAGCATGGCACTTGTACTAGTTCAAAAAGTATTTCTGTTAATGTTTATAATATCCTAGCTACTATGGGCAACACAAATGCCTTTAACTCCTTATCGTATGGTTGTAACTCTTTTTGCTAAGGCTATATATAATATCTACCTTTCAGTTTCAGGAAAAAAAAACATATAGTTAGTGAAATATAGTCACCAATAGTAAATACTATTATGTGCTAACAGTATGCAACTTAAATTCATAAGCAATTTTAGACTTGTTAATAGACAAATGCCCGTGTTTGTTTTACATTCTCGTCAAGAGTACAATTATGACAGAAATAATATACATTTGTTATTCCATGACGATGAAATAGGTATTCATTTATCACTCACCAACAACAGAACAGATGCATTATATATGCATTAGTAGTCAGTCTTGCAACCGACACCTCATATTGGTAAGAATGATTTTATTCAAGCCAAATTTCACCGTAGGTTCTCAGGAGAAGACAACAGAAATATTTAGGGGCTAGGCACCAAAAGTATTAATTATTAATTACTGTGCTATTAATTTGAGAAACTCGTCGAGGCAATCCAAATTCTGGTACGAAGCTCCATATTCACCAATAGCCTTCCGTGTCAATTGTGACATATTTTAATACTCAATTGTTTTCTATAATATTTTGAAATGCATATGTATTTTTAAATCTACGCATTAGCATCAATTGGTATTTTTTAATAATTTTTACATTTTTAAAATTAATTTATCTCAGCATTTTATGCATATCAATAATTACAAAATTGCATAACAAATGTTTTAAAATATTTCTTGATTTAATATTACTATTATGGTCCTACTGAGTCCAAATTATTTTATAAATAGCCAAATTATCACCTTTTGAATATAATTGCAATATCTTTGCAATTATATCCCATGCATACAATTTTTTTGTATTATTTTTATAAGAAGTTAGTCATTTGCATTTTTAAATATTAAATACTATTTTAAAAACATTTCCATGCATGAAAATTATTTTTTATAATTAGTAACTATTTTACAAATATTTTTTCAACCAATTATTTGAGTATTTAACAAATAACCTTTTTATTTCATAATTAGTCCTTTTAATACTAGCCGAAACCCCCCCTTAATATTAAACCACAACCAGCCCAAAACCTCTAGGCCCAATATACATTTTACCCAACCCAATACCCTGGCAATCATAATCGTTGATCATTTTGATCAACGGTCCAGATTTTTCCTTACCATAATTAAACTAACCTACACCACCAAAGCCTAATCATTTCCAACCTTTCCACACCGTCATCTGTTCCCCCATCTCTCAAATTCTATCTACCTAAACCCTAATCACCAAACGCCGTCACTGGCTTAGCCCTCTGTTCTACGATATTTCTCTGTCATCTCATGTCTATATCGGCCTCCTGCTTGCCATGGTATCTCCATTCCTTAGATCCTTGAGGAGATACTCAAGGGACCAAGACGGACTTTTTACACCTTGGGGTTTTCTTGCCTATTTCAGGCTATTTGACTTGATTTTGAGTAAAATCTTTCTAATTTTTTTTCTTGAATCCATGATTTCTTAAGTCTATGCTCGTCTCTGTTACCTTCTAAAAAACCTTAATTTTTTATCCTTTGATCTTCTTAGATCTGTCCAGATCTGAGATGAATCGAATCTATTTCACATGTTTTCACGAAGGTCTTATGGGTTTTTGATCGATTCTCCATTTTTCCTAAAAACTAGAGTTTTTGAACTCACATTTTTCAAAGCCTTTCTTATTTTCAAGTGTGTAATCGGGGTTCTTAAGTATTGCTGACTGGTTCATGTTAATATTGTTTGAACCTTAGTCGATTTATGCTAAAGCCCAAATTTCTTACATTTTTTTGCTCCGACTCTGAGTCTTGCCATGCTACATGTTACATTGTTTATTTATGTGCTTTGACTTTTATGATTTTTCTTAGTCTAATTCAGTATCATGTGACTTTTATCCTAGTTCATCTCTGCTAGGGTTTCTGAATCGATCTCTTGGCTAATTTATGTGTATTTATGAAGTTTTTTTCAGCCTACTCATCTATTTGTGGAAAACTGATATTTCCCTCTCTTTAAACCAATATTATTTCAATTCTCGATTTATTGATTTGCTTTGTTAAGACTTTTGTGTTGATTCTTGGTTTATTCCATTGTTTATGACTTTAATTATTCTTATTACCTTAAAGCATGTACTGTTACCGATTGTTCACGATTATTTCCTTAGTTAAACTCATGTTGTTTTCCTCAATACATAAATCTAATTTGATTTTCTTGCCTTAAGTAACTCTTGTCCTCTAACCGTTGAGTAGTTGTCCTTAATTAAAGGAAGACTACGCTAATTTCGTATGTGATTGCTTTTGTGATTTTCCTAATTGCTGAGATTTTATTTCTTTTACCTTATTCTACTCCACTCCTAAACTGCTATATATACTCTCCTCTACTCCCAATTCAGGACACGAACATTAGTTCATCACTACTCTTACACTCTAAAAGCTCTCTGTTCATTCTGCTACTTTTGATCTTTATTGGCCTTGTCAGCTGTAAGTTAAGGCTAGAAATTGCACAACACATGTCTTACATCTTGTGTTATTTTTCCTAATTGGTATGCCTCTGATTACATTTTTAGAATCTAAACATTATATGTTCTATTATTGCCTTAGTTCATTAGTCATGAGGTAATTTTCTGCTCCCGTTTACTGTTTATGCACCATGCCAAATGTTATCTTGTTCAATATGAAATCAGCATGTCTAAATTATGCTTGCCTACCTACTAGCATGCCTAAATCTTATTTTGTTCAGCATGTGTACTCTCTGAATACTTTGCTGATACTTACCTAAAATATCCATTTAAGTTCTTACACATTCTGCTTTGCTCATGCTAAGTCATCTAATCTTCTAGGGTAACTCGAGTTATGTTGTTGATTATGTCCAGTTTTCATGTGGTTTCATGTGACTTTACTATGATCTTTGCTCCATGTCTCAATCACCTCCCCTTGTAACTAACTTAGTAATTCTGCTTGCTTCTGTGCCCAATGTACACTAAGGTTTATTCTATGTATCCCCAATCTCTCTCTCCCGGTGTGGAACCTGCTTGCCAAGTATTTCTGAATATGGTTTAGTCTGTGAGTTGTGTTTTTATTTCAAAGTGTTTTCATACTTTTCTAGAGTTGTTCTACTACAAAATTTGTACTGGTTTTCATAAAATCTTTTCACCTCTAAGAGTCCTCCCTATATTGTTTAGCAAAACCCTTTTCAAATCATTGCAATCTCACTAACTCTTAGATTATTACGTCATGCCCCTCTGATATGTGTACTGCATAGAGGTATTTGAGATCTCTCTGTACTCTAGCATATCAGGATTGGCTCTTCCACACTATACATAAATCAGTCTTTATTTGAGAAAGGTATGGTTGTAAGCACTGACCGGGATCCTTAAGTTCCTTAGAAAATTCTTGCATACCTGGACATGAACTTGGCTATGAAATCCTCGACATTTGAGATTATTGAAGGCCCGGTACACCGGGATTTGCTTTGGGCCTACTTCAGGCTCCCAATAGCTTAATTTTATATTTTACTTATGTAATTCATTCAATCATTGGACTATAATAATTGATTGTAAATAGATATTGGGGTGATTAGTGAAAATGAGAGGGTAGTTATATGGCATTGTGGGTAAAACTGGGTAGATAACATACTTATAGGGCTTGTTTTGGATCAAATATGCCTTGTTAGATAACATGCCCATATGATTTACTTTGGTTTACATGTGTTGAGTAGATAACATGTTATGCGGTTTACTTTGGTTAAAATGTTTTTGTAAGATAACCAGCCTATATGGTTTGCTTTGGTTGAAATAAGTTCTGACTACTTTACATTACATGATTAGACGCCATGCTTATAGGGAATAAAATAATTAAGGTTCAATTTTTCGTTACAACATATATTCAAGTCTGGCTCTTTAGAAAACACATGTGTAGGTTTAATTGGTTGTCGCACTGGATTAGTCATGTATGCATGTCTAATAAGAACTAATAGAAATTTCATTTAGTAGAAATAGAATTCATTTCCATAGAGTATTACCATGTGCTTTAATTTCTAAAGCCGGAACCTCTTACAATATCTTGTTAAATGTCGCTAGAAAGCATACCTATAGGATAAAAGAACTTCAAACTGTTTCCCAGGATCATGACTGCATACACGTACTTAGGTAAACTAGTTAGGATTATACCACTTTCTTTATGCATATACTGAATCTGTGACATTCATCTAGATATCATGTTCTTAGGATTTATGAACTTCTTCACAATCTGTGTTTTAGACGTGCTGTTTGTTTGCCTATATACTTACGGGGGTAAATATAAGCCTTCTAACTATTTGTCCCTATTTCCTTGTCCTACATGTTATTTTCTTGTCGCCTAGATTTTTACCTTTTTAGGTCGTCTAGAAATGTCCAGATTTAGAGGTCCTAAATCTCTCCATGACCATAAGGAAGGGACGGATAGTACCACGCTTAGAGGTCGTTAATTAAACTCGCTCATATAACCACTAAGGGGAGGGTAATGAGTAGTAAAAGGATATGATGACCTACGTGTTAATGTCACGTGTATTTTACAAATACTTGCTTACTTGTTAATCGACTAATTCATATAGTTTTAAGTTTGGCCGGACCCACCGTTGTGGACCACGAGGGGTGCCTAACATCTCATCCTCAAGGTTATTTTGAGCCCTTACCCTAATCTATGGTAATGCAAATTAGTTAGATGAGTTAATTACTCTAGGTGCCCTAACACACCATAATCCGTTAGGTGACGACTCTTCAAATACCCAATTCCTAAAATAAAATGACTTGTTGCCCCATGAATGTCGAAATTCTGACTCGTGCGAGGAAAAAAGGGGGTGCGACAACATTTGCAAAGCCCTTTTCAAAAACTCCCCCCAACCTCCATTAAATCTCTTATACTCCTCTCAACTATAGCTCTATCACGAGTATCCTTCACGTCCACATTAGTGTATCACTATGCTCTCTAGTATAGAGTTCCCCCCACTAGAGGAATGCACATTCAATTATCTTCTTCTCCTGAAGGTAAGCATTTCTTTCTAGTAACTTCGTCGCTCAAAAAATAATTTGAAAAACTCCAAAATATGACTTATAATAAATAATGTTTCAAATAGGAGACTTTTCTTTAGATATAATTATAATACACTGAAATTAAATATTATTCTAAGTGGTTGTCACCTTCTCGTTGGATATCACCATCGCCAAGAATGGTATAGTCGCAAAGCTTTGTCGTGCCATCCATCACAATTTTCTCTTCAAAAACACTCACCTCATCGATTCTTCCTGTCAGGGCATATTACTGTGATTCACCGAGGGAGTAGATGCACACCTATCAACAGTAGAAAATCTTGTTTCCAGTCGAGCGCTTGTAGTTGCGGATCTGGAAGACCTTTAAGATGGATTTGATCTTACTATCCAAGGTATAGAAGCCAGTGGCCTTTGGTGTCCCCTCCAATCAATAATTAGAGCCTCACAATCACTAGTCAATATGTGAGTAAATTTCGTAAATAATCATATAATTATATTTTTTCCCCACAAAAATCATAAATCATGTTTTCTGATACAAAAATTACAAATACTCACATATTCGCACAAAGTTCACAAAAAAAAATTGTAAATACTTTTACATACTCACTAAAAGTCACAATTGCTGAAAATCCCTTTTCAGTGCAATATGCTTTACTCTATATTGTTTATGGTTTATTTTCAAGGGAATTTTTCACTTTTCGCCAGCTCGAAAGACCATTTATATTTGGTAGCTGGAAAAGTGTACAAAATTTATTAATTTTTGTATATAATATACTGTCACGACCCCAACTCCGGTTGTGATGGAGCCCAACACAATTTCTTGGCAAGCCCGACCATTTACACTCTCAACCCGAGCATGAAGCTAAAAATCAGATAATTGAATATCATTATCGATAATAAAGCTAAAATCTTAACTGATAGATGGAAACCAAACTGGATAATCTCCCAGAGATCTGGGGGTCATAAGTCTAGAGCCTCTAAAAATACAGAGTAACAAGACTCAAATAATATTATTGTTCAAAACTGCAAAAATAATAATAAGGGAATAGGGAAAGAGTTGGGTCCTGCGAACATCAGAATACTATATCGATAACTCCAACAATACTCTGAAGCCACAATTATCTCAGCTAAACTTCCAAAATACCTGAATCTGCGCACATGGTGCAGGGAGTAAAGTGAGTACTTCCAACTCAGTGGTAATAAGAGAGAATAATATCTGAGCGATAAGAAAACACGTATGGGCTCACCAAAATACTATAAAAGACAGTACAACCCTTTGAGAGAAAACCGAAATACTGTGAAAATCCTTTAGAAAATCTCAAGGTCAGTTCTAAATTTCTTTTACAAAGTCACTGTTACAAATATCTTTTTTTTTCTTTTTCAATAGCCAAGCATATGAATACTATAACAGATAGAACATGTTTGCTCATGAGTCTGCCCATTGGGCACAACACTCCTTAACATATAACACCAGAGTATCTGGTCAACAAGGCAAGTAACAGTATGTCTGCCAAAGATATATGAGTGATAAATGTCGTGCCACGTAGTACAAACAGGAGTAAATGCGTGAATGCAATGCAATGCAATGCACATGACCGCTATGGCGCGTAGCCCGATCCATTTGGGTGCCCTACGCTCACTAGGGGTGTGTACAGACTCCGAAGAGGCTCCTACAGCCCAAGCGCTATAATACTGCGGCGTGCAGTCGATCTATAATGTACTACTGCGGCGTGCAGTCCAATCCATATAATATACTACTACGGCGTCCAGTCCGATCCATGCAATATACTACTGCGGCGTGCAGTCCGATCCATATAATATACTACTGGGACGTGCAGTCCGATCCATGCATGTATATGCATATGCACATATAACACTCGAGGCCTGAATGCCTCCGTACATCACTCTTCATGCCCTCACATATGGCCCTCGGCCTCAATTAGTCCAAAATAGTCAAAAGCCCCTAGGCATCAGTAAAACAATAATACTCAGCTCAAAAAATATTCCAAATATCAGTTAAAACTCCAAGTTTGAGAAAAATATAGCTGCGTTCATGAAATAGTGTAAATCACATAGATTGAATTTAAATAATATTTCAAATAATGAGGAAAGACAATGTTGATAGTTCATAAAGAGTTCAAATAATCGACAATAAGCCCCAAGTATGGCAATGAGCCCAAGTCATAATGATAACCACAAATCATTTACAATATCGCGGTAAAAACCCAACAAGCGGGATGGACTAAGTCACGATCCCCAATGGTTCTCTACCCAACGCTCAGGTCCAGTGTGTAAGTCACCATAATACAGCACTAACATGTGCAAATCTGGGGTTCCAAACCCTTAGGATATCATTCCCAAGTATTACTCACCTCGAACCGGTGAAAATCCTCGCTCGCGACGCCCTTGCCCCTCAAATTGGCCTCCACGCATGTCAAATCTAACCAAAATCAATACAAATATATCATAATATGCTAATGGGACAACACCTAATCGAAAACAATCGAAATATAACAAAAATCTCGAAGCTAGAAAAACCCGAGCCCCGGGACTGCTTTCCGAAAAATTACGAAACTTACATTTCCGGAATCCTCGTCTCACCACGAGTTTATTCATACTAAGAACTCCCAAATCAGAGATCAAATGACCTATCAATTCCCAATTTGAAATATCAAAAACTCAAGCCCTAGTTTCTTCAATTTTATACCCAAATTCAGACAATTACTGGATGATTTTTCAATTAGATCTTGTATTAAGCTCATAAAATTTACCTCTTATCGATTCCCAGTCAAAACTCTTCAAACTCTCAAGAAAAGCTCCCATGCTCGCTCAAAAATGGTGGAAATCAGCTTGGGTCGCGGACCAAAATGTTTTTAACATTCTGTCCGGAAAACTGTAGCACCCTCTATGCGATCGCATCACTTCAATTGCAATCGCATAGACCAAAAAAACAGGCCTTGAAAAACCTCTTACGCGATCACAGGAAATCCCACGCGATCGCAGAAAACAGCCCAAAGACCTTACGCGTTCGCATGCGCCCTCACGTGATCGCACTGACCAAATGCTCAAGCCTACGCAATCGCAGGCCCCCTTCAAGCGATTGCAGAGAGCTAATTCTGAACCCCCTCCAATTCCTTCTATGTGATCGCAGCCACAGGCTCGCGATCGCGATGAATAATTTTTCTCTCCAAATTTCTTCTACATTTTTCCAACTTAAAAATACCCGTTAGCCATCCGAAATCACCCCGAGCCCTCGGGACCTCAACCAAAAGCACAGATATGTTCTACTACTTCATTCAAACTTTCTCGGATCATAAAAACACTATCGTTAACATCAAAATCCTCAAATATCATCAAATCAAGCCCTAAGTTTTCTTTAAACTTCCAAAACTCACATTCGATCAAAAACCCAACCAAACGACATCCGAATGACCTTAACATTTGCGCTCATATCCAAATTCACCTAGCGAAGCTATATCAACTCTCAGAATCCCATTCCGACCCTCGGATCAAAACCTCACCTATCAACCGGGATTCGCCAAAATTCCAACTTCACCAATTCAAGCCTAATTCCACACCGGACCTCCAAATTCGATTCCAATTGCACTCCTAAGTCACAAATAATTCCCCAAAGTTATCCGAACCACCTGAATTCACATCCGAACCCTCTAACCACATAGGCAACTTCTGGTTGACTTTTCTAAACAAGCTTTCTTCTATGAGGCTATCTGCCTCATTTTCAACCAAAACCAATTCAATTACACCCGATCGAATCTAATACTGATATTGAAACATGAATCAACACAATAAGGGGGAAACTGGGAGGTAACTCACGTGATGACGGGCCGGGTCGTCACATCCTCCCTAACTTAAACAAACGCTCGTCCTCGAGCGAATCCATAGTCGTCCTAAAAGTTCACCAGTAGATGAATAACTTTACGATGCATATAAACCGGGGTGATCCCACGTTACCCTATCTCATATAGGTCCGACAACACAATATAGCTGAAATCTTTCACCCGTTTCACCCATTTAGTCCATAAACCATAGAACTACATTTCACCTTCTGAGATCTTACACTAGATCAGAACCTCACATTTTTACTCAGAATAAAACCCGAACCAGCTATAATAATCCATACCTGCAACCTCGACTGCAATCATATGATATCCCACACACGCAGCGATAACTTCCAGTTACATCAGCTGGCCAGAACAATCAATATCGATAGAAAATCTCTTGTTAGATAGAGTCTCATTTCAATACCTTCATATACTGTCAACGATAACTGAAACACGTGATATAATGAACCCATCTCTCAGATCAACCATTCACGAATCCATTTCCCTCTTGACTGTTACTACAACAAATTTTCGAGCCAAACCCAGATATTACCTTTCTAACAGGCTGAAATCAAACTGGTTCGTACTCATTAATGACTCCAATGACCACTTCGACTCCAACCACCCCTCTAGTGATATGGCACATCGATGCAGGCCTAATCCACAACTTGTGTAACATACGCACCCTTGAGAAGCAGACTGAACATACTCAAATTATGACAATGACTCAACGAAAGAGCTGTACCTCAAGCTCAATAGTACCGTTGCCACAAAAAACTTTGATCATGTCTCACATTGTAGAAATAGAGTACCTGAATTCTCCTCGAAAGGTCATAGCTTCACGCGGCCTTGCCACAACGAACGATTCTAACCAAACACTGTTACCCATGAAGCACCTCAAGTCATCTTGCTCAACACGATCAGCCATGCACAAATTGAGGTCTGAAACCCAGCAATCTATCACACCCACGGTGAAGCAAGTAATATACTCTATTTATTCCAGAAAGGATACAATCGATGCGCTATTTGCCGAGCAACACCCAATCCTTAGAGACCAGGAAGCAACGCATACAAAGTAACATATAGAAAACTATTCTCATCATCACACTGTTGTGGCGCGCAACCCGATCCAGATAACATACCCGTGATGGCGTGCCACCCGATCCACATATATATTTCACAAAAGGAGATGCACATCGAGCAAAATTTGCTTATTACAATAAACACATATTTGCCCGACCGTACGAAACGCATCCGAACAAGTCCCTCCATACCGAAACTGACTCAATGGTAGAAACCTCTGCACTCACATCTGCCACAAAGGCCCAATTAATAAAGCAATGCTTGCCAGCCATCTGCTGGTCTCTGGAATACAAGCTACCCTGCCAGAGCATAATCCGATACACCTTGCCACGCAGCCTGTGGCATTTTATGACATAGCCCATAACATATTAGTATAGACAAACTGACATTGGGATAACCAGTCTATAATCTGATATCATAACCCAAATTTAACATACAAAGAAAATAAAGATCCTCTCGGACCTCCAACTTCCATGACTGCTAGACGATGTCGATACACACGATCTACAACCACTACACTATCGGATCACTAGAACTTCTAGTCTCTAACACATATAACACATGAATCACTAGGCCTAATCCCACACTCCACCGTACGAATACATAACAAACACCGAGCCTCCATTCATACCACGAAAGATATTCAAGAATTTTCCCGCGCCATCAACAACCCAATTATCAACAAGAATAATGTCGCAGTACTACTGAAGTATCATCAATTCACATAATCTTACCCTTTTTGACTGAACATATACCCTTGTCAAACCACTATAATAGCAATACCGTTTCTTTAATCATCTAAAGGTTGATTCTTCATTCACTTACAATTTCCTGTACTGCTCAAGAATTTAATGACTTCCCATTATGAACTGAACCAAAACCTTGAACACGCAAATCCCAATTCTCATATCATAACACACAGACCATACCACACTAAGATAACATGAGGACTTCTATCCCCTTCTACACTGCAGACATTGACACACTCAACTAGTCAAGAGCTTTCATGGTCCCATATAGGAGAAAAAATCGTTACACACTCCATGTTTCGCATACCCATAGGAAATATAGTCATCTTCAAACCACGGTAAAACACATCAGGAATTCTTTCTCCCAATTCAAATGCACAAGCTTAACTACCACGACTGAATCCTTCTACCCACGCGTAGTTAAGTAAACCGCCAACACCTAAAAGCTTTGTTGCACCATATCTGTAAGGCTCCTTACCTCGAATACATACAATACTTAATCATATCCTTACCATACCGATTCGGTTCATTATCAATCTATTCTATTTTATCCAATTTCTTTCCTAACTCATCTTTAATTTGATATTCTCCCTTGTTGTAGCACCACAATACCTCGACCCAGGTTACCACACGAGACATGCATATAAAACCACACTGTCCAAGAACCATAGGCCAGGGAATACCCACTAAAACGTTTCCAAAAAATGCCACATTCCAAAATGCTTTACCTTGAAGAACTTCCTGTGATTCTGAATTCGTTTACCATTACCTTCCAAATGCGGATACGTAGAATCCCATGATTAACACAAAGTATCACCAGTCTTGATCTTTTCTAATGAAAACACCGTCTCTAGCCACATACACAAACTTAAGACACCTGATTGTTACATGCAAAATCTTGAACATTGTAAAACCATTCTCAAGAGTCATTCACTTTTATCCTGTGGTAATTCACCTGCTCTAAATGAACGGAACCACTCGTGCCTTATTGGTATTCTGACACCGTGGAACAGGATTTCCTATAGATACAAACAACGATCTTTCTTCTCTATACACTGAGCATTCTTTATCAACAACAGCTTAAAGACACCCTAATATTTCCTCATATTTACAAAAGTACCCTATAACCTTTGTAAATTTATCCTTCATACGTGCAATCCTCGGCTCAATATACAACCAAAACTAATCCGCCATCATTCCTCGAATTGGAACCAATATTGCACATAATCGTGAAATCAGCTGACCAACAACAACCTCCCCAACTTGGCTCGAAGCCATATATCAAGGCATTATAAACAACTCATAGCACTTTTACATCCAATGATGAAACAATGTTATAGTGAGATTAAACATAAGGCATTTACAAGTTTGTGAATACACAGATCATCTAGCACTGACATGCTCTGCAAATCTCACATTCATTTCCACATCAGCTGAGTCCATTCCTTAAGCGTCCCCAAATTCACAAATTTCAACACATACCTTTCAATTACACATGAGACCTTCTAACATACACATAAGGATCCTACCTCTCTAGAACACTCCGCAGGAGGTAACCCACCTACTTCGCCTCATTTCGATATTTCAACGTGCCTTCCACCATCATATATGTTACACAATCAATTAGTTTTCCTGAGTGTGAGCTCATACCGCCACATGAAATGTACATTTTCCAACAAAGAGACATGAAAAATATTCTTCACGCGCCCATAACTTGGGGCTATACATCAAACCGCAATAGAAAACAAACACTTAACAGCTTATCTATTATCCATCAGACTCTTCGTCACTACCAAAATCACATAGATACGCCTCGAAGTACTGATATTCTCATCACATGGATATCCCACCGCCAACCCGGCTAATACCAACATTATTGAACATATAAGTTCAAAACACTTGCTCCACAATCAGCACCTCGGTGCTCAAGCCATCGGGAAAGATCCGACCTCAAGTCCTCCTGACTAGACAAATATGAACTCACGCAGATTACATCTCGCCGCTCGATCGGGGAATCACAAGTCATCTAGGAGCATATACAACTGAGCGCTCGCGTGCGCATACAGACGTGTGGAAGGAATTTCAAGAATTATATATCTCGAGCTGAATCAAGTATGCACGATAAGAATTCCAAGAAAGTGAAATTTTCCTAAAGGTTCTGCAGCCTCTCGAGGATAAATACAAATGTCTCCGTACCGATCCGCGAGAATCTACTAACCGGCTCATCACTCATGAGGCCTAGTAACCTAGGCTCTCACACGAACTTGTCACGACCCCAATCTCGGTCGTGATGGCACCTAGCACAACTGCTAGGCAAGCCCGACTATTTACACTCTCAACCCAAGCATGAAGCTCAAAATTAGATAATTGAATATTATTATCGACAATAAAGTTAAAATCTTAACTGATAGATGGAAACCAAACTGGATAATCTCCCAGAGATTTGGGGGTCATGAGTCTAGAGCCTCTAACAATACAGAGTAACAAGACTCCAATAATACAATTTGTCAAAACTGCAGAAATAATAAGGGAATAGGGAAAGAGTCGGGTCCTGCAAATGTTAGACACCTACCTCGACAACTCCAATAGAACTCTGAAATCAAAAACATCTCAGCTAAACTTCCACAATACCTGAATCTGTACACATGGTGCAAGGAGTAAAGTGAGTACTTCCAACTCAGTGGTAATAAGAGAGAATTATATCTGAGCGATAAGAAAAGACGTATAGGCAAACCAAAATACTATAAAAGACAGTATAACCCTTTGAGAAAAAACCGAAATACTGTGAAAAAACTTAAGAAAGTCTCATTAGAATCTCTTTTAAAAGTCTCTGTTACAAATATCTTTTTTTCTTTTTTAACAGCCAAGCATATGAATACTATAACAATAGAACAAGTCGACTCATAAGTCTGCACATTGGGCACCGCACTCCTTAACATATAACACTAGGGTATCTGGTCAACAAAGCAAGTAACAGTATGTATGCCAGATATATGAGTGCTAAATGTCGTGCTACGTAGTTCACAAATGAGTGAATGCGTGAATGCAATGCATTTCAAATGACCGCTACAATTTGCAGCTAGATCCATTTGGGTACCCTATAGGGGTGTATACAGACTCCGGAGGGGCTCCTACAGCCCAAGCGCTATAATACTGTGGCATGTAGTCCGATCCATATAATGTACTATTGCGGCGTGCAGTCCTATCCATATAATATACTAGTGTGATCCATGCAATATAATATTGCGGCATGCAGCCCGATACATATAATATACTACTGTGGCGTGCAGTCTGATCCATGCATGTATATGCATACACATAACACTCAAGGCCTAAAAGCCTCCTTACATCACTCTACATGCCCTCACATATGGCCTTCAGCCTCAATCAGTCCAAAATAGTCAAAAGCCCCTCGGCATAAGTAAAACAATAATACTCAGCTCAAACAGTAGTTCAAATATCACTTAAAACTTCAAGTTTCAGAAAAATATAGCTGAGTTCATGAAACAATATAAATCACATGGACTGAGTTCAAATATTATTTCAAATAGTGAGGAAAAACAATGATGATAGTTCATAAAGAGTTCAAATAATCGACAATAAGCCCCAAGCATGGCAATAAGTCCAAGTCATAATGATAACCACAAATCATTTACAATTTGGCGGTAAAAACCCAACAAGCGGGACAGACCAAGTCACAATCCCTAACGGTGCTTTACCTCACGCGCAGGTCCAGCATGCAAGTCACCACAATAGAGCACTAATATGTGCAAATCCGGAGATTCAAACCCTTAGAATATCATACCCAAGTATTACTCACCTCGAACCGATGAAATTCCTCGCTTGCGATGCCTTTGCCCCTCAAATTGGCCTCCACGCGTGTCAAATCTAACCAAAATCAGTACAAATATATCATAATATGCTAATGGGACAACACCCAATCGAAAACAATCGAAATATAACAAAAATATCGAAACTAGAAAAACCCGGGCCCGCTTCTCGAAAAATTACGAAACATACATTTCTGAAATCCTCGTCTCGCCACGAGTTCATGCATACCAAGAACTCCCAAATTCAAGCTCAAATGACCAATCAAATCCAAATTTGAAATATCAAAAACTCAAGCCCTAGTTTCTTTAATTTTATACCCAAATTTAGAGAATTAATGGATGATTCTTCAATTAAATCCTGTATTAAGATTATAAAACTTACCTCCAATCGATTCCCAGTCAAAACTCTTCAAACTCTCGACAAAAGCTCCCAAGCTCTCTAAAAATGGTGGAAATGAGCTTGGGTCGCGGACCAAAATGTTTTTAACACTCTGTCTAGAACTCTGTAGCACCCTCAATGCGATCGCATTACTTCCCTTGCGATCGCATAGACAAAAAATCCAGGCCCTGAAAAACCTCTTACGCGATCGCAGAACACTGCCCAAAGACCTTACGCGATCGCACACGCCCTCATGTGATCGCACTGACCAAACGCCCAAGCCTATGCGATCGCAGGCCCCCTTCACGCGATCGCGTAGAGTAAATTCTGAGCCCCCTCCAATTCCATCTATGCGATCGCAGCCACACGCTCGCGATTGCGATGAACAATTTTTCTCTTCAAATTTCTGCTGCATTTTTCCAACTTAAAAATGCCCTTTAGCCATCCGAAATCACTCCGAGGCCCTCGGAACCTCAAACAAAAGCATATATATGTTCTAATACTTCATTCAAACTTGCTCGGATCAAAAAAGCATTATCGTTAACATCAAAATCCTCATATATCATCAAATCGAGGCCTAAGTTTTCTTTAAACTTCCGAAACTAACATTTGATCAACTAATATGTGATAGCTTCCATGCCACCATATTGCTCAGTGGGCAGAGATATTTAGAGCACTTCAGCCCCACTGATATGCCTCGACATTGTGGAGCATCATGCCTCGGAGTGGGTACTCAGGCAGTTTGGCCGCCCGCAATATATACTTAAGGGGCATATATGGGAGCCTACGCATTATCAGAGGGATGATCGTAGCCAGGTGGACGACGGTTTTGTGGCTTGGTTTGCCGGAAATATCCAGATTTGGGACATTCGAGACCAGATAATTTCGCCGGCACATACTTGGGACTAGGAGGTGGATATTCAGAGGTATATGTCCTGGTACCGGCACGTCACGCAACTTTTTATCGGGAACCCTATTCATCAGGCTAGCGGTCGGTACATTCATACGCAGGGCGCCGCGAGGCAATGATATGTTTTCTATTATTATTTATATATAATAATATATTAGTGCAATATATGTACTTTATATTTTATACGTTGTGCATGTTATTGGACTACACACTGTCATGGGATTACAGATGCATGATTATGAAGGCGTTCCTGCGAATGTCTTGCATGATTAAAGCCGTCACTTTTTAGAGTTGGCTACTCAGAAACTGCAGTGAGCCAGAGAGGATCATCGTTTGGCACACATGCGTAACTATATAGAGCCAGCTGAGTATGAACGAGGCCCTGGTGTTGCACGAGGTGGTGGTGCCCGACGAGGTGGGGCAATACGAGGTGGTGGTGCTTGATGAGGCAGCGGGGCCGGATGACGTGGTGGTGGGTGGAGAGGAGGTGGTCCCCAGCAAGGGGGCTTTAAGTCCCTGCTGATCATGTTCCTGGCGATATGCCAAGTGGCCTAGATGAGACGGACCTGCCGTCATACATCCTTGGGACGGTTCTCACTCTAAGTACTTTGCAATTGACCCTGTCAGGTAATTTATTGATCATGGACTTGCAACTTTCTGGGGTGGATGACTGGGGGACATACTATCCATGCTCGTTTACCATTTCGGAGGACCGGCCGACCAGAGATTTACATTGTGGGCACCGTCTGAATTATGGTACATCATCACATTCCCAGGTATGGTTTTCATAGTATTGAATTAGAATTTGTACTTATTTTCCATAATGATGTTAATTTCCTTCTTAAGGCTGATCGCGATGTTGACATGACTACGACTGATGATTACAATTAAGGAGACCGACGATATAGTGGTATGACAATTCAAATCATTGTGACTTTATTATATAATTTGTTATTCTGAGCTTTTTACTTGTATGTAAGTTTCTACATGACTGACGGGCCCTTCTGCTGATCTTGTCAGCACCACTGGTGATCATGCAACAGTGCATCCGGCTATAAGGAGGCGACTTGATGATGACGATCCTGATAGCATCCCTAAGCGGGATGCGATGCGCCTCAGGCCAGCAGCTGTGTTGAAGCACACTGGATGCGGGACATGACTGATTTTCATTTTTGTTTTTTCATTACATGTAGATGATATTTTTGTGTATACATTAACAACTTTTATATATATGTGCATTGCTTTTAGATTTCTCTGTTAATTAACTAGTTTAGTACTACACTAAAAACACATGTCGTAAAGAAGTAAAATTTCGTTACAATGACTGGAAATAAAGTTCATTACAACAAGGAAAACATTGATACTACACAAACACAAATATAACAGGCCAACATAATTAAAAAAAAGAAATAAAAAAATGACACTAAACACATACACGCCAATGTTTAGTCCCAGTTTCCATTTATTGTTCGCTCCAACCACTTAAATCGTTCTTCCATTTGTTCTTTTTCTTCTTCTAACGCTTTCACTCTCACCTTCACCTCCGCAAGTTCTTGTTTATATTTTTCGTTGCGTTCTTTGTGTGCTTCACAATTTCATTCTGCTCTCCATTTTTTATCTTCCACCTCCTTCAATTTCTCCTCATTTATGTAATAATTCTATCTCCATCCTTTTGCATTCTCTCCTAGTATAACCACCTATTATAAAAATCTCGTAATCTCTTCCTGTAACTTTCCTGATAACAACGTCCCTCAGCCCATTCATCAAATTTACAAGTAGGTTCATCGGGTTGCTTGTACAACTGGTTCATATAGAAACAGTAGCGGCGTCCAGCGTCACCACCTTCCCACGCACTTTGCATCCCACATGGTTTTCCATATAAGAAAATTGGTGGACGACCAGCTTGAGCCATTTGTGAAATATTTGATTATAATAAGACGACTTTATGTCAACTGGTAGCGACAAGACAACACATACATAGCGTCATACCTAATGACGCTATATTTGGCGCCATATCATGATGTTGACAAGACGACTGCACGCAAAAATGGCCAACTTTTTTAGTTCGACAAGACAACACACGTAACTTAACGTTTATCTGTGCTAAATACATAACGTACTATCTAATGATGTTATATTTTGAGTGCTAAATATCATGATATGGACAAATCACCTTTATGTCAGTTGAAATATTTTTTGAGTGCTAAATACACACTCAAACTGTATTTTTTTCTTTATATATATACAGATAATTTTATTAAATCTTATTTAAAGAAGTAAAATGGGAAAATACAAATCATAATTAAAAAGCATAATTTTATTTCATAAATCTTGCAACATAGACATAACTACTAATTATTACAACATCAAATCATATCTAGTTAGGTACACTAGACGAACACCCACACCGAGCTTGATTGATGTTGCCACCCAAAGGACATTTTCTATGTTCATGTACTATTTGAGAGCATATAGCACATTTGCGTGCATATACGGTATCACTAACATCCATTTGATTTCGTATACGCGTTCTCTTATGCATCTGTCTTTTACGCAAATAGGACTTGTTGCATACCATTTTAAATGGTTCAGGCCGCCAATAATGCACAACACCCACAGGCTGTAACTGCCCACTATATGTGTTTAGGTACTTCACAACACTATATTGTTGATCAACATAGTTGGTTACACCCAAACCAACTTGTTAAAAGCACTTGATGGAATGTGAGCAAGGCGTGTGGTAGATGGGCCACTTCCCACAAAAGCATAACATTGTAGATTCATTTATAGTATGTATATTATTACCCCGATTATCATTGATAGCAGTGCGAACTCCAAAAATATTTCTTTTGTTATCATACTGCCAAAATAAATCCCAATGCGCTTGGCGTCTATATTTCTCAAATCTCTTCATAGGCCCTGACATAAATTCAATACCCCTTTTCCATCAATGACGTTGCCACTACAGACCTTTCAACAAACCTCTCACCCATCTACTTTAACGACGTACGCACCATGGCCGTGACTGGCAATCCTCTTGCAGACTTTAATAACCCGTTGAAAGACTCTGACACATTTATAGTCAGGGTTCCCCATCGCCTGCCACCATCCGCATGCAATGTCCACTTTTTATGGTCATGTCGCATTCAGCAGCGATAGGATGCCTCGTCTACTTGCCTGATATATTCCATGTGCAGACGGAATTTATGTTGTTAGTGGTCTGTTGCTGCCATCCACATTAAATCATGGAGATCCTTTTTCGGATATGCCTTCTAGAAATTGGCATTAAGGTGCCTAACACAGTAAAAATGGTAGGCATAAGGTTCTTGTCATGCAGGCAAATGCTCCGCAGAACTTAAGATACCATCGTGCCGATCGGATATTGGACAAATACCGGAATGCCATTTGACAATGTGCTCTTTCAAGTGGTTCAAAAACAGCGTCCATATCTCTTGGCTTTCAATGGCACAAATAGCAAAAACTAGAGGAAATATCTAACCATTAGCATCTACTTTCATGGCTATCAACAGCTTGATATCGTACTTTTCATAGACATGAGTGCCGTTATGGATATTACCGGCCGACAATGCAAAAATCCATCAATTGCCGGTTTAAACGCCCAAAACGCGTAATTAAATATATATTCTGGTTACCTGGACTACGCTCAAGCTTCCATTCAACAACCGTCCTGGGGTTATAGTGCTACAGTGCAGCCATGAACCTAGGGAGATCTACAAATGGCTTATCCCAGTTACCATACACTATTTCAAACGCTCTTTTGCGCCCGAGATATGCCTTTCTTTTAGTAATTGTATGGCCATGTTCCTGGTGGACTATTGTAATGCACTCTTTGATTATTTTTTTTTTGTCGCTTTGATCTATGGAATGAGAACAAGAGAAATCAAGTCAATATCAAAGTTGACATGATTCCCGTTGAACGTGTCCATTTCGCATGTGTGGGTAGGAATGTATTTACCCACTTTCCACAAGCCTGTCTTCTTCTTCTTCATCGCACACAACATCCAATGAAATGGCCAAAACCACCTAGGACAAACAACCTTGTATACAACAGGACTCGACTCACATACAATCAACTCAGGATACTCTTTTACGTTATTCATTTTACAAGCCCTACTTAGGCGCTTTATCAGGAAAAAGCTTGCCCATTTCCAACACCGTTGGTTTGGATTCATCCAACATTTTTATCCGAATTTCATAAAATCCATTATGAGAGCTTCCACATCCGGCATGTTTGGCAAGTTATCAAGGTAAGGAACATCCATTGAATAAAACGACACTTGGGACTCATACACTCTACGTCTAGGGGGTGGAACATACTCTTTCTTCAAATCAAGTCCTTCCTCCTCATCCTCCTTATCACCATCCTCATGAGCAAAGGGTGTCTCGTCTCCAGATTCATCAGCATTGTTTTCGTAATCGATGTTCTTTTCCTCACTCTATGTATCTGCCATATCCTGATTCAATACTTCGTATTCGGGCAATTGAGTGAGTACATTTGCTTCAACATCCTCATTTTCACTGCACAATCAACAAATTAATAAGATGCTGAATTTAAAAATACTTTTTATATGGCCGTATCACTTTACTTACAAGTTGTAATGTGATGAAATTCCATGATGGACATTTTCATGTAGGTGATGGCTCCTGGATGGACCACCAAAACTATGCTCGGGTTCATAACTTGTAAAATTCAAATTCGGCTTGTACCCCTTATTAAATATATAAGCGTTAATAGAAACTCTCAATAACAAAAATGTATATTGTAACAATAAGGAAAACTGAAGCTTACCACTCATCTTGTGAATTATGTATAGCAGGCGGGGATACGTATAAATCAAGGAAAACTCTTTCATCCGGAACCTGTCCGGCAAAAACCTCTCCAGAATAGCCAGCCGATGACTGGAGGTTATCCGGAACTAGTCCGGCCACCTCATTGCTTGGAACGTCTTCATCCTTGACGTACATATCCAACATATTTATCACAAGATATTTCCGGTATTTATCCGGAGTCCTCAAAAAATCCCTCAAAGTTTCATCATCGTAGATGTTTAACTCCGAGTAAAAAGCATCCCCCGCGGAGTGACAGAATACGGATATCTTCCGGTTACTTTAGTTGTCACCGAACGCTTTCGCTCACTCATGTTTTTACGTAATAACGATGCTAATTTATTATACTTCATACTAAGAGGCATTTTAACATGACTATGTGGAGATAAACTATACCTCATGGAGTTATTCTCCGTCACAACCTCACCTCCCCCCCCCCCCCCCCAATATAATAAAACTCGTATTCTACGCTGTTCAAACATTACAAAAAAATGCTTCAGAAATTAACAAGAAGAAACTATTGAAGGGAGTTAGAATTGTATGTGCACGAATTTTCCTAAAGTTTTAACCACTTTATATAGGAAATGGCTAGTTCGGGACATTTAAATTTTTCTATATATTGCGTCTTATAACAACACGCTATACAGTTAAATAATTGAACTTGTCAGTTCACTTATTGGTGGGGTCTAAGTTACATGATAGCGTTTTCATGTAGTACGCTATATGTATAGCGTATAAATGGAACATGCTATATTTAACGGCAGCTGTCACTGTAATTATATATCATATTCAATTTATACGCTATATATAAAATGGTATTTTTCTTTAAAATACCTGTTTGTGTGTTTTGAATAAAAAAGTCAATATTTAGGTTCTGGACTCTTTAATTAGGTATATATTTATTAGAGTAAAACTAAAAATAAAAAAAATTAGAGTAAACAAATATTGCATTGGAAAATGAATTTTTTTGGGGTGACTTATGTGTGAGTAGGTAAAAGTGTTGTGATTTTTGTGTCACAAAATATAATTATATGACTTCGGTAGAAAAAAAATTCATTATATAAAAATTCGTGAAAGTTACCCCTCTTTTGAATAACAGTTGTGAATTTTCTTGATAAGCAATTAAGCCGGTAGCCTTTTAAATTCGATACAATTTTATTGGTTAGACACATTAATTTAGCTAGTGATTATTTGAAGTTGGTGGCTTAAACAAAAATTGTTAAAAAATCCTTAAAACTAAATAGTGGTGAATAATGTGTGGATCAAACACAAATTCTCTTATAGAAGGATAGCGGAATAAGCCTATTATGCACCAAGTTTCAAAACTTGCGCCACTTACGTTGGAAAATTGCTCGATTAAAAAAAATATACAGAACAAACTTATTTTCTTATGTATGAATTAATATGATAAAATGAAATAACTAATTCAGAGAAATTGAGTAGAAATTAGAAAGTAAAATTGTCAAAAAATGAAAAGGAATGTAAGTATTAATTTAGTGAGAGAAAATTTATGTTATTTACTCACTCTTTGTACAACCTAAACAAAATTAAAAAAGATACTAAAATTTATTAATAATAATTAAAGTATATATCATATTACTTAGTATTTTTGGGGTCATACAATTGGTATTCAATTTTTACTGTCTCTCTGTTTTCCCCCTTATCTCTTATGTATTAGAATTGTAAAATGAATTCTTTCGAAAAGTAAAAAAAGCCAAAAGGTTTTTATGGGAATTGCAAAATTTAGTGTCAAATAGCGCAATTTTCGCCATTGTTGGCCTTTTCACTCATTTGGAAATTTCCCTTTCTATATTCCCCTATACTCCATAATTAATAGTTGTGCCTGCACGATACGCGATAAATATTAAAAAAATATTAATTAAATTAAATTACAGAAAAAGGTCAAATATGCCACTGAACTTTCAGAAATGACTCAATCATGCCATCCGTTAAGTTTTTGCTATGTTCATACAACTACCGTTAATGAAATGGCCCAACTATGCCATTAATGAACTAACGGAGGATTTTTTTTTTAATTATTTAATTTACCCGAAATTCCACGTGTCATGTTTTAACTCGTCCATAATAAACCCAGCCCCACCTAAATCTAACCTTAGTTAGGTCCTCTAACCCATCCCCAAAACCCAACCCGACATATCAAAACAAAGATCTAACCCAATCTAACACATCCAGTCGTGTATTTCACATTTCATCAAACGAAATCCCTTCAGCAATCTCCTTTTTCAGTCGAACGGAACCAAAACTATTGTCGAACGTGGCTTCAAAATTCGATTTTGTCGAAGATTAATGTAGTTATCAAGGTTAGTAGTTCCAAAAACATATTAAATTTTGTGGCTGGGGTTTAATAGAGTGGGGGTAAATTTAGTTCATGTGGGGATTAATGTGCATGTGGGGTAACATATTTTTGGCTTTTATTTGGGATTGTCTTTCAAATGTTGTGCATGTGAGGCTTAATTTTCTATGTTTGTTGTTTTATATGGCGGTCCCCACCCCCCCTCCCCCCCCAAAAAAAAAAATTTTGTATTTCTAGGGTTTTTTATTCTTGTCAGTATTTTTAGTTGACTAAATGTGTAATTCTGATTTAGTCCCTCAATCTTCTATTTTGTTTTCCTTCTGCAGGTGAACTTCATTGAAGCATAACTAAGACAGTTGACATATATTTCAACTATGGGGGTGAATGGATAATTTTTCCAGAATTATTGTATAACAAGAGGCTGGTCCATATGTGAAACAAGTTTGACCCAGATTTGTTGTCTTTGGTTGGCAGAGTAGTGGGGCTGGACTTGGTTCAAACAAGGGGAAAGTTGTGGACACAACCCCAACAGTTGCATCTTCAGAAGATGAAACTCAAGAGATGGGTGAAGCATTCTTTGAAACTGAAGTGGGAACACAACAGTCACAACAGTCAGTATTTAACACACAAACTGGAACACTAGAGTTCAACAGTTATGGACCTGATATTGGAGATTATGAAGACCCAACAATTAGGCTAATGACTATATCCGAGACTGACACAGTACTAGCTATGAGGAAGATACATATGATTGCAACAACTGGTACAAGAAGGATCCAGTTTACTGGAGATTAAACAGGTGCATCAACTCCAACAAACCTGCCTTATTCACCAACAATGGCTACTTGGAATGGAAAACAAGCAATTACTTCAAGCCAACTTCAAGCAGAAGTTAGAAAAAAGAAGTACAAAATGAAGGCAAGGAAGGGCCAAAGAGAACAAGTGCAACTAGATTGAATGCTAGCTAATTGTTTTTGTTATTAGCACTAGCTAACTGTTTTTGTAATTAGCACTAGCTAACTATTTTTGTAATTAGCACTAGCTAACTCTTTTTGTTCAATCCATTAGCTATGTCAACTTCCACATATACAGTATCTTTTCAAGTAATATGGAGAAAAATGTGTTACATCTGTTATGTGTTAACTTATTGCTGCAGCAGTAGTTAACTTATTTGTGTTGGTGGTCTATGTATATAGATATGTATATGTGTTTAGTGTGCTTTTGGCAGAATGTATATGTGTGTAGTGTTCTTATAGAGGAACATCTGTTGGCGTGTAAATGATGAAGATGCTCAGAATGTATATAGTGTGCGTATATATGTGTTTAATTTGATCGCTGGATAAGCCCAACATGAGTTCCACTAGTTTTAGTGTATAACAATTTGAAGAGCTTGAACAAACATTATGCAATTGAGTAGTAATATCTGCTGCAAACATATATGCTAACTTTAGTTCTATACCAATAATCATAGAACGCAAAAATACATCAACATCCACAGACTATTACATGAATCGCGAAGTCTAGCTATTACATGATTACATAGAACAAACATATACCTAACAAAAGACCAAACTTTTGAAATTCTAAGCAATGATCATTACATGGATCATTTGGTAGCCCATGATGCCATGAACACAATAATGAAAGCGAACAACCAAATCAAGAAAATCGACTACCGGAATACTTTTCCCCTCAAGTCGACAATTTTCAAGTTATCCTCGATAGCAGATGCTTCCATTGCATTGATTCTTTCCCTCAACTCTGTTATCGTTGCAGCATCGATAACATCACAAGCTTCTAAATCAACTATCTTCTTTAACAACCTATTTCTTTCAACTTCAAAAGCTTCCAATTTTCTCTTTTGACTGCTAATGACGATTACAGCTCACAGGGAAAATTCAACATCGTCCCATTCCCAATACCCACAACCTTGTTTTTGACAAGTAATTATACAATAAAATCTCTGATTATGTTCCGATAATTATAAAATATTGCACAAAAAAACTGAATTGCATTATGAAATTTATACTTACTTCAGGTAATGGACACTTGTAAAAACGTCTCCCACAGTTCATCGGAGTTGTCGCCGTAAAATAATGTGCTATAAATCCACAACGACACTTCCTCTTTGAGTCACTTAAGTCGCTTGACCCAACAGACATTTTGAACTCTTTAACAATCAAAATTTAAATTTGGAAGAAACGTGATATGAGAAAGGTAGAGAGCTAGGGTTACAATTTCAGATTGATAAAGAAGAAATTGGAATTAATGGAGGTTTTAGGATTGCAAATTTGGAGAAGAAGAAGGGGAGATTTGTGAAGGGATTATGGGTTAGATTGGTTTAGGTCTTATGTTCTGATATCTCGGGTTGGGTTTTGGAGATGAGTTAGAGGACCTAACTAAAGTTAGATTTAGGTGGGGCTGGGTTTATTATGGACGAGTTAAAACATGACACGTAGAACTTCGGGTGAATTAAATAATTAAAAACAAAAAAATTCCTCCGTTAGTTCATTAATGGCATAGTTGGGCCATTTCATTAACGGTAGTGGCATGAACATAGCAAAAACTTAACTGATGGCATGGCTGAGCCATTTCTGAAAGTTTAATGACATGGATGACCCTTTTCCGATTAAATTATATATGACTTGTTTGATCTTATTAGGTCGTATTGCTTTAATAAATTTAAATTGCCATTTTATCATCAATACGATATACCCAATAATAAGATCTCTATTGAATTAAAGATACTTATATAGTCAGTGAATAACTTTTTTGTTCTATATTTTTCTTTATTACGTTATCCGTTGTTAATAAAAAAATTTATTAGTATTTACTCCAGACCCACAATGTGGGATATTACTGGGTATGTTGTTGTTGTATATTACTTTGTTTACCATTTTTGTCTGCTCGCATTCTTTTTCTAATAGAAGAGAAGATATATAATTTATCACTATTGAAATATTTTTTATTTTAAATTTTATTTTGTTATTCTTAATAATATTATCTAAATTTTAATGAATAAAATCTCTATTAAGCTAAAGAGACTTATACAAGCAGCAAATAACTTTATAACTTTTTCTTTTTCTTTTTTATATCATCCAATATTTAGTATTATTACATTATTAATAGAAATTTTTATTAGCATATTACTTTATTTAATATTTTTTTTTGCTACTTTATTTTTGTAATATAATAGAAGATATATATTTTATTAGTCTTTAAATGATTGTTATTTTAAATTTAATTCTGTTACGCTCACTAATATTGTCGGGATTTTAACGAACAAATTTTTGCTTAAATTAAAGAGATTTATGTAGTCATTGAATAACTTTTTTTAAATGTATTTATGTTTATTATATGACCCAAATTTGACTAGTTAATATTATGTAGTTAATTTTGTTGTATCTTTTTTATCATCTTTTTTGTAAATAGTTTTTAAATTTTCAAATTTGTTGGAGCTTGTCCTAATATTTGCCACTTTGTTATTTTTTTATGTTACATTTTGAGTTATGCTTTTCATATTCTACATAATAGATTAGATATTGTCTGAATATTAATAAATAAATTAAAGGGATGTATACCATCATAAAATAACTTTTTTATTATATATTTCTGTTTATTATATTATTCAATATTTAGTATAATTATATTGTCAATATAAGCTATTAGTATATTACTTGTTTAATATTTTTGTATGCTAAGTATTTTGTAATATAATAAAAGATATATATTTTATTACTCTTAAAAACAAACTTTATTTTAAATTTTATTATATTTTTCCCAATAATATTTAATTTTAATAAATAAATACACTTTTATTTTGTAAACTAAAAATGAAAATGATTTAAAAAATAAAATAAAGAAATTAACTAACTTAAACTAACCCTCACCCATGTTTGAGCAGTTAATTTAAATTTTAATAAATAATTTGTTTAAATTAATAGTGCCATGTGGTTTTTTCTTATTGTTTTATTTTCGTTTTTATTTTAGAATAATTTTAAAACTCCAACTTAAAACTACTCCCCAATTTGAAATGTAACTTTTTGTATTTTTTTTAAAATTTTCGTTTTACTTTCATTTTAAGATTATTTTATAATTCCTACTTGAAACTACTCTCCGATTTGGATATGCAATTTTTCTTCTTCATTTTTTCGTTTTTTTATTATAACTAATTATAAGATCTATATTTAATAATTCAAATAAAGTAGTTAATTAAAATATATAAATAATTTAAACCAAATAAGTACTGACTCATTAACGTATATATAATATTTCGGCGCCGAATACTCTAAAATGTTCTGACACGGCCAACAATAGATATTTTCGCCATTGTTGGCCTTTTCACTCATTAGGAATTTTCCTTTTTAGATTCCCCCATACTCCATAACTGTAAATTGTAATAATCCGTTAGTAGAAAGAAAGTAGAACGCTCTGGAAGTCTAGAGAGACCTCCTTGTTCCCATATTCAATAGTAATCTCGAGAGTATCCTAGATTGCGCTCCAACTCGATAAGTTCCTTGGTCCATTTCTTTTTCCCTCCGAAACTCCCACCTATAAATTGCACTGCGCAACATTTTTGTTGTCGTCAAACAAGTCGAATACAACAATCAAGTACGCAGTTTAATTTCCAGCCTTAAACATCATCTGATTATCGTCAGTCAAGTCCCAAATCAGATAAAACATGTCTCTGATTCCGAGCTTCTTTGGTGGCCGCAGGAGCAACATTTTTGATCCATTCACCCTCGACATATGGGTTCCTTTCGAGGGCTTCCCTCTCTCTGGTACAGTCGCCGACATTCCAACCTCTGCTCGTGAAACCGATGCTTTCGTGAGCGCTCGAATTGATTGGAAAGAGACCCCAGAATTCCATGTCTTTAAGGTGGACCTTCCTGGAATTAAGAAAGAGGAGGTGAAGGTTGAGGTGGAAGCTACAAATCAGTGGGTAGAGGAACAGAGAGCAAGAGGAGAAGAACGATAAATTGCACCGTATGGAGAGGAGCAGCGGCAAGTTCCTTAGGAGGTTTAGGCTGCCGGAGAATGCCAAAATTGAGGAGATTAAGGCCGCTATGGAGAACGGGGTGCTCACTGTCACTGTCCCAAAAATGGAGGAAAAGAAACGTGAGGTGAAGGCCATTGACATATCTGGTTAAATAATAAAGGGCGCGCGCGGTGGCTATTGATCGTTTATGAGTCGGAAGTGTTTTCAGATTTCAGTATCTTGTTAGTCTGGCTTTTAGGAACTTTTAGCTCAACAATATGTATGTATGTTTGTACTGGGTTTAGAATTTTTTTATTATTGGATTATTGGTTCGGGTTTTGATTTATCAATTTTGTTAATGGGTTAATCGATATTTCAAATAAGAATTAATAAAATTATTACTTTACCCTTAAGTATATACATATGTTAGGGTTTCATCTCATTCTTTCTTATTCTTTTTCAGCTGCACTCTTTAGTTTTTAATTGTTTCATCTTCATTCTACTAAACTTCTAGTCTAAGTTTTTAGACTTACACATTAGGTTTTTAATTTCTATAATAAAATTTTTCATATAGGAATTTTTGATTGTTAAAGATTTTTTATTTTTTTTATTTTTATTTCTTAATTTTGTGAGCTTACGTGGTGTATCTTATACTTACGACTAATTTCTTTTTATGTTAGGTATTTGACAAACAATATTCAGTTTATTTTTGATTGTTCCGAGGTAATAATGTTGGATTTTTTATTTATTATGTCAGTTAAATCTTTTTTATTTGTGGAGTTTTTAAGTGAATGTTCAAGTTCTTGCTTTAATTCATTCACTTTCGTATTTTTTTGTGGCTAATTTATGTTGTGCTTTGCTTTTAGTTGTAAAAAGTTATAATTTTACTGTGTTTTGGTTAGTTTTAGTTTACATGGAAGGTAATAATATTTAATTTAATTGTTTGTTTACGGTTTCTTTATGAGTTTGCTTTTGCGCTTTGATTAGTTTTAGCAATTATGACACTGAAATTGTTTCAGTTCCGTTGTAGGTTTCACAAAGCATTGAACTTTAAGTTAAAAATTAGTGGCTGAGATTTTTATTAGTGTTGTCATTACTTATATGGCTATATTAATAATGATATGGGTAATTTTGGTTTTCGGTTGATTTCAGTTGAAAAGGGAGGCAGTAATGTTGAAGTCAATTGTGTTTCTAGTGTTTACTAATCATTAATTGTTTTTTTTCTCTTCTTAATTTTAGATTGGATTATCTTATCGGATAAACCGATAACCGAACCGATAATGATTAATAATCGATTAATTGATATTCGAAAAAAAAATCTAATCGATTCGGTTATCGATTTATTAAATTTATAAATCGATAACCGATATGTTAACCAAATCGAACCGATCGATGCCCGTCCATGTTGCGTTCATTTTCCATGAACGGGTTATTAGTGTTTTCTCTATATACGTTTATTATTGTTTCATTCGGTGATGTGTTCTCCTAAAGAGATTATTATCATAACAATGAGCTTTGATTAAATGATATTAAGAGGTGTTTCCTTGCTTCACCAGAGCAAAAATTTTCATTGATATAAGCGTAAAAATGTCATTCACATATTATTTATATAACTGGTTTAAAAACAAGTGAAATTTTGTTGAAATCGGACGTCATTTGACGTGTTTCAGACCTAAATCTCTAAAAATGAAAGTTTATGAAGTTTGATGAATAAGTGCTGATTTTGAGGTTTGATTCCTCATTTTTTATGATATTTTGGCGATTTGATCGCACGATTGAGTTCGCAGGATGTGGTTGAGTTAGTATATGTGATTGGTTAGGAGCCCCGAAGGTTCGAGAGTGTTTTCAGAGGTATTCGGGGTGATTTTGAACATAGGGAGATAGCAGAAAATCTGCAATTTTTACACAGGGATTTCCTTCTTCACGATCGCACTCTTCCCCTCGCATTCGCATAGCTTTGAGTCCGTCCTTCTTCGCGTTCACGTTCGGGCCCTCGCGAATGCATAAGGTTATTTGACCATGAGGGCCCAACTTCACTTCCTTCTTCGCGTTCGCGTGCATACCACCGCGATCGCGACGCTTTGCTGCTTCCTTCAACGCATTCGTGTACCTTCTCACGCGTTCGCCTAGGCTAGACCCAGGACCCCAGCCCTTTTCCTTCTACGCGATCGCAACTTGCCTCCCACGTTCGCAATGACCTTTCTAATTAACCTTCGCGAACGCGATCCCTTTCCCGCGACCGCTAAGGTCAATTTCGCCCAGTGACTTTTAAGTTTTAAAATAGAACAATGATGTGATTTTTCACCCAAAAACACACAAACTCTTCTTCTCCACAGCCCCTAAGCGATTTCTCGAGCTCTTCTTCAACAAAGATTCTTGGGTAAGTATTGTTTAACTTGTTTCCTTAACTTTCCTTCATCATTTATCGAATTCCTAGGCTCAAATCATGTAATCCAGGGTTGAAATTAGGGGGAATTGGGTAGAATTTAGGCTTTTCAACTATTCTTTATTTAGACTTCGTTATGGGGTTGAATTTGAAAATAAATTGTATGTCCGGGCTCATGGGGGAATGGATGATGAATATGGTTCGAACCTCGTGTTTTGACCAAGCGAGCCCGGGTCGATTTTTGGAATTTTTAGAAGAAAGGTTGGGAATCTATATTTAGCCATTAGGTTTGATTTATTTAGCTATTTGATATTATAAAGTCGTTATTTCATAGATTTGATTGAGTTGGAGCCGAAATCGAGAGGGAAAGCGGTCGTTGTGGATTGATTTAGCCGTGAAAGTTGAGGTAAGTCTTTGGTCTAACTTTGGCTTGAGGGAATAATAGTAGAATCTTATTTGCGAATTGCTATTTGTCGAGTACGATGTATAGGCATAGTGACGAGTATCTATACACCGGTGTCTAGCATGAGCGTGTGTCCTTATATTGTGATTTACCCTGAATTTAATGTGATTCTTATATGCTTATTTGATGATTTCTATATATCGTAAAGAGCATGAGAAAGAGTTTATGATTACTAAATTCCGTGGAGCATTGGCTCGAGTTGTGTTACGGATTGAGAAGGTATATCATATGAAATGACTCTTTGGAGCGATGGCTCGAATGATAAAGTGAATTAAAAGTGAGAAGTATAAGAAAGAGGAAGAGTTGATGGTGATTCCCTTGCCGGGAAGTTTTATTGGCTTTGTTTATTTTTCTCCCTTGCGAGGATTTCTTCTTACTAGTTATTACTCCTTTATCCATTATTTATGGCTGTTGTTTGGGTGATGTTTTATTATATATATATATCGATCGGATTTCACGCCGCAACAACACTAAATGATATGGGTCGGGTTGCACGCCGTAACAATACTATAAATATGTGGATCGGGTTGCACGCCGCAACAATGATAATTGTGGATCGGGTTGCACGCCACAATAGTATTGTTATGTGATTGGATCGGGTTGCGCGCCACAACAAATTATAGATTAAGTGTGTTTTCACGGATTTGAGTTTCTATTGGTTGTTCCATCACTAAATCTAGACTTCTTGTTTATAATTGTTGCCTCCCCATTGCATGTTCCCCCTCCCTTTACAAACTGCTATTTCTTGTTTATTTTCCGCAATATATTTCATAACTGCATAGTTTTATCTAGTAGTATGGTCTAGCCTCGTCACTGCTTCGCCGAGGTTAGGCTGGGGACTTACCAACATATGGGGTCGGTTGTGGTGATGCTATGTTTTGTGCATTTTGCACAAATCACAGAGCCGGAACAGCTTTTGGACAACAGTAGTATATTTGGGAGCTGACTTCAGTCCGAAGACACCGAGGTAGCCTTTCTGACGTCTGCAGGCCCGGATTTTCTTCTATCTTTACTTTAGTTTGTTATCCTTGGTAACGGAACAAACAGAACTATGTTTTTATTCAGACATTGTATTTAGCATTCTCTGGACGTTCGTATGTTTGTGACTCTAGTTCTTGGGTAGAGTTGTATTGGATTTTCGTATTGCTTCAATTTATTTATATTTAAGATTCCGCTTTTCTATTAAATGTTTCATTATTTTTAATAGTGTCGATGTTGCTAAAAAAGTAATAAATAATTGGCTTGCCTAGCTCCTAATAGTAGGGGCCATAATGACTCCCAAGGGTGGGAAATCCGGGTCGTGACAAGTTGGTATTAGAGCAATAGGTTACATGGGTCTCACAACTCATGGAAAAAATTGGTAGAGTCTGAGGGATCGGTATAGAGACGTCTTTCTTTATCCCCAAAGGCTAAATAGTTAGGAAAACTTCACTGTTGTTCTTTCTTGTCGTGCAGTTCTGTTTCCCAATAATGACTGTCTTTCTACAATGTTCTTTCGTAGATGGCGAGAACACGTGCTTCCTCTTTTACTGCGCAGAAGCCCGAGCCCCCGGTAGCAGCTCCTACGAGGGGCAGAGGGAGAGGCTTAAGCCGAGGCCGTGCTAGAGGCCTAGGCAGGGGCAGAGCTCAGCCTTGAGAAGCAGCCCCACAGGCTGAGCCTCAGATGGATTATGACGAGGAGGTTCCAGCTCCAATAGCTCCGGTGGGTCCAAATCAGGTCCCAGAGGGGTTTATAGCCACCCCAGTTCTTCAGGACGCATTGGTCAGATTAGTAGGGCCTTTAAGGAGCGTCACTCGAGTGGATTTTCTTCTAGTAGCACCAACCACTTCTTAGGCTGGAGGAGGGGTTTAGACTCCTGAGGCCCCATTACATAGGCAGATTCAGTGGTACCTCATCTGGATGTAGAGATTCTTATGGTAGAGGCCATCCTCCTAGGCCCTTTCAGTCAGCTCTTCAGGTTTCTCATGGTACTTTTGGTTGTCGTGGTTCTCAACCGCATTATTCAGACCAGCAGCCTTATAGTGCACCATCAACCCCTATCAGTGTACCTCCGCTTCAGAGCTTCCGTGGTGGTCATTCAGGTCGATAGGGTCGGCCTCAGCCTTCTCAGCTGCAACATTCAAGCGGATGCTATGAGTGTGGTGAGTATGGTCACATCAAGAGGGCTTGCCCGAGGTTGACGGGTGTTCAGTTGTATAAGTAGGATTCTCGTGCTATGATTCAGGACCCGGAGGTTCCACAGACCGCCAAACCAGCTAGAGGCGGTGATAGAGGTCATAGAGGTGGAGGTATAGATCACAGAGGTGGATCTCGAACCGCCAGAGGTAGAGGATAGCCAGTAGCCGATCGTCCCAGAGATATGGTTCAGGGAGGAGGGGCTCCACCCCGGTGTTATGCTCTTCCAGCCAAGACAGAGGCTGAGTCTTCAGATTAAGTTATTAAAGGTAATATTCTGATCTTTGGTAGAGGTGATTCAGTGTTATTTGACCATGGATCTATTTATTCGTATGTGTCGTCCTATTTTGCATCGTACTTGGTCATTCCTAGTGATGCTTTGATTATTCCTATCTATGTATCTACACCAGTGGGTGATTCTATAGTGGTGAATCGAGTGCATCGTTCCTTCATGGTAGTGTTTAAGGGTCTTGAGACACGTGTTGATTTATTGCTCTTAGACATGGTATATTTAGACGTTATATTAAGGATGGATTAGTTGTCCCCGTATCATGCTATCTTGAATTGTCATGCTGCAACCGTGACCTTGGATTTAACAAATTTACCCCGTTTGGAGTGGAGAGGGAACCTAGGTCATACCACTCGCAGCGTTATTTAATATGTGATGGCTCGACGCATGGTCGATAAGGGATGTTTAGCTTATCTGACATATGTTCGCGATTCCAGTGCAGAGGTCCCTTCTATTGATTATGTCCCCATTGTTCGGGAGTTACCTTAGATTTTCCCTTCAGACCTGTCGGGAATACCGCCCGACAGGGATATTGATTTCTGTATTGATCTGGATTCGGGCATGCAACCCATTTCTATCCCTCCGTATAGCATGGCCCCGAAAGAGTTGAAAGAGTTAAAAGGTCAGTTGAATGATTTTCTTGAGAAGGGTTTCACTAGACCCATTGTTTTGCCTTGGGGCGCGTTGGTATTATTCGTGAAGAAAAAGGATGGTTCAATGATGATGTGCATTTATCACCGGTAATTTAACAAAGTTAAGATAAAGAACAAGTATCCAATTCCAAGGATTGATGATTTGTTCGACCAGCTTCAGGGTGCCAAGGTGTTTTCAAAGATAGGCTTGAGATTTGGCTATAATCAGTTGAGGATTAGGGCATCCGATGTCCCTAAGACAACATTCTGCACTCGGTACGGGTATTTTGAGTTCCTAGTCATGTCATTTGGGTTGACCAATGCCCCAACAACATTTATAGAGTTGATGAACCGAGGGTTCATGCCTTATTTGGACTTGTTTTTGATAGTCTTTATTGATGATTTTTTTATATACTCCCGTAGTCAGGAGGATCACGAGCAGCACCTTAGTGAATGAACCCCGAGCAGCGGCGTGGGAAGACGTCGGGAGGTGATTTTCCTAGGTGGGTTATTCCCCGTAAGCAGGTTAGCGATTGCCCGGTTGACGAAGCTTCTACAAGGAATTATATTTGTTGTTCAACAAAGAGATTGGTCGTGCAAATAGGGATGATGATTCATACTATGAAATATGGGGATTTACAGGATGATTCCGAGAAATTTTGATAATTTAGGTCGCGAGTTTATGGCCCTAATAGGTAAAGAGGTCGGGCGAACTCAGGAAACATGAAATGATGGCTTCAAGCTAAGTGGGAGAGTCCCACCGCTTATGATTAGGCTGTATGATTATCTACTTGCATCATTACTTCAGCTGTGAAAAAAGACCATAAGTGGCAATTCAAGCAAATGAAATTGTTGGAGGCATGCAATGGTTGGCCTTATTGGTTAATGTTCGAACTTGGATGCAGGTTCCAGAGGAAGTGATTTCGCCGAGTGCTTCGCCGAGAGTATTCATAAGTTATAGAGACTTATGGAGTGAGTTATATTCGGGAGCAAAGCAGAGTGGGTGAATTTTAATAATGGTCCTAGTGAATTCGAGAGTTTAAGTGTGGTGCTCAATATTTCAAGCCTATGGGTACAGTTAAGAATCAAGCTTTGTAGCAGCCTATGAGAAGGTTCCAGAATGTTCTATGGTATTTTGACTTACGGGTAGCACTGAGAAATACAAAATGGTTCGTGGGATACGAGACAACATGGTCTCGTGAATCAACGTCACTCGGGATGAGTCCAGTTGGAGTATGTCATGTGTTGAATGAAGAAGTATTATTTTTAAGGCAATCAAGGATTTAGTGGAAGGAAGTAGATTGGTTATCCATGATTAACTTGGCATATTGGTAGAGGTGATCAGTTCATCCATTGTGATCAAGTCATGCACGTGAAGTGTGGCGGTATGTGTGATGCTTCTTGGCCGCAGTGATTGATGTAATTCAGAAGCATCATTTTGTTATAGCCCGTTATGAGTAAGTAGATCCCAGAAGGGATAGGATGGCTTGGACCACTACTTAGAGATTGGCATATTCGATGGTTATGAGAATTCGCCAGTATATTGCTATAGTTCACCTGAAGTGGGTTAAATGAAAAGTTTTGTACGATGAAGTGTTAGTATAACAGTGGTTCCAAAGTTGTGATGGAAATTGTGTCTATCGTATATCGGCACATGAGGAGCAATGAGTGGTATGGAATTTGAAGTAAGGATCTAGGGTGCAGTTTGGTAATGACGATGATGTCATGAACTCGGATGATCAAGAAGGGAGTTTCCACGTTTTGGTTAAATTGGCATTGTTTGCAGTGTCACCTTAGATCGGTGTTTTGTGAGAAAGGCTTTGCGTCCTGGTTAAGGATCCTGGATTGCTTTTCAGCGTTAGCGTATCCGAAGCTTTAAAGGTACAGACTCGATACTTATTTCAAAAGACTGTGGGAGTGTGTCCCACGGGAAGACTGTGTAAGTGTCACATGTAGTCTCTTCATTGACTAAACATTTATGCATGTATGAGAATTGTGGTAATGTCATCCATTTGAAAATCTATGCCTGGAGGGCACTCGGATTCTGAGTCGTGGATTGTACTTTGGTTATGAAGGTTGTTCTTATGTATTATGAGGACAAGGAAATTAGTATGGACCTTTGAAAGGTCATTGGCTTAACTAGATATGATCAGGGTCGACTTGAGGTCGGTGGATGGATTTAAATGTAATTTGGGCTTTATAGCAGGCCAGTTGTGTTCATTGTATTAAGGCGCTCCTTATGAAGTAGTCAGGGTGTCATCTCGCTGTCATATATTTCATGAAGTGATAAATTGCGCCGTGTGAGTTTTGAGGCGGCCTGAGAAATTGTGTATGTGTTGAGGTTCTGTGTTGTGATGGTGTTGTGTGAGCAAGATGACTCTTGAGATTTAGATATTGTATCGCACCTCAGATGTATTTAAGTTTGTAGCTTATCGTGCTATATGTTCCCTCAGAGACTTGTGACCTAGATTCGGTACTTTATTGAATTGAGCAAATTAGCTCGATGTGTATCTTTTTATGTGAGTTCTACGTGTGGGTCGGGTGGCACGCCACCATGGTTATATTGTGAGTATTGGGTGGCAAGACGCCATGGTAATATTGAGAGGATCGGGTGGCACACCGCCATGGTTATATTGTGAGGATCAGGTGGCACGCTGCCATTGTCATATTGTGTGGATTGGGTTGCACGCCACCATGGTTATGTTGTGAGGATCGGACGGCATGCCGCCATAGTTATGCTGTGTGGATCGGGTTCTATGCCGCAACAGTGTGATGATGAGTGTAGTTTTCTATATGCTAATTTTGTATGTCCTGCTTCCTATCTTCTAAGGAAGGTTCGTATTAGTGCGGGGGTTAGTTAATTCCTTCTAGAGTTTGATTTCCTGTTTGTGTTGTGTTCAGATTGGTGGCCTATTGGCACATTGTGGCGTCATATGAGATTGTGATCGCATTCAGAGTAGCGTATTGCCTGGAAGTTCGTGCTGGTGATACGAGATTATTGGACTTAGGACCAGTGGATTTGGATCATGTGAATTGAATTAAGTATATAAGACCATTAGATGGTTCAGAAAGAGGCAATGACTCATGTCAGGGGATAGACCCAATGATTTGTTGATTGAACGGTGATTATGAATTTCGGCATCCTCTCTTCTGCCGTGTTGGTGTTGTAAAGGTTAGAGCAAGACCCACGTAGGTCAGGAGGTGCAATGAGAGCATCCGATTCATTAAATTTTGGCTAACTTGATCAGGAAATGTTATTGTGGTCCTATGAGTACAGTGATGCAAAGTTTGAATTCAGCAAAGTTATGCAGTCATGCTGGGTACAACGTGTGGTGAATGATTTGGCAATATCGTGATGGAAATAGGCCTGCTATTGAATTACATATGTTGGAAATAGGCTTAAAGCTTAGTTGCTTGAATAAAAGAAAATATCTTCAGAATATATCAGTCTAATGTGCTCAGCTGAGTTGTGGAAGCACGGGATGGTGCATAAGCTGTTAAATAATGATTTCAGACTACTTCAGCATAGTTCTCAACATGTTCAATGCTGAACTATGTTTAAGTGGGAGAGAATGTAACGACCCGACTGATCATTTTGAGTAGTAGCGCTCTGTTCAGCAGTCGGAGGCCATGAATTGATCCTTTTCGGGTATTGTGACTTGTTCCCATGGTCGGAATATAAATTCAGGCAAATTGGAGTTATATCTAAATAAAAATTCTTATTTGAGAAGCTTAAAGTTGAAAGAATGAACTAGGATTGTATTTTTGAGTAAGCAACCTCGGAATCGGGATCTGAAGGTTCCAACAAGTTCGTATGATGATTTCAGATTTGGGCGTATGCCCGGTGCGGGTTTTGGATAACCCGGGAGCGTTTTGGCACCTATTGTGGAAGTTAGCATTTTGGAAGAAATCTTAAGTTTGGCTTGAAGTGCATTTCAGGTTATCGATGTCCTTTTGAGATTTTAAGACTAAAAGTAGCTACGTATGGTGAATCTGGAGTTTGGAGAGTAAGCAGAAGTGCATTCGGAGGTTCGTAGGTCATTTTAAAGCTTTTTGGCTCAAGATAGAAATTTGAAGGTTTGGAGAAGTTTGATCGGAAGTGGACTTTTTGATATCGGGGTCGGAATCCAACTCCAGAAGATGGTATAGGTCCTTAATGTCAAATATGACTTGTGTGCAAATTTGAAGTCAATCGGACATGTTTTGATAGGTTTAAACATCGGGAGTAGAAGTTGTAAAGTTCAAAGTTCATAAAAGTTTGGATTGGAGGTCGTTCGATGAATTTGTCATTGTTTGATGTGATCTGAGGCCCCGAGCAGGTTCGTAATGTGTTTTGGGATTGGTTGGGGTCCCGGGGGCCTCGGATGAATTTCGGGTGGTTAGCGGATAAAAAATGGGATTTTTGGAAATAACTAAACAGCTTGCACATGGTATTTCCGCTTCTGCTGAGATGGGACCGCTAAAGCGGCCCCACAGAAGCAGAGGAGAAGCCGTAGAAGTAGACAAGCGTGAGGGCAGCCAGGACCACAAATGTGGCCAAGGCGCCGTAGAAGCGGAACCGCATATGCGGTGAAAAGATCGCATAAGCGAAAATGGGCTAGGCGAGGGAAGTCGCAGAAGCGGCCTATTTTATGCAAAAACGGGGATCGCATATGCGATCTGTGACCCGCAGAAGCGACCTGAGCCTTTATGGGAGAAACCGCATAAGCGGTTAGAGAACCACAAAAGCGGTGACCGTATAAGAGGCTATAATTCCGTAGAAGCGGAAAGACCTGGAGGCAGACTATCTTTTTAAAGTCGAGGAGTGGCCATTTCTATCATTTTCTTTATGGCATTTGGCAATTTTTTGAGGGTTCAAGAGAGGGTATTCATCAACCATATTTAGGTAATTTTTTCCCACCCATTATGAGCTAGATATATCAATTATAAACGGATTTAAGCATGAAAATTAGAGTAAAAGTTGGGGTTTTGGCTGAAGACCTAGAAAATTATATTCTTGGAATTTAACAACGAATTTGAGCATGGGACTAGGAATAAATTATATATTTAAGTTCCTAAGGTCATGGAAAACTTTATCTTCGAGAAATTTCGGATTTTTGGGCACGTGGGCCCGAGGGCATTTTGGTCATTTTAGAAATGGAGTTGGGAAATTATGTAATTTGTGTTGTTAGCAAGTATTTGAGTATATTCTCATTAGTATGTCATTATTTGGCTAGATTAAGAGCTTTGTGCGCTTGTTCGAGATTTCAGAAAGATGTGAAGCGCCGGTTATGAGTCTTCGGAGCGAGGTGAGTCTCCTTTCTAATCCCGTATGGGGGTGGGGGTGGAGGGGGGGGGGGGAGATTACCGCATAGGTGAGTTAAACTGATTATGTGCTCCTATTTTTGGGGGCTACGTACGCACGAGGTGACGAGAGTCCGTGCGTAGCTACTATTATGCTATTGTCCAGGTAGTCTAGGACCCAAAAACATGTTATACTTGGATCATTTGTAAATCATTAATGGATTGAAATGCTTTAATCATATTAAATTAATAAGAGGATTTCTAAAATGACTTAAGCTATGTTTTCCTCATATTATTAAAAAGGAATGGACCTTACTTGGATATTTGCTCCATACTGACTGTTTGATTGATTATCTGTCTGCGTGTGTTTATATTTCTGTTCGAACGGGCCGATCGCCTCGGTGAAATGGATGCATCTATGGTACGGGCCGATCGACCCTCGACAATGCACACTTTACATTTCTATTGGAGTGGGCCGTCGACCTCGGCATGATTTGCGCGTGTTTGTGCTGTTATCTTGAACTCACTTGAGTTGTTTTATGCCACATTATGACTCAAAATCATTTTATTTATAACAACAAGAAAACTAAGGCAATTTTTCATGAAAGAATTATATGACTACTTGTTTTCTCATATCTGGATTAGGATCCTGTTTATAAAACAAAATCCACCGCTTGGATATATATACTAAAGATAAATAGCCATTGGACTGCTAGCGAGTATCAGAATTGACCCTCTCATCTCTACTCCTTCGGGATTAGGCGGGACATTTATTGGGTACACATTGATTTTTTACTCATACTACACTTGCTGTGCATTTTGTTGCATATGTATATGTGATTTCAGTGGTCTACTGGACGTAGCAGAACGGATGATACTGGGGACTAGGTGAGCTGCATCATTTGAGACGGCCGCAGCTAGGGTAGTCCCTTTCCTACACTATATTCCGGACGGAGATTGTATTTTTATCCCTCTTATTAGTAGATGCTCTTGTAATTGTGCCTCGGGGTTCTGGGATGGTTGAAATATTGTATTACTGGCTTAACTTTTAAATTTGATTTGAAAATCTATATTCTTTAAAAATTTCTAAATATGGAGGAAAAATTACATATTTCCAAAAGTGTTAAAACAAGATTTGATTAAGTAACCTGGTTGCCTGACAATAGTGTCCGATGCCATCACGACCCTTAGTGGATTTTGGGTCGTGACACATATCCACAAAAGTTCAATTCATATCTTAAAATTTTAATTTATAAACTAAAATTCCAATACATAAACAAAATTTTCAATTCATATCTAAAGGTTCAAATCATATCTTATAGGTTAAAGTCATATCCTAAAATTTCAATTTATAATCTAAAATTCTGATACATATACCAAAATTTTAATTCATATCTTAAAGGTTCAACTCGTATCCTAAATATTCAATTCATGTCCTAAATCCTAGATTATAACTTAACTATCAAGACAATACAAAGTATAATTGAAACGAAAACTATAAATAACAAAGATTCATGGTTATAATTCAAACCTAAAAGGATTATATTCGAAAATTTTAACCCATATCTTAGAAGTTCGGTTCACAAGAACAAATCATAAACTATAGATTCAAACTAGCAAAACTCAAGACAACACATAACAAATTTAATAGGAATTAGTATGGTTTAGGGTTTCTTCTCTTGAAAATATTTCTTCCCTATATTAGTAGGTAAAAAAAATATTTTAGCTACTAACAATTATCATAGATTTAAATTAGTTAAGAACAATTAATTTTTACAAATCAAACTAGAAGGAATTAAACAAAATTAGTGTATTTTGAAAAAAAATAAAGGAAGGAGAGAGAAACCTACCTGGGAAGTGGAGGACACCAGGGGTGGAGCTGCTGCCGTCGGTGGGCGTCGATTGCAGCGGCGGCGCCGCGACTGCTGAGAGTTGGAGGGGGAGGGAGGTATATATTACATATATAAGCTATATTTGATATAATATTACCTAATGTAGTTATACTTAGTGCATAGTGTGTGTGTGTGTATATATATATATATATTTATATATATATATATATATATATATATATATATATATATATATATATATATATATATATATATATATATATATATATACTTCGTATTACTATTCATCCCATGTATTACAAAAGTATTAGTAGTTGATATTTATATTATTTAGATAGTAAATACAAAGGTAATTTTATTTGGCCATTGATAAACTCAATAAAGACCAACTTTTGTTGCTAATTATACATGAATTTAATTTAGCAACCAAAGTTAGTCGCTAAATTTAAATCAGATTTATTTATATTTTATATAATATTTAAACTAATAGTATAATTATGAAAATTTTATAACTGGGTCCCATTTTAGTGACCAAAGTTGGTCGCTATCTGCCTACCCTATAATTAGAGACCAACTTTGGTCGCTAATATTATATTATATATATTAATATTTTATAATTTTTTAAAAATAATAATATAATTATTAAAATTTTGTAGGTGGGTCCCACTTTAGCGACCAACATTGGTCGTTAAATTCAGTAAAACTTTGACCAAGCAAGTCTGACCAGTCAAATCAATATTTTGACTAATTTAGCGACCATGTAGCGCACAACTTTAGCCGCTAATTTGTTTCAACTATTTATTTTATTATTTTCGCTAGTTTAGCGACCAACTTTGGTCGCTTTTCGCGACAACTTTGGTCGCTTTTCGCGACAGGCCAATTTTAGTTGCTCAAGTTTGATCACTTGTTTTTCGAAATTCTAATAGTGGCAATATAGATGTTACTTCAAGGAGACTCATATATTAGCCCTCTTCATTTTCTACTCTTGACTCGAAAGATAGGCATCTGCCATCTATCAGCATATAGAAGAGCTTTAACTTGATGGGTTAGAGTGTAGATACATGCCTCTTCATTCATGTGGCGTAGAGAAGCCAATTTATCACAACCTTATTTGCTTCTTTGAAGCAACATCGGGTGACAATATCATCATTGTCAACCAGCATTTTAAGTTCTTTAATCTTGTCAGTAATTCTACACGGTGTAGCCTAAGTTCCAGAGAATGCAATTATGAATAAGGAGGGAGTCTGTCTTGCTAATGACGGGGGGGGGGGGGGGGGGGTTCCCTTTTTTATGCACCAGTTGATGCTAAAATATATCGCACATGCTTCTGCCCAGTTGCTAGTACCCTGCCCCAGTGGAGCTGCATAGGCCATAATGAATATTCCATTGCTGTCTCGAACTACTTCTCCAGCTCCACATTTTCCTCTATACGTGAGCCATCAACAAAGAGAACTGTTGGTCTGAATACTTAAGGATGATAAAGGAAGTTTCATTGAGTGATATGTTGCAATGGATACACAAATCTTACCAATGTTCCCCAATTTTGGTGTTCCTGAAGTTAGAATCAACCTTATGGATAATGTTAAAGGAAATTAATGAGATACATCTTCAAAAAGAAGGCCTCTCCATCCCATATTTTGAGCTGCAACTGCATCTCTATAATTCCCACAAAATGAAGGGAGGAAGGATTTTAAGCATATAATTAGTAGTTGATGTATTTGTGGTAAAATAGACTCGCTAAGTAGACTAATGATACACTGACAAGGGGCATAAGAGTTAAAATGGTAAAAAAGAGTGGAGATTAGATAAAGCATGGGTAATACACTCACGAGAGCAGTTACAAAAATACCTTACGTAACAACTAGAAAAGAATAGATAGGCGGGTGGATAATTGAAGACCACGAGTAAGGAAAGTTCGATAATAGTCGTGAATATGAAAAGACTGGACTAATATTACCATAACCATAAAAAATTACCTATATAACGGGTAATTAATGTAATACATACTAATAACATGCAAGAATTATGTAGGAAAAAAACAGTTACATATTATACCCTTATATAAATCTCCTTTGCCATACCTTGTAAGTATATCAAAAAATTTCGGAAATTATACTGTCAATTACTTATATTTTATTTTGATGTCGGAAGATCTTGTTCTCCACTTTTGGAAGAAAACTGAAACTATCAATAAGATTTTTTTTCTTTGTTCTTTCAATATTTTTTTTTATTTTATAATTATCTATATTAGGAAATTGAAGTAAAATTAGTTATTAGAAACGGTCAGAACCGAAAAGGAGATACACAAAAATTCGGTATGAATCTTACATGCGACCTGTGGCGCGAGATCTTAGACCAAAACTAGAACAAACACGGTTTGATCAGAGATCACGACAGAAGGAGGTAAGTTCTTCCTCTTGATTTGGTAAGGAATGGAATATAACAAGAATCAACGACCAAATCTTTTGGTCAAAAATAGGAGATTACAATTTCAACATCAGTACATTCAAAGTTAGTAGTTGTGTTAAGAGGTATGCATGATAAATTGTAATGGAAAAAGAGCTAAGATTGGTTATTAGCATAATAAGTCAGGAATTATTGTGTTAATTCCATAATGATCATAGTCACATGATAGCAGATTGTAGGATTCTACAAGCAACAAGCTTATTTATTAAAAAAAGAGCTATCTTAATGATTTAGTGAGAAAAAAAAGAAGTCCTATATGAAATACCTGGAAGAACCACCAAAACCCCCACCACCAAAAAGGACAGTGAATGTAATAACAGTGGGTAAGGAGGTTAATGGAGTTGCATACACTATAGCAAAAAAAAAAAAAAAAACAGCCAAGATCTTTGACTCACGGAAAGCGAATTTGACAAGTCTTAGAAGGAGATAACATAATATTTGATAATAAGGATGCCGATGGCTTGTTCACCCCATACTAGTAATATCTTTACTTGTTTATGATTCTAATGTTAAGCTAGTTTTGATTGATCCATGTAGCTCTGTGAATATCATATTACAAAGGGTAGTCAATGAGATGCAAGCGATTGATCGTGTGATACCTAAGGCTCGATCTTTATCCGGGTTTGACAATTCAAGTGTCATAACAAAGGAAGAAATTACATTATCTACTTTTGCTGAGGGTGTTGTGAAATACATCAAATTCCAAGTAATGAATGCAAACATGACTTTTGACATAATTTCAGGAAGGCCGTGAATTGATGAGATAGATGCAGTATCGTCAACTTTACATTAGGTTATTAAATTTTCATTATATTAGGAATTCATCATATTAGGGGCGATCAATAGGCAGCACGAGAGCCAACATAGTTGCTGTGTTAGGTGGAACATCCAAAAACGGAGATGAATAATAGCAATTACAGCATCTAACGAAAGAGAATTTATTTTCTACCTCAACTGAATGTACGAAGAATGAGGCAGATATAGATGAGAGGCTTGACATGATCCAATATCAGGAGGAGAATGAAACTATAAAAAAAAATTACAGAACAACTCAAAGATTTTGTGTCGTTTAGTGGCATGATAGTAAAGTCTATGTTAGGACAAACCTGAACTTGGAGTTGAAAAGTAAGTTAATAGAACTTTTAGTCGCTAACACTGATTGTTTTACCTCGTCGCACTCAGATGTAACAGGTATCCCACTGGAGGTATTGACTTATAAGTTAAATGAAGATCCATTACCCTCTCCGGTGAAGCAAAAGAAACGAAAGCAAGGAGCGTTCAAAAGCACTCGAAAATTAATTCAATTCGAGAGTTAAAGTACCATTACCAATTATCTAACACTGGTGTAGTGCCAAAGAAAAATAGAAAATGATGAGTATGTAAAGATTATACAGATCTAAATAAAGCATGCCCCAAAGATTCATTTCCTCCAGCGCATATAAAACAATTAATTGCTTCTACTGTTGGTCATGAACTTTTAAGTTTTTGAAATTCTTTTTCTTGATATAAACAAATAAAAATGGATCCCCTAGACAAGGAAAAAACTTTTTTTATTATGTACAAGGGATAGATTTCTATAACGTCATGCCTTTTGTCTTGAAGAATGTTAGAGCCACGAACTTGAGGTTTGCGACGACCCGACCCGTCGTCTCATTAGTTACTATTCCGTTCTTCCCATTTTCTATTTCCATATGTTTCATTATCGGTATTGGGTCGTCGAATTTATTTGGAGTGATTTTGATAAGAAATGAGACACTTAGTCTCTTTAAGGGAGGCTTAGTTTGGAAAAGTCAACCAGAAATCTTACTTGTTTTTAGAGGGCTTGGATGTGAATTCCAATGGTTCACTTAGCTCAGGAAAATAAGTTTTGACTTAGAAGCGTTATTGGAAGTTGTTTTAAAGGTCCGATGTGGAATGAGGATTGAATAGACGAAGTTAGTATTTTGGCGATATCCGGTTTATAGGTGAGATTTCGATCCGGAATTCGGAATGAAAATATGAGAGAGGATGTAGCTTATTTAGGTGATTTGGGATGTGTGTGAAAATTTTTAGCTTATTCGGACTGTGGTTTGGTTGGGTTTTGATCGAATGCGTGTTTTAGAAGTTTTAAAAGAACTTAGGTTTGAATTCGATGTAATTTGATGATTTTAGCATTGTTTGAGGTGTTTTGTTAATTAGAACTAGTTTGAATGATGTTGTAGGATAAGTTGGCATTTTTGGTTGAGGTCCCCGGGGCCTCAGGTGTGTTCGGATGCCCAACGGGTCATCTTTTGAAAATTTTGAACTGCTGTTTCTGGTATCTAGTATCATTCTTCACGAACACGAGGGGAGTTTTCCGAACGTGAAGGGAAAAAATGGGA